>JABCMI010000005.1:9858333-11154166 GCA_026261945.1 Hirschfeldia incana | reverse complement strand
GGGGAGTAACTCAACTACGTGACGATGGCACATGAAGACGATTCCAACCAAGCCGAATTGACCCCGAAGGAGAAGGAGCTTCTCAGCCAACTCGAAACTCTTCAGAGTCAAATCACCGACCTTCGCAAGGCTCAATAAACCGCACCTGCAGGTCTGGAACTTGTCCAGGAAGTTCAAAACCTAAAACATCAACTTGGGGAACACTCCAAGCAACTTCAGCAAAGCGTCGAGAAGCTAGACGCTATGGAAGCTGAGAACCTCGTTCTCCGACGAGAGAATCAATCCCTCGGGGCAATTGGGAACAAGCGGAAACGGTTCAGAACTAGAGTCCGACCTATGGCTTCGCTTAACACCCCACACGACGACGAGGAGACACCTCAACAACCCAACGACGGATCCGGCGATCAAGAAGCTACTCGAGACGCAACCCGGGAAGGAGAGGATGACGACTCCGATACAGAGGATGAGGAATACTCACCCGACCATCCCGAGATCTCGGATCTAGCTCTAGCCGCCTACCTAGAAAAGGTGGTATCCGAAAGATTCGGCACCATCCAATCCATGGTGGAAAGGCTCCCCGGAGTAGCTCCTCCTATCCGGAGAAGCGATCCTAGGTCATACTCCGACACACCTTTCGTGAAAGAGATCGCTTCAGTCGAGATGCCTCGCAAATTCTCCTTCCCGAGCATTAAGATGTATGAGGGAACCAGAGATCCTGACAACCATATCTCCCACAAGCAACACATGATAGCCGTGGCTATTCCGAAAGAAGCAAGGGAGGCTACCATGTGCAAGGGTTTCGGATCAACCCTGACCGGTCCTGCCCTCCATTGGTATATCAACCTCCCCACAGGGTCCATAGTGTCCTTCGCCACCCTCAGCCACAAGTTCGTGGAGCAATTCGCCAGCAGCCGCCATCTGGAGAAGAGATCGGATGACCTCTACGAGGTTCAGCAATACAGAAACGAGTCCCTACGTTCCTACATAGCTCGTTTCAACCAGGAGAAGGTCTCTATTCCCGAGTGCAACGCCGATACAGCCGTCTCAGCCTTCAAGAAGGGCCTGCTTCCGGAGGGAGAGCTCTACAAGGAGCTAACGAAGTATAGATGCGGAGACATGGCGGATGTACTATCCCGCGCCTGGGCCCAAGTGAGATGGGAAGAAGACGTCGTGAGCAGGGCCAAGGTCTCCTCCAAATATGATCAGAAGTCCTCCAGGTCCTCGAAGGACGAGCGTGACGAGACCATCCGACCTCGACCTTCCCGAGAATCTACCAATCAGAGCAGGGACAGATACTAACATCGCCCTCTACCCCGGTCTGAGGGAATGATGGTTTATACTAGGCCCAGTATCTCTCATCTCGCAATATCTAAACCGGAGCTCATCGGAGTCTTGAGACAGATGGGCCCACAAGTTAAGTGGTCTTCTAAAATGAGGTCCCCCGACGCTAACCGGAACCCTTAAAGGTGGTGTGGGTTCCATAACGATCATGGTCACACCACTGAAGATTGTATAGCCTTGAGGCTGGAAGTCGCCGAACTTCTTAAGAAGGGCTACCTGAGGGAGTTCCTCTCAGATAAAGCAAAGGACCTCCTAAATAGAGAAGGTCCCGCTCTCCCCAACGATGCTGTTCCTGCATTACCACCGCAACAAGAGCGAGTGATCCTAGTCATCTCAGGAGGATCAGAAGTGAGCAGAATCAGTAGCGCCGCAGCCAAAAGGAGCACCCGCAACGCTAGAAACGGTCAAGAGACTGAGGTTCCCAAGCGCCCGCTCTTGGGAACGGATGAGATCAGCTTCACCGCGAAGGAGCAGGAACGGGTCCTCATTCCCCATCATGACGCCCTCGTCATCTCACTAGTTATAGCCAATTGTTTGGTCAAGCGGATACTGGTGGACAATGGAAGCTCCATGATATCACTCAAATTACCCTAAGGAGTGAATTACTCTCATCAAAAGAGGTCCAATCGTAGTACTTAGGGATCGAATCCACAAGGAGCTAAGGAACCTAATAGATCTAATAGTTATATGATTAAGCTAGGCTAATATGTTTTAAAGCAGTAAATAAAGCAAGTAATGAATAAAACAGTAAACAAGTTGAACAATATAATTGTTCAGCTTGGCAGGGATTTGTTTGATGGAAGGATGGTTTGCTAGATCTAGGGTTTCTATTCAGGAAATCAGGATTATAATGATATAGAGACTAAAGCATGATATTATAGAACTCAACTACTAGAATAACCAATCATCTCTCGATTTCTAGGTTATCTATTACTAGATCCAAGACCTTCAACTTTCGTTGTCGAATCTTAGAAAGCATCGATCGATGTCTCTATAGGAGCATCGACCGATACGTCTTTCGTCGCATCGATCGATATCTCTATAGGAGAATCGATCGATACGCTTCTAGTAAGCGCTTAGCGCGAGTTGATTATATGTTCACCAGAGTTTCTAGATCAACTCTCATATGCATCTAGCAATCCTAGCTCAGAGAAGACAAGTCAGATAACAAGCCAAGCTCTCACTTGTGCCTAATAAATCTAAGATCAAGTCCAGGTTAATTACTCAAGAACAAGCAATAAGAACAATCTTCAATGATGAATACCACAACTTAGAAATTCTATATTTGGGGCTAATCCCACATAACCTATCTGAACCCTAAACCTAACAGGTAGATCTACTCAGACATGAATCTTGTAACAGAAAACATAGATGAATAGATATAAAACTTAGAATAAAATAGATATGAAAAACCAATGGAGTTCCAGGAGGAATCTGATAGGAGTTCCTCCCTTCTCTCCTAACTTAGAACAATGAATCAAAAAGGTGTAAAGAAAGCGTAGCCGTCAACAATGGCTTAGAATAACATAAATAGGGTTTCTGGTCGTCCAAGGGTATTTTGGTAATTTGGGTTGCTTTAGGGCTTCTGGCGGTCATGAAACATAGTCATCCCACGTTCTGACATTCATATCGATCGATATGGGTGATTTCCCATCGATCGATATACATTCATCTTCTCGACAGCCTTCTCTCGCGAGGCAGACTGACCACTCTTCAGTAAAATGGGCATAACTTCTGATCTAACCGTCGGATTGACCTCAAACCGGTGGCATTGGAAAGATAACTCAAAGATCTATCTTGTGTCCAAATATAAGCTCAATCGCACCGTGGGAAGGTCTCCATCCATATCTAAACAATTCTGCACTTAAAGGCTCCAAAAGACACCAAAAACACCATATTTCTCCAAGTCGTACCTGAATCTGTAAATACTCTAAATAGACCCTATTTTGTAGTAAATATATGTAAATACGCTTATATACCATGGGTAAAAGTGGGTCAAAATCATGGTATATCAACTCCCCCAGACTTACCCTTTTGCTTGTCCTCAAGCAAACCAACAGGCAGTCTCTCTGAAAGAGGTTTGAAAACAGCAGGGACTCAAAAAGATTTTAAAAAACTCAGTCACCATCTCTCTAGTAGTGCAAACCAAATCATAGACATCCTAACATTAGAAGCGCATTATACAATATCCTAGTATAGCAACCAAATTCACCTAGTCAACAACTTAACAGATCCTGTCTGACAATCCCCTCTACCGATCTCATTTCTTAACATAAATAAAAGTGTAGGCTTTACCTTGAGAGTATCGATCACAAGATGCAAGGATTCTCAAACAGGTATCTGGACCTGCAGGTAAAAGTTAGTTCTTATCCTCTCTCTCTAATTATTTCTCTCTTAGTCAAAGTCTGCTTTCATTGCAGGATCATTGACCAAGATTGGACAGGCTTCCATGAATCAAAACTTAATGGTGGTTGCCACCAAGTCCTGTTCACTTCTTTTTGACCTATATCCAAGAATTCATATGAATCAAACCTTGATGATTGCCGCCACCAAGTCCCGTTCGAATTCTTTTAGTTGGAATCCTTATGAAGCAAGCCTTAATGGTTGTAGCCACCAAGTCCTGTTCGGATTCCACCTAACTTAAAACCTATATATATATATATATCTTTTTATAATAATAATAATTTAATTTTTTTTTTTAATTTAATAACAATAAGTTTTATAAATTTTTTTTTCTACCTATATATCAAGGGTCGAAATAGAGAGAGAGAAGGTGATAAATCTACACAAGGCTTTACCTGCCAGACTTGTTTGAAGAATCTGATCCCATGTATACCAAGCCCCAAGACAAGCAAAGTTGAGCTCAATTAGGTTGGAGATCAGCTTTGGTTCCTTCAAACATTCTCAGCAAGTGCAAACATAGTTGATAGGTTGATCCACTTTAGAATCTCTAGTACTTCTGCAGTCAGTAAATCTAAGACTGGTCTAAAGAGTGGTTAGATGACAAGTAATAAATTGAATTAGATCATCATCCTCTTCTTGACTCAATAAAAACTTTTTGAAAACATTTTTAAATAAGACTCATAAAGTAAATAAATGTTAGTAATCCCCCCAGACTTAAATTACACTGTCCCCAGTGTAACACAGTCGGTGGTAAGATAAAAATAATAAAGCAGAAGTATGGAATTTAACAAGTAAGAACGATAACCTGCTCAGTGTCGATCGATATAATGAAGTTACAATCGATTCGATGTTGATGAAGTGTTGTCGAGTGATATCGACGTGGTCGCATCGGTCGATGGCTAGAGAGGTCATTCGACACAATGAAGAGACAATCGATCGTGGATATGAAGTGATGTCGATCGATATCGACATGGTCTCATCGATCGATGTGCTGAGCAACCGTCTACTTGGATCTGTTTTTTTTTTTCAAAACTAAAACAAAATATTAGTAGAACCTCCCCCAGACTTGGATAACGCTGTGACCAGTGTATATCCAGTCAGAGTTATGGTGTAAATAAATCATAAGTACTCAATTGAACAAGTTAGAACGATATACCTGACCGGATTAAGTGTAGAACGATGAAAAATAGTTACCATCGGTCGATGCAAGTGATGTATTGTCGATCGATATCGACTTGTTCTAATCGGTCGATATCGGTGTATCAACTCTTCTTCCTTGGATCTTCCCCTATAACCTATCATAGATAAAACACTAACAGTCTAAAAGTTAGTAATAGATAACTAGTAAAACCAATTAACTAAAGTAATAATTTTTTTTCGATGAACAGTGATCCTGCTACAGTAACTATGAACAGTAATCGTAGCTACAGTGATTCCGTTACAGTATCGATCGATTTTTATACTACAGTATCGACCGATGTTGTTTCTACAGTATCGCTCGATGGTCATGCTACAGTGCGTTGCTACAGTTCCGTCGTTACTGTTCATCCTTTTTTTTTTTGTTTTTTTTTTTTTTTTTTTTTTTTTTTTACCTGAAATCCTTAGAAAACAAAAAGTCAGTAATAAATAAAAATAAAAACAAATTTAAAACATAACTAACAGTGGGTTGCCTCCCACTCAGCGCTTTGTTATAGTCATTTAGCTTGACTTCTGGAGCTCTGATTTAGCACGGATGAGAATGAGAACATGCTCCAAAACAAGTCTCAATGTCCAATCTTTGAAGCTTTATCATTCTTGTGTGAAAGCCTCCTCCATAGACTCTTCTTCCTTTGTCTATCATCTCAGCAATAAGTAGTGCTCTAAGCTTTGCAAATGGTTGTGAAAAGCATCTACTGCGCAATATGGATTTCCTGAAAAAAAAATCTGAGAAGTAAAGAGTTAATGGTAACTGAGAACCTCCATTGGTTCGTTTCCGCTTCTTCCAATTTCTCCACCTCTTTCTCACAGACTTGTGAAATCTCACTTTGGATTTCCTGGCATCATCTGAGAAGTGAGGAATCAATGAAAATTGGGAACCCCTTTTAGTTCTTTTCCTCTTCCTCCAATTCATCATCTTCTTTCCTCCAGACTTGTCTGAACGTGTGGGGGTATCTCCATCAAAAATATTTCCACACACTTCATACTCTTTCTGATCTGATTCTCGTCTGGTATCGATCGATGAACCCGTGATGGTGTCGATCGATGGTGGATTGAAGATGTCGATCGATGGTGGAGTGCTCATGTCGATCGACATTGTCTGAACCGTGTCGATCGATGCTTATTCTGCTAGGGTTTTATTGACTTCATCTCTAAGTCTCAACCCTCTCTGAGAAGCTGCTACGTGCTGATGATCATGCAATGCTTCAATGTAAGAACTCAAATACACACTTTTATCTGGTGGAATAGGAGATTCAGCTTCAAACACCGCACTTGGAACCATAATCTTCACATGATCATGTATCCTCTTCACTTTGTTGTGAAACCCAGCAGTTTCTTCTGTCCATATAGGTGGTCTCTGATGTTTAGGGACAGCAAAGTGTGAGGCTTCAGACTCGTGCACTATCTCCTCAATCGGTTCCATCTCAACTATGTATCTTGGTAGTTCATCCAAATATGGGTGTCGATCGATACAATCGGGTGGGTGTCGATCGATGCAGTCGGGTGTATGTAGATCAATGTTGTATGGCGACTGTCGATCGATGACATAGGGTGGGTATCGATCGATCTCATCAGGTTGGTGTCGATCGATGCTAGCTTTTGACGAAGTCTCCAAATCTTTCCTCTCAGTATTCTGTTCGTCATCAAGCTTCTGCTCCAAATTCTGATCCATATTCTCAGGCCATTCCTCATGTTCCAAGAAGTTTTCCATATTAACTTCTTTACTTGAATCCAAATCTCCAAGCTTTTCTTGATCCTCAAACTTTAAGAATTCTTGCTCCAAGATATCTTCCATGAAGATTTCTTTTTCTACATCAGGGGAAGGAGAAAAATTTGATACATCAATGCTCTGCTGTGTCGAGTCTGCAGTCTCCAGAGGACAACTCGAACTTTCATGGATTTCAAGTGGTATCGATCGATGACAAAAGTCTGTATCGATCGATCCCAAAGTGATTATGTCGAGAGACGATGAGGTGGTGCTGATGATCGATGCTGCAATCGTACTGTCGCTCGTTGCTAAAGCACCGGTGTCGATCGATGTGGAGGTGTTGGCGTCGAACGATGCTGAGCTCATGTCACTAATATCGACTTCTTCTACTCTGCTCAGCTCTCCAGATTTAGACTGTTCATCGTCCTTAAATGTACCATGGTTGACCAACTGTCTTCTGTTTAGTTCATCCTTCTTCTTACCCTCATCTGCATGTTGAACCTGAATGTCTGGCTGCTTGACATGAGTTGTTGGAGTTTCAAAATCTTCATTCTGCTTGTTGTAGATAAATTCAGCAATCTGATATACGCTAGTCGTTATTCCTGTCTTCTCATCGTCAGACGCTTTTTTTAATATGTAAGCATGCCTTCTTCGAAAAGTTGCGAAATCTTCACTGAAAAATTTACCTATGAAGGCGTCTTTGATGTTCTCCCAACTGGTCAGAGATCTTGGTTGCAGCTGACTGAACCAGCTAAAAGCATCTTCATATAGTGAATAGGGGAATATCTTGCAGAGCATCATGTTGTAATCATACACTTCATTCGGCCCGCTTCTTGATACTAGATTTTCAAGCTCTGCGATGTGATTTCTTGGATCTTCGTGAGGAACACCATAGAAGTGATAGTCATCCATTACTCCATCATACCATTCTAGGCAAAGAGGATAGTCATTCATCTTAGCAACAACAATTACATCATGAATTATTGCTTCTTCAGCATTAATCAATTGTCCTTTGTAGTTGCGAGGACGACCTTCTTTGTCTCGCCAGATACCCTTCTTATCCATCTCAAATATGTGTTCTTCGTCCTCCTCTGACTCCACACAAGTGTCGTCGGCCGTCGGTTGAACAGCGTCGTGATAAACAGTAGTATGAACAGTGTCACTATGAACAGTGCGATGAACAGTATCGATCGATGCGGGATGAATAGTATCGATCGACGGGGGATGAACAGTATCGATCGATATGAGATGAACAGTGTCGATCGACATCGGGTGAACAGTACCGTGAATAGTACCGTGAACAGTATCGTGAACAGTACCGCGATGAACAGTATCGATCGACGGGTGATGAACAGTGTCGATCGATGTCGAATGAATAGTTTTTTCCGAAACATAATGACAATTATCGCGATGAATAGTGTCAGGATGAACAGTACCTGGATGAATAGTATTCCGGTGAATACTACCTTGATGAACAGTATCTCGATGAATAGTATCGATCGATTCTGGATGAACAGTATCGATCGATTTCAGTTGAATAGTAGCCGGATGAATAGTGTTCGGGTGAACAGTGTTTTTCTTCGGTTGGTTGGCTCTATCGATCACCGCTTCTTGTAGCTTATCGGTCGATTGATGGTGTACTCTATCGATCGATGTATGGTGTACGATATCGACCGATGAAGAATGAATAGCATCGATCGATTGTTGGATTTTTATGCTGTTGATTGCTGCTTGGTGGGTGTTGACAGCCCTCTTAGACTTATGGATCACGCGTTCCAGATCCAGTGGCTCAACTAGTAAGAGCCCAATTCCCTTGCTGCCTCTGGTACTCATAATTGTGTACCTGAAACAGAAAAAAAAAATTATCAGTTTTTCGAACAGTAACAAAACCTAGACTAAATCTAACTAAATAAGATCTAATGGCGATCAAAGCTCCCCGGCAACGGCGCCAAATTTGATATCACTCAAATTACCCTAAGGAGTGAATTACTCTCATCAAAAGAGGTCCAATCGTAGTACTTAGGGATCGAATCCACAAGGAGCTAAGGAACCTAATAGATCTAATAGTTATATGATTAAGCTAGGCTAATATGTTTTAAAACAGTAAATAAAGCAAGTAATGAATAAAACAGTAAACAAGTTGAACAATATAATTGTTCAGCTTGGCAGGGATTTGTTTGATGGAAGGATGGTTTGCTAGATCTAGGGTTTCTATTCAGGAAATCAGGATTATAATGATATAGAGACTAAAGCATGATATTATAGAACTCAACTACTAGAATAACCAATCATCTCTCGATTTCTAGGTTATCTATTACTAGATCCAAGACCTTCAACTTTCGTTGTCGAATCTTAGAAAGCATCGATCGATGTCTCTATAGGAGCATCGACCGATACGTCTTTCGTCGCGTCGATCGATATCTCTATAGGAGAATCGATCGATACGCTTCTAGTAAGCGCTTAGCGCGAGTTGATTATATGTTCACCAGAGTTTCTAGATCAACTCTCATATGCATCTAGCAATCCTAGCTCAGAGAAGACAAGTCAGATAACAAGCCAAGCTCTCACTTGTGCCTAATAAATCTAAGATCAAGTCCAGGTTAATTACTCAAGAACAAGCAATAAGAACAATCTTCAATGATGAATACCACAACTTAGAAATTCTATATTTGGGGCTAATCCCACATAACCTATCTGAACCCTAAACCTAACAGGTGGATCTACTCAGACATGAATCTTGTAACAGAAAACATAGATGAATAGATATAAAACTTAGAATAAAATAGATATGAAAAACCAATGGAGTTTCAGGAGGAATCTGATAGGAGTTCCTCCCTTCTCTCCTAACTTTGAACAATGAATCAAAAAGGTGTAAAGAAAGCGTAGCAGTCAACAATGGCTTAGAATAACATAAATAGGGTTTCTGGTCGTCCAAAGGTATTCTGATAATTTGGGTTGCTTTAGGGCTTCTGGCGGTCATGAAACATAGTCATACCACGTCTTGACATTCATATCGATCGATATGGATGATTTCCCATCGATCGATATACATTCATCTTCTCGACAGCCTTCTCTCGCGAGGCAGACTGACCACTCTTCAGTAAAATGGGCATAACGTCTGATCTAACAGTCGGATTGACCTCAAACCGGTGGCATTGGAAAGCTAACTCAAAGATCTATCTCGTATCCAAATATCAGCTCAATCGCACCGTGGGAAGGTCTCCATCCATATCTAAACATCTGACGCGTCTGCGCGATTCTGTACTTAAAGGCTCCAAAAGACACCAAAAACACCATATTTCTCCAAGTCGTACCTGAACCTGTAAATACTCTAAATAGACCCTATTTTGTAGTAAATATATGTAAATACGCTTATATACCATGGGTAAAAGTGGGTCAAAATCATGGTATATCACTCCAGCAACCTTATCTTCCATTCGGCCTACATGGACTTAGGGCTGGATCCTAAGACACTAACCAGGAAAGCGACCCCACTCGTAGGATTCATGGGAGAAGTGAAGCAAACCGAAGGAGAGGTTCTCCTTCCTAGTATATATGCTGAAGGGATAAACCAAACCACCAAGTTCCTGGTCGTCGACTGTCTGTCATCCTACAACGTGATACTGGGTAGGCACTGGATTCACGACATGGGAGCCGTGCCATCAACCCTTCACCAATTGGTGAAATTTCTTACTCCCTGGAGCATAAAGATTATCAAGGGGGACAAGGAGAATTCTAGATCCTGCTACCAAACTAACTTGAAGGAAAAGACCCAAGCCTTATAGCAATTACAGAAGTAACCTCTAGTTCCTCACGCCGAAGAACCCGAGGTTGAAGACATGGATGAGGTCCCCCTGGTAGAAGGGAACTCAGAACGGAATCTCAAGATAGGCTCCAAACTGCCGAAAGACCTGAGGTGAAGGTTGATCGACTTCCTAAGGTCCAACTCCGATTGCTTCGTATGGTCCCATGAGGACATGCCTGGAATCGACCCCGATATCATCATGCACCAGCTCCAAGTGAATCCCGAGCATCCTCCAGTCAGACAGAAAAGGAGGAAGTTCGCTCCCGAAATGGATAAAATCATTAACGAGGAGGTAAAGAACCTGCTCGACGCGGGATTCATAAGAGAGGTACAGTATCCCGACTGGCTCGCTAATGTGGTGGTTGTGAAAAAGAAAAACGGAAAGTCGAGAGTTTGCATCGACTTCACGGACCTCAACAAGTCATGTCCGAAGGATCCATTCCCTTTGCCTCATATATACAAACTGGTTGATGCTACTGCCGGACATTGATAAAGGATTTTACTTAAATCCTAATATGCAAATCAATGTAGTATAGATGAGTGTCAATCCAATCCTAAGTGACCATGATGCAATGAGAATGCAAACAAATGCTTAATCTAAGTGCAATCAGTTTAGTGAAGTGATATGATGCAACTAACAAGACTCTAAAGCAATAAAGGAACAAACTTTATATCAATGAGATGCAATAGGACCGATGGGATTAGGAATTTGATTTAAAGTGATTAAGATCCAATCTAGAAGTGGCAAGATGACAACAAATGCATTTCCTTAAGTCTAGACACAAAGCTAAACAAACTCTTTGTCAAGATGAATGTTCATTTACTATCCTTAATCAAACACAATGTCTTGGCTCAATTAACTCATGTAATCATTAGGAAAGAGTCTATTAAGTATCTAAGCTTTCCTAACACAAATGTCTTTGGCTAAGCAAGCAAAGAACTAGGAAGAGTTGGTTCAGACATTTCATCAAACACCTGTCGGGCATGAAATGTCTAAAGCTCTAGATTAGAGTGGCCAACACTAATCTAGCATTAAGAGCACTCAACTAGCAAGAAAATAGATAAATCTAACACTAAACACTCTAGATCTTCACTCAATCACTCTAATCATCCTAGCCCATGAATCCAAAAGGTAACTACTCACTAATAGACATGATAAACCCAACAATCAATGATGATTCAAGGCTAGTCATGCTTAGTGATCAAGATAAACCAATAAACACAAGAGATAAAGATGAAAAGAAGACTAAAGATTCAATCTTTCTTCAAGATCCCAAAGTGTTTAGAGAGAAAACAAGATAATCCTCAAAATTAGGTTTACAAAGTATTTATAGAAGTGCTAGAAAATGAGGGTATAATGGTAAAAACATCTGGTCAAACTTCGGGTGTTGACTTTCTGGGTGGTCGCAGCAGCTTCGTGCGTCGTCTCTAGGCCGCTGCAGAAGGCCGCTGGGAGTCACACAGCAGTTCGGGTCATCGTCGTTTAGCCGCTGCGTGAAGTAGATATCGGGCAGGGAGAGGGTCATTTTCCCAGCGGTTTCCTCATACCGCTGCGCAAGGCCGCTCCACACGTACAACAGCTTCTCGTCGAGGTCAACAGGCTGCTGTGAGGTTGTTTGGCCGCTGGGACACTTGAGCAACTCATGCATCGACTCAAAATCACCATTCTTGCCTCTAAACCATCTCCAAAGGTTCCAAACTCACCAAATAACATCTCCACTACCTGATTAGGACATAGGTAATGCAATGCAACCTAAATGCAAACGAAATGCATCAAAATGGACAAAATGAGAACTATAAAGATGCTTAAAACTATGCAAATTCACAAGATATCAACTCCTCCACACTAGTCATTTACTTGTCCTCAAGTAATCTTTCAAAAATTCAAAGAGGAGAGGTATGAAGATGAGAGCTTATAACCAAAAGAAACACTTAATGCACTCAACTTGACATCCTAAAGAAATATAGCAAATAGCATGAGCATTCTCTCTTAGTATACTCTAGCTTCTCTAGGCCTATCAATACTCTTATACCTTTACACAAGTTGCATAGCTCATCAACCAACAAGTTCTCGCAACCAACAAGTTCTCTTAACCATTGATTCACACACACACACACACACAAAGTGAATTCTCACAAATGGGCACATGATCTCAATCATTTGGCTAGGCAAGCAAATGGTCTAATGTGAATGAAGAGGAAGGTTTAAATGTGTTGGGGTCAAAATCGGTCAAGACAAAATCGATGTCCGAAAAGTTCGGACAAAATACGAAAGATGTTAGAGAAGCATTAAGAGAATAAGTTTCATTCTAAAAAACTCGGGAAAATGTTAAGACATTCCGAAATCAACGATTAGAAACATTCTCTACACGATAAAAATCTCCGAGAAGTAAAAAAGAACGCAAAAACTCGCACGAGCCGAAAGAAACGAGAAACGACCCTGGGCTGCCTCTAGGCGCCGGGCGCCTAGCGCCCGTGCTGCCTCTAGGCGCCGGGCGCCTAGCGCCCGTGCTGCCTCTAGGCGCCGGGCGCCTAGCGCCCGTGCTGCTTCTAGGCGCCGGGCGCCTAGCGCCCGTGCTGCCTCTAGGCGACTGGCGCCTAGCGCCCGTGCTGCCTCTAGGCGCCGGGCGCCTAGCGCCCGTGCTGCCTCTAGGCGCCGGGCGCCTAGCGCCCGAAGCTGCCTCTAGGCGCCGGGCGCCTAGCGCCCGTGCTGCCTCTAGGCGCCGGGCGCCTAGCGCCCGTGCTGCCTCTAGGCGCCGGGCGCCTAGCGCCCGAAGCTGCCTCTAGGCGCCGGGCGCCTAGCGCCCGTGCTGCCTCTAGGCGCCGGGCGCCGGGCGCCTAGCGCCCGTGCTGCCTCTAGGCGCCGGGCGCCTAGCGCCCGTGCTGCCTCTAGGCGCCGGGCGCCGGGCGCCTAGCGCCCGTGCTGCCTCTAGGCGCCGGGCGCCGGGCGCCCGTGCTGCCTCTAGGCGCCGGGCGCCTAGCGCCCGTGCTGCCTCTAGGCGCCGGGCGCCTAGCGCCCGTGCTGCCTCTAGGCGCCGGGCGCCTAGCGCCCGTGCTAGCTAGAGTTATCGGACGGCTAGCCTTCGTGCGTGAGTTCCAAGTTCTCAAAACCGCCAGAAATCGAAGTTTTGCGACTTTCTTAAATCCCGCAAACCAAACTCCTTTTCTTCCTCCTAGCCTTCGGAAAACCCATAAGACGTCAACGGATGGGAGAACTTCGTAGAAAGCGGCAACGGTTATCTAAAAACACCATTTGCCACATAAAAGAATCGAAGATCTTCCGAAAGACCCAACGTCCGAGTAGGAACGTTCTCTCGAGGAAATCGTAAAAATAGCGGAAATCCGAGATACGGCCTAACGGAGACCAAACATGATCGGATAACCATTTTACGATTTTCTAGAAAGATAGATACGACAGTTTGCGATTATCTTCCCAAAACAGGATAAATGTCAAACTTCCAAAAAGATAAACATCAATTTTCCGAAAAGATAAATGTCAACTTTCCCGATAAACATGAAGGCCGACGAAAATGGAAAAAGCCCAGCTCGCGCCGGCCCGTCAGGAATAGACCGTCATATGGGAGTATATAAGCAAGTCTAGGAGCAGAAGAAAGGGGATCCGAAAATCACAAGGCAAACTACTCTCAGAGCAATTTAGAACTTAGGCTTTATTTCCTTTTTAGCGAGCTGCGACTCAATTAGGTTAGATCTAGGGTTTCAAGACTAGCGACGATCGACAGCTCTTACGGCCGCGATCTCGACCTATTGTTCCAACGCTCTCCGCAAATTCGGGAATAAAATTCTTTCTTTTTTGCTCTCTTATTTTACGCATTTACTTTCAACTTAGCCTTTTTTAACTTTGTCGTGCGTGGCCCAGCAGATAGCCGGGATCCTCGGGGAAAACTAGATCAACTTAGTTTTACTACGTTTTAAACTTAACTAAAATCGACGGTGCGAATTTCGGTTCCCACAGTTTGGCGCTGAAAGGAGGGGGATCACGGAATTATCTTTCTCGCAACTACGCACGCCCAGTTAAGCATGTCTGCTAACGCGGAAAAAGACAAGCAAACGCACGGCGGACCAGCCGCCGATGCCAACGCTGAGAGGACTCCCGCTGGAAACGTATCGACGGTCACTGCTGAGGCAAACACCGCGATGCTAGACCAGGTGAAGGAACTGTTCGCCACCGCCCAGAAACGGTCGGAAGAACAAGAGAAGCTAATGGCTTCGCTCGCTAAACAGGTCAGCACCTTAACAGCGAAAAGCAAACTCCCGCGCGGATCCACCAAGGTGAGGCGTGTCAGGAGACTCGACTTCGGAACTTCCGGAGACAAAGAAAAAGACGCCCCGAGAGAATCCCCGGAACTCATCCCTGACGATACCACTCCGGCGGGGCAGAAGAAAACGACGGATAACCTTCCACCTCCCGCGAGGGAAAACGAAGGAGTCGACGTCGAAAGAATCAATCTGGATATCAGCGACCAGTCGGATCCGTCCGACGAAGACGCCGACGTCCACCACAGAAGGACCCGAAGTCAATCGGCTCGACTGGCGGCAGCCTTCGAGAAACCGATGACGGAAGAGGAGGAAGACCTCTACTGGTCAGAGCAAGAGAGGCTAGCCGAAGACCAGACCCGGGCCTATCGCAGCCAGCGTAGACAGAGAAGCGCAAACGGCGCTAATGAGATCCACGATCTACGCGAATACATCGCGAAGACTGCAGCCGAGGTGAGAGCGGTAAAATCGCAGATTCACCACGCAACCAGTACTGCTCCCGAGATCGACCTGCTCCTCGAAGAATCGAGGAAGACTCCGTTCACGTCTCGAATCACGGACGCACGAGTCTCGGATCCCGGGAAAATAAAGCTTCCCACCTACGACGGAACCACATACCCGAAGGCACACCTGCAATCCTTTCAGATTGCGATGGCCAGGTCTAAACTTCCAGAGCGGGAAAAAGACGTCGGCTGCTGTCTCCTGTTCGTCGAGAACCTCAGAGGTGCTGCGCTCGAGTGGTTCTCACGCTTGAAAAGAAACTCCATCGGAAGCTTTCGCCAGCTGGCTTCAGCCTTTCTGAAGCAGTTTTCCATGTTCATGGACAGGGAAACTTCCGATGTAGATCTTTGGAGCCTCATTCAGAAGGAAGACGAGCCGCTCCGCGACTAGATAAAGAGGTTCAAACTCGTAATGTCCAGGGTAACAGGCCTCAGCGATAGAGTCGCCATCGACGCCCTGAGGAAAAACCTCTGGTACAAGTCGAAATTACGAAAGTGGATTTCTCTGGAGAGACCGCGCACCATCCAGGACACTCTCCACAAAGCGACGGATTTCATCATCATGGAGGAAGAGATGAAAGTCCTGGCGCAAAAGCACGGGCCGCAGAAAACGTCCGGTAAGAAGAAAACCTCACGTAACGACAAGTACGTCCATCACGAGGGGGAAGACGTCCAAGGCGAGCATAATTACGCCGTCAACTCCGAGCAAGGGAGGACCGCCGGAAACACTTGGACGCTGAACTCGTACAAGGACAACTCCAGCTGCGAGTTCCACCAGACGAGAGGTCACTCAACCGCCAATTGTAAAGTTCTCGGCGCTAGACTCATTACAAAGCTGCTCGCCGGCGAACTAGCAATGGTGAAAAGCGTGAAAGACCTGCTTTTAGATTCCGACCGTCCGCCGAAGACCGACGGAGGCAATCCCGAGAATAACGCTCCTGGAACTCAATCGGGTGAAAAACGCGGACGAAGGCAAGATGGCGAAGGAAACAACAGCAATCGCCAGAGGATCAACATGATCATCGGCGGATCGCACTTCTACCAGGACTCAGTTTCGTCGATCAAAGCCTATGGACGGAAAGCCGAAACAAGTCCCGGATGGTGCCCAGAAGACGACGTCCCCAATCACGCGATCGTCTTCGAGGAACAAGATACAGCCGGACTTGACAAACCTCACTACGATCCTCTGGTCATCGACTTGGTGATCCAAGATCTCGAAGTCGGCCGCATCCTCATCGACACGGGAAGCACGGTCAACATCATGTTCCGCGATACCCTCCAAAGGATGAACATACCCCTCGGAGAAGTCATCCCAGAACCGAGACCGTTGACTGGATTCTCGGGCGTCACTTCCATGACCCTCGGAAAGATCAGGCTCCCAGTCATGGCGAAAGAGGTCACAAAGATCGTCGAATTCGCGGTAGTGGATAACCCGGCTATCTACAACGCCATAATGGGGACTCCTTGGATAAACGCCATGAAGGCAGTCCCATCCACTTACCATCTCAGCGTCAAGTTTCCAACACCAACTGGAACGGCGGTAATCTGGGGAAGCCAAAAACAGTCGCGACTCTGCTTCCTGGCTGAACATAAATTGCGCAGCAATCAGAACGCCCCAGCGGCTAACCTGAAGCGAACTAAGAAGCATCCGAGTATCTCTGAGAACTCGGCAAAGGACGACTCGGATTCGTCCAAAAAGGCCACGACTCGGGATGATAAGCCAATCCTTGAGTCCATCGCCGACGGAACGGATGATCCAACTCCTGACGCGGCCGCCGACTTAGCTAAGACAGTCGAAACGCCGGAAGTTGTGGAGTAATAACATCCGCGATATAAGCAGAACTACGAGATGGCTTGATCCTCGCAAGAGGTACGTAGGCAGCTCGTCGAAACCCGACGAGTTCAGCTATCCCCCCCACCAAAAAGGGGGGGGGGAAGATGGGAACGAATAATCCTTTACTCCCGCGAAAATATTCTACATGTATTCGACATTCTTGAAGCTTTTCACAGTCCTGAATTCGAAATTGCTTATCAAAAGCACTAATATTACGGAAAACGAAAATCGTATCTTTAAGGAACGCGAGACGTCGCAAGTTCCTGACCAGTTTCGATTCTCTACTCTCCTCCAACAAATTCTGTCAAACAGTCTTTCCGCGACTTTAAAAACCCTATTTCCGTCGATTGGCCCCGACGGGAAAACATAGAAACGTTTCACTTAAATCAAATTCGTAGTCTGGCTTCCAACGAAGTCCTTTCACGTCCGACAAGGATATCATAGCGCGCTATACAAGAAATCCAAATTTTGGTTAGCTCTTCGTAAAGGAAGCAGCTCGACTCGTACCCATACGAATCGTATAAGCCGATAAGCACTTCGCGGATTCTAAAACGGTACGGGTCAGGTCGAAATCGCAAACAAGCAAAACGAAAAGCCGATTAGTCATCGCATAGCTTCAGTCCGAAATTAGACCTAGGTCTTGCCCTAAACCCAGCCTTGCTGGTATCTAAAACATCTCATAGGCATAAGTATCCAGCATACGAGATCCCAAAACTTGCCTCTTATCGCTTATAAACCTAACGTTCGCTACAAAGTAACCTGCAGGTTAAGCGACAAAAAAAAAGAGCTCGAATACGAAGTGACTACGCGTATTCAAAGTCCTCTACACTTGGCGAAAGTATAAATCAAAACGCATGATTCATAAAAACATTCATAATAGGGATTCAAAGGCCACCGACGGCCGATCCCGAAAAACATAAAGTCACGCAACCCCCTAAGGGTCGCAACACATACAAACAGCCCCACTTGGCTTACTACAAATTATAATCAAATGCAAAACAATCAGAAAAAGTTATTCCAAACGAGGAATCAGGCTGGTCGACCTCCTCGCCCCCGTCACCTGCATTCGCGTCTGCACCGGCATCCGCTGTATCTTCCGAGACTTGAATAGGATTCCACAATTCCCGAATTCTTCCTTCGATCGGAGGAACAAAGGATTCGGCGTTAGCACATACTCTCATCGAACCATCCATCGCGGCAAGCTCGCTGGAAAGTGAGAAACCCTCACGCTGCACCTTGTGAAGAGTACCCACCGAACCGTGACACTCGCGAAAGTCACCTACGAAGTCCTGAGCCTCTTTGTACGCCTCGAATTCGGTAGAAAAGATTTCCGCCCGTCGATTCATTTCGGCGGCGGCTCTTCTCCGTCCTCTCCTCTCTGCACGGACGAGGGCTCGAGCCTGGACCTCGGCTTGCCGACGATTTCGCTCCTCAACCTCCAACCGATACTTGGCAAACTCCCTTTCGGTTTCCTCCGCTTTGAAGCGGGCCAATCGAGCAGTGCGGAAACTTCCGTCGATTGACGCATTCCATACTCTCACAGCCTGCAAGAAAAAAAAAATCAAGGTCAAGCGAAAGGATTGGAAGAATTTGCTTAAGTGTCGAAAACAAACCTCGTTAACCAAACGAGTGCCTTCCGCTGTCACCTTGTCCCTCTCCTCATTGTCCAAAGACTCGTCACGGGTAAAAGCCGGGGGGAGCTCATCAAAGAAGTCATTTGGAGGAGGGTTCGGACCGGAAGCACCCCCACTCTCTGCGACAAAGTCGGGGTCGTACCTCGATGGCTCGTTATTTTCCGACGAGGCCTCGAAAGCGATCCCTTTGCCCTTCGAAGATTTCCCCCTCCGCCTCGAAGGAGCAAACACGAAGGATCCATCATTGATGAGAGATCGCGTACCGCCTTGCGATCGGTGAAGCGCGACCGCCTTCCGAATCCGGTCAAGATCGAAAGAATCCCAGGAACAGGCCCTCGACCTGAATATGTCTCTCTTGACGGTAAGATCGGAAGGGATGTGCGTGAGACACCTATTCTCTACAATAAAAAAAATGCGCATATGCATTCAGAGTTCAACTTTCGATTGCTAAAAAAAAAAAAAAAAAAAAATCAAAATCAAATTTACGATAATCTTACCACGTCGGTACAACCATTCCGTCGGGAATAGGTGAAGGAAGCCCTCTTCGACAGACTCTCCATCTATCCTAACGAAAAAGAAACGATTAACGAAATCCTTAGCATGCGAGGTAAGCCCACAAATCACCGAGTGATCAGTCCTCGATTTCATGGCAAATATTCCATTGGTTTTCACGCTCTTGGAAAGCCACAGCCCTTCAAAGTCCGAAGGGCTAAGATCCATTCCTAACTCGTAACTCAGAATCACAACGCCAAGCCAGCTCTCTAGAGCCGGCACGTTCAACTGGCTGATTGAGATTCCGAAACGATCGAGAGCTTGGACGATGACTCCGGGGATCGGGAACCATAATCGACATTGCGTCAGGAATGCCTCGTAGCAAGTAAAGTAACCCTCCGGAGGACGCTCCGGACTCTCATCCCCAAGGGGAATGCGAAACACGACTTTCTCCGGAACGTTATAGAACTTTCGAAGAATCTCAAGATACTCGGGAGATACCTCGCTCGGCGAATCGGCTTCCACACGCGCCTTCACAGGACGCCGGGGAATCGGAATCACAGGAAGAGGGGGATCGGGACCGAAGACGGCGTCACAGTACGCGTTTCTCTCGACCTCTGAAACCTCGGGCTTCGGCGCTTCCTCCTCGGCGTGGAAACTGCCCGAAGCAGAGCGAGACTGTCTCCTCGAAGATTTTGACCTTGAAGTCATTCTTTTCTTAAAAATAGAGAGAGAATCTTTGAGGGAGAAATTGACTTAGGATTCTTGGTTGAAGTAAAGTAAGAATGGTAAAGGATTCACAAGCCTTTATAGGCATGAAATTTTACTATTTACCCCGACCTTCGGCACGATTTCGTCTCCATACTTTCCTCACGAACCATACAGCAAGCTAGGACCTACGACCGCTACGGCTCCTAGCTGGCTGGGGGGCTAACTGTTGGGGTCAAAATCGGTCAAGACGAAATCGATGTCCGAAAAGTTCGGACAAAATACGAAAGATGTTAGAGAAGCATTAAGAGAATAAGTTTCATTCTAAAAAACTCGGGAAAATGTTAAGACATTCCGAAATCAACGATTAGAAACATTCTCTACACGATAAAAATCTCCGAGAAGTAAAAAAGAACGCAAAAACTCGCACGAGCCGAAAGAAACGAGAAACGACCCTGGGCTGCCTCTAGGCGCCGGGCGCCTAGCGCCCGTGCTGCCTCTAGGCGCCGGGCGCCTAGCGCCCGAAGCTGCCTCTAGGCGCCGGGCGCCTAGCGCCCGTGCTGCCTCTAGGCGCCGGGCCCCTAGCGCCCGAAGCTGCCTCTAGGCGCCGGGCGCCTAGCGCCCGTGCTGCCTCTAGGCGCCGGGCGCCTAGCGCCCGTGCTGCCTCTAGGCGCCGGGCGCCGGGCGCCCGTGCTGCCTCTAGGCGCCGGGCGCCTAGCGCCCGTGCTGCCTCTAGGCGCCGGGCGCCTAGCGCCCGTGCTGCCTCTAGGCGCCGGGCGCCTAGTGCCCGTGCTGCCTCTAGGCGCCGGGTGCCTAGCGCCCGTGCTAGCTAGAGTTATCGGACGGCTAGCCTTCGTGCGTGAGTTCCAAGTTCTCAAAACCGCCAGAAATCGAAGTTTTGCGACTTTCTTAAATCCCGCAAACCAAACTCCTTTTCTTCCTCCTAGCCTTCGGAAAACCCATAAGACGTCAACGGATGGGAGAACTTCGTAGAAAGCGGCAACGGTTATCTAAAAACACCATTTGCCACATAAAAGAATCGAAGATCTTCCGAAAGACCCAACGTCCGAGTAGGAACGTTCTCTCGAGGAAATCGTAAAAATAGCGGAAATCCGAGATACGGCCTAACGGAGACCAAACATGATCGGATAACCATTTTACGATTTTCTAGAAAGATAGATACGACAGTTTGCGATTATCTTCCCAAAACAGGATAAATGTCAAACTTCCAAAAAGATAAACATCAATTTTCCGAAAAGATAAATGTCAACTTTCCCGATAAACATGAAGGCCGACGAAAATGGAAAAAGCCCAGCTCGCGCCGGCCCGTCAGGAATAGACCGTCATATGGGAGTATATAAGCAAGTCTAGGAGCAGAGGAAAGGGGATCCGAAAAATCACAAGGCAAACTACTCTCAGAGCAATTTAGAACTTAGGCTTTATTTCCTTTTTAGCGAGCTGCGACTCAATTAGGTTAGATCTAGGGTTTCAAGACTAGCGACGATCGACAGCTCTTACGGCCGCGATCTCGACCTATTGTTCCAACGCTCTCCGCAAATTCGGGAATAAAATTCTTTCTTTTTTGCTCTCTTATTTTACGCATTTACTTTCAACTTAGCCTTTTTTAACTTTGTCGTGCGTGGCCCAGCAGATAGCCGGGATCCTCGGGGAAAACTAGGTCAACTTAGTTTTCCTACGTTTTAAACTTAACTAAAATCGACGGTGCGAATTTCGGTTCCCACAAAATGCATCATTTTAAGGTGGTTATCACTCAAGAACAAGGAGCTTGATCATTATGCAAAATTTATCTAAGACTAGAAGCAATTTATGCATACATAAATCCATTCTCATCATTCTACCCTTTTCCTAAGTGATTGCAAGTTCTACCCTTTTCATCTTCAATCACATAACCAAAATAACACCCTCTCACATCACTTACCCAATGAACAACTCTCTTTTTCTTTTGACTCAACCAACTAGGGACTTTCTATTCACTTTTCACATTTCTATGCTCTAACTTTTTTTATTTTTCTTTCCCCACTATCTTATTGAATCTTTTTTTTTTCTTTTTTTTAGGGGAAAGGTCTCAAACAATACAATCTAGAGATTTCTTTTCTTTCTATTCTAGGTCCCTAGGGCTTTTCTTTTCTCATGACATTTTTTTTGTTCATCTTTCTCATCTTTCTCACTTCCCAAATCCAAGACATTAACATTTAGAACATTTAGCACACATAACCCCACTCACCATCTTAGATGCTATCTTAAAATAGGTTCTTATGCTAGCAAGAGATGAGAACAAATCTATGTCGCCTCCAATACTCTCAAGATATTGCACATGACAAGCTATCAAAAGAGGCCTCACTCATGCAAATAAATGTTTGGTCTCAAAGAATGGTTAGGGTTCAAGGGTGGGAGCGCCATTTGGGTTAACAAAGAGTGGTAAAATGGAATAAGATAACCCAAACGTGTATGAGATCCATGACTAAGTATGCAAGTGCCCATATGCAAGAGAGATTAAGTTCATTAAGCCAAAGTTCAGATTGGAGCTGGTTTCAAGAACAATGCCAATATCAAGCAAGCAAACATGTTTCAAGAAAAGTTTCCAAGGCTCGAAGCATGCAAGGCTTTAAAGAGATGCTTAAGCTACTTGATATGTTTAACTAGGGTGTCAGTTTTAGTGCAAGACAAATGTTCTTTACAAGGTTTGCTCCCAATGCATGAATGCAATTATATTCTTCTAGACTCAATCCTAAGAATGCAAGTGATGCATCTACATGATTCTTTTTGTAATTTTTGAAATATTCCAATTTTTTTATGCATAAATATATGAACAATGCAATCCATGAGACTCAAAATCATAAAAGAAAACATGATCAAATACTTGGTACCTCCCCCAAACTTAGTTCACACAGTCTCCGTGTTAGTAAGTTGAAAGAGATACCTAAAAAGAGATAAATGCAATGAAAAACTGGTATATACAATGAAAAGGTGGTGGAGTGGTACCTCAAGTGGAGAATGGAGAAGGAGGATCCTTCCCACCTTCAATAGTGATGGTGAGGACCTGAGTGAGAAGCTCTTGAAGCTTGATTGGATCGTCTTGGAGCTGAGGAGTGATGATGGCTCTTGCACTTGAGAATGGTGTAGACTTTCCCTTGCATCTGAGCTTATACTCAATAGCTCCATCCTTAAGCTTCATTGGGTGGAGAGTGAGGGTGTGTGGCTTCTTGTCAAGAGATGTAGTGTGAGGTTCTTTCATTATCTTCTTCTTGTCGTAAGGAGCCTTTTTGGTTCTACTCACCTCCTCCTCTTTAGCACTTTCCAAGTGCTCATCACACCTCTCTTTAGAGGATTCTCCAACCAAGTTTTTAATCTCACTAGCAACCACTTCAGTTTTGATCTTTTCAATGTTATGTTCTCCATAAGTGATGGTTCCACAATACTCAACATTCATCTTTGGGGACTGGAGTGGATAGGAGACAGCTTTATTCACATTAAGGAGTGTGATCTTCTTGCTGGCAAAATCGATGCAAGCTCCTACTGTTGTGAGGAATGGAGTGCCAAGGATCAATGAGACTCTCTTCTCAGTTACCATCTTCAAAACAGTGAGGTCAATAGGAATGGTGCAAGCTCCAATCTTCAAAGGGAAGTCCTTGATGATACCAATTGGAGTTGTATAAGAAGAATCTCCAAATTGGAGCTCAGATGTGTCTTATAGCATGTGCTCAATTCCTAGACTCGTCATCATCTCAAGTGAGATCACATTCACAGTTGCACCAGAATCCACTAGAGCATTATCAAAGTTAAGCTTTCCAAGGAAGCAAGGCAAAGTGAACATCCCTTGGTGTCCTAGTTTAGGGAGGGACTTGGGTGGGATTGGTGGGTCAAGCTTAAGTGTAGAGATGTCCAGGAGCTCTGCTATCTCAGCTTGGTGGTCTAGAATGTCTTTGATGAGCATCATCTGGACATGAGCAGCTTGCATGTTGTGAACCTCTGGGAGCCTTACTCCAATATCACTCAAGTCTTTTCTGAATTTGGAGACCACCTTCTTTTGAGCTTTGGTGAGGAATCTCTCTGGAAAATGGATCTTGTCATAGGGTGATAGCTCAACCTCAGTGTCTTCCTGCTTCACCACTTTCAGCCTCTGATCAGCTCTTCTCTCAACTGGTTCCTTAGCCTTGTGCTCTCTGCTTTGCTCAACCTTTGCTGCAACCTTCCTGTCAGTTTCTTGCACATTCTTGGACTCAGCTGTTGCAACAACCACATGCTCAACCTGTTCAATTTCAGTTCCAAACACCAATTTTTCATTCTCATCTACCTCTCTCTTGTAGGTGGTGACCTCGGAAGTGTCACTAGAGAGGAGAACATTGTAATGTTCCCTTGGGTTTGCTTCTGCTTTCCCTGGTAGAGTTCCCATAGGCTGATTGGAGGATGAAGGCATAGAAGTAACATGAGCCTCTAAATTTTTGAACTGAGATGCAAGTTGTAAAAATTTGTTGTTGAGATCATTGTAGCTTCCATCAATCTTGTTGTGTAGATTCTTCAGCTCATACCCAATGTGTTTCTCACTTCTATTTTGAGATTCCAAGATTTGTTTCAACATAGCATCAGTACTATTCTCTTGTGGAGCTGAAGTAGAAGATCCACCTTGGAGCTGTGTAGATTGGTTCCATTGTGAAGGGTAGTTCTGCTTATAACCACCCTGTTGGTTGGTTGAGTATGGTCTTTGCTGGTAGTTGTTGTACTGAAAGTTTGACTCCTTCTTGTACCATGTCCCATTAGCATTGACAAAACACAACTCCTCTTGACCTTCTAGCCCATCAACTTCATTCACCACATCATTTCCTTCATGTTTCTGCTCACCAACAAAGTGCACCTTCTCTTGCTTAGCTTTATCCAAAAGAAGCATATCAATCTTGTCTTGAAGAGCCTTCAGCTCCTTCTTTGTGTTGAAGAGGCGAAGTAGTGGTCTCTTTCTTTCCATTACGAACCTCACCACCACTGCCTCTGTTGCTTCTATCATGCTCATCATTGTAGACTGAATCACTCTTAGCCATATTCTCCCAAGCTCCAAAGCATCAGCTTCAGTTCTCCCCAAGAAGAAACCATTGCTAGCTGTATCAAGTTGGCTTCTATACTTAGGCAAAACACCTCTGTAGAAAGTACTAAGCAAGCTCTCCAGATTGAAGCCATGGTGTGGACACTGAGATATGTAGCTGTTGAACCTTTCCCATGCTTCTCCAAAGCCCTCAAGATTCTTTTGATTGAATCCAGAAATCTCATTCCTAAGCTTAGTAGTTCTTGAGGTAGAGAAGAACTTGGTGAGAAAAGCCTTCTTGCATTCATCCCATGTAGTGATTGAGTCTCTTGAAAGACTCTTCTCCCATGTGTGAGCTTTGTCTCCCAAAGAGAATGGAAACAACCTGAGCTTGAAAGCATCTTCAGAGACACCATTGATCTTTGTTGTTCCACACATTTTGTCAAAGTTATCCAAGTGGTCTAGAGGATCTTCCAAAGCAAAACCATGGTACTTGTTGCTCTCGATCATGTTAATCAAGCTGGACTTGATCTCAAAGTTGTTGTTCTCCACAGCTGGTGCTCTAATGCCTGCCCTATGACCATGGATATTGGGCTGATCATGAGTTCCAATAGCTCTAGCTTGGCGCTGTGGATGTTGTGGTCTAAGGTTGGAAGCTCCTTGACCATTACACTCTTCATCTTGAGGCTGATTCTGATGCTGATCCATCTCAAACCCCAATCTGTCAAAATGAGCCTGTCGCTCTTCTTCTCTTCTCCTTCTTGTGTTCTCTCTCTCAAGTGCTCTGATGTCTTCAACCAAAGAAGTAAGGTTTGTTGGCCCTCTACTTCGCAAGTTCATACACCTGAGAATCACAAGTAAAGGAAGAAGTAGTATTAGTAACCAAATAAAAGAAAATAAGACTTAGTCTCAAGCAATGACCAAATCTCAATGTCACAATCTACTAAGGACTGGCAACGGCGCCAAATTTGATAAAGGATTTTACTTAAATCCTAATATGCAAATCAATGTAGTATAGATGAGTGTCAATCCAATCCTAAGTGACCATGATGCCATGAGAATGCAAGCAAATGCTTAATCTAAGTGCAATCAGTTTAGTGAAGTGATATGATGCAACTAACAAGACTCTAAAGCAATAAAGGAACAAACTTTATATCAATGAGATGCAATAGGACCCATGGGACTAGGAATTTGATTTCAAGTGATTAAGATCCAATCTAGAAGTGGCAAGATGACAACAAATGCATTTCCTTAAGTCTAGACACAAAGCTAAACAAACTCTTTGTCAAGATGAATGCTCATTTACTATCCTTAATCAAACACAATGTCTTGGCTCAATTAACTCAAGTAATCATTAAGAAAGAGTCTATTAACTATCTAAGCTTTCCTAACACAAATGTCATTGGCTAAGCATGCAAAGAACTAGGAAGAGTTGGTTCAGACATTTCATCAAACACCTGTCGGGCATGAAATGTCTAAAGCTCTAGATTAGAGTAGTCAACACTAATCTAGCATTAAGAGCACTCAACTAGCAAGAAAATAGATAAATCTAACACTAAACACTCTAGATCTTCACTCAATCACTCTAATCATCCTAGCCCATGAATCCAAAAGGTAACTACTCACTAATAGACATGATAAACCCAACAATCAATGATGATTAAAGGCTATTCATGCTTAGTGATCAAAATAAACCAATAAACACAAGAGATAAAGATGAAAAGAAGACTAAAGATTCAATCTTTCTTCAAGATCTCAAAGTGTTTAGAGAGAAAACAAGATAATCCTCAAAATTAGGTTTACAAAGTATTTATAGAAGTGCTAGAAAATGAGGGTATAATGGTAAAAAAATCTGGTCAAACTTCGAGTGTTGACTTTCTGGGTGGTCGCAGCAGCTTCGTGCGTCGTCTCTAGGCTGCTGCAGAAGGCCGCTGGGAGTCACACAGCAGTTCGGGTCATCGTCGTTTAGCCGCTGCGTGAAGTAGATATCGGGCAGGGAGAGGGTCATTTTCCCAGCGGTTTCCTCATACCGCTGCGCAAGGCCGCTCCACACGTACAGCAGCTTCTCGTCGAGGTCAACAGGCTGCTGTGAGGTCGTTTGGCCGCTGGGACACTTGAGCAACTCATGCATCGACTCAAAATCACCATTCTTGCCTCTAAACCATCTCCAAAGGTTCCAAACTCACCAAATAACATCTCCACTACCTGATTAGGACATAGGTAATGCAATGCAACCTAAATGCAAACGAAATGCATCAAAATGGAAAAAATGAGAACTAAAAAGATGCTTAAAAATATGCAAATTCACAAGATATCAGACATCAACTAATGAGCTTCATGGATGTCTTCTCGGGATACAACCAAATCCTGATGCACCTCGACGATCAGGAGAAGACGTCCTTCATGACCTCCAGGGGCATCTACTGCTATAAGGTCATGCCGTTCGGACTGAAGAACGCTGGATCCACCTATCAGAGGCTAGTCAACATGATGTTCGCCGATCAGATAGGGCAGACCATGGAAGTCTACATCGACGACATGCTGGTGAAATCTCTGGACTCGGAAGATCATATCTTCAGCAAGCATTCGCCACCTTAAGAAGATACAACATGAAGCTCAACCCCTCTAAATGTTCATTCGGAGTAAGCTCCGGGAAGTTTTTGGGATACATAGTCACCCACATGGGCATAGAAGCAAATCCAGAGCAGGTAAGGGCCATCCAGGCGATTCCTCCCCCTCGGAACGTCAAGGAGGTTCAAAAACTGACAGGAAGGATGGCAGCCCTCAGCAGATTCATCTCCAAGCTTTCCAACAAATCCCACGCATTCTTTGAAATGCTAAAGAGTCCAAGGACTTTAAGTGGACAGAAAAGTGCGAAACTGCGTTATCTGACCTCAAGGCCTACCTTACTACTCCACCACTCCTATCTAAACCCTTGGAAGGAGAGGTCTTACTGCTCTACCTAGCTGTGTCCGAGCATGCAGTTAGCATGGTCTTCGTAAGAGAGGAAGGGAGGAGACAGCACCCCATATACTATGTCAGCAAGTTAAGCTAGACGCAGAGACTCGCTACAGCCAGTTGGAGAAGCTAGCACTCGCCCTAGTAGTCGCAGCCCGGAAATTACGTCCCTACTTCCAGGCCCATCAAGTCGTGGTAGTCACTTCGTTCCCCATCAAAGCGGTCCTTCATAAACCTGAGGTATCAGGACGGTTGGCGAAATGGGCCGTAGAATTGGGGGAGTATGACGTGATCTTTCGCCCAGCCGCCGCCATCAAATTCCAGGTTCTAGCCAATTTCGTGGCTGAATTCTCTCCCTCCACGCTTCCAGACCCATATCTAGAAGCAACGCTCCGGGGAAAGGAAGCGGAGAAAGGCCAATGGACCCTGCACGTAGACGGTTCCAGTAACGTGAGAGGTGCAGGAGTAGGACTGGTCCTAACCTCCCCTACGGGAGATTCGGCCTCGAGAGCTGTACGTTGCAACTTCAAAGCAACCAACAACGAAGCAGAATACGAGGCTTTGATAGCAGGCCTAGTGTTAGCTAGAGAAATGGGAGTGGAAGACATCCAGGTCTTCAGTGACTCGCAGCTCATCATCAGCCAAGTCCAAGGGGATTATCAAGCTAAGGACCCAAGCATGATCAGATACCTATCGGTAGCAAAACGTCTCCTAGACCAATTCAAAAGATATGAACTTACTCAGATACCTAGAGAGCAGAATTCCCAAGCTTATGATCTAGCAAACCTAGGTTCTGCCCTGGAAACTAAGGAACATATGAGTATCCCCTTGGTGGTCCTGCAATGGTCTGCAACTGAGAGAGAGGCGGAACCAGACGAAGTAGCAGTAGTAGACGAAGGAGAAACTTGGATGACCCCCATCACTAACTATCTGAGGAACGACGTCCTACCTGAAAACCGAGATGAGAGCCGCAAGATCAAGAGACAAGCAGCCAGGTACTGCATCTCAGAGAGAAAGTTATATAGAAGATCCTTCTCAGGACCCTACCTACGATGTCTAACCCTAGAGAAGCCGCGCGAATATTGGAAGAGCTCCACGACGGGGAATGCGGTTCCCATTCCAGTGGATGAAGCCTGGTTCTCAGAGAAAGAAGAGCCGATTACTATTGGCCCACTATGGCGAATGACTCCCTCAAACATGCTAAAACCTGTAGTCAATGCCAGAAACACGCCCCAATCTCCAACTTACCACCAGAGAACCTGAAATACCTAAGCTACCCTTGGCCCTTTCGTAAGTCGGGCATGGACATCGTGGGAAAATTTCCTATGGCGCAGGGGCAAAAGGTCTTCCTCCAAGTAATGACCGATTACTTCACAAAATGGGTAGAAGCCAAAGCCTTGGCAAAAATCACGGATCTCCAGATCAGGAAATTCATCTGGACGAACATAATCACCCGCTTCGGAGCACCTCAGGAGATTGTCACCGACAATGGACCCTAATTTACCATCAACGACTTCCAAGATTTCTGCAAAGAATGGGGCATCAAGCTCTCATACTCAGCACCAAGACACCCCCAGTCGAAAGGACAAGCATAGTCAACCAACAAAACGGTGGTGAATATGCTCAAAAAGCGCTTGGAGAAGGCTCATGGGCGATGGGCAGAAGAGTTACACGGAGTTCTCTGGGCCTATCAGACAACTCCGAAGACAGCCACCCAAGAAACCCCTTTCTCACTCGTGTATGGCACCGAGTCAGCAATACCCACCGAGGTGCACGTTAAGACCACGATCTCCAACATTCTAACTCCGAAGGAGAATGACGAACTGATGTACCTAAGTCTAGACCTACTAGACGAGAAAAGAGAAGCAGCACGCCTAAGGAACGCATCATACCAAATAAAAGTAGCCAAGAGTTACAACAAGAAGGTGCGATCCAGAACCTTCCAAGAAGGAGACTGGTTCCTAAGGCGAGTCTGCAACCATACGAGAGACAAATCAGCCGGAAAACTCGCCCTCGGATGGGAGGGGCCCTATCAGGTAATAAGGGTGCAAGGGGCAGGAGCCTACAAGCTGCAAGACAGCAAAGGCAAGGTCCAACCCAACTGCTCGAACGCCTTGCACCTCAAATTCTATCATTTCTAAAAGCAAGATCTTCGTATTAAGCTTTATATATACTATTATACTATATATTTAAGTATTTTGGTCTTCCTACTCTAATGTATAACGAGAACGTCTTCGGACTAGACTTATAAAATACATTTGGTTTCGACTAAAGGGAGTTAAGGGAATACCAATATACTTAAAGGGGCATATTAGCTGGATCGGGACCTTAGGGACCTTAGATCTTAGCTAGCCCCCTAGCTGGTGAGGCTACTCACCATAGGTGCAGACAAATATGGAAGGGGTCTGATCAGCCCTGTGCCGATGTCTGCACGATAGGGCCCTGCGTAAAGGCCTCTAGCCAAGATTTATGCGGAGACCACATACTAATGCTACCCAAACCCTCGTTAAAAACGCTATGAGCTAAATACAGGGGGCATGACGTACACGGCTAAGTACTATAATCAGATTCTGGCGGCTGATATGCAGGGAGCAAAGTGCAAATAACCGGTTAAGCACAAACAATTTAATACCTATCCAGACGTGGAAGGTAGTGTGTCTGGGTTGAAGCCACCTTGCAGGGGGGGGGGGGGCACCCAGACCACAGTAAGTCTGAGAGTGACCTTTCTGCAGAAAGGTAGAGTGCAGCATTGAGATTTTCGAGAATGGCCTATGCCCACGGGTAGCACAGTGCGACTTCTTAATTTAGATCGAGAGTGGCGCGCCTTCGGACAGCAGAGAGCGATCAAAAAGTCTCCCCAAAAGCATAAAAATCCAGAGACCTTCGGGTCCAGAGACCTTCGGGTCCAGAGACCTTCGGGTCCAGAGACCTTCGGGTCCAGAGACCTTCGGGTTCAGAGACCTTCGGGTCCAGAGACCTTCGGGTCCAGAGACCTTCGGGTCCAGAGACCTTTGGGTCCAGAGACCTTCGGGTCCAAAGAACTTCAAGGTTCCTAAGACCTAAGGGTCCCTAGAACCTCAAGGTTCCATAGACCTAAGATCCCCAGGACCTCAAGGTTCCTAAGACCTAAGAGTCCCTAGAACCTCAAGGTTCCACAGACCTAAGGGTCCCTAGAAACTCAAGGTTCCATAGATCCAAGGGTCTCTAGAACCTCAAGGTTCCTTAGACCTAAGGGTCCAAAGAACCTCAGGGTTCCTCAGACCTAAGAGTCCAAAGAACCCCACGACTCCACAACATCCGGGTCAAGAACCTCAAGGCTCATGACAACCCCAGGATTTTGGATCTCTCAAGGTCCAATGTTGCCATCACGGTCCAAAGTCTCCGGGTTTAAAATGATTATAGGTTCAATAGACCTTTAAGGAATCTCCATGATTCATAAAGATCACCTAAAAGAATCAGAGACCTTCGAGTCCGAATGGCCCTCAGGATCAAAGACGTAAAAAGTCCTCATGCCAACTTCGGAAAATTACCAAAGGTCCTAGGATCCTAAAGTATTAAACTTCAGATTCAGAATATCCCCTAAAACGTGGCTCCAAGACCCACATGCTTATCAAAACCCCCGGGTCCAAAAGAAGGCCTCAGGGCCCAGGTAAGGAACCTAAGGGTTCTAGATCCTAAGAACCTCTGAGTTCGAAGGTCAGAGAACCTAAGGATCCTTGATCTAATCACTTGAAAAGATTCAAGTCTTTGGCGATGACTCCCCTCAAGAGTTATGGTCGGCTTTCGGCCCATAACCCCAAACCACAAATCAAAGATCAAGCAGACCTGAAGTTCTGATATCTACGAGAAACGAAACAGATGCATAAGGAGAATAGATAAAAGACCTCGAAGGGCCATAAGTCTTAACAAAAAGGCACGAAGGACCAAGTCTGAAAACAAAGTCCCAGAGGGGCGAAAATGCAACAAAAGCCCATCGGGCTCAAAAGTTCAAAAAAGAAATAGGAAAGAGAAGATTCAGGCCTCGGGGGCTGTTGGGGAAAAATATCCAGGACTAAAGATTTCTCCAGCCTCCGAAGGGGCCTTGACTTCCGGGCCCTCGTTTGGAAAGGACCCAGGGTCCCTCCTCCACTCAAAGAACTAATCTCCACCAGGAGGCACCAGGATCCGATCGCCACTTAATAGTATCCAGGGTCCAGTCCCTGTATCGAGGAACCAATGCCTAGCCTCTGCCGAAAGGACCAAGGATCCGATTCTCCGCATTAATATGGAAGTTTCCCAAAACGAGGGAAAAGTAATATATTCGTGAATATTACGGAGGCCGCCCAAGATTGACCGACTTACATCAACTATAAAAGGGGAACCCAAACCCTAGAACTAGGGATCGACACTTTGGGGCTTAGAGATTAGAGAGTTAGGCGATAGAACTAGGGTTTATACACCTAAGACGTTGTAATCCTAAAATCACTCAATAATACATCTCTTTGCCTCAGTTTCTCTTCTCTAAACACATACAAATACACGAAATCTATTAGTCTTCCAGTGTTCCGTAGTACTAAAACGACCCTGCACAAAAATATCATAACAGTTTGGCGCTAGAAGGAGGGGAGTAAATCAACTACGTGACGATGGCACCGGAAGACGATCCCAACCAAGCTGATCTGACCCCGAAAGAGAAGGAGCTTCTAAGCCGATTCAAAACCCTTCAGAGTCAAATCACCGATCTTCACAAGACTCTGGAAACCGCACCTGCAGGTCTGGAACTCGTCCAGTACCTAAAAGATCAACTTGGGGAACACTCCAAGCAGCTTCAACAAAGCGTCGAGAAGCTAGACGCTATGGAAGCCGAAAACTTCGCTCTCCGACGAGAAAACCGATCCCTCGGGGCAGCAGGGAACAAACGGAAACGGTTCAGAACCCGAGTCCGACCTATGGCTTCGCTCAACACCCCGCACGACGGCGAGGAAACGCCTCGACAGCCCGGCGACGAACCCGGCGATCAAGAAAACACTCGAGACGTAACCCGAGAAGAAGAAGAGGACGACTCCTATGCGGAGGACGAAGAATATTAATCTGACCATCCTGAGATCTCAAATCCAGCTCTAGCCGCCTACCTAGAGAAGGTGGTATCCGAAAGATTCGGCACCATCCAATCCATGGTGGAAAGGCTCCCCGGAGTAGCTCCCCCTATCCGTAGAAGCGATCCTAGGTCTTACTCCGACACACCTTTCGTGAAGGAGATTGCATCGGTTGAGATGCCTCGCAAATTCTCTTTTCCGAGCATTAAGATGTATGAAGGAACCAGAGATCCTGACAATCACATCGCCCAGTATAAGCAACGCATGGTAGTCGTCGCTTCCAAAAGAAGCAAGGGAGGCCACCATGTGCAAGGGCTTCGGGTCAACCCTAACCGGTCCTGCCCTCCAATGGTATATCAGCCTCCCCAGGGGATCTATAGCATCTTTCGCCGTCCTCAGCGACAAGTTCGTAGAACAATTCGCCAGTAGCCGACATCTGGAGAAGAGATCAGATGACCTCTACGAGATCCAACAATACAGAAACGAATCCCTACGTTCCTACATAGCTCGTTTCAACCAGGAGAAGGTCTCTATACCCGAGTGCAACGCCGATACAGCAATCTCAACCTTCAAGAAGGGTCTACTTCCGGAGGGAGAGCTCTACAAGGAGCTAACGAAGTACAGATGCGGAGACATGGCGGATGTATTATCCCGCGCCTGGGCCCAAGTAAGGTGGGAAGAAGACGTCGTGAGCAGGGCCAAGATCTCCTCCAAGTACGATCATAAGTCCTCCAGGCCTTCAAAGGACGAGCGTGAGGAAACCATCCGACCCCGACCTTCCCGGGAATCCACCAACCAGAGCAGGGGCAGATACCAACATCGCCCTCTACCTCGATCCGAAGGAATGATGATTTCTACTTGGCCCAGCATCTCCCACCTAGCGATATCCAAGCCAGAGCTCATCGGAGTCTTGAGGCAGATGGGTCCACAAGTTAAGTGGCCACCTAAAATGAGGTTCCCTGACGCTACCCAGAATCCTAAAAGATGGTGTGGGTTCCACAGCGATCACGGTCATACCACCGAAGACTGTATAGCCCTAAGGCTGGAAGTAGCCGAGCTTCTCAAGAAGGGTTATCTAAGGGAGTTCCTCTCAGACAAGGCAAATGACCTCCTCAACAGAGAGGGTCCCACTCTCCCCAACGACGCTGTCCCTGCACTACCTCCGCCACAAGAACGAGTGATCCACGTCATCTCTGGAGGATCAGAAGTAAGCAGAATCAGCAGCGCCGCAGCCAAAAGGAGTACTCGTAATGCTAGGAATGGCCAAGAGACCGAGCTTCCCAAGCGCCCACTCTTGGGGACGGATGAGATCAGCTTTACTGCGAAAGAACAGGAACGGGTACTCGTCCCCCATCATGACGCCCTCGTCATCTCGCTAGTTATAGCCAATTGCCTGGTTAAGCGGATACTGGTGGACAACGGAAGCTCCAGCAACATCATCTTCCATTCGGCCTACATGGATTTAGGGCTGGATCCTAAGACACTAACGAGGAAAGCGACTCCGCTCATAGGATTCAGTGGAGAGGTAAAGCAAACCGAAGGAGAAGTTCTCCTCCCAGTCTACACCGAGGGGATAAACCAGACCACCAAGTTCTTGGTCGTCGACTGTCCGTCATCCTACAATGTGATACTAGGGAGACCCTGGATTCACGACATGGGAGCTGTGCCATCAACCCTTCACCAACTGGTGAAATTCCCTACTCCCTGGGGTGTGAAGGTCATCAGAGGGGACCAAGAGAATTCTAGGTTCTACTACCAAACTACCTTGAAGGGAAAGACCCAAACCTTATAGCAATTACAGAAGCAACCTCTCATTCCTCACGTCGAAGAACCCGAGGTTGAAGACATGGATGCGATCCCCCTGGTAGAAGGGAACTCGGAACAGAACCTCAAAATAGGTTCCAAACTGCCGAAGGATCTGAGACGAAGACTGATCGACTTCCTAAGGTCCAACTCTGATTGCTTTGCATGGTCCCACGAAGACATGCCTGGAATCGACCCCGACGTGATCATGCATCAGCTCCAAGTGAATCCCGAGCATCCTCCGGTCAGACAGAAGAGAAGGAAGTTCGCCCCCGAAAGAGATGAAATCATTAACGAAGAGGTCAAGAACCTGCTCGACGCAGGGTTCATAAGAGAGGTGCAATATCCCGACTGGCTCGCCAATGTGGTGGTTGTGAAAAAGAAAAATGGAAAATGGAGAGTCTGCATCGATTTCACGGATCTCAACAAGTCCTGTCCAAAGGATCCATTCCCTTTGCCTCATATAGACAAGCTAGTTGATGCCACTGCTGGGCACCAACTAATGAGCTTCATGAACGCCTTCTCGGGATACAACCAAATTCTGATGCATCCCGACGATCAAGAGAAGACGTCCTTCATGACTCCCAGGGGCATCTACTGCTACAAGGTCATGCCGTTTGGTCTGAAGAATGCTGGGTCCACCTACCAAAGGCTAGTCAACACGATGTTTGCCGATCAGATAGGTCAGACCATGGAAGTCTACATCGACGACATGCTGGTAAAATCCCTTGACTCGAAAGATCATATCTCGCATCTTCAGCAAGCATTCGCCACCTTGAGGAAATATAATATGAAGCTCAACCCCTCTAAACGCTCTTTTGGAGTAAGCTCCGGGAAATTTTTGGGATACATAGTCACCCACAAGGGCATAGAAGCAAATCCGGAGCAAATCAGGGCCATCCAGGCGATTCTTCCCCCACGGAATGTCAAAGAGATCCAGAAACTTACAGGAAGAATGGCAGCCCTCAGCAGGTTCATCTCCAGGCTTTCTGACAAGTCCCATGCCTTCTTTGAAACATTAAAGAACCCCAAAATTTTAAGTGGACAGAGAAGTGCGAAGTCGCGCTATCCGACCTCAAGACCTATCTCACGACCCCACCACTCTCGTCCAAACCCTTGGAAGGAGAAACCCTATTGCTTTACTTAGCTGTGTCCAGCACGTAGTTAGCGCGGTCCTCGTAAGAGAGGATGAAAGGAGGCAGCATCCCATATACTACGTTAGCAAATCCATGCTAGACGCAGAAATTTGCTACAGCCAACTAGAGAAGCTAGCCCTCGCCCTGGTGGTCGCGGCCCGGAAGCTACGTCCCTACTTCCAGTCCCATCAAGTTGTGGTAGTCACTTCATTCCCCATCAAAGCGGTCCTTCATAAACCCGAGGTATCAGGACGGTTGGCGAAATGGGCCGTAGAATTGGGAGAGTATGACGTGATCTTCAGCCCAGCCGCCGCTACCAAGTCCCAGGTCCTAGCTGATTTCGTGGCTGAATTATCTCCCTCTGCACTTCCAGAACCAGATCTAGAAGCTACACTCCTGAGAAAAGAAGCAGAGCAGGGTCAATGGACCCTGCACGTGGATGGCTCCAGCAATGTAAGAGGCGCAGGAGTAGGACTGGTCCTAACCTCCCCTACGGGAGATTCGGCCTCAAGGGCTGTACGTTGCAACTTTAAAGCAACAAACAACGAGGCAGAATACGAGGCTTTAATAGCAAGTCTAGAGTTAGTTAGAGAAATGAGAGTAAAAGACATACAGATCTTCAGTGACTCGCAGCTCATCATCAGCCAAGTTCAAGGGGATTATCAAGCCAAGGACCCGAGTATGATCAGGTATCTATCGGTGGCCAAGCGCCTCCTAGACCAATTCACAAGCTGCAAGCTTACTCAGATACCTAGGGAACAAAACTCCCAAGCCGATGCTCTAGCAAACTTGGGTTCCGCATTAGAAACCAAGGAACATATGAGTATTCCCTTGTTGGTCCTACAATGGCCAGCAACCCAGAAAGAGGCAGAAACGGAAGAAGTGGCGGTAGTAGACGAAAGAGAAACCTGGATGACCCCTATCACCAACTATATGAGAGACGACGTCCTACCTGAAAACCGAGAGGAGAGCCGGAAAATCAAGAGACAAGCGGCCAGATATTGCATTTCGGAGGGAAAACTATATAGAAGGTCCTTCTCAGGGCCCTACCTACGATGCCTATCCCCTAGAGAAGCCACACGAATATTGGAAGAACTCCACGATGGGGAATGCGGTTCAAATTCCAGCGGACGAAGCCTGGTCCTCAGGGCAAGAAGGGCCGGTTATTACTTGCCTACTATGGCGAAGGATTCCCTCAAGCAGGCTAAAACCTGCAGCCAATGCCAGAAACACGCCCCAATCTCCAACTCACCACCAGAGAACCTGAAATCCCTAAGCTCCCCTTGGCCCTTCTGCAAATGAGGCATGGACATCGTGGGGAAATTCCCAATGGCGCCGGGGCAAAAGGTCTTCCTCCTAGTAATGACCGATTACTTCACGAAATGGGTAGAAGCCAAAGCCTTGGCAAAAATCACGGACCTCCAGATCAGGAAATTCATCTGGACAAACATAATAACCCGCTTCGGAGCACCTCAGGAGATTGTCACAGACAATGGACCCCAATTTACCAGCAACGACTTCCAAGACTTCTGCAAAGATCGGGATATCAAACTCTCATATTCAGCGCCGAGACACCCCCAGTCAAACGGACAAGCATAATCAACCAACAAAACGGTGGTGAACATGCTCAAGAAGCGCTTGGAGAAGGCTCACGGGCGATGGGCAGAAGAGCTACATGGAGTCCTCTGGGCCTATCGAAAAACTCCAAAAACAGCTACCCAAGAAACCCCTTTCTCACTCGTCTATGGCACCGAGTCAGCAATACCAACCGAGGTACATGTCAAGACCACGATCTCCAACATCCTAACTCCCAAGGAGAACGATGAGTTGGTGTACCTAAGCCTAAACCTCCTAGACGAGAAAAGAGAAGCAGCCCGCCTGAGAAACGCATTGTACCAAATAAAGGTAGCCAAGAGTTACAACAAGAAGTTGAGATCCAGAACCTTCCAAGAAGGAGACTGGGTCCTAAGGCGAGTCTGGAACAACACAAAAGACAAATCAGCCGGAAAACTCCCCCGGATGGGAGGGGCCTTACCAGGTAATAGGGGTGCAAGGGGCAGGAGCCTAAAAGCTGCAAGACAGCACAGGCAAGGTCCAACCAACTGCTGGAACGCCTTGCACCTCAAATTTTATCACTTCTAAAGGCAAGATCTTCGGATCGAGCCCTATATATACTACTATATATTTAAGTATTTTGGTTTTCCTACTCCTATGTATAACGAGAACGTCTTCGGACTAGGCTTATAAAATACATTTGGTTTCGACTAAAGGGAGTTAAGGGAACACCAATATACTTAAAGGGGCATATTAGCTGGATCGGGACCCTCGAGACCTCAGATCTTAGCTAGCCCCCTAGCTGGTGAGGCTACTCACCATACGTTCAGACAGATATGGAAGGGGTCTGATCAGCCCTGAGCCGATGTCTGCATGATAGGGCCCCGCGTAAAGGCCTATCGCCAAGAATTATGCGGGGACCACGTACTAGTGCCATTCAAACCCTCGTGAAAAACGCTATAAGCTAAACGCACGCTGGGGGCATGACGTACACAGCCAAGTACTGTAATCAGATTCTGGCGGCTGATATGCAAGGAGCAAAAGTGCAAATAACCGGTCAAGCACAAAACAATTTAATACCTATCCAGACGTGGAAGGTAGTGTGTATCGGTTGACAGAACCTTGCGGGGGGACCCACCCCAGACCACAGTAAGTCTGAGAGTGACTTTTCTGCAGAAAGGTAGAGTGCATCATTGAGATTTTCGAGAATGGCCTATGCCCACGGGCAGCACAGTGCGATTTTCTCAATTTAGATCGAGAGTGGCTCGCCTCCAGGCAGCAGAGAGCGATCAAAAAGACTCCCCAAAAGCATAAAAGTCCAGAGACCTTCGGGTCCAAAGACCTTCGGGTCCAAAGACCTTCGGGTCCAAAGACCTTCGGGTCCAAAGGCCTCAATGTTCCAAAGACCTAAGGGTCCAGAGAACCTCAAGGTTCCCAAGACCTAAGGGTCCGAAGAACCTCAAGGTTCCCAAGACCTAAGGGTCCGAAGAACCTTAAGGTTCCCAAGACGTAAGGGTCCAGAAAACCTCAAGGTTCCCAAGATCTAAGGGTCCGAAGAACCTCAAGGTTCCCAAGACCTAAGGGTCCGAAGAACCTCAAGGTTCCCAAGACCTAAGGGTTCGAAGAACCTCAAGGTTCCCAAGACCTAAGGGTCCGAAGAACCTCAAGGTTCCCAAGACCTAAGGGTCCGAAGAACCTCAAGGTTCCCAAGACCTAAGGGTCCGAAGAACCTCAAGGTTCCCAAGACCTAAGGGTCCGAAGAACCTCAAGGTTCCCAAGACCTAAGGGTCCGAAGAACCTCAAGGTTCCTAAGACCTAAGGGTCCGAAGAGCCTCAAGGTTCCCAAAGACCTAAGGGTCCGAAGAACCTCAAGGTTCCTAAGACCTAAGGGTCCAAAAAACGGACAAAGCTCCTAATCTTTCAAGATTGAATGGGTAAAAATCCCAGGTTCAAAGCAAGGCCTCAGGGCCCAAATAAGGAATCAAAGGAAATTAGATCCTAAGAACTTCCGAGTTCGAGGAGCCAAGAACCTAAGGGTTCAAATCAGATCAGAACTCACTAGTTCCCGACAACGATCTCACGTCCTTAAGAAACTCATGTTTTATAAAAAGGATTATGAGATCTAACGCGGCTTTATCTTCAGGCCCTGAAACAGGACTCAAGTCCCAAGGCAAATCCGGATACAAATTCAAAAAGGATATTTCAGTTCAATAAAAACCATAAAGGACGATCATTACAAAAACCCCTAAGATCTGCCACGCCTAGACGAAGGAATAGCTGGCTCGTCTCCAAACGTGGGAGGCTCGACACCCTTAAGCGCTGCCTCGGCAAAAACCACCGTCTTAAACTGAGAGAATTCTTTGAGCAGATCCCATTGGGAAGTCTGTCCCCGGAGCCATTCCCTCATTACCTCCCAGCGGGCAACCATCCTTGCCCCACTCACGGCCATGATCTTCTCGTTCCTCAAAGTCTCCACCTCAGATCGAAGCTCTGCGACAGCCTCTTCCAATTCTTGCTTCTCTCGACTCAACCGAAGGGATTCAGCCGAAGCAATCTCTACCGAGCCCTCGATGGCCCGAACCTTGTCCTTCAAGTCCCGAAGTTCCAATTCCGCAGCGACTCGTTTATCCTTCTCACGGGATAACTGCCTGGACAGTTCCACCGTCTTGTCCCGATTAACGCCCTCCTTCGCCATCCAATCTTTGAAATGGTGTAGTTGCGAAAGAACCTATATAAAAAGGGAGACGTAAACCGAAGATTCAAAAATAGAAACAAAAAAACTGCTATCTACATGAAGAAGCCCACTCTGAACCTGCCGCACCGCTTCTGAAGAACTCTTATCCGAAAAAAGAACTTGCACCTTGGGAAATATGCTCTCATTCAAATTATTCAAAACCGACGATAGCCCTCCATGCGAATGTCTGATCGGTGATGGTTGTTGGCTCGCCGGAGTCGAATCCTCCCTCGATCCACGGTCCCGACCCGAGGAAGTATCCTCGATTTCCATCATCCTGCGCTTACCCCCAATAGTCACACCCATCCTACCAGCCACCTCCTCGATAGGCAGACCTTTCTTGGCTGAAATCACATCGGTGGCCCTCCTGAAAGAAGCAATCGGATCCTCCGAATCCTCTTCCATCATACTCACTAGTCACAAAACTCACACGATCAATCCGGTGATAAAAGACCCGACCTATTTTAAGAGGAAGAATGTACCCCACAATTTGCTACGGCGTAGCACCTCTAGGCTAAGAAGATAAGGCACTAGGCGCCGCTCGACAGGGACCTGCCTCGCACGGAGAACGTTATCCTTCCTATCGGCCGGAGCAGGACGAGTCCCCTCTGCGAAAGCACCAAAAAGAAATAAGCAAAATTCGACTACAGATAGCGGAAGTATTCCTCACCCGTGAAATTCCATCGATAGTAGGATCCAGGAAGGGTCATGAAAATATACTTTTCGGGCCATCTTTTCTCAAAGGCTAGCCCCTTGCGATCAATTTTTGGTAGTTCCTCAACTATAGGAAGACCAGTGCGAGGGCGGAGATGGAAACGTCCTTCGTTACCATTAATTGGAGCTAAGTGATAAGCGAAGAGAACCTCATTAACCCCCAAAGCCAAATTCTCTTCGTCACCCAGATTATGGATCGCCGTGAGAATGCGCCAAGCTGGAGGATTAAGCTGGGACAGTGAGATATGAAAATAGTCGCAAAGGTTCGCAACCAATGACGGTACGTCGCCTCTGAAACCCGATTCAAAGAAAGCTTCGTAAATAGCAATCTCTTCGGGCATACCGCCAGAAGCACGCTCCGACGGCTCAGGAACGCGGAGCGTAACGGAAGAAGGGAGCGCATATTTTCTCCGGAGGTCACGTACTTCATCCTCCCCAATCAACGAAGCAGGGCCCACCAATGGAGACCCGAGAGGTATGAACGGCATAGACGCCCGGTGACCTGAGGGCTGCCAGATCTAGACTCTGTCCTCTTCCCCAAATCTCTCGTCTCTGCCATTGTAGTATGAGAGGAAGAAGAAAAATCTGAATGCAATTTTAGAAGACTAAGAAAAGAAGGAAGCGATGAAGGTAATCGAAAATCCGGAGCACATATTTATTACCAAAAAAAGGAAAGAGCCGTTAGACACCACCTCGGGAAAGCCGCCAAATTCAAAAAATCCTACGGTCTCCGAGGTAGGATTTAAAAATCGAATCAGCCCGCTCCCCGGATCTTTCGAGATTACAGCTCTCGAAAAGGAAAGAGAATCCAAATCAGCCAGACTCGTTCAGACCGATTTTTTTTAAAAAAGGCTCCAAATTTAAAATATTCCAGGACAGCATTCCAGCTAAATTCTTGCGCCTCAGATCCCGGAAACAAATTATGGATGGAACCCTTCTCCTGCTTGAAGAAATGGTACCAAGATCGAAGACTACATGTTATCCCTTGATTCCTACGAAGCCATCAAGGAATAAGGGGAAAACTGTGGGGGAAAAATATCCAGGACTAAAGATGTCTCCAGCTTCCGAAGGGGCCTTGACTTCCGGGCCCTCGTTTGGAAAGGACCCAGGATCCCTCCTCTACTCAAAGTACCAATCTCCACCAGGAGGCACCAGGATCCGATCTCCACTTAATAGTATCCAGGGTCCAGTCCCTGTATCGAGGAACCAAGGCCTAGCCCCTGCCGAAAGGACCAAGGATCCGATTCTCCGCATGAATATGGAAGTTTACCAAAACGAGGGGAAAGTAATATATTCGTGAATATTACGGAGGCCACCCAAGATTGACCGACTTACATCAACTATAAAAGGGGAACCCAAACCCTAGAACAAGGGATCGACACTTTGGGGCTTAGAGATTAGAGAGTTAGGCGATAGAACTAGGGTTTATACACCTAAGACGTTGTAATCCCAAAATCAATCAATAATACATCTCTTTGCCTCAGTTTATCTTCTTTAAACACATACAAATACACAAAATCTATTAGTCTTCCAGTGTTCCGTAGTACTAAAACGACCCTGCACAAAAATATCATAACAGGGGCAGCAGCAGGATCATCCACGGGAGCAGGAGGATCCATCTCAGCAGTTTCCTTCACGGGGATAAGCGGTTCATCATCATACGAAGGAGTAGGCAACCCACGAAGCTTAGCCTCAGACTCCTTCACCAGCTTGTAGCGTTCAAACTCCACCACTAGATCCCACTTGTCGGTCTGCCCCTTGAGCCAATCCCTCATCACTTCCCAGCGAGCTACCATCTTGGCTCCACTCACAGCCATCGTCCTCTCATCCTTAAAGAGAGTCTTCTCATTTTCAGCTCCGCCAGCTCTCCCCTCAACGCATCCAGCTTGGACGTCAGCACGAAATGCTCGGTGGCAGCATTCTCTTCCAACTCCTTCGACTTCTTCAATCTAAGCTGAAAAGACTTAAGCTCTTTCCCCTGCGCCAGGCCTTTGTCTTTCTCCTCGCGGAGCTGAGCTTTCAGAGCCTCAATCTCCTTAGAAGTATCTTCATTCACCATGTTCTTGAGGTGATGAACTTGAGACATAAGCTGCAGAAAGTACAATACCACAATCATTACAATACACTGTGGGAACCGAAATTCGCACTGTCAAATATTACTAAGTAAAAACATAGGAAAACTAAGTTGACCTAGTTTTCCTCGAGGATCCCGGTTATCTGCTGGGCCACGCACGACAAAATTAAGACATGCTAAGTTTAAGAGTAAATGCGTAAAAATAAAGAGAGCAAAAGAAAGAATCTTATTTCCAAATTCGCGGAGAGCGTTTGAACAACAGGTTGAGATCTCGGCCGCAAGAGCTGTCGATCGTCGCTAGTCTTAGAAACCTAGATCTAACCTAGTCGAGTCGCAGCTCGCTAAAAAGGAAATAAAAGCCTAAGTTCTAAGTTGCTCTGGAGAGTAGTTTTTTTCTTCTGATTTTCGGATCCCCCTTCCTCTGCTCCTAGCCTTGCTTATATACTCCCATATGACGGTCTATTCTGATGGGCTGAGTCTGCCGCGAGCTGGGCTTTTTCCATTTTCGTCGGCCTTCGTGTTTATCGGGAAAGTTGACATTTATCATTTCGGAAATTTGACATTTATCCTTTTGGAAGTTTAACATTTATCTTCTTATGTGAAGCTAATTGTAAATCGTCGTATTTAACTTTTAGAAAATCGTAAGTGGGTGTGGGAACCGAAATTCGCACTGTCGATTTAAGTTAAGTTTTATCGGAGGAAAACTAAGTAAACTTAGTTTTCCCTGAAGGCTCGGATTCTCTGCGACAACCAAACGAAATTGATAGAACAAGACAATGTAGCGGAAAAATTGCACTAAGGCGTTTTATTAAATAGATGGTAAGTTGAATACAATATTCTTCCGAAAAACGGAAGTAGAGATACGCTGAAGAGGAAACAACGGAAATATATGAGACAAAACGTTCTAAGTCTTGCTCCGCTAGTCTAACCTCCTACGTCCTAAGTTCCCTAAGCTAGCAGGAATTCTCTAAAACCCTAGATTTCGGATTTGGTCTCTCTCTCAATGATTTTCGCCCTCTCTTTTCTTCTCTCCCAAAGCTCCTTTAAATACTCCTTCTTATGACGGTCTATTCTCCTTTTGGGCCGCGAAGCGGGCCTTTTCCATTTTCGTCGGCCTTCATGTTTATCGGGAAACTTGTCATTTATCTTCGGGAAACATGACATTTATCCTTCTGGAAATTTAGCATTTATCTTGTTATGTAAAGATAAACGTAAATCGTCGTATCTATCTCAGATAATCGTAAACAGACTGTCCGATCGCGTTTGGTCTCTTTCGGGTGTTGGGGTCAAAATCGGTCAAGACGAAATCGTTGTCCGAAAAGTTCGGACAAGACACGAAAGACGTTAGAGAAGCTTTAAGAGTCTAAGTTTCAATCTAGAAAACTCGGGAAAATGTTAAGTCATTCCGAAATCAACGATTAGAAACATTCTCTACACGATAAAAATCTCCGGAAAGTTAAAAGAAACGAGCGACTGACCCTGGGCTGCCTCTAGGCGCCGGGCGCCTAGCGCCCGTGCTGCCTCTAGGCGCCGGGCGCCTAGCGCCCGTGCTGCCTCTAGGCGCCGGGCGCCTAGTGCTGCCTCTAGGCGCCGGGCGCCCAGTGCTGCCTCTAGGCGCCGGGCGCCCAGTGCTGCCTCTAGGCGCCGGGCGCCTAGCGCCGGGCGCCTAGCGCCGGGCGCCTAGCAACCCTGCTGCCTCTAGGCGCCGGGTGCCTAGTGCTGCCTCTAGGCGCCGGGCGCCTAGCGCCCGTGCTGCCTCTAGGCGCCGGGCGCCTAGCGCCCGTGCTGCCTCTAGGCGCCTAGCGCCCGTGCTGCCTCTAGGCGCCTAGCGCCCGTGCTGCCTCTAGGCGCCGGGCGCCTAGTGCTGCCTCTAGGCGCCGGGCGCCTAGTGCTGCCTCTAGGCGCTGGGCGCCTAGTGCTGCCTCTAGGCGGCGCCCCGTGCTGACTCTATGCGCCGGGCGCCTAGCGTCCGTACTGCCTAAAGGCGCCGGGCGCCTAGCGCCCGTGCCGCCTCTACGCGCCGGGCGCCTAGCGTCATGCTGGCTCGAGTTGTCGGACGGCTAGTCTTCGTGCGTAAGTTCTAGGCTCTCAAACCGCCAGAAATCCAAGTTCTGCGATGATATACCATGATTTTGACCCACTTTTACCATGGTATATAAGCAGTTTTACATATATTTATTATGAAATAGAGTCTATTTAGAGTATTTACAGGTTCAGGTACGTTCTGGAGAAATATGGTGTTTCTGGTGTCTTTTGGAGCTTTTAAGTGCAGAATTGCGCAGACGCGTCAGATGTTTATATATGGATGGAGACCTCCCCACGGTGTGAATGAGCTGATATTTGGACACAAGATAGATCTTTGAGTTAGCATTCCAATGCCACCGGTTTGAGGTCAATCCGACGGTTAGATCAGGAGTTATGCCCATTTTACTGAAGAGTGGTCAGTCTGCCTCGCGAGAGAAGACTGTCGAGAAGATGAATGTATATCGATCGATGGGAAATCACCCATATCGATCAATATGAATGTCAGGACGTGGGATGACTATGTTTCATGACCGCCAGAAGCCCTAATGCAATCCAAATTACCATAATACCCTTGGACGACCAGAAACCCTATTTTATGTTATTCTAAGCCATTATTGACGGCTATGCTTTCTTTACGCTTTCTTTGATTCATAGTTTTGTTAGGAGAGAAAGGAGGAACTCCTATCAGAGTCCTCCTGGAACTCCATTGGATTTGGTTTTATATTATTTATGCAATTTCTATTCTATTCATCTATGATTTCTGTGACAATCTTCATGTCTTAATAGATCCACCTATTGGATTTAGGGTTCAGATAGGTTGTGGGATTAGCCCCAACTATAGATAGCTAAGTTGTGATATTCATTGTTAGGATGTTCTTAAAGCTTGTTTCTAGAGTCATGAACTAGATCCATGAACTGGAATTGTTTAATTCATTAATCATCATCCTGATATCATCCTGTACGAGCTAAGATCCTCTAGGGATAAGCGAGAGCCGGTCTATGATCTTGGTGGGCACATATTCAACTCGATCTGAGCTATATCGATCGATACTCCTATAGAGTAATCTATCGACGGCAATCATATCGATCGATACAAGCTGTCAAAACATCGATCGATATTGTCGGCATTAGATCAATAGACGAGTCTTATAGCGAGTGCTACTAGACAACTCTAAGAGTTGAAGCTCTTAAATATCATGCATGCAACTTGTTAAGGCATCTATAGCATTATAATCCTGATTACCTGAATAGAAACCCTAGATCTAACAACCATCCTTCCATAAAACAACTCATTGCCAAGCTGAACAATCATCTTGTTCATCTTGTTTACTGCTTTCCTATATTTATTTACTGCATTAAATCTATTAGCCTAGCTTAATCATATAACTATTAGATCTATTAGGTTCCATAGCTCCCCGTGAATTCGATCCCTAAGTACTACAATTGAACCTCTTATTTGAGAGAGTAAATCACTCCTTAGGGTAATTTGAGTGATATCATGCGACTTTCTGGAATCTCGCAAACCAAACTCCTTTTTCTACTCCTAGCCTTCGGACAACCCGTAAGACATCGTCGGATGGAAAAACTTCGTAGAAAACGGCGATGGTTATCTAAAAACACCATTCGCCTCAGAAAAGAGTCGAAGATTTTCCGAAAGATCCAATATCCGAGTAGGAACGTTCTCTCAAAGAAATCGTAAAAAATAGCGAAAGTCCAAGACACGGCCCAAAGGGGACCAAACATGATCGGATAACCATTTTACGATTTTCTAAAAGATAGATACGAAAGCTCGCAATTATTTTCCCGAAAAAGATAAATGTCAAACTTCCAAAGGATAAGCATCAAGTTTCCGAAAAGATAAATGTCAACTTTCCCGATAAATACGAAAGCCGACGAAAATGGATAAAGCCCAGCTCGCGGCGGCCCATCAGGAATAGACCGTCATATGGGAGTATATAAGCAAGTCTAGGAGCAGAGGGAAGGGGATCCAAAAATCAGAAGGCAAACTACTCTCAGAGCAATTTAGAACTTAGGCGTTTATTTCCTTTTTAGCGAGCTGCGACTCAATTAGGTTAGATCTAGGGTTTTGAGACTAGCGACGATCGACAGCTCTTACGGCCGCGATCTCGACCTATTGTTCCAACGCTCTCCGCGAATTCGGATATAAAATTCTTTCTTTTTTGCTCTCTTTATTTTACGCATTTATTCTCAACTTAGCCTATCTTAACTTTGTCGTGCGTGGCCCAGCAGATAGCCGGGATCTTCGGGGAAAACTAGGTCAACTTAGTTTTCCTACGTTTTTACTTAGTAATATTTGACGGTGTGAATTTCGGTTCCCACAGTTTGGCGCTGAAAGGAGGGGGATCACGGAATTATCTTTCTCGCAACTACGCATGCCCAGTTAAGCATGTCTGCTAACGCGGAAAAAGACAAGCAAACGCACGACGGACCAGCCGCCGATGCCAACGCTGAGAAGACTCCCGCCGGAAACGTATCGACGGTCACTGCCGAGGCAAACACCGCGATGCTGGACCAGGTGAAGGAACTGTTCGCCACCGCCCAGAAACGGTCGGAAGAACAAGAGAAACTAATGGCTTCACTCGCTAAACAGGTCAATACCTTAACAGCGAAAAGCAAACTCCCGCACGGATCCACCAAGGTGAGGCGTGTCAGGAGGCTCGACTTCGGAACTTCCGGAGACAAAGAAAAAGACGCCCCGAGAGAATCCCCGGAACTCATCCCTGACGATACCACTCCGGCGGGGCAGAAGGAAACGACGGATAACCTTCCACCTCCCGCGAGGGAAAACGAAGGAGTCGACGTCGAAAGAATCAACCTGGATATCAGTGATCAGTCGGATCCGTCCGACGAAGACGCCGACGTCCACCACAGAAGGACCCAAAGTCAGTCAGCTTGACTGGCGGCAGCCTTCGAAAAACCAATGACAGAAGAGGAAGAAGACCTCTACTGGTCAGAGCAAGAGAGGCTAGCCGAAGACAAGGCTCGGGCCTATCGCAGCCAACATAGACAAAGGAGCGCAAACGGCGCCAATGAGATCCACGATTTACGCGAATACATCGCAAAGACTGCAGCCGAGGTGAAGGCGGTAAAATCGCAGATTCACCACGCAACCAGAACTGCTCCCGAGATCGAACTGCTCCTTCAAGAATCGAGGAAGACTCCGTTCACTTCTCGAATCACAGACGCACGAGTCTCCGATCCCGGGAAAATAAAGGTTCCCACCTACGACGGAACCACAGACCCGAAGGCACATCTGCAATCCTTTCAGATTGCAATGGCTAGGTCTAAACTTCCGGAGCGGTAAAAAGACGTCGGCTGCTGTCTCCTGTTTGTAGAGAACCTCAGAGGTGCTGCGCTCGAGTGGTTCTCGCACTTGAAAAGAAACTCCATCGGAAGTTTCCGCCAGCTGGCTTCAGCCTTTCTGAAGCAGTTTTCATTGTTCATGGACAGGGAAACTTCCGACATAGACCTTTGGAGCCTGATTCAAAAGGAAGACGAGCCGCTCCGCGACTACATAAGGAGGTTCAAACTCGTAATGTCCAGGGTAACAGGCCTCAGCGACAGAGTCGCCATCGACGCCCTGAGAAAAAACCTCTGGTACAAGTCGAAATTCCGAAAGTGGATTTCTCTGGAGAGGCCACGCACCATCCAGGACACTCTCCACAAGGCGACAGATTTCATCATCATGGAAGAGGAGATGAAAGTCCTGGCGCAAAAGCACGGACCGCAGAAAGCGTCCGGCAAGAAGAAAACCTCGCGTAACGACAAGTACGTCCATCACGAGGGGGAAGATGTCCAAGGCGAACATAACTACGCCGTCAACTCCGAACAAGGGAGGACCGCCGGAAACACTTGGACGTGGAACTCGTACAAGGACAACTCCAGCTGCGAGTTCCATCAGACGAAAGGTCACTCTACCGCCAATTGCAAAGTCCTCGGCGCTAGACTCATTACAAAGCTGCTTGCCGGCGAGCTAGCAACGGTCAGGAGCGTGAAAGACCTGCTCCTAGATTCCGACCGTCCGTCAAAGACCGACGGAGCCAATCCCGAGAATAACGCTCCTGGAACTCAGTCGGGCGAAAAACGCGGACGAAGACAAGACGGCGAAGGAAACAACAACAATCGCCAGAGGATCAACATGATCATCGGAGGATCGCACTTCTACCAGAACTCCGTTTCGTCAATTAAAGCCTACGGACGGAAGGCCGAAACAAGTCCCGGATGGTGCCCAGAAGACGACGTTCCCAATCACACGATCGTCTTCGAGGAACAGGACACGGCCGGACTCGATAAACCCCACTACGATCCTCTAGTCATCGACTTGGTGATTCAAGATCTCGAATTCGGCCGCATCCTCATCGACACAGGAAGCACGGTCAACATCATGTTCCGCGACACTCTCCAGAGGATGAACATACCTCTCGGAGAAGTCGTCCCAGAACCAAGACCGTTGACTGGATTCTCGGGCGTCACATCCATGACCCTCGGAAAAATTAGGCTCCCAGTCATGGCAAAAGAAGTCACGAAGATCGTCGAGTTCGCGGTAGTGGATAACCCGACTATCTATAACGCCATAATGGGAACTCCTTGGATAAACGCCATGAAGGCAGTCCCATCCACTTACCATCTCAGCTTCAAGTTTCCGACACCAACTGGAACGGCAGTAATCTGGGGAAGCCAAAAACAGTCGCGACTCTGCTTCCTGGCTGAACATAAATTGCGCAGCAACCGGAACGCCCCAGCGGCTAACCCGAAGCAAACTAAGAAGCATCCGAGTATCTCCGAGAACTCGGCAAAGGACGACTCAGACTTGTCCAGGAAGGCCACGACTAAGGATGATAAGCAAATCCTCGAGTCCATCGCCGACGGAACGGATAACCCAACTCCCAACGCGGCCACCGACTTAGCTAAGACAGTCGAGGCGCCGTAAATCGTGGAGTAATAGCATCCACGATATAAACAGAACTACGATATGGCTTGATCCTCGCAAGAGGTACGTAGGCAGCTCGTCAAAATCCGACGAGTTCAGCTATCCCCCTCACAAAAAAGGGGGGGGGGGGAGATGGGAACGAATACTCTCATACTCCCGCAAAAATATTCTTTACATGTATTCTACGTTCTTGAAAATATTTATAAAGTCTTAAATTCGAACGCTTATCCAACGCACAAACATTACGGAAAACGAAAATCGTATCTTTAAGGAACGCGAGACGTCGCAAGTTCCTGACCAGTTTCGATTCTCTATTCTCCTCCAAAAAAACTCTATCAAACAGTCTTTCCGCGACTCTAAAAATCCCATTCCGTTGATTGGCCCCGACGGAAAAACATAGAAACGTTTCACTCAATCAAATTCGTAGTCTGGCTTCCAACGAAGTCCTTTTGCATCCGACAGGGATATCATAGCGCACTATACAAGAAATCCAAATTTTGGTTAGCTCTTCGTAAAGGAAGTAGCTCGACTCGTAGCCAAACGAATCATATAAGTCGATAAGCATTTCACGGATTCTAAAATGGTACGAGTCAGGTCGAAATCGCGAACAAGCAAAACGAAATGCCGATTTGTCATCGCATAGCTTTAGTCCGAAACTAGACCTAGGTCTTGCCCTAAACCCAGCCTTGCTGGTATCTAAAACATCTCATAGGCATAAGTATCCAGAATACGAGATTCCAAAATTTGCCTCTTATCGCTTACAAACCTAACATTCGCTACAAAGTAACCTACATGTTAAGCGACAAAAAAAAAGAGCTTGAATACGAAGTGACTACGCGTATTCAAACCCTACACTTGACGAAAGTATAAATCAAAATGCAGAATTCATAAAAGCGTTCATAATAGGGATTCAGAGGCCACCAACGGCCAATCCCGAGAAACACAAAAGTCACGCGACCTCCTAAGGGTCGCAACACATACAAACAGCCCCACTTGGCGTATCACAAATTATAATCAAATGCAAGACAATCGGTTAAAGATATTCCATACGAGGAGTTGGGCTGGTCGACCTCTTCACCCTCCTCGCCTGCGTTCGTATCCGCACCCGCATCCGCTGTATCTTTTGAGACTTGAATAGGGTTCCACAACTCTCGAATTCTCCCCACGATCGGAGGAACAGAGGATTCAGCTTTAGCGCATATTCTCATCGAGCCGTCTATCGCGGCGAGTTTGCTGGAAAGTGAGAAACCCTCACGCTGCATCTTGTGAAGAGTACCGACCGAACCACGACACTCGCGAAAATCGCCTACAAAGTCATGAGCCTCTTTGTACGCCTCGAATTTGGTAGAAAAGATTTCTGCCCTTCGGTTCAATTCGGCAGCAGGTCTTCTCCGCCCTCTCCTTTCTGCACGGACGAGGGCTCGAGCCTGGGCCTCGGCTTGCCGGCGGTTCTGCTCCTCCACCTCCAGCCGATACTTGGCGAACTCCCTTTCAGTCTCCTCCGCTTTGAAGCGGGCCAATCGAGCAGTGCAGAAACTTCCATTGATTGATGCGTTCCATACTCTCACGGCCTGCAAAGAAGTCAAGGTCAAATAAAAAAAAAGATAGGAAGGATTTGCTCAACTTTCGGAAACAAACCTCGTTGACCAAACGAGCACCCTCCGCGGTCAACTTATCCCTCTCCTCGTTGTCCAAATACTCGTCACGGGTAAATGCCGGAGGGAGCTCATCAAAGAAGTCACTTGGGGGAGGGTTCGGACCGGGAGCACCCCCGTTTTCTGCGACAAAGTCAGGATCGTACCTCGACGGCTCGTCGTTTCCCGACGAGGCCTCAAAAGCGATCCCTTTGCCCTTCGATGATTTCCCCCTCCGCCTCGGAGGAGCAAATACAAAGGATCCATCATTAACGATAGGTCGCGTGCCGCCTCGCGATCGGTGAAGCGCGACCGCCTTTCGAATCCGGTCAAGATCGAAAGAATTCCAGGAACAGGCCCTTGACCTAAATATGTCTCTCTTGATGGAAATATCGGAAGGAACATGCGTGAGCCACCTGTTCTCTGAACAATAAAAAAAATATGTATGCGTTCAGAGCTCGCCTTTCGGATTCTAAAAAAAAAAAAAAAAAAAAAAGAGAGAAGAAAGAGTACGATGATCTTACCACGTCAGTACAACCACTCCGTCGGGAATAGATGAAGAAAGCCTTCCTCGACAGACTCTCCATCTATCCTTACAAAAAAGAAACGATCGACGAAATCCTTAGCATGTGAGGTAAGTCCACGAATTACCGAAAAATCGGTCCTCGATTTAATGGCATATATTCCATTGGTGCTCACGGTCTTGGAACTCCACAACCCTTCGAAGTCCGAAAGGCTAAGATCCATTCCTAACTCGTAACTCAGAATCACAACGCCAAACCGGCTTTCTAAAGCCGGCACGTTCAACTGGCTGATTGAGATTCCGAAACGGTCGAGAGCTTGAACAATGACCCCAGGGATCGGGAACCATAGTCGACATTGCGTCAGGAATGCCTCGTAACAAGTAAAGTAACCCTCCGGAGGGCGCTCTGAACTCTCATTCCCACGGGGAATTCGAAACACGACTCCCTTCGGAACATCATAAAACTCTTGAAGAATTGCGAGATATTCGGGGGATACATCGCTCGGCGAATCAGTTTCCACACGCGCCTTCACAGGTCGCCGGGGAATCAGAATCACGGGAAGAGGGGGATCAGAACCGAAGACGGCGTCACAATACGCGCTCCTATCAATCTCTGAAACCTCGGGCTTCAGAACTTCCTCCTCGGCGTGGAAACTATCCGAAGAAGAGCGAGACTGTCTCCTCGAGGATTTTGATCTTGAAGTCATTCTTTTCTTAAAAGTAGAGAGAGAATTTGCAAGGGAGAGATTGACTTAAGATTCTTGGGTGAAATAAGAATGGTAAAGAATTCACAAGTCTTTATAAGCATGGATTTAACTATTTACCCCGACCTTCGACACAATTTTGTGGGAACCGAAATTCGCACTGTCGATTTTAGTTAAGTTTTATCGGAGGAAAACTAAGTAAACCTAGTTTTCCCTGAAGGCTCGGATTCTCTGCGACAACCAAACGAAATTGATAAAAAGATAACAATGCGGAAAAGTTGCGCTAAGGCGTTTATTAAACTGATGATAAGATGAATACAATATTCTTCCGAAAAACAGGAAGTAGAGATACGCTGAAGAGGAAACAACGGAAATATAGGAGACAAGACGTTCTAAGTCTTGCTCCGCTAGTCTAGCCTCCTAAGTCCTAAGTTCCCTAAGCTAGCAGGAATCTCTCTAAAACCCTAGATTTCAGATCTGGTCTCTCTCTCGGTGATTTTCGCTCTCCCATCCTTTGTCTCCCTAAGCTCCTTTATATACTCCTTCCTATGACGGTCTATCGTCCTTCTGGGCCGCAAGGCGGGCTTTTTCCATTTTCGTCGACCTTCATGTTTATCTTCAGGAAACTTGACATTTATCCTCCCGGAAACTTAGGATTTATCTTGCCGCGTAAATCGCCGTACCTATCCTAGATAATCGTAAATGGGTTGTCCGATCGCGTTTGGCCCCTTTCGGGCCGTTTCGAGGACTTCCGCTGTTTTCTACGATTTCTTCGGAAGATCTTCAATCCTTTGTAGAGTTGAGATGCGTGGTGTCTTAGATAACCATCATCGTTTCGTATGAATGATTCAAGATCTTCTTTTCCGTTGATATCTTACAAGTTTCCGAAATGTTTCCGATGGTTTTTAATTGAGAGTAAGAACGGGAGTTTTGTATGCGGAATCTCAATGATTCATTCCGCGAGGACTTGGGAAGGATTCAAGGCGCAGATTACTGACGGTCGGGGCCTAGAACTCGTGCACAGAAGATTGTCGCTCGAGGACCCGAGGCAGCACGGGCGCTAGGCGTCCGGCGCCTAGAGGCAGCACGGGCGCTAGGCGCCTAGAGGCAGCACGGGCGCTAGGCGCCCGGCGCCTAGAGGCAGCACGGGCGCTAGGCGCCCGGCGCCTAGAGGCAGCACGGGCGCTAGGCGCCCGGCGCCTAGAGGCAGCACGGGCGCTAGGCGCCCGGCGCCTAGAGGCGGCTTCGGGCGCTAGGCGCCCGGCGCCTAGAGGCAGCACGGGCGCTAGGCGCCCGGCGCCTAGAGGCAGCACGGGCGCTAGGCGCCCGGCGCCTAGAGGCGGCTTCGGGCGCTAGGCGCCCGGCGCCTAGAGGCAGCACGGGCGCTAGGCGCCCGGCGCCTAGAGGCAGCTACGGGCGCTAGGCGCCCGGCGCCTAGAGGCAGCACGGGCGCTAGGCGCCCGGCGCCTAGAGGCAGCACGGGCGCTAGGCGCCCGGCGCCTAGAGGCAGCTACGGGCGCTAGGCGCCGGGCGCCTAGAGGCAGCACGGGCGCTAGGCGCCCGGCGCCTAGAGGCAGCACGGGCGCTAGGCGCCCGGCGCCTAGAGGCAGCACGGGCGCTAGGCGCCCGGCGCCTAGAGGCAGCACGGGCGCTAGGCGCCCGGCGCCTAGAGGCAGCACGGGCGCTAGGCGCCCGGCGCCTAGAGGCAGCACGGGCGCTAGGCGCCCGGCGCCTAGAGGCAGCACGGGCGCTAGGCGCCCGGCGCCTAGAGGCAGCACGGGCGCTAGGCGCCCGGCGCCTAGAGGCAGCACGGGCGCTAGGCGCCCGGCGCCTAGAGGCAGCACGGGCGCTAGGCGCCCGGCGCCTAGGGGCAGGCTGCGGTCTGCTTGTTTCCTTCGGTTTGCGGGTGTTCGTGTGCATTCTTCGGAGGATTTTTTGTACGACAAATAGTCTTAGCCGTTGATTTCGAGATAACCGTTTTTGACCCCAACAGTTAGCCCCCCAGCGTGGAAGATCTTGTGTTTGGAAAATCGAAATTTTCGACTATGAATATTTTATTCCGAAAAATCCCACTATCCTTTGATTTCTTATAAGTAGCACTCCACCCCTTCTCATTTCTCACCCACCTTCCCCTTTTCAATCCTTAGAAAGTATGGCTTCCTCTCTAAACGAAAAGAAAGATTCCGACGTCGAAATGAGCGATGCCAACCAAGCCTCGCCGGCGCGAGAGGTTCCTGCCCTTATGCAGACGTTTGTCGAGGGGTTCAGTTCTTTTCAGGAGAAGATGGAACGACGCCGCGCTTTAATGGAGTCCAGCATGGCCGGTCCTAGTGCTTCTTCCGTTCCGACTCCTGGACCCGACATTGTTTTAGCTCCAGATTCCGCGGTTTCGGTTCCTGAAAATGCTGTCGCTCCAGCTTCAATCTCTACGATTCCGGCTCCTGAACCCGAAATCCCTTTGCCTGCTGGAGAAACTGTTGTTCCGGAGCAGGCGCCCGGCGTCCAGGCTCGCCCAGAAAGCTCTTCTTTGGCGCCGATACTGGTTTCAGAGGATGCGGCGGAAGTCATGCCTCCCCCTCCAGAAAAGAAGAGGGAGATCGTTCTGGGACTTCCTGCATCCAGTGCTATCCCGCCATTGAAGGGACGTTCGAGAGCTGGAGCTACTGGATCAGCGAAGAGGAAAAGGTGTGTCAAGAGCGATGAAGGCGAAGTTTCGGCAAAACTATCGCACCACCGTTCTAAGGTACTTTCGCGAGACCCCCTTTTCTTTCACTGACTCTTTCGATTCTCACATTTCTTTCGTGCGATCAGTTTGTGTCGTTAATCGACGGGATGCTTGGAGATTGCGGATTGGAGGTCACACGTTTGTCCCAGGAGCTGGATTCGTCGCGAGAGGCCTTGAAGCGTACCGAGGCTGTGCTTCAATCGATCGAGAGCACTCATGCCGCCCAGATATCGACGCTCGAAGCTAGGATCAGCGATCTCGAACGTGACTTGGGAAAGACTGTGAGCTCGCTGCTTAAGGCGAAGGAGGAGAAGAAGAGCAAGTCCTCGGAGGTTCGACGTCTCAGGAGGAGGATTCAGCGCTTCGAGGAGACGGGAGCCTGCACTACGACGGAGCTTACCGACCCATCATCCTCGGCTGCCCTGGTCCCGGACTCGGAGATTCCAGAGGTTCAGGATGCTGGACTCGTCGCGGACAAAGGCGGCGAGGAGGTCGGTGCGGGTGATGGCGAGGCTGCTCTTGCTTCGGGCGAGTCGTAGGACGAAGGTGGCGTTCCGGAGGACGCCTAGGTTGATCAATCCCTTGAAGGGATTTTTATTTTGATTGTATTTCGGCCGTTGGTTGGCCATTATGTATGATTTCGGGACTGGCCGTTGGTGGCTTCGAATCCCTGCCCTTTTTAGGGCATTGTAATGAACTTGCTGTTTGCGTTTAAGAAATATTTTGTGCTTAGAACTTCTGTTTGTCGAAGTTAGAGGGGCAGGATATGAGTTGTCGTCTCATTCCTGCCTCCCTGATGATCACCGAATCTGTTGCTTGTACAAAGCGAGATTTTCCTACGGTTTACGACTTACGCGAAAATTCGTGGAAACGTACAGACTCGAGTGAAGAGACAAGTTTTGGGATCTCGCGTCGTCGACGCTTTGCCTGTGAGATGTTAGGATACCAGCAAGGCTGGGTTTAGGGCAAGACCTAGGTTTACTCTCAGACTAAGGCTGTGCGATGACAAATCGGCTTTCGTTTTGCCCGTTTGTGATTTTAACCTGATTCGTACCGTTTTAAAATCCGCGAAGTGGTATCGGCTTATATGATTTGTCTGGGCACGAATCGAGCTACTTCCTTTACGAAGTGCTGAACCAAATTTGGAGTTTTTGTATAGCGCGCTATGGGATCCTTGTCGGATGTAAAAGAGCCTACCCTTAGGTGGCTTGTCTGTTTAGGACGTTAGAGTTCGTTTGTTGTGATCAGCAACAACGATATGATGCCGTTTAGAAGGCGTATGAAGGTTTTAATCGAAAAACGAATGTTCAGGCACGAAGCGACGTCTCGCAGTGCTTTGAAGTTTGTTTTTCTTATGCCATAAAGGATTATGGGTTTTTAGGAATCGCGGAGCGTTTCCGGGTGGTAATTTATGATGTGTTTAGTGGATACTGGATCCGTTGTTGAGGCTGTTAAGCGATTTGATTGTGGAAAGTTTTCGAAAGTCAGGTTTTTTTCCGAAAATTGTGGGAGTGTACGAGTGCACGCACCCCACTCCCCCCCTTTTAAATCGGGGGGATAGCTGAATCCGTCGGTTGACGGGTTGCCTACGTACCTCATTCGAGGATCAAGCCATCTCGTAGTTCTGTTATCCACGTTTTACGTTTTAGTGGTAGTATTTCTTGAGATGCATCGCATTCCAAGTTCTTGGGATTTTTACGTCTTGCATGTTTGCGATTTGATACGAACCTGGTCGGACGACTTTTATGATTTTGTATGGTCCTTCCCAGTTCGCTCCCAGTTTTCCTGCGTTTCGCTCAGCAGTGTTTTGGAAGACTTTACGTAAAACCAGATCACCTTCTTTGAATCTGCGATGGCGTACGTTCGCGTTATAGTACTTTGCGGCAGCTTGCTGATAATTTTGAATCCGGATGAGGGCTTGGTCGCGACGCTCGTTGACGAGATCAAGATTGTCCAGCAGCATGGCGTTGTTCAGGTCTTCCCGTTCGGGAAGAAACCTCCCCCGTACGCCGGGGAATTCGACTTCCGCCGGAATCATGCATTCCGCTCCGTAAACGAGAGCGAAGGGAGTTTCCCCTGTTGCTCGTCTTGGGGTGGTTCGATGAGACCAAAGGACTCCTTCGAGTTCTTCCGCCCATCGTCCTTTCTTGGCTTCTAATCGCTTTTTCAGTCCGTCCAGGACGGTTTTGTTTATGGTTTCAGCCTGTCCGTTGCACTGCGGGTATCTGGGAGTTGACTTGTTAAGTCGTATTTTCCATTTCTCGCAGAACGCCTCGAATCGTGTGGAAATAAACTGAGACCCGTTGTCCGTTACGATTTCGTATGGGACGCCGTGTCTGGTTATGATGTTTTTCCAGACGAAATTCTCGACTTGCACGTCCTTGATGCTTGCGTAGGACTCTGCTTCCACCCATTTCGAAAAGAAGTCTGTGAGGACCAGTAGGAAACGTTTCTGTTTTGATTTGTGTAGAGGTCCGACGATATCCATTGACCATCGCATGAATGGGTACGGAGATGAGATAGAGGAGAGGATTTCTGCGGGCTGATGAATTGTCGGAGCGTGCCGCTGACACTTCTCGCATTTCCGAGCGAACTTCTCGCAATCCTTTACCATAGTGGGCCAATAGAAACCGTGGCGTTTTATTTTCGTTGCGAGAGATCTTCCGCCGGAGTGGTTTCCGCACGATCCGGAATGAATCTCTTCCATGATTTTTCTCGCCTTCTCTCCTTCTGCGCAAGTCATGAGAGGCCCGGAGAATCGCCATTTGTAGATTTTGCCTTCCACGGTTACGTATCGTGCTGCCTGGATTTTGATTTTCCGGGCTGCCCATTTTTCCGCGGGTAAGGTCCCATCTACGATGTAGGCCCTGATAGGTTCTAGCCAGGGAGTGTCGCAGCCGTAGTCTGTTTGGTCTGCGTCGTCTTCCGGCTGGTCTTCGTTTTCTTCAGCGCCTTCGATCTGCGCTCTAATCAGGTTGGCGATTACCGGCGGTCCGATGCTCGGGTGCTCGATGAATTCGACGGGGATTATTCTTTTAAGTCCCGGATCTGAGCTTGAGGCTAGAGCTGCTAAAGCATCGGCCTGGACGTTTTCCGAGCGGGGAATCCTGGTTAGCGCAAATTGCTGAAAATCGTGGGCCAAGTCTTGGACGACCTTCAAATACGCGTTCATTCTTTCATCCCTTGCTTCGTATTCTCCGCTGAATTGGTTTGCGACTAACTGAGAGTCGCAGTAAGCGTGAATATTTTGAATCTTCAGCCTGTGGGCCAGTCGTAGGCCAGCAATTAGTGCCTCGTACTCTGCTTCGTTGTTTGATGCATGAAAATCCAAGCGGAATGATTGCTCGAGGATTTCTCCCGTTGGTGAAGTGAGTCGGATCCCGATTCCGGATCCTTGCTTGGATGAGGATCCGTCGACATAGAGATCCCACGTTGAACCAGGCTCCTCGTTAGTTAAATCCGCTGTGGGTAATTCTACCAGAAAATCCGCGAGTACCTGCGATTTTGTGCAGGTTTTTGGACGATATTCGATATCGTACTCGCTTAGTTCGATTGCCCACTTCGCGAGTCTACCAGACTGGCTTGGACTGTGTAGAATCGTCCGTAACGGGAAAGTGGTAAGTACCACGATGGTATGAGATTGGAAATACGGTCTGAGTTTTCTCGCCGAGGTTATAACGGCGAGTGCCAACTTTTCCATTAGCGGATAACGAGTTTCGGCATCCAGCAACGTTTTACTAATGTAAAAGACCGGCTTCTGTTCTCTGAATTCTTCTTGAATCAGAACGCCACTGACTGCTGACGCGGACACTGCGATGTAGAGGAACAAGGGTTCTCCGACTACGGGTTTCGCGAGGATAGGAGGGGTGGCCAGATATTGTTTCAGCTGTTGGAAAGCTTTCTCGCAATCCTCTGACCACTCGAACTTTTTGTTCCCCTTCAACGTTTCGTAGAAAGGGAGGCACTTATCCGTGGACCGCGAGATGAACCGGTTTAAGGCCGCGACTCGTCCGGTCAGCCTTTGAACTTCCCGCTTAGTTCTCGGGGAGGCCATTTCTATCAGTGCGTTGATTTGTTTTGGATTAGCCTCTATTCCGCGGAATGTTACGAGGTACCCGAGAAATTCGCCCGATGCTACGGCGAATCTACATTTAGCCGGATTCAGTTTCATGTTGTGTTGGTTTAATCTCTCGAAGCATTCCTCTAGATGGAGTACGTGGTCGCGTTCGTCGAGAGATTTTACCAACTTATCGTCGATATACACCTCCATGGTTTTTCCGAGTTGCTCAGCAAACATTCGATTGACGAGCCGTTGATACGTGGCGCCGGCGTTCTTTAGGCCGAAAGGCATTACTTTGTAGCAATAGGTTCCTCTGTCGGTAATGAATGCTGTCTTCTCGCGATCGTCGGGATTCATCATGATCTGATTGTATCCGGAGAACGCATCCATGAACGATAGGAGTTTGTTTCCCGCGGTTGCTTCGACTAGACGGTCGATGTGCGGGAGCGGAAAACAATCCTTCGGACACGCTTTGTTGAGGTCAGTGAAATCGACGCACACTCGCCATTTCCCGTTCTTCTTCTTGACGACGACGGGATTGGCGAGCCAGTCGGGATATCTTACTTATGTTATCGATCCAACTTTGAGGAGTCTTTCGACTTCCTCATTAACCGCGATTGCCCGTTCAGGACCTAGCTTTCGCCTCTTTTGTTTCACGGGTTTATGAGTTGGATCAATGTTGAGTTCGTGACATGTTATGTTGATGTCGATTCCCGGCATATCTTCCGCAGCCCAGGCGAACGTATTTAGGTTCTTCTTGAGACACGCGATAAGTTCTGCTTTTAAAGGATCGCGAAGATTGGCCCCAATCTCCACGCATCGTTCTGGGTTAGTCTCGTCGAGGCAGACCGAAATCACTGGTTCGCAGGTGGGCTCACGTTTCCCTTCCAGGGCTTCAGCTTTTCGCGACTGCCAGATGATTTCTGGAGGGTCTTGCGACGCTGGCTCGTGAGTTGCTTGCTTTTTCGAGTTAGTTTCGGGCTCGGAGTTTTTTCGTTTTAACCCAGCGGCTAAGCAGACTTGCGGCGCTTTACGATTTCCTTGTATTGTTTCGACTCCGAGGAGGGATGGAAATTTGAGGCAGAGATGGAAAGTCGAGGGTATTGCTTGCATGGAATTTAACCACGGAGTCCCGACGATCGCGTTATACGCTGCAGGGCCGTCGACTACCAAAAATTCCACCATCTTTGTGACGCTTCCGGCTCTGACCGAGAGATCGACCGAGCCGAGGGTCATTGTGATGTTTCCTGAGAGTCCGATTATTGGATTGGGATCGTCCGTGATAACGCTTAGGTCGAGTCCCATCCTCTCGAGAGTGTTTTTATATATAATATTTGTCGAGCAACCGGTGTCGACCAATATTCTTGCTACGTCGATGTCCTGGATCGTTAGTCTGATAACGAGGAGTTCGTCGTGAGGTTTGGCTTGACCAGCCGTTGCTCCGTCCCCGAACGACACGATGTTGCGGACAGGTGATGTGGCCATGCTGTCGTTATCAATCGTAGGTTTTTGAGTAAGAGAATCCGACCCCCCCTCCTTCTAGCGCCAAACTGTGGGAACCGAAATTCGCACTGTCGATTTTAGTTAAGTTTTATCGGAGGAAAACCAAGTAAACCTAGTTTTCCCTGAAGGCTCGGATTCTCTGCGACAACCAAACGAAATTGATAAAAAGATAACAATGCGGAAAAGTTGCGCTAAGGCGTTTATTAAACTGATGATAAGATGAATACAATATTCTTCCGAAAAACAGGAAGTAGAGATACGCTGAAGAGGAAACAACGGAAATATAGGAGACAAGACGTTCTAAGTCTTGCTCCGCTAGTCTAGCCTCCTAAGTCCTAAGTTCCCTAAGCTAGCAGGAATCTCTCTAAAACCCTAGATTTCGGATCTGGTCTCTCTCTCGGTGATTTTCGCTCTGCCATCCTTTGTCTCCCTAAGCTCCTTTATATACTCCTTCCTATGACGGTCTATCGTCCTTCTGGGCCGCAAGGCGGGCTTTTTCCATTTTTGTCGACCTTCATGTTTATCTTCGGGAAACTTGACATTTATCCTCCCGGAAACTTAGGATTTATCTTGCCGCGTAAATCGCCGTACCTATCCTAGATAATCGTAAATGGGTTGTCCGATCGCGTTTGGCCCCTTTCGGGCCGTTTCGAGGACTTCCGCTGTTTTCTACGATTTCTTCGGAAGATCTTCAATCCTTTGTAGAGTTGAGATGCGTGGTGTCTTAGATAACCATCATCGTTTCGTATGAATGATTCAAGATCTTCTTTTCCGTTGATATCTTACAAGTTTCCGAAATGTTTCCGATGGTTTTTAATTGAGAGTAAGAACGGGAGTTTTGTATGCGGAATCTCAATGATTCATTCCGCGAGGACTTGGGAAGGATTCAAGGCGCAGATTACTGACGGTCGGGGCCTAGAACTCGTGCACAGAAGATTGTCGCTCGAGGACCCGAGGCAGCACGGGCGCTAGGCGCCCGGCGCCTAGAGGCAGCACGGGCGCTAGGCGCCCGGCGCCTAGAGGCAGCACGGGCGCTAGGCGCCCGGCGCCTAGAGGCAGGCTGCGGTCTGCTTGTTTCCTTCGGTTTGCGGGTGTTCGTGTGCATTCTTCGGAGGATTTTTCGTACGACAAATAGTCTTAGCCGTTGATTTCGAGATAACCGTTTTTGACCCCAACAAATTTCGTCTCCATACTTTCCTCACGAACCATACAACAAGCTAGGACCTACGACCGCTACGGCTCCTAGCTAGCTGGGGGGCTAACTGTTGGGGTCAAAATCGGTCAAGACGAAATCGATGTCCGAAAAGTTTGAACGAAACACGAAAGACGTTAGAGAAGCTCTAAGAGACTAAGTTTCAATCTAGAAAACTCGAGAAAATGTTAAGTCATTCCGAAATCAACGATTAGAAACATTCTCTACACGATAAAAATCTCCGAAAAGTTAAAAGAAACGAGCGACTGACCCTGGGCTGCCTCTAGGCGCCGGGCGCCTAGCGCCCGTGCTGCCTCTAAGCGCCGGGCGCCTAGCGCCCGTGCTGCCTCTAGGCGCCGGGCGCCTCGCGCCCATGCTGCCTCTAGGCGCCAAGCGCCTAGCGCCCGTGCTGCCTCTAGGCGCCGGGCGCCTAGCGCCCGTGCTGCCTCTAGTTTCCGGGCGCCTAGCGCCCGTCTATAGGCGCCGGGCGCCTAAGGCCCGTCTATGGGCGCCGGGCGCCTAGCGCCTGTGCTGCCTCTAGGCGCCAGGCGCCTAGTGCTGCCTCTAGGCGCCGGGCGCCTAGCGCCCGTGCTGCCTCTAGGCGTCGGGTGCCTAGTGCTGCCTCTAGGCGCCGGGCGCCTAGTGCTGCCTCTAGGCGCCGGGCGCCTAGCGCCCGTGCTGCCTCTAGGCGTCAGGCGCCTAGTGCAGCCTCTAGGCGCCGGGGGCCTAGCGCCCGTGCTGCCTCTAGGCGCCGGACGCCTAGCGTCATGCTGGCTCGACTTGTCGGACGGTTAGTCTTCGTGCGTATGTTCTAGGCTCTCAAACCGCCAGAAATCCAAGTTCTGCGACTTTCTGGAATCTCGCAAACCAAACTCCTTTTTCTACTCCTAGCCTTCGGAAAACCCGTAAGACATTGACGCATGGAAAAACTTCGTAGAAAACGGCGATGGTTATCTAAAAACACCATTCGCCTCATAAAAGAGTCGAAGATCTTCCGAAAGATCCAATATCCGAGTAGGAACGTTCTCTCAAAGAAATCGTAAAAAATAGCGGAAGTCCGAGACACGGCCCAAAGGGGACCAAACATGATCGGATAACCATTTTATGATTTTTTAAAAGATAGATACGACAGCTCGCAATTATCTTCCCGAACAAGATAAATGTCAAACTTCCAAGGGATAAGCATCAAGTTTCCGAAAAGATAAATGTCAACTTTCCCGATAAATACGAAAGCCGACGAAAATGGAAAAAGCCCAGCTTGCGGCGGCCCATCAGGAATAGACCGTCATATGGGAGTATATAAGCAAGTCTAGGAGCAGAGGGAAGGGGATCCGAAAATCAGAAGGCAAACTACTCTCAGAGCAATTTAGAACTTAGGCGTTTGTTTCATTTTTAGCGAGCTGCGACTCAATTAGGTTAGATCTAGGGTTTTGCTCTCTTTATTTTACGCATTTATTCTCAACTTAGCCTATCTTAACTTTGTCGTGCGTGGCCCAGCAGATAGCCGGGATCCTCGGGGAAAACTAGGTCAACTTAGTTTTCCTATGTTTTTACTTAGTAATATTTGACGGTGTGAATTTCGGTTCCCACATCGGGCCGTCTCTAGGACTTCCGTTGTTTTCTACGATTTCTTCGGAAGATCGTCATTCCTTCGTAGAGTTGAGATGAGTGGTGTCTCGAGATAACCATCACTGTTTCATACGAAGAATTTAATATCTTCCTTCCCGTTGATATCTTACGAGTTTCCGAAGTGTTTCTGACGATCTTAGTTTGGAGTAAGAACGAGAGTTTTGTACGCGGAATCACAATGATTCGTTCCGCGAGGACTCAGGAAAGACTCAAAGTACAAATTTCTGACGGCCAGGGCCTGGGACTTGTGCACGGAAGATTGTCGCTTGAAGACCCGAGCCAGCTCGGTCATGGTCGCGGTCGGCTGCCCGGTTCCTTTGGTTTGCGGGTGTTCGTGTGCGTCCTTCAGAGGATTTTTCGTATGACAAATAGACTTAGCCGTTGATTTCGGGATAACCATTTTTGACCCCAACAGTTAGCCCCCCAGCGTGCAAGACACGGGAGCGATTTTGCGCGCGGAAGATCTTATGTTTGAAAATCGAAATTTTCGGCTACGAATATTTTATTCCGAAAAATACCATCACTTTTTATTTCTTATAAGTAGCACTCCATCCCCCTCTCATTTCTCACTCACCTTCCTCTTCTTAATTCTTAGAAAATATGGCTTCCTCTCTAAGTGAAAAGAAAGATTCCGATGTCGAAATGAGCGATGCTAACCAAGCCTCGCCGGCACAGGATGCTCCTGCCCTTACGCAGACGTTTGTCGAGGGGTTCAGTTCTTTTCAGGGCAGGATGGAGCAACGCCGTGCCGAGATGGAGTCTAGCATGGCCGGTCCTAGTGCTTCTTCCGGTCCGACTTCTGCGGTTCCGATTCTTGCACCCGATGTTGTTTTAGCTCCGGACTCCATGGTTCCGGTTCTTGAAAACGCTGTCGCTCCAGTCTCGATCTCTACGATTCCGGCTCCTGGATCCGATGTCCCTTTGCCTGCTGGAGAAACTGTTGTTCCGGAGCAAGCACCCGGCGTCCAGGCCCGCCCCGAGGGCTCCCTTTCGCGCCGATATTGGTTTCGGAGGATGCGGTGGAAGTCATGCCTCCCCCTCCAGAAAAGAAGAGGGAGATCGTTCTGGGACTTCCCGCATCCAGCGCTATTCCGCCATCGAAGGGACGTTCAAGAGCTGGGACTGCCGGATCAGCGAAGAGGAAAAGGTGTATTAAGAGCGAGGATGGCGAGGTTTCGGCGAAACTATCGCAACATCGCTCCAAGGTATTTTCGTGAGACCCCCCTTTCTTTTGCTGACTCTTTTGATTCTTACCTTTCTTTCGTGTGATCAGTTCGTGTCGTTAATCGCCGGGATGCTCGGCGATTGCAGACTGGAGGTCACACGTTTGTCCAAGGAGCTGGATTCGTAATGGGAGGCTTTGAAGCGCGCCGAGGATGTGCTTCAATCGATTGAGAGCACTCATGCCGCCCAGACGTCGACGCTCGAAGCTAGGATCAGCGATCTCGAGCGTGACTTGGGAAAGACTGTGAGCTCGCTGCTCAAGGCGAAGGAGGAGAAGAAGAGCAAGTCCTCGGAAGTCCGACGTCCTAAGAGGCGGATTTAGCGCTTCGAGGAGATGGGAGCTTGCACCGCGACGGAGCTTACCAGCCCGTCATCCTCGGGTGCCCTGGTCCCGAGCTCGGAGATTCCAGAGGTCCAGGATGCTGGAATCGTTGCGGACAAGGGCGGTGAGGTAGTCGGCGCGGGCGATGGCGAGGCTGTTCTTGCTTCGGGTGAGTCGGAGGACGAAGGTGGCGTTCCGGAGGACGCCTAGGTTGATCAATCCCTGAAGGAATTTTTATTTTGATTGTATTTCGGCCATTGGTTGGCCATTATGTATGATTTCGTGACTGGCCGTTGGTGGCTTTGAATCCCTGCCCTATTTAGGGTGTTGTACTGGACTCGCGGTATGCGTTTATAAAATATTTTGCGTTTAGAACTTCTGTTTGTCAAAGTTAGAGGGGCAGGATGTGAGTTGTCGTCTCATTCCTGCCTCCCTGATGATCACCGTATCCGTAGTTTGTACAAAGCGAGATTTTTCTGCGGTTTACGATTTACGCGAAAATTTGTGGAAACGTATGGATTTGAGTGAAGAGACAAGTTTTGGGATCTCGCGTCGTTGACGCTTTGCCTATGAGACTTTAAGATACCAGCAAGGCTGGGTTTAGGGCAAGACCTAGGTTTACTCTCAGACTGAGGCTGTGCGATGACAAGTCGGCTTTCGTTTTGCCTGTTTGTGATTTTAACCTGATTCGTACCGTTTTAAAATCCGCGAAGTGGTATCGGCTTATATGATTTGTCTGGGCACGAATCGAGCTACTTCCTTTACGAAGTGCTGAACCAAATTTGGATTTTTTGTATAGCGCGCTATGGGATCCTTGTCGGATGTAAAAGAGCCTACCCTTAGGTGGCTTGTCTGTTTAGGAATTTAGAGTTCGTTTGTTGTGATCAGCAACAACGATATGATGCCGTTTAAAAGGCGTATGAAGGTTTTAATCGAAAAACGAATGTTCAGGCACGAAGCGACGTCTCGCAGTGCTTTGAAGTTTGTTTTTCTTATGCCATAGAGGACTATGGGCTTTTAGAAATTGCGGAATGTTTCCGGGCGATAGTTTATGATTTATTTGGTGGATACTGGATCCATTGTTGAGGCCGTTAGGCGAATTGATTGTGGAAAGTTTTCGAAAGTTTGGTTTTTTCCGAAAATTGTGGGAGTGTACGAGTGTACGCGTTGTAGTACTTTGCGGCGGCCTGCTGATAATTTTGAATCCGGATGAGGGCTTGGTCGCGACGCTCGTTGATGAGGTCAAGTTTATCCAGCAGCATGGCATTGTTCAGGTCTTCCCGTTCGGGAAGAAATCTCCCCCGTACGCAGGGGAATTCTACCTCCACCGGAATCATGCATTCTGCTCCGTAAACGAGAGCGAACAAAGTTTCTCCCGCTGCTCGTCTTGGAGTGGTTCGATGGGACCAAAGGACCCCTTTGAGTTCTTCTGCCCATCGTCCCTTTTTTGCTTCCAAGCATTTTTTCAATCCGTCTAGGACGGTTTTGTTTATGGTTTCAGCCTGTCCGTTGCACTGCGGGTATCTGGGAGTTGACTTGTTAAGTTGTATTTTCCATTTTTTTGCAGAACGCCTCGAATCGTGTGGAAATAAACTGAGACTTGTTGTCCGTTACGATTTCGTATGGGACACCGTGTCTGGTTATGATGTTTTTCCAGACAAAGTTCTCGACTTGCACGTCTTTGATACTTGCGTAGGATTCTGCTTCCACCCATTTCGAAAAGAAATCTGTGAGGACCAGCAGGAAACGTTTTTGTTTTAATTTTTGTAGAGGTCCGACGATGTCCATTGACCATCGCATGAAAGGGTACGGAGATGAGATAGAGGAGAGGATTTCTGCGGGCTGATGAATTGTCGGAGCGTGCCGCTGACACTTCTCGCATTTCCGAGCAAACTTCTCGCAATCTTTTACCATAGTTGGCCAGTAGAAACCGTGGCGTTTTATTTTTGTTGCGAGTGACCTTCCGCCGGAGTGGTTTCCGCACGATCCGGAATGAACCTCTTCCATGATTTTTCTCGCCTTTTCTCCTTCCGCGCAAGTCATGAGAGGTCCGGAGAATTGCCATTTGTAGATTTCACCTTCCACGGTTACGTATCGTGCTGCCTGAATTTTTATTTTCCGGGCTACCCATTTTTCCGCGGGTAGGGTACCATCTACGATGTAGGCTCTGATAGGTTCTAGCCAGGGAGTGTCGCAGCCATAGTCCGTTTGGTCTGCGTCGTCTTCGGCTGGTCTTCGTTTTCTTCAGCGCCTTCGATCTGTGTTCTAATCAGGTTGGCGATTACCGGTGGTCCGATGCTCGGGTGCTCGATGAATTCAACGGGGATTATTCTTTTAAGCCCTGGATCCGAGCTTGAGGCAAGAGCGGCTACAGCGTCAGCTTGGACGTTCTCCGAGCGGGGAATCCTGGTTAGCGCAAATTGCTGAAAATCGTGGGCCAAGTCTTGGACGACCTTCAAATATGCGTTCATCCTTTCATCCCTTGCTTCGTATTCTCCGCTGAATTGGTTTGCGACTAACTGATAGTCGCAGTAAGTGTGAATATTTTGAATCTTCAGCCCGTGGGCCAGTCGTAGGCCAGCAATTAGCGCCCCGTATTCTGCTTTGTTGTTCGATGCACGAAAATTCAAGCGGAATGATTGCTCGAGGATTTCCCCCGTTGGTGAAGTGAGTCGGATCCCGATTACGGATCCTTGCTTGGATGAGGATCCGTCGACATAGAGATCCCACGTTGAACCAGGCTCATTGCTTGCTTGGATGACGGCCGGGGCCTGGGACTTGTGCACGGAAGATTGTCGCTCGAAGACCCGAGCCAGATCGGGCGCTAGGCGCCCGGCGCCTAAAGGCAGCACGGGCGCTAGGCGCCCGGCGCCTAGAGGCAGCACGGGCGCTAGGCGCCTGGCGCCTAGCTCCTAGAGGCAGCACGGGCGCTAGACGCCCGGCGCCTAGAGGCAGCACGGGCGTTAGGCGTTCGTGGTCGCGGTCGGCTGCTCGGTTCCTTCGGTTTGCGGGTGTTCGTGTGCGTCCTTCGGAGGATTTTTTGTATGACAAATAGACTTAGCCGTTGACTTCGGGATAACCGTTTTTGACCCCAACAGTGGGCCGTCCGATCGTGTTTGGTCCCTTTCGGGCCGTCTTCTGAACTTCCGTTGTTTTCTACGATTTCTTTGAAAGAATGCTCCTACTTGGATGTTTAGTCTTTCGGAAGATCTTCGATTCTTCGCTGAGGTGAATGGTGTTTTAAGTTAACCATCACCATTTCATACGAAGTCTTTTCGTCTGTTGACGTCTTACGGGTTCTCCGAAGTCTTGGAGCAGAAAAGGGAGTTTTGTTTGTGGGATCTCGGAAAGTTGCAAAACACGGATTTCTGGTGACCCGGGGACCTAGAACTTATGCACAAAAGCTTGTCGCATGACGACCTGAGCCAGCACGGGGCTAGCCGCCCGGCGACATGGCCAGCACGGGCGCTAGCCGCCGGCGGCTACGGCCAGCACGGGGCTAGCCGCCCGGCGGCCACGGCCAGCACGGGCGCTAGCCGCCGGCGGCCACGGCCAGCACGGGGGCTAGCCGCACGGCGGCCACGGCCAGCACAGGCGCTAGCCACCGGCGGCCACGACCAGCACGGGCGCTAGTTGCCGGCGGCCACGGCCAGCACGGGGGCTAGCCGCCCGGCGGCCACGGCCGGCACAGACGCTAGCCGCCGGCAGCCACGGCCAGCACGGGGGCTAGCCGCCCGGCGGCCACGGCTAGTACGGGCGCTAGCCGCCCAGCGGCCACGGCCAGCACGGGTGCTAGCCGCCGCCGGCCACGGCCAGAACGGGGGCTAGCCGCCTGGCGGCCACGGCCGCGACCGGGGTCGGCTGCTCAGTTCCTTCGGCTCGTGCGTGTTTTTGCGTTCTTTTTGGCTTTCCAGAGGTTTTTTCGTGTGGAAAATATTTTGTAGTCGTTGATTTCGAGATAATTAATCTCGAACATAACATTTTTTGCAAGGTTTCTCGATTGACACTTAGTCTCTCGAGGCTCCTCTAAAGTCTTTCACGGTTTTCCGAGACTTTCGGACATCGATTTCGTCTTGACCGATATTGACCCCAACAGTTAGCCCCCCAGCTAGCTAGGAGACGTAGGGTTCGTAGGTCCTAGCTTGCGGTATGGTTCACGAGGAAAGTACGGAGACGGAATCATGTCGAAGGTCGGGTTGACTAGTAAAATCCTTGCCTATAAAGACATGTGAATTTTTACCATTCTTATTTTATCCAAGAATCTTAAGTATAATCTCTCTCTTGCAAATTCTCTCTCTACTTTAAGAAAAGAATGACTTCAAGATCAGAATCCTGTAGGAGGCAATCTCACTCGTCTTCGGATAGTTTCCATGCCGAGGAGGAGGTTCTGAAACCCGAGATCGAGAAGATCGACAGGGGCACGTATTGCGACGCTGTTTTCGGTTCTGATGCTCCCCTTCCCGTGATCCCGATCCCCCGGCGACCTCTGAGGGCGCGTAGGGAAACAGGCTCGCCGAGCGAAGTATCCTCCGAGTATCTCCAAACTCTTCGAGAGTTTTGTCAGGTTCCGGAGGGAGTTGTGTTCCGCATTCCTCGTGGGAATGAGAGCTCGGAGCGCCCTCCGAAAGGTTACTTTACTTGCTACGAGGTGTTCCTGACGCAATGTCGACTGTGGTTCCCTATCCCAGGGGTCATTGTTCAGGCTCTCGACCGTTTCGGAATCGTAATCAGTCAGCTGAACATGTCGGCTTTGGAAAGCTGGCTCGGCGTTGTGATTTTGAGTTACGAGTTGGGGATGGACCTTAGCATTGCTGACTTCGAAGGGCTGTGGAACTCCAAGACGACGAGCATCAATGGAGTATACTCCATGAAGGCGAGGACCGACTTTTCGGTAATCCATGGAGTCACCTCGCACGCCAGCACGGGCGCTAGCCGCCGGCGGCTACGGCCAGCACGGGGGCTAGACGCCCGGCGGCCACGGCCAGCACGGGCGCTAGCCGCCGGCGGCCAAGGCCAGCACGGGGGCTAGCCGCCCGGCGGCCACAGCCAGCACGGGCGCTTGCCGCCGGCGGCCACGGCCAGCATGGGGGCTAGCCGCCCGGCGGCCACAGCTTCGACCGGGGTCGGCTGCTCGGTTCCTTCGCCTCGTGCGTGTTTTTGCGTTCTTTTTGGCTTTCCGGAGGTTTTTTCGGGTGGAAAATATTTTTAGTCGTTGATTTCGAGATGATTAATCTCGAACTTAACAATTTTCCAAGGTTTCTCGATTGACACTTAGTCTCTCGAGGCTCCTCTAATGTCTTTCACGGTTTTCCGAGACTTTCGGACATCGATTTCGTCTTGACCGATTTTGACCCCAACATACACTACGGAGCCAAAGCAATAATGGAAACGCGTCGATATACCTGAAGGAGGTCGAGCTGGACAGAATTAATGGCTTTGGGAAGGTCGTCGGCTGGGAGATTGCACACACTCCCCGGGAAGACCTTGGTAGAAAGATCATCCAACACCGGCTTCAGGTCAACGCCAGAGATCGTAGGGGTTGAAGAACGAGTTCTCCTCTTGGAGACAGTAGGGGCTGGAGTACTAGATCCTTTGCGCTTGAGGCTCCCTGTAATCTTAACATCATCATCCCCTGAAACGAAAACTTCCATAGGAGTCTTCTTAGCTGAAAAGTTTTCCCAAGCCTTCTTGAAAGCATCCAAGGAGCCGTCTCCCGAAGGTCCAGACATGATTCCTGCAAAGAAAAACTCGCAAAATCAGTAACCAAACAACAAAGACAAAAAGAGATACGACAAACTAACCCCAAATGCTGCAGCGACTGAGAACTTCTCGACTCAAAAGATAGGTGTCTTGGCGGCGTTCAACTGGCAGATCAAATACTCGTTCGGCTACTTTCTTTCCCTCTGGTACTGCTGGAACGGATACGCCTACAACAGCAAGGCAAACGAGTGAATATCAAAGTCAAATCCAAAGCCGATAACGAATCAACCTACCCGCTATGTGCCAAACTGAGGGAGAGCCTGGAAGAAATGCAAAGGCGAACCTCTCCTCCCATTACCCCTAAAAACCGGATGATGTTTTCTCGCTTTCTTCTTGATCTCTTGAACCAACGCTTTCTTACCAAGAAGACGGAGATAGTATTTCCCCTCCGATCCAGGCAGGGTCGAGATGGAATACGAGTAAAGAACCTCGTTCAAGCCCAACATCAGACCCTCCAGCTCGCCTAGATTCTGGATGGCTATTAGCGTTCTCATGGCCGGAGGAGTCAACTGACCCGGGGAAATATCGAAGAACTCCGATAATTTCGCGATCAAAGAAGGGACTCGATCACAGAAGCCCGATTCGAAATATGCCTCGTAGATCGGGACCTCATCAACTCCGAAGTCCGAGATCCTCTCCGACGGATCAGGAACTCGGATGATTAAATCCCGAGGAAGATTGTACTTCCTTCTCCATCCCTCTACATCCTCCTCCTTGATCGACGAAACCGGACCCAACGACGAGGATCTACCGACTCTGCCCCCAGTGGAGGCACCTTCGACGTCGACAATGTGAGATCCCATCGTCTCGACTATTGGAGACTGAGAAGAGGAAGTCCTAGACCTAACTACGGGAGAGGTTTCTATGGTTTTGCTAGGGGACTCATTCGACATTTTTAAATAAGAAAAGGAGGAAGAAAGACGGCTACCTGTGGAAAACGGGAAGAGTCTCTGGGAAAGGAAGCCGCGAAGAAGAAAGCTCTAGAGAGGGCAAAGATAAAGTGGAGAAAAAACTCGGTTTCGATCAAAGAAAAAGGGAAGAAACCCTAGTCTGAAACCCACGTGCCTCGATCGTCTTGCCACGCGCACAAATGAGCGCCAAACGGAGAAGCTGAACCGATAATGGGCTTCCCCTGAAAAAGCCCATCCCATCCTTGATCATTCATGCCCAAGAATTGAGGGTTCGGAACCTCCGGAAAGAACCATCTTCTTTGATCCTTCGAAGAAAGGACCTACGATGGCTCCATACTTCACCTCAGGATACAACAAGATTACGGCCCTTCTCCCGCTTAAAGAAATGACACCAAGGTCCAAGACTACATGTTATCCCTTGATTCCTACGAAGCAATCAAGGAATAAGGGCAAACTGTTGGAGAAAAATATCCAAGGCTAAAGATTTCTCCAGCCTCCGAAGGGGCCTCGACTTCCGGGCCCTCGTTTGAGAAGGATCCAGGGTCCTTCCTCTGCTTAAAGAACCAATCTCTACTAGGAGGCACCAGGATCCGACCTCTATTAATAATATCCAGGGTCCAGTCCCCGTGAAGAGGAACCAAGACCTAGCCCCTGCCGGAAGGAACAAGGATCCGATCCTCCGCAACAATATGGAAGTTTCCCAAATCGTGGGGAAACTAGCATATTCGCAAATATGTTAAAGTTCGCCCTACTTCAGCCGACCTATATCAACTATAAAAGGGGAGCCCAAACCCTAGAACAATGGATCGACATTCAGAGGCTTAGAGACTAGAGAGTTAGGCGATAGAACTAGGGTTTAAACACCCATAACGTTGTAATCCCACATATACTCAATAATATACGTCTCTTTGCCTCGATTTCTATTCCAAACACACATACACACTCATAAATCTATTAGTCTTCTTGTGTTCCGTACTACTAAAACGACCCTACACAAAAATACCATAACAAGGCTTTCTTCTGAAGGCGGCCAAGCACGCGACTGTTCCCCTAGTGGCCCTCTGGGTCCTCCTGCTCCAAGCAAGGTGGGCGTTCCCCTTAGGCCCAGTGTATCTGAAAGCTCTCTTGGTACACGACCAAGACTCGACTTCGCGGATCGAGTGAGTTTTCTCTATGATGAGAAAATCCCTTTGGTCCTTAACCCGGAGCGGTGTGCAGACATCACTCGACAGTTTCGTGGCAGTGCCAAGGAGTTGCCGCCGGTTGGTGAGCTTGTCTTCAAGGACGATTATGTTGAGGCATCTCAGGCGAGCAGACGGGTACGCTTGTTCTTTTTTTCTTAACTTCTCTTAACTCCTCACTTCTCTGTTTTTGATTGATTTTTTTTTTATGTCTAGGCTGACGGGAGCATGAACGTGGTTGTTGAAAAATACGACACCGCGTTGAAGCAAACCTTGAGGGAGCAAGGAGCAGCGAATAAGCTCGCACACGCGAGGCTTGGAGTGATCGATCACATCAAGTTGGAACATAAGCAGTTCATCGAGAAGACCCGCGAAGACAAAGAAGTCCTCCGAACCAAGTTCAAAGAGATGGAAGCCGCGCTCAAGGCTGATCGAGTGGCTAAGAAGGAACTCGCGCGTGAGACCACGGCTCTTGAGAAAGCTAGAGCCGAATTGGAGAAGGAGAAGGCCGAGCTTCAGGCTGAAAGAGATGCTATCACAGAGAAACTGATAAGTGAGAGGAGGAGGCTGCGGGACTCGCGCGTCTTAGAGGTCACTCGCGAGAGGGTGCTCGTTCAGGCGGCTATGACTGACAAGCTCAACCGCTGTGTCGCTCGCGTACGTGCTTATCTGTCCCAACGTGATCGTACTGACAAGGCGAGCAGTCTACTTAAGCAAGCGACGGGTACGAAGAAGTGTCTTGAGCTGATCAAGGAAGAAGAGGTTGGGATCACTCAGGAGCTCCTTGATTTTTTTGCCAACCAAGAGATTGAGCAGAAGGCGGAGATCGCTCGGCTAGGAGGGACAGTCTCGTTATCGGACAAAGATCTCACTTTTTCCCCTCTTGCTCGTCCGTCGAGATTTGTTAGCAAGGAGTACATGGTGACTATAGATCCTTACGGATCAAACGATGACTTGATTAGTTCAGAGACGGCCTCGCAGCTTCAGACTCCTCTCAACACCCTTGAGGGCGGGTCATCCGGTCAATCGAAGGAGAATCCTGTTGATGTGGTCCCTCCTTCTTGCGACGCAGTTGATACTCTCACTGCTGATCCGAAAGAAGCCGCTCCAGGAACCGCTATCGAGGTCTCTGATTCTTCTATGGGAGGTGATGAGGAGAAGGACGAGATCAAAGGAAGCCAGAAAGCCACTCATGAGGACGAGAGTGCGGTTGCTGCCATGGATGTTATGGTATTTTTGTGTAGGGTCGTTTTAGTACTACAGAACACAGGAAGACTAATAGATTTGTGAGAATTTGTATGTGTTTAGAGAATAGAAATCGAGGCAAAGAGATGTATTATTGAGTATTTTTAGCGTTACAACGTTATGGGTGTATAAACCCTAGTTTTCTAGCCTAACTCTCTAATCTCTAAGCCTCTGAATGTTGATCCCTTGTTCTAGGGTTTGGGTTCCCCTTTGATAGATGATATAAGTCGGCGTAAGGTAGGGCGAACTCTTCCATATCCGAAAAATAGAAGTTTTCCCGTAGCTGGAAAACTTCCATAATATTGCGAGGGGTCGGACCCTGGTTCTTCTCGGCAAGGGCTAGGCCCCGGTTCCTCTTCGTGGAGACTGGACCCTGGACCTTATTTGAATCTTGGAGCTTCCTAACATAGACTGGACCTTTATGTAGAGGAAGGACCCTGGATCCCTTCCAAACGAGGGCCCGAAAGTCGAGGCCCCTTCGGAGGCTGGAGAAATCTTTAGCCTTGGATATTTTTCCCTAACAGTTTGCCCCTTATTCCTTGATTGCTTCGTAGGAGTCAATGGATAACGTGTAGTCTTGGTCCTTGGTGTCATTTCTTCAAGCAGGAGAAGGGTTTGGAGTCTAGGCGAAACATGGAATTGTTTTGGGATACAATCGCTTGGATGGAACGGGCCTCAAAGAAAATAGGAGTCGCGGCCTGGTCGCAAAGCTGCTAGGTCGGCGGAATATTTTGGAGACAATTTTGGAAATTTGCCGGGACTTATGATTATCTTCCAAATCTTTTTGCCTTTCCCCTTTTCTTCTTTCCATTTATGCGGCGAAAATTGAAAGTTGTTCCGGGTATATATTTGGATGCTCCGATGCCTTTAGATGACACAAATAGGTTTTACCCTATCCTCCCTACTTGAAGCAGATGTCGCACGCTCCGACCTTCACAAAATTGTTCCCTGCCCCCGGTGTTGGGGGACATGTCAGGTGTGCGGGAGAGTTCAAACGAGCTCCTGACGGAGGAAGGGGCGAGATAGCAATCTTTGAGGCTTATCTGGAGGCCGGCTTTAGAGGAGGGATCCCTTCTTTGATCGCGGAAGTGGCATCATACTTTGGATGTTCCCCTTCGCAGTTTACGCCTGCTACATGGCGTACTTTGATGGCTATCCAAGTGTTAGGAGAACTCCACAGTATTCCTTTTGGATTGTTGGAAGTCCTATATTCTTACTCCTTTGTTCCCTTGTCGAGTAAGAAAGGCTTCTACCAAATATGGTCCCGTGATGGTGAACCTTTAGTGGATGAGCCTCCTCGGGGTATTCGTGGTAGCTTTCCTTCGAACGATTCCTGGGATTGGAGATATGTGTTCATGAAGGTCGACGATGTTCCCAGCTATCCTTGCTTCTGGCGTTCAGTGGGTAAGTCGTTTCTACTTTCCCAGATATAAGTATCGTGTTAGCTGAATTGCTTTGGTTTTTTTTTTGCAGAGGTGGCTCGACCGGTCGTCCAGGCTGGTGAGACTTTGGCGAAGTTGGCGTGAGGTATTCCTAGGCGCTTTCGCTGGATTCTATTTTTGATGCATCCGATATCGCTGCGTTATAGCCGTATTTGGGGTAATGGAATTTCTCTCACTTTTTCTTTCTGCCATAGTCGTAGCCTGATGGGGTCTTGATTTTCCAGGTGGGATCCCTACGGCTTCGATATTGTCGGTGTACAAAGAATATAGCTGGGCCAAGCCTCAGAGGAGAAGACCTCGCATTTCATCTCTTTCTGTCCCTCCGGCAATGGCTTCTTTGGCTCCGAGGGACGCTAGCAGGGATTGGTTCCCTAGCTTAGGTCGGCGCGTTCCCCCACATGAAGAGATTCTTTTTCTTCGGAGGCAGCTTCGGGATGTGATCTCTAACCAGGCTCTTGTCGTGCAGAGGGCTCGGGAGCAGGCTCGCTGGGATCTCGTGAGAGAGTGGTCGGCAAGGAGTGTTGGCCAACGTGGGCTGTTTGGAGGACCCGGCCGATGGGGGTCTGTTGGAGGTCCGATCTAGAATTCGGGGAGCGATGATGGTGGACTTGGTGCTTTCCCTTCTTTTCGCCGACGGCCGCATCTCTGATCAGCTCTCAATACTTATGTTTTTCTTGCTTTATGCTGTCGTCTTTCTCTTTGGATTTTTAGTGGCTTTCTTTCCTCTGAATAAGAACTCTTAATAATATCTATTGGTTTTTGTTTTTACTCCGTCTTTTGTTTCTTCGAATCTTGCATTGCTTCTTGGTAGAGGTGCTTATGGATTTTGAGCCATAGTTGCTTGATTAGATGATTTTTAGGAGAGACCGATCCTTGTGGAGAGTCATCGTCCAAGATCGGAGTATTGTTTAATGATTGGATCGAGGATCTGAAAATATCAAAGCCATGTTAGATCTTGTGATCCTGTTTGTAAAACATGAGTTTTAGTTTTAGGGATGTAAGATCGTCGCTGGGAACTAGTGAGATCCAGTCTGGTTTGAATCCTTAGGTTCTCGGACCCTCGAACTTGGGAGTTCTTAGGCTCTATAACCCTTAGGTTCCTTACCTGGGCCCTGAGGCGTAACTTCGAACCCGGGGGTTCTACCCATTGAACCTCGAGGTCTTATGAACCTTGAGGTCTTAGGAACCTTGAGGTTCTTTGGACCCTTAGGTCTTAGGACCCTTAGTTCTTTGGATCCTTAGGTCTAAGGAACCTTGAGGTTCTTTGGACCCTTAGGTCTTGAGACCCTTAGGTCTTTGGATCCTTAGATCTAAGGAACCTTGAGGTTCTCTTGACCAAGATCTACGGAACCTTGAGGTTCTCTGGACCCTTAGGTCTTGGGAACCTTGAGGTTCTCTGGACCCTTAGAGCAAATTTATTGGGATCTTTTAACAGGGTTGCTTAAGTTAATTTTAATTTAAAAAAAAAAAGAAAATTAGCTTTTATTTGACGCAACGTCGCTTAATTAAGAGAAGAAAGGGTCGTTGCTTATGGGACACGCGTCATACAATCTCACCTTCTCTCTTTCCCTTCTCTGCAACCTTCCTGTAAAGCTTCAAACTTTAAGCTCTCTTCCTCATGGATTTCTCTCTCGGGTTCTCCTCCTTTCTCTCCCTACACTGGTTTAAAGCATATGGGCATCTCCATCTCCCTGAAATCTTCAAACCCAGTTGTCCAATTTCTCCATCTCATCACAAAGTTGATTCCTTTTTAAAAAAATTAATTTGTAGATTGTGGATTTGTGTTTTATTTGAGACCAGAGATGATAAAAAGAAGCCATCCAAGTCAAAAATTCAGTCATCAGAGTCATCTTCTCTTTCGATTGATTCTGACTGGGTAGCGGAACATGCCAGACAGGTTTGATGAAGGTGATTGGCATTGTAATGGTTGTTTCTTCTTCAGGTATTAAGAATGCTTCTGGGTGGAGTGAAGGTGGTTGGTGTTGAAATATGTATGATTAAAACGGTTGTGATCCCTCCTCCTTGTCCGAAGAGGAAACCATCACCAGAATCAGCCATTAAGACGCCCTTGCAGACCAGAACCTCCAGGGTATGTACGTACGCGAGGACACTTTACTTTCAAGCCTACGTTTCTCTTTTCTCTGTGGATTGCGAATGTGAATGTGATTTTAATTATAGTCTGAATTATCACAAATTAAAGTTAGTAACTTTTCTAAATTAAAGGTTTTTTTTGAATATAACATATACATAACATCCTTTTTTGTTAAGAATCAAATAAAGGATTTTTTTACTTGTCCAATTTCTAATCCATCCAGATAACGCAGCCATTTCTTGAACACCTCTAATAGAGGGACAAGGAGTAAATTCCTGGGGAGTTATACATTTGTGTATTGATAAGATACCGCATAGCAACCGAAGTAGCCCCTCGAGGGCAAATAAGTTACTTTCTCTCAATAGCAGGACGAGATCTCTCTCTTGTTTGGGTGCCTACTTCTACAATTGGTGGGTCACCGGGTTATTTTTGTTTTTTAGAGTCACATATTGTTGGAGGGAGAGCAAATGTTCCTGTTATGTCCTAAGATGTTGTAGTTTAAATTGATCTTGTTCCTGTTATTGCTAAAATGTCTAAGTGTTGTTCTGTTAAATGTTCCTGTTATTGCTAAATTGTCTGTCTTGTAAGCCTTTTCTTGTCACGATCATTCTCTTGTTCTCTTGTGCTTGTTCTGTTTGTCATGTTCTTGTGTTCATTGTTCTGCTTATTTTTTTGCAGGTTAAGAAGAGTTAAAAAGTGCAGCATTGGGAGTGGATGATTCAAGACAGGTTCTGTTTCGGGCCATTCTCTTGTGAAGACCTCTGAGTTAGTGTTCTGATTGTGTAGCATTTGTTTATAGTTTCCCATACCACTTATGTTGTTTATATAAACAGAACGATCGCATGAGTTAGTGTTCTGATTGTGTTCTTGGCAATTCTATGTTGTTTCACATAACTTAATTAAGCAACCACCAATAAAATTTTATAATAAAAATGTTTCCTAGCAAAATAGCTTGTCATAGTTTTAATAGTTAAAAATTAATGATATCCCACTTAAGCAACACTTATGGTTACTACCAATAAACAAGCTCTTAGGTCTAAGGAACCTTGAGGTTCTCTGGACCCTTAGGGCTTGGAAACCTTGAGGTTGTAGGGACCCTTAGGTCTTGAGAACCTTGAGGTTCTCTGGACCCATAGGTCTAAGGAACCTTGAGGTTCTCTAAACCCTTAGGTCTTGGGAACGTTGAGGTTCTCTGGACCCTTAGGTCTAGGGAACCTTGAGGTTCTCTGGACCCTTAGGTCTTGGGAACCTTGAGGTTCTAGGGACCCTTAGGTCTTGGGAACCTTGAGGTTCTTTGGACCCTTAGGTCTAAGGAACCTTGAGGTTTTCTGGACTCTTAGGTCTTGGGAACCTTGAGGTTCTCTGGACCCTTAGGTTTAACGAACCTTGAGGTTCTCTGGACCCTTAGGTCTTGGAAACCTTAAGGTTCTCTGGACCTTTAGTTCTAAGGAACTTTGAGGTTCTCTGGACCCTTAGATTTTGGGAACCTTGAGGTTTTAGGGACCCTTAGGTCTATGGAACCTTGAGGTTCTAAGGATCCGAGGGTCTTTGGACCCGAAGGTCTTTTGGACCCGAAGGTCTTTGGACCCGAAGGTCTTTGGACCCGAAGGTCTTTGGACCCGAAGGTCTTTGGACCCGAAGGTCTTTGGACCCGAAGGTCTTTGGACCCGAAGACCTTCGGATCCAAAGACCTTCGGGTCCAAAGACCTTCGGGTCCAAAGACCTTCGGGTCCAAAGACCTTCGGGTCCAAAGACCTTCGGGTCCAAAGACCTTCGGACCTTCGGGTCCGAAGACCTTCGGGTCCGAAGACCTTCGGGTCCGAAGACCTTCGGGTCCGAAGCTTCGGACCCGAAGGTCTTCGGACCCGAAGGTCTTCGGACCCGAAGGTCTTTGCACCCGAAGGTCTTTGCACCCGAAGGTCTTTGAACCCGAAGGTCTTTCGACCCGAAGGTCTTCCGACCCGAAGGTCTTCCGACCCGAAGGTCTTCCGACCCGAAGGTCTTTCGACCCGAAGGTCTTTCGACCCGAAGGTCTTTCGACCCGAAGGTCTTTGCACCCGAAGGTCTTTGCACCCGAAGGTCTTTGCACCCGAAGGTCTTTGGACCCGAAGGTCTTTGGACCCGAAGGTCTTTGGACCCGAAGGTCTTTGGACCCGAAGGTCTTTGGACCCGAAGGTCTTTGGACCCGAAGGTCTTTGGACCCGAAGGTCTTTGGACCCGAAGGTCTTTGGACCCGAAGGTCTTTGGACCCGAAGGTCTTTGGACCCGAAGGTCTTTGGACCCGAAGGTCTTTCGACCCGAAGGTCTTTCGACCCGAAGGTCTTTCGACCCGAAGGTCTTTGCACCCGAAGGTCTTTGCACCCGAAGGTCTTTGCACCCGAAGGTCTTTCGACCCGAAGGTCTTCGGACCCCAAGGTCTTCGGACCCCAAGGTCTTCGGGTCCGAAGACCTTCGGGTCCGAAGACCTTCGGGTCCGAAGACCTTCGGACCCGAAGGAAGGTCTTCGGACCCGAAGGAAGGTCTTCGGACCCGAAGGTCTTCGGACCCGAAGGTCTTCGGACCCGAAGGTCTTCGGACCCGAAGGTCTTCGGACCCGAAGGTCTTCGGACCCGAAGGTCTTCGGACCCGAAGGTCTTCGGACCCGAAGGTCTTCGGACCCGAAGGTCTTCGGACCCGAAGGTCTTCGGACCCGAAGGTCTTCGGACCCGAAGGTCTTTCGACCCGAAGGTCTTTCGACCCGAAGGTCTTTCGACCCGAAGGTCTTTCGACCCGAAGGTCTTTCGACCCGAAGGTCTTTCGACCCGAAGGTCTTTCGACCCGAAGGTCTTTGCACCCGAAGGTCTTTGCACCCGAAGGTCTTTGCACCCGAAGGTCTTTGGACCTGAAGGTCTTTGGACCCGAAGGTCTTTGGACCCGAAGGTCTTTGGACCCGAAGGTCTTTGGACCCGACGGTCTTTGGACCCGAAGGTCTTTGGACCCGAAGGTCTTTGGACCCGAAGGTCTTTGGACCCGAAGGTCTTTGGACCCGAAGGTCTTTGGACCCGAAGGTCTTTGGACCCGAAGGTCTTTGGACCCGAAGGTCTTTGGACCCGAAGGTCTTTGGACCCGAAGGTCTTTGGACCCGAAGGTCTTTGGACCCGAAGGTCTTTGCACCCGAAGGTCTTTGCACCCGAAGGTCTTTGGACCCGAAGGTCTTTGGACCCGAAGGTCTTTGGACCCGAAGGTCTTTGGACCCGAAGGTCTTTGGACCCGAAGGTCTTTGGACCCGAAGGTCTTTGGACCCGAAGGTCTTTGGACCCGAAGGTCTTTGGACCCGAAGGTCTTTGGACCCGAAGGTCTTTGGACCCGAAGGTCTTTGGACCCGAAGGTCTTTGGACCCGAAGGTCTTTGGACCCGAAGGTCTTTGGACCCGAAGGTCTTTGGACCCGAAGGTCTTTGGACCCGAAGGTCTTTGGACCCGAAGGTCTTTGGACCCGAAGGTCTTTGGACCCGAAGGTCTTTGGACCCGAAGGTCTTTGGACCCGAAGGTCTTTGGACCCGAAGGTCTTTGGACCCGAAGGTCTTTGGACCCGAAGGTCTTTGGACCCGAAGGTCTTTGGACCCGAAGGTCTTTGGACCCGAAGGTCTTTCGACCCGAAGGTCTTTCGACCCGAAGGTCTTTCGACCCGAAGGTCTTCGAACCCGAAGGTCTTCGAACCCGAAGGTCTTTGCACCCGAAGGTCTTTGCACCCGAAGGTCTTTGCACCTGAAGGTCTTTGGACCCGAAGGTCTCTGGACTTTTATGCCTTTGGGGAGTCTTTTTGATCGCTCTCTGCTGCCCGGAGGCACGCCACTTGTTGGGTTCAAAAACAGTTTTCTCGAAATCAACGGCTAAAACTATTTATCATGCGCGGACTTTCCATAAAACAAGCGTCGAAAGCAAGACAAGTGGCATAGCTTAAAGAACCTATGTTAAAGTCGATCGTCCTTGTTTTACACGATAAACTTTACGAGAAAACCAACTCAGATTTAGTCGTAAAAACTTCGATGATACAATCAAGACGAACCGAGAGACATTAGGTCCTTAGCTGAGATGACACGGCCATACGAAAGTATACGGAAGAAACGGGAAGTAATCTAAGTTTGGACAGGCCAAACGACAAGAATCTGCCTTGAAACTTCAAAGAGCCCGTTCTCTCAAACCGTGAGGATCCAGAAAACGAGCAAGATATCAAATCGAAGCCCTCGCCGAGACGCACGTGCTGCCTCTATGCGCCGGGCGCCTAGCGCCCGTACTGCCTCTAGGCGCCGGGCGCCCAGCGCCCGTGCTGCCTCTAGGCGCCGGGCGCCCAGCGCCCGTGCTGCCTCTAGGCGCCGGGCGCCCAGCGCCCGTGCTGCCTTTAGGCGCCGGGCGCCCAGCGCCCGTGCTGCCTCTATGCGCCGGGCGCCCAGCGCCCGTGCTGCCTCTAGGCGCCGGGCGCCTAGCGCCCGTGCTGCCTCTAGGCGCCGGGCGCCTAGCGCCCGTGCTGCCTCTAGGCGCCGGGCGCCTAGCGCCCTTGCTGGTCCTAGCCGCCCGTGATTGTCCTAGCCGCCGGGAAACTTCAAAGAGCCCGTTCTCTCAAACCGTGAGGATCCAGAAAACGAGCAAGATATCAAATCGAAGCCCTCGCCGAGACGCACGTGCTGCCTCTAGGCGCCGGGCGCCTAGCACCCGTGCTGCCTCTAGGCGCCGGCGCCTAGCGCCCGTGCTGCCTCTAGGCGCCGGGCGCCTAGCGTCCATGCTGCCTCTAGGCGCCGGGCGCCTAGCGCCCGTGCTGCCTCTAGGCGCCGGGCGCCTAGCGCCCGTGCTGCCTCTAGGCGCCAGGCGCCTATCGCCCGTGCTGCCTCTAGGCGTCGGGCGCCTAGCGCCCGTGCTGCCCGTAGGCGCCGGGCGCCTAGCGCCCGTGCTGGCTCGGGTCTTAGAGCGACAATCTTCCGTGCACAAGTCCCAGGCCCCGGCCGTCAGAAGTCTGTACTTTGAATCTTTCCCGAGTCCTCGCGGAATGAATCATTGAGATTCCGCGTACAAAACTCCCGTTCTTACTCCAAACTAAGATCGTCGGAAACACTTCGGAAACTCTTAAGACATCAACGGAAAGGAAGATCTTAAATTATTCATACGAAACGATGATGGTTATCTAAGACACCACACATCTCAATTCTACGAAAGATTGAAGATCTTCCGAAGAAATCGTAGAAAACAACGGAAGTCCTAGAAACGGCCCGAAAGTGACCAAATGCGATCGGACAATCCATTTACGATTATCTAAGATAGATACGACGATTTACGTTTATCTTTACGTAACAAGATAAATGCTAAATTGCCGGAAGGATAAATGTCAAGTTTTCCGAAGATAAATGTCAAGTTTCCCGATAAACATGAAGGCCGACGAAAATGGAAAAAGCCTGCTTCGCGGCCCAAAAGGAGAATAGACCGTCATAAGAAGGAGTATATAAAGGAGCTTTGGGAGAGAAGAAAAAGCAGAGAAAAAATCCTAGAGAGAAAGCAAATCCGAGATTGGAGACCTAGAGAGCTCATGTTAGCTTAAGAACTTAGAATTGAGGCGGTAGACTAGCAAGGCAGGACCTAGAACGTCCGGCCGCCTCTCGTTCTATTTTCATCTTGTCCGCAGACCCTTATTTCTCGCGGAAGGATCTGACAATCCTTTTACTTAGAGTTTCGCATATAGAAACCCTAGGCATTATTCTCGACATGCCCGTTTATATGACAAACACTCATACTAGACGAACTCCGCCAGGCTGAAGTACGTTCGACTTGATCCTCGAAAGGGGTACGTAGGCAGCCTTCCTTAAGGTCCAGTCTCAAATCTTAATAAAACCTTTCCGCATTTATTTGATCACTTGTCGTTGGTTGTCGCAAAGGATCCGGACCTTCAGGGAAAGTTAAGTTTACTTAGCTTTCCTCCGATTTACTTAATCAAAATCGACAGTGCAAATTTCGGTTCCCACAGTTTGGCGCTAGAAGGAGGGGAGGACGGATTACTCTTACTCTTACGGCCGCAAAACGCTTGATCAAAGCAATGTCTGGAAATATGAAAGACAAACTCGCAGCTCACATCGACGCTGGTAAAACAACTTCAGCAGTGACTGCTCCTACGACCAACGCTTATGCAAACGGTTATCTAAGATTATCATCTTACGGACAAACGTCCCGAGAACGGACCATCCCGATCAATTTCGGGTCCTATCAACCATGCACCCCCATCCAAGTTACTGCAACACGGTCCTCGGGTCCATGGACACAACCCCTCCTCGCTCGGAAAAATTCAAAAAATGACTTGGTAGTCGAGACGGATTCCTGCCTGCCGTATACAACGGCTATGGTTAGCTTGAACACCAGTTGCCTTAACTATACGGGGAATCGAAATCCTTTCGGAAAAACCAGCGTCACATCAATGGCTTTTTCTAAAGAAAAATCGTAAAAACGTCTAAGTCCCTAGACGGCCCAAAAGGGGCCTGAATCACGGCTAAACGACCCACATACGATTTTAGAGTAGGATCGAGCCCAAGGCTGATATGACGGTCTGATTACCGAGCAGAGTTTTGACTGGAAATGTCTTTTAGAATTTCCTGGAAAAAATAAAGACTTGTTCTCCTGGAAATCGCGGAGAAACCCCAGATTACTCATGAAACAGAAAGCACGACTGATCGGGTTACCAATCAGCGTTTCTAATGCTAAAATTCGATAACATTTTACGAAACACCTTTCGTAAAATAAATTCTCGAAAATATTTCACAAGACGGTTTTGGCTTGATTAAACTCGACAACATTTTACAAAACAGTTTCCGTAAAATTAACTCAACAACATTTTGTGAAATAACTCTCGTAAAATAAAAGGTCAACAACGTTCTAAGAAACAATTCCTTGCTGGGATCATGATGGAATCGATGTCCAAAAGTCTCGGAAAAACAATTAGAGGAACCTCGAGAGACTAAGTGTCGATCGAGAAACCTTAAAAAACCGGGAAAAACAGGCAGTTCCCGCAAGGAAGCACAGTCCCGGGCGGCTAGCACGTCCGTGCTGCCCCTAGGCGCCCAGCGCCTAGCGCCCGTGCTGCCTCTAGGCGCCGGGCGCCTAGCGTCCATGCTGCCTCTAGGCGCCGGGCGCCTAGCGCCCGTGCTGCCTCTAGGCGCCGGGCGCCTAGCGCCCGTGCTGCCTCTAGGCGCCGGGCGCCTATCGCCCGTGCTGCCTCTAGGCGTCGGGCGCCTAGCGCCCGTGCTGCCTCTAGGCGCCGGGCGCCTAGCGCCCGTGCTGCCCGTAGGCGCCGGGCGCCTAGCGCCCGTGCTGGCTCGGGTCTTCGAGCGACAATCTTCCGTGCACAAGTCCCAGGCCCTGGCCGTCAGAAGTCTGTACTTTGAATCTTTCCCGAGTCCTCGCGGAATGAATCATTGAGATTCCGCGTACAAAACTCCCGTTCTTACTCCAAACTAAGATCGTCGGAAACACTTCGGAAACTCTTAAGATATCAACGAAAAGGAAGATCTTAAATTATTCATACGAAACGATGATGGTTATCTAAGACACCACACATCTCAATTGTACGAAAGATTGAAGATCTTCCGAAGAAATCGTAGAAAACAACGGAAGACCTAGAAACGGCCCGAAAGTGACCAAATGCGATCGGACAATCCATTTACGATTATCTAAGATAGATACGACGATTTACGTTTATCTTTACGTAACAAGATAAATGCTAAATTGCCGGAAGGATAAATGTCAAGTTTTCCGAAGATAAATGTCAAGTTTCCCGATAAACATGAAGGCCGACGAAAATGGAAAAAGCCCGCTTCGCGGCCCAAAAGGAGAGTAGACCGTCATATGAAGGAGTATATAAAGGAGCTTTGGGAGAGAAGAAAAAGCAGAGAAAAAATCATAGAGAGAAAGCAAATCCGAGATTGGAGACCTAGAGAGCTCATGTTAGCTTAAGAACTTAGAATTGAGGCGGTAGACTAGCAAGGCAGGACCTAGAACGTCCGGCCGCCTCTCGTTCTATTTTCATCTTGTCCGCAGACCCTTTTTTCTCGCGGAAGGATCTGACAATCCTTTTACTTAGAGTTCCGCACATAGAAACCCTAGGCATTATTCTTGACATGCCCGTTTCTATGACAAACACTCATACTAGACGAACTCCGCTAGGCTGAACTACGTCCGACTTGATCCTCGAAAGGGGTACGTAGGCAGCCTTCCTTAAGGTCCAGTCTCAAATCTTAATAAAACCTTTCCGCATTTATTTGATCACTTGTCGTTGGTTGTCGCAGAGGATCCGGACCTTCAGGGAAAGTTAAGTTTACTTAGCTTTCCTCCGATTTACTTAATCAAAATCGACAGTGCAAATTTCGTTTCCCACAGTTTGGCGCTAGAAGGAGGGGAGGACGGATTACTCTTACTCTTACGGCCGCAAAACGCTTGATCAAAGCAATGTCTGGAAATATGAAAGACAAACTCGCAGCTCACATCGACGCTGGTAAAACAACTTCAGCAGTGACTGCTCCTACGACCAACGCTTATGCAAACGGTTATCTAAGATTATCATCTTACGGACAAACGTCCCGAGAACGGACCATCCCAATCAATTTCGGGTCCTATCAACCATGCACCCCCATCCAAGTTCCTGCAACACGGTCCTCGGGTCCATGGACACAACCCCCCCTCGCTCGAAAAAATTCAAAAAATGACTTGGTAGTCGAGACGGATTCCTGCCTGCCGTATACAACGGCTATGGTTAGCTTGAACACCAGTTGCCTTAACTATACGGGGAATCGAAATCCTTTCGGAAAAACCAGCGTCACATCAATGGCTTTTTCTAAAGAAAAATCGTAAAAACGTCTAAGTCCCTAGACGGCCCAAAAGGGGCCTGAATCACGGCTAAACGACCCACATACGATTTTAGAGTAGGATCGAGCCCAAGGCTGATATGACGGTCTGATTACCGAGCAGAGTTTTGACTGGAGATGTCTTTTAGAATTTCCCGGAAAAAATAAAGACTTGTTCTCCTGGAAATCGCGGAGAAACCCCAGATTACTCATGAAACAGAAAGCACGACTGATCGGGTTACCAATCAGCGTTTCTAATGCTAAAATTCGATAACATTTTACGAAACACCTTTCGTAAAATAAATTCTCGACAACATTTTACAAAACAGTTTCCGTAAAATTAACTCGACAACATTTTGTGAAATAACTCTCGTAAAATAAAAGGTCAACAACGTTCTAAGAAACAATTCCTTGCTGGGATCATGATGGAATCGATGTCCAAAAGTCTCGGAAAAACAATTAGAGAAACCTCGAGAGACTAAGTGTCGATCGAGAAACCTTAAAAAAACCGGGAAAAACAGGCAGTTCCCGCTAGGCTCTAGGCTCCGGGCGCCTAGCGCCCGTGCTTCCTCTAGGCGCCGGGCGCCTAGCGCCCGTGCTGCCTCTAGGCGCCGGGCGCCTAGCGCCCGTGCTGCCTCTAGGCGCCGGGCGCCTAGCGCCCGTGCTGCCTCTAGGCGCCGGGCGCCTAGCGCCCGTGCTGCCTCTAGGCGCCAGGCGGCTAGGACGCCCGTGCTGTCCCTAGGCGCCGGGCGGCTAACGCGCCTGCGCTGCGCTGGTCACCGGACAACAAAACATTCGGCGAACGCGGCAAATCCTCGCGAAACCATCCCGGACGATAGTCCAACCAAATACTTTGCACCTTTCGTAAAATAATCCTAAAAAATACTTCACGAGACAGCCTCTGCACGGTTAAACTCGAGAACATTTTACGAAACAGTTTCCGTAAAATTAACTCGACAACATTTTGTTGAATAACTCTCGTTAAATAAAAGCTCGGCAATATTTTACGAAACATCATTCGTGAAGTATAACAAGATCGCAAGCTTCTTGACCTGACCAGTTTGCTCATAGCTTGACGAAACAAGAAGCCCCACTCAAGTGACATCTTGCCGTTCGTTTTCACTTGTCTACCCACTTTAGCCTTCTTCGAGTTTTGCCTACTTCTCCTCCCTTTGCTTCAACGATTCTGCAACGATTCTGCACTGTTCCTTCGGGTTTCATCAAAAATCGATTCTCGATTCAGTTTCAGACTTTTCGAGGACCTTTGGCGATGAAACGTTAGAAGACAAAGAGGAACGGACATGAGGCAATCTCGAGTAATCAATGAGACTAAGGTACGTCCGACTTAGAAAATTTTATCAAGGTTTTAATTTTTCGGTAGGAAAGGAATGAGAACGTCTTGTAAACTGCCGTAAAATTTAGGGAACTTAGAACCTAGGTGGATAGTCTAGCAAGCTAAGTCTTAGGCATTTTCTTCCAGTTTCGTTCTATTGTTCCTTGACTGTCTAGGCAGAACGCGCAAACTGATCTAATCTCTCGGAAAACCGAGAAACGATCGCCACGCATCCTTGGCATACTCATTCTACTTCATAAAGAAAAAATTCCTTTCAAAAGGCAAACGGCACTCTAAGATTCGTCCGAAACGTTAGCGGCATAACGGCGTGGTCAAACCGTTACGAACATAGTCTTGAAAACTCTACACCGTCTCTTGTTGCAATCTCGCGACAAGAAACTCGTACAACGTCAGACTAATAGCACGACGGTGAGCTAAAAAATTAACGGAATAACCTTCGGTAAAACTCCATGAGTAATTCGAAGCAACTTTCGCCAAAAGACGAAATCAAAGCGGAAACATTTCCCGTGTAACCCATAACTCGGAAAACTCCGCTAAGATTTGCATGTCTATCTCAACGAACGCTATTCGGCCATCGACCGACTATGCCTTTCCATAAAGCCCGAACCTGAATTCGGCATCACCATTAAAGATAATCGTGAACCAATATGACCTTAATGCGAAAGGATCGCAGTCTGATCGTTTACCAACTCCTTGGTTAAACGGCTGAACACAGCCTTCATGCCAAGACAAAACTGCTGAACGATCGCCGCTTCAATCACTTAAGGGCCAAACGATAATCCACGATTTTTCATAAAACTCCAAGCGATCATTTACGTGAGCAACTCTGTCGCATAGCCCAAAAGCGGAAATCATGCGATGAATTTCTCGTAATAAAATCAGTCCTAACAGCCATACGGTTAACGGAAAAATTCGAACTTAACATCGACTGAATAAGTTCTATACGCCCCGTAAACAAAGCATGAAAAGAAACACTCGTGACAAAGCTCCAAGAGTTATACGAGTCGTCCTTAAAATCCCGGAAGGCCAACACTTCGCGAAACAAAGCAAAGGTAGACGCTTCTCCCTGGGTCAAATATACGCGACCCCTGGTCCTAATTCCTCGATCAATATTTTATAACTTGCACATCCAAACTGTAACAACAGTTTCTGACTACGGACATTCGCAAAACATCTCAAAGCCCGCAAACATTTGAAGTGCGGCACAAGGGAAAATTAACTCATACACATTTGAAATGTGTATGCTTGTATAATCCCACGTTTATTGAAGAAACCGGATTTTTGAAACTCTTTACAAACACAGAAACCGAATTTTCGAAACTCTTCGCAAACAAACTCGCCAATCGCTAAACGGCCTCAACAATGGATCCAGTATCCACCAAATAAATCATAAACTATCGCCCGGAAACATTCCGCGATTTCTAAAAGCCCATAGTCCTTTATGGCATAAGAAAAACAAACTTCAAAGCACTGCGAGACGTCGCTTCGTGCCTGAACATTCGTTTTTCGATTAAAACCTTCATACGCCTTCTAAACGGCATCATATCGTTGTTGCTGATCACAACAAACGAACTCTAACGTCCTAAACAGACAAGCCACCTAAGGGTAGGCTCTTTTACATCCGACAAGGATCCCATAGCGCGCTATACAAAAAATCCAAATTTGGTTCAGCACTTCGTAAAGGAAGTAGCTCGATTCGTGCCCAGACAAATCATGTAAGCCGATACCACTTCGCGGATTTTAAAACGGTACGAATCAGGTTAAAATCACAAACAGGCAAAACGAAAGCCGATTTGTCATCGCACAGCCTCAGTCTGAGAGTAAACCTAGGTCTTGCCCTAAACCCAGCCTTGCTGGTATCTTAACATCTCATAGGCAAAGCGTCAACGACGCGAGATCCCAAAACTTGTCTCTTCACTCAAGTCTGTACGTTTCCACGAATTTTCGCGTAAATCGTAAACCGCATGAAAATCTCGCTTTGTACAAACGACGGATACGGTGATCATCAGGGAGGCACGAATGAGACGACAACTCACACCATGTCCCTCTAACTTCGATAGACAGAAGTTCTGAAAACGCAACATTAATATTTTATAAAGATTGAGCCGCAGAGTTCAACAGATGCCCTGAAAAAGGCCGGGATTCGAAGCCACCAACGGCCAGTCCCACAAATGTACATCATGGCCTCTTAACGGCCGAAACACAATCAAAATAAAAATTTCTGAAGGGATTGATAAACCTAGACGCTCCCCGGAGCATCACCTTCATCCTCAAAACTCACCCAAAGTAGGAACGGTCTCACCGTCGCCTCCATTGGTCGCACCACCGCTGCATGTTTCATATGCGCCGGCTTCACGATCCTTGACTGCGTAGTCCTGGTCCTCCGAACCCTCCGAATCCGGGACAAGGGTGCATACGGGTTTCAGACCAGCGAGAATCGAGTCGAAGTCCTCTCCGTCAAACTTGCGAGTCCCCGTCTCCTCAAGACTCTGAATCTTCTCTTGAAGACGACAGACTTTCGAGGACATATGTTCTTCTCTTTTTTCACATTGAGCAACGAACTCACGGTCTTTCCGACGTCAAGTTCAAGATCGCCAATCGTAGGTGATGTGGATGTCCGCGATGAAATATTCTTAGCTACAAATTTCGATTTTCAACTCATAATCTTCCGCCCGCAAGATCGTCTCCGCGTCTTACAGGCTGGGGGGCTAACTGTTGGGGTCAAAAACGGTTCTCTCGAAATCAACGGCTAAAACTATTTATCATGCGCGGACTTTCCATAAAACAAGCGTCGAAAGCAAGACAAGTGGCATAGCTTAAAGAACCTATGTTAAAGTCGATCGTCCTTGTTTTACACGATAAACTTTACGAGAAAACCAACTCAGGTTTAGTCGTAAAAACTTCGATGATACAATCAAGACGAACCGAGAGACATTAGGTCCGTAGCTGAGATGACACGGCCATACGAAAGTATACGGAAGAAACGGGAAGTAATCTAAGTTTGGACAGGCCGAACGACAAAGAATATGCCTTGAAACTTCAAAGAGCCTGTTCTCTCAAACCGTGAGGATCCAGAAAACGAGCAAGATATCAAATCGAAGCCCTCGCCGAGACGCACGTGATGCCTCTAGGCGCCTAGCGCCCGTAGCGCCCGTGCTGGTCCTAGCCGCTCGTGATTGTCCTAGCCGCCGGGAAACTTCAAAGAGCCCGTGATCTCAAACCGTGAGGATCCAGAAAACGAGCAAGATATCAAATCGAAGCCCTCGCCGAGACGCACGTGCTGCCTCTAGGCGCCGGGCGCCTAGCGCCCGTGCTGCCTCTAGGCGCCAGCGCCTAGCGCCCGTGCTGCCTCTAGGCGCCTAGCGCCCGTGCTGCCTCTAGGCGCCGGGCGCCTAGCGCCCGTGCTGCCTCTAGGCGCCGGGCGCCTAGCGCCCGTGCTGCCTCTAGGCGCCGGGCGCCTAGCGCCCGTGCTGTCTCTAGGCGCCGGGCGCCTAGCGCCCGTGCTGCCCGTAGGCGCCGGGCGCCTAGCGCCCGTGCTGCCCGTAGGCGCCGGGCGCTTAGCGCCCGTGCTGCCCGAAGGCGCCGGGCGCCTAGCGCCCGTGCTGGCTCGGGTCTTCGAGCGACAAACTTCCGTGCACAAGTCCCAGGCCCCGGCCGTCAGAAGTCTGTACTTTGAATCTTTCCCGAGTCCTCGCGGAATGAATCATTGAGATTCCGCGTACAAAACTCTCGTTCTTACTCCAAACTAAGATCGTCGGAAACACTTCGGAAACTCTTAAGATATCAACGGAAAGGAAGATCTTAAATTATTCATACGAAACGATGATGGTTATCTAAGACACCACACATCTCAATTCTACGAAGGATTGAAGATCTTCCGAAGAATCGTAGAAAACAACGGAAGTCCTAGAAACGGCCCGAAAGGGACCAAATGCGATCGGACAATCCATTTACGATTATCTAAGATAGATACGACGATTTACGTTTATCTTTAGGTAACAAGATAAATGCTAAATTGCCGGAAGGATAAATGTCAAGTTTCCCGAAGATAAATGTCAAGTTTCCCGATAAACATGAAGGCCGACGAAAATGGAAAAAGCCCGCTTCGCGGCCCAAAAAGAGAATAGACCGTCATAAGAAGGAGTATATAAAGGAGCTTTGGGAGAGAAGAAAAAGCAGAGAAAAAATCCTAGAGAAAAAAAATCCTAGAGAGAAAGCAAATCCGAGATTGGAGACCTAGAGGGCTCCTGTTAGCTTAAGAACTTAGAATTGAGGCGGTAGACTAGCAAGGCAGGACCTAGAACGTCCGGCCGCCTCTCGTTCTATTTTCATCTTGTCCGCAGACCCTTATTTCTCGCGGAAGGATCTGACAATCCTTTTACTTAGAGTTCCGCACATAGCAACCCTAGGCATTATTCTCGACATGCCCGTTTCTATGACAAACGCTCATACTAGACGAACTCCGCCAGGCAGTTCGATCTCTTATTCAAACCCTTCCAACTGAACTACGTCCGACGTGATCCACGAAAGGGGTACGTAGGCAACCTTCCTTCAGGTCCAGTCTCAAATCTTAATAAAACCTTTCCGCATTTATTTGATCACTTGTCGTTGGTTGTCGCAGAGGATCCGGACCTTCAGGGAAAGTTAAGTTTACTTAGCTTTCCTCCGATTTACTTAATCAAAATCGACAGTGCGAATTTCGGTTCCCACACCACTCTCGATCTAAATTGAGAAGTCGCACTGTGCTACCTGTGGGCATAGGCCATTCTCGAATATCTCAATTCTACACTCTACCTTTCTGCAGAAAGGTCACTCTCAGACTTATTGTGGTCTGGGGTGGGTCCCCCCGCAAGGTTCTTTCAACCCAGACACACTACCTTCCACGTCTGGATAGGTATTAAATTGTTTGTGCTTAACCGGTTATTCGCACTTTGATCCTTGCATATCAGCTGCCAGAATCTGATTACAGTACTTGGCCGTGTACGTCATGCCCCCTGCGTGCGTTTAGCTTATAGTGTTTTTCACGAGGGTTTGAGTGGCACTAGTACGTGGTCCCCGCATAATTCTTGGCTATAGGCCTTTACGCGGGGCCCTATCGTACAGACATCGGTACAGGGCAGATCGGACCCCATCCATATCTGTCTGCACCTATGGTGAGTAGCCTCACTAGCTAGGGGGCTAGCTAAGATCTAAGGTCCCGAAGGTCCTGATCCAGCTAATATGCCCCTTTAAGTATATTGGTATTCCCTTAACTCCCTTTAGTCGAAACCAAATGTATTTTATAAGCCTAGTCCGAAGACGTTCTCGTTATACATAGGAGTAAGAAGATCAAAATACTTAAATATATAGTATAATAGTATATATAGAGCTTAATCCGAAGATCTTACCTTTAAAAATGATAGAATTTGAGGTGCAAGGCGTTCCAGCAGTTGGGTTGGACCTTGCATGTGCTGTCTTGCAGCTTATAGGCTCCTGCCCCTTGCACCCCTATTACCTGATAGGGCCCCTCCTATCCGGGGGCGAGTTTTCCGGCTGATTTTTCTCTCGTATGGTTGCAGACTCGCCTCAGGACCCACTCTCCTTCTTGGAAGGTTCTGGATCTCACCTTTTTGTTGTAGCTCTTGGCTACTTTCATTTGGTATGATGTGTTCCTTAGGCGGGCTGCTTCTCTTTTCTCGTTTAGTAGGTCTAGGCTTAAGTACATCAGCTCATCGTTCTCTTTGGGAGTTCGGATGTTGGAGATCGTGGTCTTAACATGCACCTCGGTAGGTATTGCTGATTCGATGCCATAGACGAGTGAGAAAGGGGTTTCTTCGGGTAGCTGTCTTCGGAGTTGTCCGATAGGACTAGAGAACTCCGTGTAACTCCTCTGCCCATCGCCCATGAGCCTTTTCCAAGCGCTTTTTGAGCATGTTCACCACCGTTTTGTTGGTTGACTCTGCTTGCCCGTTCGACTGGGGGTGTCTCGGTGATGAGTATGAGAGTTTGATATCCCATTCTTTGCAGAAGTCTTGGAAGTCGTTGCTGGTAAACTGGGGTCCATTGTCGGTGACAATCTCCTGAGGTGCTCCGAAGCGGGTTATTATGTTCGTCCATATGAATTTCCTGATCTGTGATTTTCGCCAAGGCTTTGGCTTCTACCCACTTCGTGAAGTAATCGGTCATTACTAGGAAGAAAACCTTTTGCCCCGGCGCCATTGGAAATTTCCCCACGATGTCTATGCCCCATTTGCGAAAGGGCCAATGGGAGCTTAGGGATTTCAGGTTCTCTGGTGGTAGGTTGGAGATTGGGCCGTGTTTCTGGCATTGGCTACAGGTTTTAACATGTTTGAGGGAGTCCTTCGCCATAGAGGCCCAATAATAACCGGTCTTTCTTGCTCTGAGAACCAAGCTTCGTCCACTGGAGTGTGAACCGCATTCCCCATCGTGGAGCTCTTCCAATATTCGCGTGGCTTCTCAAGGGGATAGGCATCATAGATAGGGTCCTGAGAAGGATCTTCTGTATAACTTTCCCTCCGAAATGTAGTACCTGGCTGCTTGTCTCTTGATCTTGCGGCTCTCCTCTTGGTTTTCATGTAGGACATAGTTCCTTAGATAGTTAGTAATGGGGGTCATCCAAGTTTCTCCTTCGTCTACTACTGCCACTTCTTCTGGTTCTGCCCCTTGCTGGGTTGCTGGCCATTGTAGGTTTGCTATGTTCCTTAGTTTCCAAGGCGGAACCTAGGTTTGCTAGAGCATCAGCTAGGGAATTTTGTTCCCTAGGTATCTGAGTAAGCTTGCAGCTTGTGAATTGGTCTAGGAGACGTTTGGCCACTGATAGGTATCTGATCATGCTCGGGTCCTTGGCTTGATAATCCCCTTGAACTTGGCTGATGATGAGCTGCGAGTCACTGAAGACCTGGATGTCTTCTACTCCCATTTCTCTAGCTAGCGCTAGACCTGCTATCAAAGCCTCGTATTCTGCTTCGGTGTTGGTTGCTTTGAAGTTGTAACGTAAGGCCCTTGAGGCCGAATCTTCTGTAGGGGAGGTTAGGGCCAGTCCTACTCCTGCACCTCTTACGTTGCTGGAACCGTCCACGTGCAGGGTCCATTGGCCTTTCTCTGCTTCCTTTCCCCGGAGTGTAGCTTCTAGGTATGAGTCTGGAAGCGTAGAGGGAGAGAATTCGGCCACGAAATCGGCTAGAACCTGGGATTTGATGGCGGCGGCTGGGCGAAAGATCATGTCATACTCTCCCAACTCTACGGCCCATTTCGACAACCGTCCTGATACCTCAGGTTTGTGAAGGACCGCTTTGATGGGGAATGAAGTGACCACCACGACTTGATGGGCCTGGAAGTAGGGGCGTAACTTCCGGGCTGCGACCACCAAGGCGAGGGCTAGTTTCTCCAGTTGGCTGTAGCGAGTCTCTGCATCTAGCATGGACTTGCTAACATAGTATATGGGGTGCTGCCTCCTCTCTTCCTCTCTTACGAGGACCGCGCTAACTGCGTGCTCGGACACAGCTAGGTAGAGCAGTAATACTTCTCCTTCCAAGGGTTTAGATAGGAGTGGTGGAGTAGTGAGGTAGGCCTTGAGGTCAGATAACACGGCTTCTCATTTCTCTGTCCACTTAAAATCCTTGGGATTCTTTAATGTTTCAAAGAAGGCGTGGGACTTGTCGGAAAGCCTGGAGATGAACCTGCTGAGGGCTGCCATCCTCCCTGTCAGTTTTTGAACCTTCTTGACATTCCGTGGGGGAGGAATCGCCTGGATGGCCCTTATTTGCTCCGGATTTGCTTCTATGCCCCTGTGGGTGACTATGTATCACAAAAACTTCCCAGAGCTCACTCCGAATGAGCATTTAGAGGGGTTGAGCTTCATATTGTATCTCCTTAAGGTGGCGAATGCTTGCTGAAGATGCGAGATATGATCTTCCGAGTCTAGGGACTTTACCAGCATGTCGTCGATGTAGACTTCCATGGTCTGGCCTATCTGATCGGCAAACATCATGTTTACTAGCCTCTGATAGGTGGATCCAGCGTTCTTCAGACCAAACGGCATGACCTTATAGCAGTAGATGCCCCTGGAGGTCATGAAGGACGTCTTCTCCTGATCGTCGGGATGCATTAGGATTTGGTTGTATCCCGAGAAGGCATCCATGAAGCTCATTAGTTGTTGTCCGGCAGTAACATCAACAAGCTTGTCTATATGAGGCACGGGGAATGAATCTTTTGGACAGGACTTGTTGAGGTCCGTGAAATCAATGCAGACTCTCCACTTTCCGTTTTTCTTTCACAACCACCACATTGGCGAACCAGTCAGGATATTGTACCTCCCTTATGAACCATGCGTCGAGCAGGTTCTTTACCTCTTCGTTAATGATTTCATCCCTTTCGGGAGCAAACTTCCTTCTTTTCTGTCTGACCGGAGGATGCTCGGGATTCACTTGGAGCTGGTGCATGATGATATCAGGGTCGATTACGGGCATGTCTTCATGGGACCATGCGAAGCAATTGGAGTTAGACCTTAGGAAGTCGATCAACCTTCGCCTCAGATCTTTCGGCAGTTTGGAGCCTATCTCAAGGTTCCGTTCTGAGTTCCCTTCTACCAGGGGGACCTCATCCATATCTTCAACCTCGGGTTCTTCGGCGTGAGGAACTAGAGGTTGCTTCTGTAATTGCTATAAGGCTTGGGTCTTTCCCTTCAAGGTAGTTTGGTAGCAGGACCTAGAATTCTCCTGGTCCCCTTTGATGACCTTCACGCCCCAGGGAGTAGGAAATTTCACCAATTGATGAAGGGTTGATGGCACGGCTCCCATGTCGTGGATCCAGGGCCTCCCTAGTATCACGTTGTAGGACGACGGACAGTCGACGACCAGGAACTTAGTGGTTTGGTTTATCCCTTCAGCATAGACTGGGAGGAGGACCTCTCCTTCGGTTTGCTTCACCTCTCCACTGAATCCTACGTGTGGGGTCGCTTTCCTGGTTAGTGTCTTAGGATCCAGCCCTAAATTCATGTAGGGCGAATGGAAGATAATGTTGCTGGAGCTTCCATTGTCCACCAGTATCCGCTTAACCAAACAATTGGCTATAACTAGTGAGATGACGAGGGCATCGTGATGAGGAGCGAGGACCCGTTCCTGCTCCTTCGCGGTGAAGCTAATCTCATCCGTCCCCAAGAGTGGGCGCTTGGAAACCTCAATCTCTTGACCATTCCTAGCATTACGAGTACTCATTTTGGCTGTAGCGCTGCTGATTCCGCTTACTTTTGATCCTCCTGAAATGACGTGGATCACTCGCTCCTGTGGCGGAGGTAATGCAGGAACAGCATCGTTGGGGAGAGCGGGACCTTCCCTGTTGAGGAGGTCCTTTGCTTTGTCCGAGAGGAACTCCCTCAGGTAGCCCTTCTTAAGAAGTTCGGCTACTTCCAGCCTCAAGGCTAGACAATCTTTAGTGGTGTGACCATGATCGTTGTGGAACCTACACCATCTTTTAGGGTTCCGGTTAGCGTCAGGGGACCTCATTTTAGGTGGCCACTTAACTTGTCGGCCCATCTGTTGTTGTGATATTTTTGTGTAGGGTCGTTTTAGTACTACGGAACACTGGAAGACTATCAGATTTTATGTTTATGTATGTGTTTAGAGAAGAGAAATCGAGGCAAAGAGATGTATTATTGAGTATCTTTAGCGTTACAACTTTTTGGGTGTATAAACCCTAGTTTTCTAGCCTAACTCTCTAATCTCTAAGCCCCAAAGTATCGATCCCTTGTTCTAGGGTTTGGGTTCCCCTTTTATAGTTGATGTAAGTCGGTCAATCTTGGGCGGCTTCCGTAATATTCATGAATATATTACTTTCCCCTCGATATGGGAAACTTCCATATTCATGCGGAGGATCTCCTTGGTCCTTACGGCAGGGGCTAGGCCTTGGTTCCTCGATACAGGGACTGGACCCTGGATACTTATTAAATGGAGATCGGATCCTGGTGCCTCCAAATGAGGGCCCGGAAGTCAAGGCCCCTTCGGAGGCTGGAGAAATCTTTAGCCTTGGATATTTTTCCCCAACAGTTTGCCCCTTATTCCTTGATTGCTTCGTAGGGATCAAGGAATAACGTGTAGTCTCGGATCTTGATACCATTTCTTCCAGCAGGAGAAGGGTTTGGATTCTAGGTGACATGGGGAGTTATTTCGGAATATGATCGCTTAGTTGAAATGGGCCTCAAGGGAAATAAGGACCGCGGCCCGCTCGTGATGATGCTAGGTCGGCGGAATATTTTGGAGATAATTTTGGAAATTTACCAAGACTCGCGATTATCTTCCAATTTTTTTTGCCTTTCCCCTTTCTTTCTTTCCTTTCATGCGCCAAAAATGGAAAGTCGTTCCAGGTATATAATCGGATGCCTCGACGCCTTTAGACGATATAAATTTAGGTTTTCCCCTATCCTTCTTATTGGAAGTAGATGTCAAACGCTCCGACTTTCATGAAATCGTTCCCTACCCCCGGTGTTGGCGGACGTGTCAGGCCCCGTCGTTTGTTTGGTGATCCTTTCGATTCCCCAGTTCTAACAACTAGCGTGGTTTCGGGAACCGATGATGAAAGGGTTCCCGTGGCCCCTGTTCGCCCTCGTCGCTTCTGTTCTTTCGATGCTTCGAGTGAAGACGAAGATGGCCCGAGGTCTGATATTAAGGAAGGTGATCTGATGGAGATCCGCCGTAGATATTCCTTGCCTGGTACAATGGGGATCAGGTGCGCGGGAGAGTTCGAGCGAGCTCCTGATGGAGGAAGAGACGAGATAGCGATCTTTGAGGCTTATTTGGAGGCCGGCTTTAGAGGAGGGATTCCTTCTTTGATTGCGGACGTGGCGTCGTACTTTGGATGTTCCCCTTCGCAGTTTACGCCTGCTACATGGCGTACTTTGATGGCTATTCAGGTTTTAGGAGAGCTCCATAGTATTCCTTTTGGGTTGTCTGAAGTCATATATTCTTACTCCTTTGTTCCCTTGCCAAGTAAGAGAGGCTTCTACCAAATATGGTCCCGAGATGGTGAACCTTTGGTGGATGAACCCCCTCGAGGCCTTCGGGGTAGCTTCCCTTCGAATGATTCCTAGACAGGAGATATGTGTTTATGAAGGTCGAAGGTGTTCCCGGTTATCCATGCTTCTGGCGTTCAGTGGGTAAGTTGCTTCTGCTTCCCTGGACATGGGTATTATACTTGCTGAATTATGTCGGGTTTTTCTTTTTGCAGAGGTGGCCCGACCGGTCGTCCAGGCTGGTGAGACTTTGGTGAAGTTGGCGCATGGCATTCCTAGGCGCTTTCGCTGGATTCTGTTTTTGATGCATCCGATATCGCTGCGTCATAGCCGTATTTGGGGTAATGGAATTTCTCTTATTTTGTCTTTCCGTTCTAGCCGTAGTTTGATGGAGTCTTGGTTTTCCAGGTGGGATCCCTACGGCTTCGATATTATCAGTGTACGAAGAATATTGTAGAGCCAGGCCTCAAAGGAGAAGATCTCGCAATCCGTTTCTTTCTGTTCCACCGGTGATGGCTTCTTTGGCTCCGAGGGATGCTAGCAGGGATCGATTCCCCAGTTTAGGTCGGCGTGTTCCTCCACATGAAGAGATTCTCTTCCTCTGGAGGCAGCTTCGGGAAGTGATTTCCAACCAGGCTCTTATCGTTCAGAAGGCTCGAGAATATGCTCGTCAGGACCTCGTTAGAGAGTGGTCGATGAGGAGTGCTGGTCAACATGAGCTGTTCGGGGGACCCGGCCGATGGGGACCTATTGGAGGTCCGATCTGAAATTCGGGAAGCGGTGAAGGCGGTCATGGCGTTTTCCCTTTTTCTCGCCGGGAGCCGAATCTTTGAATATTTCTTCAATGCTTTTCTTGCTTTATGTTGTCGTCTTTCTCTTTGGATTTTTTCTGTAGCTTTCTTCCCTCCGAATAAGGATTCTTAATGATATCTATTGGTTTTTGCTTTTACTCCATCTTTTCTTTCTTCGATCCTTGCACTACTTTATGGTAGAGGTGTTTATGCTTTTGACCCCTAGTTGCTTGATTAGATGACTTCCAGGGGAGATCAATCCTTGTGGAGAATCGTTGTCAGAGTATCGTCTAATGATTGGATCGAGGATCTGAAAATATCGAAGCACTAGATCTTGTAATCATGTTAAAACATGAGTTTTCAAGGATGTGAGATCGTTGTCGGGAACTAGTGAGTTCCGATCTGATTTGAACCCTTGATCCCTCGAACTCAGAAGTTCTGAGGATCTAGGCCCCTTAAGTTCCTTACCTGGGCCCTGAGGCCTTACTTTGAACCTGGGAGACTTTCTCCATTAAATCTTGAAGGAGTGGGAGCCTTTAGGCTCTCTGGACCCTTAGGTCTTAGGAACCTTGGGGTTCTTCGGACCCTTAGGTCTTGGGAACCTTGAGGTTCTTTGGACACTTGGGTCTATGGACCCTGAGGTCTCTGGAACCTTAAGGTTCTTTGGACCCTTAGGTCTATGGACCCTTAGGTCTTTGGAACCTTGAGGTTCTTTGGACCCTTAGGTCTATGGACCCTGAGGTCTTTGGAACCTTGAGGTTCTTTGGACCCTTAGGTCTACGGACCCTTAGGTCTTTGGAACCTTGAGGTTCTTTGGACCCTTGGGTCTATGGACCCTTAGGTCTTTGGAACCTTGAGGTTCTTTGGACCCTTAGGTCTACAGACCCTTAGGTCTTTGGAACCTTGAGGTTCTTTGGACCCGAAGGTCTTTGGACCTGAAGGTCTTTGGACCCGAAGGTCTTTGGACCCGAAGGTCTTTGGACCCGAAGGTCTCTGGACCCGAAGGTCTTTGGATCCGAAGATCTTTGGACCCGAAGATCTTTGGACCCGAAGGTCTTTGGACCCGAATGTCTTTGGACCCGAAGGTCTTTGGACCCGAAGGTCTTTGGACCCGAAGGTCTTTGGACCCGAAGGTCTTTGGACCCGAAGTTCTCTGGACTTTTATGCTTTTGGGGAGTCTTTTTGATCGCTCTCTGCTGCCCGGAGGCGAGCCACTCTCGATCTAAATTGAGAAATCGCACTGTGCTACCCGTGGGCATAGGCCATTCTCGAAATTCTCAATGCTGCACTCTACCTTTCTGCAGAAAGGTCACTCTCAGACTTATTGTGGTCTGGGGTGGGTCCCCCCGCAAGGTTCTGTCAACCCAGACACACTACCTTCCACGTCTGGATAGGTATTAAATTGTTTGTGCTTAACCGGTTATTTGCACTTTGCTCCCTGCATATCAGCCGCCAGAATCTGATTACAGTACTTGGCTGTGTACGTCATGCCCCCAGCGTGCGTTTAGCTTATAGCGTATTACACGAGGGTTTGAATGGCACTAGTACATGGTCCCCGCATAACTCTTGGCTATAGGCCCTTACGCGGGGCCCTATCGCACAGACATCGGCTCAAGGCTGATCAGACCCCTTCCATATCTGTCTGCACCTATGGTGAGTAGCCTCACCAACTAGGGGGCTAGCTAAGATCTGAGGTCCCGAAGGTCCCCGATCCAGCTAATATGCCCCTTTAAGTATTTTGGTGTTTCCTTAACTCCCTTTAGTCAAAACTAAATGTATTTTATAAGCCTAGTCCGAGGACGTTCTCGTTATACATAGGAGTAGGAAAACCAAGATACTTAAATATATAATAGTATATATAGAGCTCGATCCGAAGATCTTGCCTTTAGAAATGATAAAATTTGAGGTGCAAGGCGTTCCAGCAGTTGGGTTGTACCTTGCATGTGCTGTCTTGCAGCTTATAGGCTCCTGCCCCTTTCACCCATTTTACCTGGTAGGGCCCCACCCATCCGGGGGCGAGTTTTCCGGCTGATTTGTCTTTTGTGTTGTTACAGACTCGCCTTAGGACCCAGTCTCCTTCTTGGAAGGTTCTGGATCTCACCTTCTTGTTGTAACTCTTGGCTACCTTTATTTGGTACGACGCGTTCCTCAGGCGGGCTGCTTCCCTTTTCTCGTCTAGGAGGTCTAGGCTTAGGTACATCAGCTCGTCATTTTCCTTGGGAGTTAGGATGTTGGAGATCGTGGTCTTGACATGTACTTCGGTTGGTATTGCTGACTCGGTGCCATAGACGAGTGAGAAAGGGGTTTCTTGGGTAGCTGTCTTTGGAGTTGTTCGGTAGGCCCAGAGGACTCCGTGTAGCTCTTCTACCCATCGCCCGTGAGCCTTCTCCAAGCGCTTCTTGAGCATATTCACCACCGTTTTGTTGGTTGATTCTGCTTGTCTGTTTGATTGTGGGTGCCTCGGTGCTGAATATGAGAGTTTGATGTCCCAATCTTTGCAGAAGTCTTGGAAGTCGTTGCTGGTAAATTGGAGTCCATTGTCTGTGACAATTTCCTGAGGTGCTCCGAAGCGGGTTATTATGTTCGTCCATATGAATTTCCTGATCTGGAGGTCCGTGATTTTTGCCAAGGCTTTGGCTTCTACCCACTTTGTGAAGTAATCGGTCATTACTAGGAGGAAGACCTTCTGCCATGGCGCCATTGGGAATTTCCCCACGATGTCCATGCCCCATTTGCGGAAGGGCCAGGGGGAGCTTAGGGACTTCAGTTTCTTTGGTGGTAAGTTAGAGATTGGGGCGTGCTTCTGGCATTGGCTGCAGTTTTTAGCCTGTTTGAGGGAGTCCTTCGCCATGGTAGGCCAGTAATAACCGGCCCTTCTCGCCCTGAGAACCAGGCTCCGTCCGCTGGAATGTGAACCGCATTCCCCATCGTGGAGTTCCTCTAATATTCGTGCGGCTTCTCTAGGGGATAGGCATCGTAGGTAGGGTCCTGAGAAGGACCTCCTATATAGTTTTCCCTCCGAAATGCAGTATCTGGCCGCTTGTCTCTTGATCTTCCGGCTCTCCTCTCGATTTTCAGGTAGGGCGTCGTTTCTTAGGTAGTCGGTGATAGGGGTCATCCAGGTTTCTCCTTCGTCTACTACCGTCACTTCTTCCGGTTCGGCCTCTTTCTGGGTTGCTGGCCATTGTAGGACCAACAGGGGAATACTCATATGTTCCTTGGTTTCTAATGCGGAACCCAGGTTTGCTAGAGCATCGGCTTGGGAGTTTGTTCCCTAGGTATTTGGGTAAGCTTATAGCTTGTGAATTGGTCTAGGAGACGCTTGGCCACCGATAGATACCTGATCATGCGCGGGTCCTTGGCTTGATAATCCCTTTGAACTTGACTGATGATGAGCTGCGAGTCACTGAAAACCTGGATGTCTTTTACTCCCATTTCCCTAGCTAGTTCTAGACCTGCTATTAAAGCCTCGTATTCTGCCTCGTTATTCGTTGCTTTGAAGTTGCAACGTACAGCCCTTGCTGGAGCCATCCACGTGCAGGGTCCATTGACCTTCTTCCGCTTCTTTTCCCTGGAGTGTAGCTTCTAGATCTGGGTCTGGAAGCATAGAGGGAGAGAATTCAGCCACGAAATCAGCTAGGACCTGGGACTTGATAGCGGCGGCTGGGCTGAAGGTCACGTCGTACTCTCCCAATTCTACGGCCCATTTCGCCAACCGTCCTGACACCTCGGGTTTATGAAGGACTGCTTTGATGGGGAATGAGGTGACTACCACGACTTGATGGGACTGGAAGTAGGGACGTAGCTTCCGGGCCGCGACCACCAGGGCGAGGGCTAGCTTCTCTAGTTGGCTGTAACGAGTTTCTGCGTCTAGCATGGATTTACTGACGTAGTATATGGGATGCTGCCATTTTTCTTCCTCCCTTACGAGGATCGCGCTAACTGCGTGCTCGGACACGGCTAGGTAAAGCAATAGGGTTTCCCCTTCCAGGGGTTTAGATAGGAGTGGTGGAGTAGTGAGGTAGGCCTTGAGGTCGGATAGTGCGGCTTCGCACTTCTCTGTCCACTTAAAGTCCTTGGGGTTCTTTAATGTTTCAAAGAAGGCGTGGGACTTGTCAGAAAGCCTGGAGATGAATCTGCTGAGGGCTGCCATTCTTCCCGTAAGTTTTTGAATCTCTTTGACATTCCGTGGGGGAGGAATCGCCTTGATGGCCCTTATTTGCTCCGGATTTGCTACTACGCCCCTGTGGGTGACTATGTATCCCAGGAACTTCCCGGAGCTTACTCCAAAGGAGCATTTAGAGGGGTTGAGCTTGATATTGTATTTCCTCAAGGTGGCGAATGCTTGCTGGAGATGTGAGATATGATCTTCCGAGTCAAGAGATTTTACCAGCATGTCATCGATGTAGACTTCCATGGTCTGGCCTATCTGATCGGCAAACATCGTGTTGACCAGTCTCTGGTAGGTGGATCCAGCATTCTTCAGACCAAACGGCATGACCTTGTAGCAGTAGATGCCCCTGGAAGTCATGAAGGACGTCTTTTCTTGGTCGTCGGGATGCATCAGGATTTGGTTGTATCCCGAGAAGGCGTCCATGAAGCTCATTTGTTGGTGCCCAGCAGTGGCATCAACCAGCTTGTCTATATGAGGCAAGGGGAATGGATCCTTTGGACAGGACTTGTTGAGGTCCGTGAAATCGATGCAGACTCTCCATTTTCCGTTTTTCTTTCTCACAACCACCACATTGGCGAGCCAGTCGGGATATTGTACCTCTCTTATGAACCATGCGTCGAGCAGGTTCTTGACCTCTTCGTTAATAATTTCATCCCTTTCTGGAGCGAACTTCCTTCTCTTTTGTCTGACAGGAGGATGCTCGGGATTCACTTGGAGCTGGTGCATGATGACGTTGGGGTCGATTCCGGGCATGTCTTCGTGGGACCATGCAAAGCAATCGGAGTTAGATCTTAGGAAATCGATCAACCTCCGCCTCAGATCCTTCGGCAGCTTGGAGCCTATTTTGAGGTTCCGCTCCGGGTTCCCTTCTATTAGGGGGACCTCATCCATGTCTTCAACCTCGGGTTCTTCGGCGTGAGGAACGAGAGGTTGCTTCTGTAATTGTTATAAGGCTTGGGTCCTTCCCTTCAGGGTAGTTTGGTAGCAGGACCTAGAATTCTCTTGGTCCCCTCTAATGACCTTCACGCCCTAGGGGGTAGGAAATTTCACCAATTGGTGAAGGGTTGATGGCACGGCTCCCATGTCGTGGATCCAGGGCCTCCCTAGTATCACGTTGTAAGACGACGGACAGTCGACGACCAAGAACTTGGTGGTTTGGTTTACCCCCTCGGTATAGACTGGAAGAAGGACTTCTCCCTCGGTTTGCTTCACCTCCCCACTAAATCCCACGAGCGGGATCGCTTTCCTGGTTAATGTTTTAGCTAGGGTCTAGCCCTAAGTCCATATAAGCCGAGTGGAAGATAATGTTGCTGGAGCTGCCATTGTCCACCAGTATTCGCTTAACTAAGCAGTTGGCTATAACTAGCGAGTACTTCTTTTGGCTGATCCCGCTTACTTCTGATCCTCCGGAGATGACGTGGATCACTCGTTCTTGTGGCGGAGGTAGCACAGGGACCGCCTCATTGGGGAGAGCGGGACCCTCTCTGTTGAGGAGATCCTTTGCCTTGTCCGAGAGGAACTCCTTTAGATAACCCTTCTTGAGAAGCTCGGCTACATCCAGCTTTAAGGCTATACAGTCTTCAGTGGTATGACCGTGATCGCTGTGGAACCCATACCATCTTTTAGGGTTCCGGGTAGCATCAGGGGACCTCATTTTAGGTGGCCACTTAACTTGTGGGCCCATCTGCCTCAAGACTCCGATGAGCTCTGGTTTGGATATCGCTAGGTGGGAGATGCTGGGCCAAGTAGAAACCATCATTCCTTCGGACCGAGGTAAGGGGCGATGTTGGTATCTGCCCCTGCTCTGGTTGGTGGATTCCCGGGAAGGTCGGGGTCGGATGGGTTCTTCACGCTCGTCTTTTGAGGGTCTGCTCGTACTTGGAGGAAACCTTGGCCCTGCTCACGACGTCTTCTTCCCACCTTACATTGGCCGAGGCGCAGGATAGTACATCCGCCATGTCTCCGCATCTGTACTTCGTTAGCTCCTTGTAGAGCTCTCCCTCCGGAAGTAAGCCCTTCTTGAAGGCTGAGATTGCTGTATCGGCGTTACACTCAGATATAGAGACCTTCTCCTGGTTGAAACGAGCTATGTAGGAGCGTAGGGATTCGATTCTGTATTGCTGGATATCGTAGAGGTCATCTGATCTCTTCTCCAGGTGGCGGCTACTGGCGAATTGTTCCACGAACTTGTCGCTGAGGGCAGCGAAGGATTCTATGGACCCCGTGGGGAGGTGGATATACCATTGGAGGGCAGGACCGGTTAGAGTTGACCCGAAGCCCTTGCACATGGTGGCTTCCCTTGCTTCTTTTGGAATAGCCACGGCTACCATGCGTTGCTTATACTGGGCGATGTGGTTGTCAGGATCTCCTGTTCCCTCATTCATATTGATGCTCGGAAAAGAGGATTTTTGGGGCATCTCGATCGAAGCAATCTCCTTCACGAAAGGTGTGTCGGAGTATGACTTGGGATCGCTTCTACAGATGGGGGGAGCTACTCCGGGGAGCCTTTCCACCATGGATTGGATGGTGCCGAATCTTTCGGATACCACCTTCTCTAGGTAAGCGGATAGAGCTGGATCTGAGATCTCGGGATGGTCAGGTGAATACTCTTCGTCCTCTGTATCGGATTCGTCTTCTTCTTCTTCTCGGGTTACGTCTCGAGTGTTTTCTTGATCGCCGGGTTCGTCGCCGGGCTGTTGAGGCGTTTCCTCGCCGTCGTGCGGGGTGTTGAGCGAAGCCATAGGTCGAACTCTGGTTCTGAACCGTTTTCGTTTGTTCCCTACTGCCCCGAGGGATCGGTTTTCTCGTCTGAGAGCGATGTTCTCGGCTTCCATGGCGTCTAGCTTCTCGACGCTTTGCTGAAGTTGCTTGGAGTGTTCTCCAAGTTGATCTTTTAGGTATTGAACTTCCTGGACGAGTCCCAGACCTGCAGGTTGTGGGAACCGAAATTCGCACTGTCGATTTTGATTAAGTAAATCGGAGGAAAGCTAAGTAAACTTAACTTTCCCTGAAGGTCCGGATCCTCTGCGACAACCAACGACAAGTGATCAAATAAATGCGGAAAGGTTTTATTATGATTTGAGACTGGACCTTAAGGAAGGCTGCCTACGTACCCCTTTCGAGGATCAAGTCGGACGTAGTTCAGTTGGAAGGGTTTGAACAAGAGATCAAACTGCCTGGCGAAGTTCGTCTAGTATGAGCGTTAGTCATAGAAACGGGCATGTCGAGAATAATGCCTAGGGTTTCTATGTGCGGAACTCTAAGTAAAAGGATTGTTAGATCCTTCCGCGAGAAATAAGGGTCTGCGAACGAGATGAAAATAGAACGAGAGGCGGCCGGACGTTCTAGGTCCTACCTTGCTAGTCTACCGCCTCAATTCTAAGTTCTTAAGCTAACAGGAGCTCTCTAGGTCTTCAATCTCGGATTTGCTTTCTCTCTAGGATTTTTCCTCTGCTTTTCTTTCTCTCCCAAAGCTCCTTTATATACTCCTTCTTATGACGGTCTATTCTCCTTTTGGGCCGCGAAGCGGGCTTTTTCCATTTTCGTCGGCCTTCATGTTTATCGGGAAACTTGATATTTATCTTCGGGAAACTTGACATTTATCCTTCCGGCAATTTAGCATTTATCTTGTTACGTAAAGATAAACATAAATCGTCGTATCTATCTCAGATAATCGTAAACAGACTGTCCGATCGCGTTTGGTCCCTTTCGGGCCGTCTCTAGAACTTCCGCTGTTTTCTACGATTTCTTCGGAAGATCTTCATTCCTTCGTAGAGTTGAGATGAGTGGTGTCTTAGGATAACCATCACTGTTTCGTACGAAGAATTTAAGATCTTTCTTTCCGCTGATATCTTACGAGTTTCCGAAGTGTTTCCGACGATCTTAGTTTGGAGTAAGAATGGGAGTTTTGTACGCGGAATCTCAATGATTCATTCCGCGAGGACTCGGGAAAGATTCAGAGTACAGACTTCTGACGACCAGGGCCTGGGACTTGTGCACGGAAGATTGTCGCTCGAAAACCCGAGCCAGAACGGGCGCTAGGCGCCCGGCGCCTACGGGCAGCACGGGCGCTAGGCGCCCGGCGCCTAGAGGCAGCACGGGAGCCAGGCGCCCGGCGCCTAGAGGCAGCACGGGCGCCAGGCGCCCGGCGCCTAGAGGCAGCACGGGCGCCAGGCGCCCTGCGCCTAGAGGCAGCACGGGTGCCAGGCGCCCGGCGCCTAGAGGCAGCAAGGGCGCTAGGCGCCCGGCGCCTAGCGGCAGCACGGGCGCTAGGCGCCCAGCGCCTAGAGGCATCACGTGCGTCTCGGCGAGGGCTTCGATTTGATATCTTGCTCATTTTCTGGATCCTCACGGTTTGAGAGAACGGGCTCTTTGAAGTTTCCGAGCGGCTAGGACCATCACGGGCGGCTAGGACCAGCACGGACGCTAGGCGCCCGGCGCCTAGAGGCAGCACGGGCGCTAGGCGCCCGGCGTCTAGAGGCAGCACGGGCGCTAGGCGCCCGGCGCCTAGAGGCAGCACGGGCGCTAGGCGCCCGGCGCCTAGAGGCAGCACGGGCGCTAGGCGCCCGGCGCCTAGAGGCAGCACGGGCGCTAGGCGCCCGGCGCCTAGAGGCAGCACGGGCGCTAGGCGCCCGGCGCCTAGAGGCAGCACGGGCGCTAGGCGTCCGGCGCCTAGAGGCAGCACGGGCGCTAGGCGCCCGGTGCCTAGAGGCAGCACGGGCGCTAGGCGACCGGCGTCTAGAGGCAGCACGGGCGCTAGGCGCCCGTCGCCTAGAGGCAGCACGGGCGCTAGGCGCCCGGCGCCTAAAGGCAGCACGGGCGCTAGGCGCCCGGCGCCTAGAGGCATCACGTGCGTCTCGGCGAGGGCTTCGATTTGATATCTTACTCGTTTTCTGGGTCCTCACGGTTTGAGAGAACGGACTCTTTGAAGTTTCAAGGCGGATTCTTTGTCGTTCGGCCTGTCCAAACTTAGATTACTTCCCGTTTCTTCCGTATACTTTCGTATGGTCGTGTCATCTTAGCTACGGACCTAATGTCTCTCGGTTCTTCTTGATTGTATCATCGAAGTTTTACGACTAAATCTTATTTGGTTTTCTCGTAAAGTTTATCGTGTAAATCAAGAACGATCGACTTTAACATAGGTTCTTTAAGCTATACGACTTGTCTTGTTTTCGATGCTTGTTTTATGGAAAGTCCGCGCATGATAAATAGTTTTAGCCGTTGATTTCGAGAGAACCGTTTTTGACCCCAACAGTTAGCCCCCCAGCCTGTAAGACGCGGAGACGATCTTGCGTGCGGAAGATTATGAGTTGAAAGTCGAAATTTGTGGCTAAGAATATTTCATTGCGGACATCCACATCACCTTTGATTGGCGATCTTGAACGTGACGTCGGAAAGACCGTGAGTTCGTTGCCCAATGTGAAGAAAGAGAAGAACATATGTCCTAGAGGCATCACGTGCGTCTTGGCGAGGGCTTCGATTTGATATCTTGCTCGTTTTCTGGATCCTCACGGTTTGAGAGAACGGGCTCTTTGAAGTTTCCCGGCGGCTAGGACCATCACGGGCGGCTAGGACCAGCACGGGCGCTAGGCGCCCGGCGCCTAGAGGCAGCACGGGCGCTAGGCGCCCGGCGTCTAGAGGCAGCACGGGCGCTAGGCGCCCGGCGCCTAGAGGCAGCACGGGCGCTAGGCGCCCGGCACCTAGAGGCAGCACGGGCGCTAGGCGTCCGGCGCCTAGAGGCAGCACAGGCGCTAGGCGCCCGGCGCCTAGAGGCAGCACGGGCGCTAGGCACCCAGCGCCTAGAGGCAGCACGGGCGCTAGGCGCCCGTCGTCTAGAGGCAGCACGGGCGCTAGGTGCCCGTCGCCTAGAGGCAGCACGGGCGCTAGGCGCCCGTCGCCTAGAGGCAGCACGGGCGCTAGGCGCCCGGCACCTAGAGGCATCACGTGCGTCTCGGCGAGGGCTTCGATTTGATATCTTACTCGTTTTCTGGGTCCTCACGGTTTGAGAGAACAGGCTCTTTGAAGTTTCAAGGCGGATTCTTTGTCGTTCGGCCTGTCCAAACTTAGATTACTTCCTGTTTCTTCCGTATACTTTCGTATGGTCGTGTCATCTTAGCTACGGACCTAATGTCTCTCGGTTCTTCTTGATTGTATCATCGAAGTTTTACGACTAAATCTTATTTGGTTTTCTCGTAAAGTTTATCGTGTAAATCAAGAACGATCGACTTTAACATAGGTTCTTTAAGCTATACGACTTGTCTTGTTTTCGACGCTTGTTTTATGGAAAGCCCGCGCATGATAAATAGTTTTAGCTGTTGATTTCGAGAGAACCGTTTTTAACCCCAACACAGGTGCGGTTTCCTGAGCCTTGTAAAGGTCGGTAATTTGACTCTGAAGGGTTTCGAATCGGCTCAGAAGCTCCTTCTCCTTCGGGGTCAGATTGGCTTGATTGGACTCGTCTTCCGGTACCATCGCCACGTAGTTGAGTTACTCCCCTCCTTCTAGCGCCAAACTGTTGTGATATTTTTGTGTTGGGTCGTTTTAGTACTACGGAACACTGGAAGACTATCAGATTTTATGTTTATGTATGTGTTTAGAGAAGAGAAATCGAGGCAAAGAGATGTATTATTGAGTATCTTTAGCGTTACAACGTTTTGGGTGTATAAACCCTAGTTTTCTAGCCTAACTCTCTAATCTCTAAGCCCCAAAGTGTCGATCCCTTGTTCTAGGGTTTGGGTTCCCCTCTTATAGTTGATGTAAGGCAGTCAATCTTGGGCGGCTTCCGTAATATTCATGAATATATTACTTTCCCCTCGATATGGGAAACTTCCATATTCATGCGGAGGATCGGATCCTTGGTCCTTACGGCAGGGGCTAGGCCTTGGTTCCTCGATACAGGGACTGGACCCTGGATACTTATTAAATGGAGATCGGATCTTGGTGCCTCCTGGTGGAGATTGGTTCTTTGAGTAGAGGAGGGACCCTGGGTCCTTTCCAAACGAGGGCCCGGAAGTCAAGGCCCCTTCGGAGGCTGGAGAAATCTTTAGCCTTGGATATTTTTCCCCAACATCTGTCTCAAGACTCCGATGAGCTCTGGTTTGGATATTGCGAGGTGGGAGATACTGGGCCAAGTAGAAACCATCATTCCTTCGGATCGGGGTAGAGGGCGATGTTGATATCTGCCCCTGCTCTGTTTGGTGGATTCTCGGGAAGGTCGAGGTCGGATGGTCTCCTCACGTTCGTCCTTCGAGGTCCTGGAGGACTTTTGATCATATTTGGAGGAGACCTTGGCCCTGCTCACGACGTCTTCTTCCCACCTTCTTGGGCCCAGGCGCGGGATAGTACATCTGCCATGTCTCCGCATCTGTACTTCGTTAGCTCCTTGTAGAGCTCTCCCTCAGGAAGCAGACCCTTCTTGAAGGCTGAGACGGCTGTATCGGCATTGCACTCGGGAATAGATACCTTCTCCTGGTTGAAACGAGCTATGATAGGAACGTAGGGACTCGTTTTTGTATTGTTAAACCTCGTAAAGGTCATCCGATCTCTTCTCCAAATGGCGGCTGCTGGCGAATTGCTCCACGAACTTGTCGATGAGGGCGGCGAAAGACGCTATAGATCCCATGGGGAGGTTGATATACCATTGGAGGGCAGGACCGGTCAGGGTTGATCTGAAACCCTTGCACATGGTGGCCTCCTTTGCTTCTTTTGGAATAGCCACGGCTATCATGCGTTGCTTATACTGAGCGATGTGATTGTCAGGATCTCTGGTTCCCTCGTACATCTTAATGCTCGGGAAAGAGAATTTGCGAGGCATCTCGACTGAGGCGATCTCCTTCACGAAGGGTGTGTCGGAGTATGACCTGAGATCGCTTCTTCGGATAGGGGGAGCTACTCCGGGGAGCTTTTCCACCATTGATTGGATGGTGCCGAATCATTCAGATACTACCATCTCTAGGTAGGCGGCTAGAGCTGGGTCTGAGATCTCAGGATGGTCAGGTGAGTATTCTTCGTCCACTGTATCAGAGTCGTCCTCCTCTCCTTTCCGGGTTGCGTCTCGAGTAGCTTCTTGATCGCCGGATCCATCGTTAGGCTGCTGGGGCGTCTCCTCGTCGTCACGTGGGGTGTTGAGTGAAGCCATAGGTTGGACTCTGGTTCTGAACCGTTTCCGCTTGTTCCCAATTGCCCCGAGGGATCGGTTTTCTTGTCGGGGAGCGAGGTTTTCGGCTTCCATAGCGTCTAGCTTCTCGACGCTTTGCTGAAGTTGCTTGGAGTGTTCCCCAAGTTGATCTTTTAGGTACTGAACTTCCTGGACAAGTTCCAGACCTGCAGGTGCGGTTTCCTGAGCCTTGTGAAGGTCGGTGATTTGACTCTGAAGGGTTTGGAATCGGCTGAGAAGCTCCTTCTCCTTCGGGGTCAATTCGGCTTGGTTGGAATCGTCTTCCTGTGCCATCGTCACGTAGTTGAGTTACTCCCCTCTCTCTAGCGCCAAACTGTTATGGTATTTTTGTGTAGGATTGTTTTAGTACTACGGAACACAGGAAGACTAATAGATTTGTGAGAATTTGTATGTGTTTAGAGAATAGAAATCAAGGCAAAGAGATGTATTATTGAGTATCTTTAGCGTTACAACTTTATGGGTGTATAAACCCTAGTTTTCTAGCCTAACTCTCTAATCTCTAAGCCTCTGAATGTCGATCCCTTGTTCTAGGGTTTTGTTTCCCTTTTATAGATGATATAAGTCGGCGTAAGGTAGGGCGAACTCTTCCATATCGAAAAATAGAAGTTTTCCCATAGCTGGAAAACTTCCATAATATTGCGAGGGGTCGGACCCTGGTTCTTCTCGGCAAGGGCTAGGCCTTGGTTCCTCTTCGTGGGGACTGGACCCTGGACCTTATTTGAATCTTGGAGCTTCCTAACATAGACTGGACCTTTATGTAGAGGAAGGACCCTGGATCCCTTCCAAACGAGGGTCCAGAAGTCGAGGCCCCTTCGGAGGCTGGAAAAATCTTTAGCCTTGGATATTTTTCCCCAACAATGGAGACCGAGAGCTTTCAAGACCCTTCTACTCCAAAGGAGTGTTCTTCCTGATTTCCTCCCTTGTTGTTGTACCGCTATTCACTCTTTTGTTTTTGTTATGTCGACCTTGTTGGTCGCTTCTTCATTGTAGGATTACTCTTTTTATGCTTTACAATGTGCTACCTTTTATGCCTTCAAAATTATGATCTTTTGTCATAGAATATGACTAAGTGTTAAACGAATTTTTATAAGCTTGCTAGGTCTGCATTGTTGGCAAGTTAGATGTTCCCTTTTGGACGAGGTAACGTCTGCTAGATCGTTACTCGTCCTCGGGAAACCAAGGAGTTTAAGTATCCTGTCGAGGGAGAAAGGATCCGGATCTATCGGCTAACGGACAACGAGTTTAGTCGGCCAACCTTTCACTCGTTAATCCAAGAAATAGTCTCCACCTTTCCCTCGAGTCGGTCAATATATCGAGGACATAAGTGACGCGCGAATAGTTGGTCCCTCTGGTAAATATCTGATCAGGACATAGCAGATTAGTGGGTGTGAGTACCTGTTGGGGTCAAAAAATGGTTATCTCGAAATCAACGGCTAAAAATATTTATCATGCGCGGACTTTCCATAAAACAAGCGTCGAAAGCAATACAAGTCGTATAGCTTAAAAAATCTATGTTAAGTCAATCGTTCATGTTTTACACGATAAACTTTACGAGAAAACCAACTCAGATTTAGTCGTAAAACTTCGATGATACAATCAAGAAGAACCGAGAGACATTAGGTCCATAGCTGTGATGATACGACCATACGAAAATATACGGAAGAAACGGGAAGTGATCTAAGTTTGGACAGGCTGAACGCCAAGGAATCCGCCTTAAAACTTCAAAGAGCTTGTTCTCTCAAACCGTGAGGACCCAGAAAACGATCAAGATATCAAATTGAAGCCCTCGCCGAGACGCAGGCGTCGGGCGGCTAGCGCCCGTGCAGGTCCTGGCCGCCGAACGGCTAGCGCCCGTGCTGGTCCTGGCCGCCGGGCGGGTAGCGCCCGTGCTGGTCCTGGCCGTAGAGCGGGTAGCGCCCGTGCTGGTCCTGGCCCCCGGGCGGCTAGCGCCCGTGCTGGTCCTGGCCGCCGGGCGGCTAGCGCCCGTGCTGGTCCTGGACGCCGGGCGGCTAGCGCCCGTGCTGGTTCTGGCCGCTGGACGGCTAGCCCCCATGCCCGAGTTCTAGGCGCCGGGCGGCTAGCCCCCGTGCGTAAGTTCTAGGCTCCGGGCCGCTAGAAATCCGTACTTTGCGTCTTTCCCAAGGTCCCGCGGTACAAATCGTTAAGATTCTACGTACAAAACTCCCGTTCTTACTCCAAACCAAGATCGTCGGAAAGACTTCGGAAATCCGTAGATATCAACGGATGGAAAGATCTTAAATTCTTCGTATAAAACAGTGATGGTTATCTTAAAACACCATTCATCTCAACTATACGAAGGATCGGAGATCTTCCGAAAAACTCGATATCGAGACAGGAGTATTCTTTCGAGGAAATCGTAGAAAACGACGGAAGTCCGAAAGACGGCCCGAAAGGGACCAACCACGATAGGACGGTCCATTTACGATTTTCTAAGATAAATACGACGGTTTGTGTTTATCTTCACATAATGAGAAAAATGTTAAAATTCCAAAAAGGATAAATGACAAGTTTCCCGAAGATAATGTCAAGTTTCCCGATAAACATGAAGATCGACGAAAATGGAGTACCCCAATTTGCGGCCCAAAAGGAGAATAGACCGTCATAAGAGGAGTATATAAATGAGCTTGGGGAGAGAAGTAAAGAGAGAGAGCAAAAAATCCTAGAGAGAAAGCATATCCGAGATTGGAGACCTAGAGAGCTCATGTTAGCTTAAGAACTTAGAATTTAGGCGGAAGACTAGCAAGGCAGAACCTAGAACGTCCGGCCACCTCTCGTTCTATTTTCATCTGGTCCGCAGACTCTTGTTTATCTCGGAATGATCTAACAATCCTTTTACTTAGAGTTCCGCACATAGAAACCCTAGGCATTATTCTCGACATGCTCGTTTCTATGACTAACGGTCGTACTAGATGAACTCAGCCATGCAGTTTGATCTCTTGTTCAAACCTTTCAACTGAACTACGTCCGACTTGATCCTCGAAAGGGATACGTAGGCAGCATTCATTAAGGCCCAGTCTCAAATCTTAATAAAACCTTTTCGCATTTATTTGATCACTTGTCGTTGGTTATCGCAGAAAATCCGGACCTTCAGGGAAAGTTAGGTTTACTTAGCTTTCCTCCGATTTACTTAACAAAAATCGACAGTGCGAATTTTGGTTCCCACAGTTTGGCGCTAGAAGGAGGGGGGGGGACGGATTACTCTTACTCTTACGGCCGCAAAACGCTTGATCAAAGAAATGTCTTAAAATATGAAAGACAAACTCGCAGCTCACATCGACGCTGGTAAAAAAAAATTCAGCAGTGACTGCTCCTACGGCCAACGCTTATGCAAACGGTTATCTAAGATTATCATCTTACGGACAAACATCCCGAGAACGGACCATCCCGACCAAGTTCACGTCCTATCAACCATGCACCCTCGTCCAAGTTCCTGCAACACGGTCCTCGGGTCCATAAACACAACCCCCCCCCCCCTCGCTTAGGATTGTCAAATAAAGTCTTTGGGAAAATTCATAAAAAGACTTGGTCGTCGAGGCGGATTCCTGCCTGCCATATAAAACGGCTATGGTTAGCTTGGACACCAGTTGCATTAACTATACGGGGAGTTGAAATCCTTTCGGAAAAAACCAGTGTCACATCAACGGTTTTTTCTGAGGAAAAATTGTAAAAACGTCTAAGTCCCAAGACGGCCCAAAAGGGACCCGAATCGCGGCTAAACGGCCCACATACGATTTTAGAGTAGGATCGAGCCCAAGACTGATATGACGGTCTAATTACCGAGTTTGAGAAATCTCAACGAGTAGGTTTTCGACTGAAAATGTTTTTTTTTAAATTTCCCAGAAAAACAAGACTTGTTCTCTTGGAAATCGCGGAGAAACCCCAGATTACTCGTGAAACAGAAAGCACGACTGATCGGATTACCAATCAGCGTTTCTAATGTTAAAATCTGATAACGTTTTACGGAACACCTTTCGTAAAATAAATCCTCAAAAATATTTCACGAGACAGCTTTTGCATGATTAAACTCGACAACATTTTACAAAACAGTTTCCGTAAAATTAACTCGACAACATTTTGCAAAATAACTCTTGTAAAACAAAAGGTCAACAACGTTCTAGGAAACGACTTCTTGTTGGGGTCAAAATCGATCAAGATGAAATCGATACCTGAAAGTCCTCGGAAAAACCAAGTGTTAATCAAGAAACCTTGAGAGACTACGTGTCGATCGAGAATCCTCAAAAGAAACCGAGAAAAACAGGCAAGTCCCGCAAGGAAGCACGGTCCCGGCGGCTAGCACGCCCGTGCTGTCCCTAGGCGCCGGGCAGCTAACACGCCCGTGCCGTCCCTAGGCGCCGGGCGGCTAACACGTCCGTGCTGTCCCTAGGCGTCGGGCGGCTAGCACGCCCGTGCTACCTCTAGGCGACCGGGCGGTTAGCACGCCCGTGCTGCCTCTAGGCGCCGGGCGGCTAGCACGCCCGTGCTGCCTCTAGGCGCCGGGCGGCTAACACGCCCGTGCTGCCTCTAGGTGCCGGGCGGATAGCGCGCCCATGCTGCGCTGGTCGCCGGGCGACAAAACATTCGTCAAGCACGGCTAATCCTCGTAAAGATTGACCCAACGATAAACCAAACTAACGCCTCGCATCTTTACTCAAAGCTTCTCAATCCGAATATACGAAGACACAAATCTAGAACTCTCGTTTCATTTTAACCAAAGTCATCGGAAGAAGTTTCGGAAACTACGAGGATTTCAATTAACGGATGGATCCTAGCTCATCATATAAACGGTGACGGTTATCCTATAAACACCAGTCATCTCAACTATACGACGATCTGGGAACCACTCGAGAAGTTGATATCATCGTGAAACTATCCCGACGATAGTCCAATCCAATACTTTGCAAAATAATCCTCGACAATACTTCACGAGACAGCTTCTGCACGATTAAACTCGACAACATTTTACGAAACAGTTTCCGTAAAATTAACTCGACAACATTTTGTTGAATAACTCTCGTAAAGTAAAAGCTCAGCAATATTTTACGAAATATTATTCGTAAAGTAAAACAAGATCATAAGCTTCTTAACCTGACCAGTTCGCTCATAGCTTGACGAAATAAGAAGCCTCACTCAAGTGACGTCTTGTCAATCGTTTTCACTTGTCCGGCCACCTTAGCTTTCTTCAAGTTATCGCCTACTTCTCCTCCCTTTGTTTCAACGGTTATGCATTGTTCATTCGGGTACATGGTAACCAGCAGTACGAAGAAATGAGGACATGAACTTAGGCGTTAATATCTCTCTCTCATACTGATATTTTCGCCAAGATTTCATAGAAAATCGATTCTCGATTCAGTATCAGACTTTTCAAAGTCCTTGGACAATGAAACGTTAGAAGACAAAGAGGAAAGGACATGAGGCAATATCGAGTAAAAAATAATCAATGAGACTAAGGTACGTCCGACTTTGAAAGTTTTATCAAGGTTTTAATTTTTTCATAGGATAGGAATGAAAACGTCTTGTAAACTGCCGTAAAGTTTAGGGAACTTAGGACCTAGGTGGATAGTCTAGCAAGCTAAGTCTTAGGCATTTTCTTCCAGTTTTGTTCTATTGTTCCTTGACTGTCTAGGCAGAACATGCAAACCGGTCTAATCTCTCGAAAAACCAAGAAACGATTGCCACGCATCCTTGGCATACTCATTCCGCTTCCTAAAGAAAAAAATCTTTTCAAAAGGAAAACGACACTCTAAGATTCGTCTAAAACACTAGGGGCATTACAGCATAGTCAAACCGTTACAAACATAGTCTTGAAAACTCTACGGCATCTCTTATTGCAAACTCGCGACAAGAAACTTGTACAACGTCAGACTAATAGCACGACGGTGAGCTACAAAATTAATGAAATAACCTTCGGAAAACTCCATGAGTAACTCGAAACAACTTTCTCCAAAAGACGAAATCAAAGCGGAAAAATTTCCCGTGTAACCCACGGAAACTGCGCTACTGTAACTATCTGCGATTTTCTATCTCCATGAAACCGGTCATCCATTACTTTTGTATAACTGAAACCTAAAGTGGAAAATAATTTCAAAAAGCCATCACCCGTAACTCGAAAAACTTCGTTAAGATTTGCATGTCTATCTCGACGAAAGCTATTCGACCCTCGGACAACTACGCCTTTCCATAAAGCCCGAACCTGAATTCGGCATCACCATTAAGGACAATCGTAAACCAATATGACCTTAATGCGAAAGGGGCGTGCTCTGATCGTTTACCAACTCCTTCGTTAAACGCCTGAACACAGCCTTCACGCCAAGAAAAAACAGCTGAACGACCGCCGCTCCAATCATTTAAGGGCCAAACGATAATCCACAATTTGTCATAAAACGCCAAGTGACCATTACGCGAGCAACTCTGTCGCATAGCCCAAAAGCGGTAATCATGCGATAAAATCCTCATAATAAAATCAGACCTAGCAACCATACGGTTAACGGAAAAATTTGAACTTAACATCGACTGATTAAATTCTATACACCCCGTAAACAAAGCATGAAAAGAAATACTTGTGACAAAGCTCCAAGAGTTATACGAGTCATCCTTTAAATCCCGGAAGGCCAACACTTCGCGTAGCACAGCGAAGGTAGACGCTTCTCCGTGGGTCAAATATATGCGACCCTTGGTCCTAATTCCTCGATCAAAATTTTATAACTTGCATGTCCAAACTGAAACAACAGTTTCTGACTACGGACATTCGCAAAACATCTCCAAGCTCGCGAACAATTGAAAAGTGGCACAAGGGAAAATTAACTCGTACACTCCCGCGATTTTGAAGAAACAGATTTTCGAAACTCTTTACAAACACCGAAACCGAATTTTCGAAACTCTTCGCAAAAAAATTCGCCAATCGCTAAACAGCCTCAACAATGGATCCAGTATCCACCAAATAAATCATAAACTATCGCCCGGAAACGTTCCGCGGTCTGAAAAAGCCCATAATCCGCTATGGCATAAGATAAATCCGTTCACCGCACTGCGAGACGTCGCTTCGTGCTCGAACAATCATTTTTCGATAAAAACTCCGTACGCCTTCTAAACGGCATAATTTCTTTGTTGCTGATCACAACAAAAGAACTCTAACGTCCTAAACAGACAAGTCACCTAAGGGTAGACTCTCTTACATCCGACAAGGATCCCATAGCGCGCTATACAAGAAATCCAAATTTTGGTTTAGCACTTCGTAAAGGAAGTAGCTCGATTCGTACCCAGACAGATCATACAAGCCGATAACACTTTGCAGATTTTAAAACGGTCCGAATTAGGTTAAAATCACAAACAGGCAAAACGAAAACCGATTTGTCATCGCACAGCCTCAGTATGAGAGTAAACCTAGGTCTTGCCCTTAACCCAGCCTTGCTAGTATCTTAACATCTCATAGGCATAGCGTCAACGACGCGAGATCCCAAAACTTGTCTCTTCACTTAAGTTTGTACGTTTCCACAAATTTTCGCGTAAATCATAAACCGCAGGAAAATTTCGCTTTGTACAAACGACGGATACGGTGATCATCAGGGAGACAGGAATGAGACGAAACCTCACACCCTGTCCCTCTAACTTCGATAGACAGAAGTTCTAAAAATGTAACATTAATATTTTATAAAGATTGAGCCGCAGAGTTCAACAGATGCCCTGAAAAAGGCCGGGATTCGAAGCCACCAACGGCCAGTCCCACAAATGTACATCATGGCCTCTTAACGGCCAAAACACAATCAAACATGGACGCTCCCCGGAGCATCACCTTCATCCTCAAAACTCACCCAAAGTAGGAACAGCCTCACTGTCGCCTCCATTGGTCGCACCACCGCTGCATGTCTCATATGCACCGGCTTCGCGATCCTTGACTGTGTGGTCCTGGTCCTCCGAACCCTCCGAATCCAGGACAATGGTGCACACGGATTTCAGACCCGTGAGAATCGAGTCAAAGTTGCGAGTCCCCGTCTCCTCAAGATTCTGAATCTTCTGTTGAAGACGACGGACTTTCGAGGACATATGTTCTTCTCTTTCTTCACATTGAGCAACGAACTCACGGTCTTCCCGACGTCACGTTCGAGATCGCCAATCAAAGGTGATGTGGATTTCCGCAATGAAATACTCTTAGCCAAAAATTTCGATTTTCAACTCATAATCTTCCGCCCGCAAGATCGTCTACGCGTCTTACAGGCTGGGGGGCTAACTGTTTGATAACCTTGACAATTTTATAGGGTCCTTCCCAGCGCGCGCCCAGCTTGCCGGCGTTCACTTCCTTAATGTTTTCAAACACTTCACGTACGACAAGATCACCCAACTCCAAAGGTCGTGCCTGGACCTTCTTGTTGTAGTATCGTTCGACCTGATGCTGGTAGTTTTGTATCCGGAGCAGAGCCTGGTCGCGCCGTTCCCCGAGTTCGTCCAGAGCGCTCAGGAGCATGGACTCGTTGAGTTCTATGTGTTCGGGCATCTTAGAGCGTCGGAGGCTTGCAACGTTGACCTCCGCAAGACCATGGCTTCGACACCGTATGCGAGAGAGAAGGGTGTAGCTTTAGTTGCCCCCCCCCCCCCCCCCCCCCCCCCCCCCCGCAGTGTCGTGCGATGGCTCCAGAGAACTCCATCGAGCTCGTCGGCTCAGTGTCCCTTCTTCAGGCCGAGGCATTTTTTGATGCCGTCCATGATAAGCTTGTTAGAAGACTCGGCTTAGCCGTTTCCCTGTGGGTGTCTGGGTGTCGAAGGGCTCAAACGGATGTTCCACTTACCACAAAACTCAAAACTCTTTAACATTCATGGACATGAACTAGGAGCTGTTATTTGTGACGATCTCGTATGGAAGACCGTAGCGGCAGATGATGTTCTTCCATACAAAACCGCGAACCTCCTTGTCCGTCACTTGTGCGTAGGCTTTGGCCTCGATCCATTTGGTGAAGTAATCAGTAAGGACTAAGACGAAACGACGCTGGCGGGAACAGACCATGGGACCTATGATATCCATAGCCCAACGCATGAACGGGTAGGGTGGAGCAGATGTTTGTAGCATCTCATTTGGGCAGTGGATAGCCGGCACGTGACGTTGGCACTTGTCGCAACGACGAGCGTAGGACTCGCAGTCGGCGTTCAGGGTTGGCTAGAAAAAGCCTTGGCTTCTGACTTTGAGCGCTAATGCCCGCCCGCCTGAATGGTTACCTCCCGCGCCTTCGTGCACTTCAGCTAAGACACGCCGAACTTTGTCACCGTCGATGCATCGGAGGGCGACTTGACTCACGTTGTAACGAAAGAGGTCACCGCCGAAGAGTGCGTAGCGAGCCGCTCGCCTCTTAAGTCGCCTGGCTTCCCGTTTCTCTGTCGGAAAGACGCCGTTGGTTAGATAGTTGATGAACTCCACTCGCCAATCTTTGGGTTGCGGCGTAGCGGCAATCGTAGCGACTAAAGGAGGTGTCTCGCCAAGAATATTGATAATGGGCTCTTCAATGCGGTGAATTGGGATGGTCCGTTTCACTTGGTCCCGCAGCTTGCTTCCTACTGCGGCTAGAGCGTCAGTGCAGACATTGTCGCCGCGCGGGACCTTGGTAAGCTCAAAGAACTCGAACTCCTTCACGAGTTCCTGGACGACGCAGAGGTATGCGTCCATACGGTCGTTGTGGGCGTCGTAGTCTCCGTTAAACTGGCTGGCGACTAACTGCGAGTCGTAATAGGCGCTCAGGTGTTTGGCTTTGACCGCCTTTGCGAGACGTAAGCCGGCAATCAACAATTCGTATCCGGCCTGGAAACCCGAAGCTGAATGATTGGCGGATTAGCTCGCCAGTCGGGGACTGGAGTTGGACGCCGGCGCCAGAGCCCTTGTTTGTGGAGGATCCATCGACGTGGAGGATCCAGTTATGACTGGGGAGCTGCAGGTCTACTTCGGTTCTGGTGCTAACTCGATGAGAAAATCGGCTAATACCAGGCCTTTGGATGCGGTCCTGTTCTTGAAGGTGATGTCTAACTCGCTGAGTTCGACGGCCCACTTCGTTAATCGTCCGGCTCGATTAGTGTTTTAAAGGACAGTTCGTAACGGTTGGTAAGTGAGCACCTCGACTGAATGCGATTGGAAGTACGGACGCAACTTCCTGGCGGCTTCTACAACCGCGAGCGCCATCTTCTCTAGAGTCGGGTATCGGGTCTCATGCCCTGTCATTCGTCTGCTTGTATAGAAGATCGGTTTCTGCTCTCCCCGGTCGTCTTTGATGAGGACGCTGCTAAACGCGGCGCTAGAGACGGCGATGTAGAGCGACATGACGTCGTCTTCCTCGGGCTTGGCCAGAACGGGTGGACTTGTGAGATATTTCTTGAGCTGGGAGAATGCCTCCCCGCAAGCCTCATCCCAAATAAACTTCATGTTTCCCCTTTGTAAGGTCATAGAAAGGAAGGCACTTATCAGTCGACCGAGAGATGAACCGATTGAGAGCTGCTATGCGCCTCGTGAGCCGTTGGACTTCGCGACTGTTCTTTGGACTGGGTAGGTCGAGTACAGCGGATATCTGCTTCGGGTTGGCTTCGATCCCTCGCTGGGTGACGATATACTCGAGGAACTCACCGGAGGAGACTCCGAACGTGCATTTGGTTGGGTTAAGCTTCATCCCAAACTTGTTGAGTACCTGGAAGCAGTCGCGCAGGTGGCTAAGATGGTCTTTGGCGTGTAACGACTTGACTAGCATGTCGTTAATGTAAACCTCCATAGTTTTACCTAGCTTGTCTGCGAACATCCGGTTGACAAGTCACTGGTAGGTGGCTCCCGCATTCTTCAGGCCAAACGGCATAACCTTGTAGCAGTACGTGTCACGATTGGTGATGAAGGCCGTCTTCTCGCGATCGTCAGGGTGCATCATAATCTAATTGTAGCCGGAGAACGCGTCCATGAAAGTGAGCATTTCGTTCCCTGCAGTCGACCCAACGAGGCGATCGATGCTGGGAAGCGGGTAGCTGTCTTTCGGGCAAGCTTTGTTAAGATCAGTGAAGTCGACACAGACGCGCGACTTCCCGTTCTTCTTCTTGACAACGACCGGGTTTGCTAGCCATTCAGGATAGTGGACTTCCGTGCTTGAGCCTGCCTTGAGTAGCCGCTCGACTTCTTCGTTCACTGCTTTTGTCCTGTCCGGTTCGAGTTTTCGTCTCTTCTGGCGGATGGGCGTGAACGTCGGATCAATGTTAAGCTCGCGCGTGGTAATAGCTGGATCAATTCCCTTCATATCCGACATGGACCAAGCAAAAGTCGATACGTTTTCCTTGAGGAAAGAGAGTATTGCCTGTTGGACGTCGTCTGCTAAATGCGCAACTATGCGCACTGTTTTGCTTGGGTCCGACAGGTCGACTGGCATCTCTAGGACTTCCTCCTTATGAGGGGAGGCTTTGGCTGCTGACGTAGTAACGGAGTTGACAAGAGACGAAGTACGTTGCAGTTTGACGGTTGCGATCAAGAGATCTCGTGCGGCTTGCTGGTCCCCCCGGACAGTCTTGATTGTACCGTCGACTCCGGGAAATTTGATGCACTGGTGATAAGTAGACGGGATCGCCTGCATTGAATGTATCCAGGGAGTACCGAGGATAACGTGATAAGGCGCTGCGTTGCTCACGACAGCAAACTTGACCGATCTGGTAACCCCACCCGCGGTAACCGGAAGACGGATTGTACCAAGTATGGTTTCTGAAGAACCGTTAAAGCTGGTGATCACATCGATCCCCATCTTCTCGAGCGTCGCTTGGAAGATCACATCGACGGAACTTCCTTTATCCACGAGTATTTTGGTGACTTCGTATTCTCCTATTGCCAGAACGATTAGCAACGGATCATTGTGAGGAACGTGGATCCCATGCAAGTCGTCCGAGGAAAAGCTGATTTGGGGGTGGCTTGGTGGCTTCGTGGGCCAGCGTTTTGACGTCGTGGCTTGTCGGCGATAGTCTTTGATTGAACGGACATAGTCACCACATAGAGGCGAGCCTCCCATGATAACGTTTAGTCGCTGACGTAGCGTTGTCCTTTTAGTGTCGAGGAGGGTGCGTAGGTCTGCTGTGACATCCTTGTCGTCCGACTTGCTTGGGTTTTGAGACACTGGGGCGGTCGACTTTTCTAGCCGCCTCCTTAGGTCCGTCAGCTTCGAACGGTATAGCTGGACGCGCAAGTCGACCAAGTTGGCATTGAGCTTTGCTCTTAGATCAGTGACGGTGTCGTGGGCCTGAGAGGGGGCTATTGCTTCCTCAGCCGCGCCGCTTACACGTCTCAACTTGCCGATGTTGAGTTTGTGATGTAGGTTGTCGTCGTTCAGTCCGCTAGTCGCCTTCGCTTTGTGTTTGAGGAGACTCCGTAAATCGTCGGTTGATGGCGTGCGGTCATCCTCGTCGTCATATGACTCGGACGGCTGAGAACGTATCACCTCGATACGTTGGCGATTTGCGGGCTGCCCCTCATCTGCAGAAGAGGCTTCATTATCCACGTCGTCGGCTGGTTTTTCGTCTCCTCTGCGTTTCTCGCCTTTCTTGCCGGTCGACTTACACTGCGCACGCTTTTCTTTGTTTTTAGACCAGCTCTTGCCGGACTTCGGTTTGGGTTTGGGAGGCATGATTTTAAAATCTCCGCTTTCTACTGACGCTAGGAACTGAGCGTACAGCGGCTTGCACTTGACGTCGTGGAACTTGTAGTGCTTCGAGAGATCTGTTCCCTTTGAAGGTTCAGCAGCGGCTAGGGGCGTTGGTTGGGCTGCGCAGACGGGGCTGGAAGTGGTCGTTGCTGCGGCTGTCTTGCGGTTGTACACGTTCCACGGCTCGCTGCGCACTGTGAAACTTGTAACCGGTATGTTGTTCTCTTCGACGACGAACATGAGTCCGTTCTTCGAGTTGCTCTTGTCGCTGGGAGCGTGTTGACGTGGTTCGGCTTTCGCATCTGCGGCTTTAGTCACACTGGGTTTCGCGACGCTCTGCTTTCCCATGATTGCTTTAGTGTCTTCTTCCATACGGATGAAGTTGTGAGAACGAGCAATCGCGTCTTGTAACGACGCAGAGGGGCTTCGGTAGAGGTCCTCCCGAAACGTGGAGTCGACTTAGAGCGTGTTCATCAGGGCGTCGACGGCAATGTGGTCAGGGATGTCGATCTTTGAGACGACCGACTTGAAGCGCTCCATATACTCGCGAAGGCTTTGGTACTTCGACTGCTTTACGTTCCAGAGACTGGAAGCTGTCGCTTCACGCTTGGTAAACATGATATAGGTCTTCAGGAAAGCCGACAAGAGCTGCCTGAAGCTGCTAATTGAGTCATCTGCTAGCCCTGAGAACCAGGTTAAAGCCTGGTCGTGGAGTGTCTCGACGAACAACTGACAGTAGGCGACGTCCTTCTCGTTGTCGGCTAGTCTGGTTCGGGCCATCGCGATGTTAAAGGCCGTCATATGCTCGACGGGGTCTCCGCCGGCCTTGTACTGCGGGAGGCGTAGCTTCTCGATCTTGCGAAAGTTGACGTTAGTCAGTGCGCTGGTAAATGGGGTGCGCTCGGTAGAGGCAAGGACGTTTTCGATCTGGGGGGCGGCGCTGGTGACCTTGTGTATTGTGGAGCTCATCTGCTGAAGGTTGAGTTTGAGCTCGGCGATATCTCGTATCGTCGCGAGATCCGCGCCAATATGAGTAGTCTCGACGGCTTGAGCGTCGCTAGGGTCTGACCCTTCAGAGGCCTGGTCGACTACCGGTGCTGTAGGATTTGTGTTGAAGAGCTGGCGTCGGAAAGGTTGAAAGTGACTCGTCTGGCCTACCAGAGCGGCTGTTAAGGTCGCGACTAGGGAAGCGAGTCGCGCTTGAGTCACCCTTTGGACCTCGTCTTGCTGCGCGAAACGCGCCATGATGGAACTCATGAAGTCAGGCGGAAGAGGTGGTGCGGGTGGAGGGGTTGGAGTGGGCTCCTCTCTGGAGGCACCGGGAGCGTGCTCGCCTTCAGGCATGAGTAGATCTGAGTTAACGTTACTTTATTCCTAGCCCCACGGTGGGCGCCAATTGTTGATACCAAGGATGGTTCAGGAACAATAAATAAGTATGTGGGGCGAACAAAGACGTTTTATTAGATCTGGTAAATGGGTTACAAGGTTTGAACAAGAGAGTAAGGAATGTGGGAACCGAAATTCGCACCGTCGATTTTAGTTAAGTTTAAAACGTAGGAAAACTAAGTTGACCTAGTTTTCCCCGAGGATCCCGGCTATCTGCTGGGCCACGCACGACAAAGTTAAAAGAAGGCTAAGCTGAAAGTAAATACGTAAAATAAGAGAGCAAAAAAGAAAGAATTTTATTTCCGAGATTCGCGGAGAGCGTTGGAACAATAGGTCGAGATCGCGGCCGTAAGAGCTGTCGATCGTCGCTAGTCTTGAAATCCTAGATCTAACCTAATTGAGTCGCAGCTCGCTAAAAAAGAAATAAAGCCTAAGTTCTAAATTGCTCTGAGAGTAGTTTGCCTTGTGATTTTCGGATCCCCTTCCTTCTGCTCCTAGACTTGCTTATATACTCCCCATATGACGGTCTATTCCTGACGGGCCGGCGCGAGCTGGGCTTTTTCCATTTTTGTCGGCCTTCATGTTTATCGGGAAAGTTGACATTTATCTTTTCGGAAAATTGATGTTTATCTTTTTGGAAGTTTGACATTTATCCTGTTTTGGGAAGATAATCGCAAACAGTCGTATCTATCTTTTTAGAAAATCGTAAAAATGGTTATCCGATCATGTTTGGTCTCCGTTGGGCCGTATCTCGGATTTCCGCTATTTTTACGATTTTCTCGAGAGAACGTTCCTACTTGGACATTGGGTTTTTCGGAAGATCTTCGATTCTTTTGCGTGGCAAATGGTATTTTTAGATGACCGTTGCCGCTTTCTACGAAGTTCTCCTATCCGTTGACATCTTACGGGTTTTCCGAAGACCAGGAGGAAGAAAAGGGGTTTGGTTTGCGGGATTTGAGAAAGTCGCAAAACTTCGATTTCTGGCGGTTTGAGAACTCGGAACTTACGCGTGAAGACTAGCCGTCCAATAACTCGAACCAGCATGGCGCTAGGCGCCCGGCGCCTAGAGGCAACACGGGCGCTAGGCGCCCGGCGCCTAGAGGCAACACGGGCGCTAGGCGCCCGGCGCCTAGAGGCAGCACGGGTGCTAGGCGCCCGGCGCCTAGAGGCAGCACAGGCGCTAGGCGCCCGGCGCCTAGAGGCAACACGGGCGCTAGGCGCCCGGCGCCTAGAGGCAGCACGGGCGCTAGGCGCCCGGCGCCTAGAGGCAGCACGGGCGCTAGGCGCCCGGCGCCTAGAGGCAGCACGGGCGCTAGGCGCCCGGCGCCTAGAGGCAGCACGGGCGCTAGGCGCCCGGCGCCTAGAGGCAAGCACGGGCGCTAGGCGCCCGGCGCCTAGAGGCAAGCACGGGCGCTAGGCGCCCGGCGCCTAGAGGCAGCACGGGCGCTAGGCGCCCGGCGCCTAGAGGCAGCACGGGCGCTAGGCGCCCGGCGCCTAGAGGCAGCACGGGCGCTAGGCGCCCGGCGCCTAGAGGCAAGCACGGGCGCTAGGCGCCCGGCGCCTAGAGGCAGCACGGGCGCTAGGCGCCCGGCGCCTAGAGGCAAGCACGGGCGCTAGGAGCCCGGCGCCTAGAGGCAGCACGGGCGCTAGGCGCCCGGCGCCTAGAGGCAGCACGGGCGCTAGGCGCCCGGCGCCTAGAGGCAGCACGGGCGCTAGGCGCCCGGCGCCTAGAGGCAAGCACGGGCGCTAGGCGCCCGGCGCCTAGAGGCAAGCACGGGCGCTAGGCGCCCGGCGCCTAGAGGCAGCACGGGTGCTAGGCGCCCGGCGCCTAGAGACAATCCAGGATCGTCGCTCGTTTATTCCGGCTCGTGCGAGTTTTCGCGTTCTTCTTACTTCCCGGAGATTTTATCGTGTAGAGAATGTTTCTAATCGTTGATTTCGGAATGTCTTAACATTTTCCCGAGTTTTCTAGAATGAAACTTATTCTCTTAATGCTTCTCTAACATCTTTCGAATTTTGTCCGAACTTTTCGGACATCGATTTCGTCTTGACCGATTTTGACCCCAACAGTTAGCCCCCCAGCTAGCTAGGAGCCGTAGCGGTTGTAGGTCCTAGCTTGCTGTATGGTTCGTAAGGAAAGTATGGAGACGAAATCGTGCCGAAGGTCGGGGTAAATAGTAAAATTTCATGCCTATAAAGGCTAGTGAACCCTTTACCATTCTTACTTCACCCAAGAATCCTAAGTCAATTTCTCCCTCAAAGATTCTCTCTCTATTTTCAAGAAAAGAATGACTTCAAGGTCAAAACCCTCGAGGAGACAGTCTCGCTCTGCTTCAGGCAGTTTACACGCCGAGGAGGAAGCTCCGAAGCCCGAGGTTTCGGAGGTCGAGAGGAACGCGTACTGTGACGCCGTCTTTGGTTCCGATCCCCCTCTCCCTGTGATTCCGATTCCCCGGCGCCCTGTGAAGGCACGTGTGGAAGTTGACTCGCCGAGCGAGGTATCTCCCGAGTATCTTGAGATTCTTCGAAAGTTCTACAACGTTCCGGAGAAAGTCGTGTTTCGTATTCCCCTTGGGGACGAGAGTCCGGAGTGTCCTCCGGAGGGTTACTTTACTTGCTACGAAGCATTCCTGACGCAATGTCGATTATGGTTCCCGATCCCTGGGGTCATCGTCCAAGCTCTCGATCGTTTCGGACTTTCGATCAGCCAGTTGAATGTGCCGGCTCTAGAGAGCTGGCTTGGCGTTTTTATTCTAAGTTACGAGTTAGGGATGGATCTTAGCCCTTCGGACTTTGAAGGGTTGTGGCTTTCCAAGAGCGTGAGAACCAATGGAATATTTGCCATGAAATCGAGGACTGGTCACTCGGTAATTTCTGGGCTTACTTCGCATGCTAAGGACTTCGTTAAACGTTTCTTTTTCGTGAGGATAGATGGAGAGTCTGTCGAGGAGAGCTTCCTTCATCTATTCCCGACGGAATGGTTGTACCGACGTGGTAAGATTATCGCAATTTTTTTTTTTTTTTTTAAAAAAATCTAAAGGCGAAACCCCGAATGCATGTGCACGTTTTTCTTATTGTAGAGAATAGGTGTCTCACGCACATCCCTTCCGATCTTACTATCAAGAGAGACATATTCAGGGTGAGGGCCTGTTCCTGGGATTCTTTCGATCTTGATCGGATTCGGAAGGCGGTCGCGCTTCACCGATCGCGAGGCGGTACGCGACCTCTCATCAATGATGGATCCTTCGTGTTTGCTCCTTCGAGGCGGAGGGGGAAATCTTCGAAGGGCAAAGGGATCGCTTTCGAGGCTTCGTCGGAAAACAACGAGCCATCGAAGTATGATCCCGATTTTGTCGCAGAGAGCGGGGGTGCTTCCGGTCCGAACCCTCCTCCAAATGACTTCTTTGATGAGCTCCCCCCGGCTTTTACCCGTGACGAGTCTTTGGACAACGAGGAGAGGGACAAGGTGACAGCGGAAGGCACTCGTCTCGTTAACGAGGTTTGTTTTCGACACTTAAGCAAACTCTTCCTATCCTTTCACTTGACCTTGATTTTTTTTTATTTTGCAGGCCGTGAGAGTATGGAATGCGTCAATCGACGGAAGTTTCCGTACTGCTCGATTGGCTCGCTTCAAAGCGGAGGAGACCGAAAGGGAGTTTGCCAAGTATCGGTTGGAGGTTGAGGAGCGAAACCGTCGGCAAGCCGAAGTCCAGGCTCGAGCCCTCGTCCGTGCAGAGAGGAGAGGACGGAGAAGAGCCGCCGCCGAAATGAATCGACGGGCGGAAATCTTTTCTACTGAATTCGAGGCGTACAAAGAGGCTCAGGACTTCGTTGGCGACTTTCGCGAGTGTCTTGGTTCGGTGGGTACTCTTCACCAGGTACAGCGTGAGGGTTTCTCGCTTTCCAGCGAACTTGCCGCGATGGATGGTTCGATGAGAGTATGTGCCAACGCTGAATCCTCTGTTCCTCCGATCGAAGGAAGAATCCGGGAATTATGGAATCCTATTCAAGTCTCGGAAGATACGGCGGATGCCGGTGCAGACGCGAATGCAGGCGACGGGGGCGAGGAGGTCGACCAGCCTGATTCCTCGTTTGATATAACTTTTTCTGATTGTCTTGCATTTGATTATAATTTGTTGTAAGCCAAGTGGGGCTGTTTGTATGTGTTGCGACCCTTGGGGGGTTGCGTGACTTTATGCTTTTCGGGATCGGTCGTCGGTGGCCTTTGAATCCCTATTATGAATGTTTTTATGAATCATGCGTTTGGATTTATACTTTCGCCAAGTGTAGAGGACTTTGAATACGCGTAGTCACTTCATATTCGAGCTCTTTTTTGTCGCTTCACCCGCGGGTTACTTTGTAGCGAACGTTAGGTTTATAAGCGATAAGAGGCAAGTTTTGGGATCTCGTATGCTGGATACTTATGCCTATGAGATGTTTTAGATACCAGCAAGGCTGGGTTTAGGGCAAGACCTAGGTCTAATTTCGGCTGAAGCTGTGCGATGACTAATCGGCTTTTCGTTTTGCTTGTTTGCGATTTCGACCTGACTCGTATCGTTTTAGAATCTGCGAAGTGCTTATCGGCTTATACGATTCGTTCGGGTACGAGTCGAGCTACTTCCTTTACGAAGAGCTAACCAAAATTTGGATTTCTTGTATAGCGCGCTATGATATCCTTGTCGGATGTGAAAGGACTTCGTTGGAAGCCAGACTACGAATTTGATTTAAGTGAAACGTTTCTATGTTTTTCCGTCGGGGCCAATCGACGGAAATAGGGTTTTTTAAAGTCGCGGAAAGACTGTTTGATAGAATTTGTTGGAGGAGAGTAGAGAATCGAAACTGGTCAGGAACTTGCGACGTCTCGCGTTCCTTAAAGATACGATTTTCGTTTTCCGTAATATTAGTGCTTTTGATAAGCAATTTCGAATTTAGGACTGTGAAAAGTTTCAAGAATGTCGAATACATGTAGAGAATATTTTTGCGGGAGTGAAAGATTATTCGTTCCCATCTCCCCCCCCCCCTTTTTGGTGAGGGGGATAGCTGAACTCGTCGGGTTTCGACGAGCTGCCTACGTACCTCTTGCGAGGATCAAGCCATCTCGTAGTTCTGCTTATATCGCGGATGTTATTACTCCACGACTTCCGGCGTTTCGACTGTCTTAGCTAAGTCGGTGGCCGTGTCAGGAGTTGGATCATCCGTTTTGTCGGCGATGGACTCAAGGATTGGCTTATCATCCTGGGTCGTGGCCTTTTTGGACGAATCCGAGTCGTCCTTTGCCGAGTTCTCAGAGATACTCGGATGCTTCTTAATTCGCTTCGGGTTAGCCGCTGGGGCGTTCCGATTGCTGCGCAATTTATGTTCGGCCAGGAAGCAAAGTCGCGATTGTTTTTGGCTTCCCCAAATTACCGCCGTTCCGGTTGGTGTTGGAAACTTGACGCTAAGATGGTAAGTGGATGGGACTGCTTTCATGGCGTTTATCCAAGGAGTCCCCATTATGGCGTTGTAGATAGCCGGGTTATCCACTACTGCGAATTCGACGATCTTTGTGACCTCTTTCGCCATGACTGGGAGTCTAATCTTTCCGAGGGTCATGGAAGTGACGCCCGAGAATCCAGTCAACGGTCTTGGTTCTGGGATGACTTCTCCGAGGGGTATGTTCATCCTTTGGAGGGTATCGCGGAACATGATGTTGACCGTGCTTCCCGTGTCGATGAGGATGCGGCCGACTTCGAGATCTTGGATCACCAAGTCGATGACCAAAGGATCGTAGTGAGGTTTGTCGAGTCCGGCCGTATCTTGTTCCTCGAAGACGATCGCGTGATTGGGGACGTCGTCTTCTGGGCACCATCCGGGACTCGTTTCGGCTTTTCGTCCATAGGCTTTGATCGACGAAACCGAGTCCTGGTAGAAGTGCGATCCGCCGATGATCATGTTGATCCTCTGTCGATTGCTGTTGTTTCCTTCGCCATCTTGCCTTCATCCGCGTTTTTCACCCGATTGAGTTCCAGGAGCGTTATTCTCGGAATTAGCTCCGTCGGTCTTCGGCGGACGGTCGGAATCTAAAAGCAGATCTTTCACGCTTTTCACCGTTGCCAGTTCGCCGGCGAGCAGCTTTGTAATGAGTCTAGCGCCGAGAACTTTGCAGTTGGCGGTTGAGTGACCTCTCGTCTGGTGGAACTCGCAGCTGGAGTTGTCCTTGTACCAGTTCCGCGTCCAAGTGTTTCCGCCGGTCCTCCCTTGCTCGGAGTTGATGGCGTAATTATGCTCGCCTTGGACGTCTTCCCCCTCGTGATGGACGTACTTGTCGTTACGTGAGGTTTTCTTCTTACCGGACGCTTTCTGCGGTCCGTGCTTTTGCGCCAGGACTTTCATCTCTTCCTCCATGATGATGAAGTCCGTCGCTTTGTGGAGAGTGTCATGGATGGTGCGTGGTCTTTCCAGAGAAATCCACTTTCGGAATTTTGACTTGTACCAGAGGTTTTTCCTCAGGGCGTCGATGGCGACTCTATCGCTGAGGCCTGTTACCCTGGACATTACGAGTTTGAACCTCTTTATGTAGTCGCGGAGCGGCTCGTCTTCCTTCTGAATGAGGCTCCAAAGGTCTACATCGGAAGTTTCCCTGTCCATGAACATGGAAAACTGCTTCAGAAAGGCTGAAGCTAGCTGGCGAAAGCTTCCGATGGAGTTTCTTTTCAAGCGTGAGAACCACTCGAGCGCAGCACCTCTGAGGTTCTCGACGAACAGGAGACAGCAGCCGACGTCCTTTTCCCGCTCTGAAAGTTTAGACCTGGCCATCGCAATCTGAAAGGATTGCAGGTGTGCCTTCGGGTCTGTGGTTCCGTCGTAGGTGGGAATCTTTATTTTCCCGGGATCCGAGACTCGTGCGTCCGTAATTCGAGACGTGAATGGAGTCTTCCTCGATTCTTCGAGGAGCAGGTCGATCTCGGGAGCAGTACTGGTTGCGTGGTGAATCTGCGATTTTACCGCTTTCACCTCGGCTGCAGTCTTCGCGATGTATTCGCGTAGATCGTGGATCTCATTGGCGCCACTTGCGCTTCTCTGTCTACGCTGGCTGCGATAGGCCCGGGTCTGGTCTTCGGCTAGCCTTTCTTGCTCTGACCAGTAGAGGTCTTCCTCCTCTTCCGTCATCGGTTTCTCGAAGGCTGCCGCCAGTCGAGCCGATTGACTTCGGGTCCTTCTGTGGTGGACGTCGGCGTCTTCGTCGGACGGATCCGACTGGTCGCTGATATCCAGATTGATTCTTTCGACGTCGACTCCTTCGTTTTCCCTCGCGGGAGGTGGAAGGTTATCCGTCGTTTTCTTCTGCCCCGCCGGAGTGGCATCGTCAGGGATGAGTTTCGGGGATTCTCTCGGGGCGTCTTTTTCTTTGTCTCCGGAAGTTCCGAAGTCGAGTCTCCTGACACGCCTCACCTTGGTGGATCCGCGCGGGAGTTTGCTTCTCGCTGTTAAGGTGCTGACCTGTTTAGCGAGCGAAGCCATTAGCTTCTCTTGTTCTTCCGACCGTTTCTGGGCGGTGGCGAACAGTTCCTTCACCTGATCTAGTATCGCGGTGTTTGCCTCAGCAGTGACCGTCGATACGTTTCCAGCGGGAGTCTTCTCAGCGTTGGCATCGGCGGCTGGTCCGTCGTGCGTTTGCTTGTCTTTTTCCGCGTTAGCAGACATGCTTAACTGGGCGTGCGTAGTTGCGAGAAAGATAATTCCGTGATCCCCCTCCTTCTAGCGCCAAACTGTGGGAACCAAAATTCGCACCGTCGATTTTAGTTAAGTTTAAAACGTAGGAAAACTAAGTTGACCTAGTTTTCCCCGAGGATCCCGGCTATCTGCTGGGCCACGCACGACAAAGTTAAAAGAAGGCTAAGCTGAAAGTAAATACGTAAAATAAGAGAGCAAAAAAGAAAGAATTTTATTTCCGAGATTCGCGGAGAGCGTTGGAACAATAGGTCGAGATCGCGGCCGTAAGAGCTGTCGATCGTCGCTAGTCTTGAAATCCTAGATCTAACCTAATTGAGTCGCAGCTCGCTAAAAAGGAAATAAAGCCTAAGTTCTAAATTGCTCTGAGAGTAGTTTGCCTTGTGATTTTCGGATCCCCTTCCTTCTGCTCCTAGACTTGCTTATATACTCCCCATATGACGGTCTATTCCTGACGGGCCGGCGCGAGCTGGGCTTTTTCCATTTTTGTCGGCCTTCATGTTTATCGGGAAAGTTGACATTTATCTTTTCGGAAAATTGATGTTTATCTTTTTGGAAGTTTGACATTTATCCTGTTTTGGGAAGATAATCGCAAACAGTCGTATCTATCTTTTTAGAAAATTGTAAAAATGGTTATCCGATCATGTTTGGTCTCCGTTGGGCCGTATCTCGGATTTCCGCTATTTTTACGATTTCCTCGAGAGAACGTTCCTACTTGGACATTGGGTTTTTCGGAAGATCTTCGATTCTTTTGCGTGGCAAATGGTATTTTTAGATGACCGTTGCCGCTTTCTACGAAGTTCTCCTATCCGTTGACATCTTACGGGTTTCCGAAGACCAGGAGGAAGAAAAGGAGTTTGGTTTGCGGGATTTGAGAAAGTCGCAAAACTTCGATTTCGGGCGGTTTGAGAACTCGGAACTTACGCGTGAAGACTAGCCGTCCAATAACTCGAACCAGCATGGCGCTAGGCGCCCGGCGCCTAGAGGCAACACGGGCGCTAGGCGCCCGGCGCCTAGAGGCAGCACGGGCGCTAGGCGCCCGGCGCCTAGAGGCAGCACGGGCGCTAGGCGCCCGGCGCCTAGAGGCAGCACGGGCGCTAGGCGCCCGGCGCCTAGAGGCAGCACGGGCGCTAGGCGCCCGGCGCCTAGAGGCAGCACGGGCGCTAGGCGCCCGGCGCCTAGAGGCAGCACGGGCGCTAGGCGCCCGGCGCCTAGAGGCAAGCACGGGCGCTAGGCGCCCGGCGCCTAGAGGCAAGCACGGGCGCTAGGCGCCCGGCGCCTAGAGGCAAGCACGGGCGCTAGGCGCCCGGCGCCCGGCGCCTAGAGGCAAGCACGGGCGCTAGGCGCCCGGCGCCTAGAGGCAGCACGGGCGCTAGGCGCCCGGCGCCTAGAGGCAAGCACGGGCGCTAGGCGCCCGGCGCCTAGAGGCAGCACGGGCGCTAGGCGCCCGGCGCCTAGAGGCAGCACGGGCGCTAGGCGCCCGGCGCCTAGAGGCAGCACGGGCGCTAGGCGCCCGGCGCCTAGAGGCAAGCACGGGCGCTAGGCGCCCGGCGCCTAGAGGCAAGCACGGGCGCTAGGCGCCCGGCGCCTAGAGGCAGCACGGGTGCTAGGCGCCCGGCGCCTAAAGACAATCCAGGATCGTCGCTCGTTTATTCCGGCTCGTGCGAGTTTTCGCGTTCTTCTTACTTCCCGGAGATTTTATCGTGTAGAGAATGTTTCTAATCGTTGATTTCGGAATGTCTTAACATTTTCCCGAGTTTTCTAGAATGAAACTTATTCTCTTAATGCTTCTCTAACATCTTTCGAATTTTGTCCGAACTTTTCGGACATCGATTTCGTCTTGACCGATTTTGACCCCAACAAGGAAATACTAAACGGAGAGTGAGATCTAAACTGGTTGGAAACCCTAGATCTATCCGCTCAGTATGTGTGTAAAGTTCAGGATCCCTTTCTTGTGGTTACCCTTCTTCCTTTTATAGGTCGCAGTCTAGTTGTTCGCCCTAATCCGTCCTAAGCCTTAATGGGCTTTCTGAATGGGCTTCGTAGTCGGCCTACTAAAGGCGCACTCGTCCGTCGGTTTTTTTTGAACCCTTTTAGCCGTTCAGCTAAAGAGGTTCTAAACTCTGGTCGCCCTTCTAAATCAGACTTCTTCATTCGATGGGCCTTGTAGAGGGGTTCATCCCATCTCCTACAACTGGTCTGAGCGTTACCAAAGTATTGCCATTGTAATCTCTCTCACCGAGTCTATGAAAACATGCTTAAGTTGTCATATAACAACAGAGATGAAGAACACGTTTTATGATGATTTAGTGGGTTTTTTCTTTTTGACATCGATTTAGTGGGGTTTATCATGATTTAGTGGCAAAGTAAAGATCAAATTAGTCATCGGGATAAAGACGTTATGTCAATCAAATGGCACCCATTGTCTCTTCCCCTAATCATATGAAAGAAGAACAAAACACAACAAGTTTCTTGTCTCTTCCACAAGATATTCAGCATCTTAACAAATGCACTCGTCAGCATTGATGACTTAGAATATGGTTCCCTTCAATAATTCTTTTTACTGCATACCCTCGTACGGAAACATTGTATTGAACGCTTAAGGTTCATACAGCTTTGGCTTTTTTATAGAACAGCCAACAAACTTATGATGTTTCTAACCACAATCAAAGCCGCTTTCTGTATAAAATGTCATCAACAGCTGCAGGAAGTGTTCATACGACTAAATGAACAATGTCATTTATGGTATATATATATGGAGTGATCAAGGTCACAGAACAATATCACCACTTAAACACAATTTAAAAAGCACAAGCAAAACAAGCGAAAGAATGATAGGAACCATCTTTCTTCTTTTCTTTTCTATTTCAAGTTTTACATACACTTTTGCTTCTCTTACACTGTGCCGTCCCGACCAAAGGGACGCACTTGTCGAGTTTAAGAGTGAGTTTGAGCTTCGCCAGCCTCCTGAGTTTAATGAAGAGATTACGCAGTATGAGTGGGCCATGTTCAGTGTCACCTCTTATCCCAAGACAAAATCATGGGAAAACAGTACCGATTGTTGTTATTGGGACGGCGTCACATGCGATGCTAACTCAGGTGTGGTGATTGGGTTAGACCTTAGTTGCAGCTGCCTCCATGGCCCTTTCCAACCCAAGAGCAGTCTTTTCAGATTGCAACATCTTCAGAATCTGAACCTTGCTTACAACGATTTCAATGCATCTCCAATCCCAACTAGGATCAATGAATTCATGGGGTTGCAAAGACTTAACCTTTCCCACTCTTCATTTTCTGGGGTAATTCCAACAGAGATTCTTCACCTGACCAAGTTGGTCTCTCTCGATCTTTCATCTACTTCTATGTTTTCTCAGACTCTCTTATTATCCACAGAAAAACCATTTTTTTCTCAACTTGCGAAGAACTTAACAAACCTTAGAGAACTTGAGATGAGCTATGTAAACCTTTCCTCAGAAATTCCCCAGGTGATCTCAAACCTGACCTCTCTAAGTTCAATCCGCCTTCATGATTGCAACTTATTTGGTAGACTTCCACGGCTGGGTCCTACCTTTCGGTCCATTGATTTGAGTATCAATCCATATCTTGAATTCTCTCTCCCAGAATTCAATGGAAATAACTCTCTTTTATATTTGGATGTTTCTGGAACATCTCTTTTAGGTAACATACCAGACTCTATTAGCAACCTCAAACACTTGAATGTTTTGAAAGCTCGCTACTGCAAGATCGAAGGGAAGATCCCGTCTTCAATTGGAAATCTTTCTCATCTCACCATGCTCGAACTTAGTCATAATAACTTCGTTGGTGAAGTCCCATCTTCATTCCAGAATCTGAACCGTATGACCGGTTTAGCCCTGCATAAAAACAAGCTCAGCGGCGAAATTCCCGCTGCACTATTCAACCTACCAAAGTTGTCATTCTTAGCACTTTCCTCCAATCAGTTCACAGGCATGCTTCCTCTTAACATCACTTCACTCTCCAACTTGAAATTCTTTGACGCATCGTCAAACTCTTTGGTTGGAACAATCCCTTCTACTTTCTTCGACATTCCTTCTTTGGAGAGTCTTGATTTGGGTGATAACCAATTCAGTGGCCCTCTTGAGATTGGTAATATATATTCAATGTCTAAGCTAATAAGCTTAGATCTTTCCTAGTTCAACACCCGAGGCCCACTTGACATTGGTATCTTCTTGCACCTCAAATCGCTCGGAGAGCTTAGACTAGCCAACTTAAACACCACCACTACGATTGATTTGAATGCAGTTTTATCCTCGCCTCTAAAGTCGATGTATACCTTGGATCTCTCAGGCAACCACGTTTCGCTAGAAAACATGAGTTCTGTCTCCACCCTTTCATCGCAGTTGCAACAATTGTACTTGTCCGGCTGCCGTATCACAGTGTTTCCAGAGTTCATAAGATCCCTACTAGATATCAATGCCATAGACCTTTCTAGCAACAACATCAAAGGTCAAGTTCCCGCATGGTTATGGAGACTACCGGAATTAACTCAAGTTAACCTTTCCAACAACACATTCAGCGGGTTCAAAGAATTCCCAAAAGATCTCTCAAGAATGACGATAATTGCAATAGATCTGAGAAATAACAACTTTTCCAGAGAGATCCCCAGATCAATATGCGAGATGAGCTCTCTAAGAATGATTAATTTATCAAGCAACAAATTCAACGGATCTGTTCCACAGTGTATCAGTAATCTCATCAAGAGGGATCTTACAGTTTTGAACCTCGGTGGCAATGACCTCAGTGGAGAACTACCAGACATATTTCGCAATGGCAGCAACCTAGGGTCACTCGATGTTGGACACAACCAATTGGTGGGGAAGCTTCCAAGATCTCTGTTGGATTGCTCTTCTCTGGAGGTTCTAAACATCGAGCACAACAGAATCAGCGATACTTTCCCATTCTGGTTAGGATCCTTACCAGAGCTACACGTACTGGTCCTCCGCTCTAATGAGTTTCATGGGTCATTACAATACCATCCAAAGGTTGCATCTGTCTTTCCTCAGCTGCGAATCATCGACATATCACACAATAACTTCACGGGAACCTTACCGTCAGACTTCTTCATGTACTGGAAAGCTATGCACTCAGAAGGAGATCGTTCAGAACTGAAGTACATTGGAGACTACAATATCTATTACCAGTACTCAATGGTGTTGATAAACAAAGGAATAGAGATGACCTACACCAGGATCTTTGCACTCTTGACAGTGATTGATATTTCAGGAAACAGACTCCAAGGAAACATCCCTGAATCTATCGGTCTAGTGAAATCTCTTATAGTGCTAAATCTATCAAGCAACGGTTTCGTCGGCAACATACCTTCATCACTGGCGAATCTGGTTCAGCTGGAGTCACTAGACTTATCGCATAACAACCTCTCCGGCCACATACCTCCTGAGCTCGCGCAAATGACGTGTCTATCTACCTCAAGGTTTTCACACAACAAGCTCGTAGGGATGATTCCGAAAAGCACACAGTTTCAAACGCAGCACGCATTGGATTTTGAATATAACCTTGGACTCTGTGGTCCTCCTCTTCTTGATGAGTGTGGAGTTGGCCGTGGTGATTCGCCTCTTTCAGAACAAGAGGAGGAAGATAAGGAAGAAGTGTTGAGCTGGACTGCAGCTGCTATAGGTTTTGCACCTGGTATCGTGCTTGGATTGACCATTGGGAACTTCATGTTTCTCTACAAACCGCATTGGTTCTTCAAGGTCTTCCACATCAATGATCGTCGAAGACGCAGGAAAACTCCTCCTTAGCTATGGATTCTGAGATACTTTCCATTACTATTCCTTAGCTTTCCCTTACATTGTCCTAGGTGCCATTTTGTATTGGACTTCCATGTCTTTCTCTCTCCTTCTCCTTCGTTGCGTTTTGATCAAAAAACAATTGTTCTCTTCCTCTTCCGGATAATCTAAATCACTCCATTTTCTGTGTCATAATCTGGATCTCCTTCTTAGAATCAATTCATCAAAGCATGTTGATCACTCCATCTTCTCTGTTTCGTTTCCATCCACTCTTTCTTTCTTGTCTGATTCTTTCTCCAGCCCTTCGCCAGACCAACAAGAAGGGCGACAAAAGGTGAACTCTTTGGGGGTTTAATTTCTCCAGAAGAGTCATAACAAAAGGAAGAACATATTTGAATCTTCTTGGGTCTTCAGAGAAGAAGCATAAACATTTAAAAAGGTATCTTCTTTTTTTGGTTCTGGGTTTTGTTTTCATGTTTTTAAGACAAGAGGATAAAAAGACAAGAACTTTGTTTAAGAATCTTGACTTGTTCTTTGTTTGAATCTCTTATTTGATTGGTCTGTATTGAAGACAAGATTTTTCATTGTGTTGTTTGCAGGAGGGAGACAATGGAGGAAACAATGGCGGCTAGGTACTGGTTGAAAATGATTCTCAGCCGTGGAATTAGGATCATATGTTTTGATCATCGAAATTCAGCAGTTTCAAAGCTTAGCTCAGTAAAGAAGAAGGGGTTTAAGGTTAATGTTGATGTTGACAAGAGTAGCTCGAAGGCTGTGTGTGAATATTGTAATGTTAGTGGGAGTAGAGTAGCTCAATGGATATGAAAAGGAGAAGCACCACCATCAGAGACAGTGAAGAATATCAGTTGCTACTGTCTGGAGAGGAGACCCTAATGCCGCAGGCTTTGGATGAATAATCAAGATAAATGATAGAAGTCTTGCAGTTTGCAGTCTCGAAATGCAGGGAGCTGGGGTTCCATCAAGTGATCTTCGAATCAGTCTTTGTTCAACTAATAGCACCAACATCTTTTGTTCCAAATGCAGGGTATCACAAGCTTATTGAAGCTTTTGGACGCAAAGGGTATATAGTGGAAACGCCCGAAGAGCTTAAGTCCGCTCTCTCCGAGTCCTTCGCTGCAAGAAAGCCTGCTGTGGTTAATGTTATTATCGATCCTTTTGCTGGTGCTGAAAGTGGGAGGTTGCAGCACAAGAAAAAGAACTAAGCTTGTGGTGCGTGTAAAATGTTGGAAGTTGTATTGTTGGAATATAAACGTTAAGCGTTTCGTTTTTCACTATTACCAAAATTGAATAAAAACACGTTTCCCGTTCTTCCTTGGATGTTTTCTTCGTTGAAGTATACTACTACTGCAAAGTAAAAGAAGAACCATTTCTCTCAAGCTCCATTACCATTACTCTCAAGCTCCAAATACATTTATCTCAAGCTCAAATACAATTTGTCTCAACTTCCAAGCTCAAATACATTTATCTCAAGCTCAAATACAATTTGTCTCAACTTTCAAACCATAACCATTTCTCTCAAGCTCAAATACTAAAAAAACAAAAAAAAAAGTTTTAAGGACCCCTATGAGAAGTTCTCCCGTTGGAGAAGGAAAAAATAATTTCCACTAACTAAGGTCTTTAACTAATCAAATCACCTTATAAACTATTAGTTTAATCATTAGAATCCATTAGAGGTCCTAATGGATGGATGTGCTCTTAGAAACCCTAATTCAGAGAACTGAAGAGTGAAGAAAGGAAGAGGATCGTTAAGTGCATTCGGACTTTGGTTGCATACGTGGAATTTGTCACTTCAGTTGTTGAGTTTATGTTTCTTGGATTTTAATAATTTTTAGATGATAAAACCGAGTTTGAATAATAATCCCTCCGTTTGAGTTGAGTAATCTTTTCTTTTGAAAATAAATGTCACTTTATAATTTTAATATTTTTGAAATTTGATTCAAGTTTTGTCTTTGTTTTTTTTGTGATGACCATCTAATAATCTAATGATATAAAGAAGGCTTTGCTTCCTTTCTAAAGTGTCCACATGGAATGACACGTCACTAATTCGGAGCTTGATGTTGCAACACGTGTACATCTCGGCTGTGTACACCGTTTCATTTAATCGATGGAAGCTTGGGCTTGAACCGCGTATTGGTGTGTTTGGGCTCTGAGATTGTGTGATTTATGCGGCCCACTTAAGTTGTAGTCACCTCTAACCCTAATACGATTGGATCGGTGACGAGAGAAGTTCGACTCTTCTCTTTGTGCGGCAGCAAGACGGTGACCTCTGCACTTCTTCTCACGACCTGAAACGGTATGATCAATGGATTCGTCATAAATCCCATTAATTTGCTCCCCCACGATGTATCTTCAAAGCCTCTTTTAGATCTTAGAGGCGGTGTTGTGTTCTGTATAAATAGATGTGACATTCAAATAAAAATAAGACAATATTTTAGAATATATTAATAAAAATAATAAATTTAAAATTTTCTTATATTAATAAGGTTTTGTTGATATAAATATTTTAATATCAAATAATTATAATAAAAATCAATATATTAATAAAGATTTAATTAACATAAAGAGTACACAAAAAAGTTTAATATTTTTTTATAAATTATACATTTAAATTTACAAACAGATATTTCCAAAATGTCGACTAAAACTATTTTATTAATTATTTAAATATATTAAAATTTATTAAATATTTTATTTTTAATCATATTTGATAAATAATTTTATACTTTAAACAGTTATAATAGGTAGCACTTATATTAATATGTTTAAAATACTAATGTACTTAAATTCAATTATTATTTTTAATTTACAATGTTAAATAAATTTTCTCATGTATAGCACAGGTAATAATATTTATATATTTCCGTGATATATACAATTGAATTCCAAATAGTTCTATAAATAAATATATTAATAAATTTAGAAATAAATATACATATATAATTTTATTCGATATATGTTTTTAAATATATCCAAGAAGGTTGAATATATATTGGTGCAGCCCTGGAATGGCTGTCTCTCCCTGGATCTCTTGTAGGTGGGTTAAAGCTTTGATAATCCTTGCAAACAGAGAATCAAAGACTCAATCTGCTTCAAGGCGTGTGGATAGATGATAGATGATGATGGTGGACTTTGCTAAAGAGCTATGGATTGCTCAGAAGCTGTTTTGCTACTCAAAGACACAGGATCACCCTGTATTGTCTATGATGGTTCACTAGGAATTCCTTCCCTTAGTGAGATCAATGTTCTTGAGCTGAACAGAGAAAGCTTGAGAAAACTTTGTTTGAAAAGTGTTTAGATTAAAAGTTGAATGAAAAACAAAGCAGGCTGCTTACACAGTCTAATAGAAATCAACAGCAGCCCTAAGAATAAACCAAGATGGTTTAATTCTAATTCTAATCCTAATACCCACGAAATTGGTTACATTTAAATCATAATTCTAACCAAATTTGGTTTACTAAGCATAATTGTCTCTGGTTTAAATTAAATGAAAGCCCAATAACCAGAAACATTACAATTTAATTAAATTGAACCAACAGGCTGGTTTATCTTGAATCTCTCTCTTGAAACCAGCTCCCCCCACGTTTTTGATGAAGTTAGGAGACTCTTCTCTTGTGCTCTCAGCCTTTACCTGGTTACTGGTCCCTTCCACAAGCTAGCTAGCTTATACATTTCTTCTCTTCTCAGGTCCAGTTCAGGTTCATCAGCTTCAAGCTCCTCTTCTAAGTCAGGTTCAAGATCTTTCTCATCAGACTCACTCAGCTCTCTAATGTCTCTGGTCATGGCTACACCATCCCCTCCTCCTTTAAAAAGGATTTGTCCTCAAATCCGAGCCTTGTAAGATGATATAACCATTCTCCTTATGCTCCAAAAGAATTGCCTCTATTGCTGTGAGATATCTCAGTACATAGAGCTCCCCTCCAGGATCAAACACAAAGAATTGTAAGCCTCTCACGTGTCTTAGATACCCAGGTGAGATGTTCCCATTGCAAACAACACTTAAGGCACATTGCTCCTTCTCATTGTTTAGCTTAGATCTCACTGCTCCTGATTGAACTTCTCCCCACTGATACCAAGAACAAGCCTTGATCTTAGACTTCTGGGCACGTGGTCTCAGCTTAGAGAAACCAGAAACTAGCATTTGTTCTTCCTGATCATGCAAGAACCCTTCCAACTCAAGCTTCAATACTGCTGCTATTTGGATCAGTTTGCTGGTAATGATTTTATGCACACAAAAGCTCCCTCCTGGTTCAAAAACAAGGTGTTGCAGCCCCTTAACTAACCTCAGATGATCCACTATGCTGGGCTGAATCCATACAGGAGGTTTGATTAGTAGATCACAAGAAAAAGATTGAATGATATCACCTTCTTGAACCACAGCTATAACTGCCAATTCATGAGCTGTTGGTGATCCAATAAGCATTCCTTCTTCAGCTTTGTTTTGACCAGGCACGTGATCACATATAACTAATGATCTCTCCTCTTGTTTCAGATCATTATGCAGGTAATCTCCTTGACAAGAAGTGGCTGGTTCTAGTGCTCTCTCACCTTGTTTTGCTGCAGTTTCTTCTTTCTTCTCTGCTGGTTCCTTCTGGTAACAACTTTGCTCATCATCTCTTGATGCAGGACGTGGCAATGACCTCTTTTGAGGATTATTTACCACAGCAGTGAGTGATTGATTGATCATGTTTCCTGAGTTGTTGCTTGAACTGTGGGCTTTGCGATTCCTCAACATATGCTTGATATTGCTGCAATTTTCTTCCTGCCTCACCACCATAGTATAATTTTGGCTCATCTTTTGGTGTTCTAGCACGTCCTTTAGCTGATACAGATTGGTTGTGCATCCTTTCCAAATCAGTTTGACCATACCTCTTGGCTACAAACCTTTTCTTCATGACAGCCTTCAGCTCATACCAAGAAGAAATCTGTTGCTCTCCAAATTTTCTCCTAGTGTTAGCTGTCTCATACCACCAATCAAGTGCATATCCACATAGACCAGTAGATGCCAATTGAGCCTGTTTCTCTGCTGTGTACCTCTGACATCTAATCATTAAATCCATCTCTTTTTCCCATTCTAGATATGTATCAGGATCAAAATCTCCATAAAAGAGTGGAATATGGATATTTTTTTTTCTTCTTTGCAACTCCCTTGTTGCTTTGCACTCAGCCATCTCTTCATGGTTTCTTTTGCTTTCAAAAGACATAGGAGACTGCTGGATATGATATATTTCGTGCTCCTTGTTTAAAACTTCAAACCCTAACCTTTAACCAGGCTCTGATACCACTTGGTGCAGCCCTGGAATGGCTGTCTCTCCCTGGATCTCTTGTAGGTGGGTTAAAGCTTTGATAATCCTTGCAAACAGAGAATCAAAGACTCAATCTGCTTCAAGGCGTGTGGATAGATGATAGATGATGATGGTGGACTTTGCTAAAGAGCTATGGATTGCTCAGAAGCTGTTTTGCTACTCAAAGACACAGGATCACCCTGTATTGTCTATGATGGTTCACTAGGAATTCCTTCCCTTAGTGAGATCAATGTTCTTGAGCTGAACAGAGAAAGCTTGAGACAACTTTGTTTGAAAAGTGTTTAGATTAAAAGTTGAATGAAAAACAAAGCAGGCTGCTTACACAGTCTAATAGAAATCAACAGCAGCCCTAAGAATAAACCAAGATGGTTTAATTCTAATTCTAATCCTAATACCCACGAAATTGGTTACATTTAAATCATAATTCTAACCAAACTTGGTTTACTAAGCCTAATTGTCTCTGGTTTAAATTAAATGAAAGCTCAATAACCAGAAACATTACAATTTAATTAAATTGAACCAACAGGCTGGTTTATCTTGAATCTCTCTCTTGAAACCAGCTCCCCCCACGTTTTTGATGAAGTTAGGAGACTCTTCTCTTGTGCTCTCAGCCTTTACCTGGTTACTGGTCCCTTCCACAAGCTAGCTAGCTTATACATTTCTTCTCTTCTCAGGTCCAGTTCAGGTTCATCAGCTTCAAGCTCCTCTTCTAAGTCAGGTTCAAGATCTTTCTCATCAGACTCACTCAGCTCTCTAATGTCTCTGGTCATGGCTACACCATATATATATATATATATGTTTGCAAACATATAAAAAATCAAAAATCTATGATTGTAATGTTTTAGGCAAGTACAAAGATTACACATATTTTTAGAATACTTTTATGACCAAATATACACGTTGTATGTAAGTTATACAAATATTTTGAGAATATTTTCTTAACTGAACTTTCTAAATTTCGCAAAAAAAAAATCATTTTTTCTTATCCATAGACTGCACTTTCTACATTGTATAGAAACAGACAAAAATTACATAAGCAGATTCCACCAATGTAACCGTTTGAGTTGCGTTTATAATTTGCATTTCTATAATTTTAGAATACCTCATAAAATTGAAACTGCATATCCAGAAGAAAAGTAACTATATGTACAATTTGCACAAAAAAAACTATATGTACAATTAGTAGAATCACATCCCCATTTTAGATGTTTACTTAAAAGTAGATTATTTGTTCTAAAAAAAACTAAAAAAGTAGATGAATTTGTTTAATCTAGAATTCACTTTCTACTAACTCGTTTTCCATATAAAATAAAATCTACTCTTAGTAAAGTGTAACTTTAAAATTTAATTTATCAAATTTTTCAACCAAAAAAATACCAGTTTGTGTATATGGTATTTTATCATTTGTTTATATTTTCTATAATCTTTTTGATTCATAATTCTATTTATTTCATAATTTTTTTTTTGAATTGGAAATGGTAATAAGGATAAAAAGTAGATAATAATTTATACTAAAGGAACAACAATACTGAATTGTGGTTCTGTTTTAGCATATAAATATATATTAAATGCTAAAATATTAAAAACATTATACTAATATATATATGTTTGCAAACATATCAAAAATCAAAAATATATGACTGTAATGTTTTAGGCAAGTAAAATATTACAAATCAACAATTGTACTTGTCGGCTGCGGTATCACAGTGTTTCCAGAGTTCATAAGATCCCTACAACATATCGTGGCCATCGACCTTTCTAACAACAACATCAAAGGTCAAGTTCCCGCATGGTTATGGAGACTACCAGAATTAATTCAAGTTCAACTTTCCAACAACACATTCAGCGGGTTCAAAGAATTCCCAGAAGATCTCTCAAGAATGATGATAATTATAATAGATCTGAGAAATAACAAATTTTCCAGAGAGATCCCCAGATCAATATGCGAGATGAGCTCTCTAACAATCATTAATTTATCAAACAACAAATTCAACGGATCTGTTCCACAGTGCATCAGTAATCTCATCAAGAGGGATCTTACAGTTTTGAACCTCGGTGGCAATCACCTCAGTGGAGAACTACCAGACATATTTCACAATGGCAGCAACCTAAGATCACTCGATGTTGGGCACAACCAATTGGTGGGGAAACTTCCAAGATCTCTGTTGGATTGCTCTTCTCTGGAGGTTCTAAACATCGAGCACAACAGAATCAAAGACACTTTTCCATTCTGGTTAGGATCTTTACAAGAGCTACAAGTACTACTCCTCCATTCCAATGAGTTTCATGGGTCATTACAATACCACCACCGAAAGGCTGCTCCTTCCTTTCCTAAGCTGCGAATTATAGACATATCAGACAATGGCTTCACGGGAACATTACCGTCAGACTTCTTCATGTACTGGAGTGCTATGCACTCGGAAGGAGATCGTTCAGAACTGAAGTACATTGGAGATGACAATGCTTTTTACCAGGACTCAATGGTGTCCATGGTGTTGATGAACAAAGGAATAGAGATGAACTACACCTTGATCCTTACACTCTTAACAGCAATTGATCTTTCAGGAAACAGACTACAAGGCATCATCCCTGAATCTATTGGTCAAGTGAAAGCTCTTAAACTGCTAAACCTATCAAGCAACGGTTTTGCGGGTAACATACCTTCATCATTGGCGAATCTGGTTCAGCTAGAGTCACTAGACTTATCAAATAACAAGCTCTCCGGCCACATTCCTCATGAGCTAGTGCAGTTGACGAGTCTATGTATCATAAGGCTCTCACACAACAAGCTCGTAGGGATGATTCCGCAAAGCACACAGTTTCGAACGCAGAAAGTTTCGGACTTTGAAGATAACGTTGGACTATGTGGTCTTCCTCTTCTTAATGTGTGTGGAGTTGGGAATGCTGATTCGCAGCTTTCGGAACAAGAGGACGAGGAGGAAGATAAGGAAGAAGTGTTGAGCAGGATTGCAGCTGCCATAGGTTTCGCACCTGGTATCGTGCTCGGATTGACCATTGGGCACTTCATGTTTGTCTACAAACCCCATTGGTTCTTCAAGGTCTTCCACATCAACGATCGTCGAAGACGCAGGATAAGTCCTCGTTAACTATGGATTCTGAGGTACTTCCCATGCAAATTGCTTAGTTTTTTCTCTTAGATTGGTGCATTTGCAGAGTTGAATTTTTTTATTTAACAAAAGAGTTTGTGCTAACTAGAAACACATTCAGGAAGTTAAAGAGTGAAGAATAGGGAGAAGATGTCGGAAGGATGATCGCTATTGCATTTGGAACTGAACCAATAAAATGGGCTAGATTAAATTAGGCCCAGTCATTACGTATAATCTCTTTTTTTTTGTTGTTGTTGTTTTATCTTTTTTTTTGTCATTAGAAAGTCCTAAAAGGACAACAACCAAATGGCTGTAGAGTATCAAATGTAGAAACTTAAGAAACAAGCAACACCTGCCAATAGGCAGTAAAATCCATTAAAGGATGCAATTAATAACTTAAGAAACAAAGATTCAGAGGCTCCTTTCTGCTCTGAAAGACTGAGAAGATGATAATGATATTATGGACCACCGACGGCTTCTCTTCTGATACGATTCTGAAGCCAGAGAGGACCATTTATCGCTAAGTAAGATTGTTGCCATTGGACCTGCAACACACTTTCTCCAATAGCTTGCGCCACCATGTTGCTTTGAGAACAAATACACACCACCTGGTTCAGCACAAATTTATCAAGAGCTTTCCGTAGTCTCTTCCAAAGTGGATGTAGAGTCCATGGTAGCAAAGCCAATGATTTCTTCTTCTGAATCCAGGGATCTGCCATTTCAATCACAACTTTCTCAATCTTAAGGTCATTGAGAGCTTCAGCAGACCACACCAATCCTATCATCGTGGCTTCCAACTGAGATCGTACTCCAGCAAACGATCTTCGACTATGGAATAGAGCTTTTCCCAAAGAATCTCGAAGGATCCAGGCCACTCCAACATTCTTGGTTTGCGGGTTCCACACTACACTCATATTACATTTAACATTCCCCAGAGCTGGTTTTTCCCAACACGATGAATCACTATCTGTCACATTGATCTCAAGGGCATCTGGAGAACCGAATGAGTGGATTTGTAACCATATAAAAGCTTCCTCCATGGCTTTATTGAGGACTGTCTCAGCATCCAAGTATCTCTGTTCAAAACAGAACAGGTTACGCGCCTTCCAAATATGCCACAAAACCCATGGAAAGGCTAAGCGAGTTGTAGAGTCCAAGGTTTTCTTCTTGCTACTTGCCATTAGATAATGCATATTTAGGAACACTGAGGAGGCATAAAATCCAGCCTGGGGTAATGGCCAAGAGGACTGATCTTAAACTTCTTTCGCCAAGGGGCAGTGAAAGAGCATATGACAAACTGTTTCAGGGCCTTGATGACACTTGGGACAACTTGGGTTAGTCGGTATACCTCTAGACACCAGTTGTTGTTTCACCGCTAAGGCACCAGAGAGAATTCGCCAGAGAAAATGTCTGAGCTTGGGAGGAGTCTTGGCTTTCCAAATTTCCTTCCATAATTGTTTCTCCAGCGGCGGAAGCGAGCTTGGTTGAGCAGAGTTGATGGTTGATATGCTCTCCGCTAGCTTATACCCACTCTGGGAGGAGTATATGCCACTTCTTGAGAAACCCCAACATAAAACATCTGGCTTAGTTCTTTAGATTTGGTTCTGAAGAATGAGAGGAATGTCATCTGCAACAAACAGCTCCTGGAGTTTTCTAATATCCCAATAATTGGAGTGAGGAACCATTAAGTCAGATACACGGAGAGTGAGGTCGACAACTGCATCTTGACGGTATCTCGGTACTTTAGAGACAGTATCGATGATCCATTTGTCTAACCAAACCTTAGTACTTTCTCCATTACCAAGTACCTTGGTGAGACCATGTTCCAACAGCTCCTTCCCATGCATTATACTCCTCCAAGCGAACGATGGTCGTGTGCCCATGCCACAACTTAGAAATTCCGATCTCCTGAAGTAACGAGCCTTGAGTATTCTGGCTACCAGTGAGCTAGGATTACTCCAAATCTTCCACGCTTGCTTGGCTAGTAAGGATTGGTTAAACTTCTCTATGTCCTTAAACCCTAGGCCCCCTGCCTCTTTATCTTTACAGAGCTTTTGCCAAGCGACCAAAGAGATTCTCTTTCTGTTGTTTCCACTACTCCACCAAAACTCTATCATCGCACTCGTTAGCTTTGCACATATCTCCTTAGGAAGTTTGAAGCATGACATTGCAAAGACGGGTAGTGCTAAGCAAATAGATTTAATAAGAATCTCTTTACCACCTTGTGATAAAGCTTTAGAGAACCACCCATTAAGACGTCCTTGAAGCTTTTCCCGGATAAAGCTCAGAAGCTTCCTCTTTGATACACTAAAGCATTCTGGTAATCCCAAATAAGTACCTTCGCCTCCTATCATTGTGATACCAGTGATGTTCTGGATCACCATCTTTCTATCCTCTGGAACTTTGGAGCCAAAAATAATCGATGATTTCAGGAAGTTCACCATTTGACCTGAAGCATCTCCATATAGCTTGATACACCTCATCACCTCATCTGCTTCATCTGCAGATGCATTACACAATAATAGGCTGTCATCTGCAAATAATAAATGGTGAACCGCAGGGGCTGTTGATGCCAGTTTAATCCCATGGAGCTTCCCAGCAGATTCAGAACCATTCAGCTTCCTCACAAGCGCCTCAGCACACAGAATAAACAAGAATGGTGAAAATGGATCTCCTTGTCGGATCCCACGTTCAGGCTTGATGAAGCCATGAGAATTGCCATTCAAGAGTACAGAGAAACTGACAGAGTTAACACACGCCATTATCCACCTAATCCAGATATGATCAAACCCCATTTTCTCCATTAGCACTTCAAGAAAGTTCCATTCCACTCTGTCGTACGCCTTCGACAAGTCAGTTTTAATCGCCATGCTCTCTGTTGCGACTTTCTCATTAGTACGCAGACCATGAACCAACTCATGGGCAATAATAATATTATCTGAGATGAGCTGACCTGAGACAAACGCCCCTTGCGTCTCTCATATATGATCTCTGGAAGGATGATCTTCAAGCGGTTGCACAAGATTTTTGAGATGATCTTGTACTGAACAGAACAAAGACTTATTGTTGTTGTTTTATCTACTAGGTGTTTCTAAAAATATATATCTAAAAGTATTTTTATTTAGATTTTATTATTTTTTACCAATATTTAATGTAGATATGATTTACTTAAATAATAAATTAATATAAAATGATTTTTTTATTTAAAATTATATTTAAGAATATATATGTATATATTTAAATTATAATCTTAAATAAAATTTTCTATTTATTTATATTTTTAAATATATTAAATAAATTTTTATAAAAACTAATAAAATGATATACAATTGTTTATAAAAAAATTAAACGAAACAATATTTATAGATATATAAGGAACTATTGATCTTATGATTTGTAATTTAGATTTTTAAAATTTTTTAGTAATTTTAGAAGGTTTATTAATACACATTATATAATTTAAAAATAAAGAAAATAATAATATATTTCAAAATTTGAAATATTATATATGAATATATTTATTTTATAGATGATGTATGAGTTATTACCATATTCTAAATTTTTTTTTTAAAAATCTATATCGACACAAATTGTAATATATTAGTTATTGTCATATTTTAAGAAGTTTACAAAAAAAAATTAACATTAAATGTAATTTTCCAAGTCATAATTTTTTGGAAGCCATGTCATCAATTTTAGTAGTTATGTCACATTATTTTTGTGAAATTGATTGTAGAGATGACATGTGGCAAAATCACTTCGCAAGTAAGTAATGTATAGGGGATTCACCAAAAGTAATAAAAAGCTAGAAGAACCAAACTTTTTTGAATAGACATGAATATTTCCATTAAATTTAACTACAGTTTGCTGTTTTTATATCAAACCTATAGAAAAATAGCAAATACATGTCTATTCACAAAAGGTAATAAAAAGATACATACATAAATAAAATTAGGTGATTGTCTTGTACTCATACACATAAAGAAATATTTACAAAGTAGATATTTTATAATAATTTATTAAGTATTAATGTTTTATTTTAAATATTTTTTTGATTTATATTGTAGTTAATATGCATGATTTTTTTTTAATATTATGTTATGTTAATTATATGTATGATTTGGATATATATTATCTTGACTGGTTACTATTTGGATTAGATAATATTTACTTTCCCATTTAACCATAATATTTTGTTATGTAGATCAAAATTTTGATTAATATTGTTATTTTCATTAAATTTGATTGTTATCATAAATTTGTAAATAAATGTTAGTAAGATTATATATACTTTAGTACAAAGCTGTTTCGAGAATCAAATAGTAAAAATAAACTCAAGTGTTGATTGATTCAAAATTACATAAATGAATACAACAACTATAGGCTTATGAGACATCATGCATATATATAAATTATACAAAAGAACTTAATTGCAACAATTGGTTAATATTTCTATAATATTATTTTAGAGTTTATATTTATTTATTAATATGCTGAACCGTTCCATAGTTTATATGTGTAAAAAATATTGCCATTAATAATAATTTGTATTATTTTAGTTGAATTGTCGATTTTGGATATAAAAATTTGGAACGGTCCAGTTATTCATTTTGTGAGTATATATTACATATATTTATTTTGTGGATATGCGGACGCTTGTACATTGTTTTAAGCTTGCACATTTATATATAAGACATTCTGCTTTCTACTACTATATAAATATTCCGAACTTCTTCAGACCATCCTACGTGTGGACTAGTCTTTCTGCTGCAAGGAAACTCTTGTTATTGGGGATAAGGTACAAGATACATTTTGGTTATGAAGTCAAGGTGTGGAAAGATTCATAGATCCCAATGACACTTGCTAGGCCAGCTACACATGTAGCACCATTTATGCATCCAAATATGATAGTCAATGATCTTATTAATCAGGAGTCGAAGGAATGGGATGTTGGTCTGCTAGAGCATTATGTCAATCCTGATGATATACGCCTCATAAGAAGTTTGGCCATAAGCACAATTCATCGGCGAGACACATTCTGTTGGAACTACATGAAGAATGGCCAATAGACGATTAAATCTGGATATTGGATTGCCCATAATCTTATAAAGAAAGAGAAAGAAAAATAAGTGTTAGAGCTAAGTATTACTAAGCTCCAAACCTTTGCTTGAAAGATAAATGCACCAAAAAAATTGTATCATCTTATATGGCAACTGTTAACCAGCCAAGTGGCAGTAACGCGGAATTTAGTAAGGCGTAACTAGCATATGTAATCCATGCTATATTTGAATACCAACCAGCTCTATAAGTTTGGTCACTATCATCAACCCCGACAAGTCCATATATTTTTCCAGTACTGAACATTTACACGAATATGGATTATCTGTTCTGATGGAAGAACAATATAATTGAACCAGAACAAGACATAGATCCTTATCCCTTGATAATCTGGTATGCCTGGAAGGCTCGTAATGACAAACTCTTTAGAGGGACAGACATAGATCCTTGAGAACTAGTGCGATATGCTGAGAGTGAATGGCATGCATGGTTTAACAAACGAGATTGTACCACCAGTGGTACAAGAGAACTATAACGAGGAAACCCAAGTCATAAGCTTTGGTAATATTTGCTTACTAGATGGATCATGTACAGCTCATGACCAATTTAGTGGATGTGGATGGGTTTGTATGGATAGTGATGGGAACACTCAACTTATGGGGACACGAAATTTTCCTAGAAGAGAATCAACCTTGCATTCGGAAGTAGAAGCACTGAGATGGGAGATGGAGGATATGCTTCAACATTCGACATGCCAGAGCTTCGGGACAGACTGCAAGGAACTGATTGCTATGATTAAGGAGCCTCAAAATTGGATAAGCTTTGCTACGAAACTAGAGGGGATAAAGACGCTACAAATATGCTTTGCGGATTTCAATATTGCTTATGTTCCCCGAGCGCGAAACCACATTGCAGACTCTTTATTCAAGACAGGTAGATCCTTCCATATGAAGTTACATTTTATTGGTTGTTCTATTTCGGTCTGGTTATCCATACCACCTCAAATTTAAGTAATAGAATGACCTTTTGCCGTTAAAAAAATCCAAACTTCCTCAAAAATACAAACTAATACATAGCACAAATATCTTTTTATAGTATTTAAGCCACACACATAAGTACACCTTTGTAATAAAGTTCTACTTCTGTACCTACTCCTTTAAAATACCAATCCTAAAACTTGGAACTTGGAAAAAATATTTACTGTCTTGTAGCAAACCAAAATTGCATGAGCCCTTCACTTCCTTTAACTTCTTTTGATCGCATAATACTGAACTTGTTCCTATCTCTTTATCCACCAACTTCAACAAAAAATGTTAAGGCAAAGGCTTGTCTCCATGCTTTATCTTATTTCTTCTTCACATAACGTGTGAATAGCTGCTTGAAAGACATAACAGATACAGAACAACTACTTCTTCTCGGTGGGCCTATCTCTAAGCAGAGCCAGTACAGAGTCCCAAGCATTAGAGAAGCCATTTCACAGAATCCCTCGAGTGAGCTTTTCCCAAACTTGAGTAGGGAAATTGCACTAAAAAAAAGAGATGATTTCTAGACTCCGGGGAATTCTTTTTTTTTTCTCTGGGTAAGCACAAGAGTGTACTACAATGCCCAGGCTGTGGAGCATCCTTCCCAAGCCGTGTGCTCTTTTGCTGAGTATCCGGAGGAGCATTGTGCATTCATGGTGAGCTTGGATGTAAGTTATGTTTCGAGAAGCTATGAAGAGGCAATGTTGATTCAAGAGTGGAGAGATTCAGTTAAGGCTGAGTCTGATGCTATGATCAAGAATGATACATGGTATGAAAGTGAATTACCAAAGGGAAAGAAAGTTGTGTCATGTAAGTGAATCTTCACCATCAAGTATCTACCAAATGGGAAGATAGACAGGCGCAAGACAAGGATGGTTTCTAGAGGCTTCACTCAAACCTATGGAGAGGATTACATTGATACCTTTGCTCCAGTTGCAAAGCTTCATACAGTTCGGATTTTTATCTCAGTGGCTACAAATCTAGGATGGGATATGTGACAAATGGATGTGAAGAATGCATTTCTACAAGGAGAGCTTGAGGATGAAGTCTACATGCTTCCACCTCCGGGTCTTGAGGGAATGGTAAAGAAAGGGAATGTTCTTAGGCTTAAGAAAGCCATCTACGGATTGAAACAATCACCAAGGGCTTGGTACAACAAGCTGAGCACTACATTGAATAGAAGAGGTTTTTGAAAGTCCGAGCTTGATCACACATTGTTCTCCCTTACAACACCATCCGGGATCATTGTTCTTCTGGTGTATGTGGATGATATCGTTATCACGGGGAGTGATAAGGAAGGGATACAAGCCACAAAGGAGTTCTTGAAATCAGTGTTTGATATAAGAGACTTGGGAGAACTGAAGTATTTTCTTGGAATTGAGCTGTGTAGATCCAAGGAGGGTCTGTTTGTCTCACAAAGAAAGTATACACATGATCTGTTGAAAGATGCTGGTGCATATGGGGGAAAGACAGCTAAAATGCCTATGGAAGATATATACAAAGTACCTCGTGAGGGGGAGATAGAGGACAACAAAGTGTTCCATGATCCTAAACTGTACAGGAAGCTAGTTGGGAAGCTGATCTATCTTACCATCACTCGGCCAAATATCTGTTTTGCTGTGAATCAAATAAGTCAGCATATGCAAGCACCTAAGGAGCATCACTGGAGAATGGTGGAGAGAGTACTGATGTACTTGAATGGGACTCAAGGGTTAGGCATATAGATGAGATATAATCAGAGCACTGAAGTGGTAGGATATTGTGATGCTGATTGGGCTGGTGACAGAGCTGACAGGAGATCTACCACCGGGTATTGCACATTCATTGGAGGAAACATGGTTACTTGGAAGAGTAAGAAACAAAAGGTGGTTTCTTGTTCTAGTGTTGAGGCCGAGTACAAAGCAATGCTTAAGCTTACCAACGAGTTGGTTTGAATCAAGGGGATCTTGAAGCATTTAGAGATAGAGCAATCCACACCAATGACTATGCATTGTGATAACCAGGCGGCTATTCACATAGCTACAAACTCAGTGTTTCATGAGAGAACCAAACACATTGAGGTTGAGTGCCACAAAGTGAGGCAGATGATAGTATTGGGTGTGATCTTGCCATGTTACACAAGGAGTGAGGATCAGTTGGCGGATGTTTTCACAAAGGCAGCTAGACAAAAGACAATGAAGTCCATACACATCAGGTTATGACTCATTGATCTTTCACCCATTAAATAGTCCCCTGATCATGAGATCTTTACGCTTTTTCTTATCAAGGTTTTGTCCCAATTGGGTTTTCTTTGGTAAGGTTTTAATGAGGGAGATCTCATGGTCCTTCCAAGCTTAACTTGTTCCACATGGTCAAGCTTGAGGGGAAGTGTTAAAATGTGGTGAAAAGTATTGAGGAATTGTGATTAAGGGTTTATGGAAGCATCATGATGATTTGAGTAAGGATTGGAGGAAGTGAAAAATTAGGGAGTAGTACGGACGATACGGACAGGCCGTACAAATAGTACGGACAGACCGTATAAATAGTACGGACCAGTCCGTACCGGGTCGATGGCGGGACGGTAACTTCGACCAGTTTACCCGAGTAAAGGATATTCACTTCCGGGTAACTCTTTAAGAGGTTGATCACTATCCGACCGTTGGGGAAGAAGAGTAGCGCGTCTGAAAGCTTGTCACAGCCTGTCACAGCCTGTCAGAATATTCTCCAAGATCCCAAGATGCTTCACACGGAGGAAGAAGCTCATTGGCTCGGTTCAAATGAGACACTCCTCTCTTTGTTGACTTCACATGCTTCCCTTATCTCTTTAACTTTGTAAACCCTTACTGCCTTTCCTATATATTTGTAAACACTGCCTAAATAAATGGTTAACGAGTTTTAGTGATTATCTCTCTACTCTCTCTCTTGTTCATCATGAAACTCACATTCTCTTAAACATGATTACATATTAATCTCTTAATCTTTCTTTAATCTCTCTTTGATCTCTCAATACCTAATCTATTCTCTAAAATCTCATGGTATCATAGCCTGGTTGGCGTTGGTATTGAGAGATTTATTTTTCATTTCTCTTGTTCTTGTGTTTGATTCTTTTGGTCTAGTTCTTGAGTACGCGTGTTCTTGAGGTCTTGTACTATTTGTTCTTCATCTGGATATCAAGTTTGAAGCTTTGAAGGCGGTTCTTGGTTCGTGAGAAGAGAAAGATGGATACAAACAACTTTAGCAAGCTTGTGACAGTTCCGGTTACTTTGAAAGGAGGTTCAAATTACTTGATGTGGTCTCGGTTGGTGAAGACTGCTATTGAGAGGTTAGGGCTTTGGAATCACATCACGGATGATGGTCCTCAGCCAGTGACCAACGTGGAGGAAGAAGAAAGTGGAGGGAAGGCGATTACGGTTGTTGATGCAAAGAAGTGGGTTCAAGAAGACTTGATGGTGCTTCCCGTGCTGCAAACCTCTCTTGAAGTTCCTCTCTTGGAGGCATACAGCTACTGTGAAACTCCCAAACACTTGTGGGAAAATCTCTTGAAGAGATTTGGAAACATTTCCAACATCAGCCGTGTGTTTAAGTTGAAGAGATACATAAGTTTGTTGAAACAAGATGGAGGAGAACTCACCAAACACATGGGAAAGTTTGGATCTTTATGGTCTGAACTTGAAAGCTTAAGACCCAACACCACGGATCAGGAGGCTCTCATGGAAAAGAGGGAGCAAGACCAAGTGTTTGGGCTGCTAATGACACTGGATCCGTGCTACCAATATGTAATCAAACACATCTTGAGATTCCCCTCACTGCCATCTATGGAAGAGGTGTGTGCTCAGCTACAAAAGGAGGAGGGATCACTCGGTCTCTTTGGAGGAAAGAGTGGATCCAGTGAGATGACTACAGCTCATCAAGCTGAGGAGGTGCAAGCTAACAATGCTTACCGTGGAGATGAGAAGAAGTATGGGAAGTTTGAAGGGAGCTGTGATCAATGCAAGAGGTCGGGACATAAGAAGAGTCAGTGTTGGATCCTACATCCTCATCTCAGGCCGGCAAAGTTCAATAAGGAGAGAGAGGCAAAGGCTCATCTTTATGCTGAGGCAAGTGGTTCTGGTTCCGGGGGAGCTAGTTCTGGTGCTAAGGTGGGTGAAAGTGAAGGTAGAGCTTTGGCTTCTCATCAGCTGGGTGGAAAGAATATGGATCAGGAAGTAATCACTAAGGCTGACTTTGAGGCATTCATCCGAGCCCTCAAAGAGTCTGGTAACACACTCGGAAACACTCTTGGTCATTCTCATGCTGCTTATACTATCCCTCATATAAATGATAGGTTGCTAGACTTGTTTGAAAAATCATCCACTGCTACTGCTTATACTAGCATATCTGATAAGTTATTAGATGTGTTGAGTAATTTGAGAAACATTCATACTGAACCGAGGACTAATATTACTAGAAACATGCATAAGCCTTTGATTATTGATTCTGGTGCATCTCATCACATGATAAGTGATAAAAGTCTGATAAAAGATATTCATGAACCTGCTCATGGAAATGTTATGATTGCTAATGGTGCTAGAGTTCCTATTAAGGGGATTGGTAAATTGAATATGTTTGATAAAGAGTCTAAGGCTTTCTTCATGTCTGAGTTTACTTCAAATCTTTTATCTGTCAGGAAATACACCACTGATCTTCAATGCAATGTTATTTTTAGTCATAATGTGTGAAGTTTCAGGATATTAAAAGCAGCAGGTTGATTGGGCTAGGAGAAACCAGAGGAGATCTTTATATGCTTGAGGATCTTGCCCCTGTTTTAAATTCTAGTTCTTGTTTTTCATCTCGTTCTTCTTTAAGTGATGATGCATTGTGGCATCCTAGTGTCATATTTAAAAATAATGATTGTGAGGTTTGTATTTTGGGTAAACATTGCAATACAATTTTTCAGAGATCATCTAGTTTATATGAAAAATGTTTTGATTTGATTCATTCTGGTGTTTGGATTGCTCCTTGTTTATCTAGAGATGATTATAAGTATTATGTCACATTCATAGATTAAAAATCCAAATACACCTGGATAACACTTATTAAAACGAAAGATAGGGTCCTTGATGCATTTAAAAAATTTCAAAGCTATGTGACTAACCAATATCATGCCAAGATTAAGATTTTCAAGTCTGATAATGGAGGAGAGTACACAAGCCATGCGTTCAAGGATCACCTGTCTCAACATGGGATTCTGCACCAAACTAGCTGTCCTTACACTCCACAACAAAATGGAGTGGCTGAGAGGAAGAATAGACACCTTATGGAGGTGGCCCGGTCAATGATGTTCCACAAAAGTGTGCCTAAAAGATATTAGAGTGATGCTGTGATGACTGCTTGTTATTTGATCAACAGGATACCGACAAGGATCTTGGAGGATCAGTCTCCATTTTAGGTACTCAACAGGAGTAAACCAGTTGTGGAACACTTGAGAACCTTTGGCTGTGTGTGCTTTGTGTTAATACCAGGGGAGATGAGGAAAAAAACTAGAAGAAAAGAGCACCAAGACCATGTTTGTTGGATATTCTGCATCCCAAAAAGGATACAAATGCTTTGATCCCACAACCAGGATAGTCTTGGTGTCACGAGATGTGAAGTTCTTTGAAGAAAAGGACTATTATGAAGGGAAGAATTGAGAAGATCTTGAGAGTCTTGCTCAACCATCAGATAGAGCTGCTAGCTTGAGAAACATACTTGAGGGATTGGGAATTAGAGTGTCCCAGGATCAGAGTAGCCGTGAAGAGACTACTCCAGTTGCTGCTGCTGAACCATTCCACTTTGAACATGAGGGGGGAAGTGAATCTAGAGCGAAGGGTTAGAAGATCAAGGCTCAGATTCTCCTGTTCAAAGTGAAGAGAGATCAGCAAGTAGAGGTCAGAATGAAAATCAAGAAGCTGGAATCCAAGAAGAACAGATTCAAGAAGAAACTGTACAAGAAGAAGAACCAGTTCAAGAAGAACCAGTCAGTGAAGAGGTGATTGTTCCTTTGAGAAGAAGTACACGGGAGAAGAAGGATCCTTCCAACTCAGTGTTTCATGAGAGAACCAAACACATTGAGGTTGACTGCCACAAAGTGAGCAAATGATAATATTGGGTGTGATCTTGCCATGTTACACAAGGAGTGAGGATCAGTTGGCGGATGTTTTCACAAAGGCAGTTAGACAAAAGACAATGGAGTCCATACACATCAGGTTAGGACTCATTGATCTTTCACCCATTAAATAGTCCTCTGATCATGAGATCTTTAATCTTTTCCTTATCAAAGTTTTATCCCAATTGGGTTTTCTTTGGTAAGGTTTTTAATGAGGAAGATCTCATGATCCTTTAAAGCTTGACTTGTTTCACATGGTCAAGCTTGAGGGGGAGTGTTAAAATGTGGTGAAAAATATTAAGGAATTGTGATTAAGGGTTTATGGAAGCATCAAGATGATTTGAGTAAGGATTGGAGGAAGTGCAAAATTAGGGAGTAGTACGGACGGTACGGACATGCCGTATAAATAGTACGGACCATTCTGTACCGGGTCAATGGCGGGATGCTAACATCGACCAGTTTACCCGAGTAAAGGATATTCACTTCTGGGTAACTCTTTAAGAGGTCTGATCACTATCCGACCGTTGGGGAAGAAAAGTAGCGCGTCTGACAGCCTGTCACAGCCTGTCAGAATATACTCCAAGATCCCAAGATGCTTCACACGGAGGAAGAAGATCATTGGCTCGGTTCAGATGAGACGCTCCTCTCTTTGTTGACTTCACATGCTTTCCTTATCTCTTTAGCTTTGTAAACCCTTACTGCCTTTCTTATATATTTGTAAACACTGCCTAAATAAATGGTTAACGAGTTTTAGTGATTATCTCTCTACTCTCTCTCTTGTTCATCATGAAACTCACATTCTCTTGAACATGATTACACATTAATCTCTTAATCTTTCTTTAATCTCTCTTTAATCTCTCAATACCTAATCTATTCTCTAAAATCTCATGGTATCAGAGCCAGGTTGGCGTTGGTATTGAGAGATTTCTTTTTCATTTCTCTTGTTCTTGTTCTTTCTTTAATCTCTCTTTGGCTTGTGTTTGCACATAACACAAACCGTATCTGCACCCTGACTCTATCGAGCAACTCTGTCCATGGTGGACAATCTATTTAACGCAGCCAGCCCAGCCATAAACGAGAACTTCGGCGTGGCCTGCTTAAATCAGATGCCATGAGCCAGCATCTTCAAGTTCGTTGGACGAGTTTGAAGATCAGGTGTGTGTTTGTTTGCATATGTTCTCTGATCAAGATAACACACAAACAAGTGTTTAGCTTTTACTCGGATCAGATTATTTCAGTTAATTTGATTTATGTTTAGTAGTTTGTAAGATCTGGCAGTACATGTGTTTGAGTGGAAAACACAAGGTAAGTTCCGTATTGGCTTATAAATTTGTTTTCTTCTTATAAATATCAAAAACCTAATCATATTTCTCCGTCATTTGGTCTCTGCAACTAACCTTTTTCTTCGCCAGAAAAGGGGAGCAGACATGGTTAAGTTCTTGAAGCAGAACAAAGCGGTGATCCTCCTTCAAGGCCGTTACGCCGGCAAGAAGGCAGTGATCATCCGATCCTTCGACGACGGGAACCGCGAGCGTCCCTACGGACACTGCCTCGTCGCCGGACTCAAGAAGTATCCAAGCAAAGTATTAGAGTATACGATTGATATCGGTTATGTATGGTTAAAACCGGTTAGACATTTATAGTTTCATATATATACCGTTTGATTGTAACAAAATACAGTTTGAGAAGTTAATATCACATTTTCTCTTCATCGCTTTCTCTCTAAGTTCGAGCTCATGATCGAGATCTAATATGGTATCAGAGCTATTGCTCTCTTCTTCTGCTTCTTCTTGATCGAATCATCGTTTCGATTCGAGCTCGATTTCATCTTTCTCTTTCGCGATTTCATCTCGTTTCTTCATTTTCTTCATCGATAGAAATATCGATGCTGATCTCTTACGCAAATGATGTTACCTCGACTCGGACCTCGTCGTCACCTCAGAATCAACCGCCGATCACGCAGAATCAACCGGAAACAGTGTCGCTTAAGGATCCGAACTCCAATCCTCTCTATGTTCACACCGCCGATCACGCTGGTATCGTCCTTGTCTCTGATAAACTCACTGGTTTAGCGAACTTCAATGAATGAAGTAGATCTATGATGATGGCATTAAGAGCTCGGAATAAAGTTGTTTTCGTTGATGGATCGTATCCTGAATTAGAGAAATCACATCCTGATTATGCGTCTTGGTATCGTTGCAATAGTATTGTTTGTACTTGGATTGTGAACTCTGCTAACAAATCGATAGCCAAGAGCATTATGTATCTTGATACTGCGAGACAGATGTGGTTGGATATCCATGATCAATTCAAGCAGAGCGATGGACCTCGAACATCTGAGATCAAACAACAAATCTTCTTGGAAGTTCAGGGTTCACAGAGTGTTAGTGAATATTACACAAAGCTCAAGCAACTTTGGGAAGATCTCAAGAATCATGAGAGTTCTTATCGCTGGTAACCGTGAGAATTGTGAGAGTTATAAGCTGTTGATGGAACGTGATGAACAAGATCATGTCTTGAAGTTCCTCATGGGATTGAATGATACTTATACTGCAACAAAAGGTCAAATACTCATGATGGAACCCAAGCCATCCCTCAACAAAGTCTCAATCTCATCTCACAAGAAGAACGTCAACGGTCTATGAAGCATGGAACAACAAGTGCTGTGGCTTTTCAGGCTTCCCAGTCTTCTCCTCCATCTGATCAACTCGTTGCGGCTTACAATGGAGGTTATAACAAATCAAAGAATCGCCCTGTCTGCTCTCACTGTGGTGTTATAGGACATACTGCCAACAGATGCTATAAGCTTCATGGATATCCCCCAGGCTATAAACCTCCATCAGCAAATTGTAGAGCTCAGAATCAGCAAAGTAACAGTTCTTCTGCAAAGACACCTGATACATGGCCTCCAATGAAAGACAACACGGCTAGTATGGTGGTTCATGATTATGCGCCTCACAACAATCAACGTGGTGTAAGTCTGGATAATCTCACATCATATCAGATTCAGAATCTTCTTACTATTCTGAACGTCTCTCCGCAAGTCCAGAATACAGTCTCTCAGATTTCTGGTACACAGTTGAATCTAGCAGATGGCTCTACCTCAATATCCAGACTTCAACCACACCTTTCACCCCAAATCCAAGCCCCATCTGGTACTTTTCATTCTCTTCCTTTACTATCTTCTGATGCTAATAACAATAACCCTAAGAATTATGCTTGGGTGATTGATACCGGAGTTAGCTGTCATGTTAGTTCTGACCTTAGCCTGTTTACTGAAACCCAAACCATTAGTAATACCATAGTTACTCTTCCTGATGGCAATCATATTTCAGTTACTATTTCTGGAACAATTAAGCTTTCACCAACTCTTGTTCTTCATTCTGTTCTTTTTGTGCCTAATTTCAAATTCAATCTCTTGAGTATTAGTGCTCTTACTCGAAACACTTCAATCACTGTACTAGTGCTCTTACTTGGAAAACCCAGTGGGAAAAACCATAACAAGGTAAAAAGAGTACAACTCAAAAGCTCCCCCTCGAATAGGTGATCGTTATAGGTCTTGTTGATGACGCATTCCAATGTTGTAAACATATTTTCTGAATGTCGTAGTGGGTAGTGACTTTGTAAACAGATCTGCAGCATTATCACATGATCGAACATACTTCACTTCAATTTCTTTATTCTTCTCGAGTTCTTGGGTATATGAGAAAAATTTTGGTGGAATATGTTTGGTTCCGTCACTTTTGATGTATCCTTCCTTTGTTTGAGCGACACATGCAGCATTGTCTTCATATAAGATGGTTGGTCCGGGGTTGACGTTGATCCCAATACTTGAAAGGATGTGTTGACTTATTGATCTGAGCCAAACACATTATCTACTTGCTTCGTGAAGAGCAATTATTTCAGCATGATTTGAGGAAGTAGCTACAAGTGTTTGTTTCTGAAAGCGCCAAGATATAGCAGTTCCTCCAACTGTGAATACATAACCAGTTTGTGATCGAGCTTTATGGGGATCAGACAAGTATCCTGCATTTGCAAAACCAACCATTTCTCCGTTTGAATTCTTAGGATAAAATAATCCTAAATCAATTGTTCTTTGAAGATAGCGAAAAACATGTTTGATTCCATTCCAATGTCTTTGCGTAGGAGAAGCACTGAATCTTGCCAAAAGATTAACGGAAAACGATATATCAGGCCGAGTACAGTTTGCAAGATACATAAGTGCTCCTATTGCACTTAAATATGGCACTTTGGGACTGAGTATCTCCTAATTTCTTCATGTGGTCGAAAAGGATCATTTTCAACATTAAGTGATCTAACGACCATATGAGTGCTTAGTGGAGTAGCTTTGTCCATGTTAAATCGTTTCAATACTCTTTTCGTATAAGTAGATTGGTGTACAAATATAACCATTTTGAGTATGCTCAATTTGTAAACCAATACAATACTTTGTCTGTCCGAGATCCTTCATCTCAAATTCTCCTTTTAGATACTCAGACACCTTTTGTATTTCTTCTTGAGTTCCGATAATATTTAGATCATCAACATATACGGAAATGATTACAAATCCGGAGGACGTTTTCTTGATGAAAACACAAGGACATATAGGACTATTTACATATCCTTCTTTAGTTAAATGCTCACTGAGACGTTTATACCAAATACGTCCAGATTGTTTTAAGCCGTATAATGATCTTTGTAATTTTATTGCACATAACTCTTTTGGTTTATAACTCAATGGTTCAGGCATTTTAAATCCTTCGAGGATTCACATATAAATATCAGTGTCTAAGGATCCATATAGGTATGCTGTAACGACATCCATTAGACACATTTTTAGATTTTGATTAGCCGCTAGACTCATCAGAAATCTAAATGTGATTGCACCCATAACAGGAGAATATGTTTCCTCATAATCGATCCCAGGTCTTTGAGAAAAACTTTGGGCTACAAGGCGAGCCTTGTATCTTGTTACTTCATTTTTCTCGTTTCTTTTTCGAACGAAAACCCATTTGTACCCAACTGGTTTCACAGCTTCAGGTGTGACTACAAGTGGCCCAAATACCTCTCGTTTATTAAGCGAATCAAGTTTGACTTGTATTGCATCTTTCCATTTTGTCCAATCATGTTTGTTTTGACATTCAGAAATAGATTTTGGTTCTGGATCATCACTCTCTTCATCTATTTCCTTTGAAACAAATTACGAGAAAAAAATCATCAATACCATCCACTTTGGTTCGATTTCATATTTTTCTATTATGAATATAATTAATAGAAATCTCATGATTTTCTTCGGAATCATGATGTTCAACATTGCCATCAACTGCATTGCTCATTTCTCCCAATTTTTCTACAACATTGGAAGGATTTTGTATTTCTACCTCATTTCTTTTTCTAGGATTCTTATCATTAGACCCAATAGGTCTACCACGCTTCAAGCGTATTTTAGATTCTCGTGTATTATCTTCTATTCCACGTTCATGTGGTACTTCTACACGAGCAGGAGTATTTGCAGCTGCTATATGTGATTTTGTAACCGCTTTGGTGTCTGCAAAAGCATGTGATAATTGATTTGTAATGCTTTGTAATTGCATAATTCGTGGACTTCTACTTCTGATTGTTTGGTGGAGGATCAATGTGTAGCAAAGATGGCAGACACCATTTAATATCTTTTCCTACTTGTTTATCTTCTCCCCTAGAACTGGAAATACTTTTTCATCAAAGTGGCAATCAGCAAAACGTGCTGTGAATACATCACCAGTTTGCGGTTCTAGGTATCGTATAATTGATGGCGAATCACAACCAACGTATATTCCTAATCTCCTTTGAGGTCTCATCTTTGTACGTTGGAGAGGTGCAGTTGGCACATATACAACACAACCAAAAATTCTAAGATGAGAGATATTTGGTTCTCGTCCAAATGCTAGTTGTATTGGAGAGTATTTATGATATGCACTTGTTCTCACCTGAATCAGTGCTTCTGCATGAAAAATAGCATGTCCCCACACAGAAGTTGGGAGTTTAGATTTCATGATTAGTGGTCTTGCAATCAATTGCAGACGTTTAATTAATGATTAAGCCATACCATTTTGTGTATGAACATGAGCAACATGATCCTCAACATCAATTCTGGTTACCATACAATAGTCATTGAATGCTTGAGAAGTGAATTCACCAGCGTTGTCTAGTCTAACTCTCTTTATTGGATAATCAGGAAACTGAGCTCTTAGTTTGATTATCTGAGATAAAAATCTCGCAAATGCCACATTTCGAGAGGAAAATAGACAAACGTGTGACCATCTACTCGACGCGTCGACATTACCATAAAATAGTATAATGGTCCACAAGGTGGATGTATAGGTCCATAAATGTTGCCTTGAATTCTTTTAAGGAACTTTGGTAACTCTTTATCTATTTTTGTTGGCGATGGTCTTATAATTAACTTTTCAAGAGAACATGCATTACATGTCATTTTATTCCCCTGATAAACCTCTTGGGGTTTCAGTGAATGACCATGTGAGTTCTCGATGATTTTTTGTATCATAATGGTGCCTGGGTGACCGAGACGATCATGCCATAGTGTGAAATTTTCAGGATTTCCCTTAGTCACTAAATGTGATTCGATGGCACCTATATATGTACGATGCAGGCCAGAAGGGAGTTTTGGTAATTTTTCCAATACCTTTTGTTTTCCTGATTTCTCAAGAGTAATATACATGTATTTCTTTCCATCCTCAGTTGCAGACTGGGTATCAAATCCTTGAAGATATATGTCATTAAAACTCAACAAATTCCTTTTCGAATTTGGAGAAAATAGTGCATTCTTTATTGAGAATATTGTCCCATTAGGTAATGTAAAGTGAGTTTTACCAATCCCTTCAATCAAGTCTGCATGACCTGATATTGTGTTAACGATGACATTTGTCGGTTTTAGTTCAGAAAAATATTTTATGTGTTTCAGAATAGTGTGCGTTGTTCCACTATTTGGTATACAAATATCTCTAGCATTGTTCTTGGTTGATGTTCCAATTGTAATGTCTATTTCTGAGACAAATAAAAAGAATTAACATAAGATAATATTATTCATAAAATATTATACATCATTAGCAAATATTAAACACACAATAATTATACATGATTAGGTGAAAAACACACAATAATTATACATTAATCTTTCACAAGCAACAATTATTTATGGTATAATTGTGGAATTTCAAGAGTCACATGATAGGCACTTAGGCTTCAGTGATAGCAGTTTCCTCGAAATTATTCACAAAGTCAGACGCATCGAGGTGCGTTGTACCCTCAGAATGTTCTGCAAAGTTAACCTCCTTTTCTTTTTCTTTGACGAACTTCTTGTATATATCACAAAGATGTGCAGGGATACGACATATACGGGACCAATGTTCCTTAGTACCGCATCTGAAACAAGCATCTTTCGCTTCTGGGAGGTACTTCCTTGGTGTTCTTTTCCCTTAGGGGATTTCTCAGAGCGGACCCACTGGAATGACTTCCTATCTTGTGGATTATACTTTCGTCCACGTCCACGGTAGTTTTGACGGCCACGACCGCGACCCTAAAAAGCCTTTTTCTCCTTCACTAGTATCTTCGCATATAATGTGTTTGCTTAAGGGAGTGCTTTAGAACCAGTTGGACGAGTCATGCGATTCTTGATCAGAAGCTCCTTGTTCTTTTCTGCTATGAGAAGCGCCACAATCAAATCCGAAAATTTTGTATATCCATGCACCCTATATTGTTGATGTAGGGTGATGTGGCTCTTGTGGAATGTGGTGTACGTCTTCTCAAGCATTTGAGATTCGGTGATCGTCTCACCACAATATCTCAATTTGACCACAATTCCTAACACAGCAGAATTGCAATTCATCACTTTGTCGAAATTTTGGAATCTCAGACTCTGCCATTCATCTCGGGCAAGTGGAAGTGTTATGTCTTTCTGATGATCAAAACGATCTTTCAGAGACTTCCATAGCTCTTTAGGATCTCTCATGTTGGCATAGTCATAAATAATACTTTCATCAAGGTGTCTTCAAAGGAAGATCACCGATTTGGCATTTTCTTGAGACGTTGAAGTATTATTCTCTTTTACGGTTTCAGATAAACCAAGAGATTCAAGGTGGAGTTCGACATTGGTAACCCGGTGATATCCAGAGCGGGAAGCTTCTCCATGTTTGCCATTTTAATTTCTAGCCACAAAATAATAATTTTATTAGAATTTTATTAATTTTAAATGGAACCGCTTACATTGATAGTACACGCAATTACAAGCAAATATAATGCTAACAAACATAATGTGCTGTTAATGCCAAAATATTCATGAGTTGTTCCTCCAACAAAAATAATATACATAGAAGAATAAATAAAAATTGCACATAAAATTAAAAGCAACCGAATCGTTTTTTTGTAACAAAAATGGGAAGATAGCGATTTGAAAATATGTGAGAAAAGATGAAATATTTTGGATGATGGAATGAAGTGAAAATGAGTTGTATTTATAGATGAAAACACTATTCATTAGCTGTTAACTAACCGTTTAAAAAGTGATTTTTTTTTATTAATTTAAATTTATTTACGACCGTTGGAAGTAAAAACAGATAGTAAAATTAATCAGAAATTATTTTTAAGCAATTATAGAATTTATCAGTTTAAACATATATATAAATATAGGTGAAACCTCAAATGTATTTAGTTATATATATATATGGTGATAAAATTACTCATCAGGTTTTGAAAGTGAAAATATTAAGGTGATCATATTTATAAAATAATAAATTATGATAACAGAGTCATATATTAAAAATAAAAAATTAAATATTTAGGCGGTATACCGGCCATTATGGTGCCTTAAGCAACCAATACAAAATTAACAATAAAATTGGGGCGGCAGTGCCGCACTCCGGTGACAATAAACGTAACAAATAAACAAAGGTTATATTCTAAACATAATAATCAAAAGAAAATATTTTAACGGTAGAGTGATCATACTGATAATGTGTGATAATTATATTAGATTCTACATTTATGATACTTAAATATAAGGTTTTACTAGATATTAAATATAATTATTTATACTATATAATAAGTGCAATACAATAAAAGAACTAAGAGAAAATGTATAGATAGACGAAAGATACTATATCTTTCATACTTTACAAATGAAGGAGGAGAGCTTTTTATATAGAAAAAAAAAATCAGACAGAAAATACTGTGAAACTTAAATGATGATGAGCTCCACCTCAAAATCTATACGCAAAGTGTTGACTATTGTGACACATTTATATTATTTGAAAATTTTGAAAATTCACGTATGCTTTTGCACTGGTGAGTATCTTTTGTACTTTACAAATGAAGGAGAAGAGCTTTTTATATAGAAAAAAATATCAGACAGAAAATACTGTGAAACTTAAATGATGATGGGCTCCATCTCAAAATCTATACGCAAAGTTGTGACACATTTATATTATTTGAAAATTTTGAAAATTCACGTATGCTTTTGCACTGGTATAAATGGGATATAAGTTGAACATACTGCGGTATGTTTGATATGAAATGAATGTGTCAGTTATAGAATTGATATCTATATAGTGAAAATTAGATGATGCCGCAAATAAAGTCACTTATCATTATCTCACCCTTATACTTAATTTTATTTACATTTTTTTTTGTCAACAATTTTATTTACACTCTAGTCCTCAAATTAAAACAGATTCAGCTCCATAAAACAAAATTAGGCAAAAAAAAAATATTAATTAACAAAAAAAATGTCGTTTCTATAAACCAGAAATAGCTGCCCAACCTTCTCATCTTCTCGAACCCTTTTTAAATTTCTAAATTTCGCAAAAATATCATTTTTTTCTTATATGTAGAATGCACTTTCTAAATTTCGCAAAAATATCATTTTTTTCTTATATGTAGAATGCACTTTCTACACTTTATAGAAATAAGACAAAAAATTCCGTAAGCAGATTTCACCAATGTAACCATTGGAGTTGCGTCTAGGTTTCGTATTCCTAGAATTTTAGAATACCTTATAAATATAGAAACTACGTCTAGAAGAAAAGTAACTATTTTTAGAATTCACATTTCTATTTTTAGATGTTTAATTAAAAATAGATTATTTGTTCTACAAAGAGTAGATGAACTTGTTTAATTTAGAATTCACTTTCTACTAACTCGTTTTCCATAGAAGATGAAATCTACTTATAGTAAAGTGTAATTTTAAAATTTAATTTATCAAGTTTTCGAACCAAAAAAAAATAGAAGTTTGTGTATATGGTGTTTTGTCAATTGTTTCTATTTCTTATAATCTTTTTGATTCAAAATTTTATTAATTTCATAAAATTTTAGAATTGAAAATGGTAAAAAGGACAAAAACTGGATAAAAAGTTTATACCAAAAGGACCACCATGATGAATTTTAGTTCGGTTTAGCAATTTTCTGAACCAAAAGCTATGATTTCTTAGAATGTAGCGATATTTTATTATTTATTATTTACTTTAAAATCTTATATATATATATATATATTTAATTTATTCTAAGTTTATCTGCTATCTAAAATCCCACATGTTTTTTTACCATGATATCCATTAAACTATACAGCAAAGTATTAAAAATAAAATAAAAATTGTTAATAATTCATAATGAGAAATGATGGATGATTATATTCATGTAGTTTTCGAGTTCCAAAATAAAAATATTGTCCAATAATTAAGTTATTAGAGTTTTTTTGTGGCTAAATTATTTTTATAATTGTTTAATTAATATTTCATACTACAAAATATATATAATAGAATTTATTAAAATTGATAGTTATATCTTCTATACATTTATTAAATAGTCATTTTAATTTTTTTTTAAACTCTAGCTATTATTTTTATATGTTAGAGTATTTGAATTACATAATTTTTGTATACTTACCATCTTTAAAATTTGTTTTTATTTTTTTTTATAAAATATAGTTTTATTGACCGGGATGCCACACATGTACAATTTGTTTTTCTAAAAATAACCAAGATAATTGTTTTATAATTTTTTTTTATAGAAAATGAAAAACTTCTAAACTCTTATATATAGTGAAATTAACAAAAAATAATTAAATGATAAATTTTAATCTTATACGAGAGATATACTCGTAAATCTATATAACCAATGAACAAAACTTAGGTTCACCCCTATGGTGAACCTTTAAATTTATTCCTCATCTAATGACCAACCAAAATACCAACTAAATTAATGATTAAAAAATATTTGTTTTATTTAAAAAACAAAATAATTAAAAAACAAAAATGTATCAATTTTAATAATGCTAATGCCACTATCTAAATTCAAATTCTATACCCTAAAATCAAATTCTATACCCTAAAATCAAATTATAAACTCAAACTCTATACCTTAAATCCAAATCGTATACCCTTAACCCAAACCATAAACTTTAAACCAAAAAACCTAGACCTTAAACATAAACATATACCCTAAACCCAAACCTAGACTCTAAACTCAAACGGTAAATATTACACCTAAATCATAAACTCTAAATCATAACCGAAACTCTATACCCTAACCCAAATCTAAGATCATAAATCCAAACCATAAACTCTAGGATTTACTATTTAGGTTTAGAGTCTAGGATTTAGATTTAGGGTATATGTTTTGGTTTAGGGTTTATGGTTGGGTTTAAGATCTTGGATTTTAGTTTTGGGTATATAGTTTAGATTTATAATTTAGGGTTTAGGGTTTAGAATTAAGGTATGTGATTTACGATTTGGGTTTAGAGTCTAGGGTTTGGGTTTAGGGTATAAGTTTAAGTTTAGGGTATAAGTTTAAGTTTAGGGTCTAGGTTTTTGGTTTAGAGTTTATGGTTTGGATTTAGGGTTTAGGATTTGGATTTAGAGTATAGAATTTGCATTTATAATTTGGGGTTTAGAATATAAAATTTGGGTTTAGGGTATAGAGTTTGAGTTTAGGGTTTAGATAGTGGCACTAGCATTAATAAAATTGACCCTATTTTATTTTTCAGTTATTTTGGTTTTTTTTAATTATTTAATGTTTTTTAATCATTAATCTAGTTGAAAATTTGATTGGTCATTAAAGGAGGTGTGAATTTAAAGGTTTACCATAGGGGTAAATCTAATTTTTGTTCATAACCAGTTTACATAAAAATTTTAAATATAGTGTTCGGGTATTTGTTAGGTTTAGGGCGCATTTTCGGATTTTGGTTCTACTTTGTAACACGTTTGAGGATCCATATCGGTATTTTTGTAAGTATTGATCGGAATCGGATACAACACATCAGATTCCGATCGATTTTCAATTACATCCTAGAACCCATAAAATAACCATATATGATTCAGATTTTGGTTATATCAGATCAGTTTGGATAATCCCAAGTCAATTTTAATTTTTATAAACAAATCGTAAGAAATATATACTTATGAGCAACAATAACATTTAGTTTCAATCATTACAACAATATAACTTTTATAATGACGGTATTGTGATATGATAAAAAAATACAAATATATCATAAGATTAAAATTCTAGTATTTAATTATTTTTGTTAATTTTACTAATAATATAAATCTATACGCAAAGTTGTGACACATTTATATTATTTGAAAATTTTGAAAATTCACGTATGCTTTTGCACTGGTATAAATGGGATATAAGTTGAACATACTGCGGTATGTTTGATATGAAATGAATGTGTCAGTTATAGAATTGATATTTATATAGTGAAAATTAGATGATGCCGCAAATAAAGTCACTTATCATTATCTCACCCTTATACTTAATTTTATTTACATTTTTTTTTGTCAACAATTTTATTTACACTCTAGTCCTCAAATTAAAACAGATTCAGCTCCATAAAACAAAATTAGGCAAAAAAAAAAAGATTAATTAACAAAAAAAATGTCGTTTCTATAAACCAGAAATAGCTGCCCAACCTTCTCATCTTCTCGAACCCTAATCAAGCCGGCTCATCTCGAAAGAAAAAAATTCCCAGAAATTGCATCTCTCCATCACCCCCAGATTCTCTCTCACCGTTACCCAAAACCCTCTCCTCCTTCTGATTCCACCTGATACTTCCCCGGAACCGAAGTCCTTTAACCGTAATTTAAATCCAAGTTTATTACCTAACCGATTCCCTCCGTAACCAACCGACCAACCAACCCGGTCACAACCTACAAACCAAACAGGTTCGTGTTAAATTCCTCTGTTTATTCTTACGAATCGGAGAACCTCACCGGTTCGGTCTCTTTCCCTCTCGATCAGAAGAAGATCTAAATGTTTTCATTGGTTGTTGTATGTTTCGTAGGAGAGAATAATAATGGATTCAGATTTGGAGCCAGTAGCTCTGACACCACAGAAACAAGACAGTGCATGGAAACACTGCGAGGTCTACAAATACGGAGACAGAGTCCAGATGAGATGTCTCTACTGCAAGAAGATGTTCAAAGGAGGCGGGATCACCCGCGTCAAAGAGCATCTCGCCGGCAAGAAAGGCCAAGGCACCATCTGCAACCAAGTCCCCGAGGAGGTCCGTCTCTACCTCCAGCAGTGCATCGACGGAACCGTGAGGCGCCAGAGGAAGAGGCGGAGGTCTAGCGCCGAGCCTCTCCCCATAGCTTACTTCCCTCCTTCTTCTGAAGGAGAGACTACTCAGCTCGTTGAAGCTTCTGATGTAGTTGCTGCAGGTGGTGGGCAGAGGACGAAGCAGAGGACTTACAGGAGTAGGAAGAACAGTAGTAATAATAATGAGTTGGCGAATGTTGAGGATTTGATTGGTGGAGATATGGATAATAATAATCTGATCCCTGTTGCTATTAGTAGTGTTAAGAACATTGCTTCTTTTTCGAAGGAGCGTGAGAAGACGGTTCACTTGGCGATTGGGAGGTTCTTGTTTGATATCGGAGCTGAGTTTGACGCTGTGAGCTCTGTTAACTTCCAGCAGTTGGTCGATGCGATTGTTTCAGGAGGTTTTGGTGTTTCTTTGCCTGCTAGTGAAGACAGACATCAGAGGTTGGATTTTGAAGAGTTGTGTGGATGAATTGAAGAAAGATAGTAGTGCTTTTCGTTTTATAAATGCCGGATCTGTACAACAAAACAACACGGATATGTTTATTCAGTCACTGCGTCAAGTTCAACTCAGCAAATACGACGCTGAATTATCCGATTATCCGTTGTGACGACTACTTTTAGCTAGAACACCAAAGAATTTGTTTCTGCCCTACGCTGATCCCAGGGCAGGGCCGGTTCTGACCCCATTCGGATGAAACAATTGAATGGGGCCTAGGATTTTTTTTAAACTCTTCTAAGTTCACTTGTTTGATTTCTCATTAGTAAGCAATGACACAAAAGTGTAACATGAGAAGCAGTATAACATAGCCAGTTTAAAAGATATAAACAAATTTTTTAAATATTTTTTTCTTCATTTTAATATAAGAAAGTAGTAAAGGCAATGAGAGACAATAATAGTGTTTTAGGTTCAGTTTTGGATTTTTGAGAATTTTTTTATGACTATTTAAGGCCTAAATTTTTTACTTCGTATTGGACCCGGAAAAATTCAGGACCGGCACTGTCCCAGCGTCAGAGAAAAGAACAGAGGTATTGATGAATGCAGACCATTGTGGAAGAAGACAGGATCTTCTGTTTTGGTACAAGAATCCAGTTCAGACAAAGGCAATAACGTTCTTAGCTTCTTGGTTCACTGTCCGGAGATACTGTATGACAGATTGACAGAACATCAAAAACGCAAGAAAATAAAAACACGAGGAATACGTTATATTGTAGATTAATGGCACAGTAAAAAAAAAAATCAAATAAGTCTCTGAGAAGACGTTATGTCAAATCACATCCAACTATAGAGAGGCAACCCATCGTCTCTTCCCTTGATCATTTTGAAAGAAGAAGCGAAATGTACACAACGCGGTTCTTGTCTCTTACATAAAGATAATTAGCATCTGAACAAACGCCTTCGTCAACATCGATGACTTAGAAATATGTTTATCTTCAATAGTTCTTTTACTGTATACGGAAACATTGTATTGAACACTTAAAGTTAATACTGCTTTGTTTTTTTATAGAATAGAAGCCAAGAATATGACAATCAAAACCCCTTTTTGTATAAAATGTCATCAATAGCTGCAGGAAGTGTTCATACTACTAAATGAACAATGTCATTTATGGTATATATAGGAATCAAGGTCACAGAAAAATATCACCACTTAACACAGTTCAAACGCACACGCAAAACAAACGAAAGAATGATAGGGACCATCTTTCTTCTCTTCTTTTCTATTTCAGGTTTTTCATACACTTCTGCTTCTCTTACACTGTGTCGTCCTGACCAAAGGGATGCACTTCTCCAGTTCAAGAGTGAGTTTGAGCTTCGCCAACCACCTGAGTTTCTTGAAGAGAATATGCAGGATGGTGGGCTCCAGTGGGTCGATGTCACTTCTTATCCCAAGACAAAATCATGGGCACACAATAGCAATTGTTGTTATTGGGACGGTATCACATGCGATGATAGCTCAGGTGTGGTGACTGGGTTAGACCTTAGTTGCAGCTGCCTCCACGGCGATTTCAAACCCAATAGCAGTCTTTTCAGATTACGACATCTCCGGAATCTGAACCTTGCTTACAACGATTTCAATGACTCTTCAATCCCAACTGAGACGCATAAACTCATCGGGCTGCAGAGACTTAACCTTTCCCACTCTTACTTTTCTGGTAAAATTCCAACAGAGATTCTTCACCTGACCAAATTGCTCTCTCTCGATCTTTCTTCTTCCTTTTTAATGCGTTCTCGGATCCTCTTATCCACTGAAAAACCATTTCTTTTTCAACTTGCACAAAACTTGACAAACCTCAGACAACTTGATCTGACCAATGTAAACCTTTCCTCAGAAGTTTCTCAGGCGATCTCAAACCTAACCTTTCTAAGATCAATCCGCCTTCATGGTTGCAACTTATTTGGTAGACTTCCTCGGAGTGTTCTTCTGAGTCCAACTATTCAGTCCATTGATTTGAGAATCAATCCATATCTTGAATTCTCTCTCCCAGAATTCAATGGAAATAACTCTCTTGTATATTTGGACGTGTCTGGAACATCTCTTTCAGGTAAGATACCAGACTCTATCAGCAACCTCAAACATTTGAAGCTTTTGAGGTTTTACAAGTGCAAGTTCACAGGGAAGATTCCGCCTTCAATTGGAAACCTTTCTCTTCTCAACATTCTCGACCTTAGTTCTAATAACTTTGCTGGTGAAATCCTATCTTCATTCCAGAATCTGAACCGAATGACTGATTTAAATCTGCGGGGAAACAAGCTCAGCGGCGAAGTTCCCACTGCTGCGCTATTCAATCTTACAAAGTTATCATTCATATCACTAGCCTCCAATCAGTTCACAGAAACGCTTCCTCCTAATATCACTTCACTCTCCAACGTGAATTTCTTTGACGTTGGGTCAAACTCTTTCTTTGGGACAATCCCTTCTACGTTCTTCACCATTCCTTCTTTGGAGATACTTATTTTGAGTGATAACCAATTCACTGGCCCTCTAGAGATTGGGAATATATCTTCTATGTCTAAGCTGTCAACATTAGATCTTTCCCACAACAATTTCATAGGGCCAATCCCTGGATCCATATCTAAATTAGTCAACCTTATGAGTCTTGATCTTTCCTATTTCAACACCCGAGGCCCACTTGACATTGGTATCTTCTTGCATCTCAAGTCGTTAGAATATCTTACACTATCCCACATAAACACCACCACTACGATTGATTTGAATGCATTTTTATCCTCGCCTCTCAAGTCGCTGTCTAGCTTGGATCTCTCAGGCAGCCAAGTTTCACTAGAAAACATGAGTTCTGTCTCCACCCTTTCATCTCAGTTGCAACATCTGTACTTATCCAGCTGTGGCATCACAGTGTTTCCAGAGTTCATAAGGTCCCTACAAAATATCTTTACCATAGACCTTTCTAACAACAACATCAAAGGTCAAGTTCCCACATGGTTATGGAGACTACCAGAATTAAATATTGTTAATCTTTCCAACAACACATTCAGTGGGTTCAAAGAATTCCTAAAAGATCTCTCAAGAACGACGATACGGATAATAAATCTGAGCAAAAACAACTTTTCCAGAGAGGTCCCCAGATCAATATGCGATACGAGCTCTCTAAGTGTCGTTGATTTATCAAACAACAACTTTAACGGATCTGTTCCACAGTGTCTCAGTAATCTCATCAAGAGGAATCTTTCAGTTTTGAACCTCGGTAACAATCACCTAAGTGGAGAACTACCAGATATATTTCTCAACAACTGCAACCTAAGGTCACTCAATGTTGGTCACAACCAATTGGGGGGGAAACTTCCAAGATCTCTGTCGGATTGCTCTTATCTGGAGGTTCTAAACATCGAGCACAACAGAATCAACGACACATTTCCATTCTGGTTAGGATCCTTATCAGAGCTACAAGTACTAGTCCTCCGCTCTAATGAGTTTAATGGGTCATTACAGTGCCAACCAAAGGTTGAATCTTTCTTTCCTCAGCTGCGAATCATAGACATATCACACAATGACTTCACAGGAACCTTACCGTCAGACTTCTTCATGTACTGGAATGCTATGCACTCGGAAGGAGATAGTTCAGAACTGGAGTATATTGGAGACGTCAACAACTATTACCAGGACTCAATGGTGTTGATGAACAAAGGAATGGAGATGGAATATACCAGGATCTTTAAACTCTTGACAGCAATTGATCTTTCAGGAAACAGACTACAAGGCATCATACCTGAATCTATTGGTCTGGTCAAAGCTCTTAAAGTGCTAAACCTATCAAACAACGGTTTTTTCGGCAACATACATTCATCTTTGGCGAATCTGAATCAGCTAGAGTCACTAGACTTATCACATAACAAGCTCTCGGGCCACATTCCTTCTGAGCTCGCGCAGTTGACGAGTCTATCAACCATAAGGGTCTCACACAACAAGCTTGTAGGGATGATTCCGAAAAGCACACAGTTTCAAACGCAGAACGCATCGGACTTTGAAGATAACGTTGGACTCTGTGGTCCTCCTCTTGATGACTGTGGAATTGGCCGTGATGATTCGCCGCTTACACATCACGAGGAGGAGGAGGAAGAAAAGGAGGAAGTGCTGAGCTGGATTGCAGCTGCTATAGGTTTCGCACCAGGTATCGTGCTTGGATTGACCATTGGACATTTCATGATTCTCTACAAACCGCATTGGTTCTTCAAGGTCTTCCACATCAACGATCGTCGTGTTGGATAAGCTTCAAAGAGGAAACTTAGGAAACAAGTTATTCATAAAAAGGAAAGATGAATAACAAAATCTATTAGGTTTAGGATAAGATAAGATTCCTAGATCAATGTGTAATAGGTTAAGTTAAGGATACCTATCACCTATAAATATAGAAATCAATGTAAGAGCATCTTATAACAATAAGAAGAAAGCTAAGAAAGATAATAAAACAAAGAAACAGTTTTATTAACTAGTGTGTTTGTGTTCATACAACTCGACAAAGTTCGGATCCTGCAACAATATTTGGTATCAGAGCTCGTGGTTTGAAGCTAAAATCGAGTAACTATGGCTGATACGAAGGCGTTGATAGACGCAAAGGGTTTGGGACATAAAGAACGGGTTCCAAACATAGTAGTTTGTCTGATGTTAACAACAACAAACTATACAGTGTGGGCGAAGAAGATAAAGGTACTTCTAAGAGTTCACGAGGTCTGGGAGACGATTGAAGTCGGAGGTGATGACAGCAAGAAGAAAGACCTCGCAACAGCACTCCTTTATCAATCATTACCTGAGAACTTGGTCTCACAGATTGGAGACGATGACTCTCCTAAGGAAATTTGGGTAGCTATTAAATCAAGGAACCTCGGTGCAGAACGAGTAAGGATGGCTCGCCTACAAACTTTAATGAGCGAGTTTGATAGGCTTACAATGAGTGACTCAGATACCATTGATGTCTTCATTGGTAAGATGACCGAGCTCACATCAAAGGCAGCATCGTTGGGACAAAGCATCGATGAAGAGAAGAAGGTGAAAAAATTTCTAGATAGTCTACCAGACAAGTTCATTCACATGACAGCCTCACTGGAGCAACTTCTTGATTTGAATCAAACAACGTTTGAAGATATTGTGGGAAGACTTAAGGCATACGAAGAAAGAATCAAGAGAAAAGCTTCACACGATCAACAAAACAATCTCATGTTCGCAAAATCTGAAGCATCAGATGATCAGAACCCAAAAGGAAGAGGTAGAGGAAGCTGGAATCGTGGACGAGGTAGAGGAAACAGAGGAAGAGGGCGTGGCAGAGGCAACTCAGTCGAGAGAAACAAGGAGAAGAAGGATTACTCGCAGATTGAATGCTTTAACTGTCATAAGAAAGGCCACTTTGCATCTGTGTGTCCAGAGAAGAAAGAAGATCAAGAACTCAACAAAGCAGAGACTGAGACGTCAGATGCAGCTTTATATATGCATGAGGTTGTGTTCTTAAACGAAGGAAAAGTGATTCCAAAGAAGCTCGAAGAAGACAATAGAGAAAAAAGAGTGTGGTATCTAGACAATGGTGCTAGCAATCACATAACTGGAGAGAGATCATACTTTGCACAACTGAATGAAAACATCAAAGGAAAGGTTAAATTCGGAGATGGATCGTATGTTGATATCAATGGGAGAGGTTCTATACTCTTTGAAGCAAAGACAGGGGAACAGAAGCTACTAAAAGATATCTATTACATACCTGAGCTAAAAAGTAATATACTTAGCTTGGGACAGGCCACAGAACAAGGATGCGACGTAAGGATGAGGGATAACTATCTTACCTTGAGAGGTCCAAGTGGACGTCTACTGGCTAAAGTCTTAAGATCACCTAACAGACTCTACAAAATTTCGCTGCAAGTTGGTAAACCAACATGCTTACTCACACGGCTGAAGGAAGAACCATGGAGATGGCATGCGAGACTGGGTCATATAAGCTTCAAAGCGATCAAGACAATGGCTACAAAGGAGATGGTTTATGGACTACCAGAGATTACAGAAGAAAAGAAGATTTGTGACTCATGTTTGGCCGGTAAACAAACCCGACAGTCCTTCCCTTCATCCACAACGTATAGATCATCTTGTTATGATATTTTTGTGTAGGGTCGCTTTAGTACTACGGAACACTGGAAGACTATCAAGCTTTATGTTTATGTATGCGTTTTGAGAAGAGAAATCGAGGCAAAGATATGTATTATTGAGTTTCCTTAGCGTTACAACGTTTTGGGTGTATAAACCCTAGTTTTCTAGCCTAACTCTCTAATCTCTCAGCCCCAAAGTGTCGATCCCTTGTTCTAGGGTTTGGGTTCTCCTTTTATAGTTGATGTCAGTCGGTCAATCTTGGGTGGCTTCCGTAATATTCAGGAATATATTACTTTCCCCTCGATATGGGAAACTTTCATATTCATGCGGAGGATCGGATCCTTGGTCCTTACGGCAGGGGCTAGGCCTTGGTTCCTCGATACAGGGACTGGACCCTGGATACTTATTAAATGGAGATCGGACCCTGGTGCCTCCTGGTGGAGATGGGTTCTGTGAGTAGAGGAGGGACCCTGGGTCTTTTCCAAACGTGGGCCCGGAAGTCAAGGCCCCTTCGGAGGCTGGAGAAACCTCTAGCCTTGGATATTTTTCCCCAACAGTTTGCCCCTTATTCGTTGATTGCTTTGTAAGGATCAAGGGATAATATGTAGTCTTGGATCTTGATACTATTTCTTCCAGCAGGAGAAGGGTTTGGAGTCTAGGTGACATGGGGAGTTATTTCGGAATATGATCGCTTAGTTGGAATGGGCCTCAAGGGAAATAAGGACCGCGGCCCGCTCGTGATGATGCTAGGTCGGCGGAATATTTTGGAGATAATTTTGGAAATTTGCCGAGACTCGCGATTATCTTCCAAATTCGTTTGCCTTTCCCCTTTCTTTCTTTCCTTTCTCGCGCCAAAAAATGGAAAGTCGTTCCAGGTATATAATCGGATGTCTCGACGCCTTTAGACGACACGAATTTAGGTTTTCCCCTATCCTTCTTATTGGAAGCAGATGTCGAACGCTCCGACTTTCATGAAATCGTTCCCTACCCCCGGTGTTGGCGGACGTGTCAGGCCCCGTCGTTTGTTTGGTGATCCTTTCGATTCCCCAGTTCTAACACCTAGCGTGGTTTCGGGAACCGATGATGAAAGGGTTCCCGTGGCCCCTGTTCGCCCTCGTCGCTTTTGTTCTTTCGATGCTTCGAGTGAAGACGAAGATGGCCTGAGGTCTGATATTAAGGAAGGTGATCTGACGGGGATCCGCCGTAGATATTCCTTGCCTGGTACAATGGGGATCAGGTGTGCGGGAGAGTTTGAGCGAGCTCCTGATGGAGGAAGGGACGAGGTAGCGATTTTTGAGGCTTATTTGGAGGCCGGCTTTAGAGGAGGGATTCCTTCTTTGATTGCGGAGGTGGCGTCGTACTTTGGATGTTCTCCTTCGCAGTTTACGCCTGCTACATGGCGTACTCTGATGGCTATCCAGGTGTTAGGAGAGCTCCATAGTATTCCTTTCGGGCTGTCTGAAGTCCTATATTCTTACTCCTTTGTTCCTTTGCCAAGTAAGAGAGGCTTCTACCAAATATGGTCCCGAGATGGTGAACCTTTGGTGGATGAACCCCCTCGAGGCATTCGGGGTAGCTTTCCTTCAAATGATTCTTGGGACAGGAGATACGTGTTTATGAAGGTCGAAGGTGTTCCCGGTTATCCATGTTTCTGGCGTTCAGTGGGTAAGTTGCTTCTGCTTCCCTGGACATGGGTATTATACTTGCTGAACTATATCAGGTTTTTCTTTTTGCAGAGGTGGCCCGACCGGTCGTCCAGGCTGGTGAGACTTTGGTGAAGTTGGCGCGAGGCATTCCTAGGCGCTTTCGCTGGATTCTGTTTTTGATGCATCCGATATCGCTGCGTCATAGCCGTATTTGGGGTAATGGAATTTCTCTTACTTGGTCCTTCCGTTCTAGCCGTAGTTTGATGGAGTCTTGGTTTTCCAGGTGGGATCCCTACGGCTTCGATATTATCAGTGTACGAGGAATATTGTAGAGCTCGGCCTCAAAGGAGAAGATCTCGCAATTCGTTTCTTTCTGTCCCTCCGGTGGTGGCTTCTTTGGCTCCGAGGGATGCTAGCGGGGATCGATTCCCCAGTTTAGGTCGGCGTGTTCCTCCACATGAAGAGATTCTCTTTCTCCGGAGGCAGCTTCGGGAAGTGATTTCCAACCAGGCTCTTATCGTGCAGAGGGCTCGAGAATATGCTCGTCAGGACCTTGTTAGAGAGTGGTCGATGAGGAGTGCTGGTCAACATGAGCTGTTCGGGGGACCCGGCCGATGGGGACCTGTTGGAGGTCCGATCCGAAATTCAGGGAGAGGTGAAGGCGGTCATGGTGTTTTCCCTTTTTTTCGCCGGGAGCCGAGTCTTTGAATATTTCTTCAATGCTTTTCTTGCTTCATGTTGTCGTCTTTGGATTTTTTTTTTCTGTAGCTTTCTTCCCTCCGAATAAAGATTCTTAATAATATTTATTGGTTTTTGCTTTTACTCCATCTTTTCTTCGATCCTTGCACTGCTTTATGGTAGAGGTGTTTATGGTTTTGACCCCTAGTTGTTTGATTAGATGACTTCCAGGGGAGATCAATCCTTGTGGAGAATCGTTGTCAAAGTATCGTCTCATGATTGGGTCAAGGATCTGAAAGTATCGAAGCGCTAGATCTTGTAATCATGGGCCATGTGGCCTTACTTTGAACCTTGGAGACTTTACCCATTAAATCTTGAAGGAGTAGGAGCCTTTAGGTTCTCCGGACCCTTAGGTCTTAGGAACCTTGAGGTTCTTCGGACCCTTAGGTCTACGGACCCTTAGGTCTTTGGAACCTTGAGGTTCTTCGGACCCTTAGGTCTACGGACCCTTAGGTCTTTGGAACCTTGAGGTTCTTTGGACCCTTGGGCCTATGGACCCGAAAGTCTTTGGAACCTTGAGGTTCTTTGGACCCTTAGGTCTACGGACCCTTAGGTCTTTGGAACCTTGAGTTTCGTTGGACTCTTGGGTCTATAGACCCTTAGGTCTTTGGAACCTTGAGGTTCTTTGGACCCTTATGTCTATGGACCCTTAGGTCTTTGGAACCTTGAGGTTCTTTGGACCTTTGGGTCTATGGACCCTTAGGTCTATGGACCCGAAAGTCTTTCGACCCGAAGGTCTTTGGACCCTTAGGTCTTTGGAACCTTGAGGTTCTTTGGACCTTTGGGTCTATGGACCCTTAGGTCTATGGACCCGAAGGTCTTTGGACCCGAAGGTCTTTGGAACCTTGAGGTTCTTTGGACTTTTGGGTCTTTGGACTTTTGGGTCTATGGACTCTTAAGTCTATGGACCCGAAGGTCTTTGGACCCGAAGGTCTTTGGACCCGAAGGTCTTTGGAACCTTGAGGTTCTTTGGACCCTTAGATCTACGGACCCTTAGGTCTTTGGAACCTTGAGGTTCTTTGGACCCTTGGGTCTGTGGACCCTTAGGTCTTTGGAACCTTGAGGTTCTTTGGACCTTTGGGTCTATGGACCTTTAGGTCTATGGACCCGAAGGTCTTTGGACCCGAAGGTCTTTGGAACCTTGAGGTTCTTTGGACCCTTAGGTTTACGGACCCTTAGGTCTACGGATCCTTAGGTCTTTGGAACCTTGAGGTTCTTTGGATCCTTGGGTCTATGGACCCTTAGGTCTTTGGAACCTTGAGGTTCTTTGGACCTTTTGGGTCTATGGACCCTTAGGTCTATGGTCCCGAAGGTCTTTGGACCCGAAGGTCTTTGGACCCGAAGGTCTATGGACCCGAAGGTCTTTGGACCCGAAGGTCTTTGGACCCAAAGGTCTTTGGATCCGAAGGTCTCTGGACCCGAAGGTCTTTGGACCCAAAGGTCTCTGGACTTTTATGCTTTTGGGGAGTCTTTTTGATCGCTCTCTGCTGCCCGGAAGCGAGCCACTCTCGATCTAAATTGAGAAATCGCACTGTGCTACCCGTGGGCATAGGCCATTCTCGAAATTCTCAATTCTACACTCTACCTTTCTGCAGAAAGGTCACTCTCAGACTTATTGTGGTCTGGGGTGGGTCCCTCCGCAAGGTTCTGTCAACTCAGACACACTACCTTCCACGGCTGGATAGGTATTAAATTGTTTGTGCTTAACCGGTTATTTGCAGTTTGCTCCCTGCATATCAGCCGCCAGAATCTGATTACAGTACTTGGCTGTGTACGTTATGCCCCCAGCGTGCGTTTAGCTTACAGCGTATTTCACGAGGGTTTGAATGGCACTAGTACGTGGTCCCCGCATAACTCTCGGCTATAGGCCTTTACGCGGGGCCCCATCGCACAGACATCGGCTCAGGGCTGATCAGACCCCTTTCATATCTGTCTGCACCTATGGTGAGTAGCCTCACCGGCTAGGGGGCTAGCTAAGATCTGAGGTCCCGAAGGTCCCTGATCCAGCTAATATGCCCCTTTAAGTATATTGGTGTTTCCTTAACTCCCTTTAGTCGAAACCAAATGTATTTTATAAGCCTAGTCCGAGGACGTTCTCGTTATACATAGGAGTAGGAAAACCAAAATACTTAAATATATAATAGTATATATAGAGCTCGATCCAAAGATCTTGCCTTTAGAAATGATAGAATTTGAGGTGCAAGGCGTTCCAACAGTTGGGTTGTACCTTGCATGTGCTGTCTAGCAGCTTATAGGCTCATGCCCCTTGCACCCCTATTACCTGATAGGGCCCCTCCCATCTGGGGGCGAGTTTTCTGGCTGATTTGTCTTTTGTGTGGTTACAGACTCGCCTTAGGACCCAGTCCCCTTCTTGGAAGGTTCTGGATCTCACCTTCTTGTTGTAACTCTTGGCTACCTTTATTTGGTACGATGCGTTCCTCAGGCGGGCTGCTTCCCTTTTTTCGTCTAGGAGGTCTAGGCTTAGGTACATCAGCTCGTCATTTTCCTTGGGAGTTAGGATGTTGGAGATCGTGGTCTTGACATGTACTTCGGTTGGTATTGCTGACGCGGTGCCATAGACGAGTGAGAAAGAGGTTTCTTGGGTAGCTGTCTTTGGAGTTGTTCGGTAGGCCCAAAGGACTCCATGTAGCTCTTCTGCCCATCGCCCGTGAGCCTTCTCCAAGCGCTTCTTGAGCATATTCACCACCGTTTTGTTGGTTGACTCTGCTTGTCCGTTTGATTGCGGGTGCCTCGGTGCTGAATATGAGAGTTTGATATCCCAATCTTTGCAGAAATCATGGAAGTCGTTGCTGGTAAATTGGGGTCCATTGTCTGTGACAATTTCCTGAGGTGCTCCGAAGCGGGTTATTATGTTCGTCCAGATGAATTTCTTGATCTAGAGGTCCGTGATTTTTGCCAAGGCTTTGGATTCTACCCACTTTGTGAAGTAATCGGTCATTACTAGGAGGAAGACCTTCTGCCCCTGCGCCATTGGGAATTTTCCCACGATGTCCATGCCCCATTTGCGGAAGGGTCAGGGGGAGCTTAGGGACTTCAGGTTCTCTGGTGGTAAGTTGGAGATTGGGGCGTGCTTCTGGCATTGGCTGCAGGTTTTAGCCTGTTTGAGGGAGTCCTTCGCCATGGTAGGCCCGTAATAACCGGCCCTTCTCGCCCTGAGAACCAGGCTCCGTCCGCTGGAATGTGAACCGCATCTCCCATCGTGGAGTTTCTCTAATATTCGTGCGGCTTCTCTAGGGGATATGCATCGTAGATAGGGTCCTGAAAAGGACCTCCTATATAGTTTTCCCTCCGAAATGCAATATCTGGCCGCTTGTCTCTTGATCTTCCGGCTCTCCTCTCGGTTTTCAGGTAGGACGTCATTTCTTAGATAGTCGGTGATAGGGGTCATCCAGGTTTCTCCTTCGTCTACTACCGTCACTTCTCCCGGTTCGACCTCTTTCTGGATTGCTGGCCATTGTAGGACCAACAGCTGAATACTCATTTGTTCCTTGGTTTCTAATGCGGAACCCAGGTTTGCTATAGCATCGGCTTGGGAGTTTTGTTCCCTAGGTATTTGGGTAAGCTTATAGCTTGTGAATTGGTCTAGGAGACGTTTGGCCACCGATAGATACCTGATCATGCTCGGGTCCTTGGCTTGATAGTCCCCTTGAACTTGACTGATGATGAGCTGCGAGTCACTGAAAACCTGGATGTCTTTTACTCCCATTTCCCTAGCTAGTTCTAGACCTGCTATTAAAACCTCGTATTCTGCCTCGTTGTTCGTTGCTTTGAAGTTGCAACGTACAGCCCTTGAGGCCGATTCTCCCGTAGGGGAGGTCAGAACCAGTCCTACCCCTGCGCCTCTTACATTGCTGGAGCCGTCCACGTGCAGGGTCCATTGACCTTCTTCCGCCTCTTTTCCCTGGAGTGTAGTTTCTAGATCTGGGTCTGGAAGCATAGAGGGAGAGAATTCAGCCACGAAATCAGCTAGGACCTGGGATTTGATAGCGGCGGCTGGGCTGAAGATCACGTCGTACTCTCCCAATTCTACGGCCCATTTCGCCAACCGTCCTGATACCTCGGGTTTATGAAGGACTGCTTTGATGGGGAATGAGGTGACTACCACGACTTGATGGGACTGGAAGTAGGGACGTAGCTTCCGGGCCGCGACCACCAGGGCGAGGGCTAGTTTCTCTAGTTGGCTGTAGCGAGTTTCTGCGTCTAGCATGGATTTGCTGATGTAGTATATGGGATGTTGCCTTTTTTCCTCCTCCCTCACGAGGACCGCGCTAACTGCGTGCTCGGACACGGCTAGGTAAAGCAATAAGGTTTCCCCTTCCAGGGGTTTAGACAAGAGTGGTGGAGTAGTGAGGTAGGCCTTGAGGTCGGATAGCGCGGCTTCGCACTTCTCTGTCCACTTAAAGTCCTTAGGGTTCTTTAGTGTTTCAAAGAAGGCGTGGGACTTGTCAGAAAGTCTGGAGATGAATTTGCTGAGGGCTGCCATTCTTCCCGTAAGTTTTCGAATCTCTTTGACATTCTGTGGGGGAGGAATTGCCTGGATGGCCCTTATTTGCTCCGGATTTGCTTCTATGCCCCTGTGGGTGACTATGTATCCCAGGAACTTCCCGGAGCTTACTCCAAAGGAACATTTAGAGGGATTGAGCTTCATATTGTATTTCCTCAGGGTGGTGAATGCTTGCTGGAGATGTGAGATATGATCTTCCGAGTCAAGAGATTTTACCAGCATGTCGTCAATGTAGACTTCCATGGTCTGGCCTATCTGATCGGCAAACATCGTGTTGACCAGCCTCTGGTAAGTGGATCCAGCATTCTTCAGACCAAACGGCATGACCTTGTAGCAGTAGATGCCCCTGGAAGTCATGAAGGACGTCTTTTCTTGGTCGTCGGGATGCATCAGGATTTGATTGTATCCCGAGAAGGCGTCCATGAAGCTCATTAGTTGGTGCCCAGCAGTGGCATCAACCAGTTTGTCTATATGAGTCAAGGGGAATGGATCCTTTGGGCAGGACTTGTTGAGGTCCGTGAAATCGATGCAGACTCTCCATTTTCCATTTTTCTTTCTCACAACCACCACATTGACGAGCCAGTCGGGATATTGTACCTCTCTTATGAATCCTGCGTCGAGCAGGTTTTTGACCTCTTCGTTAATGATTTCATCCCTTTCGGGAGCGAACTTCCTTCTCTTTTGTCTGACAGGAGGATGCTCGGGATTCACTTGGAGCTGGTGCATGATGACGTTGGGGTCGATTCCGGGCATGTCTTCGTGGGACCATGCAAAGCAATCGGAGTTAGATCTTAGGAAATCGATCAGCCTCCGCCTCAGATCCTTCGGCAGTTTGGAGCCTATTTTGAGGTTCTGCTCCGGGTTCCCTTCTATTAGGGGGACCTCGTCCATGTCTTCAACCTCGGGTTCTTCGGCGTGAGGAACGAGAGGTTGCTTCTGTAATTGCTATAAGGCTTGGGTCCTTCCCTTCAGGGTAGTTTGGTAGCAGGACCTAGAATTCTCTTGGTCCCCTCTAATGACCTTCACGCCCCAGGGGGTAGAAAATTTCACCAATTGGTGAAGGGTTGATGGCACGGCTCCCATGTCGTGGATCCAGGGCCTTCCTAGTATCACGTTGTAAGACGACGGACAGTCGACGACCAAGAACTTGACGGTTTGGTTTATCCCCTCGGCATAGACTGGAAGAAGGACTTCCCCCTCGGTTTGCTTCACCTCTCCGCTAAATCCTACGAGCGGGATCGCTTTCCTGGTTAATGTTTTAGGGTCTAGCCCTAAGTCCATATAGGCCGAGTGGAAGATAATGTTGCTGGAGCTGCCATTGTCCACCAGTATTCGCTTAACTAAGCAATGGCTATAACTAGCGAGATGATGAGGGCGTCATGATGGGGAGCAAGGACTCGTTCCTGCTCCCTCGCAGTAAAGCTGATATCGTCCGTTCCCAAGAGTTGGCGCTTGGAAATCTCGATCTCTTGAACGTTCCTAGCATTGCGAGTACTTCTTTTGGCTGCGGCGTTGCTGATCCCGCTTACTTCTGATCCTCCTGAGATGACGTGGATCACTCGTTCTTGTGGTGGAGGTAGCGCAGGGACCGCTTCATTGGGGAGAGCGGGACCCTCTCTGTTGAGGAGATCCTTGGCCTTGTCCGAGAGGAACTCCCTTAGATAACCCTTCTTGAGAAGCTCGGCTACTTCCAGCCTTAAGGCTATACAGTCCTCAGTGGTATGACCGTGATCGCTGTGGATCCCACACCATCTTTTAGGGTTCCGGGTAGCATCGGGGGACCTCATTTTAGGTGGCAACTTAACTTGTGGGTCCATCTGCCTCAAGACTCCGATGAGCTCTGGTTTGGATATCGCTAGGTGGGAGATGCTAGGCCAAGTAGAAACCATCATTCCTTAGGACCGAGGTAAGGGGCGATGTTGGTATCTGCCCCTGCTCTGATTGGTGGATTCCCGGGAAGGTCGGGGTCGGATGGTTTCTTCACGCTCGTCTTTCGAGGGTCTGGAGGACTTTGAGGGATCGTACTTGGAGGAAATCTTGGCCTTGCTCACGACGTCTTCTTCCCACCTTACTTGGGCCCAGGCGCGGGATAGTACATCCGCCATGTCTCTGCATCTGTACTTAGTTAGCTTCTTGAAGGCTGAGATTGCTGTATCGGCGTTACACTCGGGTATAGAGACCTTCTCCTGGTTGAAACGAGCTATGTAGGAGCGTAGGGATTCGTTTATGTATTGTTGGATCTCGTAGAGGTCATCTGATCTCTTCTCCAGGTGGCGGCTACTAGCGAATTGTTCCACGAACTTGTCGCTGAGGGCGGCGAAGGATGCTATGGACCCCGTGGGGAGGTTGATATACCATTGGAGGGCAGGACCGGTTAGAGTTGACCCGAAGCCCTTGCACATGGTGGCTTCCCTTGCTTCTTTCGGAATAGCCACGGCTACCATGCGTTGCTTATACTGGGCGATGTGGTTGTCAGGATCTCCCGTTCCCTCGTACATCTTGATGCTCGGAAAAGAGAATTTTCGAGGCATCTCGATCAAAGCAATCTCCTTCACGAAAGGTGTGTCGGAATATGACCTGGGATCACTTCTACGGATGGGGGGAGCTACTCCGGGGAGCCTTTCCACCATGGATTGGATGGTGCCGAATCTTTCGGATACCATCTTCTCTAGGTAAGCGGCTAGAGCTGGATCTGAGATCTCGGGATGGTCAGGTGAATACTCTTCGTCCTCTGTATCGGATTCGTCTTCTTCTTCTTCCCGGGTTACGTCTCGAGTGTTTTCTTGATCGCCGGGTTTGTCGCCGGGCTGTTGAGGCGTTTCCTTGCCGTCGTGCGGGGTGTTGAGCGAAGCCATAGGTCGGACTTTGGTTCTGAACCGTTTTCGTTTGTTCCCTACTGCCCCGAGGGATCGGTTTTCTTGTCTGAGAGCGATGTTCTCGGCTTCCATGGCGTCTAGCTTCTTGGCGCTTTGCTGGAGTTGCTTGGAGTGTTCTCCAAGTTGATCTTTTAGGTATTGAACTTCCTGAACGAGTTCCAGACCTACAGGTGCGGTCTCCTGAGCCTTGTGAAGGTCGGTAATTTGACTCTGAAGGGTTTCGAATCGGCTCAGAAGCTCCTTCTCCTTCGGGGTCAGATTGGCTTGATTGGACTCGTCTTCCGGTGCCATCGTCACGTAGTTGAGTTACTCCCCTCCTTCTAGCGCCAAATTGTTATGATATTTTTGTGTAGGGTCGTTTTAGTACTACGGAACACTGGAAGACTATCAAGCTTTATGTTTATGTATGTGTTTTGAGAAGAGAAATCGAGGCAAAGAGATGTATTATTGAGTTTCTTTAGCGTTACAACGTTTTGGGTGTATAAACCCTAGTTTTCTAGCCTAACTCTCTAATCTCTCAGCCCCAAAGTGTCGATCCCTTGTTCTAGGGTTTGGGTTCCCCTTTTATAGTTGATGTCAGTCGGTCAATCTTGGGCGGCTTCCGTAATATTCAGGAATATATTACTTTCCCCTCGATATGGGAAACTTCCATATTCATGCGGAGGATCGGATCCTTGGTCCTTACGGCAGGGGCTAGGACTTGGTTCCTCGATACATGGACTGGACCCTGGATACTTATTAAATGGAGATCGGACCCTGGTGCCTCCTGGTGGAGATGGGTTCTTTGAGTAGAGGAGGGACCCTGGGTCTTTTCCAAACGAGGGCCCGGAAGTCAAGGCCCCTTCGGACGCTGGAGAAACCTCTAGCCTTGGATATTTTTCCCCAACACATCTAATGCATTGGAGTTATTGCATGCTGATCTATGTGGACCAATAAGTCCGGCAACTCTGTCCCACAACAAATATATCTTCGTCATTATTGATGATTGTACGAGATATATGTGGTCCATCTTACTCAAGGACAAAAGTGAAGCATACGAGAGATTTAAAATATTTAAGGCTCTTGTGGAGAATGAATTTAACAAGAAGATTGTAACACTCCGAACTGATAGAGGAGGGGAGTTCACATCCATGAAGTTTCAAGAATTCTGCAATGTCAATGGTATTAAACGTCATCTAACAGCTCCGTATACCCTGCAACAGAACGGAGTTGTGGAAAGAAGAAACCGAACGTCAATGGAGATGACACGGAGCATGTTAAAAGCCATGAAAGTACCTAACTACTTATGGGGAGAGGCTGTACGTCATGCAACATATTTGATCAACCGCATTCCTACTCGTGCATTGAAAGATCAAACCCCCTATGAAAGACTAAGAGGGAGAAAACCGAGTATTGGACACATACGTGTGTTTGGTTGCGTTGCACATGCTAAGCGTGATTCAGCTCTCACAAAGAAGCTAGACGACAGGTCTATGGCCTTAGTTCATCTAGGCATAGAACCTGGTTCAAAAGCATACAGACTTTATAACCCAAGTATTAAAAGAGTGGTTGTAAGTCGTGATGTTATTTTCGATGAAGAAACATGCTGGAACTGGAAGGGAGAGAAAAATAATGAAGAGACAGATTCTGGTAACTTCAGTATGACTTGGGGATTAAGTCTTGATGAAGGCAATGGTCAATACAGTGTCAAAACAGAGGAAGAAGTTATAGAAGAAGAACAATCTCAAGATGTAACAGAAGAAACAGAGGAAACTGAGTCCAACAATGAAGATGACACAGGACCAAGAAGATCATCTCGAGAAGTAAAACCACCTAAGTATCTAGAAGATTATGTGATGCTAGCAGAGGTGGAAAGTATCTTACTTTTACTATCTATCAACGATGAACCAGCAACATATCAAGAAGCAAAACGATATGTTTGTTGGATAAAAGCATGTAGAGAGGAAATAGACTCAATCAACAAAAACAAGACATGGAAGCTGGTTGATAAGCCGCATGGAGTCAAGATCATTGGGCTTAAATGGATATTCAAGGTAAAGAAGAATGCCGATGGTACTATCAACAAGTTCAAAGCAAGACTTGTTGCAAAAGGTTATGTACAAGAGCTTGGCATAGACTATGAAGAAGCATTCGCACCAGTAGCACGTATAGAGACTATAAGACTTCTTATCAGTCTTGCGTCTACACATGGTTGGGAAATTCACCATCTAGATGTGAAAACAGCATTCTTATATGGAGAGCTTAGTGAAGAAGTCTATGTGTCTCAACCAGAAGGGTTTGAAAAGAAGGGAGAAGAGCATAAAGTTTTCAAACTAACTAAAGCTCTATACGGGTTGAGACAAGCGCCTCGTGCTTGGAACACAAAGTTGGATCAAATCCTAAAAGGCCTCGGGTTTTCAAGATGTACAAAGGAGTGTTCTGTTTATCGTAAGCAAGAAGGTAAACTCTTGCTCCTTGTAGCAACATATGTTGACGATCTCTTCGTGACAGGGAACGACACCTCGGCTATTAAGACGTTTAAGGAAGCAATGTCTAAGCAATTCGAGATGTCTGATCTCGGATTACTTACATACTATCTCGGAATAGAGGTTAAGCAAGGATCGAATGGTATAACTATACATCAAGAAGCGTATGCACGACGAGTACTCGAAGAAGCAAGCATGGATGAATGTAATCAAACTCACATTCCTATGGAGTTTGGTTTACAGATGTCGAGAGCCCTTGATGAAGCAGAGATCGATGCTACTCAGTATCGAAGAAGAATAGGGTGCTTAAGATATATAATGCATACAAGACCAGACATGGCGTTCTCAGTTGGAATTCTAAGCAGGTACATGCATTCACCTCGAGAATCACACGGGAAAGCATTAAAGCAGGTTCTAAGATATCTTAAGGGAACTATGAGCTATGGATTGGAGTATAAGAAAGAAAAGATGCAGAAGCTTGTTGGGTATAGTGATAGCAGTCACAACACAAACCCGGATGATGGAAAGAGCACAACGGGTTACATATTTTGTGTTGGTGAAACACCTATCAGCTGAAACTCACAGAAACAGGATGTAGTAGCTCTGTCGTCATGCGAAGCAGAGTACGTGGCTGCAACAGAAGCCACGAAACAAGCGATATGGTTGCAAGAGCTTGTAAGTGAGATAACCAGAAACAAAGAAGAGAAGACGACGATAAAGGTTGATAACAAATCAGCAATAGCTTTGGCTAAGAATCCCGTCTTTCATCGAAGAAGCAAACACATCCATAAGAGGTTTCACTTCATTAGGGAATGCGTGGAGCGAGGACTAATAGACGTGGAACATGTGCCGGGAACGAAGCAGAAAGCTGACATCCTAACTAAAGCTTTAGCCAGAACTAAGTTCAAAGAGATGAGAGACTTAATTCAAGTTCAAGAAAATGGCTTGAAGCTTAGAAGGGAGAATGTTGGATAAGTTTCAAAGAGGAAACTTAGGAAACAAGTTATTCATAAAAAGGAAAGATGAATAACAAAATCTATTAGGTTTAGGATAAGATAAGATTCCTAGATCAATGTGTAATAGGTTAAGTTAAGGATACCTATCACCTATAAATATAGAGATCAATGTAAGAGCATCTTATAACAATAAGAAGAAAGCTAAGAAAGATAATAAAACAAAGAAACAGTTTTATTAACTAGTGTGTTTGTGTTCATACAACTCGACAAAGTTCGGATCCTGCGACGATACGTAGAAGGCACATGATAACTCCTCGTTAGCTATGAATTCTGAGGTACTTTCCATTACTATTCCGTACCTTTTCCCTTAGATCGATGCATTCGTAGAGTTGAACTTTTCGACTTAACAAAAGAGTTTGTGCTAAATTAGAAACCCTAATTCCAGGGAACTGAAGAGTGAAGAAGGGAGGAGGATCGTTAAGTGCATTCGGACTTTGCTTGCATACGTGGAATTTATCACTTGAGTAGTTGAGTTTATGTTTCTTGGATTTTAATAATTTTTCGTTATATAATAAAACTAAGGTCGACAAAATAAGAATAATAATCCCTCCGTTTTTTTTAACGTCTGCAGATAATACTATAAATCAAAGTAACATGATTTAAACAACAAGGGGGAGATAAAAAGCTCAATCTCATTCATAAAGATCTACGAACTAGAAAATCCCGCCTCCCTGCTGATGATGTCGTGAAGCCACGCTGGTCCTCCTAAGGCAATGTACGACTGAAATCTTCCATCTCTTAACACGCTCTTCGCAATCTCTCTTACTACTCTGTTTGATGATGATGATTCACGTTCAAAACCTATCGCGGCGAACTGAGAGCATAACGTACCAATACGTTTTAGGATCACACGAAACCTGGGCCATTCGACGGACTTTTCAACAGAGGCCACAAGGTCATGAAGATCAGAGCCAATGATCACTGAATGATATCCAATATCTAACATACTTTGTAAAGCCCACTCAAGGCATCTAAGCTCCGCCGTAAGTCTGTTGGGAGAGAAAGTAAAGGCGTCTCTGGCATGGTGCAGGACGTTGCCTGACGTCTCTGATTACAAAAGCATTGCCACTATGAAGCTTACCATTTCTCCAGTTAGCGTGGATATTACACTTCACAAAACCGGGTATAGGGGGTTCCCATTTCCTGTTCTTCTCCATTAGTCCGTTACACGTCTCTGGACCCGCCTGTTCCTTCTGCAGCTCATTCCACAGTCTCGCTTCCTCACCCGCTAATTGTAGTTGTATATCCATCGAGACCTGCGTCTCTGCATACAAAATGGAGTTCCTGTTTTTCCAGATAGCCCACATGATCCATGGAATAGCTTGACGTTGTTGAACTGGCAGGGAAACGTCAGACATATACTGAAGAAATAAGGCTAGGAGCTCGGTGATATTCATCATTAGCTGAGGGATCAAAACGGTGATGCCCACCTTATGCCACATTTCCTGGGCTGTTACGCACTGAAAAAGAACATGAGCGATGGATTCTGAGCCGGAGTTACACAGTTAACAACGTGTATCCAGATTCATCCCACGAGTATTCAGACGTTCCGACACTGCTAAAGCACCTGCTGCCGCTCTCCACAAGAAACTACGAATCTTGGGAATAGTAGGGACCTTCCAAATCTTCCGTTTAAGTTCTAGGAGACCTTGGGTGCCCATTTCATACTGCATAGCCTCTGTTTCCTTGTCTTTAACCGCTAGAGCATATCCACTTTTAACCGTATAAGAGCCATGTGATGTGTACGCCCATATTTCCTTATCTGCAGAGTTCCCCGTCGGAATATGCATTATACGTTGAACTTCATTGACAGGGAACAGCTCGTTGAGTCTCTCAACATTCCAACTTCCATCCTCCTGAATGAGAGACGAGACTCTCAAGTTCACATCAAAAGTTCTCTGCTTACTAATTGGTCTTCTCGGTTCATCATCCATGATCCACTTCGAAGACCAAACAAAAGTCGATGCTCCGTCCCCAATAGATTTTGTTAACCCCTTATGCAATAGCTCTCTTCCAAAAAGGATACTGCGCCACGCATAAGAAGGACGAGACCCTTTCCCACAATCCAAAAAGGACTTACTAGCGTAGTATCTTCCTTTATAAATCCTAGCAATCAGACTATCCGGGTTATTCAAAAGCCTCCACGCTTGCTTGGCTAATAAGGCTTGATTAAAGTCTTCGATATCACGAAAGCCAAGACCTCCATTCGCCTTAGAAACAGTGAGCTTCTTCCAAGAAATCCAATGAATCTTTTTCTTGTCACCATTCTCATCCCACCAAAAACTAGCCATCGCACTCATCAGTTTCTTGCAGTGATGCTTAGTGAGTCGAAAGCATGACATTGCATACACATGCATCGCCATAGCAATGGATTTAAGAAGTACTTCTTTACCTCCTAATGACAGTTTCTTTGCGAACCACCCCCTCAATCTTTTATTCAGTTTTTCACCCACAAAAGCTAGTAATTTTTTGCTTGGATCCACTGAAACACTCAGGCAAGCCAAGGTATTTCCCATCACCACCTTCATTATCAATGCCTAGGAACGCAGCTAACACTCTCCGCATAGTTGGATCAATAGCAGCCCCAAAAGTGATTGCAGACTTTTGGAAGTTAATCACCTGACCAGAGGAATCACCATACAGCTTCAGTCTTCTTAGGAATTCAGAGCATTCAGCTAATGTAGCTCTACATAAGAAAAAACTGTCATCTGCAAACAGTAAATGCTGTACTGCAGGACAACTTGGGGCGATCTTCATTCATGTAATCTTCCCACTTAGCTCTCCATGTTTCATCGTATGGATGAGGGCCTCTGCACAAATAATGAAAAGGAATGGAGATAAAGGGTCTCCCTGCCTAATCCCACGCTGAGGAAAGAAATGTCCATACGATTGACCATTGAGAAGAACAGAGTATGATACTGATCGAACACACACCATGATCCAAGCAACCCAAATCTGATGAAAACCGAGCTTACACAATAAAGCTTCCAAGAAATCCCACTCAACTCTGTCATAAGCCTTCGACATATCCGTTTAGATGGCGATGTAATCATCTTTGCACATCGTATTGGTCCGAAGCCCGTGAACCATCTCATGAGCTATTAATAAGTTGTCGGAGATAAGCCTTCCTCCCACAAAGGCACCCTGCGCCGGCGAGATTATCTGAGAAAGTACTATTTTCAATCGATCACACAACACCTTCGAGATGATTTTGTAAACCACAGAACATAGGCTAATGGGACGTAGGTCCTTCATCTGATTAGGATTCGGAACTTTCGGAAGCAGACACAACTCTGTGAAATTCCAATCCGAAGGGATGTGTCCTGTGGAGAAAAAACCACGCACTTCTTGAGTGACCTGAGGTCCCACAATGCTCCAAAACTTCTTGAAGAAATGGCCCGTCATGTCATCAACACCAGGAGAACTATCTCCCTTAATTTCCTTTACTGCTCGTTGTATCTCTGCATCGGAGACAGGTCTGATGAGATCCTGATTCATCCTCTCCGTTACTCTTGGGAGTAATCCTTCCAGCAGCTCACCAGAATCCGCAGACCCATTCGACTGAAACAGCGTAGTGAAATATTTCACTGCAATCTCTCCCTTCATATCCTCAGCAAAAGACTCTTGGCCCGTCTCATCTATTAACGAATGAATCTTGTTCTTCATTCTCCTCGACTCCACCCAGCCATGAAACACCTTAGTGTTTTTATCACCTACACGAAGCCAAGAATTTTTACTCTTTGTTTGCCAGTAAATTTCCTCCTCCTGATAAGCTTTCTCCAGTTCTGTACGAAGACTAGGTAATCTTGATAAATCCGGTCTGACTTTAGTTTCTTCTAACTCAAGCTCTCTCCTCAACTTCATAATATTTGTATTAGAATTAATGTGAGCAGATCTCTTCCATTTTGCCAACTCCATTCGACAAGTCTTAATACGCGTCGAGACGGATGCTGGAACAACAGAATTGTTCAAAGTCCATCCACGCCTTATCACATTAACAATATCCGGCTTCTCACACCACCTTTTGTCAAAAGTAAATCTTCCAGTGCGCCTCTGGACAGTGGAATCCAGACCCGTGTAAATAGGTCTATGGTCTGAACCAGTTTTCTCCAAGTAGAAAGAGTGAGAGTTAGGAAAGAGACTGAACCATTCCGCATTACCAAATGCTCTATCCAGCCTACATTGAACCCACACCTTCTCCTTAACTCCATTATTCATAAACTCTCTAGTTCCAGCCCACGATAATCTATTACCAGAACTAGGAATTTCCTTAAGACGACAATCTCGCGCCATCGCACGAAACTCAAAAAAAGAGCTCTCCGGTCGAATTAAACCACCCACTTTCTCTGAGTTATTCATCATCTCATTGAAGTCCCCAACCAAAAACCATCCACCATTTCTATGCAAACCAATATCTTTCAATCTATTCCACACCTCTCGTCGTCTCTGTTGCACAGGATCTCCATACACAAAGGAGATGAAGAAACTGCGAGATCCAGACTTAATCTTCGTATCGATGATCCTACTAGACGAAAATAAAATTTCCACTTCAAAACTATTCTTCCAAAACAACGCTAAGCCTCAACTGCGTCCCACTGGGTCAACCAAAAAACTGTGGTCATAACCCAACGAACCCTCAAACTTAGACACAAATTCACTAGAGTTTTTAGTCTCTAGGAGAAACAAAAAATCCGGGAGATGTACACGGCACAACTCCTCTAGGCGTCGAACTGTCAAGTTGCCTCTCAAACCTTGACAGTTCCAACTGAGCGTCGTCATTGAGAGTCGGACGGGTTTCAGGACCCCATCAAACCCTTCACTTGTTTTAAACCCTTGGAAGATATCTCTCCTTCATCCTGAGCCTTTCGCTTAACAGATATGTCTTCATCGACCCTCCCCTGCTGCGCGGTCCCAGAGGGAGAAACCCTCCTATGACTCTGATTTTGCCTCACCCATGAGGAACGGCTTCTGCTAGAGCTCCTTCCTCCGCTACGACGGTCCCCCGAAGTTGCTGAAACACTACCCATAGCAAAGGTTTTATTCTCCACACGCAGAACAGGTAGTGCCCCTGCATCCTCCGATGTAAAATCCACTCTGCTATCTTGGTATTTTGCTTGATGATCAGCATCTTCACTATCATCACCAAAATCTAGTCTTCTTCTTTGTTTAGAGAAACCACGAGAGGAGGATTCAGCCACATCAGAAATACCTCCGGCCTCCACTCTCCTAAAATCGAAAACCTTTCCCTTGTCTTTGTCCTTCTCCGGTGAAAGAATAGGAGCACTTTCAAGACGAAGGCAAGATCTCTGAGCAATAGGGTCTTTTGACAAATCCTGCAATGTTTTCTTCATCTTTGCTTCCCTGATTTTCCTCTCATTCGGATCCACACAGTCCATATACAACCGCATCTGTTCAAACACCTCAGGAATCACGACCGAAGAAGGAGGTTCAAAACCTAGTGGGATGGTTGGCGCCAATAGAGGCATCAACTTGTCAACCAAATCTGTATGATGTTGCCTTCCGTTAGACGTCATCGCCTCTCCTGACCTGTGTGGGAGCACTACACCTTTTCCTTTAGCCTTAGATCCCTTTAAAAGAGGGCATCTTAGCTTCTCATGCGATAAGCGGAAGCAATGATAGCACTTCTTACGCACTCTCTCGTACTCCACACCCACAAATTCCACTCTGCCTCGTGGCAAAGTAAGCGACTTCTTCTCCCAGAGAGGTTGATTTAAATCCAATACTACTTGTACTCTAACATATTCCAGGACGTGAGGCTTCGCCGGGTCAAATTCAATGACTTTGACGTGCCCAATTTCATCAGCAACAGTGTCAATTGTCTTCCAGGTAAGGTAGTTTACCGGAAGATTGAGGAGCCTAATCCAAACCGTAGCAAACTGAAAGTAAGTAGGTGGTGGAACCTCTACCCAACGCTCCAACGCTAGGCCCCAATCATCGAAAGTCCAGAACCCTTGCTTCAAAATCATCTGAATATCCGTTTCAAGGTCAAAAACAAACTGGAACCTATCTCTCGACAAAGCAATACCTCTGGCCCTCTCATAAACCTTCCAGACGACTGGCATAGTTCGTAACATTCTTCTCATATTCTGACAATCAGGATTCAAAAGCTTGCCCATTAAGCTCTTGCTACCTCTCTCTATTGCACAATACTCTGCTTCGTCCGGTATCACAATTGTCTTGTCCTCTCCAAGCGACATACTTCGCATCACATCAGCCAAATTCGATTCCATCAATAGAAGAAAAAGTTTTCTCCTCCGAGATATACTCAAGTTGTAGAAATTTCTTTGTGTTAGAGTTTGCGGCGCTACTCCATACCCTATAAATACCAAAAGTCTCAAAGCTAGATTTCTGGAAAAAAGGAAATTTTCCAGGGATTCCTCCTTATCTCCAACGAGATTTTGGAAAATTTCCCCCTAATCTTGAACGCAGCAGGGATCTCATCCCTCTGAAAGGAAGCTCCACTGAGATAGACTAGATAGTCATTCCTCCGGGAAAAAGTAGAAATCGTCTGAAATCGCCCTAGATATCGCCCTTTTCGCCCTAGAGCCGCCATAATAATCCCTCCGTTTGAGTTGAGTAAACTTTTCTTTTGGAAATAAATGTCACTTTATAATTTTAATATTTTTGAAATTTGATTCAAGTTTTTTCTTTGCTTTTTTTTTTTGGTTATGACCATTTGCTATATTGATGCCTAAATTTTGTATGTTTTACTGGTTTCTGGTTTTTGTTTTTGAAAAATCATTTTTTTGCCAATCAATATTTTGGAAAAAATGATTCTCTAAAATGTAATGAAACTAAAAAAAACCTAGATTTTGACCCGCATTTAAAAAAGACTGGTATATTTTATGTTGAAAAAAATATTTTACATGATAATAATTATGATTTTTAAAGAATTATATATTTTAACTTTTCATGACTTATTTTTGTTATTTTAAATATGGCTAAATTTTTAAAGACATTAGATAATTCTAATCCATAATATGATTTTATTTATTGAACCCATAATTGAACTTATTTTACACTGATTTTTTTTAGTTTGAATAAAATATTTAATATTTTCAACATTCTTTGTATTGAAAATTTTAATTGTGCATTTCAAAAAAAGTTCTATAATTTTATTAAATTTATTTTTATGTGATTTAGTTTTTATTTTAAATGAAACTATTTTTTAAGAAGTTGAGATAATTCAGACGCGTATTATAATTTTGTTGATTTAATCATTTGTTATTTCAACTTGATTTTATTTTGAATTTTCATTTAATAAATGTTTTCAAATAATTGATAACGTGAAAGATTTTTTGGAAAGATATGGCGTAAATATTTAAGAAACAAATTTTTTAAAATGCTAAGAACTGAATTATTAAATACTCTTTAATATAATTACAAAATAATAATTTTTTATTGGTTGCAAATAATGTCGGCAAAAAAATACATACAATTATTGTAAGTAATTGGAAAAGTCAGGATCATATTCATAAGATGTATTCAGCTTTAATAGTATAAATGTTCGTGGCTAACTGATTTTATAAACTGATAAAAAAACTGTTTATTTAGTAAAATAATTATATTAAATGAAAAATTAAGTGAAAATAAATGTAACACATTTTTTTATTTAAGTTATTATTTTATTTATAAAAACATGGCTCTGAATAATATTTTTGGTTACGTTATTTTCCACCGGTTGAAACTAAAATAATTTTTTTTACTAAATCGAACATTTAACTATATATAAAACTTAGTTATTTACATTTTTATTTTATAATTAGCACAAAATATATATTGATTAACTAATAAATAAAATATTTACTATTATTATGGTAATATAATTAATGATGTGTATTATCGTTACGTTAATATATTTAATAAAATTATTAAGCAAGCTGGAATGTGAAAATACAATTAATGTAATACTACTGTTCATGTTTTCAAACAATTTTCATTTTGAATATTATACTGTTTTGCAAACATCTCCAAAATGTACTTCAACTTTAATAATATTGATGTAAGGAAATTAGTTTTTCAAATAATTACTTAATTCTACACTAAAACTGAAGGAAAAATTGCTGAAATGGAACAAAAATTCAATAAGATTGTACTTTTGATATAATACCAATATTAAGATTTTTTTAGTATAATATTTTTCATAATCTTTAAACTAGCTATTGAGTAACCAAATTAATCAATAAATACATTTTAAAAGTATTTAAATATTAAAAAAAAAATTAGAACTTAAAATTTAATTATATATATATATATATATATATATATATATATATATATATATATATATATATATATATATATATATATATATATATATATATATATATATATATATATATATATATATATATATATATAATTTTAAGACGATATTTTAGAGTATATTAATAAAAATAATAAATTTAATGTTTTCTTATATTATTAATTGTTTTATATAAACAATTGAATTCCAAATAATTATAATAAAAATAAACATATTAATAAACATTTAATTAACATAAAGAGCACACAAAAATGTTAATATTATTTTATAAATTAGACACTGAAATTTACAAACAGGTATTTCCAAAATATCCACTATAAGTTTTTAGTCGATATTCAACAATTTAAAGTGTATGTCAACTATTGTATTAATTATTTAAATATCTTAAACTTTTATTAAATATTTTAAATGTTTAATCATATTTGATAAAGAAATAATTTTATACTTTAATATTTATAATAAGTAACACTTATATTAATATGTTTACAATACTTATATACTTAAATTTAATTATTATTTTTAATTAATAATGTTAAATAAATCTTCTCATGCATAGCACAAATAATAATATTTATATATTTCTGTGATAAATACAACTGAATTCTAAAAAATTCTATAAATATATACATTAATAAAAAAAATATAGATATATAATTTTTATTCGGTGTATGTTTTTAAATATATCCAAAAATGTTAAATATATATGTTTGCAAACATATTGAAAAATCAAAAATATATGATTGTAACGTTTTAGGCAAGTACATAGATTACAAATATTTTTAGAATATTTTTATGACCAAATATACACATTTTAGCGAAGCTAAAATAAATAATATTAGAATATTTTTAACTGAACTTTCTAAATTTCGCAAAAATATCATTTTTTTCTTATATGTAGAATGCACTTTCTACACTTTATAGAAATAAGACAAAAAATTCCGTAAGCAGATTTCACCAATGTAACCATTGGAGTTGCGTCTAGGTTTCGTATTCCTAGAATTTTAGAATACCTTATAAATATAGAAACTACGTCTAGAAGAAAAGTAACTATTTTTAGAATTCACATTTCTATTTTTAGATGTTTAATTAAAAATAGATTATTTGTTCTACAAAGAGTAGATGAACTTGTTTAATTTAGAATTCACTTTCTACTAACTCGTTTTCCATAGAAGATGAAATCTACTTATAGTAAAGTGTAATTTTAAAATTTAATTTATCAAGTTTTCGAACCAAAAAAAAATAGAAGTTTGTGTATATGGTGTTTTGTCAATTGTTTCTATTTCTTATAATCTTTTTGATTCAAAATTTTATTAATTTCATAAAATTTTAGAATTGAAAATGGTAAAAAGGACAAAAACTGGATAAAAAGTTTATACCAAAAGGACCACCATGATGAATTTTAGTTCGGTTTAGCAATTTTCTGAACCAAAAGCTATGATTTCTTAGAATGTAGCGATATTTTATTATTTATTATTTACTTTAAAATCTTATATATATATATATATATATATATATATATATATATATTTAATTTATTCTAAGTTTATCTGCTATCTAAAATCCCACATGTTTTTTTACCATGATATCCATTAAACTATACAGCAAAGTATTAAAAATAAAATAAAAATTGTTAATAATTCATAATGAGAAATGATGGATGATTATATTCATGTAGTTTTCGAGTTCCAAAATAAAAATATTGTCCAATAATTAAGTTATTAGAGTTTTTTTGTGGCTAAATTATTTTTATAATTGTTTAATTAATATTTCATACTACAAAATATATATAATAGAATTTATTAAAATTGATAGTTATATCTTCTATACATTTATTAAATAGTCATTTTAATTTTTTTTTAAACTCTAGCTATTATTTTTATATGTTAGAGTATTTGAATTACATAATTTTTGTATACTTACCATCTTTAAAATTTGTTTTTATTTTTTTTTATAAAATATAGTTTTATTGACCGGGATGCCACACATGTACAATTTGTTTTTCTAAAAATAACCAAGATAATTGTTTTATAATTTTTTTTTATAGAAAATGAAAAACTTCTAAACTCTTATATATAGTGAAATTAACAAAAAATAATTAAATGATAAATTTTAATCTTATACGAGAGATATACTCGTAAATCTATATAACCAATGAACAAAACTTAGGTTCACCCCTATGGTGAACCTTTAAATTTATTCCTCATCTAATGACCAACCAAAATACCAACTAAATTAATGATTAAAAAATATTTGTTTTATTTAAAAAACAAAATAATTAAAAAACAAAAATGTATCAATTTTAATAATGCTAATGCCACTATCTAAATTCAAATTCTATACCCTAAAATCAAATTCTATACCCTAAAATCAAATTATAAACTCAAACTCTATACCTTAAATCCAAATCGTATACCCTTAACCCAAACCATAAACTTTAAACCAAAAAACCTAGACCTTAAACATAAACATATACCCTAAACCCAAACCTAGACTCTAAACTCAAACGGTAAATATTACACCTAAATCATAAACTCTAAATCATAACCGAAACTCTATACCCTAACCCAAATCTAAGATCATAAATCCAAACCATAAACTCTAGGATTTACTATTTAGGTTTAGAGTCTAGGATTTAGATTTAGGGTATATGTTTTGGTTTAGGGTTTATGGTTGGGTTTAAGATCTTGGATTTTAGTTTTGGGTATATAGTTTAGATTTATAATTTAGGGTTTAGGGTTTAGAATTAAGGTATGTGATTTACGATTTGGGTTTAGAGTCTAGGGTTTGGGTTTAGGGTATAAGTTTAAGTTTAGGGTATAAGTTTAAGTTTAGGGTCTAGGTTTTTGGTTTAGAGTTTATGGTTTGGATTTAGGGTTTAGGATTTGGATTTAGAGTATAGAATTTGCATTTATAATTTGGGGTTTAGAATATAAAATTTGGGTTTAGGGTATAGAGTTTGAGTTTAGGGTTTAGATAGTGGCACTAGCATTAATAAAATTGACCCTATTTTATTTTTCAGTTATTTTGGTTTTTTTTTAATTATTTAATGTTTTTTAATCATTAATCTAGTTGAAAATTTGATTGGTCATTAAAGGAGGTGTGAATTTAAAGGTTTACCATAGGGGTAAATCTAATTTTTGTTCATAACCAGTTTACATAAAAATTTTAAATATAGTGTTCGGGTATTTGTTAGGTTTAGGGCGCATTTTCGGATTTTGGTTCTACTTTGTAACACGTTTGAGGATCCATATCGGTATTTTTGTAAGTATTGATCGGAATCGGATACAACACATCAGATTCCGATCGATTTTCAATTACATCCTAGAACCCATAAAATAACCATATATGATTCAGATTTTGGTTATATCAGATCAGTTTGGATAATCCCAAGTCAATTTTAATTTTTATAAACAAATCGTAAGAAATATATACTTATGAGCAACAATAACATTTAGTTTCAATCATTACAACAATATAACTTTTATAATGACGGTATTGTGATATGATAAAAAAATACAAATATATCATAAGATTAAAATTCTAGTATTTAATTATTTTTGTTAATTTTACTAATAATATAAATCTATACGCAAAGTTGTGACACATTTATATTATTTGAAAATTTTGAAAATTCACGTATGCTTTTGCACTGGTATAAATGGGATATAAGTTGAACATACTGCGGTATGTTTGATATGAAATGAATGTGTCAGTTATAGAATTGATATTTATATAGTGAAAATTAGATGATGCCGCAAATAAAGTCACTTATCATTATCTCACCCTTATACTTAATTTTATTTACATTTTTTTTTGTCAACAATTTTATTTACACTCTAGTCCTCAAATTAAAACAGATTCAGCTCCATAAAACAAAATTAGGCAAAAAAAAAAAAGATTAATTAACAAAAAAAATGTCGTTTCTATAAACCAGAAATAGCTGCCCAACCTTCTCATCTTCTCGAACCCTAATCAAGCCGGCTCATCTCGAAAGAAAAAAATTCCCAGAAATTGCATCTCTCCATCACCCCCAGATTCTCTCTCACCGTTACCCAAAACCCTCTCCTCCTTCTGATTCCACCTGATACTTCCCCGGAACCGAAGTCCTTTAACCGTAATTTAAATCCAAGTTTATTACCTAACCGATTCCCTCCGTAACCAACCGACCAACCAACCCGGTCACAACCTACAAACCAAACAGGTTCGTGTTAAATTCCTCTGTTTATTCTTACGAATCGGAGAACCTCACCGGTTCGGTCTCTTTCCCTCTCGATCAGAAGAAGATCTAAATGTTTTCATTGGTTGTTGTATGTTTCGTAGGAGAGAATAATAATGGATTCAGATTTGGAGCCAGTAGCTCTGACACCACAGAAACAAGACAGTGCATGGAAACACTGCGAGGTCTACAAATACGGAGACAGAGTCCAGATGAGATGTCTCTACTGCAAGAAGATGTTCAAAGGAGGCGGGATCACCCGCGTCAAAGAGCATCTCGCCGGCAAGAAAGGCCAAGGCACCATCTGCAACCAAGTCCCCGAGGAGGTCCGTCTCTACCTCCAGCAGTGCATCGACGGAACCGTGAGGCGCCAGAGGAAGAGGCGGAGGTCTAGCGCCGAGCCTCTCCCCATAGCTTACTTCCCTCCTTCTTCTGAAGGAGAGACTACTCAGCTCGTTGAAGCTTCTGATGTAGTTGCTGCAGGTGGTGGGCAGAGGACGAAGCAGAGGACTTACAGGAGTAGGAAGAACAGTAGTAATAATAATGAGTTGGCGAATGTTGAGGATTTGATTGGTGGAGATATGGATAATAATAATCTGATCCCTGTTGCTATTAGTAGTGTTAAGAACATTGCTTCTTTTTCGAAGGAGCGTGAGAAGACGGTTCACTTGGCGATTGGGAGGTTCTTGTTTGATATCGGAGCTGAGTTTGACGCTGTGAGCTCTGTTAACTTCCAGCAGTTGGTCGATGCGATTGTTTCAGGAGGTTTTGGTGTTTCTTTGCCTGCTAGTGAAGACAGACATCAGAGGTTGGATTTTGAAGAGTTGTGTGGATGAATTGAAGAAAGATAGTAGTGCTTTTCGTTTTATAAATGCCGGATCTGTACAACAAAACAACACGGATATGTTTATTCAGTCACTGCGTCAAGTTCAACTCAGCAAATACGACGCTGAATTATCCGATTATCCGTTGTGACGACTACTTTTAGCTAGAACACCAAAGAATTTGTTTCTGCCCTACGCTGATCCCAGGGCAGGGCCGGTTCTGACCCCATTCGGATGAAACAATTGAATGGGGCCTAGGATTTTTTTTAAACTCTTCTAAGTTCACTTGTTTGATTTCTCATTAGTAAGCAATGACACAAAAGTGTAACATGAGAAGCAGTATAACATAGCCAGTTTAAAAGATATAAACAAATTTTTTAAATATTTTTTTCTTCATTTTAATATAAGAAAGTAGTAAAGGCAATGAGAGACAATAATAGTGTTTTAGGTTCAGTTTTGGATTTTTGAGAATTTTTTTATGACTATTTAAGGCCTAAATTTTTTACTTCGTATTGGACCCGGAAAAATTCAGGACCGGCACTGTCCCAGCGTCAGAGAAAAGAACAGAGGTATTGATGAATGCAGACCATTGTGGAAGAAGACAGGATCTTCTGTTTTGGTACAAGAATCCAGTTCAGACAAAGGCAATAACGTTCTTAGCTTCTTGGTTCACTGTCCGGAGATACTGTATGACAGATTGACAGAACATCAAAAACGCAAGAAAATAAAAACACGAGGAATACGTTATATTGTAGATTAATGGCACAGTAAAAAAAAAATCAAATAAGTCTCTGAGAAGACGTTATGTCAAATCACATCCAACTATAGAGAGGCAACCCATCGTCTCTTCCCTTGATCATTTTGAAAGAAGAAGCGAAATGTACACAACGCGGTTCTTGTCTCTTACATAAAGATAATTAGCATCTGAACAAACGCCTTCGTCAACATCGATGACTTAGAAATATGTTTATCTTCAATAGTTCTTTTACTGTATACGGAAACATTGTATTGAACACTTAAAGTTAATACTGCTTTGTTTTTTTATAGAATAGAAGCCAAGAATATGACAATCAAAACCCCTTTTTGTATAAAATGTCATCAATAGCTGCAGGAAGTGTTCATACTACTAAATGAACAATGTCATTTATGGTATATATAGGAATCAAGGTCACAGAAAAATATCACCACTTAACACAGTTCAAACGCACACGCAAAACAAACGAAAGAATGATAGGGACCATCTTTCTTCTCTTCTTTTCTATTTCAGGTTTTTCATACACTTCTGCTTCTCTTACACTGTGTCGTCCTGACCAAAGGGATGCACTTCTCCAGTTCAAGAGTGAGTTTGAGCTTCGCCAACCACCTGAGTTTCTTGAAGAGAATATGCAGGATGGTGGGCTCCAGTGGGTCGATGTCACTTCTTATCCCAAGACAAAATCATGGGCACACAATAGCAATTGTTGTTATTGGGACGGTATCACATGCGATGATAGCTCAGGTGTGGTGACTGGGTTAGACCTTAGTTGCAGCTGCCTCCACGGCGATTTCAAACCCAATAGCAGTCTTTTCAGATTACGACATCTCCGGAATCTGAACCTTGCTTACAACGATTTCAATGACTCTTCAATCCCAACTGAGACGCATAAACTCATCGGGCTGCAGAGACTTAACCTTTCCCACTCTTACTTTTCTGGTAAAATTCCAACAGAGATTCTTCACCTGACCAAATTGCTCTCTCTCGATCTTTCTTCTTCCTTTTTAATGCGTTCTCGGATCCTCTTATCCACTGAAAAACCATTTCTTTTTCAACTTGCACAAAACTTGACAAACCTCAGACAACTTGATCTGACCAATGTAAACCTTTCCTCAGAAGTTTCTCAGGCGATCTCAAACCTAACCTTTCTAAGATCAATCCGCCTTCATGGTTGCAACTTATTTGGTAGACTTCCTCGGAGTGTTCTTCTGAGTCCAACTATTCAGTCCATTGATTTGAGAATCAATCCATATCTTGAATTCTCTCTCCCAGAATTCAATGGAAATAACTCTCTTGTATATTTGGACGTGTCTGGAACATCTCTTTCAGGTAAGATACCAGACTCTATCAGCAACCTCAAACATTTGAAGCTTTTGAGGTTTTACAAGTGCAAGTTCACAGGGAAGATTCCGCCTTCAATTGGAAACCTTTCTCTTCTCAACATTCTCGACCTTAGTTCTAATAACTTTGCTGGTGAAATCCTATCTTCATTCCAGAATCTGAACCGAATGACTGATTTAAATCTGCGGGGAAACAAGCTCAGCGGCGAAGTTCCCACTGCTGCGCTATTCAATCTTACAAAGTTATCATTCATATCACTAGCCTCCAATCAGTTCACAGAAACGCTTCCTCCTAATATCACTTCACTCTCCAACGTGAATTTCTTTGACGTTGGGTCAAACTCTTTCTTTGGGACAATCCCTTCTACGTTCTTCACCATTCCTTCTTTGGAGATACTTATTTTGAGTGATAACCAATTCACTGGCCCTCTAGAGATTGGGAATATATCTTCTATGTCTAAGCTGTCAACATTAGATCTTTCCCACAACAATTTCATAGGGCCAATCCCTGGATCCATATCTAAATTAGTCAACCTTATCAGTCTTGATCTTTCCTATTTCAACACCCGAGGCCCACTTGACATTGGTATCTTCTTGCATCTCAAGTCGTTAGAATATCTTACACTATCCCACATAAACACCACCACTACGATTGATTTGAATGCATTTTTATCCTCGCCTCTCAAGTCGCTGTCTAGCTTGGATCTCTCAGGCAGCCAAGTTTCACTAGAAAACATGAGTTCTGTCTCCACCCTTTCATCTCAGTTGCAACATCTGTACTTATCCAGCTGTGGCATCACAGTGTTTCCAGAGTTCATAAGGTCCCTACAAAATATCTTTACCATAGACCTTTCTAACAACAACATCAAAGGTCAAGTTCCCACATGGTTATGGAGACTACCAGAATTAAATATTGTTAATCTTTCCAACAACACATTCAGTGGGTTCAAAGAATTCCTAAAAGATCTCTCAAGAACGACGATACGGATAATAAATCTGAGCAAAAACAACTTTTCCAGAGAGGTCCCCAGATCAATATGCGATACGAGCTCTCTAAGTGTCGTTGATTTATCAAACAACAACTTTAACGGATCTGTTCCACAGTGTCTCAGTAATCTCATCAAGAGGAATCTTTCAGTTTTGAACCTCGGTAACAATCACCTAAGTGGAGAACTACCAGATATATTTCTCAACAACTGCAACCTAAGGTCACTCAATGTTGGTCACAACCAATTGGGGGGGAAACTTCCAAGATCTCTGTCGGATTGCTCTTATCTGGAGGTTCTAAACATCGAGCACAACAGAATCAACGACACATTTCCATTCTGGTTAGGATCCTTATCAGAGCTACAAGTACTAGTCCTCCGCTCTAATGAGTTTAATGGGTCATTACAGTGCCAACCAAAGGTTGAATCTTTCTTTCCTCAGCTGCGAATCATAGACATATCACACAATGACTTCACAGGAACCTTACCGTCAGACTTCTTCATGTACTGGAATGCTATGCACTCGGAAGGAGATAGTTCAGAACTGGAGTATATTGGAGACGTCAACAACTATTACCAGGACTCAATGGTGTTGATGAACAAAGGAATGGAGATGGAATATACCAGGATCTTTAAACTCTTGACAGCAATTGATCTTTCAGGAAACAGACTACAAGGCATCATACCTGAATCTATTGGTCTGGTCAAAGCTCTTAAAGTGCTAAACCTATCAAAAACGGTTTTTTCGGCAACATACATTCATCTTTGGCGAATCTGAATCAGCTAGAGTCACTAGACTTATCACATAACAAGCTCTCGGGCCACATTCCTTCTGAGCTCGCGCAGTTGACGAGTCTATCAACCATAAGGGTCTCACACAACAAGCTTGTAGGGATGATTCCGAAAAGCACACAGTTTCAAACGCAGAACGCATCGGACTTTGAAGATAACGTTGGACTCTGTGGTCCTCCTCTTGATGACTGTGGAATTGGCCGTGATGATTCGCCGCTTACACATCACGAGGAGGAGGAGGAAGAAAAGGAGGAAGTGCTGAGCTGGATTGCAGCTGCTATAGGTTTCGCACCAGGTATCGTGCTTGGATTGACCATTGGACATTTCATGATTCTCTACAAACCGCATTGGTTCTTCAAGGTCTTCCACATCAACGATCGTCGTGTTGGATAAGCTTCAAAGAGGAAACTTAGGAAACAAGTTATTCATAAAAAGGAAAGATGAATAACAAAATCTATTAGGTTTAGGATAAGATAAGATTCCTAGATCAATATGTAATAGGTTAAGTTAAGGATACCTATCACCTATAAATATAGAAATCAATGTAAGAGCATCTTATAACAATAAGAAGAAAGCTAAGAAAGATAATAAAACAAAGAAACAGTTTTATTAACTAGTGTGTTTGTGTTCATACAACTCGACAAAGTTCGGATCCTGCAACAATATTTGGTATCAGAGCTCGTGGTTTGAAGCTAAAATCGAGTAACTATGGCTGATACGAAGGCGTTGATAGACGCAAAGGGTTTGGGACATAAAGAACGGGTTCCAAACATAGTAGTTTGTCTGATATTAACAACAACAAACTATACAGTGTGGGCGAAGAAGATAAAGGTACTTCTAAGAGTTCACGAGGTCTGGGAGACGATTGAAGTCGGAGGTGATGACAGCAAAAAGAAAGACCTCGCAACAGCACTCCTTTATCAATCATTACCTGAGAACTTGGTCTCACAGATTGGAGACGATGACTCTCCTAAGGAAATTTGGGAAGCTATTAAATCAAGGAACCTCGGTGCAGAACGAGTAAGGATGGCTCGCCTACAAACTTTAATGAGCGAGTTTGATAGGCTTACAATGAGTGACTCAGATACCATTGATGTCTTCATTGGTAAGATGACCGAGCTCACATCAAAGGCAGCATCGTTGGGACAAAGTATCGATGAAGAGAAGAAGGTGAAAAAATTTCTAGATAGTCTACCAGACAAGTTCATTCACATGACAGCCTCATTGGAGCAACTTCTTGATTTGAATCAAACAACGTTTGAAGATATTGTGGGAAGACTTAAGGCATACGAAGAAAGAATCAAGAGAAAAGCTTCACACGATCAACAAAACAATCTCCTGTTCGCAAAATCTGAAGCATCAGATGATCAGAACCCAAAAGGAAGAGGTAGAGGAAGCTGGAATCGTGGACGAGGTAGAGGAAACAGAGGAAGAGGGCGTGGCAGAGGCAACTCAGTCGAGAGAAACAAGGAGAAGAAGGATTACTCGCAGATTGAATGCTTTAACTGTCATAAGAAAGGCCACTTTGCATCTGTGTGTCCAGAGAAGAAAGAAGATCAAGAACTCAACAAAGCAGAGACTGAGACGTCAGATGCAGCTTTATATATGCATGAGGTTGTGTTCTTAAACGAAGGAAAAGTGATTCCAAAGAAGCTCGAAGAAGACAATAGAGAAAAAGGAGTGTGGTATCTAGACAATGGTGCTAGCAATCACATAACAGGAGAGAGATCATACTTTGCACAACTGAATGAAAACATCAAAGGAAAGGTTAAATTCGGAGATGGATCGTATGTTGATATCAATGGGAGAGGTTCTATACTCTTTGAAGCAAAGACAGGGGAACAGAAGCTACTAAAAGATATCTATTACATACCTGAGCTAAAAAGTAATATACTTAGCTTGGGACAGGCCACAGAACAAGGATGCGACGTAAGGATGAGGGATAACTATCTTACCTTGAGAGGTCCAAGTGGACGTCTACTGGCTAAAGTCTTAAGATCACCTAACAGACTCTACAAAATTTCGCTGCAAGTTGGTAAACCAACATGCTTACTCACACGGCTGAAGGAAGAACCATGGAGATGGCATGCGAGACTGGGTCATATAAGCTTCAAAGCGATCAAGACAATGGCTACAAAGGAGATGGTTTATGGACTACCAGAGATTACAGAAGAAAAGAAGATTTGTGACTCATGTTTGGCCGGTAAACAAACCCGACAGTCCTTCCCTTCATCCACAACGTATAGATCATCTTGTTATGATATTTTTGTGTAGGGTCGCTTTAGTACTACGGAACACTGGAAGACTATCAAGCTTTATGTTTATGTATGTGTTTTGAGAAGAGAAATCGAGGCAAAGATATGTATTATTGAGTTTCCTTAGCGTTACAACGTTTTGGGTGCCTCGGTGCTGAATATGAGAGTTTGATATCCCAATCTTTGCAGAAATCATGGAAGTCGTTGCTGGTAAATTGGGGTCCATTGTCTGTGACAATTTCCTGAGGTGCTCCGAAGCGGGTTATTATGTTCGTCCAGATGAATTTCCTGATCTAGAGGTCCGTGATTTTTGCCAAGGCTTTGGATTCTACCCACTTTGTGAAGTAATCGGTCATTACTAGGAGGAAGACCTTCTGCCCATGCGCCATTGGGAATTTTCCCACGATGTCCATGCCCCATTTGCGGAAGGGTCAGGGGGAGCTTAGGGACTTCAGGTTCTCTGGTGGTAAGTTGGAGATTGGGGCGTGCTTCTGGCATTGGCTGCAGGTTTTAGCCTGTTTGAGGGAGTCCTTCGCCATGGTAGGCCCGTAATAACCAGCCCTTCTCGTCCTGAGAACCAGGCTCCGTCCGCTGGAATGTGAACCGCATCTCCCATCGTGGAGTTTCTCTAATATTCGTGCGGCTTCTCTAGGGGATAGGCATCGTAGATAGGGTCCTGAAAAGGACCTCCTATATAGTTTTCCCTCCGAAATGCAATATCTGGCCGCTTGTCTCTTGATCTTCCGGCTCTCCTCTCGGTTTTCAGGTAGGACGTCATTTCTTAGATAGTCGGTGATAGGGGTCATCCAGGTTTCTCCTTCGTCTACTACCGTCACTTCTCCCGGTTCGACCTCTTTCTGGATTGCTGGCCATTGTAGGACCAACAGCTGAATACTCATTTGTTCCTTGGTTTCTAATGCGGAACCCAGGTTTGCTATAGCATCGGCTTGGGAGTTTTGTTCCCTAGGTATTTGGGTAAGCTTATAGCTTGTGAATTGGTCTAGGAGACGTTTGGCCACCGATAGATACCTGATCATGCTCGGGTCCTTGGCTTGATAGTCCCCTTGAACTTGACTGATGATGAGCTGCGAGTCACTGAAAACCTGGATGTCTTTTACTCCCATTTCCCTAGCTAGTTCTAGACCTGCTATTAAAACCTCGTATTCTGCCTCGTTGTTCGTTGCTTTGAAGTTGCAACGTACAGCCCTTGAGGCCGATTCTCCCGTAGGGGAGGTCAGAACTAGTCCTACCCCTGCGCCTCTTACATTGCTGGAGCCGTCCACGTGCAGGGTCCATTGACCTTCTTCCGCCTCTTTTCCCTGGAGTGTAGTTTCTAGATCTGGGTCTGGAAGCATAGAGGGAGAGAATTCAGCCACGAAATCAGCTAGGACCTGGGATTTGATAGCGGCGGCTGGGCTGAAAATCACGTCGTACTCTCCCAATTCTACGGCCCATTTCGCCAACCGTCCTGATACCTCGGGTTTATGAAGGACTGCTTTGATGGGGAATGAGGTGACTACCACGACTTGATGGGACTGGAAGTAGGGACGTAGCTTCCGGGCCGCGACCACCAGGGCGAGGGCTAGTTTCTCTAGTTGGCTGTAGCGAGTTTCTGCGTCTAGCATGGATTTGCTGACGTAGTATATGGGATGTTGCCTTTTTTCCTCCTCCCTCACGAGGACCGCGCTAACTGCGTGCTCGGACACGGCTAGGTAAAGCAATAAGGTTTCCCCTTCCAGGGGTTTAGACAAGAGTGGTGGAGTAGTGAGGTAGGCCTTGAGGTCGGATAGCGCGGCTTCGCACTTCTCTGTCCACTTAAAGTCCTTAGGGTTCTTTAGTGTTTCAAAGAAGGCGTGGGACTTGTCAGAAAGCCTGGAGATGAATTTGCTGAGGGCTGCCATTCTTCCCGTAAGTTTTTGAATCTCTTTGACATTCTGTGGGGGAGGAATTGCCTGGATGGCCCTTATTTGCTCCGGATTTGCTTTTATGCCCCTGTGGGTGACTATGTATCCCAGGAACTTCCCGGAGCTTACTCCAAAAGAACATTTAGAGGGATTGAGCTTCATATTGTATTTCCTCAGGGTGGTGAATGCTTGCTGGAGATGTGAGATATGATCTTCCGAGTCAAGAGATTTTACCAGCATGTCGTCAATGTAGACTTCCATGGTCTGGCCTATCTGATCGGCAAACATCGTGTTGACCAGCCTCTGGTAAGTGGATCCAGCATTCTTCAGACCAAACGGCATGACCTTGTAGCAGTAGATGCCCCTGGAAGTCATGAAGGACGTCTTTTCTTGGTCGTCGGGATGCATCAGGATTTGATTGTATCCCGAGAAGGCGTCCATGAAGCTCATTAGTTGGTGCCCAGCAGTGGCATCAACCAGCTTGTCTATATGAGTCAAGGGGAATGGATCCTTTGGGCAGGACTTGTTGAGGTCCGTGAAATCGATGCAGACTCTCCATTTTCCATTTTTCTTTCTCACAACCACCACATTGACGAGCCAGTCGGGATATTGTACCTCTCTTATGAATCCTGCGTCGAGCAGGTTTTTGACCTCTTCGTTAATGATTTCATCCCTTTCGGGAGCGAACTTCCTTCTCTTTTGTCTGACAGGAGGATGCTCGGGATTCACTTGGAGCTGGTGCATGATGACGTTGGGGTCGATTCCGGGCATGTCTTCGTGGGACCATGCAAAGCAATCGGAGTTAGATCTTAGGAAATCGATCAGCCTCCGCCTCAGATCCTTCGGCAGTTTGGAGCCTATTTTGAGGTTCCGCTCCGGGTTCCCTTCTATTAGGGGGACCTCGTCCATGTCTTCAACCTCGGAGTCTTCGGCGTGAGGAACGAGAGGTTGCTTCTGTAATTGCTATAAGGCTTGGGTCCTTCCCTTCAGGGTAGTTTGGTAGCAGGACCTAGAATTCTCTTGGTCCCCTCTAATGACCTTCACGCCCCAGGGGGTAGGAAATTTCACCAATTGGTGAAGGGTTGATGGCACGGCTCCCATGTCGTGGATCCAGGGCCTTCTTAGTATCACGTTGTAAGACGACGGACAGTCGACGACCAAGAACTTGACGGTTTGGTTTATCCCCTCGGCATAGACTGGAAGAAGGACTTCCCCCTCGGTTTGCTTCACCTCTCCGCTAAATCCTACGAGCGGGATCGCTTTCCTGGTTAATGTTTTAGGGTCTAGCCCTAAGTCCATATAGGCCGAGTGGAAGATAATGTTGCTGGAGCTGCCATTGTCCACCAGTATTCGCTTAACTAAGCAATGGCTATAACTAGCGAGATGATGAGGGCGTCATGATGGGGAGCAAGGACTCGTTCCTGCTCCCTCGCAGTAAAGCTGATATCGTCCGTTCCCAAGAGTTGGCGCTTGGAAATCTCGATCTCTTGAACGTTCCTAGCATTGCGAGTACTTCTTTTGGCTGCGGCGTTGCTGATCCCGCTTACTTCTGATCCTCCGGAGATGACGTGGATCACTCGTTCTTGTGGCGGAGGTAGCGCAGGGACCGCTTCATTGGGGAGAGCGGGACCCTCTCTGTTGAGGAGATCCTTGGCCTTGTCCGAGAGGAACTCCCTTAGATAACCCTTCTTGAGAAGCTCGGCTACTTCCAGCCTTAAGGCTATACAGTCCTCAGTGGTATGACCGTGATCGCTGTGGATCCCACACCATCTTTTAGGGTTCCGGGTAGCATCGGGGGACCTCATTTTAGGTGGCCACTTAACTTGTGGGCCCATCTGCCTCAAGACTCCGATGAGCTCTGGTTTGGATATCGCTAGGTGGGAGATGCTGGGCCAAGTAGAAACCATCATTCCTTAGGACAGAGGTTAGGGGCGATGTTGGTATCTGCCCCTGCTCTGATTGGTGGATTCCCGGGAAGGTCGGGGTCGGATGGTTTCTTCACGCTCGTCTTTCGAGGGTGTGGAGGACTTCGAGGGATCGTACTTGGAGGAAATCTTGGCCCTGCTCACGACGTCTTCTTCCCACCTTACTTGGGCCGAGGCGCGGGATAGTACATCCGCCATGTCTCCGCATATGTACTTAGTTAGCTTCTTGAAGGCTGAGATTGCTGTATCGGCGTTACACTCGGGTATAGAGACCTTCTCCTGGTTGAAACGAGCTATGTAGGAGCGTAGGGATTCGTTTATGTATTGTTGGATCTCGTAGAGGTCATCTGATCTCTTCTCCAGGTGGCGGCTACTAGCGAATTGTTCCACGAACTTGTCGCTGAGGGCGGCGAAGGATGCTATGGACCCCGTGGGGAGGTTGATATACCATTGGAGGGCAGGACCGGTTAGAGTTGACCCGAAGCCCTTGCACATGGTGGCTTCCCTTGCTTCTTTCGGAATAGCCACGGCTACCATGCGTTGCTTATACTGGGCGATGTGGTTGTCAGGATCTCCTGTTCCCTCGTACATCTTGATGCTCGGAAAAGAGAATTTTCGAGGCATCTCGATCGAAGCAATCTCCTTCACGAAAGGTGTGTCGGAATATGACCTGGGATCACTTCTACGGATGGGGGGAGCTACTCCAGGGAGCCTTTCCACCATGGATTGGATGGTGCCGAATCTTTCGGATACCATCTTCTCTAGGTAAGCGGCTAGAGCTGGATCTGAGATCTCGGGATGGTCAGGTGAATACTCTTCGTCCTCTGTATCGGATTCGTCTTCTTCTTCTTCCCGGGTTACGTCTCGAGTGTTTTCTTGATCGCCGGGTTCGTCGCCGGGCTGTTGAGGCGTTTCCTTGCCGTCGTGCGGGGTGTTGAGCGAAGCCATAGGTCGGACTTTGGTTCTGAACCGTTTTCGTTTGTTCCCTACTGCCCCGAGGGATCGGTTTTCTCGTCTGAGAGCGATGTTCTCGGCTTCCATGGCGTCTAGCTGCTCGGCGCTTTGCTGGAGTTGCTTGGCGTGTTCTCCAAGTTGATCTTTTAGGTATTGAACTTCCTGAACGAGTTCCAGACCTGCAGGTGCGGTCTCCTGAGCCTTGTGAAGGTCGGTAATTTGACTCTGAAGGGTTTCGAATCGGCTCAGAAGCTCCTTCTCCTTCGGGTCAGATTGGCTTGATTGGACTCGTCTTCCGGTGCCATCGTCACGTAGTTGAGTTACTCCCCTCCTTCTAGCGCCAAATTGTTATGATATTTTTGTGTAGGGTCGTTTTAGTACTACGGAACACTGGAAGACTATCAAGCTTTATGTTTATGTATGTGTTTTGAGAAGAGAAATCGAGGCAAAGAGATGTATTATTGAGTTTCTTTAGCGTTACAACGTTTTGGGTGTATAAACCCTAGTTTTCTAGCCTAACTCTCTAATCTCTCAGCCCCAAAGTGTCGATCCCTTGTTCTAGGGTTTGGGTTCCCCTTTTATAGTTGATGTCAGTCGGTCAATCTTGGGCGGCTTCCGTAATATTCAGGAATATATTACTTTCCCCTCGATATGGGAAACTTCCATATTCATGCGGAGGATCGAATCCTTGGTCCTTACGGCAGGGGCTAGGACTTGGTTCCTCGATACATGGACTGGACCCTGGATACTTATTAAATGGAGATCGGACCCTGGTGCCTCCTGGTGGAGATGGGTTCTTTGAGTAGAGGAGGGACCCTGGGTCTTTTCCAAACGAGGGCCCGGAAGTCAAGGCCCCTTCGGACGCTGGAGAAACCTCTAGCCTTGGATATTTTTCCCCAACACATCTAATGCATTGGAGTTATTGCATGCTGATCTATGTGGACCAATAAGTCCGGCAACTCTGTCCCACAACAAATATATCTTCGTCATTATTGATGATTGTACGAGATATATGTGGTCCATCTTACTCAAGGACAAAAGTGAAGCATACGAGAGATTTAAAATATTTAAGGCTCTTGTGGAGAATGAATTTAACAAGAATATTGTAACACTCCGAACTGATAGAGGAGGGGAGTTCACATCCATGAAGTTTCAAGAATTCTGCAATGTCAATGGTATTAAACGTCATCTAACAGCTCCGTATACCCCGCAACAGAACGGAGTTGTGGAAAGAAGAAACCGAACGTCAATGGAGATGACACGGAGCATGTTAAAAGCCATGAAAGTACCTAACTACTTATGGGGAGAGGCTGTACGTCATGCAACATATTTGATCAACCGCATTCCTACTCGTGCATTGAAAGATCAAACCCCCTATGAAAGACTAAGAGGGAGAAAACCGAGTATTGGACACATACGTGTGTTTGGTTGCGTTGCACATGCTAAGCGTGATTCAGCTCTCACAAAGAAGCTAGACGACAGGTCTATGGCCTTAGTTCATCTAGGCATAGAACCTGGTTCAAAAGCATACAGACTTTATAACCCAAGTATTAAAAGAGTGGTTGTAAGTCGTGATGTTATTTTCGATGAAGAAACATGCTGGAACTGGAAGGGAGAGAAAAATAATGAAGAGACAGATTCTGGTAACTTCAGTATGACTTGGGGATTAAGTCTTGATGAAGGCAATGGTCAATACAGTGTCAAAACAGAGGAAGAAGTTATAGAAGAAGAACAATCTCAAGATGTAACAGAAGAAACAGAGGAAACTGAGTCCAACAATGAAGATGACACAGGACCAAGAAGATCATCTCGAGAAGTAAAACCACCTAAGTATCTAGAAGATTATGTGATGCTAGCAGAGGTGGAAAGTATCTTACTTTTACTATCTATCAACGATGAACCAGCAACATATCAAGAAGCAAAACGATATGTTTGTTGGATAAAAGCATGTAGAGAGGAAATAGACTCAATCAACAAAAACAAGACATGGAAGCTGGTTGATAAGCCGCATGGAGTCAAGATCATTGGGCTTAAATGGATATTCAAAGTAAAGAAGAATGCCGATGGTACTATCAACAAGTTCAAAGCAAGACTTGTTGCAAAAGGTTATGTACAAGAGCTTGGCATAGACTATGAAGAAGCATTCGCACCAGTAGCACGTATAGAGACTATAAGACTTCTTATCAGTCTTGCGTCTACACATGGTTGGGAAATTCACCATCTAGATGTGAAAACAGCATTCTTATATGGAGAGCTTAGTGAAGAAGTCTATGTGTCTCAACCAGAAGGGTTTGAAAAGAAGGGAGAAGAGCATAAAGTTTTCAAACTAACTAAAGCTCTATACGGGTTGAGACAAGCGCCTCGTGCTTGGAACACAAAGTTGGATCAAATCCTAAAAGGCCTCGGGTTTTCAAGATGTACAAAGGAGTGTTCTGTTTATCGTAAGCAAGAAGGTAAACTCTTGCTCCTTGTAGCAACATATGTTGACGATCTCTTCGTGACAGGGAACGACACCTCGGCTATTAAGACGTTTAAGGAAGCAATGTCTAAGCAATTCGAGATGTCTGATCTCGGATTACTTACATACTATCTCGGAATAGAGGTTAAGCAAGGATCGAATGGTATAACTATACATCAAGAAGCGTATGCACGACGAGTACTCGAAGAAGCAAGCATGGATGAATGTAATCAAACTCACATTCCTATGGAGTTTGGTTTACAGATGTCGAGAGCCCTTGATGAAGCAGAGATCGATGCTACTCAGTATCGAAGAAGAATAGGGTGCTTAAGATATATAATGCATACAAGACCAGACATGGCGTTCTCAGTTGGAATTCTAAGCAGGTACATGCATTCACCTCGAGAATCACACGGGAAAGCATTAAAGCAGGTTCTAAGATATCTTAAGGGAACTATGAGCTATGGATTGGAGTATAAGAAAGAAAAGATGCAGAAGCTTGTTGGGTATAGTGATAGCAGTCACAACACAAACCCGGATGATGGAAAGAGCACAACGGGTTACATATTTTGTGTTGGTGAAACACCTATCAGCTGAAACTCACAGAAACAGGATGTAGTAGCTCTGTCGTCATGCGAAGCAGAGTACATGGCTGCAACAGAAGCCACGAAACAAGCGATATGGTTGCAAGAGCTTGTAAGTGAGATAACCAGAAACAAAGAAGAGAAGACGACGATAAAGGTTGATAACAAATCAGCAATAGCTTTGGCTAAGAATCCCGTCTTTCATCGAAGAAGCAAACACATCCATAAGAGGTTTCACTTCATTAGGGAATGCGTGGAGCGAGGACTAATAGACGTGGAACATGTGCCGGGAACGAAGCAGAAAGCTGACATCCTAACTAAAGCTTTAGCCAGAACTAAGTTCAAAGAGATGAGAGACTTAATTCAAGTTCAAGAAAATGGCTTGAAGCTTAGAAGGGAGAATGTTGGATAAGTTTCAAAGAGGAAACTTAGGAAACAAGTTATTCATAAAAAGGAAAGATGAATAACAAAATCTATTAGGTTTAGGATAAGATAAGATTCCTAGATCAATGTGTAATAGGTTAAGTTAAGGATACCTATCACCTATAAATATAGAGATCAATGTAAGAGCATCTTATAACAATAAGAAGAAAGCTAAGAAAGATAATAAAACAAAGAAACAGTTTTATTAACTAGTGTGTTTGTGTTCATACAACTCGACAAAGTTCGGATCCTGCGACGATACGTAGAAGGCACATGATAACTCCTCGTTAGCTATGAATTCTGAGGTACTTTCCATTACTATTCCGTACCTTTTCCCTTAGATCGATGCATTCGTAGAGTTGAACTTTTCGACTTAACAAAAGAGTTTGTGCTAAATTAGAAACCCTAATTCCAGGGAACTGAAGAGTGAAGAAGGGAGGAGGATCGTTAAGTGCATTCGGACTTTGCTTGCATACGTGGAATTTATCACTTGAGTAGTTGAGTTTATGTTTCTTGGATTTTAATAATTTTTCGTTATATAATAAAACTAAGGTCGACAAAATAAGAATAATAATCCCTCCGTTTTTTTTTAACGTCTGCAGATAATACTATAAATCAAAGTAACATGATTTAAACAACAAGGGGGAGATAAAAAGCTCAATCTCATTCATAAAGATCTACGAACTAGAAAATCCCGCCTCCCTGCTGATGATGTCGTGAAGCCACGCTGGTCCTCCTAAGGCAATGTACGACTGAAATCTTCCATCTCTTAACACGCTCTTCGCAATCTCTCTTACTACTCTGTTTGATGATGATGATTCACGTTCAAAACCTATCGCGGCGAACTGAGAGCATAACGTACCAATACGTTTTAGGATCACACGAAACCTGGGCCATTCGACGGACTTTTCAACAGAGGCCACAAGGTCATGAAGATCAGAGCCAATGATCACTGAATGATATCCAATATCTAACATACTTTGTAAAGCCCACTCAAGGCATCTAAGCTCCGCCGTAAGTCTGTTGGGAGAGAAAGTAAAGGCGTCTCTGGCATGGTGCAGGACGTTGCCTGAAGTCTCTGATTACAAAAGCATTGCCACTATGAAGCTTACCATTTCTCCAGTTAGCGTGGATATTACACTTCACAAAACCGGGTATAGGGGGTTCCCATTTCCTGTTCTTCTCCATTAGTCCGTTACACGTCTCTGGACCCGCCTGTTCCTTCTGCAGCTCATTCCACAGTCTCGCTTCCTCACCCGCTAATTGTAGTTGTATATCCATCGAGACCTGCGTCTCTGCATACAAAATGGAGTTCCTGTTTTTCCAGATAGCCCACATGATCCATGGAATAGCTTGACGTTGTTGAACTGGCAGGGAAACGTCAGACATATACTGAAGAAATAAGGCTAGGAGCTCGGTGATATTCATCATTAGCTGAGGGATCAAAACGGTGATGCCCACCTTATGCCACATTTCCTGGGCTGTTACGCACTGAAAAAGAACATGAGCGATGGATTCTGAGCCGGAGTTACACAGTTAACAACGTGTATCCAGATTCATCCCACGAGTATTCAGACGTTCCGACACTGCTAAAGCACCTGCTGCCGCTCTCCACAAGAAACTACGAATCTTGGGAATAGTAGGGACCTTCCAAATCTTCCGTTTAAGTTCTAGGAGACCTTGGGTGCCCATTTCATACTGCATAGCCTCTGTTTCCTTGTCTTTAACCGCTAGAGCATATCCACTTTTAACCGTATAAGAGCCATGTGATGTGTACGCCCATATTTCCTTATCTGCAGAGTTCCCCGTCGGAATATGCATTATACGTTGAACTTCATTGACAGGGAACAGCTCGTTGAGTCTCTCAACATTCCAACTTCCATCCTCCTGAATGAGAGACGAGACTCTCAAGTTCACATCAAAAGTTCTCTGCTTACTAATTGGTCTTCTCGGTTCATCATCCATGATCCACTTCGAAGACCAAACAAAAGTCGATGCTCCGTCCCCAATAGATTTTGTTAACCCCTTATGCAATAGCTCTCTTCCAAAAAGGATACTGCGCCACGCATAAGAAGGACGAGACCCTTTCCCACAATCCAAAAAGGACTTACTAGCGTAGTATCTTCCTTTATAAATCCTAGCAATCAGACTATCCGGGTTATTCAAAAGCCTCCACGCTTGCTTGGCTAATAAGGCTTGATTAAAGTCTTCGATATCACGAAAGCCAAGACCTCCATTCGCCTTAGAAACAGTGAGCTTCTTCCAAGAAATCCAATGAATCTTTTTCTTGTCACCATTCTCATCCCACCAAAAACTAGCCATCGCACTCATCAGTTTCTTGCAGTGATGCTTAGTGAGTCGAAAGCATGACATTGCATACACATGCATCGCCATAGCAATGGATTTAAGAAGTACTTCTTTACCTCCTAATGACAGTTTCTTTGCGAACCACCCCCTCAATCTTTTATTCAGTTTTTCACCCACAAAAGCTAGTAATTTTTTGCTTGGATCCACTGAAACACTCAGGCAAGCCAAGGTATTTCCCATCACCACCTTCATTATCAATGCCTAGGAACGCAGCTAACACTCTCCGCATAGTTGGATCAATAGCAGCCCCAAAAGTGATTGCAGACTTTTGGAAGTTAATCACCTGACCAGAGGAATCACCATACAGCTTCAGTCTTCTTAGGAATTCAGAGCATTCAGCTAATGTAGCTCTACATAAGAAAAAACTGTCATCTGCAAACAGTAAATGCTGTACTGCAGGACAACTTGGGGCGATCTTCATTCCTGTAATCTTCCCACTTAGCTCTCCATGTTTCATCGTATGGATGAGGGCCTCTGCACAAATAATGAAAAGGAATGGAGATAAGGGGTCTCCCTGCCTAATCCCACGCTGAGGAAAGAAATGTCCATACGATTGACCATTGAGAAGAACGGAGTATGATACTGATCGAACACACACCATGATCCAAGCAACCCAAATCTGATGAAAACCGAGCTTACACAATAAAGCTTCCAAGAAATCCCACTCAACTCTGTCATAAGCCTTCGACATATCCGTTTAGATGGCGATGTAATCATCTTTGCACATCGTATTGGTCCGAAGCCCGTGAACCATCTCATGAGCTATTAATAAGTTGTCGGAGATAAGCCTTCCTCCCACAAAGGCACCCTGCGCCGGCGAGATTATCTGAGAAAGTACTCTTTTCAATCGATCACACAACACCTTCGAGATGATTTTGTAAACCACAGAACATAGGCTAATGGGACGTAGGTCCTTCATCTGATTAGGATTCGGAACTTTCGGAAGCAGACACAACTCTGTGAAATTCCAATCCGAAGGGATGTGTCCTGTGGAGAAAAAACCACGCACTTCTTGAGTGACCTGAGGTCCCACAATGCTCCAAAACTTCTTGAAGAAATGGCCCGTCATGTCATCAACACCAGGAGAACTATCTCCCTTAATTTCCTTTACTGCTCGTTGTATCTCTGCATCGGAGACAGGTCTGATGAGATCCTGATTCATCCTCTCCGTTACTCTTGGGAGTAATCCTTCCAGCAGCTCACCAGAATCCGCAGACCCATTCGACTGAAACAGCGTAGTGAAATATTTCACTGCAATCTCTCCCTTCATATCCTCAGCAAAAGACTCTTGGCCCGTCTCATCTATTAACGAATGAATCTTGTTCTTCATTCTCCTCGACTCCACCCAGCCATGAAACACCTTAGTGTTTTTATCACCTACACGAAGCCAAGAATTTTTACTCTTTGTTTGCCAGTAAATTTCCTCCTCCTGATAAGCTTTCTCCAGTTCTGTACGAAGACTAGGTAATCTTGATAAATCCGGTCTGACTTTAGTTTCTTCTAACTCAAGCTCTCTCCTCAACTTCATAATATTTGTATTAGAATTAATGTGAGCAGCTCTCTTCCATTTTGCCAACTCCATTCGACAAGTCTTAATACGCGTCGAGACGGATGCTGGAACAACAGAATTGTTCAAAGTCCATCCACGCCTTATCACATTAACAATATCCGGCTTCTCACACCACCTTTTGTCAAAAGTAAATCTTCCAGTGCGCCTCTGGACAGTGGAATCCAGACCCGTGTAAATAGGTCTATGGTCTGAACCAGTTTTCTCCAAGTAGAAAGAGTGAGAGTTAGGAAAGAGACTGAACCATTCCGCATTACCAAATGCTCTATCCAGCCTACATTGAACCCACACCTTCTCCTTAACTCCATTATTCATAAACTCTCTAGTTCCAGCCCACGATAATCTATTACCAGAACTAGGAATTTCCTTAAGACGACAATCTCGCGCCATCGCACGAAACTCAAAAAAAGAGCTCTCCGGTCGAATTAAACCACCCACTTTCTCTGAGTTATTCATCATCTCATTGAAGTCCCAACCAAAAACCATCCACCATTTCTATGCAAACCAATATCTTTCAATCTATTCCACACCTCTCGTCGTCTCTGTTGCACAGGATCTCCATACACAAAGGAGATGAAGAAACTGCGAGATCCAGACTTAATCTTCGTATCGATGATCCTACTAGACGAAAATAAAATTTCCACTTCAAAACTATTCTTCCAAAACAACGCTAAGCCTCAACTGCGTCCCACTGGGTCAACCAAAAAACTGTGGTCATAACCCAACGAACCCTCAAACTTAGACACAAATTCACTAGAGTTTTTAGTCTCTAGGAGAAACAAAAAATCCGGGAGATGTACACGGCACAACTCCTCTAGGCGTCGAACTGTCAAGTTGCCTCTCAAACCTTGACAGTTCCAACTGAGCGTCGTCATTGAGAGTCGGACGGGTTTCAGGACCCCATCAAACCCTTCACTTGTTTTAAACCCTTGGAAGATATCTCTCCTTCATCCTGAGCCTTTCGCTTAACAGATATGTCTTCATCGACCCTCCCCTGCTGCGCGGTCCCAGAGGGAGAAACCCTCCTATGACTCTGATTTTGCCTCACCCATGAGGAACGGCTTCTGCTAGAGCTCCTTCCTCCGCTACGACGGTCCCCCGAAGTTGCTGAAACACTACCCATAGCAAAGGTTTTATTCTCCACGCGCAGAACAGGTAGTGCCCCTGCATCCTCCGATGTAAAATCCACTCTGCTATCTTGGTATTTTGCTTGATGATCAGCATCTTCACTATCATCACCAAAATCTAGTCTTCTTCTTTGTTTAGAGAAACCACGAGAGGAGGATTCAGCCACATCAGAAATACCTCCGGCCTCCACTCTCCTAAAATCGAAAACCTTTCCCTTGTCTTTGTCCTTCTCCGGTGAAAGAATAGGAGCACTTTCAAGACGAAGGCAAGATCTCTGAGCAATAGGGTCTTTTGACAAATCCTGCAATGTTTTCTTCATCTTTGCTTCCTTGATTTTCCTCTCATTCGGATCCACACAGTCCATATACAACCGCATCTGTTCAAACACCTCAGGAATCACGACCGAAGAAGGAGGTTCAAAACCTGGTGGGATGGTTGGCGCCAATAGAGGCATCAACTTGTCAACCAAATCTGTATGATGTTGCCTTCTGTTAGACGTCATCGCCTCTCCTGACCTGTGTGGGAGCACTACACCTTTTCCTTTAGCCTTAGATCCCTTTAAAAGAGGGCATCTTAGCTTCTCATACGATAAGCGGAAGCAATGATAGCACTTCTTACGCACTCTCTCGTACTCCACACCCACAAATTCCACTCTGCCTCGTGGCAAAGTAAGCGACTTCTTCTCCCAGAGAGGTTGATTTAAATCCAATACTACTTGTACTCTAACATATTCCAGGACGTGAGGCTTCGCCGGGTCGAATTCAATGACTTTGACGTGGCCAATTTCATCAGCAACAGTGTCAATTGTCTTCCAGGTAAGGTAGTTTACCGGAAGATTGAGGAGCCTAATCCAAACCGTAGCAAACTGAAAGTAAGTAGGTGGTGGAACCTCTACCCAACGCTCCAACGCTAGGCCCCAATCATCGAAAGTCCAGAACCCTTGCTTCAAAATCATCTGAATATTCGTTTCAAGGTCAAAAACAAACTGGAACCTATCTCTCGACAAAGCAATACCTCTGGCCCTCTCATAAACCTTCCAGACGACTGGCATAGTTCGTAACATTCTTCTCATATTCTGACAATCAGGATTCAAAAGCTTGCCCATTAAGCTCTTGCTACCTCTCTCTATTGCACAATACTCTGCTTCGTCCGGTATCACAATTGTCTTGTCCTCTCCAAGCGACATACTTCGCATCACATCAGCCAAATTCGATTCCATCAATAGAAGAAAAAGTTTTCTCCTCCGAGATATACTCAAGTTGTAGAAATTTCTTTGTGTTAGAGTTTGCGGCGCTACTCCATACCCTATAAATACCAAAAGTCTCAAAGCTAGATTTCTGGAAAAAAGGAAATTTTCCAGGGATTCCTCCTTATCTCCAACGAGATTTTGGAAAATTTCCCCCTAATCTTGAACGCAGCAGGGATCTCATCCCTCTGAAAGGAAGCTCCACTGAGATAGACTAGATAGTCATTCCTCCGGGAGAAAGTAGAAATCGTCTGAAATCGCCCTAGATATCGCCCTTTTCGCCCTAGAGCCGCCATAATAATCCCTCCGTTTGAGTTGAGTAAACTTTTCTTTTGGAAATAAATGTCACTTTATAATTTTAATATTTTTGAAATTTGATTCAAGTTTTTTCTTTGCTTTTTTTTTGGTTATGACCATTTGCTATATTGATGCCTAAATTTTGTATGTTTTACTGGTTTCTGGTTTTTGTTTTTGAAAAATCATTTTTTTGCCAATCAATATTTTGGAAAAAATGATTCTCTAAAATGTAATGAAACTAAAAAAAACCTAGATTTTGACCCGCATTTAAAAAAGACTGGTATATTTTATGTTGAAAAAAATATTTTACATGATAATAATTATGATTTTTAAAGAATTATATATTTTAACTTTTCATGACTTATTTTTGTTATTTTAAATATGGCTAAATTTTTAAAGACATTAGATAATTCTAATCCATAATATGATTTTATTTATTGAACCCATAATTGAACTTATTTTACACTGATTTTTTTTAGTTTGAATAAAATATTTTATATTTTCAACATTCTTTGTATTGAAAATTTTAATTGTGCATTTCAAAAAAAGTTCTATAATTTTATTAAATTTATTTTTATGTGATTTAGTTTTTATTTTAAATGAAACTATTTTTTAAGAAGTTGAAATAATTCAGACGCGTATTATAATTTTGTTGATTTAATCATTTGTTATTTCAACTTGATTTTATTTTGAATTTTCATTTAATAAATGTTTTCAAATAATTGATAACGTGAAAGATTTTTTGGAAAGATATGGCGTAAATATTTAAGAAACAAATTTTTTAAAATGCTAAGAACTGAATTATTAAATACTCTTTAATATAATTACAAAATAATAATTTTTTATTGGTTGCAAATAATGTCGGCAAAAAAATACATACAATTATTGTAAGTAATTGGAAAAGTCAGGATCATATTCATAAGATGTATTCAGCTTTAATAGTATAAATGTTCGTGGCTAACTGATTTTATAAACTGATAAAAAAACTGTTTATTTAGTAAAATAATTATATTAAATGAAAAATTAAGTGAAAATAAATGTAACACATTTTTTTATTTAAGTTATTATTTTATTTATAAAAACATGGCTCTGAATAATATTTTTGGTTACGTTATTTTCCACCGGTTGAAACTAAAATAATTTTTTTTACTAAATCGAACATTTAACTATATATAAAACTTAGTTATTTACATTTTTATTTTATAATTAGCACAAAATATATATTGATTAACTAATAAATAAAATATTTACTATTATTATGGTAATATAATTAATGATGTGTATTATCGTTACGTTAATATATTTAATAAAATTATTAAGCAAGCTGGAATATGAAAATACAATTAATGTAATACTACTGTTCATGTTTTCAAACAATTTTCATTTTGAATATTATATTGTTTTGCAAACATCTCCAAAATGTACTTCAACTTTAATAATATTGATGTAAGGAAATTAGTTTTTCAAATAATTACTTAATTCTACACTAAAACTGAAGGAAAAATTGCTGAAATGGAACAAAAATTCAATAAGATTGTACTTTTGATATAATACCAATATTAAGATTTTTTTAGTATAATATTTTTCATAATCTTTAAACTAGCTATTGAGTAACCAAATTAATCAATAAATACATTTTAAAAGTATTTAAATATTAAAAAAAAAATTAGAACTTAAAATTTAATATTATATATATATATATATATATATATATATATATATATATATATATATATATATATATATATATATATATATATATATATATATATATATATATATATATATATATATATATATATATATATATAATTTTAAGACGATATTTTAGAGTATATTAATAAAAATAATAAATTTAATGTTTTCTTATATTATTAATTGTTTTATATAAACAATTGAATTCCAAATAATTATAATAAAAATAAACATATTAATAAACATTTAATTAACATAAAGAGCACACAAAAATGTTAAATATTTTTTTATAAATTAGACACTGAAATTTACAAACAGGTATTTCCAAAATATCCACTATAAGTTTTTAGTCGATATTCAACAATTTAAAGTGTATGTCAACTATTGTATTAATTATTTAAATATCTTAAACTTTTATTAAATATTTTAAATGTTTAATCATATTTGATAAAGAAATAATTTTATACTTTAATATTTATAATAAGTAACACTTATATTAATATGTTTACAATACTTATATACTTAGATTTAATTATTATTTTTAATTAATAATGTTAAATAAATCTTCTCATGCATAGCACAAATAATAATATTTATATATTTCTGTGATAAATACAACTGAATTCTAAAAAATTCTATAAATATATACATTAATAAAAAAAATATAGATATATAATTTTTATTCGGTGTATGTTTTTAAATATATCCAAAAATGTTAAATATATATGTTTGCAAACATATTGAAAAATCAAAAATATATGATTGTAACGTTTTAGGCAAGTACATAGATTACAAATATTTTTAGAATATTTTTATGACCAAATATACACATTTTAGCGAAGCTAAAATAAATAATATTAGAATATTTTTAACTGAACTTTCTAAATTTCGCAAAAATATCATTTTTTTCTTATATGTAGAATGCACTTTCTACACTGTATAGAAATAAGACAAAAAATTCCGTAAGCAGATTTCACCAATGTAACCATTGGAGTTGCGTCTAGGTTTCGTATTCCTAGAATTTTAGAATACCTTATAAATATAGAAACTACGTCTAGAAGAAAAGTAACTATTTTTAGAATTCACATTTCTATTTTTAGATGTTTAATTAAAAATAGATTATTTGTTCTACAAAGAGTAGATGAACTTGTTTAATTTAGAATTCACTTTCTACTAACTCGTTTTCCATAGAAGATGAAATCTACTTATAGTAAAGTGTAATTTTAAAATTTAATTTATCAAGTTTTCGAACCAAAAAAGAATAGAAGTTTGTGTATATGGTGTTTTGTCAATTGTTTCTATTTCTTATAATCTTTTTGATTCAAAATTTTATTAATTTCATAAAATTTTAGAATTGAAAATGGTAAAAAGGACAAAAACTGGATAAAAAGTTTATACCAAAAGGACCACCATGATGAATTTTAGTTCGGTTTAGCAATTTTCTGAACCAAAAGCTATGATTTCTTAGAATGTAGACACGATATTTTATTATTTATTATTTACTTTAAAATCTTATATATATATATATATATATATATATATATATATATATATATTTAATTTATTCTAAGTTTATCTGCTATCTAAACTCCCACATGTTTTTTTACCATGATATCCATTAAACTATACAACAAAGTATTAAAAATAAAATAAAAATTGTTAATAATTCATAATGAGAAATGATGGATGATTATATTCATGTAGTTTTCGAGCTCCAAAATAAAAATCTTGTCCAATAATTAAGTTATTAGAGTTTTTTTGTGGCTAAATTATTTTTATAATTGTTTAATTAATATTTCATACTACAAAATATATATAATAGAATTTATTAAAATTGATAGTTATATCTTCTATACATTTATTAAATAGTCATTTTAATTTTTTTTTTAACTCTAGCTATTACTTTTATATGTTAGAGTATTTGAATTACATAATTTTTTGTATACTTACCATCTTTAAAATTTGTTTTTATTTTTTTTTATAAAATATAGTTTTATTGACCGGGATGCCACACATGTACAATTTGTTTTTCTAAAAATAACCAAGATAATTGTTTTATAATTTTTTTTTATAGAAAATGAAAAACTTCTAAACTCTTATATATAGTGAAATTAACAAAAAATAATTAAATGATAAATTTTAATCTTATACGAGAGATATACTCGTAAATCTATATAACCAATGAACAAAACTTAGGTTCACCCCTATGGTGAACCTTTAAATTTATTCCTCATCTAATGACCAACCAAAATACCAACTAAATTAATGATTAAAAAATATTTGTTTTATTTAAAAAATAAAATAATTAAAAAACAAAAATGTATCAATTTTAATAATGCTAATGCCACTATCTAAATTCAAATTCTATACCCTAAAATCAAATTCTATACCCTAAAATCAAATTCTAAACTCTAAATTATAAACTCAAACTCTATACCTTAAATCCAAATCGTATACCCTTAACCCAAACCATAAACTTTAAACCAAAAAACCTAGACCTTAAACATAAACATATACCCTAAACCCAAACCTAGACTCTAAACTCAAACGGTAAATATTACACCTAAATCATAAACTCTAAATCATAACCGAAACTCTATACCCTAACCCAAATCTAAGATCATAAATCCAAACCATAAACTCTAGGATTTACTATTTAGGTTTAGAGTCTAGGATTTAGATTTAGGGTATATGTTTTGGTTTAGGGTTTATGGTAGGGTTTAAGATCTTGGATTTTAGTTTTGGGTATATAGTTTAGATTTATAATTTAGGGTTTAGGGTTTAGAATTAAGGTATGTGATTTACGATTTGGGTTTAGAGTCTAGGGTTTGGGTTTAGGGTATAAGTTTAAATTTAGGGTATAAGTTTAAGTTTAGGGTCTAGGTTTTTGGTTTAGAGTTTATGGTTTGGATTTAGGGTTTAGGATTTGGATTTAGAGTATAGAATTTGCATTTATATTTTGGGGTTTAGAATATAAAATTTGGGTTTAGGGTATAGAGTTTGAGTTTAGGGTTTAGATAGTGGCACTAGCATTAATAAAATTGACCCTATTTTATTTTTCAGTTATTTTGGTTTTTTTTAATTATTTAATGTTTTTTAATCATTAATCTAGTTGAAAATTTGATTGGTCATTAAAGGAGGTGTGAATTTAAAGGTTTACCATAGGGGTAAATCTAAGTTTTGTTCATAACCAGTTTACATAAAAAATTTAAATATAGTGTTCGGGTATTTGTTAGGTTTAGGGCGCGTTTTCGGATTTTGGTTCTACTTTGTAACACGTCTGAGGACCCATATCGGTATTTTTGTAAGTATTGATTGGAATCGGATACAACACATCAGATTCCGATCGATTTTCAATTACATCCTAGAACCCATAAAATAACCATATATGATTCAGATTTTGGTTATATCAGATCAGTTTGGATAATCCCAAGTCAATTTTAATTTTTATAAACAAATCGTAAGAAATATATACTTATGAGCAACAATAACATTTAGTTTCAATCATTACAACAATATAACTTTTATAATGACGGTATTGTGATATGATAAAAAAATACAAATATATCATAAGATTAAAATTCTAGTATTTAATTATTTTTGTTAATTTTACTAATAATATAAATCTATACGCAAAGTTGTGACACATTTATATTATTTGAAAATTTTGAAAATTCACGTATGCTTTTGCACTGGTATAAATGGGATATAAGTTGAACATACTGCGGTATGTTTGATATGAAATGAATGTGTCAGTTATAGAATTGATATTTATATAGTGAAAATTAGATGATGCCGCAAATAAAGTCACTTATCATTATCTCACCCTTATACTTAATTTTATTTACATTTTTTTTTGTCAACAATTTTATTTACACTCTAGTCCTCAAATTAAAACAGATTCAGCTCCATAAAACAAAATTAGGCAAAAAAAAAAAGATTAATTAACAAAAAAAATGTCGTTTCTATAAACCAGAAATAGCTGCCCAACCTTCTCATCTTCTCGAACCCTAATCAAGCCGGCTCATCTCGAAAGAAAAAAATTCCCAGAAATTGCATCTCTCCATCACCCCCAGATTCTCTCTCACCGTTACCCAAAACCCTCTCCTCCTTCTGATTCCACCTGATACTTCCCCGGAACCGAAGTCCTTTAACCGTAATTTAAATCCAAGTTTATTACCTAACCGATTCCCTCCGTAACCAACCGACCAACCAACCCGGTCACAACCTACAAACCAAACAGGTTCGTGTTAAATTCCTCTGTTTATTCTTACGAATCGGAGAACCTCACCGGTTCGGTCTCTTTCCCTCTCGATCAGAAGAAGATCTAAATGTTTTCATTGGTTGTTGTATGTTTCGTAGGAGAGAATAATAATGGATTCAGATTTGGAGCCAGTAGCTCTGACACCACAGAAACAAGACAGTGCATGGAAACACTGCGAGGTCTACAAATACGGAGACAGAGTCCAGATGAGATGTCTCTACTGCAAGAAGATGTTCAAAGGAGGCGGGATCACCCGCGTCAAAGAGCATCTCGCCGGCAAGAAAGGCCAAGGCACCATCTGCAACCAAGTCCCCGAGGAGGTCCGTCTCTACCTCCAGCAGTGCATCGACGGAACCGTGAGGCGCCAGAGGAAGAGGCGGAGGTCTAGCGCCGAGCCTCTCCCCATAGCTTACTTCCCTCCTTCTTCTGAAGGAGAGACTACTCAGCTCGTTGAAGCTTCTGATGTAGTTGCTGCAGGTGGTGGGCAGAGGACGAAGCAGAGGACTTACAGGAGTAGGAAGAACAGTAGTAATAATAATGAGTTGGCGAATGTTGAGGATTTGATTGGTGGAGATATGGATAATAATAATCTGATCCCTGTTGCTATTAGTAGTGTTAAGAACATTGCTTCTTTTTCGAAGGAGCGTGAGAAGACGGTTCACTTGGCGATTGGGAGGTTCTTGTTTGATATCGGAGCTGAGTTTGACGCTGTGAGCTCTGTTAACTTCCAGCAGTTGGTCGATGCGATTGTTTCAGGAGGTTTTGGTGTTTCTTTACCTTCTAATGAAGAACTAAAAGGTTGGATTCTGAAGAGTTGTGTGGATGAAGTGAAGAAAGATATTGATGAGTGCAGACCATTGTGGAAGAAGACAGGATGTTCTGTTTTAGTCCAGGAAATTAATTCAGAAAAAGGGAATAAAGTACTTAACTTCTTGGTTCACTGTCCGGAGAAAGTAGTGTTCTTGAAATCTGTCGACGCCACGGACATGTTAGCTTCTGATGATGATGATGGTGATAAGTTGTGTGAGGTGCTTAAGGAGGTGGTTGAAGAGATAGGAGACACCAACGTCGTCCAAGTCATCACCAAATGCGAAGATCATTACGTCTCCGCAGGTAAAAAGCTGATGGAAGCTTACCCTTCTCTCTACTGGGTTCCTTGCGCGGCACACTGCGTAGACAAGATGCTCGAGGAGTTCGGGAAGATAGACTGGATAAGAGAGATCATCGAGCAAGCGAGAACCGTCACGAGGATCATCTACAACCACATCGGCGTCTTGAACCTCATGAAGAAGTTCACTTACGGCAACGACATTCTCCAGCCATCTTTCACCTCTTACTCAACCAACTTCGCAACCATGTCGAGAATCGCCGAGCTGAAGCCTCATTTGCAAGCAATGGTTACTTCATCCGAGTGGAACGAATGTTCTTACTCAAAAGAAGCTGGTGGTTTAGCGATGACCGAGACTATCAACGACGAGAGTTTCTGGAAGGCGTTGACGCTGGCCAACAATATAACCGTTCCTCTTTTAAGGGTTTTGAGGATTGTTTGTTCTGTGAGGAGGCCTGGGATGGGGTATGTCTATGCGGCGGTGTATAGAGCGAAGGAAGCGATTAAGACGCATCTTGTTCACAGGGAGGACTACTTGATCTACTGGAAGATTATAGATAAGTGGTGGCTGCAGCAGCAGCGTCTTCCTTTGCATGCTGCTGGTTTCTATCTGAACCCCAGGTTCTTCTATAACATTGGGGAAGAGATGCGTAGCGAGATACACTTAGCGGTTGTTGATTGTATTGAGAAGCTGGTCCCTGAAGACACTGATCAAGATATAATCGGCAAGGACATAAACTCTTACAAAAATGCTGTTGGGATCTTCGGAAGGAACTTAGCAATCAGAGCTCGAGACACAATGCTTCCTGGTATGTTTATTTACTGTTTATTGAATCTCATGAAAAACTTAAACACATGTTTTGGTTTTTGTTAGCTGAATGGTGGTCTACGTACGGAGAAAGCTGCTTGAACCTGTCAAGATTTGCTATACGTCTACTGAGTCAGACGTGCAGCTCATTGGTTGGCTCTGGGAGGATCCTGACACCAGTGGAGAAAGTGTATGAAACCAAGAACTCTATTGAGAGACAACGTCTCAGCGATCTTGTGTTTGTTCAGTACAACATGCGCCTCAGAAGACTGTAAGTTGGAATCTCTTTACTTCTCTTCTCAATCACAAGTTACAATGTGTTGTTCAAAGCAGAATTAAAAGGGTTCTCTTGTCTCCGTCAGGGGTGTTGAAAGCGGAGATGAGAATGTAGACCCGTTATCACAGAGCAACATGGAGCTTCTTGAAGACTGGGTTTCAAGAAACCAAGTTTGCATAGAAGGAAACGGAAGCTCAGACTGGAAGTCACTGGAGTCCATTAAGAGGACAGAAGTAGCAGCGGTTATCATTGATGAAACAGAAGACTTGGGGACAGGTAAACAATACAGTTTTTACAGAATCTAATTTTTGGTGGTAGAATAATTGGTGTGAGAAGTGGTTTACTAATGGAAATGTGTGAACAGGTTTCGATGATGGAGAGATATTCAAGGGAGAAAAGGAAGTGAGTGATGAAGGTTATTTCACAAACATATCGGAGAAGCTGTTCACGTGAACTCACTAAGAAGACTCTTTTTTTTTTATATGTAATCATAGGGGTTTGTTCGATTTGGAGAAACATTTGTGATTTGATTTTCTCTTAGGACTTGGGATTTGTATTCTATAGAATTTTTTTTACCAGTTACTAATTTATGATGTGTCCTCCCATAAAAACTATTAACTTGTCTGAGTGTGTTTTTTAATTGTTTTCAAGGTTTTGTCCAATCTCCTAAAGATCAATTGTTTGAAAATTACTCTTCTATTTTGTTTTTGATAAATGGTCTATGGACTAATCTTGATTCTTGAAATAGGTGAAAAGAAGGAAGATATAGTTTGATTCAGACGGTAATTAAGGTTAAACCTGGTTTTCAATATTATCATTAACTCGTTATAGTGTATGGTTTAGGTTGTGTGGTTTTCAAGAACGCATATCATATAAAGAGCCTTATCCTTAAAGAGAGGACGGTAAGTTTGGTTTGTGTTGTGTTCTGAGGAGAGAAAGAAAGGAAATGGATGGGCTTAGCCATATCGGTCTCCCTGTTCTGGGAATACTCGCAGTCTCCGTCGTCACTTTCTACGCCGTGAGCTTCGCTGAGATCAGAGAGGTTAGTCCTTGTTGTTATTGAAATACAACTCTTGTTTTCAGTTTCCGAGTGGAAGAAAATATCATCAAGACAATCTTCTTCTTGTTTGGCAATGTGCAGAAGTCGTTTAAAGATTTGTACGACTCGGAGAATGGAGATGGAGCAGGGTTCAAGACTTCACTAAGTTCCAGAGAGAGAAGATTGAAAAGAGAAGCAAATAAAAAACGTCCTCGTTCTTGAAACTCCAGGTGATGATGGATATTGTGATTCCTGTTCCATAACATAATCTTGTTCTCTGATCACAACTCTCTTATTAAGGAGTCATCTATGTATTTCGTTTTCTTGGGTTTTGAAGTGTTTCCATAACATAATCTATGTTCTCTAATCACAATTCTCTTCTTAAGGAGTCATCATTGTATTTCGTTTTCTTGGGTTTTGAAGTGTAATAAACTTTTATGAGCCATTCTGGTCCGTGGGCTGGTTAGTACTGGTTGAGCTATTAGCCGTTGGCCATAGATGGGATTAGATTAGCATTTGTGTACACGTATAACCACAAGTTAATGAAGCTGCGAAATCACTATCTTATGTGACTTAATTCGGCTACATTATAAATATAATCCTTGTTCAGGCCTAAACTAACTTGACCCGCAGTGAAACGTGTGATTAGATTCAAGGTACTCACGATGTACTTCTTGCAATGATCTTTTTCTTTTTGGGCCTTCCAAGTGCATTATTGTAATACCAAACGAGCTTGACCTGCATTAGGTGAGATCAGAGAGACGAGTAATTAACCAAAACAAGAAGAAAAGTATTCTTTTAATGGAACATATATAAATCTTTAAATTCTTACAACTATCCAAAGAAAACCAAATACAAACACATCTACCCAAAAAACCATCAAGGTTTAGAGACCAAAAGCTTTTGTCTTACCTGAAACAAGTCAAATAACCACCATAAATCTACACAGTTTTGGACTTATCGAAACTCTCTATATCCAAAACCCTGAATAACAGCTCAAATATTTTCCGCAAGGCCTAAAAACAGTTGCTTCTCGGTATTTCACCAGATATGCAAAAAATAAAGAAGTATTCATGCAGTACTATATACTGCAACTACACAGAGTTCCAAATAACAACACAGGAGAATCAGGAGTCAGCTGGCCATCATCAAATGTATTTATTATGGGAATAAGCAATGGGCAATCTCCAACAAAGGACGACCCAGCAAACATCTAATATACTAGCAAAGATAGGATTCAAATAGATGCCTAGTTAACAATTGGAATGCTCAGGAAAACCCTTTACCTAAGTAACAACCATCGCATTAATCACAAAAGTGATTCAACGTTACTACTCACTAGAGCAACTGAAAAAACAACAATTAAATAAGAAAACATGTCCATTTGTTTTCAGAATATGTGACAATACTTTCATCAAATGCTCAAGATATCATCATCTAATGTGTGAACTACTTAGAAAAACACAGTCCAAAGTTAAACTTGAAGAACCACACACATGCCCAATTTGCGGAATTAAAGACGAAGGACCAGAGGATGAAGTGATTGAAGAAGACATAACTGAGGAACCAATAGTTGAAGAATCAATCAAGAAAATGTAGACATCAGAAAATAATCACGTGAAATAATGTAAACCTAATATAGATACCTAGATATATAAAGTGAAAAAATAAGATTCCACACGCTATCATTGTAATATTATTATTTTATATAATTATACAATTTGTATTACTATAGCTTTCAAAAATTTCTACAATTTAAAAAAAAATATATAATCTTAAGATCATTAGTTTCTTATATATCTACAAATTTTATAAATATTGTTTAGGCTAAATTTTTGATAATTATACAATTTAATATAATTTTATTAGTTTTATACAAATTAATTTAATACATATCAATTATATATTAAATATTGGTAAGAAAATAGTAAAATCTATTATATTTAATAAAAAAAATTGTATTTAATTTTATTAGTTTTATACAAATTAATTTAATACATATCAATTCCATATTAAATATTGGTAAGAAAATAATAAAATCTATAATATTTAATAAAAAAAATATAAGTTTGATTTAAAAATTTTTTACTCCACATGGTGCATGAAAACACCTAGTAAAAACAAATAGAGAATAGCAAGAATATTTCATTACTTCGACCAAACTTTGTTTAAGTGACATAGAAATGACATAATATATGCAGTAGACATCGTTAGAATATTCAAGACCAGTTTGGTTTAAATGGAAAAATATAACCGTTAGGAAACGCAGGACCGGTTCAATTCGAAATCAATTGGCTCAGTTTTTTAAATTATAACCGTTAGAAAATGCGTCTTCACCTAGCGGATCTACACCGTCAACTAAATATGAATTTTAAGAATCATGTGCGTGCTAATTTATCTCCACAAGTTTTTTTCTGGGGAAGAAATCTCTCGATCAACTCCTCGATAATTTTCAAAACCGGAAAAAATCCTATTACGATTTTAGATTAGTATGTGCTTCGCTCTCAATCGTGAATTTGTTTGAGGATTTCTAAGTTCCGAGTACTCTTTGACAGCAATTTGATTTCTGGGTCTCCATTTTTCTTTTAAATTGTTCAATCTTGATTTAGATTGTTTTGGTTTCCTTTCGAAGATTGATTCCGCCTGAAACCCGATGTGATTGTTTGGGTTTCTTACTAGTCGTCGAGTTATGTCTTTGTATATGTGTTAATTATGGTTTTGTAAGGTTCGTGTTAATCCTTCATAGCAATTTCGTTTTCAATTTGACTAATTGTTCAAAGTTTGATTTTTTGCTCAGGAATCAAATCCCAAATGGTTTCATCATCATCATAATCACTCTTGTTTCACAATGTAGGTTTTGCCTACAGGAGGAGTGTTGAAGATTGCAACTGTTACTTCACAATTTATATCTTTGTATATAAATGCCACACAAGTCAGCGTCATGGTAAGTGTCTGCAAATAAAATTCTTTGGTTAGTATTGCTTGGAGGAGGAATCTCACTTGCCTTTTTCACCTTTGTTACTGTTTTTTTTCCTGACAGAGTTACTGCTTTACAAATCTTGAAGCTTACTACCATCGTCGTTGAGGTAATTTCTCCGTCTATGAAATTAAAATGCAAGTTTGTTTTTGTTTTCTTCGAATTTCTGTCTTTTGAAGATTGAATTCAGACGAGGTCTCGAGGACAAAGTCAAACACATTTGATCATTTTTGAATGATGATTATGCCGTAGGATTTCGAAATCGTAAAAGATCATAGGCAAAGCACTAATCTAATAGTATTATCTGTCCGATTTTTATCTTGGGTAACATTGTCCCGTAAGGAATCTTTTGGTTAGAAGTGAAATGTCTAAAGATGGGGATGGAAAATAAGACTTGGAATCTATTGGTTGGTAGTGACATGCTTAAAAGTCTTTCACAAAAAGACTATATGGGGATGGGGAAAAAAAGATCCACGGCTAAGAAAAAGTCTTTAAATAAGACTTGTTGGATTGGAAGAAACGACCAACAGCTTCAAGATGTCTCAAGAAAAAAAGACTCAGAACCACAAGGTTTAAAGTAGACAAAGACTATGAGATGGATGAGGTCGATTTGTTGGATGGAACGGGAAAAAATGACCAATAGCTGAAATAAGCTTAAGAAAAATGTCTGTAACAAAAAGTCTGCTACACAGACAATTAGGGGGTTGCTTAGAAAAGCGTCTTTGGTGGAATAAAAGAGTTCTGATGACTTAAAGAAGTCTCTTGACAAAGACAAAAGGGGTGCTAGATAGAAAAATGACTAGGTGCTCAGACAAAAAAAATGGTTCGTAGATAAAAAGAAAAACAAGCAAAAGAAGACATGTTGGATGGAAAATTAAAAAAAAAATGACCAATAGCTTGATGGAGTCTTGAAACAATGACTATGAACCCACAAGGCTTAAAAAAGTATACAAAGACTGAGTTGGATGGGGTGGGGTGTAATGACCAACTCGATCGAAAACAGTATTCTGCTTTGTAAAACGTCAAGACAAAGACTATGAGTTGGTTTGTAATTTGGTGGATGGAAAGAATGAACAATTGTCCTTAAGACAGAGCTGATACAAAAACAACTAATGGCTTTTGAATGTCTTTTGACAAAGGCTGCCAATGGCTTAACGAATCATACAACAGACAGATGCTAAACAAGGGATTATGAATCGAAAAGAGATTCTTTACTTTATACAAAAGACAATATGGGTCCATTTTTAGATATGTTGGATGGAAACATTGACCAGTGGTTTAGAAGGAAAAGTCATTAGATGAATACAAAAAGACTAATTGCTGAGAGAATTACTTGCTGGGTGAAAAAAAATGACAAACAGCTTTTAAAAATCATAGGACAGTACATTAACCAAAAGTTTTAAACAAACTGCTCAGGTTTTTCGAGAAAGACTTGAATATGGGTAAAGCAACTTACACTTGCTGTATGAAATGATTACACAAACGGCTTAAAAAAACCAAACTGCTTAAAGATTCTTGACAATAATTATGAATCAAACACAGATTCATTTACACGGCTTAGAAGTCTCATGAGAAAGTCTATGCCAAAGACTGGGTGAAAGGTAGAAAACAACTAACGACTTGTCTATTTTGACAAAAAGACCAACGACTTTAAAGAAAATTCATAAGGCAAAGCTTCTACAACATGTTCTTATGCAACCACATGGCTTAGGAGTCTTCTGGAAAAGCTTTGGCTTGGTTGTGGTATACTAACCAATAGCTTTAAAAATATCTCAAGATGAAGACTGTGGATGGAAAACAACACAATAGCACAAATGAAATAAATTTCTCATGATTAAGAGACGAGAATATGGATGAAGAACTGATTCTTTACTCTGCCAGACGACTTCAAATAATATAAAGTTTCAACACGAGACGGCGAACCAGAAGGTTTTAGGAATTGTTTCTGCTTTGATAACCACAAGGCTTTAAAAGTTAACAAAGACTATTGAGTTGGATGGAAATAATGACCACCATCATACTCTGAAACCAGTCTTAAACAGAAACTACCAATGGCTTAAAGATTCTTAACAAAGATTATGAATCGAATCTAAAAGAGATTCTAACTTAACGGCTTAAATAAGATTTGTAGGATGGGACAAGACGACCAGTGTAGCTTAAAGATGTCTTAAGAAAAAAGACTCTAGAAGTGTTTAAAAAAACTTAAAGTCCTTAGCTGGAGAAAAAACGGGTTATGGCTTAACACTTGTGTGATTGGGGAAAAACACAAGCAATGGCTTAAAGGTGATGTTAAGAAAAAGACTATGAACCACAAGGCGTAAACAAACTGTTTTCTGCTCGGATAAGCAGAAAGCTTAAAAGTATACAAAGACTATGAGTTGGATGGACATAATGACCAAATCTTAATATAAAGACAATGGAAGAACGTCAAGCTATCTGAAATCAGTCTCAACATAGAGACTAAATCGAAATAAGGTTGGAAAAAAGTCTCTAGACAAAGACTGTGAGTTGGTGTTACACATCCACAGCTTAGGAAAGTCATTGGCCAAAGACAATGTCTTGATTTACGTTTCGTTGGATGAGGAAAACAAACAACCAACCAAGCTTAAGACAAACTATGAAATCGTTCTTAAGACAAAGCTGATAGAAGAATAACTCACGGATTTAGAAAGTCCCACAGCTTAGGAAGGTATTTTGACAAAGACTACCAAACGGGCTTAAAAGATCATAATGCAAAGATTCCTACAGAATGAATCAAGAGATTCTTACGTAACAGTTGAAATAAGGTTTGTTGGATGGGAAAAAAATGCAACCAACAACGGGTTAAAGATGTCTCAAGATAGTCTCTGAAAAGTCCTTAGATGGAGAAAAATGACTAATTGCTTGAAATTAGACTTGTTGGAAGGTACAAAAACGACCAACAGCTTAAAGATGTCTCAAGATGGTCTCTGAAAAGTCCTTAGATGGATAAAAATGACTAATGGCTTAAATTAGACTTGTAAGATGGTAAAAAAAAAAACGACCAAAAGCTTTTGAGATGTCTTTACACAAAAAAAAATCTGAACTATGAATTGTCCACAAGGCTTAAAAGTTTGAGTAAGACAATATAGTTTGGCTTTAGGCATGATGAATGGAAACAATGACAAGCGGCTTAGAAAAAAAATCCTTGATGAAAAATGACTAATGGCTGAGACAATATTTGTTGGATTAAAAAAACGACAAACAGTTTGAAAAATTCCTAAAGACAAAATACTCTGGACAAAAATGCTTAAAGACATGTTTCTGTTTAATAACCCACAAGTTCTTAAAGTAGACAAAGACAGAGCTCAAACAAAATATGTCATGACTTTGGAATATCTCCAGACAAAGACAACATACGGCTTAGAACTGTCCAACAGCTTAGAAAATTCTTTCGAGAAAGACTATGTATCAGTTTAGACTTGTTGGATGGTTAAAAACAACTAACGATTTTGCTGTACAAAAAAATATCAACTGCTTAGAGAAATCAACTGCTTAAAGATTATCGACAAAGATTCTAGAGAAAGTCAATACTATAGAGACTTGTTGGATGGTAGGAAAAAAACAAGGAACTGATTGTATAGATGCAAGACCAACGGCTTCAGTAAGTCACAAGGCAAAGACTCTTGACAGTATTAATCGACAACAGAGTCTTATGTAACCACATGGTAAAATGAGCAAGGACTTAAAAATGGTCTCAAAACACAGAATTTAGATCGAAAAATAACAAGTGTTACAAAAAAAAGAAGATGGGAAAACAACCCACAGCTAACATGAAATAAATCTCTCATGACTGAGACTCTGCAACACGGCTTTAAAAGAAGATGAATAACCAATTTTTTACTCTGCAACACGGCACTAAATTCAACACATAAGACTATGCACCACAAGGCTCAAAGAATTGTCTGTGCTTGATGGAAATAGTGACCAACTCTTAAGACAAAGACAATGGAAGAATGTCCAACTCGTACTCTGTAATCAATTGTAAACAGAGACAACCAATGGCTTAAAGAATCATTATGCAATAGCTTAAAAGATGTCTTAAGAAAAAGACTCTGAAAAATCCTTAGATAGGAGAAAAACACAAGCAGTGGCTTAACACTTGTTTAATGAGGAAAAAAAGCAATGGCTTAAAGATGTGCTAATAGAAAGAGTCTGAACTGAGAATTTGCGATAACCACAAGGCTTACGAGTATTGAAGGACCAATAAGATACCTAGGCCTTATAAGAAAGTCCTTAAGGCAAAAACTATTAATTTATTTTATTATTCTTTTTTTTTGTTAAAAACTATTAATTTATTATAGTTTCTTTACTTTGTTTTACCCACAGCTTAAGTCCTTGATGGAAAAGGTACAAACGACACAAAAAGTCTCTAGACAAAAACAATATGGGTTTGGTTTTTAGACATGCTAGATGGAAAGAATGACCAATGGGTTAGAAAAAAAGTAACCAGCTGGAAAAATGATTTATGGCTGAAGAAAAAAACCCACCAAAAGGTTAAATAAATCGTATCACAAAGACTATGGTTCCGTTTATATTTTGGTGGGTGGAAAGAGATGACCAATGTCTGAAATAATGACATAGAAAAAAGAAGTTACTACAAAAAGACTATGAATCGGATTTAGATTTGTAGTCTTTGTCACCACGGCTTACGGTCTTATGACAAAGAGTACAATGGTTCGTTAGACGGCTAATACGACCAACAGTTTCAAGGACTACGAATCAAAAAAATCGATTCTTTACAAATATATGGCGAAGCAAAGGCTAAAAAATGGCTAATTAGTTCTGAATTTTGTTTTCCAGGTATGATCTTAAGAAGGCGTTAAAAACCAGATCGTTAGAGATTTTGAGGAGATTACAAGTGTACCAGACTTTTGTAACAGGTATGTGTTTTTCAAACATGCTTGTAATTAGTTTCTAAAATTCACAAATAGGAGAAACATATGTGAAATGAAAGATTAATTTCATTTCCACTAGACACGTGCTTGAAAAGCATCCAAACTCTTAGGGGGGTGTATTGAACTAGGAGTTTAAGGTGATTTGTATTAAATTGTCAAATCCATTGTTATTCAAACATGAATTTCAAAAATTCATTTAAAATCCCCTGTTATTGAACTTGACATTTCATAAAGTACTTTGAAATCCATTGTTATTGAAAATATTTTAAGTTTTGGAGTTTTAAAGTTTCAAGTGATTTTAGAGTGTTTGGTTTGAGTTTCTTAGTTAAAAAAATTAAAACTCAAATCCCATAGTTTTAGGTGAGATTCTAGAGTTGTTTAACTAAAATCACTTAAATCTCTGCAATTTGCTAAAATCATATCAAAGTTCATTAAAAATCAAATCACCTTAAATTTTAGATTGAAATTACCTTAAGTTATTTATGTAGATTTGAGTTGATTTGATTTTTAATAGGGGTTTAGATGATTTCAATAAGTAACAAAGATTTAGCTGAGTTTTGTTAAACCATCCTATAATATCACCTGAAACCATAGGATTTGATTTTTAATTTTTAACTAAGAAACTCTATCCAAACACCCTAAATCACCTTAAAACTTTAAAACTCTAAAACTTAAAATATTTTCAATAACAATGGATTTTAAAGTATTTTATGAAGTGTCGAGTTCAATAACAGTTGATTTAAAATGAGTTTTTAAAATTCATGTTTCAATAACAGTGGATTTGTCACTTTAATATAAATTAATTAAAACTCTCAGTTAAATACATCCCCTATGTATTAGTCTTTATACTTATTTTACGCTTGAAGTATCTAAGCCAATGTTGATTTTCTCAGGTATATGCTTCTCTTATGATCACCAAAAATATTTATCTAGCGTTTATAAATCATTTGTGAAGTATGGATTTAGTACCATCTTTAATAGTGTATAACTTTGCATTTGAATCAATGTTGCTCAAATAAATTCTTTTAATATTTCAGAGTTTTGACCCAAAAAAAATGTTTCAGAGTAATCACATCTCTGTTTCGTAGAAGAAGACACTGGTCACTTGAAATTCTATAAGTTAGTGGTTCCTTTCATGTATATATTTTCATTCATTAAGTTTCAAGTCTGGTTTTGGTATTGGCTCACTCATTTATTTTGATCTTGTAGGCAGTGTCTAACAGCGCCGGTCCAAACATTTCAAAAAATGTCACTGACCCTAAGCCAAAACAGAAAATGTAGGGAAAAATAACAAAAGAGAAAATATATGTAGTGGAATTTTTTTTTGCACATAAGTGTGCCCTAATCTCTCGCTTATGTGACTTGTGCCACGGACCAGTCCTGGTGTCTAATTCTGCATCCACGGATTTTAAATCCTAATGTGGTGTATCTAAAACCTCCAAAATGAAAAAACATACATGCATTCCTACATTCATATTAGCTTATTCTTCATTGTTTACTTGCTTCGTGTTTTGTTTATTCTTTTGCTAACTTACTTGCTTACTAGCTTTCTTGCTTTCTTGATGTCCTGCTTCTTTATTAACTTTCATATTTCATAAATTCATTCATCACCTCACTTCTTTTCTTGCTTTATTAATTTGTTGTTTATTTGGTTCCTTGTGTTCTCTTCCTTTGTGTGTTTTCGCTTGCTTCCTTGTCTTCTGCTTGGCGTGTGTATTTGTTTACTTGGGTCCTAATACTATTTTGAAATTCCTTATTAGCTTCTTGCTTACTTTTGTAGCCTATCTCCCAGAGAATTTTATGATCTGATAATATCTATAATATTATCATCTATGATTTTATCTGTCATACTGTAGAAACTTATTGCTAATAACCAGTAATAAAAGTTGATTTTATTTTTCTATGATTTTATCTGTCATACTGTAGAAACTTCTTGCTAATACCCATTAAAAATATCTATCTATATTGTATAAATCAATATCTCTTGGAGTTTATATAAATATTTGTCTCTTTTGACTAGACAATACTTACCATCTATGTGTTTGGTGCTTGTCTTCATTTTATGAGATGGATATATCTTGGTCTCTCTTGTAGATTTTTACTTGGGTGTAAGTATGACTCATGTATATTTTGGTAGAATTATCCTTGAATTTTGTTTGTATTTGTTTTGTGTGATGCTCTAAATCCTGTGAATTATTCCAAAATTTTACAGTGACACCCCCACAGTCTAATTGGTTGTTATTTGAGTAATATTTAGAATTGTGCATCATGGTTCTCACATTTATGATTATTGTGTTAACTTTTTTTCTTTAAAATGTGTATAAGTTTTTTCCTTTTTTGAATTGTAAAATGTGTATAAGTTATTTTAACTTTTATAATATGATGCTTATAAATATTTTTTTGCTGAAATTTTAAATTGATTATCAGCAAAAAGAAAAATTACAGGCCATCGAGGTCTATTGCTTTCAAAACATGAACACTATCAATAGGAAAATGAAAACACAAGGTCTATTGATATACGTCCGAACCAACGCTGCATCATATCTGTGTAGAAAGATGGGCGTCGGTGTCGCAGGGAAGATATCCTGTTCTTAATGGTCTTGGAAATATTTCAGTTATGGTATTAGACTAGTGTCTCCAGTGGCAGAGGGAGAGAAGAGAGAAGGGGGCAACTGCCCCTTTGAAATATTGAAACTTTTTGAATTTTCATTGATTATTTAAAAATTTTATAGTTTTGGTGGTCAAAATTGTTCTATTGTCCTCTATTTATTTAGGTTCAAATTTTGTATTGTCCCCAGTGAAACCACTCTCTGGCTCCGCCACTGAGTGTCTCTCACTTTGTCTTAACATAGTTGATTGGAACTCGGTTTCTTTGTCAAAACAGAGTTCATGGTCTTTGTTTTCTTTTCTACGTGAATCATTTTGTTTTAAAGTAATATTTTCTATTGTTTGTTGTTTTCCTAAATTGGACAATTTAATTTCAGTGTTGATAAACAAAGATATACTTGGGTCGGCCCGCCCTAAGGGCGGAATGTAGGAAAAATAATATTTAATTTCATTTAAATTTGTGAAAATTTGAAAACAATGTAAATAGATTGTGAAAATATTTAATATGTTTTTATTATTTAAAAATCTACTTATCAATAAATTATGTACATGTTTTTGTATTGGAAATCAAAATAAACTATGCTATTTTGATAAGTACTTTTTTTCTTTTTTTTTGGTCGCCATCAAATCATTTTTGTTAATTTTCTAAGGTTTGATGATCATATCTTAATATTTTCGTGATATGGTTTAATATTTTATTTTGATATTGTAAATTGCATGATAAAGCAAGTATTCATTGATGATCTCAAATTTTGCATTACAGTAAATCCACTGATAGATCTCGTTTACATTGTAAGTATCACAATGAGAAAAGAACATAAAGCATGTTTAGAACTAAATCGTCAAACTGGGAAGATCACGTAAGGTCAATCTCCACGTAGGATACTCGAAAACAAATAAACTAACAATTCGTAATTGCCCCTCAAGAACTTGACTTTATCGGATCAAGATGTTCACCTATCTTTTCGGAGTAAGTCCAATAGTATTTCACTTTGTACCAGTTGCTAATCAAACATGTTTTAATAAATTTGTTGTAAAACAGCTGTGAATTTCCGTTCATTGTAGAAGGAAAGAACAGCGTAAATTAAGTCGTCCACTGACCTACAACCTGAACGTATCACTATTGATGCTTGAATTATATCAGACGATTATGTTTCAGATATGTAAATAGCTGTCAACTTTTTTTTATTAAAATGGAAATAACATTGTTGTCAAGTTTGAGCTTGGTTGCAGAAAATTTATATTTAAATAAAAATATACATGGAAACAAAAACAAAAACAAAGGGGGGGGGGGGAACAAAGAGAAATAGTGGAAACGGTGAGTTGATATACTTCCAACTTTCATTGCTGGGTGGTGTTGGTTGACCCACTGCCATCACTTTTGTAGCCGAATCTACAGACTTACTTGCAGAAACAGGTGGCTGCTAACTTTGATATACCACTTGTGGAGCTGTGTTTCTGCTTTCACTCTGAATAAAGTTTTTCTTTGAGAGATTAACCCCATCGAGGCCGTTATCTCAACAAAGCTTAGACCCCTGCAGGAGTCTTCATATCCACATCTTCAGTAATTGCAGACATCATGAAGGTCTGGTGGTAGATACATATATTGTAGGGTCTCAACCGAATCTGAAAGAGTCATTAATCTGTATTGCTCAAAACACTATATTTTTCTCAGATTTAAGAATCAATTTTGTTAAAAACGAAGCGATTGTAATCTAAAACCATATACATGCCAAGAAACTACTCAGCATTAATATGTTCTCATTAACCATCAGAGGAATAGTTCTATGATGATATGCATAGAACAGCTGGACAATGTTGACAGAAAGTCGTCGGAATAATATAACGCAACTACTATCAGAAGGGACAAAAGACATAAAGACGGAAGATGAAAAGACGAAAGCACGCAACCGAAGCATTGCTCTGATTTTTTTTGAACGGTTCGTCTCAGTCGTCAGTCTGAAACTCCATTGTTGGATTTGATCTAGACAGATGGAAGAAATTCTTAATAATAATCTTTACCTCTGAAATCTAGAAGCGAGAATGATATCAATTACTTAAAGCTTGAAGCCGTAGAAAAATCTTTGTTATTGTAAAACAATAGGATATAATCAATAACACAACTAACACTTACATAACCAAAAAAAAAGATCAGACAAGAAGTATAGAAAAGAAAAACTGGATTCTTTTTAATGCTCTTATCTTATAGGATTATTAGGATTATGAGAATGATGTTTACATGATGAAAGGTAACCTTTTTATAGCTTTCGGTATAGAGAGAAGTTACATTGAATGAAAAAACTTTCTTTGAGTGAGTTGAATGAGTTAAGACAGTCGTTAATGACGATGAATCAAAGCATCCCGTAACGATTTGTAGGAAAGAATTTCTAGCTGATTGAAAAGACACAGTGAGATCCTCCATTGTGGTATTTGGAGATCAGAGAAGATTGTGAACCCTAAAATTTTAGTTTGAAGACGATGAAGAAGACATTGTTCAAAAGAAAAAACAATAAACCTAACATGAACCCAAAATAGAAGTTCACAAAATGAACAAACCAAATATAAACGATAAAGTCCAAGAAACTGCAAATTAAATGAAAAGCTGTGCTTTGTTCATTTGGGACACGTGTCAGCACGGACGACTTCAACTTTGTGACATGGATCTGATGTGCACACCCTTGGAGAGAAGCAAACTCTTTTATATATATATATATATATATATATATATATATATATATATCGCAAAGGCAAATCTAAAACATAAACCACAAAATCTTATAAAACTTAATAATCTATATCGCAAGTAATATATATCCCGCACGTAGGGCGGATCGACCCTAGTATGTGATAAAATAAAGATATAAGAACATGAAATTAAATAATTCAAAACATATATGTACTGGTAAACAACCATGAAGATAAATAAGTGTGTGTAATGCAGATAGACTCTATTTACGACAGATTAAAATAGAATAAGGTGGTAGCAAAATAGCATATTTATTTTCGTAGACATCTAATCTTTTGGAAAGATAAGACAATAAAGATGCAATGGTATAGCGGTTCCTAAACCTTATTAATCACTAAACAACCCGGGTTCGAGGCTAGTAACTAGTGCTTTTGCTCTTTTTGTGTGTTTACCTATGGAACACGTCTCGCAACACCATGAAGCGACTTTCTGCCATGACACTGATGTGAATGGTTTAAGAATGAGAAAAACTTTACTTTATATAATTAGATATATATATATATACTAGGGTTGGCCCGCCCTACGGGCGGGATGTATACTAAATTGTAATTGAACCGGTATAATATATATTTAATATATATTTGTATTATATAAAACAATACATATTAGTTTGAGTTTTACAGGTTTGGTAACAGCAGACTAATAAAACTATACAGTCATAATATATATTATTTTTGCTTGCTTATAGTTATGTATTTATTGACTATTAAAGTGCACAATCTATTACTAATATTTTTAAATGTTTCTACATATGTTAGAATAATTTATAGTATAGCGATTATATATTTCGGGGCTATGTCAAATAAATGTAGAGAACTATATATATGAGGTTAAAGTAGTTAGGTTTTTAAGTTGCTGTATGTCAAATAGGATGTCTGGGTGAATATATAAATTCTGCTGTACTCAAGAAGTCCAAATTTGACAATGATATTAGAGGGTCGGTTAATTATTTCAAGGTAGTTGTTAATATGATGAGCCATAAAACTAACAATTTCATGGAACGTGTCCGTCAAGCAAGCATCGGACGTAATATTGTTTAGAAATCCTGCATAGACCTTGTAACAGGTGGGTGTGTTTACTTTACTTGGGTACAGAATTACTTACGCCTAATAGATTAGGGTAAACATCTCTTAATCATGTTGATGCAGTCCATAAAATACAATAATACCATTCATATTTTTAATATATATTTTAATTAGAAAAAATAGTGGTAGCCCATTAACATACTTGAAATAACCACAACAAAATTATGTTTCTCATGCCATGAAACATAAAAAAACTGAAAATTAGTAGTTGAAAACATGGTCGGTATTAACTTAAAATGGAAAGCTGAATAATAGATAAAGACTTGTATTATAAGGATCGTCAAAAGATAGAAACTCGTATCAAGTAGATTGTCTGAAACAAACTTAGAGTGCCCATAAACTGAGAAAAGTCCATGCAGAGAAAACCAAATACGTGAAATGTAATAAAGATGCATAAGCATGATTTAGTAGATACGTGAAGTTATTGCTACTCCATCTCAAGCAACACAGGCCTTCTTGACCACCTTCAAAGTCGGGTTGGCCGTTTGCTCCTCCGCATCACCACTGCCCTCCAGAATTGAACCTTTATGAATTGGCTTGCCAGGTAGCACGCTATCATCATCGTCATCATCATCGTCCTGGTTCTTTGAGTTTGTGATACGTACAGCTACATAAAATAAAGAAACATCATTATACACATTGTACTTAAGTTACATGGTTGGACACGTCATGTTATGGCACACGGCCAAGCTCATCAATGATCCGCGTTATGGTGAACGACATATGGTTTCGGTGAAGTTATACACAATGACCCTGACCTGAAAAGTGTATGTCTTCTGTTCCATATCTGAAATGAACGGAGGCTCCTTAGAATCTTCAGGATTCACTCCTTCAGCTTATTCGTCAGAAAAAAAACAATGAGCTACTTACGGGTACAAACATGCGAGTATTCAGAAGTGTATCTTACCAACATCTGACCATCTTCACTTGCCCTGAGATTATGTAGCTTTGTCATTACACCATCGAACCCAACAAACGTTCCCTTCAGCCGTATCATCAGCAATAACCATCACAACATGATATCTAAAGAGAAATAGCAAAGTGGAAGTCAAATTACTGAGATGCAGTTGTATACGGACAGAGATATACATATTTACATAGTAAAGATGATATTTACCGAAGAGCACCAAACAACATAAACTCTGATGGATCCTCTCTTTCACCATCTTCACAGCTCTGTTTCCTCTGCTCTGTTTTAAAATCCTCTACTTTATTTACTCTTCTCTAATGCATCCTCACAACCAATCTCTGCCAGTCTAAAGCTCTCAAGATCGTCACATGTGTCGAAGTAGTCCCAAGAAGACTCCGGCGGGCGAGAACGCGACGGCGGCGGAGATAACTCCGGCATTTCGTCGAGTGGGTTAATCGTGAGAGTCACTGCGGAATCAGCCGCCGGCGTCGACTTCGTGTAGCTCAGATTCAGAAGAGGTTTAGGGTTCGAGTTGTGGCTCAACGGCGAGTCATCTTCAGGGTAAGAGGATGAGTTATGGGAAGAGGATGAAGCCACGGCGGGTACAGTCTCTGCTTCTGCGTATTGACGGAGACAGGCTCCGATGTTACGGAGAGAACGTGTGCGGCGGCGAGAGCACATCTGGAATCAATGGCTTGTTCTTCTTCTTCTTCTTCTTCTTCTTCTTCTTCTTCTCCATCGATGGTTTTGAGGTTGAACAACCCATCTTCTCTAGAGTCGAAGGAGCCATATTTTCTTCAAATAAATAAAAATCGAAACTTTGGATTTAGCAAACGATAAACTTACTGGTAGAATAGGACACCCCCTGCATTCGTCTCTTATCAAAATACACGTGAGTTCCTGACGTTGCATTCATGAACAAACGACCTATAAAGCGCATTGTGGTTGTAAGAACGTGAATGCTATAGTATCATACTAACATATGAATTAAACAACTCGATACCTCCAATCATCCTCGGGTTAATGTTTGTACCAACAATAACCTTTGGATCACCATGAGTGCTCTCGAGTTGTTTGTGCAAAGATGCAGCTTGGGAGTGAAATAGACTCAACGTGACAGTCTCATCACTGCATATATGTTGAATCAAAAAAATTTAACACTACATACGGAAGCAATATATATAAACTCAGGAATAGCCATACCAAACAAATCAGAATGAAATAAAAAAGATACAAAGAGAAGATGTGTTCTAAGAGTAGAATCCTACATATATTTATACTGAGCCTACACGGCGTCTCAGATCCAGAAACCACCTTGAAGATAGATCATGGGAGAGCGAATCGATTGGAGGAATCAATGGGAGTAAAGCCCAAGTAATAAATCAGACCGTTTCAGGTTGTGGGAAGAATCCTAAAAGTCACTGCCGCCGCCGCACGAAGGGATCGACGAACCTCGGTTGCGCTTCAGGCGTTCTAGGGTTACGTGGTTAGAGGCAACACTGATATCACTGGGCCGGATCTATTTCCCCATGACAAAGCCCAAACGTACAACACGCACACAAAGCCCACGACGCCATCAAGTAAATGAAACGCTGCGCAGAAGATGTTGCGACTCCAGGATGCACGAATTGATGACGTGTAATCCTATGTGGACACTCTGGGAAAGAAGCAAGGTGTATTTTATATATAAAGATATATATATTATCGGCTTCGTGTTATATTATAATTTTTTTTCACGTAAACACATTTTTTGCTTATCCGACCAGCTTGGTCTTAAATTATTTTTGCTCATGATAAAATTATTTTTACTCTTAGAATAGTTGGTCTGGTAAAAATTACTAATTTACCTAGTCAAGAATCTCAAAGTGAAAATTATATACAGTAATAAAAATAGGATTACACGTATATAAATTATGTAACAATTTTTTAATAATAATATACTAATTAATGTTAATGACTTTCAAAATCATGCATATCAAACAGTCGCTAGAAAGCATTTTGCCTCTTTAACAATTGGCAAGTCACTTGTCAAATTTTTTCAACTGTAATCTTGATTCTTGAATCTTGAAAATATTTTCCTGTTGTAACGAATATGGAGTTGCTAATATTTGTAGTTGAAGTACTTTGAACATTTTTTTGCATAATACTATAAACAGAATTACTCTGAAACTTTGTCATATATACTGAAAGATAACTTCAGACATGTTCTACATACTACACCAAAATTAAATAAAAAAAAGCACAGACAGATCACAAACTACAAAGATTCATCAATGTAGTAGTCGGCTCTTGACAACAGACTGAACTTCTTCAAACAACTGACTTGATCACTGATGAAATCGCAGCCAAGCTTCTCTAATTCCATGTGATATTCAAGATGATCAACGAAAGCAACGGTTTTCACCACCTGATTCAGAGCTAACCGAGCAGCTATCCTCTGGCTTCTGATGTCAGTGTTCCTATGATTGATCTGTCTCTTTTCTTGCACTTTCTCTCGCGCCTTGGCGATCATGTCCTTGAAACTTCTGTGGTCTTGATTCTCAGTCTTGTCACGGCCTGGTTTTGTTGTAATAACCTTGGACTTAGCCCTCTTTGTGACAAAAGATAGCACCGGTTTGGTAGTTTTGAACTTCGAAGCTTCTTCGAAGGTCTTCTTTCGTCTCTCCTCCGGTGGGTTTTCTTCGTCAGTATGTTTGCGTTTCTTCTGGGTCGCCGCCATAACAACAACGTCGTGCCGTTTCTTGCAATCTCGTCGCAAATTAGGGTTTTGATGTAAGAAGGAGGAACTTGTTGATTTGCACCCAACATCTTTGATTTCGTATCTCTGATCTGTCGAGAACTGATATCTCAAATCGTTGGAAGTGGAAGCAATCTCCATCGCTCTATTTAATCGTCGAAAAGAGTGATCGATTGGAAGATGATGAGAAGGGAGAGTGTAATTTTGTTTACAAAAACCCTAAAGACACCGAGAGGCTACAATTATGGTTGAGTCTTAGGGACCAAGTTACTATGTTCCTGAGTATTTATTTAGTCTATCTCACTCTCCTTGCGTTGGGCCCACACTCTCCAAGTATAATTGGGAATGTCTTTTTCACTTTGGTGTTCATTTATTTGTATTTAATTCTTATTATTTATCTCTATTCTCTTTTTTATTTGTTTTTCTTATTTCATAAGTTTTGACTGTGCTTGTGAAATATTTTTCTGTTTCAGTTTTGTATTTAACAGGTATAGTTCATGAAACATTAAAATTTATAATAATACACCTCTTATTTTTATCTTATTTACTTAAAAGGAATATTATTTATGTAATTTTTTTAAAAAAAAAAACATTTCTTCAGTTTGCATTAGAAATGAAAATAGACACTTAACATAAAATAGAGTATTTTTGGGAAAAATATCAATCGCAGGAAAAATGAAAGTAATATTTTTATGCAACCATTATTCGAGAAAATTAACAAATTATTCAAATAAAATTATAATACAACTTTGAACTGTATTTCTTTTTTTTTTTTGTGCAGCGACTATATTAAGAAAAAGGGAAAGGAATATTGACTTAATGCATGGCCCATATATCAAGTTCAAGCATACATAAATTGTTGGAGGATCCGTCATTTTATCGGCTTTTTAGTATCCAGAGCGAGGAACATGAAAAAAAGCTATATATACAAATGCGGAGGGAATTTGCATGATATCAGAGATGATACTGAAGATTTATTTATTCTGAAATTGTTTGTGATTGCTTTGGTGACCGTTAAACAGTCAGAGTAAACTTTGAAGTTAATTGGTGACGTCAAGTACAATTATTTGGATATTTAGATAAGTTGTAGAGTATAACAGACCAAAGAAGAGAACACCTCTTTGGGGTTAAATTGTCTTTTCTTGAACTACCAATAGATTAACTTCAAGACTTACACAAAACAGAGTCATGGTTCATCCAAAACAGAGTCAGTGTCTAAACAAACAAAACTTTCATTTTTGTCCAAATGGTTCATCCAAATGGAAAAACAAACAGGCCCAAAATACATTAAGGTAAAATGCAGCTGCAAAAATCGCAAGGCTAATCGCCATTCCAATAAAAGAGATCTACAAAACATTTTGACATTTTCCTGTTTAGTTTTGTCTTTAAAAAAAGTCCTAAAAAGATGAAACTAATGAACCGATGCTCACGGTAAGTAGAAGCCTTGATGCAGCAGCATCCCTCATTTAGGCGCCAACATAACGACGTCAAGATGGATTCAAATCTCATACCTCTTACGATTTGGTTTTGTGTTTTATTTATTTTAAGATAAACATGTTTTGTTTTCCTTGTTGCTTAAGTTTTAGGTTTCCCAATCCCTTAGAGTTATAGCGATGGGAAATCTTATATAAACGAGTCTGAACGTTATGTTTTAGACACACTTTGATTTATAATATACCGCTTTGCTTTAAATACCTTGTTCGACCGATTGTTATGTGGTGAAAAGCTCGCAAAAAAATAAAAGGAGGCTTAAGTTGGATGGTTTATTATGTTGCATGGATTCTTAAACTGAATTCGGGAACTGTGCAAAGCAAATGGCAAACAATTCAAGGAGAGAGATCTAGACCACTATTTCCTGGACAGCATCAGAACCCTTTGCATCTCACTTCTTGTGTTGAGCCTTGAGTTCCTTTACCCTCTCTTCCGTAGCTTTCAATGCTTTCCCGTAGATATCAATCAACTGTAAAAAAAAGATATGATATACCCCAATGAGGAGGGAAAGAAAAACAAGATTTAGCAGATTAATATTTCAAGAATTGCATACAACTTACCTCGTCGATCTCTTCAGGTGAGATAATGAGCGGTGGAGACATCATTATGCCATCACCTGCAACACGGACTAGCATACCACGCTTCTGGCACTCGGCTCCAAAATAGGCGCCAACACCTGGAAACGTCAATTGAAGAGAACTTAGTAAGGTAGTGAGTTTAGGAGAGGGGAGAGACACTTTTGTTGCTTGTCTGGTCAACTTTTACCCCATTCTGGTGGAAATGGTTCGTTTGGAGATTTGTTGTCTGTAAACTCAGTCCCCAGAATCAAACCCGTTCCTCTTACCTGAATAACCATGACAAAATGTTCAATCAAAAGATTTCAACAGATAAAGCTGGTGAGTAACTGACCAAAGAGAGATTATACCTCTCCAATAATAGGACTACTCTTGGCAAAAGCTTTTAGACCATCTTGAAACCTTGGGGCAACTCTGGCGACATGTTCTGGTATGTTCCTCTCCCTGTCATACGAATATGAGAGCGTCAAGAAAGCGCAGACAAGAAGAGAGAAATAAGAATCATAATCAACAACTTACTTGTATATCTTTAACGCTTCAATTGCTACAGCACATGATACTGGATGGCCAGAGTAGGTAAATCCATGGGAGAAAGCACCTGGAATACAAAAAACAAAAAATGGTTTTTAAGATCAGGATACTGGAATATTACAAAGTTGAGCATAATTATCCCATACCTAGCTTGTTGCTTTGAGAGTATATGACATCTGCTACTTCTTGACTCATAAGAATGGCTCCAATAGGTATATATGCTGAAGACAATGCCTGCATATATTAAAAGTGATTTATAAATCGTCTAGATAAGTTTCTCCGTGGTGATAAGAAATCTACAAACCATCTTGCAAAATCTCACCTTGGCTAAGGACACAAGATCTGGCTTGATGTTGTATTTGTCACAGCCAAACATTGTCCCAAGTCTTCCAAATGCACAAATTACCTTATAGACCAAAGAAAATTAAAACGGGTGATGATATCTTTTTTCTTCATCGTGATAGTAAACATGGTTCAATAAGATAATGCATATACCTCATCAGCAATGAACAGGATGTCATACTTCTTAACAACAGCTTGAATCTGCAGTACAGAAATGAGAACAAAAAAGAACACATCACATCCATCCACAGTTACCTAACCAGGAAACAGAATAATCATTGCAAATGGTATTTACTGCCAACAAAGGTTATGAAAATGACCTTTTCAAAGTAAGTAGCAGGTGGAGGTATTACACCACCAGCACCCATTACTGGTTCAGCGATAAAAGCACCAATCTGGTAAAGAAGACATTTGCGTTAGATTGAGATGCCAACATCATTATTACTGCATGAAGATCGTAATTTCCTTAAGGAACAATTTAGATTACTCACAGTTTCTGGTCCCTCTTTAATGATAAGATCCTCTAAATTCTTGGCTAATCTGGTTGAGAACTCCTCTTCCGTTTCGCCTGCACAAAAGAACTATCCAAGGTTAAAACCAAAGATGACTCTTAAGCTAAAAGCTTCCCTTTAAACAATAATGGAATTTAGAACCCTCCATACCTGGAAGATGAAAACGCCAGTAATGAGGGCAGTCTGTGTGCAACACAAACGGTGCAGGTAAATCAAAGTTTTGATGCAGCGCTGGGAGACTATCAAAACAGAGGATCAACATTGATGATGCATTTGTTAGGTAAATATAAAGAGTCCTTTGGCATTTCTAAAAAGTATATCTGAAGCACTATATATTCATCATACCCGGACAAACTTGCTGATATTAAAGTGGATCCATGGTACCTGAAATCATAAGACCGCAGTTATAAGCACTTTGAGATATTATAAAGACAGACAAGACAACACACAAAATGAGAAGCAAACAGCTTTTCTCTCACGATTTCTTTCTCGCAATAAATTTCTTCTTGTCAGGCCTTCCAAGTGCGTTATTGTAATACCAAACCAGCTTGACCTGCATTATATATACATGAAATTTATAAGCTTCTAAACTAGAAGATCAATGTAGATCATATAGTTTGGGAAACCTTCAAACCTGTGTATCATTGGCCTCTGATCCACTGTTTGTAAAAAATGCTTTGGCCATTTTTTTGGCAGTGAACATCTCTATAAGATCCTTAGCGAGATCCTGTTTTTGCAGGAAAAAGATATATCACAATATGATCAAAATTCTCTTTAATCACCCATCAAGTATACTGCCCCTGAGAGTCTTAGTAGCACACAGAAAACAGCAGCAGACTGTACAAAAGAAAAACATCACAATAATGACACCAGAAGTAAAAGATCTTTTGAGTACCAGAGATGGTTTAGTAGTGCGGTTCCAAAAGGAGTGATAAAAGGGCAAGGTGTTCAACTGCCCTACAGCAGCAGAAACAAGCCGTTGCTCATTTCCTCCTGCAAGATTTTGAAGGGGTGTCAATGCCTGACACTTTCACAAATATCCCAGAAAGGCCAATAGAGAGAAAAAAATCAATTCAAATGTACCTAAGGCTGTACACCATAGACCAGCGAGAGAATCAAGATACTTCTTGCCCTGGTCATCATACACATAACTCCCCTGTAAGACGAATGAAACGTCACACACTTGGTTTTTTGTATCAAAACGAATGAATAAGGAAAAAAAAAGAGGGGTGACCTCGGATTTGGCAATGATCAAAGGATCCAAATCAGCACTCTGCCACCCAGCTGTAAAAGGTGCAAGCATATCATGCCCTTTAGACCTGCCCCATCAGAAAAATTCCATCTCATTAATTTTCACTATTCATGTAAACAAACTCATGAAGACATTATAGCATCAGAAATTCACAAATGGAACTCACCCAACAACTTGCTTCTCAGGTGATGCCTCTGTGGTGAAGATCCTCGAGCCAGAAGCTGCATACCTGCTCTGCAAATTAATCTGCCATATAAGATAGTATTAGTATCAACTCGCAACTAAGGTTTAATTTGAGCTTTATAAATAACGAATCAAATCACTGTTTGGGTTATTATATTAAAAAAAAAATGGTTCCACGATTACTGGAGAATCCCCCAAAAAGAGTTATACTCCAAAAAGGCGCCTGACCTTTTTGTCAATAGGATCAAGGTCAATGCGAATATCAATTTGGTGGTTTTGAACATGGAACTATTATTTTTGAAGGCATTTCAACGCATCTCTTCTGAATCCTGATCTACTAAGGCTGACGAGGGAATTAACAGTTATGATTTTGATCGTAGGTTTTAATGAAGATGATGCAGTATAAAAGCAATCGGATATCATCAAAAAGTAGCGAGTAAGAGAACCTGAGTGATTCAGTTACAAAAAAAAAAAAAAAAAAAAGAGAACCTGAGTGGTGCGCGCCAATCGACGGAGGCTGTTGATTACTGCCATTTCGAAACGGAGCCAAAGATACAGAGAAAAGAGAGATGATCGAAAGATGAAGAACCTCCGTTGAATGGATCCTTTGATTCTTTGAAAGTGAGCGTTGAGATTCGTTTCCTTTTTAAAAACAGAGGAAGAGGAGGATCATCCTTGATACCTTCAAAATATCAAATACTATTATCTTTTCTATTATCTCTTTGAGTTCCATTTCGTTTTTAATAGTGACGTGTCATTGAGTCATTTTATGATTTTTATCTCAATAATTATGGCATACAGGTTTTAACAAATTCCTTACCGTATATCAAAATCACACCAACTAGACCAACTACTCTGGAAAAAAAATATAATTCCAGACTTGGCTACATATACTTAAATAGGGGAAATAATGTTTATATCTTTGTAAATAATCTAGAAAAACTTTTATATGAAAATTTCGGCATGTGACCGCGTTTATGGTATCTTATGAAGTTTAGGTTATTTGACAAAATTAATTGAACTTTTAGTTTAGGCATGTGACCGCGTTTATGGTAACGTACGATCACCACTGTCTAACAAGTAACAACACAACATAGATTTTTAGCATATTTAAAAAAACAACTAAAAACACATGGTTATAATAGATAATTTATATAATCATTTTAGTAATTGTTTTTTTTTTGAAATTTTTTTTTTTTTTTTTTTTTTTTTTTGGGCAAATTTTTTTTTTTTTTTTTTTTTTTTTTGAAAAATCATTTTAGCAATTGTTTATCATACAAAGCTGTATATACTCTTTTACATACCGGAGCAAAAGGTTGCGGGGGGATTAAACCATAATGACTTCCATCAAGATATAGACATCTTCGTGATATGTTCAGCCAGAAGCGTCTTTGATATATTAGAAACTTTAGACAATTTAATAAAGGTTTTCAAAAAAAAAATTGCAAATTTGGAAACCTTTTTTCTTTGCTAATCACTTGGTTGTGCTCAGGACTATCCCTGTGTTCAGACCTTTAATAACATGAAAAATCTGGACTTGAATCATAGTAGTTACACACAACGTTACACATCAATTGAAAACCCTTTTAATTAAAAAAAACGTTACACATCAAAACACAAGGTTACAAATGATTAGTTAGATACATGCATGAAAACAATGAAGATCCCGTTAAAAATACAAACATTACAAACCAGTCATATCCATGTCATAGATGACACTGGTCGACATAAAAAATGACATTGACAAGACACCACATAAGATAAAACATTTTTGTCTTCTCATTCAAATATTTTATTATTTAAAAGCACTTATATAAATGCATGCATCAAACATTCATCAAATATGAACTCAGAAGTAAAAAACAGCGTGTCGTTTTAGAGCTTAATAAACGCTGAAAAGTTCAAGCTATACGGCGCCTAACGGCGTGCAATCTATCCAGCATTCATTCGTATCTGAAGTAGAGGGAAACGAATCGATAGATCAATTTTTAGCTAGTCAATTCCTATCTGTCAATCTTCTTCACAATTTAGAGCGAGAAAATGAGACTTTTTTAGGGAGAGAGAGAAAAAAGTAGGCAAGAAAGACGGTCAGTGACTGAATAAAGATCACTCACTCTCATACCCTTTCGAGAGATCTCATCGCCCCCCATCTTTCCTTCCTTCCTCCGCCGCCGGTAAAGTTTTTAATTTTGCTTCTTCTTCTCTCTGAGTCTCTTCAGTTTCTCAATTTGGAAGTTGAATACAAAGTTTGTTTCTTTATTACAATTAAGTGTTCTGTCACTACAGTTTTGGTTTTAATTTTGAGATCCTAACATTGTCCGAAGAATCTAAGCTACTTAATTGAGTTTCTTTATTTGTGTATCTGTTTCTTGCTTCAACCCAAAAAGGAAAGTTTGTTTCTTTCTGTATAATTCAGCTGCTATTCAATTCTGCAGCTAGCTTTGATACAACAATGGGTGCTTCAGGGAGATGGATTAAAGCGTTAGTTGGTTTCACCAAATCTGATAAGTCAAAGTCTAAAAAGAAGGATGATAATGTAAGTACACATTAATGACCTTTCATTACAAGAGAATCTCCTTATCTAAATGCCAAATGTTGGTTAAAGATGTATACTTTCTTCACTTTTTTTTTGTATTTTTCATTATGTGTTTGTTCAATTGGTGAAGGTGAAGATTGCAACCAAGAGCCGGTTTGGGAGAAATCATTCTATTGATTTTGACGCTGAAAAGTTTCAACATGGGTTTGAAGATTCCAATACGCATAGCAGCATGTTAGATACTGGGGTCTCCACTTCAACTTCAATACAATCATATGGTGGTGCTGCTTATGAAGAACAGAGGAAGGAACATATGGCTGCAACCCGGATTCAAACAGCTTTTCGAGGGTTTCTGGTATCTTTCTTTACACCTGTCTCAAGCGTTACTTTATGTTTTTTTCTCTTGTTTGTGTTGCGTGAGATACACTTGATTAATGTCACTGGACTGAGAGAAAGATGATACCCTTTTTGTCAGGCTAGAAGGGCTTTACGAGCATTGAAGGGATTGGTTAGACTTCAAGCCCTTGTAAGAGGACACGCGGTGAGAAAGCAAGCTGCTGTAACGCTTCGATGCATGCAAGCGTTAGTGAGAGTTCAGGCTCGTGTACGCGCGAGACGTGTCCGTCTAGCATTGGAAAGTGAGACGGGTCCGCAGATGATGCTTCAGCAACAGCTTGCAGATCATGAAGCTCGAGTGAGAGAAATAGAGGTGATGATTGCTTTTCTGAGTTAATTACTTTTTTGTTGCAAAGAGAATAATAGTCATGTTGACTATTTATTATCATTTCTCAGGAAGGTTGGTGCGATAGCATGGGTTCTGTAGAACAAATCCAAGCCAAGATACTAAAGAGGCAGGAAGCTGCAGCTAAGCGTGAGAGGGCTATGGCATATGCTTTGACTCACCAGGTTACTCACAACCTCTATGCTTTTTAAGAAGTAAATTGTTCTAGTTTTCTCACTCTGTACTAATCATAACACACTCCTTAAAAGTCTTATCTGATTGTTTTCTATAGGATCAAATCTTTAACAAAACACTATGATAGCAAAACTCAAGTTGTCTACTCTTATGTTTTTTTAAATCTATTCTTTATACCTTATCCATAAAGCTCTCTGGTTATGGAAGTTCCGCGGATCAATTTAGTCAGTTTTTTCTATGAAAGTGTATCTTTTTGCCGATGCTACTGGCCTCATCTTCGCCCTATTAATAGTTTCCGGTGCTGTTATTTCTCTTGTAGTGGCAAGCAGGAACACGGCAGTTATCTGCGCACAGTGGCTTTCAACCTGACAAAAACAACTGGGGATGGAACTGGCTAGAAAGATGGATGGCTGTTCGTCCATGGGAGAACCGGTTTCTTGACAGTAACCTCAGGGACGACGCCATATTAGGCGAAAACAACACGGAGCAGCAGTCTGAGAATGTGCATAAAACTCAGATGAAAACTGCAAGCAAGATGCCAAACACTTCAAACCTTGCGTCCGGTTGTGTTTCGAGTCAGAAGGTAACTGGTCCATCTCTGTCGGATGGTAATTCCACTTCACCTGGAATATCTTCAAGCATGCCGGTGCCAGTGGTGTCCAAGGCTAAGTCAAAGCTCGCTAAAGACGATCTTGCTGTAGAAGTAGTTAACTCAAGAGCTGGTGCTGGTCCAAGATCACAGAGCAATCCAAAAGAAAGATCAAGGGCGCCATATAGAGCTTCTAAGGAACGGTTATCTCTGCCAAACAGTGGTCAGATCTCTTTCTCTACCCCATAGGCTTCCTCTTTTCTTTTTCTTTTTTCCTTTTTTTGATGGTTAAGGGAATAGTCTTGAATCAGCTTTGCATTGGTCATAAAGATACAGACCAGTTATTAGGATAGCTAGGTTTTAGTAAAATCCACAATCCGATCTTATGTGTTAAAGAAAGCAATAATACATTTGATCTTTGAAACATTTTAGGTTGCCTTTTGACCCTTTTTTTCCTTTTAAAGTCTAAATTGTGAATATTCTCTTGAGCAGGAAAATCCTTGGGATCCCAGTCAGCCAAAGCCAAATCTGCCCAAAACCAGACAAGACGCAACTCTGACCCAATAAAGCAGAGGGTTGCATAGCCCTTGGGTAGAGTCTCTGAGAATCGTCAGTTCCTGTATGTACATACACAGCTTCTGATAAAAGGAAACAAGGACAACAATATCATGTGAGAAAAATATGGGTTTCATTCAGATTTGAGAAGAGTTGCTTGGTACATGGATCAAGAAGAGAACACCATCATCTTGGCGTCTATTGTTGTTTTGTTATTTATGTGTCAGCCATCCTTTTTTGTCCATGATTCTTATATGGATTGGTAAGTACTTTTGTTATTCAAGTAAAGTTGTTTGGGGGTATATCTTGTGAGACTGGTTTTTGTTGGGAGAATGGACCATGCTTCTCATGGCCTTCCCAATGTGTTATATATATATAGTACGTTGTTTTTGTATAAGTCTCGACTCTCGAGTGTGATAATAGAATTATCAAAGTAACGTGTATGTATGAACTGGCTTGTCATCTTCTCTATAACAAGGGAAGTGATTTACAAAGTGCAGGGAAGAAAATGTCAACAGAATAAGGGATGCATGAAAAGAAAAAAAGTATATGCTTTACTGTATATGTCAGTTTTCTCTCCGCTTGCTGCAGAGGAAGGGGAGCCATTAGCTCTGATCAAGAAGATGAATCTTTAGGTTGAAGAATGAGTCTTGGTTAATTTGCTTGGCGATGTGTTGTGGATATAAGGCATCGTCGTTGGTTACAAGAGCTGAGCCCAGTGTGATACTCATCCCTGCTACGTTGACTTGGTAGCAAAGTAGTTTTAAGAGATGGCTTTAGCTCATTGTTCCATATCTCTCCTTACCCGCAGCACCATTTGCATCTCTGCTTGCACTACTCTACTGCATCTTGGACCATGCGAGGGTCTTGTCGGAGCCTTGGTGCCATTCTCTGCTGAATCTGGACCATGCGAGGGTCTAAATGCGGAATGGAATAAACTTCATCCTGCAATAAAACTAATTAACGAGTCGTAGTTAAGTCTTTGATGGTTTCACCCAACTCTATTATAGGGCTATTTCCAATATACAAAATTAGCTTATTACATTTGTTTAAGTTTATTTCGATTCTGTTTGGAGAAAGTTTATTTATTTAGTTTTGTTACTAGAAATCCCCTACAGTCGAAAATATTATGCACTTAAAGCATATTATAAAATTTGAACCTGAAAAGGAGTTGGAAGTGGAAGCCCTCTTGATCTGGTGGTTTGATTAAGGGTTCATTAATGATTCTACATTCGGAGTTTTGAGGTTCAAACCCCAGAAAATCATGATTATACAAATTATGGAAAAACATGTTGCAAGAAATCTTCAGTTTGGTGTATGACGTACCATCGAACATGAATCTCATAGGACGGCTCGGAGCAGTGCAATCAGATATGAATTCTCATATGATGGTAGAATTGTCGGCTGTACAATCGTTTATGTAATATTCTCATCGTTGTAGTAGCATAATTAATCAAACTGTTATGTTTCCAGTTTTTTCTTTCACCAAATATACATTAAGATAAAGCATAAGCTAATATTTTTTCGTAGTGATTTGAATGCTTGACCAACCATTTAAAAGCCTAAACTCTAGAACTAGTCAACTAGAAGAGGCCTTTATAGACTAGATAGTATGTATGATTCATGATGGCATTAGTCACGCACGCTTCATCTACGTTACCAAAGCAAGTATTGGCACGCGCAACGCGTGCGTAGTGGGGAGAGAGATATGGAACACACAGACTAGTGTTTTTTTTATGGAGAGAGAGAGACATACAGAGAGAAACCCTAGACACCAAAGAAAAAAAAAATCAAAGGAATCGTGCCTCCTCCTCCTCCGCCCCACTCGCCCCCTCAGATCGCGTGACCATCACAAACCATTTTCTCTCCTCTCCATCATCCATCCTCCCTCTCGCAGATCGAAACCCCAACTCGCACCGATTGGCGCGTGCCTTCCTCCTCCTTCTCCCTCCTCGCGACGAGATTACAGATTGTTACTTTTCGATTCACCCCTCTTCGTCCCAAGGTAATCCCATTTCATCTCCGTTACAGTGAAAACCACCACGGATTCTAATAAATATATACAGTGTTCGATTCCCACGAAATTGAAATTTCACCTGATTACTGTAGGTTAAATCTTGTTGCTGTTTGCAGGAAGTGATGGATATAGATCTTCACCTACATTCAGGTGACCTCTGCAAAGAAGCTAATGATGATGAACAACAGAGAGGACTTGACAACGTCTTGCAAACCGAAGACATAGACATTAGCAAAATCGAGGATGATGACGTCACCGTCGAGGTACACGCCGATGATAACAACAACAACAACACTCCAGAGCATCACAACACACAACACCAACAACAACAACAAGGTGTTAATCTCGAACCGCTAAACGGCATGGAGTTCAACTCTCACGGAGAAGCGTACACCTTCTACCAAGAGTACTCCCGAACAATCGGTTTCAACACCGCGATACAGAACAGCCGCAGGTCCAAAACGACACGGGAGTTCATCGACGCCAAGTTCGCTTGCTCTAGGTACGGTACTAAACGAGAGTACGACAACAAGTCTTTCAACAACAGGCCGAGAGCTAGACAGAGCAAGCAGCAAGAGCCTCCTCCTCCTCCTGAGAACAACAACAACAACATGATGTCTGGTGGTGGTGGTGGTGGTGGTCGGAGGACGTGTGCTAAGACTGATTGTAAAGCGAGTATGCATGTGAAGAGAAAGCCTGATGGGAAGTGGGTGATTCACAGCTTCGTTAGAGATCATAACCACGAGCTTTTGCCTGCTCAGGCTGTGAGCGAGCAGACGAGGAAGATATACGCTGCGATGGCTAAGCAGTTCGCTGAGTACAAGACTGTGATCAGCTTGAAGACCGAGTCGAAAGGTTCTTTTGAGAAAGGGCGGAGTTTGTCTGTGGAGACTGGGGATTTCAAGGTGATACTTGAGTTCGCGTCGCGGATGCAGATTTTTAATTCTAACTTCTTCTACGCGGTGGATCTTGGGGATGATCAGAGGGTGAAGAGTGTGTTTTGGCTGGATGCGAAGAGCAGGGTTAGCTATGGTAGTTTTTGTGATGTTGTTTCTTTTGATACTACATACGTGAGGAACAAGTACAAGATGCCACTTGCTGTTTTTGTTGGTGTGAACCAGCATTACCAGTATATGGTTCTTGGGTGTGCTTTAGTATCTGACGAGAGCGCAGCAACGTTCTCTTGGCTAATGGAGACTTGGCTGAGAGCGATGGGTGGACAAGCTCCTAAGGTTTTGATCACTGAGCAGGATGCTGTTTTGAACTCCGTTGTCTCTGAGGTTTTCCCCAGTACTCAGCATTGCCTTTTTCTTTGGCACGTGTTGATTAAAGTCTCTGAGAATCTCGGTCAAGTTGCTAAGCAACATGAGAGTTTCACAGCGAAGTTTGAGAAGTGCATCTATAAATCATGGAAGGAGGAAGACTTTGCGAGAAGGTGGTGGAAGATTCTCGCTAGATTCGGCCTCAAAGACGATCAGTGGATGCAGTCTTTATATGAAGACCGGAGGAAATGGGCGCCGACCTACATGACCGATGTTCTTTTGGCGGGGATGTCTACATCTCAGAGAGCTGATAGTGTTAATGCTTACTTCGACAAGTACTTGCATAAGAAGACTAGCGTGCAGGAGTTTGTGAAACTGTATGATACGATTTTGCAAGATAGGTTTGAAGAAGAAGCCAAAGCTGATTCTGAAACGTGGAACAAGCCGCCAACGATGAAGTCTCCGTCGCCGTTTGAGAAGAGTGTTTCAGAAGTCTATACTCCCGCTGTATTCAAAAAGTTCCAGAGTGAAGTTTTGGGTGCAATCGCGTGTAGTCCCAGGGAGGAGAATCGAGATGCAACGTGCTCTACTTTCAGAGTTCAGGATTTTGAAAACAACCAGGACTTCGTGGTTACATGGAACCAAGCAAAGGCTGAAGTCTCTTGCATGTGTCGGTTGTTTGAGTATAAAGGATATCTCTGCAGACACACGCTTAATGTTCTCCAGTGTTGTCATCTTTCTTCCATCCCCTCTCAGTACATATTGAAACGGTGGACCAAAGATGCAAAAAGCCAGCATTTTCCAGGAGAGCCTCAGCAGTTGCAGACTAAGGTCCAGAGGTATAACGATTTGTGCCAGAGAGCTTTAAAGCTCGGTGAAGAGGCATCTATGTCTCAAGAGAGTTACAATATGGCCTTCCTTGCTATTGAAGAAGCTTTGGGAAACTGTGCTGGTGCTAATACTTCTGGCAGAAGTCTTCCAGATGTTGTCACGTCACCAACTCAAGGTCTGATATCGGTTGAGGAGGATAATCAGAGTAGAAGTGCTGTCAAGACGACGAGCAAGAAAAAGAATCCAACTAAGAAAAGAAAAGTAACTTTCTTTTTATGATCTCTCTTCACGTAGAACTTAAAGTTTTTCTTAGCTTTGCGAATCTTATGATCCCTACTATGGATTACAGGCGAACTCAGAGCAGGAGGTTATGCCAGTTGCAGCACCAGAAAGCTTGCAACCGATGGTCTGTCTTCGTTAACATGTAATAGCAAGACTCTGGTAAACTATAGTTCCCTAAGTATATAATATCGAATTTTGTAATTTGCAGGATAAGTTGAGTCCAAGGACAGTTGGCATAGAAAGTTATTATGGAACACAGCAGAGCGTGCAAAATCTGGTAACTAAGCACAAAACTTGTTTTTATTCTCTTAGAGACTGAGTATATTGTATGTAATGTGGTCTGATCATGTGTGTGTGTTTACAGGTCCAGCTGAACTTAATGGGGCCAAATCGCGACAACTTTTTTGGAAATCAACAAACAATTCAAGGATTGGTATGAAAATTTCGACCATCAACACCTATCTGTAACTAAGCTTCTGTTTTTTTTTCTATCATTAACTTTAGATAAAAAAAAAAAATCCCCGGCTGGTTTTCTGTAGCGACAGTTGAACTCAATAGCACCAAGCTACGACAGTTACTACACTGCTCAGCAAGGCATCCATGGACAGGTACCTTTACCTTACTATTCTCAGAGCTTTTACTTGACTGCAAACCCTATTCATAAATGATCGTTTTTTGCTTTGTTCTTTCTAGGGAGTAGATTTCTTCCGTCCTCCCAACTTCACTTACGATATCCGGGTAAAGTTTCAGTTCTAGTAACATATTTGCATCTAAGTGTGGTGAATCTTTGCTCATGGTAACACATGTTGATTACTGTAACAGGATGATCCTAATGTGAGGACGACACAGTTGCATGAGGACGCGTCTAGACACACTTGAACCATACTAAAACTTAACCATGGTTCAAATCTTAAAGAGACCACAAGCACTTAGAAGATGAAGCTCATTCCGCGATCAGGGTTTGGAAACAGAACAAGGAACAGGTTCTGTTTTATGGGTCGTGTTAAAAAAATAGGATATGTTGTATTGTTTCGGTTACAAGATACCGCTTCTGTTAATATTGGTCGTGTGTGTGTATTATTAGTTCTTGATGATCCCCAAAGCTTTTGATCATTGACTGTTCGAATTTAGATGAGGGGGAAAACATTTGTTTAAGAGGATATTTATCTATTTATAAACTCTTGTTAATTCTTTTGATCAAGTTTCTCGAATGTGCATCAGATTATTTCCTGATCTTAAGCTACATGCAAAATGTGGTTTGTTATTTGATCCCAATGGTATTATCTTAAATTGCATAGAATGAAGTCTTATATGCAAACTTGCAAAGACAATACAGTATCTTACAACGTGCTACTATTATGAGCAATGCGATGAGTGTTACTGTTTTGGTCAGTCCGACTGTGTAAAAGATAATAATTTATTACTGGTTGACTCAAAAATTATTTAAAATCGAAAACCTCGTTGTAACATGGAATTTCAAATGAGTATTTAAAAATACTAAATGAATAACATGTTTCTGACAAAGATTTGAAAACTATTAAAAATAGATAAACATGGAAATCATGCATTCCAAAAACTAAAGAATTGAAAATATAAATTTAATTCACTTTTTAGGTTTAGTAATCATTAAACGTTGTAAATTATATGGTTTTCTCAACCGATATAATGAATAATACTCCTAAGTAACTGATGATTCATTGCCATTAATTCAACTCAGTCCCAAACACATGTTTAGAAGATTTTAGTCCATCGCGAATAAATGAAAAGAAAGTGTAATATCCCCCTAAAATATATATTATATGTGTTGATTGATACAAAATTCTAACAAATGAGAACGATGATGTAGTCCCCCATATTACATAGCACACGTCCAGCGCCGGTCCATTTGTTTTGGAGGCCCCACCCAAAAACTAGATTTTGTGCTGGGTGAATTTTTTTTTTTAAATCAACAAGTAGATGTAGCTTAAAAAAAATTGGACAAAGCCTTGGACCCTACGCGGTCGCTTCTACTGCTTCCGCAACGGGCCGGCCCTGCACACGTCAGGATTAGATTACGGTTTTGTCTGAAAATTCTCACTAGTTTCATGTTTGCTCTTTGGTCGTAACTTGTTTTACATTCATTCAAAGTCACCTATCCCTGTCAATTAATTTATGCCCACTCATTCCTAATCAACTGCGTAATTAATATGTATACCTATCAATTATCAAAACACTAGTGTGTTATCATATACGAAAGTTGCTTCTTTATGTAGTTGTTCTTTTTTTTTGATAATAATCGACTAATCGTTTTCGCTAATTAAAACAGCCAACAGGCTTCTCATTACGCTATGGATGTGAACAATATTGTCGGCAAATTATAATTCTATTACGTCTGATCTATTAAGATATGTTATAGAATGATATACTACTGTACTATATAACAAATATCATCGTTATTATCACTGTCGTACATCCGTCGTTATTCATTCGTGCTTATATAATACGGCTATCAGACCAAGTAGGCAACGTGATATGAAATATATTAACATTTTGGTTAAAGAACGTACAGAAAAATATGTCGTCAGCTATGTGACGATTATGTAAAGTGAGAGACTTATTTACTAATTTAATAGAAGAATGCACACAGTAGATTTAAATTAGGCAAATTTCGTCAACTAGTTGGGAAAGTAGCCAATACAAAACTAAATTCTACTAGGTAGTTTCTTGGTAAAACGCAACTAATTGTAACTTTACGTTGTTTAATATTTTTTTCCCTAAATCATGATAATATCGAATAAGATTAAATGTTTAGTTGTTCAAAAGAAACGATTAAATCATGTTAATATATAAAGTAAGTACGTAAGTATATTATTTAGTTAGGAATGAAATGTTAAGCAACAGAATCGAACATGTTTCCTAAATCAACGGTCATGATTGATATAGAATAGTCTTCCCTTGACCAAGTCTAATCACTAAAACCTAAATAAATAAACAACAAACGAAGGCAAATGCTGTTTCGTTTCTTATTACAATCTCACAGTCTTTAGACAACACAAAATGGCTAATTCAAACGATTGGTCTCACCTATACAACAACAACAACAACCAGACCTTCTACACAACATCCACAATCACTTCAACCGCCGTCACAACCACCACAGCAGCTTCTCCCTCCGGTGAAGCCACCTCCATGGACTCTCGTCTTAGTCCAGAAACCGGCCGTGTTACCAAACCGGCACGTAGAAGATCAAGGGCCTCACGTAGAACACCAACAACACTTCTCAACACGGACACATCCAACTTCCGTGCCATGGTTCAGCAGTTCACGGGCGGTCCATCCGCTATGGCCTTCGGATCCGGTAATACCACTTCCGGTTTTAGCCTCACCTCTTCTTCGGATCCATCCGCTGGATCATCCCAACAAGTTCCTTGGCAATACAGTTACCAGCCTCACGCGCCGCCTCCACCACAACAGCCTTATATGTTCTCGTTAAACAACATGAATCCCGTTGTTGGGTATGGTAACATGAACAACCCTAACATGAACAACCCTAATACGGTGGTTCACGGTGTGTTTGGAACGAGGGACGGTGGAGGAGGAGGAGGTTCTGCTCCGTCGTATAAGGAAGCCACGAATAGTAATACGTCGTCTTCGAGGCTGCAATGAGAAAACGATTGGATTCTTTTGAATATTTTTTTTTCTCTTTTTTTTCGCATAAAGGCAGAAATGTTAGGTACTGACCTTTTTTTGTCATAGAATGACAACTTTGACTGCTGTATATTTAAGTTTTTATCGTTTTCATATTTAAGCTTGTTTATCTTTGTTTTAGGCTTTTAGGATACGTTTATTTATATAGCGTTACCACCTATCATGGTCCTAACTAGACAAATATTCAATGACTGAAGTTGCACACTTGCTTTCATTGAAAATTGCAATTTGGCAATAAGAAAAATAGACCAATGTTTTTCCAATAAATCTATCTATATGTTCTTTAGAAAATCAATAAATTATTATACATATAAAATTATGGAGTCCATACTAGTCCATATTTCTACTAGACTTAGCTAAACTAAATCAGTGTTCTCGAACACTAATATAACACATATATTAGCGCTCTATTATATGTACACAATACCTTTTTTCTACTAAGGGAAATATGTACAAAATACTTTCACGTGAAGTTCTGAATTGCATGTGAAATTTTATATTTCTCCAATATAATTAGAAGTAATAGCATATGTATGTCACGAGCATGTAATGGAAGAAATGTGAACAAATAGCTTACATCCAATTATCTGTATTCGTATTGTAGACATTCGAACATAAAATTAATGTGAATGTAGCTTTAGCTGCTTTACCAAATTAGCTCGTTAAAATTGAAAATACGAATCTAAGTTACAACTTTATTAACTTCTTTTATAAAACGTGTGCATAAAATGGATGATATACGAGGCAAATATTAAATAGCTTATTACATCCAACGTTTACGTTGGTATTCTTATTGGAGAAAAAACTGTAACTAAATGTGAATGTAGCTTTACTAAATGAGCGCGATAACATAGAATATGAATACTATTATAACTTTATAGTTTTTCTTTCTTTTTATGGAACAATATATATATATATATATATATATATATAGTGTTTCTTATTATCATATGACTTGTCGACGGAAAACAACGACTATCCTTTTCCTTTTTACCATTTGATTTGCTTTTTTGTTTGTCTTCATCAGTCATTAACTTTATAAGATTTTTGAAATATATTTGAAGGAGAATTTTCTTCAAGATGATCTTTTGACAATAAAATAAGGAGAGAGACTTTTGATTGGATCATATCAAACTTGCTTTTCGTTCGGAAACAGAGGAAGCTTTTTGGTGAAGGTAGGCCACCAACATGAACATGCCTAGATTCTTACGTTATCGTTTATTTTCCTATTTTAATTTCTTCACGCTCATATTAATTATGATTTATACTGATAGTGAGATTGGTCTTTTTGATGTAGATCGATGTTAATATAGAGTTTGGCCAATATACCAAAGCCAAACTCTATACTTTAGAATGTCATTAGAGTATTTTCTTGTCTTTTGCATTTATTCTAGATTTTAGATTCTTACGATAAATCCATAAATTAATGAAAGAGAATATTTCTATCATGTCTAGATGTGCGCTTATATTTGAAAAATAAAATAATATAAAAGAAATTAACAATGAAGAATCTTATATTTATAAAAAACAAAACTAGTAACATTGAAGAAAACATTGAAGAGGTGACAAAGAAACCGAGTGAGAAAGGGGTCACGACTTGGGAAGAGGGGATGTATCCAAACGCGTTGTGGGTCCCTTAAGTAAAAATTCCTTTTCTTAACTCATTTTGAACTTAGTCACCGATTACGATACTATACAAATTATACAAAACAGCTAAAGACTCTCAATCTTATACTTCGATGGATTGTAATGTTAGATTGTAATGTTATTTACGATGAAATTGTGTCTCTTCACAGTTGATATGGTATCTTAAGTTTTATATATATATCTTTTTAAATGAGTAATCTATTCTTTGAGACAACTACACTAAAAGTAGGGGTGGACACTTTAGTTATCTTATGGGTTCGATTTGAGTTTGGTTCGGTTAAGTTAATTCGGTTTTAGAAATTTTCCAGCTGAAGTAAACTGTAATTAGTTTGGTTTTGATCAGTTTCGGTTCGGTTTGTATTCGGTTAGGTTTGTATTTCGGTTCGGATCGATCGGATTTCTCAAGTTTAGCTCTTTTTAAAATATAAATATATGGTCATAAAATCATTATGCGATTATAAAAAATAAATTATGTAAACTAAATGCATTACAAAACTGGAAAAACCCTCAAAAACCACAAAATATTTATAAGAACACAATCAAACCAAAGTTAACTAAAGTAAATAGATAAAAACCCAACATCATTAATAAAACTAATATTGATTTTAGTCGTAGGATATTAGTATATTGTATATTGCTAGTATGTTTAATTCATAGAATAATAAAAACACATTGGTTTATCTTTTCGGTTTTAACTCGGTTTTCGTTTGGTTTATTCGGATTAGGAAAATCTTAGAACGAACTACTTATAATAGATTTTGGTTCGGTTTGGATAAATTTCGGTTGGGTTGGTAAGGTTTGATTTGGCTCGGTTCGATTTTTTTCCCACCCCTAACTAAATTTTTTAAAACACATGGAAACATTGAATTGGAACAAAACTCTACTATTTTTTTTCTGGAAAAGCTCTCGACTATATTTCAGTATTTCTCCCAACAGATGTTGTAGTATTTCCTCTGTCCTATTTTAAGTAAGTTTTAAAGTTTTTTCACAAATATTAAAAAAAATACAAAATTTTGTGTAATTTATCTTGGTTTTATGAAAATAACATTAAATAAAACAGTTTAATCAATAGAAAAAAGATACAATATTTTGTGATTAGTTACAACTTTCAAGTAACATTAAATTTTTTCTAAAAAAGTAAAAATATCAATTATTCTGGGATAAAATTGAAATTCTTAAAACCCATTTAAAATGGGACGTAGGAAATAAATTTTAAAGAGAGACTTATTTATTGTTACACATCTATATATATAAAATCATGTTCCTTCTCTCCTTAGAGACACACATAGGATCCACGTAGGAAAGTCATTTCATAAGATAGCGACACGTGTCCCGTGGGCAAACCGCATCGTTTCATTAAAGATTGTCGTGTTGGGCTTCGTTCTATGGGTCGCCGGCCTGATAATACTAATATGGTTTCAACGAAGAACGAAAGCTTCCATCTTCTTCGATGCGACGACGATGCAGTGACTATTGTGATTCTTTTAGCGATCTGAAACGATCTGATTAATGGTTGCATGATAAATCCAATTGATTCACCTCTCCACATTTCATCTTCAACGCTTGGCTTAGATGTGAAAGTCATTGTGTAAACAGTATAAATAGATGTGAGTGTTTTTCTTCTTGAACTCATCTTCCCTTTGTATCTCTTAAATCATACTAATTCACTGTGATCTGGCTAATTCTTGGGTTTCATTTCCAATCTGAATTCGGCGGCAAGTATTCCTCCGTCGTTGTCGAGGCTAGGCTTCTGTGAATTTGGGAGGTCGGGAATGTCAAACGCGGCGGTAAACTAATGTCTGTGATATGCTGATGATCAGCGTCAATGTAAGTTTATTTTCAGTAATTTATAGTTCTCTATGCAGATAGAATCCCGGCGAGTCTCTTCCTGTTTGTTTGCTATTTTTTCTTTTTGCTTAAATCCTCTCCCTGATTGTTGTTGCTGTGATATATCAATTCTGTTTCTGTGAATCTGGAACCTTGCTTTTATTTCATTTTGAATGGTGCTTGATTTATGATTTGACGAGTAATTAGATAAAAAGATGAATGTTTTACTCTCTTTGTGTTTCCATAGTCATAGGTTGTGTAAACGATGAGGTATTGTGTACTGCTTGATATCAAGGAGGAAACTTTGAAGAACATATCTAAGCAACAGGTGTGTTCTAGACTGTCTTTTTACAACTGTTCTAAACTCTCTCTGTTTTATATCCGTTTATGTGAAATGGGTTTGTTCTAAAGCTTGCTCTTTATGTGATCTTGACCAAGCTTTTTTTTTTGACCAAGATTTAAGGTTCAAGCTTGTGTAATCATACCGAGAATAGCTGTTGTGTGAAGTGTCCACTATGTGAGAGGTTTGCGTGTGTGGACCGTGGTGTTCCTTGCGTGAATCTATGAGCTGTGAAGAGTTTCAGATTCTTCAGGTTCATGAAATATATCAAAATGATATCATATTGCATCGCTTGGCTTGGTATAAGAGGTGGAGATGGTGTCAGTAATGTCGTGTAACGATTTTTAATTGCCCAAGGCTGCAACACATGACTAGCCGGTAAGACATACACCCATAGAACGTTTCATATCTATATGTTGTTTGGCGTTGTGGTATCTTATATCAGTGTTTGTTGAGATATCTCTTTGTGATCTTTGTAGGTGTAGGCATGAGTTTTGCTACACCCATAGAACGTTTCATATCTATACGTTGTTTGGCGTGGTTTCTTAAGTTAATATCATAATCAATATTTTTTTTGAAGAAATGTAAAACAATTAAATTCACATGAAAATTATTTTTAGTAATGAGATAAATGTTTGATATCGGGCAAGAATAAAATAATAATAATGAAAGCTAATGTTGCTTTTAAATGATAGTAAATTTAGGATGTCTTTATACTATTAACTCATTTAGTTATCTCTTCATAAGACTGGTAAACCATACTATAGACTCAAAAATGTAGTTGTTCAAAAAAAAAAAAAAGAATCAATAGTTTAATTGTTATGTTAAAATCCATCAATGTAAAATTATTTTAATACACACTATAATATCATCTAGAATACACACTTCAGAAAAAAAGGAAAACAAACCAATTTTTTAGTGATATTTTGTCTAGACTGTTCATGAAATGCAAATAAAAAGCGTAAAGCTTATGCAATGATTTTAACATTTTATCATGAAGCTCAAGATTAGAAAATAAAAAAAAATAAAGAAAGATATAACCACATAGCAATACATAATAGATAAAGGTTTCATTTTCACCACAATAAAAATTAATAGATAATAAAAAATTAAAGATTTTTAATAGAAAAGAGATATAAGTTATTCTAACTAAATAAATGTAGAATGTATTTTAAATATCCGTGTCAAGAATTCTCAAAAACTATAAAATAGATCCACAACTGTGTAAAAACAAAATCTATAGTTATATAGTCGAATAAGAAACATACGATATAAATATAAAAGAATAAAACTAGATAACTACAAATTATACAAATAAATCAACAATTCTACATCATCCAAATAAAAACAGAATAAAACTTCAAATAAATAATTTTATTAGTCGTAAGAAAAATTTAGTTAATTGTAATGAGAAAGAAGTTGAAGAAAGAATAACAATCAATAAAATAATAATGCATACTAATTTAAAACAATTAAAATAAAAGCAAGTATTAAACAAAAATCAAAAATATTACTCTAACTATTTAATTTATTTTCAAATTATCAATCCCGCCAGACTGGCTCTAGTCTTTATATATAAAGTACACTTAGACTTTTCTCCCAGCCTATCCACGTCGTCTGCCGTGTCACAAATTCGTTTCACCAGCGTCCGTTACATGAGTTGTATGCCTCTGGACCTTCTTTGGGGCTTCGCTATGCGATTTGATGTTAAGCCCGATGACTACCTAATTTGGTAAGAACCCTAATCCGGGTTGGAGAGCACCTCCGTGTTCTTCGCTTCTATCATCGGTGGAGATGACGATTTGGATTTCCTTTACGTTATCCGTTGTGATTTTCTTCGGTAATCCTCTTAATTCGCAAGCCCACTACGAGACCTATCGATTGTGTCGTTTGTCGGCTTAATTGTGCATAAATATCTCTCTTATGCTAATCACGACTTCCACATCTCTGTTAATGGCTAACACGACTACTTTTTTTTCCGATCTGAATTCTGTGCTGTGCTCATCCATTGTGGAGGCCAGACTGCTTCGATTCTGGGAGGCTAGGAATGTTAAGAGTGGTGAAGAACTTATGTTGATGGATTTGCTCATGGTGGATGTTAACTTGAGTGGTTTTCTGGTTTTTTGTTCTCTTATTTATATCAAGCGTTTCTGGTTTATATTAATAGTCGTGCCGTTACTATTTCTCTGTGAACTCTAGGCTGATGTGTCTTACTTTTTAAAATTTCTTTATTTTTTTTACCATACTATACAACGGCTCCATATAATGATTATAAATTTCACTGCCAAGTTGCCTTAATAATTTCTTTGGTTAGCAGACTTGGTTGGCGAAGTCAGGGGCATTAAAACGATTTACAACGAAGAGATCCAGAGTACTTGACGTCTCATGACAACCACAAGGCTTGATAGGTATATGACAACTCTGGTTTTTTTTTATCAACTGACAACTCTGATTTTCTTTTTTAATTTCCCCCGTTACACACATTGGTCATGACTTGCACGTTTGTTAGAGGATGAAAAAACATGGTGTTTGGCCTCCGGCCGCTGCACAGAAGGGCAAAAAAAGACTCTATTCTGATGTAGAGTAGAACCGAAGTTAGTTAGAGGTAAGAACGAGCTCGCCTTTAGGATTTGTACACTAGGGTCTTGGGGTTAAGTTGTTGCCGTGTTCAATACATCAGTGAACATTTTTTTTTAAATGTCTACCCTAAGTTTGAGGAAGCTACTGTTTCACGCTAAGTTGCTATATACTGACGCCTAACCACGTTTAATATTGGCAAAATCATTAGACACATAACCTCTTTGATTGCAGGCAGGCTGTTCATCAACGATTTTTCTGGTACTCATTCAGATCCATAGAACATTCCGATCAGATATAAAGACAGAGAGACACTATTGGGTGGCCGAGTATCATGAGAGGAAAAGAAAGAGGCTCAAGAGATACCAGAGATTCTTTTGCGTCTTGCAGGGAGATTGGCGAGGTAATTGACTGTTCTTAATTTTGGTTTACTAATTTCAGGAACTTATGATCCTGATTCTTGAAACTAGATGGTTTCTTTTGTTTTCTTTCAAACCGATATTGTAATATATTCTAGAGAATCACAGCGTTACATCCTCATTAGAATATATACGATCGAGGCCTGTTATCAATAGGTCGACGAGAAAGAAAGTGGTTCAAATCAGTCTTCACCAAAACTTGGGATTAAAATTAAAGTGGGTGGTGGACTTTAAGAGGAAACAGAGTAACGAGACACCAAATATAACACTCAAATGATTTCTTTGGACACAAGTAACTGATATGTGTTGGGGAGTTTTTGTGGCATTTAATCATTCAATGTAAAAACAAAAAGATGCACATTTATAGGTTGGGTGATCGATCTTCTCTCATTCTCAAGTCGCAAATGTGAAAATGGATTTAATTTGATATATTCGGATGCACATAATTTCATAACTGTCGTAGTGGTACAAAAAGAAATTTCTAAAGTAAATTACTAACATTAGTCATTTTGTCATTTAATTGTTTATGAATATAAAGTATTTGTGGTTTAAATGTTGTTTTGGATTCACACTCTAACCCAACTAGGAAAAGAGTTATAAGTGTATAAACAAACTCTGTAATCTTAGAGCTAAATGATTCTAAAACCAAAACGAATCTTAAATCTGTTGTAAACTTAACAATTATTTTGCATAAGAACATAAATACCAACACAAAAGACTATTTGGATCATAATTAATATTTAATTGGACTTTTGATTATGCCCATAATTCTATATAGGATTTTCAATTACAAAAAAAAATAATTTGTAAGTTTTAATCCTTTCAAATTAAAAATAAATTATAATATATCAATCAATTTCTATTTATAAAGGTTAAAAAACACATATATATTCAAATACAAAAAAGTTACACAAAAAAACGACGGACCAAAAATAATGTCAAGATTATTATATATTTTTGAGAAATTATTATAGTAAATAATTATATTTTCTTAAAAGAAATTATTATAGTTAGATATATATATATATATATATATATATATAATTTTAAAAATAAATAGTAAAACAAATATTTAAGATTATTATAAAAGATTATGAAAGCTTATGTTACTTTAAGTGCTGACAAAAAAAGTTAATACTACTTTTATGTAAAAGTAAATTTAAAAATCTAAAATAGATTAATATTATTAGTTTATTTATCCGTTCGTCCGCCCATAGGGCGGGTTTACCTAGTACATTTATATATCTTAAATCCATGAGTGGTGGATGAGTGGTTGACTTGTAAGTTTTCTAGATGGTCATGTAATTTCAAACTCCATTGATATGGTAATTAAGTGATAATATACACAATAAAAACTCACTAAAAATTTCCCCCTCATGTAAAACGTACAACTACAATTTTATATCATTTACTACTCAAAGTTTATGGTCTAAGTTTGGCCAATGTTTTGTTGTTTGTGATCACATTTTCATAACGATTTAAAGACTAAGTTTGGCCAATGTTTTGTTGTTTGTGATCACATTTTCATAACTATTTTATTAAATCGAAGAGTATAATTACAATTATGAAATTTCGTGTCTATATTCAATTCTATTCATCGTCGTTTTATCTTGGCTTATGGAAAGTGAAAATAATCATAAAATAATGTTTACAAGAGACGCCTAGAGTGAAGATGATAGAAAGGAAATTACAACAGTGTTGTTTTATGTTTTATCTACATTTCTTATTCCCAGTTGATTATCTGACTTCTTCATGATCAGCTTGTAATAATGTGTAGAATGACCAAAGTGAACAATGTGAGTCAAATAATGGTTTTAGAATCTCACTTGAATTGTCTTCTAGTGGTTTAAGAAACTCCATCTCCTGCTGAGTAAAGTTTCTCTGCTACTGGATTCCAACACTCGCTGAAGACAATGAACAAAGAGTGTTAATGACCATAAAGAATTGCTTCAATGTCACCAACAAAGAGCTTCAGAAAGCAAATAAACAAGAGTTTTGCGTGCTTACCCACTTTTAAGACCTTGAATCATCTCACTTTACAGTTTACATTACATCTCCTCTCCTTATTCTGTGAGAGCTAAGAGTTACTAGCATTCTACTTCACTCCTCTAGTTCCAAACTCGGAGTAACATCTGCGAATAGTGTCAGATACGAATCGCCTCTCATATCTTTAGCCAAACCGTCAATTACATCATATATCTCATCAGACTGAGGATGCTCTTGATCTCTAGACACAAAAAAATTTACATTACCAGCAACCTTAATCCCACTTCGACCAACTTCTTTCCTTAAACCATTTTCTCTCATTCCTCTCCTCAGCCTATCAACACTCGTCCATTTTTGCTCCTCAGCGTACATATTCGAGAGCAAAACCTGATACCCTGAAAAATTCTTTCCTTTATCCACTTTAGCTAACTTCTCTGAAACAGTTTCAGCAAGCTCAATCTCACCATGTAGTCTACAAGCTCCCAGAACTGAGCCCCATAGCTCAGCGACGTTTCCTTCTTCACCAAGCCCTTTAACAAACTCGTAGGCTTCACCAACGCGGCCTACTCTCCCTAACATGTCTGTAACGCAGCAATAGTGCTCATTGGAAGGCGGAATGTTATACACCTCTCTCATTTCCCCGAATATTCTGAGACCCTCATCAACTAAACCGGAATAGCTGCAAGCTGATAACACTGCAACAAAGGTGATAGCATCTGGTTTGATTCCAGACTCTTCCATTGAACGAAACAGCGAGATAGCTCTCTCACCCATTCCATGTTGACCGTACCCCAATATCATCGTGGTGTATGTCACAGAGTTCCTCTCTTTCGTTTGATAAAACATGTTTTCTGCGTATTGTATAGCTCCTGACTTTGAGTACATATCAACTAACGCGGAAGCAACAAACACATTATGATCCAAGTATTGCCTTATAGAGAAACCATGGAGCTGTTTGCCTAAGTCGAAACTCCCTATTTGGCTACACGCTGGGAGAATCGATGCCAGAGTTATTGCATTGGGTTTGATACTCTGTTCTAACATCTTCCTGAACACAGCAAACGTCTCCTCTGTGTGTCCATTCTGAGTGTACCCGGAAAGCATAGAGTTCCAAGTAGCTTGATCTCTTTCATCATAGCCACTTCTCTCAAAAAGCCTCTCTGAGATCCTTATTAGACCTGACTTAGCATACATGTCAATAAGGTAACTGTTCATTCCCTCGAACTGAATTCCCTGCCTAATAAGGAAACCATGAGTCTGCTTCCCAATCTCCTTGTTTCTGAGATTCGACGCAGCCGAAAGCAAAGCAGTCACTGTTATGTAATCAATCTTAAACCCCTGCTTCTGCATCTCATACACCAGCATCAATCCTTCATCATCCAAGCCGTTTTGCACAAACGCAGAGATCATTGTGTTCCACGATACAACATCTCTCTCTCGCATTGAGACAAAGACTGCAAAAGACTCGTGAACAGAGCCACACCTCGAGTACATCACCATCAACGAGTTGAATATCACAACCGGTAGCTCCCGAAAGTTCTTGCTCACAAAACCATGAAACTGTCTAGCTAACTCCACTTGCTGCAGCCCTGAAACAGCACTCGCCGCCAAGAGGAACGTCACTTCATCAGACACAATCTCTTTCGACCCTACCGCTTCAAGAAAAAGATCAATACTCTCAACAAGATAATCGTTCTGCACATAAACCCCTATCATTGTATTCCACACCTCAATATTCCTCTCAACACAAGAATCAAACACTCTCCGTGACGCTTCGATATCACCAAGCTCTGCATACATAGAAATAGCAGAGCTCACAACAAACAAGTCCTTCACATACTCATCTCCCAACTTAAGCATCAAACCATAAAACACATTAGCTCTCTTAACACTCTTCAAATTCGACACCGCGGGGAAAACATTCACAAAGCTAACCGGACTCGGTTTAATCTCCATCCTCATCATAATGGAAAACTGCCTACAAGCTTCCGCGTGTCTCTCTGTCTTCACATACCAAGAAACCAACGTATTCCACGCCACAACGTTCTTCCTACGCATGCTATCGAAAACCTCACGCACCACATCGTACTCCTCCTCGGGAGGAGGGTGGTGGTTGTTCAAGCAAGAAACGTACATGTTCAAGAGAGAGTTATGAACAACCCTGCTCGAGTTCTGCAAGCAGCGGATCAAATGGCAATGCACGGCCTTTCCAGCTCGCAAGTTCTTGGTCTCGGCGCAGGCCTTGAGGGTGGAGGAGTAAGTGTAAGCGTCGCATTTGGTGAAAGGAGCGGTCTTTTTCATCCGGGAGTAGAAGAGGAGAGCCTCGTGCGGGAGGTTGTTGCAGATGAGGCCGATGATGATGGTGTTCCATAGGACGGTGGTTGGTTTCGGAATTGCGTCGAACAGTTGGCGTGCGAGGTGTGGGTTTCCTTCTTGGCAGATTCTGCTGAGGCGAGAGCGGATTGAAGGTGTTTGCTGGGTTGGGTTTGGTGGGGCGAAGGTGGAAGAGTGGCGGGTGTGGTTTGGAGGAGGAGGAGGAGAGTGGAACGAAAGTGGCGGTTGGGGTGGGAGAGGTAGAGATGAACCGGCGGCCATTTGCGAAAGAGATGATGAAGAGGAAATGGAGAGACGTTAGTGACTCTCTTCTTATGTTATCGTCTTTCCTCAGTGATAAGAGTTTTTTCTTTTTATTTTTTTTGGCTCAACAACATCTTCGTATTAATCCAATTCAATGTCTTACAACTGATTTATCAGCCTCTAAACATGAATTCAAACACATAGACATCATAAAATATAACTTGAAGGCAAAAAAAACATAAATATAGAAGTCTTCTTCGCTATTATATCGGCTAACTTGTTACCACTTCTTGGATGATACACCACTTTAAACTCTGTATTCATAGACAAAGAGTCTCCGATATCTTGTATGATGGGAGCAAGTATTGGCCAGACCTCCTCTTCCCCATTGACCATCTGCACTAGCATCATAGAGTCTGATTCCACTATCACTCGTCTGTATCCAAATTCCACTAGTGTTTGCACTGCCCATCTCATTACTTCTGCCTCCGCTTCTATCGCTGATCTCATTTCTACCATCTTCTTTGCCCCTGCCCATACCAACCGTCCCTGTTCATCACGCAATAACCAATCCATTCTTTCAACACCAGTCTCCTTGGACCATAATCCATCTGTATTACACTTCAGGTATTAGGGGGGCTGGTGGGGACCATCGTGCCTCAATTGCTGGTGGTAAGGGTCTCTTTATCTCCGCTTTTTGTACCTCTGTTCTACTCTTCCAAGCCGATGCATCTTCCCAAACTTTATGGACTGTTGCAACTGCATCATAATCTTTTCCCCTGAAGGCATAATCATTTCTGTTTTTTCATAACTTCCATAACATCCATGGTGCAAATCCGTCATCCACATCTTCTTTTGGATACTCTTTTTTTTAGATTCAAGACCCAAAAGATATTAGCAAACAAAGAATCTGATCATTTACCGGCTGGAGGAATATGGACGTTCGCCTATGCCCATATATGTCTCGCATAGTGACATTGAAAGAGCACATGATTTATACTCTCCGCTTCTGCTTCACATTTACAACAGGTCTTGTCTTTAGCTATGTGTCTAGCCATCATATTTTCAGCTACCGAGAGAGCATTTTGGATACATCTCCACATGAAATGTTTGACCTTGGGGCTGGTTTCCATCTTCCACACCATCTGATAGAGACCATCGAGACTAGGTTGCAGTATCTTCTACTGTTCCGGTTGAGCTGTGATGATATTTGTTTGGACCCAATATCCAAATTTCACAGTGTAATGCCATGTTCTGGTATAATCCCATGAGTAAGTATCTTCACTTGCTCTTCCCACTGGTCAAACTTTGAGGATTTTCTGCTTTGTCTCCTCTGACACATCCAACTTCTCACGGTTCCACTCCCTTCCATCCTCCCTCAGTAGTTCACTCACTCTCATATCATCAGTCAGTAAACCCAGTTCCTGCCTTTCAATCATACATGTGGACTGAATCATTGTAGCTGGAGTGCTACCTAACCATCTTTCTTACCAGGCCCTAGTCTTTTTACCATTGCCAATGACGACTCTGGCTCCTTGCTGGATAAATTTCTGTGCAGCGTGGATGCTTCTCCATGCATAAGAAGGCATGGAGCCAAGAGCAGCATCGAGTGGATCTGTATTACGGTAGTATCTACTCTTGAATACCTTTGCCATTAGATAATTGGGGTTCTTGATCATCCTCCACATCTGTTTTCCTAGCAGAGCAATATTATAAGCCTCCAAGTCCTTGAAACCCAACCCTCTTACTGCCTTCGGTTTACATAATTTATCCCAACTCTTCAAGTGCATTCCACTTGCATGACCATTTCTCCACCAAAACTCCGCCATCAGTTACATAATTTGTTTAATCAAAGTTTTTGGTAGAAGAAAGTAGGCCATTGTATAGGTGGGCATCACTATTGCTACAACTTTGAGTAATACTTCCTTTCCCCCAGGCGACATAAACTTATTTTGCCACCCATGAACTCTTTGTTTGAGATTCTCTCTAATGTAGCTAAGAATAGAAATCTTTGAACTCTTCAGTGATAAGAGTTTGTTTTGTCAACTGTCAGTTTTATTTTATTAATCTATTATATTGATGTAGATATAAAGACTATTTAATAGTTATGTTATACATGATTTTCAATATGTATATCAATATAACATTTGAAAGATAACAATAAATTTAATTGTTTAAACCCCGATCTAAATCACCTGAGCAACTACTTTGCTTGCACCTGCTATCCAATCCGCCCGCAAAACTTGACAGAAGTCGTCGATCGATCGATATTCCTATCGATCGGTGGTGCAAAAGATGTATCAATCAAAATTCCTCTAAAATTATCGAATTCCTCTAGAATTATCGATCGACTTTTTCTAGTGGTCCAACCTACTGTTGTGAAATCATTAAATCTGTCAATAGACAAACTTAGAAAGCTAACGCATAAGAGTTTGTTATTAAGTGTTGAGATTTGTAATATCATGCATACAGTTAATAATCATCTATAAGATTATAATCGTGATTACCTGAATAGAAACCATAATTCTAACTATTTCATCTAACTGTTTAAATCCCGATCTAAATCATCTGAGCAACTACCTTGCTCGCACCTCCATTTACATTTAATCATATTCAACCTAGCTTAATCAATCTGACTAGATTTATTAGATTTCCTAGCTCATTGTGGATTCGATCCCTAAGTACTACTTCTGATCCTCTTATTTGAGAGAGTACAAATCACTACTTAAGATAATTTTAGTGGTATCGGAAAACGTGTTGCAGCTTTAACGAGTAAACAAGGTTTTGCGATTTTGGCGGGAAAATTCATTTTCTACGTAAAAATGCATTTTTGTGGTTTTGGTAGGAAAATACATTTTTTTTGCAGTTTTAGCAGAAAAACACATTTTGCAGTTTTGGCAGAAAAATGTGTTTTGTGGTTGGCGGAAAAACATGTTTTGCAGTTTTGGCGGGAAGTACATTTTAATGAGAAAATGTATTTTGTGGTTTTGGCAGGAATACACACTTTTGCGATTTTGGCGGGAAAATTATTTTTTTTTGCAGTTTTCGCAGAAAACACGTTTTGGGATTTTGACGTGAAAAAACATATTTGTGGTTTTGGCATGAAAATGCATTTTTGTGATTTTCGCGGAAATTTTTTTTTGGTGAGAAACCAAGGTTTTGCGGTTTTGGTAAGAAAACAAGTTTCATGATTTTTGCAATAAAACATGTTTTTGTAATTTTGGCTAGAAAACATTTTTTGTGGTTTTGGCTTGAAAACATTTTTGGTGGTTTTGACATGAAAACAAGATTTTGTGTTTTTGGTGGGAAAACTCATTTTGTGGTTTTAGCTCGAAAATGTGTTTTTGTAGTTTTGGCATGAAAATGTGTTTTTGCGGTTTTGGCTTGAAAACACATTCTATGATTTTTGCGGAAAATGCATTTTTTTTTCAATTTTGGAGTGAAAATGCGTTTGTGCGGTTTTAGCGAGAAAATGCATATTTATGGTTTTGGTGGAAGAATTAGCTTTTATGTTTTGACAGGAAAATGTATTTATACGGTTTTGTCAGTTTTTGTGTGTGATAAAATAATATTATCTTTAGGTTTGTAATTTGTGAATTACACCAGAGGTATAATAAACATTATCATACCAGTTTGCTCGAACCGTCTCCATCCAAATGATCCAAATTAATCAGCTGGATGGGTTATAAAATTAAGGGCATGTTCGTTTCTCCATCTGGATGAACCATTTGAATTGAGATGACAGTTTTGTCTGTTTAGGTACTAAAAGTGCAATTCATCTAGATGGATTATCCGAATGACTTTTGGAAATTTAGGCTTAGTGGCTAATCGTTTCACCATCCATCTAGATGATTCGTTTGTATGATCTATCCAGATGGAGAAACTAACAGTCCTTAAGCCTAAATTTCCAAAAGTCATCTGGATGATCCAATTAGATAAGTTGAATTTTTAGTGCCTAAACAAACAAAATTCTCAACTCCAACCAAATGGCTCATCTAGATGGAGAAACATACAAATATTTGATTTCTCTCCTACCTGATGGTTTCACCTCAACTGATCTTCGAGTTATGAATCGTCGCCGTCTCTTGCAATCTCCGAGAAGAGACTCGATTGTGTCTTGGATGACGGTTTTCACTACGGGCTATTTGTTTCACCATTTGTCATCTCCATCTAGATGATTCATTTGTATGATCTATCCAGATGATGCATTCAAAATTTTGTAACTATTTGTTTGTCTATCCATATAGCTCTTCTAGATGAATCATTTAATGGATCACTAGATTTTGACCCGCGCTTCGAAAGCGCGGGTAATATTTTTCATTTTATGAAATCTATTATTTTTTTGTAATTATTGAATTTATTTATCTTATTAAAACTTTTTTTATAATAAATTTGACACATATAATGTTTTTGGTAAACTATGTATTTCTCTGGTTTTATTTTATTCTTTCCCCAATCGACATATTTATTTGGCTTGTTGTTAAGATAAATGATTATAATCTTTGATCTCCGCATCTGCACGGATGTATATTTTGAAAAAATATCATGATATTTGTTTTTCATGTAATTATTAGGGTTTTGGCAAAATGAATCCAAGGAACAAAACCGATACCAATCCGAAAATATAGTACCAAACCCGAACATAAATTGATTAAATATTCGAATTATTCAAAATTTTGTTAGTTAGATAATCGAATCGGATCCGAACCGAAGTATTCTTGTACCTCAATTTATCTAAAAATAGATTTATATAGTTACATATATTAATTATTTTTATATTTAACGTATATAAAACATCAAGAATGATATTTTTAAATTGGTTTAAAATACTTGAAAATATATATAGATCGTCAAAAATAAATATCTGAAATAGCTAAAGTATACTAAAATCACCAAAAATACTTAAAATAATTATTGATTTTGTATCCAAAATTTTAAATCAAGCCAATTGATATGTTAAGTTTAGGTATTCTGACATATATTATTTAAATTTATAGGTAATATATTATTTTATTTATAGATTTGAGAAATTTAAAATACATAGTGATTTAAAATTTTTAAAATAATTTAAATGGGCTATCCAAACCCGAACCAAACCCCTCAAATATCTGAATCAAACTCAAACAAAAATTTAGAATCATCCTAATAGGACTGAAATTTTTGACCTCCAAAACCCGAAACGCAAACCGATCAGAACCAAACCCGTATGGATGTCCGAAAACCCATCCTTGGTCATTATTATATATCATATAATTTCATCCAATAATTAATCGTATTTTATACGTACCATCATATAATTAATCATATAAGTAATAGTTTTTATATGTATCATCATATAAATAATTACATATATTATATTTTAAAAACTTAATATGAAATATAAAAATCATAATTTGAGTTGGTATTTCAAATTGGGCTTTGTTTTGTATTTTTATTATAAATATTAATCATTTTTTATAATAGACTTAATAATTAAGCCCATTACTTTTTTATTTAAGTTAATAACTTAAGCCCACTATTTTTTTACTTAAACCCATTATTTTTTTACTTAAGTCCACTACTTTTTAATGACTACAATCAAAATTTCCAAACACTCTAAATTTTTTTAATAGGCTATTCAAGTAACCAAACACTCCGATTTTGTACTTCTACTTTAATAATATAGATATGTTTGTTTCTTTATTTTCATTTCAATCCAAATGAGTTTAGTAAACAAGTTACTAAAATACCCTCATGTTGATTTAATCATATGTTTGATATTAATTTTAGCTATATTACGTTTAATTGTTTAATTTAATATATATACATTATAATTATTTCAAAATTAACGAGTTTTTTTACGGTTTGGGCGGGAAAGCAAGGTTTTTTTGGTTTTAGCGGGAAAACACATTTTCGGTTTTGGCGGGAAAACAATATTTTTTGGTTTTGGCGGGAAAATAAAAAATTTTGGTTTTTGCGGGAAAACACGTTATTGGCAGGAAACATGTTTTTGCGATTTTGGTAGGAAAAACATTTTTTGCGGTTGTCGCGGAAATGAGATTTTACAGTTTTGACGGGAAAACGAGATTTTTTTACGGGAAAACGAGATTTTGCGAATTCAGTGGGAAATATATATTTGCGGTTTTGGCGGGAAAACGAAATTTTCGGTTTTGGCGGAAAAACACATGTTTTGGTTTTGGCGGAAAAACACATTTTTGCGACTTTGGAGAACAACCATGTTTTTGTGTTTTGACAGAAAAATGTGTGTTTGCGGTGCTGGCGTGAAAACATGTTTTTTTGTGATTTTAACATGAAAACACGTTTTGCGGGTTTTTGCGGGAGAACACATTTTTTGCAGTTTTGGCTGAAAAACACGTTTTAATAATTTTGGAGGGAAAATACGTTTTTGGGGTTTTGGCGTGAAATTTAGGTTCTGGATTTTTGCAAGAAAACATGTTTTGTGATTTTATTAGTTTTCGTGTGTGACAAAATGATATTATGTTTAGGTTTGTAGGTTTGTAATTTGTGAATTAGATTAGCGCATAATAGACATTATATCATTTTAAATGAACCATGTTCATTCAAATGATCCAAAATGGTTCAGCTAAATGAATTTTAAAATTAAATCTTAATTTCTGAAAGTCATCTTGATGATCCATTTAAATGAGTTACACTTCAGTGCCTAAACAAACAAAACTTTCATCTTCATCGAAATGACTCATCCAAAAATTTGGTTGTCACAAATATATAATTTCAGGAAATTACTTGGATCATAAAAAAACATAGAATGAGTCATCTATCTTTTAAGATAAATTTCGTGGGACAATCAAAATCACTCAATGTGATTATTTCTTTAAAAAAATTAAAAATGAATTAAAAAAGTTTTATACTATTATTTAAAAATTTATTTGATTTAAGTAGTGAATTTGCTAATTTGTTATGCTCCTTATAATTTATATATATATATATATATATATATATATGTTTATATTATATTTGGTTTAGTAATATTAAACTAACACTATTTAATATATATCATACAAATTATAATGAATCATTTAGCTTTTAAGATGAATTTCTTAAGCAAAAGAAAAATCACTCATTGTGATAATTTCTTAAAACAATTTGATGAAGAATTCATAATTATTTATACTATTATTTTCAAAGTTATTTTTTTCTCTTCCCACGTTAAAAGTTAGAATATTTTAAGTCTTTATTGCCCTTAATTAAATATTTATTTTTTCATATATAATTACCCATAAATTAAAAAAATAAATTCATTAATTTAATAATCATCATTATCTAAAAAGATTATATATTATGTATTCAAAAATATTTTACAATACAATATTTTAAAGTAAATATAAACCCCTAAATATAGTTTTTTGTATATATGAATTTTTTTCAAGTTTATTTTACTTTATAAAAGATATTTATTAACAGAAAAAACATTATCGTATATAAGAAATTTAATATTTAATTCAATACTTAAAAAACATGAAAATATTTTATTCTACTAGTTAACAAATTGGTAATAAATTTATTTACAATTTTTGTTAAATTTTTAAGCCCACAAATGCAGACAAAACACATAGTTTTTCATAATTAACATGTACATGTATGTTCAATGTATATATTTGCACGACTAAGCAAAAAGAAACTCAACCGATACAAACCGGTTAGTTAACCTGGAATACCCCCCCCCCTCCCTCAAGTCTTTATCTGTGGAGCTTGCGAAGGTAAAGCCTTGACAAGGACTAACGAGAGAGGAATGAATGGATAGTGTTGGACCAATTTTGGTCAAACTTGAAGTGGACCGGAACGGGAATGGGGTGCACGAAGCCCAGTAGAAGGAAAGTCTATTACTTGAACAAAATCAAGCTCGAGTGAAGATAGGGAAGCTCCGGAGGTCGAGCGAACTGTTGAAAGGATCACAGAACCAAATTACTATAAAAGAGAGCTTCAATCAAATGATTGTGGACACGTGAAAAATCCTAAAAAAAATCCTATTACATACATCGACTACGTTTGACTTCGAAAGAAAATCTTTTTCTTTGGCCGATCTCCTTTGTAGTATCTGATCTCATTTTGCTCATTGTATTCAACCTTACTCACTCAATAAAATCCATTTTCCTCAACTGCAATACGACTATATTGTTGTGTTCTAAAGATATTGTTTCTCACATCTTTTTTCTTCCCTAGTTTTACACCTCAAACACTATCTACCTAGTGTAAATTTTTAGGATCTACATTTTAGTGCCGCCTGTGTGGAAGATAAACGAAAAACATCCTTCCTAAGAACCCGATCTAAAGTTTCTAAGAACGACTATAGATCCCAATCAATCCGAAAATTCTCAACCGAAGAACCGTCGACGTCGATCCCGCGGATCCGATCAAAGGAACGAAGCACCACCCACCGGACCAATAAACGCCAGTGGAGTCACCGAACCGACCCAAACACAGCAAGCTCCCTGGTAGGAATTTTAGTTCCCGACTGAGTCGGAGCATGAGTTTGGAATTGCCTGGAAAATGGCAACCCGCCGAATCCAACAACTCAGACTCAGTCAACGAGGCCAGTATCTTATCTGTCAGCTAGAGAGGATGTTTTGGTATTGCATTCACAATCCCCTTTTGATTTTTTTTGTGGAATTAATGTTTGAAAAGGAAAATCAAAGAAGGGAAAGGAACCACCGGACAAATGCCGGTGGCCCTAAGGAAAATCAAGGGTTATCCTTGGCATATCCACTAAGACATCTTCTTTCTACTTTTTTTTTTGTTTTACAATTATTTATTCGATAAAGAGTATAATAGGTTGTCATATTTAAGGGAATTAAAATTTATTAAATTTTATACCAACTTTTTTTATTACTATTAATATATAGGTTTATTAATTTTTTAAAAGATATATTATTCTCTAGTTTTGGTGAGAAAAAAAATAAATAAAAGATATATATTCACTTTTTTGTAAAAAAATAATTGTCTACTGTTTGTCTACCTCAAGTGTTATAAAGAAAAGATATTGATCACTTCAGGTCCCATTTGACTCGGGCCATCAGGCCCTATAGTGATAGTTCTCTGTGTCACCATTTCTGGCCTGAATCAAGTGTGATGTGATTCTTAGAGCCGTGCGAATGCCTTTTTATACAGTAAGCAAAATAAAATAGTATATAGTTTTACCAACATGATCTTATGACGACTAATTTATAATAAGTAATCAATTTTTTAAAAATGATAGAAAACAAAAAAATCCTATTATTAATTGATGTTTATTTAACAAATATAAAACTGAAACATACAAATCAGTCTATTATCTACACATTTTCTTTTAAATTTGTAAACTAGCAAGAAAAAATATATAAAGATGAAGAAAAAAATAATATGGAAAAAGTGCTTATAGAAAATAAGTGAAAATAACATTGCTATTGTGCTTTATATAATCTAGTTAAGGAGCAATCAAAAAGTTTGTTTAGCTATGTATAAAATAAAGCATATAAATATATGCCCTATACTTTTTTGTGAAAATTATTTAACAGAAGCGAGTGCTTCAAATATTCTTCAGTAGGCCAGGCTCTGGCGGTTCTCTGTCAACTATTCTTAAGGGCTGATGCATGACACTTCCAGAATATATCATATAGAATACGTATACTCAAAATGTCCACGTTAATACTATAGAGTAAGGTTCTATCAGGCGACACACAACAAATCAACAATCTTTAACAATCAGAAATATATTCAAATAGATCATTTTAATAACTTTTCCAATTCAATACACAATTTTTGGTGTGATCTGATGACTACACAAACTATTTTTTTTTATTCAGATATTTTTACCGAACAATTAGTATTTTATATTTCCCAAAAATTATTACAGATAACAACTCATATGTATTGTCTAATATAGTTATCAAAATAAACTATTTCTATGAGTAATTGAATAAGAGAAAAGAAAAAGAGAGTTAAACATCAATATGATTACCGGAAAATAATTAGGACAACCGGGTCAAACAAATCTAACTATTTTTTTTATGGATCCCCATGCAAGATGCATTTCTAGTTTACATACTTCTATCTATAAATTAATCTAAATAGAAACTACACAAAAAACGATTAAACATAACATTAAGAAAAACAAGAATAAACGTGTTTTTATCAGAAGAACAATATGCCGTTGTCACAGTTCGTTATCTTTTGCATCATCTTGATTCTTTTATTTTATCTTCATGGATGTATGTTTTTTTTTGGAACTCATATTGATTTAAACGAAAAAAGTTAGTTGGGAGCCATGAATAACTCAACAACCACAAAGTTATCAGCTACATTTAAAGCGAACTTAGCAAGTCTATCAGCTTGGATATTTTTCTCCCGAGAGATCCAAGAGAAGGACACAAACTCAAAAGAAGAAACTAAGGAGAGGATGTCTGCTACAACACCATACAACTCTGGAAGGCTGTTCCTGGAATTTATTGCTTTGACTAGCTGGCTCGAATCAGATTCAAAAACCATTACCTTCATCCCTTCCGATACGCTCTGTTTGACAGCTTCCAGAAGTGCAAGTCCTTCTGCCATGAGTGCTGAAGCAACAAGGGGGACTCGTTTGTAGAAAGATCGCTGAGTTGTGGACGAGAGGAGAAACCAGCCAAGCCCCGCCGTTCTTCCGGTAGAAGCCAAGGCTGCATCGGATCTAAACACTGTCGTGTTCCGCGGTAATTGGATCTGCGCCATAGGCCTCTGTAACTTCAGATCATGGTCCGTACCCTGCTTTGATTTCCATTCTCGAGCTAACTTTATCGCCAAGGATAGGGTATCTTCTGGGGGAGCCGAGAATCCTTCAAAAACGAACTTATTCCTGGCCTTCCAAAGGTTCCATAGGATCCAAGGAACCAAAATTTTGGAGGTTACACCCGACGGTGGTAAGCACGGCTTAGAGCAGAGGTCAGACCATGAGTTCTCTAAATCTATCATTCCGCTAATTTCCAGTTCAGATATGAAAGGGGCTAGTCTCCAAACCTGCCTAACATACCGACATTGGAAGAAAAGATGATTAATAGATTCAGCAGCTCCACACCTTTTGCACTTAGGATCAACCGGGATGTGTCGCTCAACTAGTCTTTCTCCGACGGGGAGTGCACCCTTGAGAAGTTTCCAAGTGAAGGTCTTGATCTTTGGGATACAGTCGAGTTCCCAGACATTCTTTCTCCAATTAAAATCTCGTCCAACCTGGCCAGGTACTATTCCTTTCTCTCTGTTTACTTCAGAATAGTATCCAGATTTAGTTGAGTATTCTCCATTCTTGGTACCTAGCCATATTAGTTTATCCGGAGCCCCGGTTTTGCTAGTTTTGATGCATTGGATTTGCTCTGCATAGTCTGGTACGCAAAGGAGAAGCTTTTGGGTATCCCACTCTTTCGTGTTCTGCTCCATTAGGTCCGAGACCTTGAGATTGAGATATTGTTCGCACGGTGGACCCATTGGTTGTTCTTGCGCCGAGGTACATAGCCATGGATCTTTCCAGACTAGGATAGATTGACCATCCCCCACCAGCCAGCCTAGATTCTTGGTTAGTAGCTCCCGTCCCAGTAGGACACTACGCCAGCCGTGCGACATATTTGCAGGTCCTGAAGCTTGGAGTATCGATGTTCCTGCACCATACTTGCCCAAGAGCACCCTACTGAGTAAACAGTCCGGGGATTGGAGGAGTCTCCACCCTATCTTAGCAAGCAAAGCTAAGTTGAAGATCTGGAAATCTTTAAAACCTAGGCCCCCAATGGCTTTTGGCTTTGCCATTGAAGTCCAAGCTACCCATGCCATTTTTCGATCGTTCTCATTGTTGTCCCACCAGAACCGGGTTACCACAGATTGGATTTTCTTGCATAAAGATACAAGAAGAGCAAAGTAGGACATGGAGTAAGAGGGGACCGCCGATAGGACGCTCTGTATCATCACCAATTTTCCAGCAGAGGAGAGGAACCTGGTTGACCAACTTCGTGTCTTCTGCTTGATTTTGTCTATTATTGAGGCGAACATGTCCCGCTTACGTCGACCAAAGAGCTCGGGGAGACCTAAGTACTTCCCCGCACCTCCCTCTTTCTGGATTTGTAGCTCATCCTTCACCATAAGTTTCAAGGCGAGGGGGGTTCTTCTAAAGAAAGTAATTGCCGATTTCTCTTTGCTTATAAATTGGCCCGAAGCTTCTTCGTATTTGCGTAAAATCTCGTGCAATGCCGCACAGTTTCCTCTACTGGATTCGAGGAAAAACATGGTATCATCAGCAAAGAGGAGGTGGTTTATCCGAGGACAAACCCTTGCCACCCATAGCCCTTGGAGAGAGTCATTTTCTTGTGCTTTGTTACATAGACCCGAGAGCACCTCACTACACATGATGAATATGTAGGGAGAGAGAGGGTCTCCTTGCCGGATACCTCTGCTCGGTACTACCTTCCCTCTAGGCAAGCCGTTAATGAGGAAGGAGAATGTAACTGATGAAATACACTGCATGATGCAGTCGACAAAGCTTTGGTGGAAACCCAACCGCAGTAAAACCAGGGAGATGAAATCCCACTCTAGTCGGTCATACGCTTTACTCATATCCGTTTTTACCGCCATTGCACATCTCTGCTCCGCTTGCGATGTCTTGAGATAATGCAAAACCTCATGGGTGATTAAGACATTATCTCCTATCGCTCTGCCTGGGACAAAAGCCGATTGGTTCTCTGAGATGAGCTTTCCCAGTAGTGGCTGAATGCGTTTCGTGATGAGCTTCGAATAGATCTTGTAGTAGACGTTGCATAAAGCTATGGGGCGGTAGTCAGATACCTTTTGAGGGTTCTTGATCTTGGGGATAAGTCGGATATGAGTGTCATTGATATCTTCTGGAAGCAATTGTCCATTGAAAAAAACCTTGGACCTCAAGAATAATGTCTGGCCCAATATCCTCCCAGGGGGTGTGGAAGAATCCAGCTGAAAACCCATCCGGACCGGGGCCTTTTCAGCGTTGATCGAGAACGCTGCTTCCCGGATTTCTTCTGCAGTAGGTACTGCTGTGAGAATTGCATTCTCTTCCTCCGAAACTAATGGCTTCAGAGCTTGGCGAACTGTTTCACTTCTTTCCCTCGGGGTGGAGGTGAAAAGCTTCTCAAAGTATGCGTCGATCACTTGCACAATTTCTTCTTCCTTGTGCACCATACTCCCATCTTCGTCCTCGATTACTGAGAATGTGTTAGCTCGTTTCCTATACTTGGTTATAGCATGGAAATAACCCGTATTACGGTCACCAAGTTTTAACCAAAGAAGCCGGCTTCTCTGCCTCCAATATTCCTCTTCTTCCAGGTAAGCAGCATTGAGTTTATCAGCTAAATCCTGTATCAAGACTGTGTCGTTTGCCGGGCTTGCGAGGGCGATGCTTAGCTCTCGCTTCTTCTGCTCTATAACCTTTTGACTGTTTCGCTGTTGCGCTTTGTTCCAAGCTGAGATTGCACTTCTTGCAGACGCAAGCTTTTCAGTAACTGATGAGGCAGGATCCCCTTGCCATGATGTAGAAATAATCTTTTTAGCTTCTTCATTTTTGCATAGCCGTCTATCATATCGGAAAAACCCCCGTCTTCTACGGGCTCCATTATTGAAAAAGGCTAACAGGGGAGTGTGGTCGGAGCTCAAACCTGCCTCCAGGTATTGGCATCGAGCAGAGGGAAAGCTCTCAGCCCATAATGTGTTTGATGCAGTCCTGTCTAGTCGACACCGGACTAAGTGATTGCCTCGAACCCCTCTCCAGGAGAGGGGGTCGCCTGAGTGCTGTAGATCAAACAGGTCCCCTTCTGAAAAGAATGTACGAAGATCAGAGAAAGATCCTTCTGGGCGGTCAGGACCTCCCTCTTTTTCCACACTGCTCAATAGATCGTTGAAATCACCAGCAATAAACCAAGCTTCCTCTCTCATCAATGATTTCGATACCAGTAGATCCCACATCATGTTTCTTGAGGTGCCTTTCTCTTACGGGAGGTGGTGACCGGAAGTTGATCATCCTGCGACTGAGTTCTCCGGATCCCCGGAGGTCTACCAGGTTTTCTTTTCGTCACCGTAGGATTTGCAGGAGGTTCAGAGGGACCTTCCTCATCACGCAATAACAATCGGCCCAATCGAGCCGTAGCAGGGAGTCTACTCATCTCTGTAGCTATCTCCGCGCTGTTCCCATTTAGGGGGCCTAGTCTCATAGCAGCTGAAACACGCTCCTGGGAATCTGATTTTACAGGAGAAGATCCTAATCTCTCAGAAGCTGGGATACGGTCCATTCGACGATCCTGGGAGTTGTGTTCATCGATTTCTAGATCCACGGGGCTTGCTTCGGGGAACTCCCGAGCCAGGGATGATTTCACCATTCGGACCGCGTTTCTCTCCAGATCACCATTCATTTCGGCTTGTCTGAGTCTCTCTTTTCGAGCAGCGCTCTCTGATGGATCAACACAGCTTGTATACTGTATCATAGTTTCCTTGATGGCGCCCAGGGCAGAGTCGATTGCTTCTGGTAGAATATTCAGGGTATTTTGAGGTAGGGGATCCCCCCTTGTATCCTGTAAAAAATTGTTCCTTGAGCTCGAAGTTATCTCCTTTGGTGAGGATCTATGATGGCTCGGAGTTCTCAAATCCTCTTCTCTAACTCTGTAGTTGGCCTCAAGCCTCCTTTATAGAGGAGCCTCGCAGTGGGAATCCCCACAAAAGTTTTCAACCCTTCGTTTTGAACTTTCCATAGATGGTTCTCTCGAGTTGTAACCTCTTTGGTGCCACTCCTGCCTTTGGAAAGGGCGACCTTTCTGTTGGTTATCATAATGGGGGTTTCGATGTCTAGCAGGAACAAAAGGGTGGTTGCCAGAAAGATGAGATCCATAGTTGTTTTGTGAACGTCGAACAGAGATCTCGCGTCTATTGGATGGTTCCTCCCTGTAATGTGACTTGGAGTTATTTTCCAACCCTTTCCTTGGTCGCTCCTCTGACCCCTGTCCTTGGTATCTCTGATCATGTTCTGAAGCAGCAAGGAGCGCTCTCTTTTGGTGTTTCGCTTCTAGACAATCTCTGACCTCGTGGTCTAGCTTTAGGCAAAAGGAGCAGTGTCTCTCAAGTCTTTCATAGACCAAGGTAGCTAAGACTTCGTCACCATTTGAATACTCAATAACTGATTTCTTAATGAGTGGTAGTCTTCCATTGACATGAACTCTCATGCGGATTGAGGTGGAAGTAATCTCTGAGGTTTCATAGGTACATATATCTTCTCCGAGCTTAATAACTGTTTTCTTCCTCCACAAGTGAATCGGTATTCCTTGAACTTTGATCCAAAACGGGATCATAGACGGAAAGTCCGGTGAGACAGTCGGTTCCCACAGCTGGAGAATGATCATCCATCTGGCGTAGTGGTAGGGTTGTTTCTCCAGCACTGTAAGGAGGTCTGATTCAAGCTCAAATTCGAACTTGAACATCCCAAGTCCCAGATCTGAGCCCACTGGTGGGATATCTGCTTTCCAGTGGTCAGTAAAGAATGGTATGAGTGACCAGACTTTCTGCATTGAGGGGTTAGTTACCCTCCCTATAATCGTGAGGGAGTGCTTCTCTTTTAGTGGAGACATATCTGGTTCTTCAACCCGAACTCTAGCCTTGCGAGGAGCCGGTACATGTTCCAAAAGGACATTCTTCCCCTTTTCAGCAGAGGAAAGCCTTCTCTGCATCTTGGTAGGAGATGAAACAAGTCGTGAGGTTTGGGGAGATGAAAATTAGTTGCGAAGACAGCAAACGCCGGTGAGATTCTCAGGAGCAACTAGAACTGTTGTAGCTAAGGACTTTTCTTTCAGAGTAACCCTTAAACGACGAAGCTTTTGAAAGTAACTCTCCAGTAACCACTGGATAAAGGAAGATGTCAAAGAGGAGCTTAAATGAGAGAATTCCAGGAGTATTCCATGGTCAGCTCTTGCTTAGTTCCCCTCCGAGAGGATTTCATTGTCTTCAGGAGATGATTCCGGTGAGAAAGCACGGCGGAAGCGGTCCCTCCGACCCGGGTCGGGGGAAGAACCCGGCGGTTAAAGATCAGAGGCTGGGAAACAGACCAATAGATAACTCCAGAAGAGGGAATAATTTGAAAAAGGAGTCAGAGAGTCATGCTAAGAAGGTTCTAAACAGGGCAGAAACCTTCGGGTAAAGAGATGGATCCCACTAGCTTAGAAGTCAATACCCATTCTCGACAAGAGTGCCTGAGAGCTTTTATAGTAGTTTTTGTCTGGATGCTTGGCAATATCTTCATGGATGTATGTATATGTGAAATTTTTACTCTGTTCACCATCTATTTTTTTCACCATTGCAATCACATCATAGTTTCTCAATAAATATTTTTTTCCTCCAAATCATGTTGCTGTTACTTTTTTGTTTATGCAGCTGTCTATAGCCAAGTTCTTAAACCGGGCGATAAAGAATGCAGGGAAATAATATGCCCACCCGCCCAAAAACATTTACTCAAATGTTTTTGTTGTATTGTCCGCCGTTCTATTCATGAGCCCAAGTGTTACTCGAAGAATGAAGAATGTGTGCGTAATTGCAAACTATAAGTTATCTCGAGGACTTATATCAATGATTTTAAAACAGATTATGAATAAACGTTTTATTTAAAAAATAAGAATAAACTTTTTATTTAATACCTCCTAACATCTACCTTATTTTTACATGAATAATACAAGCTTATTTGACGCCCAACAAATATAACTTATGCCTATTGTATTTGTTGAAAAACTTTCAAATTCTACATAATGCACATTAGTTAAACCTATTTTTTCCCTTTTCGTTTGGATTTGCTATTAACTTCTAAAATATATTTTTGTAACTTTATAGTTTTTAATGGTAAATGGAATCATTTTTCTATGTTCTTCTTCTACACCATATCACTACTACTTGTGAGTAAGGGAAAAAAACAAATCTAGAGATTTTTATTATCAGTCTAAAAACAATATTTTTTTTTAATATCAATCTCATTTATGTATTTCTATTTTCTACTCGATCACGTCGAAAATATTAGTCTAACTGGAAATAAAGTTTCAAAAAGCAAAATATAGATAAAAATGACAATCTTATACCATCCTCACTTTAATGTGACTTGGAGTTATTTTCCAACCCTTTCCTTGGTCGCTCCTCTGACCCCTGTCCTTGGTATCTCTGATCATGTTCTGAAGCAGCAAGGAGCGCTCTCTTTTGGTGTTTCGCTTCTAGACAATCTCTGACCTCGTGGTCTAGCTTTAGGCAAAAGGAGCAGTGTCTCTCAAGTCTTTCATAGACCAAGGTAGCTAAGACTTCGTCACCATTTGAATACTCAATAACCGATTTCTTAATGAGTGGTAGTCTTCCATTGACATGAACTCTCATGCGGATTGAGGTGGAAGTAATCTCTGAGGTTTCATAGGTACCTATATCTTCTCCGAGCTTAATAACTGTTTTCTTCCTCCACAAGTGAATCGGTATTCCTTGAACTTTGATCCAAAACGGGATCATAGACGGAAAGTCCGGTGAGACAGTCGGTTCCCACCGCTGGAGAATGATCATCCATCTGGCGTAGTGGTAGGGTTGTTTCTCCAGCACTGTAAGGAGGTCTGATTCAAGCTCAAATTCGAACTTGAACATCCCAAGTCCCAGATCTGAGCCCACTGGTGGGATATCTGCTTTCCAGTGGTCAGTAAAGAATGGTATGAGTGACCAGACTTTCTGCATTGAGGGGTTAGTTACCCTCCCTATAATCGTGAGGGAGTGCTTCTCTTTTAGTGGAGACATATCTGGTTCTTCAACCCGAACTCTAGCCTTGCGAGGAGCCGGTACATGTTCCAAAAGGACATTCTTCCCCTTTTCAGCAGAGGAAAGCCTTCTCTGCATCTTGGTAGGAGATGAAACAAGTCGTGAGGTTTGGGGAGATGAAAATTAGTTGCGAAGACAGCAAACGCCGGTGAGATTCTCAGGAGCAACTAGAACCGTTGTAGCTAAGGACTTTTCTTTCAGAGTAACCCTTAAACGACGAAGCTTTTGAAAGTAACTCTCCAGTAACCACTGGATAAAGGAAGATGTCAAAGAGGAGCTTAAATGAGAGAATTCCAGGAGCATTCCATGGTCAGCTCTTGCTTAGTTCCCCTCCGAGAGGATTTCATTGTCTTCAGGAGATGATTCCGGTGAGAAAGCACGGCGGAAGCGGTCCCTCCGACCCGGGTCGGGGGAAGAACCCGGCGGTTAAAGATCAGAGGCTGGGAAACAGACCAATAGATAACTCCAGAAGAGGGAATAATTTGAAAAAGGAGTCAGAGAGTCATGCTAAGAAGGTTCTAAACAGGGCAGAAACCTTCGGGTAAAGAGATGGATCCCACTAGCTTACAAGTCAATACCCATTCTCGACAAGAGTGCCTGAGAGCTTTTATAGTAGTTTTTGTCTGGATGCTTGGCAATATCTTCATGGATGTATGTATATGTGAAATTTTTACTCTGTTCACCATCTATTTTTTTCACCATTGCAATCACATCATAGTTTCTCAATAAATATTTTTTTCCTCCAAATCATGTTGCTGTTACTTTTTTGTTTATGCAGCTGTCTATAGCCAAGTTCTTAAACCGGGCGATAAAGAATGCAGGGAAATAATATGCCCACCCGCCCAAAAACATTTACTCAAATGTTTTTGTTGTATTGTCCGCCGTTCTATTCATGAGCCCAAGTGTTACTCGAAGAATGAAGAATGTGTGCGTAATTGCAAACTATAAGTTATCTCGAGGACTTATATCAATGATTTTAAAACAGATTATGAATAAACGTTTTATTTAAAAAATAAGAATAAACTTTTTATTTAATACCTCCTAACATCTACCTTATTTTTACATGAATAATACAAGCTTATTTGACGCCCAACAAATATAACTTATGCCTATTGTATTTGTTGAAAAACTTTCAAATTCTACATAATGCACATAGTTAAACCTATTTTTTCCCTTTTCGTTTGGATTTGCTATTAACTTCTAAAATATATTTTTTGTAACTTTATAGTTTTTAATGGTAAATGGAATCATTTTTCTATGTTCTTCTACTACACCATATCACTACTACTTGTGAGTAAGGGAAAAAAACAAATCTAGAGATTTTTATTATCAGTCTAAAAACAATATTTTTTTTAATATCAATCTCATTTATGTATTTCTATTTTCTACTCGATCACGTCGAAAATATTAGTCTAACTGGAAATAAAGTTTCAAAAAGCAAAATATAGATAAAAATGACAATCTTATACCATCCTTACTTTAATATATCTCTTTGATGATTGATCTAATCTTTATGACAACTTAGGATTAAAAATTCATAAACAATTTTTATGGGGTTTTTTAAAATTTCACTCAAAACTCTAAGTCAAACATAAAACTAAAGAATGACCTATTTTTTTTTTAAAAAAATCTTTTTTTCCTATTCACCCAAATTTATTATTCACGAAAATGCTATTATTTTTTCTCATTTTTTTATTTATGAAAATGAGTATCCATATGCTCATCAAGTATTTACAATTTTTTCATTGTCATCAATACACCAACCATCATGTAACGATTATTGTACGTAATGCACCCTAGTTAAACCTATTTTCTCCCTTTTCTTTTTGATTTGCTATTAATTTCTAAAAAAACTGGTTAATAGCTAAATATAAGTTTCTTAACTTCATATTTTTTAATGGTAAATGGTATAATTTTTAAATGTTCTTCTACGCCGTATCATTACCACTTGTGAGTAAGGAAAAAATATATAATGTACTCTAAAGGTTTTTATTATCAATCTGAAAACAAAGACAATCTTTATTAATATCAGTCTCATTTATATGCACTTCTATCTTCTACTGACCATATCAAAAATCTTAGTCCAGCTCGAACTAAAATTCAAAAATCAAAATATAGATAAAATGATAACCTTATACCATCCTTGCTTTTATATATAACTTTGATGATTGATCTAACCTTTATGACAACTTAGGATGAAAAAAAATTATGACAACTTTTATTCTCCAATATTTTTGATGGAAACCTTAGCCACAAAGAATATCGTTCTTCTAATTTCCTCATCTTTTAAAACATGGATGCTAATATACTTATTCCATCCCATGTGGCAATAAGCCCAGCCGTAGTTTTAAGACATGATATTTTTAAACACAGCGATTATGGGGGTGAGTGTGGAAGTTTTCGGTTACAAATAGTTGTCATCTCAAGTCATTTTAATAAGTACATTATGTTAAATCCTAGATTCGGTAATGGAGGTTAAAAATAATTAATCAGGTATTAAAAGAGATTAAAGGAGCAAAGGTTTCGTTTATCGAAGTGTAAGCAAAATGCTGAAAGGAGATACAAAGAAAGAACTTGTAAAGACAAACTTGTTACTAAGTAATTTCTCTCTCTAGTCTTTCTCGGTATTTATATGTGTGTTCTGTTACTGAATGCATCCTTCTTTTATAGGCATTTGTTATGTGGAAGAATCTTTGGTTCATCATCATTGCCTTCTGACTTGCTACAGTAATTGACAGAGATATTGATGGCTAATTTCGGCGCCTCAGTAAGGTTTTCTGCTCGTCCTTCTTCCTGACACTCAATGGTGTGTGTCAAGTTGTCCTGACGAGTTGGTGAGCCGGCTGTCTTGAAATGACCGCACTTCCTGGACTTCGTCTTCTCGAACGGGCTTGTCTTTGTGATTGGGCCGAGTGAGCTCTTGGACCATGATGTTAATCGGACCCATATCCAACATATTATACAACTTTTGCTTTTTTTTGTGCAACAAACAACTTCATTTAAAAAGACCTATGGCCCGAAAAGAGTTTACATAAAAGATAGGTGGGCTTTAGCAAGCCTATCGGCCGGCCCGTTAAACAAACGTGAAACGAAATCAAAGCGACAGAAAGAGAAGGGAGAGTTTGGGGATAACACCAGAGAGAAAATGTCGGAGAGAACTCCGTGGAGCTCGATCGTCGATGTCCTCTGGTTGATTGCTCGAATGAGCTCTTGTGAATCTGATCTGATACAGATGTTGGTGATAAGGAGCGAGGCTGCGTGGAGGAGAGCTCCTCTGATGGCTAGGGCTTCGGCCATAGACGGCGATGAAACATGATGCAGAGAGATACTCGATCGATTCTCAAAGATTCTTTTATTTCGTGCCATCCACAGGTTCCAGACCAACCAGGGGAAGAGGTTACCGTGTACTCCAGCAGGAGGGAGACAGCGCCATGAGGAGGAGTCGCAGAGAGCACTTAAAACCGATGCCGATTGAGAGAACAAAGGGGGTGTCTCCCACGGTCCTAGAGCCCACGTTTCCTTAGCGATTGAGCAGTGAAGGAAGATGTGAGCTGTCGTCTCTAGCTCTCCACAGAAAGAGCACATGGTGTTTCTCAGGAGTCCCCTCACCTGGAGGTTTGCTCCTGTTGGTAGTGCGTTCTTCAACATCTTCCAGAGGAACAATTAGTTGAAATCAGTGCGTTTTGGAGGATATTTTGACTAATAAAATAGCATATACAATACAGTTTAGTAATAACTTTTTGTCCAAAAAAAGTAATAACTTAATAATAAACTTATTCTTAGACATCTATCATATAAAATTCTTATATAATTAAAATAATGTTATTTATAAATAAAATTTGGACATTTAATATAATTAATAATGAAGTTGCATATATTCTAATTTCCGTGTTCAGATAAACTTATCATTTTAAGGAAATATTTTTGATAAATATTAAAATTAAATTATAACATATTTTATTATATATATATATCCATATATTCTAAACAAAAATATGATGATGCAGTAGAAAATTCAAACATTTTTTTAAGAAAATGTACATGAGATCAAGAATTAGGGTGTGAACCGCTACCACAACTTTTACGGTTGGTAAAGATTGTTGACGTTCTGTAACAATCACATACAATGTTACAAATCGCCTCAAATCGCTGCAAAATAAATTATATTGAAATTAGAACTTTCATAGTATTATATTTTTTATTTCTTTATAACGTTAAAAATTATTAATATCGATAATTTAATATAAAGCGTTGCAGTATTTCATAACTAACCTTTCATAAATATTCCGCAAACGAAACCTTGTATCAATTGTTAGTATAACATATCTGCAAAATAATTTACATTTTTTAATAACCCTTGCAGATATAAATTTCAATATATAAAGTTTTAGTAACAGCCATGAAATACCTCTAACAACAATATTATTCAGAAAACAATAATTTGGAATCTAGGAAATCAAAATATGAAAACATTTAACAGTAGAACATATAACAATGTTAGAGGGAACTTACCATAATTATTGATTATGAAATAAAAAATTTACAAAACATACAAACTAAATGAATATAGGAACACAAATAAAAAAACAATTCATAAAAAAAGCATGAAAAACAACCTGTATACACAATATTCAAACCGAACCGGTCCTATATTTTTCAAGGTCACAAGCCCAAAACAAAAACAAAATTGCTGAAAACATAAATAAACAAATTATGCAGTTTATGGGATTCAAACCTTAATCATAGTTATAGTGCACAAATAACCACTAAAGCATATATATATATATATATATATATATATATATATATATATATAGATCTAATAAAACTGTGATCAGTTATATATACTTAATAAAATAGCGACTGGAAGCTCATGTTTCCTTCGTTATGGGCCAGGGCCGCTTTTGTATTCAAGACAAATAAAAATTTATCTAAGGTTAACAAACAGACATATTCATTTCCTTCGAAGGAGATTTTTTTGGATTATTCCAATTAACTCGAAGAGCAGGTTAACTCATTAAAATAAAATTCGATGGGTTAAAAAAATACATATCGAGAATGTTTGTATATTATTATTAGGAAAAGATGTAACTTCGTCTTATATAAAGATGTTCTCATGGAGGGATGTAACATCAAGAGAAACACATTGGTTTAGTTTTGAGAGAGTTTCTAAATCTAATAAATGTACTAGTTTTTATAATTTTGTGTGTTCTTCAAAATTTAATTGGTAGAAGAGCTCCAGGTTTCAAAATCGTTTACAAGAGGACTTGTAATTCAAGCAAAACATGGAAGACGATTCTCAAGAACGTGATAAAGGTCTTGAGATGAAGAAGGATATACGATGCCCATGCTATCATCGACCAACTATATTGTACGGTCAATGCGCATGAAAGTTATGCTTCATTTACACGAATTTTGGGATAAGATTGATCCAGGAAGAGATGATGCAAAAAAGAACATTATGGCGATTGCTCTTATATTTCAATCAGTCCTGGAGGTGCTAATAATTCAAATAGGAGAACATGATACATCGAAGAAGATTTGGGAAGCTATCAAATCATGCAACTTAGGTGCTGATCGTGTGAGAGAAGCAAGGTTACAAACTTTGATGTCTGAGTTCGACAAGCTGAAGATGGCAGACACAAACACGGTGGATGACTATGCAGGAAAACTTCCAGGCTTAGCGTCGAGAGCAGCCGAGTTAGGTGAGATAATGAAAGAGCCAATGATGGTAAAGAAGTTCCTGAAGGGACTTCCAAGAACGAAGTTCATTCACATCGCAGGTTCGTTAGAACAAGTGCTGGATCTAAATTCAACGGGGTTCGAAGATATTGTTGGGAGATTGAAGGGTTTCGAGTATTGAGTAAAAGAAGTAACCGTAGATGAAGATCAACTGAAACTAATGTTTGTGAAGAATGATACGTAAGGTCGTGGAAGCCATAACAACTCGCGAGGAAGAGGCAGAGGTAGAAGTTATGGTGGAAGAGGAAGAGGACGAGGAAGTTCCAATGGTTCTGATTGTCAGAACAAAGGAGGAGAAGCTTCGAACAAGACCAAAAAGGGCTACTCTAAGGTTAAATGATGGAGATGCGACAAGATGGGGCACTTCATGTCACATTTTCCTACATGATATCAAGAGGAGAATCAAACCTAACGGAAACACAAGAAGCAGATGCACTATATATGCATGAAGTAGTATTCCTCAATGAAGACAGGGTATTTCCTAAAAGGTTTGATGAATGTGAATGCAAATACAAGTATATGATATCTTGACAATGGTGCAAGTAACCATATGACAGGAAAGATAGAGTTCTTTTCAAACCTAGATGATAGCATCAAAGGCAAAGTTAAATTTGGTGATGTTTCAAACGTCGAGATTGCTCACGTTCATCAGAAAAATAAGGGAGAGAAGATCACTCAAAGACATCTACAACATTTCTAGTCTAAAACTCAACACCACAAGTCGTGGACAAGCAACCGAGAAGGGTTGTGAGGTTAACATGAAAGGAGACTTGATAATGCTAAGTGACCCCCGTGGAAAGCTATTAGTACAAGTCTCGAGATCACCAAACTGATTGTACAAGACGACAATGGAGGTTGAATTTCCGAGATGTCTTCAAATACAAGAAACTGATGTTACATGGGTGTGGCATGCGCGACTCAGACATGTGAACTTTGGAGTCATGAAGAATATGATAGACAAGGAGATGGTAGTAGAGATGCCTCAAATGATACACAAGAAAGACGTTTGCAGCGCTTGCTTAGTTGGGAAGCAAACTCAGAAGTCTTTCCCACCTAAAGCAAAGTATCGAGCAGCATACGTATTGTATTCGTCTTAATCGATGACTACTTAAAATATATGTGGACGATGCTGCTAAGAGAGAAGAGTGAAGCGTTCGATTGGTTCAAAATGTTTAAGGAGTACGTGGGAGTCAAACGAAGCTAAAACTCAAGACTTTTCGTACAAATAGAGGAGAGTTCACATCTTCTGATCTCATTCGTTTTTTATGAAGAAAACGGTGTAACTAGACATCTCATCGCACCGTATACACCGCAATAAAATGGTGTGGTTAAGAGAAGAAATAAAACACTAATGGAAATGACAAGGAGCTTGATGAAAGAAATGAAGATACTTAATCAGCTATGGGGAGAAGCAGTACGTTATTCAACATATCTCATCAACCGCATCTTTACAAAGGCGTTGGCAAGTAAAACTCCATACAAATGCTTATATGTTAAGAAAACGAACATTGAGCATTGAAAGATCTTCGGCTTCGTCGCTTTTGCAAAGATCAATGCCCTACATCTCAGAAAGCTCGATGATCGATCAAGAATGGTGATCAATCTTGGGACATAGCCTGGTTCAAAAGCTTATAGTCTCGATGATCCTGTCACGAAGTGTATTATTGTTAATAAAGACATAATCTTGGTTGAGAAGAAGAGTAAGGATTGTTCTAAAAAAGCAACGACTACAAACTATTAACTGGGAACTTTCAAGCTTCCTCATATCGATGTTACATAAGAAGGAGATGGTGATGAGCATCAAGATCACCAACACCTCGAAGAGCAAAACAATAACAAATAAGCAGAAGTTGTTGACGCAGGTGAACAAGAGCAAATAGCAGAGAACAATGATGCAAACCAAGACCAGCATGTAACATAGAGATATGGTCGTATCATCAGAATACGAAAGCGGTTTGATGATTACATCCTACTCGCTGAAGTCCAAGGTGGTAGACTCGTGTTCACCATTGATGGTGAACCAGAAAGTTACATCGAAGATGCAGCGATACAAGCATGGATCGATACAATGATGGTAGAGATCGAATCTATCATCAAAAACAAGAGTTGGAAGCTCGCAAAGAAGCCTTCTGGTGTTAAGCCAATAGGATTGAAGTGGATTAATAAGATAAAGACAAATGCAGATGGAACGGTGATCAAATACAAAGCAACATTAGTCGCGAAGGGATATACAACAACATGGCATAGACTTTGAAAACGTATTTGCTCCAGTCCTTCAGATAGAAACCATTCGACTACTCTTGGTGTTGGCAGTATGTAATGGATGGGAGATCCTTTACTTAGATGTGAAAACTGTGTTCCTGAACGGAGACTTATACGTGACTCAACCAGAAGGCTCTGTGGAGAAATGAAAGGAGTATCACGTGTACAAACTCAGCAAAGCATTATATGTTTTACGGCAAGCTCAGAGAGCTTGCAACATCAAATTTGATCGTGTCCTCAAGGAGATGGAGTTCACGAAGTGCACCAAGGAACCTGCAGTATATCAAAAGAGAGAGAAGGGGGAGCTTCTCATCATAGCCATCAATATCGATGATTTGTTTATAGCAGGGACTTCACTCAAGGTTATCAAACAGTTCAAGGACAACATGTCAAGAAGATTTGAGATGTCAGACCTTGGGAACCTTACATACTATCATCGAATAGAAGTAACTCAAAGAGCTGATGACATTTGAATCAAACAAGAAGGATACGCACACGGTATACTTGTCAAGACGAAGATGGAGTCATGTATATACTCATGTTATGATGCACGCGAGTTTGAAAATATTGAAGGTATATGAGGAGCCTGAGATTGATGCAACATCGTATCGAAGCACTATGAGATTCAAGTTGGAATTAAGGGAGAGAATGTTGGATAATTCCAGTTAACTTGAGGAGCAAGTTAACTCATTAAAGTGAAGTTTGATGGGTTAAGGAAAAAGGAAAACATATCGAGTTTAGGAATGTTTCCATATCATTATCAGGAAAAGATGTAGCTTCGTCCTATATGAAGATGTTCTCATGGAGAGAAGTAACATCAAGAGAAATACATTGATTTGGTTTTGATAGAGTTTCTAAATCTAATAAAAAGTGCTAATTTTTATAATTTTGTGTGTTCTTGCAATTTTAGGTTTTGGATGTACGAGAGATAAAAACAAAAACAGCTGATGTTTCTTTTGAAAATTTACTCAGGCTTGGAACGTCCCTAAGAATACTATGGCCTCCCCGTCAAAACTCAAGGTACTTATGGAAAAAAAACCAAAAAAAGTTTCGGCTGTTATCTCCCCTACCAGATTTGATATTCTTGCAAATATCTCTGTCAAAGAAAGTGAAAATGATCTAGAGGAAAGTGAAATAAAAGTAGTCTTTGAGGATGATAGTTCAGATGAGAAAGAATTACCTCCTCAAAAAATTATAACCAACAAGAAGAAGGTTAAGTCAAATCATAAAGAAAATAACAAAGTTCAAAAGCAGGCCGCTGCTCCAAAGAAAGCTTAACCTACTTTTCCTCACACCATTATAAAGAAGACCTTGTCACAGAGGATATAATGACTGTGACAAATCTTTTTGCGTGAAACACTCATGGCTTAAACAAAAAGTGCAAACATAATATTAATGTAGTTCGATCTTGGATTAGAGGTAATAATCCTCTTCTTGGTTGTCTTCTTGTAACTCGTGTTAAGAAAAATAATTTTCTGATTCTGTCATTGAATATACATTTGATGGTTGGAACTATGAAACAATTTATGAGTACCATCGGTTGGGAAGAATATGGTTACTTTGGTCTCCTTTGGTATTGTTAGAGTCTTGCATAAAAGTCTTCAGCATGTGACGGTTCTTCTCTCCTTACATCCAGGTGAATAGTTCATGATTTTGTGTATATATGCTTTTAATATTGAGAGGGATATAACTCAGTTGTGGGAGGAATTGCGAACAATTAAAAATTTATGGTCCTTGGATTGTTATGGGTGATTTCAGTGAGATTTTGGCTTCAGAAGATCATTATCACGAAATGGTTTCAAACATTAATCTATGACTGTGAGCTCATAGATATGGCTTTCGAAGGGCGCAAATTCACTTGATGGAATCATGAGGTTCCAATATTTAAAATGATTAATCATGTCCTGATAAATTCTAATTGGAGGGATGTGGTTTTAGAAGCTTTCTTTTTACAAGCAAGATGAAGCATGGAACTTGGTGCACATAGGATAGATTTATGGTTGAACAAATTTATCTTTGCAGTAACAAGATTTAATTTTGATTCCTCAATCCGACGAATTTGATCATTAAATTTGATCATTGATGATTTTATGTTAAATAAAAAAAGATCATTGAATTTGGTGATATAATTCCAGCTAGATTGTTGCCCCCTTTATGTTATATTCAACACAAATTTGATCTTGTTTGCGGTGAGACAATACTCATTCTTTAATTGCCTGAAAACCAGTGAAGAATTACCGATGTCAATTGCCTCTTATTTTGATAATCGGTCAATTTGAAAACTACTTAGTACAAACTTAGTTGTGAGTATTGCGTAAATATTCTCCATCCGTTGGACGAACATAAGTGATGAATCAATCATTTGGAAATTCTTTATGTGGTTTGGTCAATGGAAACTTGAAGAATGTGGACTCTCAATTGTGCATTGTGGATTACAAACAAACCATGCCTTAAATAAAAGTCTTGGATTTTCACCTTTTTGAGGTTGTGTATAGGGTTCATTTAAGATGTTCACTTGATACTCGTGTTCATGTTCAAGCTGAAGTGTATCATCCTGAGTTGTGATATGTAAAAAGGCTTCAGAGAATTAATTTGGCTATCTATGTCACCAAAGTTGACTTATCTTTTCCGGAGCACATCCTGAAAGAACTCCAGAGTTAAGCGTGCTTGAGCTGGAGTAGTTGAAAGATGGGTGACCTATCGGGAAGTGATCCGCAATAGCGTGCAAGTGAGGCCAAAGCACGGAAAAAGGGCGGGTGGTGATTACATGATCAGTAAACAATGATTTTGGGCCTTGGATAATTAACGATCGGCCGTCGGATGGATGGAGCCCATGGACCGAGAGAGCAGGCGTGGGTGGCCGTGGGCGGTCGGAGCGTTACATGAAGATTTTGTGTTTAGCGTGTGCCAATATTACATCAAACTTGATAAAAGTAAAATGACAACATCCCTCTGTATTTTTTCTATAATAGAATAATTATATTATAAAGGCATATCACTAGAGCAAATTCATAGAGTAAAAAAACACTCCATTGGAGATTTGTCCAAACAGTTTTCCCATTTGTAATGGTCAAACAGATAAAGGATTGCAAGATGTGATCCCATAGAACATACAATGGTTCTATGACTGGATACATACATTTTAACAAAGATATGAGACAAACATATAAAGAATGTTCCAAGTAAGAGACTTTAGCGAGTTGGTGTGAAAAAACTAGACTATGAATATTTGAACACAACCATGTATCGTATGTATATTATTGATGACCTGTCCAGATTGTGACGAACCTCGTATACTAACTATCTTAAGAAAATAATCAACTTCTTCATTTTGATGTGAATGTATAGCAGTTAATAAAATTCGAAGTACTATTCTTTTATACGAGAGTTAAAACTTCGATAGTCAATAAGATATCACTCACAACATCCAAAACTAAAACCACCACTAGCAAACTTCTATCTTAACGAAATAATCTTAAATCGCTAAGTGACATATCATAAATTCATAAGTCTTCTTTTTTTTTTTGGTAATTGAAGTTTTTTCTTTTTCAGTACACCACTATCCAGAGGCTGGCCCGGCTCAAACCTATTAAAGGCCCAGTGCAAAAAGAAAAAAAAATCTAGTAGTTTATCATTATAGTTAGAATTTTATAAAATTTTGGCTTTTTTGAACATTTTTCGGAAATTAGAAACCTAAAATCCCCTAAATCTTTTGAAAATAATTGTTGGATCATGTGCTCTTGCTCCATCAGCACTACCCCAGAGTCGGGCCTGCCCAGAGGCGGTTCTAGTGTATTAGAGGCACTACCGCTAGTTAATATTTTAGGAGTGTAAGAAAAAATATCAAAACGATGATCCATTGTTTTTGCTAATTTCTGCTGGTGATTGGCCGACGTTAAGAAAATGTCAAAACGATAAATCGTTATCCGATTTTATTCTCTTTTTTGCTGTCGACGGACTAACGTGTAGCAAATATCATAAAACTGATATCGTTTTAATTGCCCTTGGTCTTTTCTACTGGTGGACCAAGAAAGTGTCTTCACGAGTAGTACTTAAATACTCAGACGACCACAAATTTTCTGCTATATTTAGTTCTTGAATTATGTTTCGGCAATGGGAGGAAATTCGCAATGAAACAAATGGTAGAGTAACATGCATGCATGAGGTCCATTTTTGGATCCAAAGTAAGATCCGTTTATTTTTTTGGTAGGAAAATAAGATCCGTTTATAACCATAGCATTATCCATTTCTAAATGTGATTGTGAATGACTTCTTGGATGCACTATTCATAGAATCATAGGCATGCTTTAAATCTTATAACTTGAATACTCGATACAGTGAATAATCAAAAATTAGTTTAGTCATTTTTATTTGAGTCACATTTGCAAGTTTATTAAAATTTCAAAATTTTCGAATAAGAAATGACACACCTGAAAAATAGCATAAATGAAATGAACATTTGATTGCCACAAGGTACCGCGAAAGAATTGCACCCTATTTTAGCCTATTTCTTACATTTTTCGTTTTTGGTAATTATTAAAGTTCATTTGATTAGTTACTGGTCTGAAATTCAGTTTCAAATTCAGTTTCACTATTTAAGAAAATTATATGCTCTTTTACATGTGGGTTCTGGAGAGAGTGCAATGCTGGCCCTTGTAGCTTTTTTTCTGCTAAAAATTTGAGGGTGATTTTTGAGGGTGATTTTTTTTTCGGTAGCTCGTAATGATCAAATGTTCATTTTATTTATGCTTTCTTCAGTGCGTCATTGCTCTGCTGGCTTTCGGTTTAAAAATCTATTGACTCATTTTTTACTCATGTATCCATAAAAAAATGTATCTTGTGGATAAATCTTTTAGGTTTCTTTGTTTATTTTTTTTTTGTTTTGATCAAGGTTTTTTTGTTCAGTTTAATTCCATATTTCCGCTACTGTTCTATCTAATTTCTGTCCAATTTTGAAATATGGTATAGACTTAATATTTTACCAAAAAAATATATCCACAAGATATTAATTTTACAGAATTTTCCCATTTTATGTCTGATCTGTTTCAGTTTAATTTTCCTTTAAAAGTCTAAGGCTACAAAAATGGATATCACTGAATCAATTCACATTGTGTTAAGTCGTAGAACAAAAGAACCAAATTATAAGAAAGATTTCTGATGAAAAGATCGGATGACTCGGGTTTAACCCTTTTTGTTTCAAAAAAAGATCTGATGATTATTTATGAGGAGACTAGATTCCATATTCTGTGCCGTGCTGGAAATGCTTTTAGTACTATAACTCATGAGTACTACTCACTAGTTATTTTTATTTTTATTATTATGGCGGAGTCACATGCATGCATGAGATTCATTCATGTCACACACACACCATCTATTCCCCTTTTATTTTTTGTTATAAAGAAAATAAAATCCTAAAAGTGACAGACTTCACGGGTTGCACTATGTTACTACCCGCCAAATTCTACCCCACCTTTTAAACATCATCTTAGTTTCTTCACCGTCAATAAATCGTCAGGGCAAATAATTACTTCTAAAGTTCATTGTTTTATCATACCAACTGTGGTCAGTATCTCTCATAGTTCTGAAGACAATTTTGAAAACTAGTTAGATTCTAATATTCGACAATGTTAATATATATGTCGAAGTAAATAAGGCAAAATAAATGGTTCATTTTTTTTCTCAAAAAACAAAAAAGAAATGGTTCATTAATGGTTTTACATGTCATTTAAATTTTGAATATTTTACTATCAGATTCAGTCTATCACTTGGAATCAACAAAAGTTATCTTAAAATTATAGATTTATGTTCTTTTCAGAATGTATATGCATTTACAGCTTTAGTATCCTTTGAATCATTAATTATCAAAAAAAAAAAGTGTATCCTTTGAATATTTTGTTTGTTAATTTAGTTTTCATATGTCTGTACTCTATATTATTTTGTTTTTATTATTTTTACTACAATGTATTTATGATTTGTTCTTTAATCGTTTCGGACAACAAAAAACGTTCGCACGGCTCTGAATTGTACTAGCCATAATTAGTAGATGCTGACCTATGTACATTATATTTGAAATCCAATTGAGAATACGCGCACCATGACTAGTATTACACTATTACTAATTATTGTACTATATTATATTTACATTAATATGTAATATGAAAAAACTATAAAGAGAATCATCGGTCACGGACATCATGACTCAATCACTCTAAGCTAGATACGTAATATCTTTCAGACGCGTGGGACTAAAATATTACAGGAAATAGATTTGAGCAATTCACAGAAGCATGGTGAAAATAATCATTGTGATTTGTGAAGTATAATATTGAACCCAAGAGACTAGTTTTGGTCGGAAACCCCAATAAATTGGAACTGTGTTCAAGATTTATCAACCTATATATGTAGATGAATAGTTGAATAGTGTACATCCCAAGAACTGATTCTCTTTTCTCTGTTTGTATGGGCAAAGACATAAACTACCACCCAAGAGAACTTGCCTAAGATCCTCTCTCAAAAAATAGTGGACCTAGCAAGGAAGGAACAAGAAAAAAAAGAGTGAGAACGATGTTTTTTTATTATATCTTGTAACTATATAGAGAATGGGAGGTGCCTCGCAAGTCAAGTAGTAATGACAAAACCCCTTCATAAATTGTCTACCCACTGGGCATTACACTACAAAAACCTTTGGTTGCTACCATTGTTTTCACCAATAAATTACAAAATATGACAACGCCTAAGGGCAAGATTATTGGTTGTATCTTAGCATTATGTCCTAAGCATTTTTTATTGTTATTGAGTGTTAAGGATAGTTGTAAGGACTTTTTGGTGAAATGGTAATTTATTGGTTGTATCTTAATGTTGGTTCTTAAGTTTTAAATTTTTTTTTTTAAATAGAAATTTATTAAACATAATAGAAAGTAAAAACATTTTATTACATTATTGTTGAAAAACATTCAAAGAGAAACAAAAGCAAACACACATTTTTTTCAATTTATATAGGGAGATGTCCAAATTTCTCCCATATATGTTCAACCAAATCTGCTTTTAATTGTAGATGGCCTGATGTATCCCGAACATCTGCTCGACGTCCAAGTGTGGTACGCAGATTTGTAGCCTGGCTGACAACAAAAGTGGGATCGTCATCTTCTCTTTGTTGAAAGGCTGCTGCGTTACCATATGTATCTCGTTCATCTTCGACTATCATATTATGGAGTATGATACATGCTCTCATAATATTTCCTATGATGTTTTTATCCCATAAATTAGACGGATTTCTAACAATCGCGAATCTAGATTGCAGGACTCCGAAGGCACGCTCAACATCTTTACGGACGAATTCTTGGTGTTTAGCAAAACAACAATGTTTCTGACTTTGTGGGAGTCGGATAGATTGAATAAAAGTAGCCCATTTCGGATAAATACCATCGGCGAGATAGTAAGCCAAATCGTACCCCCTTCCGTTGACATTGAAATTGACTTCCGGAGCTTTTCCGTTAATGATATCATCAAAAACAGGTGATCTATCGAGTATATTAAGATCGTTCATAGTACCTGGAGCTCCAAAAAAAGCATGCCATATCCAGAGGTATTGTGAAGCTACCGCCTCCAACACAATTGTTGGTTTACCGTGTCCTCGTGAATACATTCCTTTCCAAGCGGCTGGGCAGTTCTTCCACTCCCAATGCATACAGTCGATGCTTCCAATCATTCCTGAGAAACCGCATTGTTCTCCAATATATAGTAGTCTTTCCAGATCCTCCGCTGTAGGATGTCGGAGGTATTCATCGCCAAACAGCTGGACTATTCCGGCGGTAAATTCGACCAAACAACTTCTAGCAGTTGTTTCAACCATTCGGAGATATTCGTCAACGGTATCTGCACCACCTCCATATGCCAGTTGACGAATGGCTGCAGTACATTTTTGGAGCGGAGATAGCCCTGGCCGTCCGGTTGCATCTACTTTTGATTGAAAAAACTCAATTTGTTGAGTAAGAATATGCACAATATGCATAAACAATGTATTGTTCATCCGAAACCGTTTCCGGAATATATTGTGCGGGTATGTCGGAGTCTCGCTAAAATAATCATTCCATAGCTGTATGTCGCCTTCTTCCCGGTTTCTCTCAATAAAAATTCTTCAACCATCTGCTCGAATTCATTCTCATCATCCTCTTGGCGGTAATGGTAATCAGATGAAGAAGCCATTTTTAATATAAATGAAGACAATAAAAGGAAAGAAAGTTGAAGAAGCAAACTTTGATATGAAAAGTTGAGATGTTGTAATTGTAAAGAGATACTGTTTCTATTATTTATAGGCGAAGAAGCAAATAATCTTGTGACCCTTTTGTAAATCATGTGACAAAGTTAACTACTTTTTTTGACATTTTCTGAATTATCACACGAGCAAAATGATTTAGTGGTTAGGTAGGAGTGGTTAAATTCACGGATTGTATAGTGGAATCGAAGTGATTTACTCACGGGTTATATTCATTGTATAAATGGGATTTGTTGAGTTTAGACAGTACAATATTATACTTAAATTTTCCATGGGTTACACAATATTTTTAGAACTCAGCACAATAAAGAAATTGGAAGTTCACATAAGAAGTTGAGATTACAAGCCGTGGAAAATTAGATGTTCAAGTTCACATAACAAGTTGACACTACATTACACATAACACATTACACTACGATGAGTACAATTCCAATAACAACTAACACCATTACCATAACCGCAACAAACACATCAAACTTAGGCCTTGACTTATTCTTAGCCAGCTCACACATCATGTTCTCTAGTCTACCAAACTGCTGAGAAGTCTCAAGCACCATGTTCTCTAAGCTAACTAACTTCTGATCAGTCTCAAGCACCTTGTTCTCTAGGCTAAGTAACTTCAGGTCAGTGTATTGTCACTCAAGAAGTGAAGAGCATCGACCCTCTCAGCTAACTGTCCAATGTGTCTATCCGCATTCCGCATCTCCTCCATGACTGCATCATCCCACCATTTACACACATGCATCTCACCGTCATCAACATTTGGACAAGTGAAGAATCTACGACCTGGATCTGTTCTACTGTAACACGTACCGATCCGAGGTTCACTCCCACAATAGCATCTCTGTGGAAAACCGAATTCAGTCTCAGGCTGTGGAGGGTACACAGTGTTGTGGTTACCTAACTGAGCTTCCCGACCTTGCTCAGGTGCCGAAGAAGAAGGCATCACCACAGTGTTGTGTCCTAACTGAGCTACCCAAGCTTGCTCGGGTGCCGAAGAAGAAGGCATCACCTCAGTGTTGTTGTGTCCTAACTGAGCTTGGTCTTGGTGAATCAGAGCAAGAAATTCATTTGAGGAATTGTCCGAGTAATCTTGAGAAAACCCCACAGACGATGGTTGTGTTCCGCTGAAACGACCCATGGCTACTGAAACCTGAAAAAATTGAGAAATACATTTTTTAGTAACTTACAAAGAGTACAATGAATAAAAATGAAAGGTACAATGAACTTAGAAAGCAACCACGTAGCAGAAAACAAACATAGATAACATTACACATTACAAATTCGATAGTTGCAGAATACAAACATAGATAGAATACAGACATTAGACACTTCTGACATTTAAAATACATAAATAAAAATTCATAATTTGCAGTTCTAGATACACTCAGTGAGTAACTTGTTTTTGGCCTCTTCTTCAGCCAGACTAAGTTGGGGTTTTGCTAGAAGGGTGTCTAAGATGGCTAGCTTAGACAGTTTCTCTTTCCTATCTAGATCCTTATTCCTCATCTCCCAAGCCGTGGTGATATCTTCAACATCCTTCCCCTTTCCCTTACTCCGTTTGGCTTTTGCCGCCTTGACACCTTCATGACGTATCTCTTCTTCAACAACATTCTCGTTATCTAGTTCTATAGGTTTCCTCTTTGAAATTCCAGCATTATTAGTGTTGTTGAGGTTAAGTCATTTCTGCTCATACCTCAACACACACCACGCATGCTCAAGGGTGAACTTGACGCCTTGATCAGCGTAGAATATGTCGTGGGCTATCTTGAGAACATCATTCTCATGCTGACCACTACTCATTTGTCTCTCCGCAGCAGCATAAGCACCACAAAACTTGTTAGTTCGGTCAAGTATTTTGTGCCACCTCTGCTTATAGTGAAGATGGTCACTACTTTCAACACCATCTCCACCATCTCAACCATTCAGAGCTCCGAAGAAAGCATCACCAACTCTTTTCCAGAATGTACCCGCCCTCTGACCATTCCCGACAATGACATCCTTAGATGTGTTTATCCATGCACTAATCAACATCTCGTCCTCTGCTGGGGTCCATTTATGTCGTCTCCCACGCTCCACGGGTGTGTCTGTTGGTGGAGTTGGAACCTCACTTTGTTGAGAACTGTAATCAGGGATCTGTGAACTAAATTGAGGGTTCTCATGATGAACATGTTCGTATTGACTGTTTAGAAATCCCATATATCCAGTGGACTGGTTATACGGAAACCCAGGATCCATAGGTTCAAGATTAGAAAGTGGAAGGGGAAGGAATAAGATAGAAGAGATGAGATAGTGAAATCGTTGTGTGGGAAGAAATAAGATAGAAGGGGAAGGAATAAGATAGAAGAGATGAGATGAGATGAGATGAGATAGAAGGAACAAGACAAACAGGTTTTAATGGGCTGAAATCGTTGTGTGGGATGCTAATTATATAGGTGAAATACTCATAAACACTATCTTAATTACCTAACTACAAAAGTACTTCACAGTTATTACACACGCTCAACCACATTGACAAAACTACAGACTGCAAGTGCATTAACTTAACTATCACATCAGTATACAATTTCATTTTCGACAAAAGAGTTCAACTCAACTAAATGCTTTCGTTTCTATCAAACTAGAGATTTATTTCAGATTTATTTTAACTAGAGTTCAAATCATCATGCCTAGAAGAGTTAATATGCCAACTACATTACTTGGGAGGTGGAAAGAGAGTTAATTACCTTCAGTCTAAATAGTTGTTCCTCTTAAAGACGTCGAAACCGGGTTGTTGTAGACGAACCTCACCTATTAACCTCAATAAATCAAAACAGAAAATAAGAGATGAGTCTACAAATATATACACAGAACACACAATCGACCAGAGAGATGAAAAAGATGAGGTAACAATGACACATCAGTATCAGATGAAGTCTACTATGTTTGCGACATGTTACTAATCTGTGTTGAACATCCTAATGAGTATTTGAAGAACATCATTCTAGATTAATCATATGAATAAAAGATAATAACGGCAAAAACACAGAATCAAATTTGATAAATATTAGTTTCGACAGTTTAATTAACAATCGACCAGAGAGATGAATCAGATTAATTAACAACAAAATCAGTATCAGATTATAGAAACACTATCGACAATCGACCAGAACACACAATCAATCAATCACTCTACAATTACTATCAGACTAGGATAAGACCCGCGCCTTGCGCGGGATGAAGTTATTCTTTTTATTATGTTTTGGAGAATGAAATAATAGTTTGGTTTCATATAGATTAGGAGTGTTCAATCCGAATACCGGGTTGGTTTCAGTTCGGTTCGTTTTTTTCGGTATTTCAGTTTATAAAATATAACTAAAATTCTAAATCTATATTTACTTCGGTTCGATTTAGTTTATATACCGTCATTTTTCAGTTTATTCGGTTTTACACCAAAAAACATAATTATTTAGTTTGAGATCATATTATCAATTATACAAATTTTGGAGTCGTGTTGTCAAAAAGTCGTTTATTAAAAGAATATTATATATTTAAATAAAAGAATTAGAAAAAGCTTTATCATCTAATAAAATAACAATATCTAGAATTAATATCAAAGATCTAAATTTAAAATAAAAAATAAAAAAAAAGAAGCATGATTTTTTTTATTCTTCCATATTTAGTGTTCATCAAATTAATATGTTTTCGACTGAACACAATTTTGTTTGTTTAATGATAAAAAAAATGTAAAGAATTTCTACTAATTGTTATCCATCAAATTGATAATCTTTACTTCAATTTAGTTACTGTTAAAATAAATTATTGTAAAAAATTTCAACTAATTGTTATCCATCAAATTTGAATATTTATTAAATAAAAATTCATATTAATACAATTTTATAATCATTTGTATCTTAGTATAATAAAACAAATTAAGCTATTGATCATAAAATTTTAAAATTGGGATCTTCAAATTTGAATAATTTATAGACGTTTTGAAAACTTCAAAATATAACATATAAAAAAAATTCAAATGTTTTTATTATATAGTTAATGTGATTGTTTAATATCATTTAATAATATAAAACAAATAAAAAGAACTTAGATACAAAAATTGTGATCAAATATTTATTATTCATGATAATTAACTTTCATATATACATTAATCATATTAGGTAATTTTGTAGCTTTAATTTAAGGAAAGTGTGAGATTGTTTTTTGTACATTATTTATCAATTCTATGGTTAGTTTAATAAAAAGTGTAATATAATTTAAGATGAACCAACCTATTTTTCTAAGAATAGTATATTTTATATAGGTATTTATTAAATGAGACATCATAATCATACGGTTCTATGATCATTCATATCGTTTTATAACAAAATATTTAAATCATTGATAACAAAATTTTCACTGTAAAAAGATTAATAAGTTTATAACTAATAAATGTTTTTGAAAATTCATTGAAAGTTTTAATAGTAAAATATTTCTGTAATCTTATATTGTATATATTTTAATATTTATATATATATATATATATATATATATATTTGTTTATTATTTTTTATAACATATATTTTTTTTATTATTAAATGATATTTTTTACTCGTGTGATTTAAAAATCATGTGTATTTTTTTTTATAATAAAATGTTAAACCTTTGATCATTATATTTAACATAATAATTTTAATAGTTTTAGTCATTTATTTTTGTTTTTTAATTCAGAATAGAACATATATGAAAAATCTAAATTTTAAATTTTAGCTAATTTGGTTATTTAATTTATTTTAATAATATAAAATTAAAAAAAATATTGAGAACATATAAATTTTTATCAAATCGTTATTATTATTGTGATATATATATATATATATATATATATATATATTAGTCATTTATGGTAATTTCGTATGTTTTATTTAAGGAAAGAAATGAATGAATTAAATTGGATCATTCAATTTCTCAATTAGCATGCTAATTGAGTGACATGTGTCAATTGAGACTCTTTTTAATTATATCAAAGTTAAAATAATTATTGTCAAAATGCTTCTCCTTTAATATATAGGGGATTATGTACAACTAAATCAGTATACGATAACCGCAGAGATGAATCGGGAGGAGATGAGTCGATTGCAACAAATCATACCTCGGGAGGAGATGAAAGAGAAAGAGAGAGCCGTCGAGCCTTCGAGAGAGAAAGAGAGAGCCGTCGAGGAAAAGTGCTTGAGAGCCCTTGAGAGAGAGAACCAGAGAGCCGTGGAGCCTTCAACAAAAGAGAGAGAGACCCGTCGAGAGAGATGAATCGGAAGTTGAGAGAACCGGAGAGCCGTCGAGCCTTCGAGAGAGAAAGAGCGAGCCGTCGAGGAAAAGAGCCGGAGAGCCCTTGAGAGAGAGAACCAGCGAGCCGTGGAGCCTTCAACAAAACAGAGAGAGACCCGTCGAGAGAGATGAATCGGAAGTTGAGAGAACCGGAGAGCCGTCGAGCCGTCGATCGAGAACCAGAGAACCGCCGAGTGAGCACCAGAGGAGCCGTCGAGCCGTCGATCGAGAACCAGAGAGAGAACCAGAGAGCCGTGGAGAGAACCAGAGAGCCGTGGAGAGAACGACTCGTGAGAGAGAACGACTCGTGAGGAGATGAATCGGGACAGATCCGTCGAGAGAGAACCAGCAAGCCGTCAAGAGAGAACGACTCCTGAGGAGATGAATCGGGACAGATCCGTCGCCTTCCGGACCGTCACAGAGGAGATGCGCCGATTTCTCCCTTTCAATCGCCGACAGAGAACGAGAGAGCGGGGTGAGACGATGAATGCCCTAGATCCGGACGACTTCGTTGACGAAACACGCGTTTTTCTCTCAACCATTCGGAGCTTGCCACGTTTCCCTTAAGGACAAAGAAAAATACATCTAAACTAAGACACATTTCCGTTATTTCTTCTCTTTTTTGATTTAAATTAAATCACAAAAACACTAAGATACATCATAAGATGTACCGTTAATGTTGCCCTAAGTTTCTTTTAACCATTTTTATGTCAATTATTTAACGAAGGTTTAAGTTCGTGGGTTTTTGCAACTCTACTTCATTTTCAACTCCAAATATCATTTTGGAGTAAAACATTTTCCAATTCCACTTTATTTTTAACTCCAAAATGAAGTAATGACCATGATTACGCTATTTATGGAGTAATCTTTCCTATTACAATATTTTGGTGTTGAGCTCTTTTTATTTATGAAATAGTCTTTTAAATCTTTAATGTTTTTATTACTTACTTAAATAATATTTTAAAATGATACAATAACATAAATAAACAAGATATTCCATTATTTAATAATTTTACATAAAATACACAATATAATTAGAAAATAATAATATAAAACAAAGAGAAAATAAAAAGATCCACAATTGCTTTTCGCTATTGCGAAAGGACCTATTCGTTTTTGGAAAAAAAATGTGTTACATGATATCATGATTACATGCATAATTTTACATAGCATGATAATTGTTGATAAGCGTGAATTTAGTGCACCAATTGAACTTGTAAGAGAAGCTTCACCTCCAAATATCAAAATCGCAGAAGATGAAAATATTTAATTTCAAAATTTTTTTACTCGATTTAAAAATATCTCATCAAACATTAAAAAAGCTTATGTTTCATCACGAAATGCATTCGTTGGTCAACTGTGAGAAAAATAATGCCATTATTGAACCAACTTATATATTGTTTGTATTTTATTTTTATGATTTCCTGCAATTGGTAAAATTTTATAAGTATAAATTATTTAAGAAATTATTAATAAAATATATTATTTTAGAGTAGAAAATGGAGTAATACATTGGAGTAAAATCTTATTTCATTTTGATGTTGCACTATTTTGAAGTAAAATATGGAGTAATACATTTGAGATGCTCTTAGACTAAGCATTCTTAAATATTAATCATAGACTGAACATTAACAATCTACAATTGCGGTTAGATACAGGGGCAGTCCCAGGTAAGAGGGAGGTGTGGCAAGTGCCCCACTCTCGTTTTTCATTTTTCTTTAATAATTAATACAAATTTATGTATAAACCCCTAATTTATATACAAATTTTAACCTGTGCCCCATACTAAAAAATGTTCTCGGTAACTTGATGGTTTAGTGAAATTAAGGTGCAAGACATAAGAGATGATTCTTAAAAGGCATTATTGACATGTTTCAAGGAGATAATATTTTGACCAAATCCAATACAAACTATGGAATTTTCTTAGGAACATTACTAGTAATGAAAATCAGTGACAATGGATTTGAGATCGTTCTGTCGTTATACATCACTGATACTTTCGAAAAAATAAACATATAAGACGATGATTATGCGAATTTATGTGGCTGAGTGCTACGGTGATGGTTTTGTTTTACTAAGCATTTTAATATTTTTGTTTTTGTTTTTCTGTGCATGTTATTGTTCATGTTTCTTGTTTCTCTCTACATTTTCATGTAAACGGAATATATTGACTGAGCATGTCCAAGCTTTTAAAAATTAACCGAATCATGGAACAGATCCAGTAACTAGCTAATTCATAGTTCTATTAAAATCGGGGTTAACAAAGGTTAAAAGTATACATATATATTCGTATACAAAAAATGAAGAAAAACAAAGAAATGAATAGTTTTGTCAAAAAAAACGAATAGTAACAAAACCAGAGATAAGGATAGAGATTTTGCAGCAACTTTACGAAGTGCAGTGTCTGAGACTCTTAGTTCTTCACACCTTCTAAGACTTGTCTTTTGTAATTAATCATATTGGATCGATAGGTTCGTATAGCACGCAGCCATGGGATGAGCACAAAGCGAAAAATAATTTAGCATTTTACTTATATCAAAGTAAATAGCGAACGATGTTCCTAGATTTCCCTGAAAATATAAGAATCTACGACTACAAAGATACGCCAATTTAGGTAAGTATGACAAACCCTTTTATTTTCGTTTTGGAACTAAGTGACCAACTACGTGCTTAATAAAATCTAATATTCCAATCATCTAATCACAGTTTTGTGCTTACCCTACATATACATAAATATCGGCGTATACTTTTTCTATAAAAGGGTGCACACTATCATATACGAACCTACTTACTAAGTCGTTTACACAACCCAAACCCTCATTCTAAGAAATGGGGTCTGGCACACAAAACCTCTCTCTTCTTATCCTTCTTCTCCTAGCCTTCCTTGCTGTCTCCTTTGCTTGCGAATGCAGCCCTCCTAAACCATCACCGAGCCCCCACAAACCGCCTAAACATCCCGTCAAACCGCCTAAACCACCAGCAGTCAAACCACCAAAACCACCGGCAGTAAAACCGCCTAAACCCCCTACCCTTAAACCACACCCCCACCCTAAACCTCCCACTAAACCCCCCAGCGTTAGACCACATCCACACCCTAAGCCCCCTACCAAACCTCACCCCATCCCTAAACCACCCACCGTTAAGCCACCACCCTTCACCCCTAAACCGCCCTCCAAACCACCCACCGTTAAACCACCTCCATCCACCCCTAAGCCGCCCACCAAACCACCCACCGTCAAACCACCACCCTCTACCCCAAAACCGCCAACCAAGCCACCCACCGTTAAACCACCTCCGTCCACCCCTAAACCACCTACCCACAAGCCACCAACAGTGTGCCCACCGCCAACACCAACACCAACCCCACCTGTTGTAACGCCACCAACACCAACACCACCAACCCCAACTCCACCGGTGGTAATGCCACCGACACCAACCCCTCCTGCCGTAACACCACCAACACCAACACCACCGGCCGTAACGCCACCGACACCAACCCCTCCTGTCGTAACACCACCAACACCACCGGTCGTAACGCCACCGGCGCCAACCCCTCCTGTCGTAACACCACCAACACCAACTCCACCGTGCCCACCGCCACCACCAACACCAACTCCACCTAAGCCAGAAACTTGCCCAATCGACACATTGAAGCTAGGCGCTTGTGTGGACGTTCTTGGAGGTTTAATTCACATCGGGCTTGGTGGAAGTAGCGCCAAGAAAGAGTGTTGTCCGGTTTTGGGAGGTTTAGTTGACTTAGACGCAGCCGTTTGTCTATGTACCACCATTAAAGCCAAACTTCTCAACCTCGACCTTATTATCCCCATTGCTCTTGAGCTTCTTATCGACTGTGGAAAGACTCCACCACCTGGCTTCAAATGTCCCTCTTGATGAATGAAGTGTCTCTATCGTGTTTTTTTCTTTCTTTCTTTCAAGAATTTGTTGTTTGATAATCTCTTTGGGCAATGGGAGGTTAGTTTGCGTGTGTGGGACCTTTAGTCACTTGTTTTGCTGTACAATAAATGGGTATGTTTGGGTTTTGTTGATGTAATTTTAAGAAGAAGAAAAAACTGTAAAACGGTATAATTATCTTTCGACATAAACAAGTTTGCATCTCAGTATCTGTGTACGCTTTTTGTTTCTTTCTTATATACATACGTACGTACTACGTAGTCACTTATGGAGTAGAAGAAATGTGGTTTTTATAGCCATTCACATTGCACTGACGCACATGTGATATGCGCCCCCACAGCGTGGATTCTGGCAAAATACATGTGTATATATATAGGTATATACAAGTATATATGTATACATGTATATATATATATATATATATATATATATATATATATATATATATATTATATGCTAACAAATATATCATACTTTCTCCAAAAATTGATAGCTATAGCTCTCAACAAATTATGTCTCAATCACAGATGATTACAACATTTGATCTGTGGATCAAGAATTAGAGGAAAGTAAAGTTTGTAAATTGTAGAGGTTTTTTTCTTCCGCGTCTAATACTACTCTCAGAGATAATGAAATAATAACCATTTACATGATAAAGTCAATGTATTGAAAATGTACAGTTAATAACTCTGCATATAATAGAGAAACATAACAGTATATGTAAGTTTTTATTAAAAATGACAGTATATCTAACTGAACTCATTGCAAGAGAAGAAGTTTGGATTTCACTGCCTTCAGTGGATATCACTAATAATTATATAGACCATGGAATCTCATCCAAACAAACGGACGATGGCAAAGAACAACAATCTCATTAATTTGGAATTAATTCTGGAATAAAGAAACAAGTTCTTATAAGTATGTTGGCGAATAAGGGTTTCAGTATCTTTAGCATCTTGTAAATCTATTATTTCTTCATCGTAATTATAAAACGTATATTTGGATTTTATATTAAGGTTTTAGTATCATAAAGTTTTGTTATGTAAATTTGAACGTATATTTTGATTTTTTTTTTGTCGTCAAAGTATATTTGGATTTTAATAATAAAGTTTTAGTATCATAATGTTTGGTTATGTAATTGCGAACATGTGTTCGGATAAAACTAATGGTGAGACCTAATGGCGATGGCGGCGGCGACACTCATCAATCTGATGGTGGCTCCACGGCAACGGACAAGGATCCTGGCGATCCTGATCTGCAAAGGGATGCTCCTGGTCGTGAAGAGGAGGTTTCCCCTTCGATGGATTTAGTGGATGGCGAGGAGATTCGTGAGCGGATTTCCTACTCCTCGGTTCTGATTGAGGGCTCGGACGTTCCTGCTCCGATACCGGATTTTGAGGTTAGGGATGGAGTGGCAGCGGTTGAAATCCCTGAAGAGTTGTTGTCGGATACAGATCCCCTACGGAAGTGTTATCTTGTCGGCTACTTCATGAACGAGGCGCCGCATATCGGCTCAATTCATGCGACAGTGAACCGGATTTGGGGCCAGCAGGGTAAGAAGTCGAGGATTGATGTTCAGTTTAGTGGAAAGACAACGGTTCTGTTTCGAATTGAAGATGAGCTTATCAGGCGTAGGGTTCTGAGTAGGAAGTTTTGGCATGTTTCAGAGGTCCCTCTGATGGTGGGAATTTGGACTCCGGAGACGGCTAGCACACCTCCGGACCTTTCTGCAATGCCCTTATGGGTTGACTTAGTCAATGTTCCTGGCTATCTCTACTCTAAAAAGGGATTAAGTTTCTTGTCGCGTACGGCGGGGAAGTTTGTAAAACTCCATCCTCACACTGAGCGCTGTATTCGTATGGATGTAGCTCGAGTTTTAGTGGAAGTTGATTTGACTAAACCTCTGCCGGACACTATAAGCTTTCAAGGGAAGAATGGTGAAGAGGTTCATGTCTCTATTAGCTACCCTTGGCTCCCACCAAGGTGCAGTAGGTGCGCTAAATGGGGTCATGCGACAAAGAATTGTCAAGTTAAGGTGCAGCCGTCCCCGTCACAATCTCAACAGAACACGGAGGGAGAGACGTTGCCAAATGATTCGGTTGTGCTGGAGGGGTTCTCATCAAAAGATATCCCGGAGGCTTCAGGTACAGTGATAATCAACAAGCTAATGGCTGAGCTTGAATCAATGTCGGACAAGGAGAACTTATCAGGGCGTGGGAGTGATATGGATCAGAGTGGGGGTGAGACGGAGGTTGGGGTTGCTGGGGAGCAGTGGACGCTGGCTAAGGGGCTGCTGGGTGAGAAGTTGCCTGCGCCTGACTCAGGGGATCAAACAGGCTGTATCTCGCCTAATGGGTTCCAAGTGCTGCAAGACATACGAGAAGAAGGTGAGATTGATAGTGACAATGAAACTGATGTCGAGGAAAACAACTTGGAAAATGAGGTTCATGATTTGGAGGGTAACCAACACGGCCAGGAGAAGATATCTGTTCCTGCCACCAAAGCAGATTTGAAGAATGGAAAGGCGGTGACTGGCTCCCAGCGAGACAGCTCGGCTCGTCGGGGCAGAGGTTCAAAGATAATATTTGCGAACTCGCGAAGTTTAGCTCAAGCAGCGACTATGAGTCAGAAGGGGTCCAACCAGGCAAAGAAGGCTTCCTCTAGGAGGCTCTGATGTCGTCTATCCTTGCTTGGAACATGCGTGGGTTCAATCAACCACGCAAACAAAAAGCAGTAAGGCGTTGGGTTCAAGCTGCAAAATTATCATTTGGTTGTCTGTTGGAAACAAAGGTGAGGCTGGAAAATTTTCAGAAAGTTTTTGATGCATCGTTCCCAGGGTGGAGTTGTGTAAATAATTATTCACATCATGCTTTGGGAAGAATTTGGGTTTGTTGGTCAGATGAAGTTGAAGTTTGTCCTGTTCACGCCAGTGCACAGATGGTCACAGTATGGGTGAAGTATAAAGGCTCGGGGGATACATTTCTCTGTTCTTTTGTCTACGCATCAAATTGTGCTATTGAGAGACGACAATTTTGGAGAGAGATGGAGTTTGTTAACAATTCAGTGGTGGGAGCGTATGACGCCTGGATCATCCAAGGTGATTTCAACGTCGCACTCTCAGTACAGGAACATTCCTGGGCAGTGGCTTCAGGTTCTGACCTTCGTGCGATTAGAGATTTTCAGGAGGTGATCTAGAGTTGCGATTTGATGGATCTCGCTCAGGTTGGGTCTTCTTTCACTTGGACAAACTGTCAGGATGATAATCCCATTAGCAAGAAGCTCGATAGGGTTATGGTTAATAGCGCTTGGACCAATGCTTTCCCGCATTCTTTTGCTACGTTTGAGTCTGGCGGAGTCTCTGATCACTTGCGTATGTACACGCAGCTACGTGAGGTCACTCAGGGAAACATGAAACCTTTCAAGTTTTTCAACCACGTTTCTTCACATCCACGGTTCTTGGAGGTAGTCTCACGGGTCTGGAATGAGACAGAACCAATATTTCACTCTCGGTCCGCTCTCCGTAGATTTCATGAGAAGCTCAAGTCACTGAAATATGAAATGAGGAGTTTGAATAGGGAGCAATATGGTGACCTTCCAGGGCGAGTGAAACTAGCTTATGAAGATTTATGTGCAAAGCAGACTGAGGCAATGCAAAACCCGTGTACCTCCTCTTTTGAAGCAGCTTCTGATGCCTGGGAGCATTGGCATCATATATCTGGCATTGAGGAGCAATTCTTTTTCCAGAAGTCGAGAATTCAGTGGATTGGGTTTGGAGACAGGAACACTCGCTTCTTTCACCGAGTAACTCAGAGTAGAAATGCGAGGAACACTATTCGGAGAATTGTTATGCCTGATGGTTCGATACTCACGTCGCTTGCTGATATAAAGCAAGAGGCTGTTGCGCATTTCTCATCTATACTGAATGATCCCCAGCAAGATCGACAGCAGATTCCTCATGAGGAGCTCTCTGCTCTTATTGGACATCAGTGCTCTACGGGGGAAGCAGCCAGACTTATGATGCCAGTGCTACCAGCAGAGATAAAGGAGGTTCTTCTCTCCATGCCCAGTAATAAAGCCCCTGGACCTGATGGTTTCCCCATGGAGTTTTACAAAGCAGCTTGGCCTGTTTTTGGTAAGGACTTTGTCGCAGCCGTGCAGTCGTTCTTTATTTATGGTTTCATGCCTAGGAGTGTCAATGCCACATTGCTCTCTCTTGTGCCAAAAACCACTGACGCTGAGAAGATGTCTGACTTCCGTCCTATTGCTTGTTGCAATGTCGTATATAAAGTCATATCGAAGATTTTAGCTACTCGTCTCAAAGCCACTCTTCCCGAGGCGATTGAGCTGAACCAATGTGCGTTTGTGGAGGGTCGTCTCTTGCTGGAAAATGTTCTGCTGGCAACTGAGCTTGTCAAGGATTACCACAAACCTTCGGTTTCTTCTCGAGCTGCTGTTAAGCTGGACATATCAAAGGCTTTCGATACGGTCAGTTGGTCTTTTATTGAGGATACTCTTCGAGCAATGAAGTACCCGGATCTTTTTGTAACCTGGATTATGCGCTGCGTTGACACTGCGGCCTTCTCGGTCTCAGTAAATGGGGAACTTGAGGGATTCTTTCAGAGCAGCAGGGGAATCAGGCAGGGATGCTCGTTGTGCCCTTATCTATATGTTATTGTAAGCAATGTGCTGTCCAAGCTTCTAAATAAGGCGGCTGCTACTAATCTTATCGGGTTTCATCCTTAGTGTAAAGACGTCAACCTGTCCCATCTGAGCTTCGCAGATGACATTGTTATTTTCATGGATGGCTCTCCTGCATCGCTCCGTAATACTCTAGCAGTGTTTGATGAGTTTGAGAAATTGTCGGGTCTGAAGATAAATATAGCAAAATCAACTATATTTGCAGAAGGGAGGGGAAAGCACCTACTGGAACAGGAAGCTGCATCTGTGGGGTTATCTATCTCAGCTCTTCCTATCAAGTACATTGGTCTTCCTCTTACTTCAAAGATTATGTCAAGGCATGACTATGAACCGCTGGTCTCGAAAATTCAGGAGCGTTTTCTTTCCTGGACAAGCAAGGCCCTCTCTTTTGCAGGTCGTCTCCTTCTCATTAAATCAGTTATTGCAAGTCTGACAAACTTTTGGTGTGCTGCGTTCTGACTACTGCAAGCATGTATAGATGAGATTGAGAGCATGTGCTCTGCATTCCTCTGGAGCGGCTCTCCTCATGATACATCAAAAGCAAAGGTAGCCTGGGAAGACGTGTGTTGTCCATATGAAGAAGGAGGATTGGGTATCAGACGTGTGAGAGACGTTAGTAAAGTCTTCATGTTGAAACTTATCTGGCGGCTATTCTCCTGCACGAATTCATTATGGGGAGATTGGGCCAGACATTACTTGCTCCGGGGTGCGACATTTTGGGATGTCCAGGACACTGGTCTCGGGTCTTGGGTATGGAGGAAGTTACTAAAGATGAAAACTGTGGCGAAAGGGTTCCTAAGGATGAACATCAATGATGGTAAAACTGTGCGATTCTGGTCTGATATTTGGCACCCGCAAGGGCGTATTATTGAACTCACGGGAGAGATTGGTACGCAGAAGCTGGAAATAGCCCGTGAAGCAACTGTATACGATGTCTTAGGGATGGAGCGTGGCATTTCCGTAGCTGTCGCGACCAGCGCATCAATGACGTCACCCAGGTTGTAACTTCATTTCATCTATCTCTTAACTCTGACTCTGATGCTGTGACTTGGAAATGTGGAGAGGATGAGTACAAGGAAAGTTTTGTTTCAAGTTTGACCTGGCATTTGCTCCGTGGTCGTAAGGAGGAAGTTAGGTGGAGCAAGCTTGTCTGGTTTCCGCAGGGTGTGCCTCGTTATGGTTTTATTACTTGGTTAGCCATTAGAGACAGGTTAGCCACAGGACACCGGACTCAACAGTGGGGTCAGGAGCAGATATGTCTCTTTTGTAGGGAACCTGATGAGACGAGGGACCACCTCTTCTTCGCCTGTCCTTACACTTTCACGCTGTGGTTAAGCGTTGTTGGAGACCTATTGGGCACAGACCCTGATCCAGACTGGGAAAACACAATTCAAAGCCTGCTAGGGAGGAACTATGATCGTCTCACATATATTCTTCTAAGACATGCACTGCAAACAGCGATTTATTTCATTTGGCGGGAACGGAACGATCGTCGACACAATGGGACTGCAAAAACGGTGGATCAGCTTGCTCGATTGATAAACAAGGTGATAAAGAATAGGATCACCTCCACTCAGTACCACCTGAAGCCGAGGTTGCAGGGTCTTCTGCAGAGATGGTTCCAAGCTCACTCCTGATTTTATTCATTCTTTTATTTTAAGCCTGTAGTAGTTTCATACAAAACTTGTTATTTGTACATATGATTCATTTCCATGGTGATCAATAAATTTAAAATTTCATCAAAAAAAAAACATGTGTTCGGATTTTCTCATTGTTGATGTATTGTGGATGCATGATCTCTTGGATAGGATTTCAAATCAATAAAATTGGAAAAAAGAAAACGGAATGTACTCGTATGTAGTTTGTAAGTTATAAGTTATTCTGTTGAGTGGTTTAGTTTGGTTTTTTTTCTAACAACTATGTTATTTTATATAAAATGTAACATTATAAGGAAAAAAAAATACAACCAACTGCAAATTTTTTTTTTTTTTTTTTTTGTCGACAAGATTACAGACTCATGTGGACTCTGTAAACCAAAGTGGTTGCTCTGTATCCATATGGACGGTAAACGACGTCTGTTGCCTCACACCACGTGCTAAGCTATCCGCCTTTTTGTTTTTCGTCCTTGGTATATAAATAATCTCCGAGCTGTGAAAACTTCTTTTAAGACTTTTGATGTCTTCCAAGTAGGTTGCAAACGCCGGCAATTCTTCTGGTTCCGAAACCATCTTCACCACTTGAGAACAATCCGTTGCAAAAGTAACATTATATTGCCGTAAATTCCTCATACATTCCATTGCCCATATCAGAGCCTCAACCTCCGTATGTAATGATTATTGACTTGCCCTGGTATTTCGAGCTCCTAATAATCCCTCAAATCCTTCTAGAGTGCTATACCATCTGTGACCAGAAAATGTGTCGCCCGATTTCCAAGATCCATCCGTAAAACACCATCTTCCCGTTCTATCCAGTAAATCCGTCTCGGTTGTCAGTAAAGTATGAGGCTTCTGAATTATAGATTGTTGGGCATCTATCCAAAGCGTCGATTCGGTCATAGCCAAATTAAGAGTAACCGTTGGGTCTACGTCCAAATTGCTAAAACCTTATTATGTCTCCCTTTCCAGATGTACCAAAGTATCCACGCAGAATAATGCTCATCCATTACCGGTTTTATTCTCCACAATATGTAATTCATATTCGTGAATAAAGATTGTCCTGGAAAATAGTCCGGGTGCGTAGGGATCCTCGATAGGGCTCACACCTGAACTGCTGGTGGACATTCAAAAAATACATGATTGATAGATTCCTCCGCTGCTCTACATCTATCACAACCAATGTCTCCCTTAAGTCCCCTGGCCTTTAAATTTTTCTTAACAGCTATGCATCCTGACAACAACTGCCACCGAAAATGCTTCATCTTTGGGGGACATCGCACTTTCCAGCAATGGCCAAATTCAATTAACTTTACCCCTATATCTGGATAAGCTCGTTCTATTTGGTAACCTGATTTGACCGTATATTTGTCATTCTTTGTAAAGTGCCACCCATCACGATCTGCTATTTGTATCCTGCTTAACGGAATACTTTCAACAATCTTTACATCCTCAGGATCCATTATTTCCTGCAACGCCAATGAATTCCAGGTACGCGTCGAATTATCAATGAGTGAATCGACCGTAAGATCAGGTAAGAGAACATGTTGTTTTTTATTTGCTGGTCTCGAGCGGTTGGTTGGGAGCCAGGGATCATTCCATACTGAGATGGAAGATCTTGATCCCACCCGTTTGATTAGTCCTTTGCTAACCAGAGCTCTAGCAGAGATTATACTACGACAGCCATAGGAGGCCGAGTATGATCTGACCGGTTCTAGGGGTGAAGTATTCCTAAAGTACCGACCTTTAAAAACATGAGAAAATAGAGAGTTTGGTTTCTCTAAAAATCTCCATATTTGCTTTCCAAGCATAGCCGTGTTGACATCCGTCAGGTCTCGAAAACCCAATCCTCCATCATCCTTATGTAAACAAATCTTATCCCAAGATTTCCAATGTAACCCCCTTGTGCTCCCAATGGAGCTCCACCAAAATTGAGAGACTGCACTCGTAAGCTTCTTCATTACCGTTTTTGGAATTCGGTAGCAAGACATAATATGATCAGGTAAAGCCGTTACCACTGATTTAATAATGACTTCCTTTCCTCCTTTCGTAAAAAATTTAAAGGTCCATCCATTAACTCTTTTATTTAAACGTTCCTGAACAAAGCCAAAAACTTGGACTTTTGATCCACCTAAACTCTCTGGAATTCCTAGGTATGTTCCCATTCCTCCCCTGTTTTGTATTCCCAAGATGTCTCTGAAATCCTGACGGGTATCCTCATCAATCTTATGTCCAAACTGAATTGATGACTTTTGAAAATTAATCTGTTGACCCGAAACCTTCTCGTACTCCTTAAGGATTGACAAAATGACCTGACATTCCTCCTTTTGCGCTTTACAAAAGAATAGACTATCGTCTGCAAAAAGCAGGTGCGATATTGGCGGGCAAGCCCTTGCTACTTTGATTCCTGTCAACTGTTTACCATTTTCCGCCTTTTTAATATTAGCTATTAAAGCTTCCGGGCAAATAATGAATAAATAAGGGGATAATGGGTCTCCCTGTCGTAATCCTCTCTTTGGAATTATATGCCCCCGCGGTTGACCGTTTAAAAGAACTCTATATTGAACTGAGGAGATACACTCCATCATCATTTGAATCCAATGATCCTCAAACCCCATTTTTTGAAGTAAAGCCTCAATGAAACCCCATTCCACTCGGTCATAGGCTTTACTCATATCCGTTTTAATGGCCATAAACTTATTTTGGCAAGCTTTATTTGTCCTTAAGCCATGAAACATTTCTTGTGCAATAAGAATATTGTCTGAATTAATCTCCCAGCCACAAAAGCCGACTGTGAATCCGAGATCAAAGTTGGGAGACATGCCTTTAGCCGTTGGCACCGAACCTTGAAAATAATTTTATATCCTACATTACAAAGACTTATTGGTCTAAGTTCTGTCATCCTTGTCGGCCTCTCCATCTTAGGAATCAAACAAATATTTGTGATGTTTAGGCACTCATCCATCTTTCCTGTGGTCAGGAAGTGATTGACCAATTCTAGAATATCATTTTTAATCATGTGCCATGAATGTTGAAAGAAGAGTGCCGTCATTCCATCCGGTCCCGGTGCCTTTTCCGGGTGCATCATAAACAATGCTTGTCGCACCTCTTCTTCCGAAGCCAATTGTACAAGTCGCTGGTTCATTTACTGAGAAATAGATGGTTGAAATTCATCTAGAAACTCATCAAATTCCGAAGGCGACGTAGTGCAAAATAGCTCATCAAAATAGTCAACTGCAACCTTCTCAATGCCATTTTCGTCCACTACCCAATTTCCTTTACTATCATGTAACCCCCACAATCCGATTACGCGTCCGCCGCTGTTTCATTAAAGCATGAAAATTTTTTGTACTGAGGTCGATCTCCTGCTGTATTCCATGTATTCCGACTCTTCTGTTGCCAGTACTCCTCTTCATCCTTATACGCCTCTTGTAATTTCCGAGACACCTCTAAAATATCCTGTTGTGATCTATTATCATCTGTTTGGACTTCCTCCAAAGCCTTTTGAAGCTCCGCAATTTTCTTTTTTACATATGGGGGATTATTTTTATTCCAGGTAGAGATCTCGTGCCGACAGTTGATAATCCGCGACATGACATCTCCCCTGGTACCCCCTGTATTCCTCGTTTCCTTTGTCCAACCTCTGGTAATTGATTCCATAAATCCATCTCGTCCGAGCCATCGCTTGTCAAACCGGAACTGCCCTTTACGTTTAGTAACTTTATCCTCTAGATATGCCACTATCGACCTATGATCGGAGCCAACCAATTTCAAGTATTCCGTGTGTGAGTTTGGGAACATGGAGTGCCATTCTTCATTTGCTAAAGCACGGTCTAGACGACACCGAATCATCGTTGATTTGCCATTAACTTTCCTCCTTCCTTACCAAGATAATTTGTTTCCCTTTGCCGGAAATTCCAAAAGTCCACTATTTCGTATCATATTGTTAAAAGATGTAAATGAATCTGCACTTCGTAAAGGACCTCCTTCCTTTTCATGATTTGCTGTGATCTCATTGAGATCGCCAATAATGAACCAAGGATCGTCCCTTGATATACCATATCGAGTTAACCTTTCCCACACTTGATCCCTTAAATTCTGAACTGGATCCCCGTATACAAAGGTCATAAAAAATTTATTACCCAGCGTCTCTGCCTCTACATAAATCATCCTCGCACTAGTATAAAGTATATTGATGTTAAACTCATTATTATAGTACAAAGCCAATCCTCCACTCGATCCATTCGGATCCATCGTAATTACATTATCATATCCAAAATGAGATTGAAAGCCTTGGACAAAAGCAAAATCATGTTTTGTTTCTGATAGAAAGAGGAAATCTGGTTTATGTTGATACCATATTTCCCGAAGATAACTAATCGTCCATTTACTTCCCATACCTCTACAATTCTAACTTAGAACCTTCATAAGAAAACATTCATAAAGTGCTCGTGGGAGCTAAGAAACGGGTGTAAAGGAACCCTTTGAACAAATAACATCTCAATTGTTATGGTATTTTTGTGTAGGATCGTTTAAGTACTACGGAACACAAGAAGACTAATAGATTTGTGAGTGTTTATGAGTGTTTAGAATAGAAATCGAGGCAAAGAGACGTATATTATTGAGTATATGTGGGATTACAACGTTATGGGTGTATAAACCCTAGTTCTATCACCTAACTCTCTAGTCTCTAAGCCTCTAAATGTCGATCCCTTGTTCTCGGGTTCGGGTTCCCCTTTTATAGTTGATATAAGTCGGTTGAAGTAGGGTGAACTTTGACATATTTGCGAATATACTAGTTTCCTCATAATTTGGGAAACTTCCATATTGTTGCGGAGGATCGGATCCTTGTTCCTTCCGGCAGGGGCTAGGCCTTGGTTCTTCTTCGCGGGGACTGGACCCTGGATATTATCAATAGAGGTAGGATCCTGATACCCCCTAGTAGAGATAGGTTCATTAAGCAGAGGAAGGACCCTGGATCCTTCTCAAACGAGGGCCTGGAAGTCGAGGCCCCTTCGGAGGCTGGAGAAATCTTTAGCCTTGGATATTTTTCCCCAACAGTTTGCCCCTTATTCCTTGATTGCTTCGTAGAAATTAAGGGATAACATGTGATCTTTGGACCTTGATGTCATTTCTTCAAGCAGGAGAAGGGCTGTAATCTTGTTGCAACCCGGAATGAGGTTTGGGACATAATCGCTTGGATGGAACGGGCCTCAAGGAAAATAGGAATCGCGGCCCGGTCGCAAAGATGCTAGGTCGGCGAAATGTTTCAGAGACAATTGTGGAAGTTTTCCGGGATTTATGACTATTTTTCCAATTTTCTTGCCTTTCCCCTTTTCTTCTTTCCATTTATGCGGCAAAAAGGAAAGTTGTTCCGGGTATATATTTGGATGCTCCGATACCTTTAGATGACACGAACTTTGTTTTTACCCTATCTCCCTTACCCGAAGCAGATGTCGAACGTCCCAACTTTCACGAAATCGTTCCCTGCCCCCGGTGTTGGGAGACATGTCAGGCCCCGTCGCTTGTTTGGTGATCCCTTCGATTCCCCAGTCCTAACGCCCAGCGTGGTCTCGGGGACAGACGATGAAGGGATTCCTATGGCTCCTACTCGCCCTCATCGCTTTTGCTCCTTCGATGCTTCAAACGAGGACGAAGACGGCCCGAAATCTGACATCAAGAAAGATGATTTGATGGAGATCCACCGCAGGTATTCCTTCCTGATACGATGGGGATAAGATGTGCAGAAGAGTTTGAACGAGCTCCTAATGGTGGAAGGGGCGAGATAGCAATCTTTGAGGCCTATTTGGAGGCCGGTTTTAGAGGAGGTATCCCTTCTTTGATCGTGGAAATGGCATTGTACTTCGGATGTTCCCCTTCACAGTTCACGCCTGCTACATGGCGTACTTTGATGGCTATTCAGGTGTTGGGAGAACTCCACAGTATTCCCTTTGGGTTATCCGAAGTTCTATACTCTTACTCCTTTGTTCCCTTGTCGGAGACCTGAAAATATCAAAGCATTAGATCTTGTAATCCTGTTTGTAAAACATGAGTTTTAGTTTTAGGGATGTAAGATCGTTGCTGGGAGCTGGTGAATTCTAGACGAACCCTTAGGTTCTCGGACCTTCGAACTCGGAAGTTCTTAGGATCTGGAACCCTTAGGTTCCTTACCTGGGCCCTGAGGCCTTCTTTCGAACCCGGGGGTTTTGATTAGCCTATGGGTCTTGGAGCCACGGGTTAGGGGATATTCAGAATCTGGAGTTTAATGCCTTAGGATCCTAGGACCTTTGGTAATCTTTCGAAGTCGGTATCATGACTTTTTACGTCTTTGATCCTGAGTGTTATGGTATTTTTTTGTACGATCGTTTTAGTACTACGGAACACAGGAGGACTAATAGATTTGTGAATGTTTATGTGTGTAAAGAATAGAAATCGATGCAAAGAGACGTGTATTATTGAGTGTATTCGGGATTACAATGTTATGGGTGTATAAACCCTAGTTCTATCGCCTAACTCTCTAGTCTCTAAGCCTCTGAATGTCGATCCCTTGTTCTAGGGTTTGGGCTCCCCTTTTATAGATGATATATGTCGGCGTAAGGTAGGGCGAACTCTTCCATATCCGAAAAATAGAAGTTTTCCCGCAGCTGGAAAACTTCCATAATGTTGCGAGGGGTCGGACCCTGGTTCTTCTCGGCAGGGGCTAGGCCCTAGTTCCTCTTCAGAGGACTGGACCCTGGACCTTATTTGAATCTTGGAGCTTCCTAACATAGGTTGGACCTTTATGTAGAGGAAGGACCCTGGATCCCTTCCAAACGAGGGCCCGAAAGTCGAGGCTCCTTCGGAGGCTGGAGAAATCTTTAGCCTTGGATATTTTTCCCCAACAGTTTGCCCCTTATTCCTTGATTGCTTCGTAGGGGTCAAGGGATAACATGTAGTCTTGGACCTTGATGCCATTTCTTCCAGCAGGAGAAGGGTTGGAATCTAGGCGAAACATGTAATTGTTTTGGGATACAATCACTTGGATGGAACGAGCCTCAAAGAAAATAGAAATCGCGGCCCGGTCGCAAATGTGCTAGGTCGGCGCAATATTTTGGAGACAATTTTGGAATTTTGCCGGGACTTATGATTATCTTCCAATTTTTTGCCTTTCCTTCTTTCCATTTATGCGACAAAAATGGAAAGTCGTTCCGGGTATATATTTGGATGCTCCGATGCCTTTAGATGACACGAACTTAGGTTTTACCCTATCCTCCTTACTCGAAGCAGATGTCGAACGCTCCGACCTTCACGAAATCGTTCCCTGCTCCCGGTGTTGGGGGACATGTCAGGCCCCGTCGCTTGTTTGGTGATCCCTTTGATTCTCCAGTCCTAACACCCAGCGTGGTTTCGGGAATAGATGATGAAGGGGTTCCCATGGCTCCTGCTCGCCCTCGTCGCTTTTGCTCTTTCGATGCTTCGAATGAAGATGAAGACGGTCCGAAGTCCGACATCAAGGAAGGTGATTTGATGGAGATTCGCCGTAGGTATTCTTTGCCTACGTAGGAGATCCGCCGTAGGTATTCCTCTGCACCGGTGCTATCAGGGGAAAAATCCAGACGTTCTCGGGGAAAAGAGGGGTCGGTTAACCTTTCTCGGAAGGTGACCCCTGTTTCCTGACGATCGGATGGTTGGGTTGTTGTAGATTGAGATCTAGTTATCTCTTCGATTCGTTGCTGCCGTTCGGCTAGCTGTTGCACCGTTCGCTCGGTTTCCAGAGCTTTGTCTACTAGCTGGATCATCATCTGACGGATCTCAGAAAGCTGAGCCTCTGTTTGATTCGGAGCGGATTGATGCAGTGGGTTATTGAGGGCTGAAGACCCAGAGTTGGTCCCACCGGAAGCTCTCGGGTTATTTGCCCCAGGAGCAGTGCGGCTCGGTGAGCTATTGCTCTGGTTCGATTGTTCAGGGTTAGATGGGTTCGTTCCATCGGGTGGATTCATCCTTAAGCTTTAGAGAAAGGGATTTGATTATTTGTCCCCACAGACGGCGCCAATTGTGAGAGACAAGGTTTCACTTCTTAGATTCAGGTTAGGTTGAGAGAGATGATGAATGAGAATCGTGGGCTGAATCCCGTAAATAAGCTTGAAGAATGAATTTGATTTTATTGATGAGTTGAAATATGATGAATACAAAGAAACGTATCGTGAGCTGATTACAAAGGAAATACATAATGCTTTTAGTCTAATACAAAAGTTGGTATCTGAAAAATAGATCTCTTTGTCTTCCATCTTCTCCGTCTTTAAATAGTCTAGGTTTCGTCGATTGCTCCTCAACTGATCTCCATGATATCCGGCTTTAGTTATGGGACTTGTTCCAGCTTCCTCTTGACCAAGTCTCTCGAGGTGCTAGCCTCCTTTTTGTCGTGACCTCCACTATGATTACTTCGAGGTTCAGCCTTCGGCTCAACCTCCAGCTTCCTTTGTTATGACGGGCCCATTATGGCCCATTTGTTAGCTCTCGCTTATCGGGACCTAGCCCAAGGGTCATATTCGGGTCCAACAACTAGTATATTCGCAAATATGTCAAAGTTCGCCCTACTTCACCCGACTTATATCAACTATAAAAGGGGAACCCGAACCCTAGAACAAGGGATCGACATTCAGAGGCTTAGAGACTAGAGAGTTAGGCGATAGAAGAAGGGTTTATACACCCATAACGTTGTAATCCCACATATACTCAATAATATACGTCTCGTTGCCTCGTTTTCTATTCTAAACACACATAAACACTCACAAATCTATTAGTCTTCTTGTGTTCCGTAGTACTTAAACAACCCTACACAAAAATACCATAACAGTTTGGCGCTAGAAGGAGGGGAGTAACTCAACTTCTTGTGTTCTTGTGCCATCGTCACGTAGTTGAGTTACTCCCCTCCTTCTAGCGCCAAACTGTTATGGTAGTTTTGTGTAGGATCGTTTAAGTACTACGGAACAGAAGAAGACTAATAGATTTGTGAGTGTTTATGTGTGTTTAGAATAGAAATCAAGGCAAAGAGACCTATATTATTGAGTATATGTGGGATTACAACGTTATGGGTGTATAAGCTCTAGTTGTATCGCCTAACTCTCTAGTCTCTAAGCCTCTGAATGTCGATCCCTTGTTCTAGGGTTCTGGTTCCCCTTTTATAGTTGATATAAGTCGGCTGAAGTAGGGCGAACTTTGACATATTTGCGAATATACTAGTTTCCTCATGATTTGGGAAACTTCCATATTGTTGCGGAGGATCGGATCCTTGTTCCTTCGGGCAAGGGCTAGGCCTTGGTTCTTCTTCGCGGGGACTGGACCCTGGATATTATCAATAGTGGTCGGATCCTGATGCCCCCTAGTAGAGATAGGTTCTTTAAGCAGCAGAAGGACCCTGGATCCTTCTCAAACAAGGGCCCGGAAGTCGAGGCCCTTTCGGAGGCTGAAGAAATCTTTAGCTTTGGATATTTTCCCCAACAGTTGGTACTACGGATTGGAAGGTGTATTTTCTTCACTAATTTATACTCAAGAGGTCAGGAAGGATTATGGGTTTATGTTGTTGATCTGGAATCGCAGGGTACAAGAAGCATTCTGGTTAGGAAACTTAGGTAATTGTGTGGAACAGGAAGTAGGGTATGGTTGCTATTTTTATGATACTTTGTAACTTCACGGACCTCAACAAGTCTTCTCCGAAGGATCCATTCCCTTTGCCTCATATAGACAAGCTGGTTGATGCTACTGCGGGACATCAACTAATGAGCTTCATGGATGCCTTCTCGGGATACAACCAAATCCTGATGCACCCCGATGATCAGGAGAAGACGTCATTTATGACCTCTAGGGGCATCTACTGCTATACGGTCATGCCGTTTGGACTGAAGAACGCTGGATCCACCTATCAGAGGCTAGTCAACACGATGTTCGCCGATCAGATAGGTCAGACCATGGAAGTCTACATCGACGACATGCTGGTAAAGTCCCTGGACTCGAAAAATCATATCTCGCATCTTCAGCAAGCATTCGCCACCTTAAGAAGATACAACATGAAGCTCAACCCCTCTAAATGTTCATTCGGAGTAAGCTCCGAGAAGTTTTTGGGATACATAGTCACCACAGGGGCATAGAAGCAAATCCAGAGCAGATTAGGGCCATCCAGGCGATTCCTCCCCCTCGGAACGTCAAGGAGGTTCAAAAACTGACAGGGAGGATGGCAGCCCTCAGCAGGTTCATCTCCAGGCTTTCCGACAAGTCCCATGCCTTCTTTGAAACGCTAAAGAATCCCAAGGAATTTAAGTGGACAGAGAAATGCGAAACTGCGTTATCTGACCTCAAGGCCTACCTTACTACTCCACCACTCCTATCCAAACCCTTGGAAGGAGAGGTTTTACTGCTCTACCTAGCTGTGTTCGAACATGCAGTTAGCGCGGTCCTTGTAAGAGAGGAAGGGAGGAGACAGCACCCCATATACTATGTTAGCAAGTCCATGCTAGACGCAGAGACTCGCTACAGCCAATTGGAGAAGCTAGCCCTCGCCCTAGTAGTCGCAGCCCGGAAGTTACGTCACTACTTCCACGCCCATGAAGTCGTGGTAGTCACTTAGTTCCCCATCAAAGCGGTCCTTCATAAACCCGAGGTATCATGACGGTTGGCGAAATGGGCCGTAGAGTTGGGGGAGTATGACGTGATCTTTCGTGGCTGAATTCTCTCCCTCCACGCTTCCAGACTCAGATCTAGAAGCTACGCTCCGAGGAAAGGAAGCGGAGAAAGGCCAATGGTCCGTGCACGTGGACGGTTCCAGTAACGTGAGAGGTGCATGAGTAGGACTTGTCCTAACCTCCCCTACGGGAGATTCGGCCTCGAGAGCTGTACGTTGCAACTTCAAAGCAACCAACAACGAAGCAGAATACAAAGCTTTGATAGCGAGCCTAGCGTTAGCTAGAGAAATGGGAGTGGAAGACATCCAGGTCTTCAGTGACTCGCAGCTCATCATTAGCCAGGTCCAAGGGGATTATCAAGCCAAGGATCCAAGCATAATCAGATACCTATCAGTGGCAAAACGTCTCCTAGACCAATTCAAAAGCTATAAACTTACTCAGATACCTAGAGAGCAGAATTCCCAAGCTGATGCTCTAGCAAACCTAGGTTCCGCCTTAGAAACTAAGGAACATATGAGTATCCCCTAGTTGGTTCTGCAATGGCCAGCAATTGAGAAAGAGGCGGAACCAGAAGAAGTAGCAGTAGTAGACGAAGGAGAAACTTGGATGACCCCCATCACTAACTATCTGAGAAACGACGTCCTACCTGAAAATCGAGATGAGAGCCGCAAGATCAAGAGACAAGCAGCCAGGTACTGCATCTCAGAGGGAAAGTTACATAGAAGATCCTTCTCAGGACCCTACCTACGATGTCTAACCCCTAGAAAAGCCGCATGAATATTGGAAGAGCTCCACGACGGGGAATGCGGTTCCCATTCCAGTGGACAGAGCCTGGTTCTCAGAGCAAGAAGGGCCGGTTACTATTGGCCCACTATGGCGAAGGACTCCCTCAAACAGGATAAAACCTGTAGCCAATGCCAGAAACACGCCCTAATCTCCAACTTACCACCAGAGAACCTAAAATCCCTAAGCTCCCCTTGGCCCTTTCGTAAATGGGGCATAGACATCGTGGGAAAATTCCCTATGGCGCCGGGGCAAAAGGTCTTCCTCCTAGTAATTACCGATTACTTCACGAAATGGGTAGAAGCCAAAGCTTTGGCAAAAATCACGGATCTCCAGATCAGGAAATTCATCTGGACGAACATAATCACCCGCTTCGGAGCACCTCAAGAGATTGTCACCGACAATGGACCCCAATTTACCAGCAACGATTTCCAAGACTTATGCAAAGAATGAGACATCAAGCTCTCATACTCAGCACCAATACACCCCCAGTCGAACGGACAAGCAGAGTCAACCAACAAAACGGTGGTGAACATGCTCAAGAAGCGCTTGGAGAAGGCTCATGGGCGATGGGCAGAAGAGTCACACGGAGTTCTCTGGGCCTATCGGACAACTCCGAAGACAGCTACCCAAGAAACCTTTTTCTCACTCGTCTATGACACCGAGTCAGCAGTACCCATCGAGGTGCACGTTAAGACCACGATCTCCAACATTCTGACTCCGAAGGAGAATGACGAACTGATGTACCTAAGTCTAGACCTACTAGACGAAAAAAGAAAAGCAGCCCGCCTAAGGAATGCATCATACCAAATAAAAGTAGCCAAGAGTTACAATAAGAAAGTGAGATCCAGAACCTTCCAAGAAGGAGACTGGGTCCTAAGGCGAGTCTGCAACCATACGAGAGACAAATCAGCCGGAAAACTCGCCCCCGGATGGGAGGGGCCCTATCAGGTAATAGGGGTGCAAGGGGCAGGAGCCTATTAGCTGCAAGACAGCGAAGGCAAGGTCCAACTCAACTGCTGGAACGCCTTGCACCTCAAATTCTATCATTTCTAAAAGCAAGATCTTCGGATTAAGCTTTATATATACTATTATACTATATATTTAAGTATTTTGGTCTTCCTACTCCTATGTATAACGAGAACGTCTTCGGACTAGGCTTATAAAATACATTTGGTTTCGACTAAAGGGAGTTAAGGGAATACCAATATACTTAAAGGGGCATATTAGCTGGATCGGGACCTTAGATCTTAGCTAGCCCCCTAGCTGGTGAGGCTACTCACCATAGGTGCAGACATATATGGAAGGGGTCTGATCAGCCTTGTACCGATGTCTGCACGATAGGGCCCCGCGTAAAGGCCTATAGCCAAGAGTTATGCGGGGACCACGTACTAGTGCTACCCAAACCCTCGTTGAAAATGCTATGAGCTAAACACACGCAGGGGGCATGACGTACACGGCCAAGTGCAAATAACCGGTTAAGCACAAACAATTTAATACCTATCCAGACGTGGAAGGTAGTGTGTCTGGGTTGAAGCCGCCTTGCGGGGGAGGGGGGGGGGGGGACCCCAGACCACAGTAAGTCTGAGAGTGACCTTTCTGCAGAAAGGTAGAGTGTAGAATTGAGATTTTCGAGAATGGCCTATGCCCACGGGTAGCACAGTGCGACTTCTCAATTTAGATCGAGAGTGGCGCGCCTCCGAGAAGCAGAGAGCGATCAAAAAGACTCCCCAAAACAATAAAATTCCAGAGACCTTCGGGTCCAAAGACCTTCGGGTCCAAAGACCTTCGGGTCCAAAGACTTTCTGGTCCAAAAACCTCCGGGTCCAAAGACCTTCGAGTCCAAAGACCTTCGGATCCAAAGACCTTCGGGTCCAAAGACCTTCGGGTCCAAAGACCTTCGGGTCCAAAGACCTTCGGGTCCAAAGACCTTCGGGTCCAAAGACCTTCGGGTCCAAAGACCTTCGGGTCCAAAGACCTTCGGGTCCAAAGACCTTCGGGTCCAAAGACCTTCGGGTCCAAAGACCTTCGGGTCCAAAGACCTTCGGGTCCAAAGACCTTCGGGTCCAAAGACCTTCGGGTCCAAAGACCTTCGGGTCCAAAGACCTTCGGGTCCAAAGACCTTCGGGTCCAAAGACCTTCGGGTCCAAAGACCTTCGGGTCCAAAGACCTTCGGGTCCAAAGACCTTCGGGTCCAAAGACCTTCGGGTCCAAAGACCTTCGGGTCCAAAGACCTTCGGGTCCAAAGACCTTCGGGTCCAAAGACCTTCGGGTCCAAAGACCTTCGGGTCCAAAGACCTTCGGGTCCAAAGACCTTCGGGTCCAAAGACCTTCGGGTCCAAAGACCTTCGGGTCCAAAGACCTTCGGGTCCAAAGACCTTCGGGTCCAAAGACCTTCGGGTCCAAAGACCTTCGGGTCCAAAGACCTTCGGGTCCAAAGACCTTCGGGTCCAAAGACCTTCGGGTCCAAAGACCTTCGGGTCCAAAGACCTTCGGGTCCAAAGACCTTCGGGTCCAAAGACCTTCGGGTCCAAAGACCTTCGGGTCCAAAGACCTTCGGGTCCAAAGACCTTCGGGTCCAAAGACCTTCGGGTCCAAAGACCTTCGGGTCCAAAGACCTTCGGGTCCAAAGACCTTCGGGTCCAAAGACCTTCGGGTCCAAAGACCTTCGGGTCCAAAGACCTTCGGGTCCAAAGACCTTCGGGTCCAAAGACCTTCGGGTCCAAAGACCTTCGGGTCCAAAGACCTTCGGGTCCAAAGACCTTCGGGTCCAAAGACCTTCGGGTCCAAAGACCTTCGGGTCCAAAGACCTTCGGGTCCAAAGACCTTCGGGTCCAAAGACCTTCGGGTCCAAAGACCTTCGGGTCCAAAGACCTTCGGGTCCAAAGACCTTCGGGTCCAAAGACCTTCGGGTCCAAAGACCTTCGGGTCCAAAGACCTTCGGGTCCAAAGACCTTCGGGTCCAAAGACCTTCGGGTCCAAAGACCTTCGGGTCCAAAGACCTTCGGGTCCAAAGACCTTCGGGTCCAAAGACCTTCGGGTCCAAAGACCTTCGGGTCCAAAAACCTTCGGGTCCAAAGACCTTCGGGTCCAAAGACCTTCGGGTCCAAAGACCTTCGGGTCCAAAGACCTTCGGGTCCAAAGACCTTCGGGTCCAAAGACCTTCAGGTCCAAAGAACCTCAGGGTTCCCAAGACCTAAGGGTCCCTAGAACCTCAAGGTTCCATAGACCTAAGGGTCCCTAGAACCTCAGGGTTCCCAAGACCTAAGGGTCCCTAGAACCTCAAGGTTCCGTAGACCTAAGGGTCCCTTGAACCTCAAGGTTCCATAGACCTAAGGGTTCCTAGAACTTCAGGGTTCCCAAGACCTAAGGGTCCCTAGAACTTCAGGGATCCTCAGACTTAAGAGTCGAAAGACCTTCAAGGTTCCAAAACATCCGGGTCAAGGACCTCAAGGCTCACAACAACCTTAGGATCTTGGATCTCTCAAGGTCCAATGTTGCCATCACGGTCCAAAGCCTCCAGGTCTAAAATGATTCTAGGTTCCTTGAAACCTTCGGGTCCATCGAAACCAATAGACCTTTAAGGAATCTCTGGATTCATAAAGATCACCTAAAAGAATCATAGACCTTCGAGTCCGAAAGGCCCTCAGGATCAAAGTCGTAAAATGTCCTGATACCGACTTCGAAAGATTACCAAAGGTCCTAGGATCCTAAGGCATTAAACTCCAGATTCAGAATATCCCCTAAACCGTGGCTCCAAGACCCATATGATAATCAAAACCCCCGGGTCCGAAAGAAGGCCTCAGGGCCCAGGAAAGGAACCTAAGGGCTCTAGATCCTAATAACTTCCGAGTTCGAAGGTTCGAGAACCTAAGGGTTTGGCTAGAATTCACCTGCTCCCAGCGACGATCTTACATCCCTAAAACTAAAACTCATGTTTTACAAACAGGATTACAAGATCTAATGCTTTGATATTTTCAGATCCTAGACGATGACTCCCCACAAGGATCGATCTCTCCTAAAAATCTCTCGACGATCTTGTCAAGCAACTATGGCTCGAAAGCCGCAAGCACATCTACCAAGAAGCAGTATAAGATTCGAAGAAACAAAAGATGAAGTCGAAACAAAAAGAAATAAATATTATTATTAAGGGTTCTTATTCGGAAGGGAGAAAGCCATTAAAAATCCAAAAGAAAAACAACGACATAAAGCACGAAAAGCATAAGTATTGCAAATTGATCAGAGATGCGGCTCCCGACGGAAAGGAGGGAAGGCACCAAGTCCCCTTTCATTACCCTCCGAGTTCCAGACGGGACCTCCAACAAGTCCCCATCGGCCAGGTCCTCCAAACAACCTACGTTAACCGACATCCCTTGCCGACCACTCTCTCACAAGATCCCAGCGAGCTTGCTCCTGAGCCCTTTGCACGATAAGAGCCTAGTTAGAGATCACTTCCCGAAGCTGCCTTCGAAGAATAATGATCTCTTCATGCGGGGGAACGCGCCGACCTAAGCTAGGAAACCGATTCCCACTAGCGTCCCTTGGAGCCAAAGAAGCCATCGCCGAAGGGATATAAGGAGACAAAGTGCGAGGTCTTCGTCTCTGAGGCCTAGCCCTGCAATATTCTTCGTACACTGACAATATTGAAGCCGTAGGGATCCCGCCTGGAAAATCAAGACATCACCGAGTTACGAATATGGCAAAGAAAAAGGGGTGAGAAAGAACTTCATTACCCCAAATACGGCTATGACGCAGCGACATCGGATGCATCAAAAACATAATCTAGCGAAAGCGCTTGGGAATGCCTTGCGCCAATCTCGCCAAAGTCTCACCAGCTTGGACAACTGGTCGAGCCACCTCTGCAAAAACCCAAGGTAAATCAGTAGACACGATACTCACCTCCGGGAAGACAGAAACAACTTACCCACTGAACACCATAAGCAAGGATAGCTGGGAACGCCGTCGACCTTCATGAACACGTACCTCCTATCCTAGGAATTGTTCGTAGGGAAGCTACCACGAATGCCCCGAGGAGGCTCATCTACTAGAGGTTCACCATCACGGGACCATATCTGGTAGAAGCCTTTCTTACTCGACAAGGGAACAAAGGAGTAAGAGTATAGAACTTCAGATAACCCAAAGGGAATACTGTGGAGTTCTCCCAACACCTGATTAGCCATCAAAGTACGCCATGTAGCAGGCGTGAACTGTGAAGGGGAACATCCGAAGTACGATGCCACTTCCGCGATCAAAGAAGGGATACCTCCTCTAAAACCGGCCTCCAAATAGGCCTCAAAGATTGCTATCTCGCCCCTTCCACCATCAGGAGCTCGTTCAAACTCTCCTGCACATCTTATCCCCATAGTATCATGCAAGAATACCTGCGGCGGATCTCCATCAAATCATCTTTCTTGATGTCAGATTTCGGGCCGTCTTCGTCCTCATTCGAAGCATCGAAGGAGCAAAAGCGATGAGGGCGAGTAGGAGCCATAGGAATCCCTTCATCGTCTGTCCCCGAGACCACGCTGGGCGTTAGGACTGGGGAATCGAAGGGATCACCAAACAAGCGACGGGGCCTGACATGTCCCCCAACACCGGGGGCAGGGAACGATTTCGTGAAAGTCGGGACGTTCAACATCTGCTTCGGGTAAGTGAGATAGGGTAAAACCTAAGTTCGTGTCATCTAAAGGTATCGGAACATCCAAATATATACCTGGAAGAACTTTCCTTTTTTGCCGCATAAATGGAAAGAAGGAAAGGGGAAAGGCAAGAAAATAGGAAAAATAGTCATAAATCCCGAAAAACTTCCACAATTGTCTCCGAAACATTCCGCCGACCTAGCATCTTTGCGACCGGGCCGCGATTCCTATTTTCCTTGAGGCCCGTTCCATCCACGCGATTATGTCCCAAACCTCATTCCGGGTTGCAACAAGATTACAGCCCTTCTCCTGCTTGAAGAAATGACATCAAGGTCCAAAGATCAAGGAACAAGGGGGCATCAAGATCCGACCTCTATTGATAATATCCAGGGTCCAGTCCCCGCGAAGAAGAACCAAGGCCTAGCCCCTGCCGGAAGGAACAAGGATCCGATCCTCCGCAACAATATGGAAGTTTTCCAAATCATGAGGAAACTAGTATATTCGCAAATATGTCAAAGTTCTCCCTACTTCAGCCGACTTATATCAACTATAAAAGGGGAACCCGAACCCTAGAACAAGGGATCGACATTCAGAGGCTTAGAGACTAGAGAGTTAGGCGATAGAACTAGGGTTTATACACCCATTGTTGGGGAAAAATATCCAAGGCTAGAGTTTTCTCCAGCCTCCGAAGGGGCCTCGACTTCTAGGCCCTCGTTTGGAAAGGACCCAGGGTCCCTCCTCGACTTAAAGAACCCATCTCCACCAGGTGGCACCAGGGCCTGACCTCCATTTGACAAGTACCCAGGGTCCAGTTCCTGTATCGAGGAACCAAGGCCCAGCCCTTGCCGTAAGGACCAAGGAACCAACCCTCCGCATGAATATGGAAGTTTCCCAAATCAAGGGGAAACTAATATATTCCTAAATATTACAGAAGCCGTCGAAGATTGACCGACTTACATCCACTATAAAAGGGGAACCCAAACCCTAGAACAAGGGATCGACACTTTGGGGCTTAGAGATTATAGAGTTAGGCTAGAAAACTAGGGTTTATACACCCAATACGTTGTAACGCCAAACACACTCAATAATACATCTCTTTGCCTCGATTTCTATTCTTAAAACACATACAAACTCGTATCCATTCATTAATCTTCCAGTGTTCCGTAGTACTAAAACGACCCTACACAAAAATATCATAACAGTTTGGCGCTAGAAGGAGGGGAGTAACTCAACTACGTGACGATGGCATCGGAAGACGAGTCCAATCAAGCCAATCTGAGCCTGAAGGAGAAGGAGCTTCTGAGCCGATTCGAAACCCTTCAGAGTCAAATTACCGACCTTCACAAGGCTCAGGAAACCGCACCTGCAGGTCTGGAACTCGTCCAGGAAGTTCAATACCTAAAAGATCAACTTGGAGAACACTCCAAGCAACTCCAGCAAAGCGCCGAGAAGCTAGATGCCATGGAAGCCGAGAACATCGCTCTCAGACGAGAAAACCAATCCCTCGGGGCAGTAGGGAACAAACGAAAACGGTTTAGAACCAAAGTTCGACCTGTGGCTTCGCTCAACACCCCGCACGACGACGAGGAAACGCCTCAGCAGCCCGGAGACGAACCCGGCGGTCAAGAAAACATTCGAGACATGACCCGAGAAGAAGAAGAAGACGAATCCGATACAGAGGACGAAGAATACTCACCTGATCATCCCGAGATCTCGGATCCAACTTTAGCCGCTTACCTAGAGAAGGTGGTATCCGAAAAATTCGGCACCATCCAATCCATGGTGGAAAGGCTCCCCGGAGTAGCTCCCCCATCCGTAGAAGTGATCCAAGGTCGTACTCCGACACACCTTTCGTGAAGGAGATTGCTTCGATCGAGATGCCTCGAAAGTTCTCTTTTCCGAGCATCAAGATGTACGAAGGAACTGGAGATCCTGACAACCACATCGCCCAGTACAAGCAACGCATGGTAGCCGTGGCTATTCCGAAAGACGCAAGGGAAGCCACTATGTGCAAGGGCTTCGGGTCAACTCTAACCGGTCCTGCCCTCCAATGGTACATCAACCTCCCCACGGGGTCCATAGCATCCTTCGCCGCCCTCAGCGATAAGTTCGTGGAACAGTTCGCTAGTAGCCGCCACCTGGAGAAGAGATCAGATGACCTCTACGAGATCCAACAATACAGAAACGAATCCCTACGCTCCTACATAGCTCGTTTCAACCAAGAGAAGGTCTCCATACCCGAGTGTAACGCCGATACAGCAATCTCAGCCTTCAAGAAGGGCCTACTCCCGGAGGGAGAGCTCTACAAGGAGTTAACCAAGTACAGATGCGGAGACATGGCGGATGTACTATCCCGTGCTTGGGCCCAAGTAAGGTGGGAAGAAGACGTCGTGAGCAGGGCCAAGGTTTCCTCCAAGTACGATCAGAAGTCCTCCAAACCATCAAAAGACGAGCGTGAAGAAACCATCCGATCCCGACCTTCCCGGGAATCCACTAATCAGAGCAGGGGCAGATACCAACATCGCCCCTTACCTCGGTCCGAAGGAATGATGGTTTCGACTTGGCCCAGCATTTCCCACCTAGCGATATCCAAACCGGAGCTCATTGGAGTCCTGAGGCAGATGGGCCCACAAGTCAAGTGGCCACCTAAAATGAGGTCCCCTGACGCTACCCGGAACCCTAAAAGATGGTGTGGGTTCCACAACGATCACGGCCATACCACGGAGGATTGTGTAGCCTTAAGATTGGAAGTAGCCGAGCTTCTCAAGAAGGGTTACCTAAGGGAATTCCTCTCGGATAAGGCCAAGGATCTCCTTAACAGAGAGATCCCCGCTCTCCCCAATGAAGCGGTCCCTGCGCTATCTCCACCACAAGAACGAGTGATCCACGTCATCTCCGGAGGATCATAAGTAAGTGGGATCAGCAGCGCCGCAGCCAAACGAAGTACTCGCAATGCTAGGAACGGTCAAGAGACCGAGACTCCCAAGCGCCCACTCTTGGGAACAGATGAAATCAGCTTTACTGCGAGGGAGCAGGAACAAGTCCTTGCTCCCCATCATGACGCCCTCGTTATAGCCAACTGTCTGGTTAAACGAATATTGGTGGACAATGGCAGCTCCAGCAACATTATCTTCCACTCCGCCTATATGGATTTAGGGCTAGACCCTAAAACATTAACCAAGAAAGCGGTCCCGCTCGTGGGATTTAGCGGAGAGGTGAAGCAAACCGAGGGAGAAGTCCTTCTCCCAGTCTACACCGAGGGAATAAACCAAACCACCAAGTTCTTCGTCGTCGACTGTCCGTCGTCTTACAACGTAATACTAGGGAGGCCCTGGATCCACGACATGGGAGCCGTACCATCAACCCTCCACCAATTGGTAAAATATCCTACCCCCTGGGGCGTGAAGATCATTAGAGGGGATCAAGAAAATTCTAGGTCCTGCTATCAAACTACCCAGTAGGGAAGGACCCAAGCTTTATAGCAATTACAGAAGCAGCCTCTCGTTCCTCATGCCGAAGAACCCGAGGTTGAAGACATGGACGAAGTCCCCCTGATAGAAGGAAACCCGGAGCGGAACCTTAAGATAGGCTCCAAGCTGCCTAAGGATCTGAGACGGAGGCTGATCGATTTCCTAAGATCTAACTCCGATTGCTTCGCATGGTCCCACGAAGACATGCCCGGAATCGACCCCAGCGTCATCATGCATCAGCTCCAAGTGAATCCCGAGCATCCTCCTGTTAGACAAAAGAGAAGGAAGTTCGCTCCCGAAAGGGATGAAATCATTAACGAAGAGGTCAAGAACCTGCTCGACGCAGGGTTCATAAGAGAAGTGCAATATCCCGACTGGCTCGCCAATGTGGTGGTTGTGAAAAAGAAAAATGGAAAATGGAGGGTCTGCATCGATTTCACGGACCTCAACAAGTCCTGCCCAAAGGATCCATTCCCCTTGCCTCATATAGACAAGCTAGTGGATGCCACCGCTGGGCACCAACTAATGAGCTTCATGGACGCCTTCTCGGGATACAACCAAATCCTGATGCATCCCGACAACCAAGAAAAGACGTCCTTTATGACTTCTAGGGGCATCTACTGCTACAAGGTCATGCCGTTTGGTCTGAAGAATGCTGCGTCCACCTATCAGAGGATGGTCAACACGATGTTTGCCGATCAGATAGGCCAGACCATGGAAGTCTACATCGACGACATGCTGGTAAAATCTCTTGACTCGGAGGATCATATCTCACATCTCCAGCAAGCGTTCACCACCCTGAGGAAATACAATATGAAGCTCAACCCCTCTAAATGTTCCTTTGGAGTAAGCTCCGGGAAATTCCTGGGATACATAGTCACCCACAGGGGCATAGAAGCAAATCCAGAGCAAATAAGGGCCATCCAGGCGATTCCTCCCCCACGGAACGTCAAAGAGATTCAAAACCTTACGGGAAGAATGGCCGCCCTCAGCAGATTCATCTCCAGGCCCTCTGACAAGTCCCATGCCTTTTTCGAAACACTAAAGAACCCTAAGGACTTTCAATGGACAGAGAAGTGCGAAACCGCACTGTCCGACCTCAAGGCCTATCTCACTACTCCACCACTCCTGTCTAAACCTCTAGAAGGGGAAACCCTACTGCTTTACCTCGTCGTGTCCGAACACGCAGTTAGCGCAGTCCTCGTAAGGGAGGAGGAAAGAAGGCAGCATCCCATATACTACGTCAGCAAATCCATGCTAGACGCAAAAACTCGCTACAGCCAGCTAGAAAACTAGCCCTCGCCCTAGTGGTCGCGGCCCGTAAATTACGTCCCTACTTCCAGTCCCACCAAGTCGTGGTAGTCACCTCCTTCCCCATCAAAGCAGTCCTTCATAAACCCAAGGTGTCAGGACGATTGGCGAAATGGGCCGTAGAATTGGGAGAATACGACGTGATCTTCAGCCCAGCCGCCGCTATCAAGTCCCAAGTCCTAGCTGATTTCGTGGCTGAGTTCTCTCCCTCTATGCTTCCAGACCCAGATCTAGAAACTACGCTCCAGGGAAAAGAAGCGGAAGAAGGTCAATGGACGCTGCACGTGGATGGCTCCATCAATGTACGAGGCGCAGGGGTAGGACTGGTTCTGACCTCCCCTACGGGAGAATCGGCCTCAAGGGCTGTACGTTGCAACTTCAAAGCAACAAACAATGAGGCAGAATACGAGGCTTTAATAGCAGGCCTAGAACTAGCCAAGGAAATTGGAGTAAAAGACATCCAGGTTTTCAGTGACTCGCAGCTCATCATCAGTCAAGCTCAAGGGGATTATCAAGCCAAAGACCCTAGCATGATCAGGTATCTATCTGTGGCCAAACATCTCCTAAACCAATTCACAAGCTATAAGCTTACCCAAATACCTAGGGAACAAAACTCCCAAGCCGATGCTCTAGAAAACCTGGGTTCCGCATTAGAAACCAAGGAACATATGAGTATTCCGCTGTTGGTCCTGCAATGGCCAGCAACTCAGAAAGAGGTTGAACCGGAAGAAGTGACGGTAGTAGACGAAGGAGAAACCTGGATGACCCCTATCACCGACTATCTAAGAAACGACGTCCTACCTGAAAACCGAGAGGAGAGCCGGAAGATCAAGAGACAAGCGGCCAGATACTGCATTTCAGAGGGAAAACTATATAGAAGATCCTTCTCAGGACCCTACCTACGATGTCTATCCCCAAGAAAAGCCACACGAATATTAGAGGATTTTCACGATGGGGAATGCGGTTCACACTCCAGCGGACGGAGCCTGGTTCTCAGGGCGAGAAGGGCTGGTTATTACTGGCCTACCATGGCGAAGGACTCCCTCAAACAGACCAAAACCTGTAGCCAATGCCAGAAACACGCGCCAATTTCCAACTTACCACCAGAGAACCTGAAGTCCTTAAGTTCCCCATGGCCCTTCCGTAAATGGGGCATGGACATCGTGGGGAAATTCCCAATGGCGCCGGGGCAGAAGGTCTTCCTCCTAGTAATGACCGATTACTTCACGAAGTGGGTAGAAGCCAAAGCCTTAGCAAAAATCACGGACCTCCAGATCAGGAAATTCATCTGGACAAACATAATAACCCGCTTCGGAGCACCTCAGGAAATTGTCACAGACAATGGACCCCAATTCACCAGCAGCGACTTCCAGGGCTTCTCCAAAGATTGGGATATCAAACTCTCATATTCGGCACCAAGGCACACGCAATCAAACGGATAAGCAGAGTCAACCAACAAAACGGTGGTGAACATGCTCAAGAAGCGCTTGGAAAAGGCTCACGGGCGATGGGCAGAAGAATTACACGGAGTTCTTTGGGCCTACCAGACGACTCCAAAGACAGCTACCCAAGAAACCCCTTTCTCACTCGTCTACGGCACCGAGTCAGCAATACCAACCGAGGTACATGTCAAGACCACGATCTCCAACATCCTAACCCCCAAGGAAAATGACGAGCTGATGTACGTAAGCCTAGACCTCCTAGACGAAAAAAGGGAAGCAGCCCGCCTGAGGAACGCGTCGTACCAAATAAAGGTAGCCAAGAGTTACAACAAGAAGGTGAGATCCAGAACCTTCCAAGAAGGGGACTGGGTCCTAAGGCGAGTCTGTAACCACACAAAAGACAAATCAGCCGGAAAACTCGCCCCCGGATGGGAGGGGCCCTATCAGGTAATAGGGGTGCAAGGGGCAGGAGCCTATAAGCTGCAAGACAGCACAGGCAAGGTACAACCCAACTGCTGGAACGCCTTGCAACTCAAATTCTATCATTTCTAACGGCAAGATCTTCGGGTCGAGCTCTATATATACTATTATATATTTAAGTATTTTGGTTTTCCTACTCCTATGTATAACGAGAACGTCTTCGGACTAGGCTTATAAAATACATTTGGTTTCGACTAAAGGGAGTTAAGGAAACACCAATATACTTAAAGGGGCATATTAGCTGGATCAAGGACCTTCGGGACCTCAGATCTTAGCTAGCCCCCTAGCTGGTGAGGCTACTCACCATAGGTGCAGACAGATATGGAAGGGGTCTGATCAGCCCTGAGCCGATGTCTGTGCGATAGGGCCCCGCGTAAAGGCCTATAGCCAAGAGTTATGCGGGGACCACGTACTAGTGCCATTCAAACCCTCGTGAAATACGCTGTAAGCTAAACGCACGCTGGGGGCATGACGTACACAACCAAGTACTGTAATCAGATTCTGGCGGCTGATATGCAGGGAGCAAAGTGCAAATAACCGGTTAAGCACAAACAATTTAATACCTATCCAGACGTGGAAGGTAGTGTGTCTGGGTTGACAGAACCTTGCGGGGGGACCCACCCCAGACCACAATAAGTCTGAGAGTGACCTTTCTGCAGAAAGGTAGAGTGCAGCATTGAGAATTTCGAGAATGGCCTATGCCCACGGATAGCACAGTGCGATTTCTCAATTTGGATCGAGAGTGGCTCGCCTCCGGGCAGCAGAGAGCGATCAAAAAGACTCCCCAAAAGCATAAAAGTCCAGAGACCTTCGGGTCCAAAGACCTTCGGGTCCAAAGACCTTCGGGTCCATAGACCTTCGGGTCCAAAGACCTTCGGGTCCAAAGACCTTCAGGTCCAAAGACCTTCGGGTCCAAAGACCTTCGGGTCCATAGAACTTCGGGTCCAAAGACCTTCGGATCCATAGACCTTCGGGTCCAAAGACCTTCGGGTCCAAAGACCTTCGGGTCCATAGACTTTCGGGTCCAAAGACCTTCGGGTCCAAAGACCTTCAGGTTCAAAGACCTTCGGGTCCAAAGACCTTCGGGTCCATAGACCTTCGGGTCCAAAGATCTTCGGGTCCAAAGATCTTCGGGTCCATAGACCTTCGGGTCGAAAGAACCTCAAGGTTCCAAAGACCTAAGGGTCCGAAGAACCTCAAGGTTCTCAAGATCCAAGGGTCTAAAGAACCTCAAGGTTCCCAAGACCTAAGGGTCCGAAGAACCTCAAGGTTCCAAAGACCTAAGGGTCCGAAAAACCTCAAGGTTCTCAAGATCCAAGGGTCCAAAGAACCCCAAGGTTCCCAAGGCCTAAGGGCCCAAAGAACCTCAAGGTTCCAAAGACCTAAGGGTCCGAAGAACCTCAAGGTTCTCAAGATCCAATGGTCCAAAGAACCCCAAGGTTCCCAAGGTCTAAGGGCCCAAAGAACCTCAAGGTTCCAAAGACCTAAGGGTCCGAAGAACCTCAAGGTTCTCAAAATCCAAGGGTCCGAAGAACCTCAAGGTTCCTAAGACCTAAGGGTCCGGAAAGCCTAAAAGCTCCTACTCCTCCAAGATTTAATGGGTAAGGCCTCAGGGCCCAAATAAGAAACTCAAGGGCCTAGACCTTGAAAACTTCCGAGTTCGAAGCAACAAGAACCTAAGGGTTCAAATCAGATCGGAACCCATCAGTTCCCGACAACGATTTTCCGCAAGGATTGATCTCCCCCGGAGTCATCTAATCAAGCAACTAGATGTCAAAACCATAAAGCAGTGCAAGGATCAAAGAAAGGACGGAGTAAAAGCAAAAATCAGTAGATATTATTAATCCTTATTCGGAGGGGAGAAAGCTACAAAAAAAAATCCAAAAAAACGACAACATAAAACAAGAAAAAGCATTGAAGAAATATTCAAAGATTCGACTCCCGGCGAGAAAAAGGGAAAACACCATGACCACCTTCACCGCTCCCCGAATTTCGGATTGGACCTCCAACAGGCTCCCATCGGCCGGATCCCCCGAACAGCTCATGCTGACCAGCACTCCTCATCGACCACTCTCTAACAAGATCCTGACGAGCATACTCTCGAGCCCTCTGCACGATAAGAGCCTGGTTGGAAATCACTTCCCGAAGCTGCCTCCGGAGGAAAAGAATCTCTTCATGTGGAGGAACACGCCGACCTAAACTGGGGAAGCGATCCCTGCCAACATCCCTCGGAGCCAAAGAAGCCACCACCGGAAGGACGGAAAGAAACAAGTTACGAGATCTCCTCCTTTGGTGCCGAGTTCTACAGTATTCCTCGTACACTGACAATATCGAAGCCGTAGGGATCCCACCTGGAAAACAAAGACTCCGCCAAACTACGGCTAGAACGAAAGGACCAAGTATGAGAAATTCCATTACCCCAAATACGGTTATGACGCAGCGATATCGGATGCATCAAGAACAGAATCCAGCGAAAGCGCCAAGGAATACCTCGCTCCAACTTCACCAAAGTCTCACCAGCCTAGATAACCGGTCGGGCCACCTCTGCAAGAAGAAAAATTCGACATAATTCAGCAAACACAATACCCATGTCCAAGGATAACCAGGAACACCTTCGACCTTCATAAACACATATCTCCTCTCCCAGGAATCGTTTGAAGGAAAGCTACCCCTAAGACCTCGAGGGGGTTCATCCACCAAAGGTTCACCATCTCGGGACCATATTTGGTAAAAGCCTCCCTTACTTGGCAAGGGAACAAAGGAGTAAGAATACAAGACTTCAGACAACCCGAAAGGAATACTGTGGAGCTCTCCTAACACCTGGATAGCCATCAGAGTACGCCATGTAGCAGGCGTAAACTGCGAAGGGAAACACCCAAAGTACGAAGCCACCTCCGCGATCAAAGAAGGAATCCCCCCTCTAAAGCCGGCCTCCAAATAAGCCTCAAAAATCGCTATCTCGTCCCTTCCTCCATCAGGAGCTCGCTCGAACTCTCCAGCACACCTGATCCCCATCGTATCAGGTAAGGAATATCTACGGCGGATCCCCGCCAGATCACCTTCCCTAATATTAGACCTCGGGCCATCTTCATCTTCACTCGAAGCATCGAAAGAACAGAAGCGACGAGGGCGAACAGGGGCTAGGGGAACTCTTTCATCATCGGTTCCCGAAACCACGCTAGGTGTTAGAATTGGGGAATCAAAAGGATCACCAAACAAGCGACGGGGCCTGACACGTCCGCCAACACCGGGGGTAGGGAATGATTTCATGAAAGTCGGAACATTCGACATCTACTTCCAATAAGAAGGACAGGGGAAAACCTAAATTCGTGTTGTCCAAAGGCGTCAAAACATCCGATTATATACCTGGAACGACTTTCCATTTTTGGAGAAGGGAAAGAAAGAAAGAAAAAGGAAAGGCAAAAGAATTTGGAAGATACTCGCGATTCTCGGCAAATTTCCAAAATTATCTCCAAAACACTTCGCCGACCTAGCATCATCACGAGCGGGCCACGGTCCTTATTTCCCCTGAGGCCCATTCCAACTAAGCGATCATATTTCAAATTAACTCCTCATGTTGCCTAGACTCCAAACCCTTCTCCTGCTGGAAGAAATGGCATCAAGACTCAAGGCTACATATTATCCCTTGATCCCTACGAAGCGATCAAGGAATAAGGGGCAAACTGTTGGGGAAAAATATCCAAGGCTAGAGTTTTCTCCAGCCTCCGAAGGGGCCTCGACTTCCAGGCCCTCGTTTGGAAAGGACCCAGGGTCCCTCCTCGACTTAAAGAACCCATCTCCACCAGGTGGCACCAGGGCCCGACCTCCATTTGACAAGTACCCAGGGTCCAGTTCCTGTATCGAGGAACCAAGGCCCAGACCTTGCCGTAAGGACCAAGGAACCAATCCTCCGCATGAATATGGAAGTTTCCCAAATCAAGGGGAAACTAATATATTCCTAAATATTACAGAAGCCGTCGAAGATTGACCGACTTACATCCACTATAAAAGGGGAACCCAAACCCTAGAACAAGAGATCGACACTTTGGGGCTTAGAGATTATAGAGTTAGGCTAGAAAACTAGGGTTTATACACCCAATACGTTGTAACGCCAAACACACTCAATAATACATCTCTTTGCCTCGATTTCTATTCTTAAAACACATACAAACTCGTATCCATTCATTAGTCTTCCAGTGTTCCGTAGTACTAAAACGACCCTACACAAAAATATCATAACACCCATAACGTTGTAATCCTACATATACTCAATAATATACGCCTCTTTGCCTCGATTTATATTCTAAACACACATAAACACTCACAAATATATTGGTCTTCTTGTGTTCCGTAGTACTTAAACGACCCTACACAAAAATACCATAACACCAACCTAACAGACAGCAGGAACCATAGTTATAACATAATAAAAACATGTCCACAAAACCAATAACCTGAACACTAATAAAGCTAATTTTATTCCAAAACGCATACTGGATGAAACCTTCACCAGCATGCCAAGTGACGACAAGGAAAGAAAGACAGTGAGCCAATAGACTCAGCAACAGAACTAAAGTACAAATGCTCATGGAGCTTATTAATTAACAAAATAAAAGAGAAACCACAGACAGAACCCAATTCTGCAAGGAGAAGACCTCCTGTAAGGTTGTATGATTCATGAAACTTAGGTCTTTGGATGACTTGTTGTCGGGTTTGAGGAACCCTTACCATCACCGAATCGCATCCCCTGCTTCGGGGCCTTCTTACGAGGGGAAGCTAACGCTCTTGCCATCCTCAACTTACTACTCGCGACGTTACTCGGAGAAGGCTTGATAGATCTTTTCTTGGGTACCTGCTTCTTCTCAGCCTCTCTAGTCTCTCCGTCCTTTTCCTCCTTTCTCTCTTCCATTTCCTCTGTGGCCTCCTGTTTCTCTCCCAAGTCCTCCGTATCCTCCACCATATCTCCTTCCTCTATAGCTTGTTTCAGCTCTGCTTCTTCCTCCTCCGTAAGATCATCAGCAGCATCAAAGTCAAGGCCGTGCTCTCGACAATGTTCCCGAAATCTCATCCCATTCCATATCCTCCTCTTTAGTATCAGAAGCATGACTCTCTAGAAGACTTTGTACCTGTCTTTGTCCCTGCTCTGTATCAACCGGATTTGACATCACTTAACCCGTAGCTTGTGTCATAAGCAACTACTCTTGGAAACCTTGTGAAGGCAATGTCTCCTCCACCACCTCAATCTCCCCTTCCTCCCTCAGCTCGTTGATTGAAGCCTGTTGAAACTGATGAGAATTACCATGAATTATAGGTGCTCCTGAGTTTCCATCCCTTCCACCTTCCTGTGATGCAGATCTGTGCGTTCCTTCCCCATCTCCCCAAAAATCTCCTATTTCCCTCTGCGTCTTCCTGTTATTGCGATCCGTAGTACGGACCCACTTTGTGTTACTCTCCTCCAGCATCTTTCCCTTGCCCTTTTTGTAGTAGTCTTGTCCTTTCCTGTCACCACCATGGTTATTACCACTGCCATTTCCGTTAATCACAACTCCCTTATAGCTCCTCGCGTGATCATCGTGTTTCCCCGCTTCATGCCATCCCCCATTTCCATTGTGATTCTCCGTCCTTTCGTCTCGACTACCACCACCCTTATACAGTGAGCACTTGATCTTCTTATGACACATACTCCCACACAGCTCACAATATCCAAACAGCTTTGCATATCTTAGAGGGAGAAGATACTCCTCTTCCTCATAGTACTCGCCTCCCTTGAAGTCAATTTAGGTCTCGAAATAAAGTTCCTTAAACGCGTTGACAATCACCAAAACCCGCATCTGGTCGAGATCTACAGCCTCTACCTTTCCTATAGCTCCACAATTGTTTTAAGAGTATCCACAGTCCTGAACTCCGTCGGCACGTCCAGCACTCTTACCCAAAAAGGAATCTCCGATGGAAAATTAGGAGATCTCTTAGGTTGCCACTTAGCCAAAGCGAGCATCCAATAATCAAAATGGTACGGCTGAAGCCTTAGGACCCCTTCCATGTCTTCCTCCCTTTCGAAAATAAATTGGAACTTTCCCATTCCAAGATCCTTTCCTGTTACACGACCCTCCAATTTCCAGATCTTGGGCATTTTTGTGAGCAAAGCTGGCATCTCCTGCGCAGCCGGGTTCATGCACCTCCTCAGAAGTACCCTCGAACACGACTTGATCAAGGCCGAGTTGTCAAAATGAGCTACCGACACCTTCAATCTCTTACGATTGCCTTCACCATTCCTCTCATCCCCTTTAGACCCCATGAGTCTTCCCTGAGACATATTGAAACCAAAGAAGATAAGACCTTTATGACACAATGAATTTAGAACAAAGAGATGTAAGAAACCGATGAAGTAAAGGTTCATCTCGCTATTTATTTTATAGTGTTGCCAAATTTCCAAAAAATCTGCAAATCATAATCTTTAATCAACTCAAATCGTAAAATAGAGGAAAGGATTAAGATTGATGATCTGTCTAGGGATCTTAGACTCCCCAAAGACTCTTCATTCTGTAAAGATCGTATCCCCCAGTTTCCATATTGAAGATAATAGAAATCAATTGTTGTGTGAAAAGGAATCACAACCATCCCAAAAATCTCACCTTTATGCCATTGTGATATGATCGATATAATGATCAAAATCGCCATTCTTTTCTTTGATAACCCAATATTTTCCGAAATCTCCACCACGCGATGCCTCCTCTTGCCATTAACTCCGTTGATATCCGGCAAGATTCTCTAATCAAAGATACCCCGACTCGATCTTTGAAGATCCGTTAATCCCAATCCCATCTCGATCTGATTTCCTAATCCAATCCCCGGATCCCACCATCCCGATAGCATATGAGAACCCTAGAAGAATATCGCCTCTGCCGTCACCACTGTTGAGAGAGAAAACGTTTTTTTTTTTTATTTTAATGTTACCAACTGCAAATTACAAAACAACAGATAAAATAACAATTTAACCAAGGAATGGTGGGCTAGTGGTCTTGAGGCAGATAAGGACCCGCGTTTGAATACCTCATGTGGCCACAGAATGCTTTACGCTCTCCTTAAGTTGAGTTAAGTGTGACGTAGGGGCCATCCCGTCCCTTAAATAATGGGTATTTAGTGCCGGCTGGTTCCAGGCCAGGGGATTAGTCGGTTGAGTTAAACCCGGCGTAGGTGCTATCACGTCCGCCTTCAAGCCTCCTGTTTAAGAAAAATAACAATTTGAAGAAAATTACTTCTGAACCATCTTCTTCGATAATAAAGTTTTGATGCGATTACTAACATCAAACAAACAACCATTTCTATCTTCTTCTTTGATAGAAGAATAGAGGAAATCGGCCAAGTTACCCCATAGGCAATATGGCAACCATACATCACTATTTTAGAACAGAGGGAAAAAGAATTCCAGAATTATTGATTTGTTATCATGTAGTTGGGAAAAAAACTACAAAAAATGAAGCTTATTACACTCTCGTCAGCTAAGATGATCTCCATGGTGTCACCTGTTTGTTGTTTCCATGTGTGTAGCACCTTCACAAGCATTGCCCGAGTTGTTTTCCGAGGCCTCAAATCTCAAAGTTTGTTGTTTCTTGACTTTGGAATACCTCGCAGCGGTTATGTAGAATAAATCTTAGGTAGAGTGAGGTTTTTCAATTTAAACCTGATATCTTGTATATTTTCATTGTTTTAGTTATTCATTCATATGCATTTTCATCATATATAATAAGATTTAGACATGTTTAGGTTGCATTTTGCATACATAAATCTTCATTAGGTATTGGAACACCACATGGAGTTCTTGGAGACATTTGGAAGCAATGTGATCAAAAAAGAGGTGAAAGATGAGAATGGATGGAGGCCTTAGAGAAATCTTCTGTTGCTAAGATTTTGTGGAGACACCGGAAATTGAGTTATCTTTCTAATGGAAGTGATTTCAAGTCATTTGGAGATGTAATGGAGGAGTTATGATCAATTTACTAGAGGCATATTCATCCTGGTCGAGCACCGCAGAGTGACCTTCCGGAGCGACCTCCTAAAGTAGCTTCCAACCAGAGCGACCTTACCAGAGCGATCTACCCAAGTCGCTCGCGTTTGGACGTCTCGGAGACACAAAAATGGAGGCTGGAGCGACCTCTCAGAGCGACCCCCCGAGGTCGCTCCCAACCCAAGAGCGACTTCCTGGAGTGACCCACTAAGGTCGCTTCGCGTTATCTGCTGCACGATTTTAATATTTTTCAAGGACCTTTTTGTAATTTTTATGCACGTTTATACTCTGAAAAACCTAATGTTTAAGTATGTTGTAGCCACCATTGCCAGATTATCGTTTTTTCTATTGAAGAACACATAAACTCTCTGAAGAAAGAATCTATTTTTGCTTGATTGTTATTGTTTTTTTTTTCTTCTATATCTCTACATGATTAATCTGAAATCCATCAAGGGTTTAAGAATAATCATGGAGATTAGTGAGTAATCACTTGTTGAATTCATGGATTAGGGAGATTAGGGGTAATTAGGCTAGTTCTAGGATGTTTTAGGCGTAGATCAATCCCAAACCTTGCTAGTAGAGTAATCTTATTGCTTCTTCTGAGTTGGCCACTCAAAAGTTGATCTCTAGAAATTTCCCACCCACAAGGTGTTTGATGAAATGTCTGAGACAACTCTACTAGGCTCTTAATGCATCTTGCCAAAGACATTTGTTGTTAAGAGTGTTAGGATAGCTATTAGACTTGTTCTTAATGATTGCTTTCATGTCATTCAACCAAAGACATTTGACGTTTGGGATATGTTAGCAAATGAGCATTCATCTAGACATAGAGCTTGCTTAGAATTGTGTTTAGGCTTAAGGTTGATAGTTTGATTGTTTACTTGTTATCCATAGTTCGAAACTTGATCACCCAAAGTCAAATTCCCTTTACCTATGAGTTCTACTTTCCAATAGTTAAGAAAGTTATCATTATGTTATTGCATTCTAGTATTAGTTTAAAATCATTCAAATATCTGGTTCCACTTAGATTAAATAAGTACTTGCATTCTCATTGTTTTGAATCCTTTAAAATTGGTTCGACAACTTCCCTATACTACATCATTTGTCTTAGGAGCCTTGAAAACTCCTAACATCAAATTGGCGCCATTACCATATTATGAGTAGATTTAAACATTGAGATTTAGTAGCTTGTTTGAGACTAAGTCATTTTTATTTTCGTTGGTTACTGATTCTCTTTCTTCATCTACCTTTGATTTACAGGTGTATGCACTTGAGGAGCAAGGGTCCAACAAACCTAGTTCCAAGAGCTTCAAACATCAAAGTTTTAGAGAGAGAGTGTGCTAGAAAGAGAAGAGAGGAAGAGCAACAGGCTCAGATACAGAGGTTGGAAGACCCAGCTCAGAACAATGTTCCGCCCCAGGGGCAGCTCAGCCGGCTCGACCTATTGGTGCTTATGACCGTCCAAACAAGCACGGTCAACTGTTGGGAATCCGCGCACCATATGTGGCAGCCAACAACTTTGAGATCAATTCAGGGTTGCTCAACACCATTGAGAACAACAAGTACCATGGTCTGGCTGCAGAGAACCCATTTGACCACTTAGACATCTTCGATAGGTACTGTGGGCTATCCAAAACCAATGGTGTGTCTGAAGATGCTTTAAAGCTCAAGTTTTTCCCTTTCTCTCTGGTGGACAAGGCACGATAGTGGGAGAAGTCTCTGCGAAGAGATTCCATCACTACCTGGGAAGACTGCAAGAATGCTTTCTTGGAAAGGTTCTTCTCTACTTCTAGAACTGCTGAATTGAGGAACGAGATTTCTGGATTCAAGCAAAAGAAATTGGAAGGATTCAGTGAAGCGTGGGAGAGATTCAAAGACTACCAAGCTCAATGCCCACACCATAGTTTCAGCAAGGGAAGTTTGCTAAGCACATTCTACAGATCTGAACAACAAATTCTCACACCTTGCTTCTGTAGTCAAGACTTTAGAGAATCAGTTTGCTTCTATGGCTTCCACCTCCAAGCAGCCAATCGGAACTCTACCAGGGAAACCATACCTGAATCCCACAAAGTACTGCAATGTTACCCTCTCGACTACTTCTTCTTCAGAGATTGAGTTGAGTGAACACAAGAAAGAGGTAGAAGAGATTGAAAAACTTGTGTTTGGAACTGAGATTGGACAGGTTGAGCAACATATTGTGACAAGATGTTTGCAGCTAAGGTTGTGAAGAGAGATGTACACAAGGCTGAGATGGTCACGCAGGAGGACACCACTGAGGTTGAGCAGTCACCTTATGATAAACTCCCATTTCCACAGAGGGTCCTCACCAAAGCTCAGAAGAAGGTCATCTCCAAGTTCAGGAAAGATCTTAGTGATGTTGGGGTAAAGCTTCCAGAGATCTCGGGCATGCGAGAGGCTCGTGTACAAATGATGCTCGTCCAGGACATTCTAACTCACAAAGATAAGGTAGCAGAGCTTCTGGACTTCTCTACCCTGCAACTTGATCCATAAGTCCCACCAAAGTCTCTTCCTAAACAAGAACACTAGGGGATGTTTACTTTGTCTTGCTCCCTTGGTAAGCTCACTTTTGATGATGCTCTTGTTGATTCTGGTGCAAGTGTGAATGTTATATCCATGGAGATGGTGAAAATTCTAGGGATTGAGAGCATGGAGCCAAACAAATCTTTACTACAGTTTGGGGATTCTTCTTCTACAACCCCAATTGGTCTCATCAAGGATTTCACTTTGAAGATTGGAGCATGCACCATCCATGTTGACCTCACTGTTCTGAATATGGCAGCTGTAAAGAGGTTCCCACTCATCTTTGGCACTCCATTTCTCACAATTGTAGGAGCTTGCCTAGACTTTGATAACAAGAAGGTCGCACTACTCAAAGTGAACAAACCTGTCTCATATCCACTTCAGCCCCTAGAGATGAAATCTGTGTATTGTAGAACAATCACTTGTGAAGCATCATCCATTGAGAAACCAAAGGCTGAAGTGCAGGATGTTGAGAAAGAAACTCTTGCTGGAGGGTCCTCTAAACTGATGGGTGATGAGCACTTGGAAAGTGCTAAAAAGGAGGAGGTGAGTAGAGCCACAAAGGCTAGTTATGACAAGAAGAAGATGATGAAAGAACCTCACCCTCCACCTCTTGATACACTGCCACACACTCTCACTCTTCACCCAATGAAGCTTAAGGATGGAGCTATTAAATACAAGACCAGATGTAAGGGAAAGACTGCATCATTCTCAAGTGCAAGGACCATCATCACTCCTCAGCTCCAAGATGATCCAATCAAGCTTCAAGAGCTCCTCTCTCAGGTCCTCCCCATCACTCTTAATAGTGGGAAGGACCCCCCTTCTCCACTCTCCATTTGAGGTACCACTCCACCACCTTACCCTTGTATATACCAGTTTTTCTCTACATTTTAGTTTCTTTTGGGTGTCTCTCTCTCACTCACACAGAGACTGTGTGATTCAAATGTGGGGAAGGTACCAAGTATTTGATCATGTTTGCTTTGATGATTTTGAGTCTCATGCATTATATTTTACATTCTTATTTTCATAGAAAAACCAAAATAAAAAATAAAAAAAAATTAAAATCCGCAAAAATAATCATTTAGTATATCATTTGGATCTTTAGGATTGAGTCTAGAAGCATATAGGTTGCATTCATGCATTAGGGGGATATCAATCTTGTATAGAGCTCATGCTAAGTACTGAATTTGATGACCTTTGTAATCATGGCAAGTAGCTTGAGCATCCTATAGAAAGCTTGTAGACTTCGAGCCTTGAAATCTCTTCTTGAAACTCATTTGATTGTTTGAAACTCTCTCTTTGAAGCAAGCTCCTATTTTAACTAAACCTGATGTCTCTTGCTTATGGTGCTTTGTATACTAAGTCATGGATATACACACTTGAGTTGTCCCATCTGTTTTACCAATCTTTTTGACAAACTCAAGGGATATTCCACTCCCTAAACGCATACCTCCTTTTAAAGCCATCATTATTTGTTGAGTGAGGCATTTTTGGAAAGCTCTACATGTGCGTAATGTTGAGAGTATTGGGAACGAAAATGCTTAGTGTCCATTCTTGCTAGATTAGTCACTCTATTGTATAACTATAGGAAGGGGGTGACTGTTGTGATTGTGATTTGGGAATATGAAAGGTTTGACTATTTGTGCTTAAATGACTAGTCTTTATGGGATAAGTGGAGAAGTATCTAGCTCTTGTTGTGAAAAGTTTTGGCCCAAAAAAAAAACAAATTCGAATAAACAAAAAAAAAGAAAGAAAGAAAAAGGGGGTTAGCAAAGTTGTTAGAAGCTAAGATTTGTTTAAAAATTGTGAAAAATCCCTTATTGATTTCAAAAAGAAAGAGTTTGATGTGAAAAATGTTCTTGGGATCTTTTGGTGAGAGATGTGAGTTGGGTTTGACATTGGGGAATAATTGAATAACTTGTATGTTTGGGAAAGTGTATAACAATGGAGATTGAGCATTGTATGCATGAGTTGATCCCTTTCTTAGATATATTATGTGCAATGTCAATGCTACTTTGTTTTGAGAGTGAACCACCTTAAAAAATCATTTTAAACCTCTTGATTCATTTTGCACTAAAGTATTTTCCTTACCAAACCAATGACTTGGACCATTTGACTATTTGTGAGATTTCAATTGAGTTTGCTTTATGAATGTTAGAGATATGGTGGATTTGTGGTTTGTTGATGCATGATTAATGAGTGTAGAGATCAAAGGAGCTGGGATAGGCGTAGAGAAGTTAGAGATGGATAAAATCTTTGTTATTGCTATTTGGTATGATTATGCAAGGTTGTTAGGTTGAGAACTAAGAATATTTTTTTTTTTTGATTATGAGTCCCCATCTTCAAACCTCTTCTCCTTGGTTCTTGAAAGTTTACTTGTGGACAAGTAAATGACTAGTGTGGGGGAGTTGATATCTTGCATATTTGCATTGTTTTAGCTATTCATTCATAAGCATTTTCATCATATAGAATAAGATTTATACATGCTTAGGTTGCATTTTGCATACATAAGTCTTTATTAGGTATTGAAACACCACATGGAGTTTTTGGAGACATTTGGAAGCAATGTGATCAAAAAGGAGGTGAAAGATGAGCATGGATGGAGGCCTTAGAGAAATCTTCTGTTTCTAAGGTTTTGTGGAGACACCCGAAATTGAGTTAGCTTTCTAATGGAAATGGTTTCAAGTCATTTGGAGATGTAATGGAAGAGTTATGATCAATTTACTAGAGGCATATCCATCATGGTCGAGCACCGCAGAGTGACCTTCCGGAGCGACCCCCTAAGGTAGCTCCCAACTAGAGCGACCTACCCAAGTCGCTCGCGTTTGGACGTCTCGGAGACACAAAAATGGAGGCTGGAGCGACCTCTCAGAGCGACCCCTCGAGGTCGCTCCCAACCCCAGAGCGACTTCCTGGAGTGACCCTCTGAGGTCGCTCCGCGTTATCTGCTGCACGATTTTAATATTTTTAAGGACCTTTTTACAATTTTTTATGCACATTTTTACTTTGAAAAACCTAATATTTAAGTATGTTGTAGCCACCATTGGCAGATTATCGTTTTTTCTATTGAAGAACACATAAACTCTCTGATGAAAGAATCTCTTTTTGCTCGATTGTTATTTTTTTGTGATTTCTCTTCTATATCTCTACATGATTAATCTGAAATTCATCATGGGTTTAAGAGTAATCATGGAGATTAGTGAGTAATCACTTGTTGAATTCATGGGTTAGGGAGATTAAGGGTTATTAGGCTAGTTCTAGGATGTTTTAGGTGTAGATCAATCCCAAACCTTGCTAATAGAGTAATCTTACTGCTTCTTCTGAGTTGGCCACTCAAAAGTTGATCTCTAGACATTTTCCACCCACAAGGTGTTTGATGAAATGTCTGAGACAACTCTACTAGGCTCTTAATGCATCTTGCCAAAGACATTTGTTGTTAAGAGTGTTAGGATAGCAATTAGACTTGTTCTTAATGATTGCTTTCATGTCATTCAACCAAAGACATTTGATGTTTGAGATGTGTTAACAAATGAGCATTCATCTAGACATAGAGCTTGCTTAGAATTGTGTTTAGGCTTAAGGTTGATAGTTTGATTGTTTACTTGTTATCCATAGTTCGAAACTTGATCACCCAAAGTCAAATTCCCTTTACCCATGAGTTCTCCTTTCCAATAGTTAAGAAAGTTATCATTTTGTTATTACATTCTAGTATTAGTTTAAAATCATTCAAATATCTGGTTGCACTTAGATTAAATAGGTACTTGCATTCTCATTGTTTTGAATCCCTTAAAATTGGTTCGACAACTTCCCTATACTACATCAGTTTAGGAGCTTTGAAAACTCCTTGAAAAAAAAGCATTTAGATTGCATCCATGCATTGGGAGAAACCTAGAAGAGAACACATGGCTAGAACTCAACTTGACACCCTAGCTAAACATATCAAGTAGCTTAAGCATCTCTTGAAAAAGCTTGTAAGCTTCGAGCCTTGAAAACTCTTCTTGAAACATGTTTTCTTGCTTGATATTGGCATTGTTCTTGAAACCTGCCCCAATCTCAACTTGGCTTAATGAACTTAATTTCTCTTGGATATGGGCACTTGCATACTTCATCATAGATTTCATACACATTTGGGTTATCTTTTTCCATTGTACCACTCTTTGTTAACCCAAATGGTACTCCCATACCCTTGTACCCTTACCATTCTTTGAAGCCAACATTGATTTTTTTGAGTGAGGCATTTTTTGTGAAAGCTTGTCATGTGCAAAATCTTGAGAGTATTAGGAGCGACAATGATTTGTTCTTATCTTTGACTAGCACTAGGACCTCATTTGAGCTAGCACTTAGGATTGGTTATGGGTATGTAAGCTTGATTTTGATCTTGGGATTGGGATGTGAGAGAAAGGTGAAAGAAATGAACCAAAAGAGTGAGAAAAAGAAAAAAAAAGCCATTAGGGATATAAAAAATGAGAGAAGCTATAGTGTTTATAAATATAATCTCCTTTAGAATCAAAGGAAAAGAAGCATGAAAAGAGTGGGAAAAAGAAAAAAAAAGAGGTAAGTAAAAAAAAAGAGTCCCTAGTTGGTTAAAATAAGAAAAGAATGAGTGTTCATTTGGTGAGTGAAAAAAATGTGATTTTTGGGTGTTTTGAATGAAAGAGGAGTGAGATTGTCATCAAGAAAATGGTAGAGTTTGAAATATTTAGAAAATGGGTAGAATGATGAGAAAAAGTCATTGTATGCATGAATTGCTAATTTTCTTAGATAAATTTTGCATAATGTTCAAGCTCTTATTTTTGAGTGTAAGTCACCATAAAAAAATGCATTTAAAACCCTCTCTTCTTTCACAATAGACCATTTTCTCTCACCAAACCAAATGATTGAGATCAAGTCCCCATTTGTGAGAATTCACCTTGAGTGTGTATGTGTGAATCAATGTGAGAGTTGGTTAAAAGAACTTGTTAATTGATGAGCATTGCAACTTGTGTAAAGACATAAGAGTTTTGATAGACCTAGAGAAGCTAGAGTGTAATAAAAAAATTTTGCTCATGCTATTTGCTATGTTTTTCTTAGAATGTCAAGTTGAAAGCTAGAAAGCGTTCTATTGGTTATAAGTTCCAAATTTCAAATCCCATCTCTTTGATTGATCATGATTGTTTACTTGAAGACAAGTAAAAGACTAGTGTGGGGGAGTTGATATCTCATGATTTTAATAGTTTTTAGATTCATTTTTTAGTTTGTTTTGATCATTATAAATTGCATTTAGATCATTATATTGCATTTGCATACTCATTTGCATATAATAGGGGTTGGAGTGCACAATTGGAAATTTTGGGTCAAATGACGAGGTCATTTCTGCACATTTGAAAGTTCAAGGGTCAAAGTGAATATAATCAAAACTCCAGGGACCAATGTCGCAAATTAATGGAATATCTCCATTGTTGTTCGATCCCTTCTCCGTGACGAGAAACGACGGCTGCGATGGGGAGAAGCGAGGACTCCGGAGCATCAGGACAGGCTGCCACGGCTCGAGCTGTGGTCACGACGGTGCTGCTGGCTGGAGCACGAGCTCAGCCATGAACGGCGAGTTGCAAACGACTTGGATTCCGACGTCACCATGGATCCACGACCGGAGAACTTGATGGCGTCGACGTCAGAGCTCATGGTCGAGCACAGGAAGACATCGACTGGAGCTCTCGGACATGAAGGAGAAGCCACGGTGGCTAAGTGAAGACGAAGAAGAAGTTGGAGCTCGCGACGTGAGGAGGCTTGGTCACAGCGACTTGATGCAGCAACATGGACACATCGCTGGGAAACGGAGCGACCACCCGGATCGAGCTCATCAACCCGCTCGGCTTTACAGCTTGTTGAAGCAAACCATCTGGAGCGACCACATGGAGCGAGGTATCAAGGTCGCTGCGGACGCAGTCTCAATGTGTTGACCGGTTTATTCTGGTTTTACCCGGTTTACTTAATTGAACCAGCTCGAGTTTGGCCTTTCTTATATATAGTTTTAGACCTAGCCCCTTATTTTTATCTCATTTCTCTCTCTAGACTTTGCCACCTAAAAAGTGAAAGTTTTGACGCATTTCTCTCTCTTTCAAAAGTTGATCATTAGGCATTTTCCACCTAAAAAGTGTGATGATATGTCTGAGACAATTCTCCTAAGCTTTTAGTGTACTTTGCCAAAGACATTTGTTGTTAAAGATGTTAAGATAGCTATTAGAATTGTTCTTAATGATTTCCTTCATATTATTCAACCGAAGACATTTGATGTTTGAGATGTGTTAGCAAATGAGCATTCATCTAGACATGAAGCTTACTTAGAATTGTATTTAGGCTTAAGGTTGAAAGTTTGATTGATCATTTGCATTCTTTAGTTCGAAACTTGATCACCCTATATCAATTATCCTTACCCATGGATCCATTCTTAGCATTTGATTGAGTTCTTGTATTTGTTTCTTGATTGGATTTGAGATCACCTTGTTTTTATTTTTAGAATCTTAGCTTATTACAAATCATCCTCCATCTTCTTGTTTGCTTAGATTAGAAAAACTTGTGTATTCTTGGTGTTATAAATCTATAGTTCTCTGTGGCTCGACAACCTTTCTATACTATCATTTGACTTGGGAGCCTTGAAAACTCCAACCATCAAAACCGTGGAAAATATGAAAATTCTACCTAACAGAACCTAAAATATGGCATATGCCTAATTTTGTTGTTGCCTTTAATGATGAAATTTAATTTGGTTGCTATAGTTTATGAGAATCGTATATATAATTAAATTGTTTAAGATTTACTAATGAAACTAAATCTAATTAAACCTGTGAATATTCAATAAATCTGTGATCAAACATGACAAATATATCAAAACAAATCTGTAGAAACCAATTAAGTCTATAGAATTTAAGATAAATTTGTCGCCAAAGAAAATAAAAATAAGTTTGAGGCTACATAAATCTTAATAAAATAATTCTGTGAGTAATGACATTTTTGTAATTATTATTTTTGATAACAAATTACTTAAGGGTAAAATAGTTATAAAACTTAAATTAGTAAAAAAAAGTTAGAGTCTTTCTAGTTATAAACTGATAAAGTAAGGCTAAACTAGAAAAAATTCTTAAAAGAATTTACAAAACAGAGATTTTCATTAACATTTTTTAAGTTATTTACAAAACATGACTTTTCATTTATTAACCACTAAAATCACAGGTCCAAGAAAAACAATGATTTTCTATTTACACACCGAATGGGCTTTCGATATTTTTTAATAACCCATCTTGATTTCGATGAAATATTTTATAGAAACATAAATTCAAAATCAAAATCGACATATTAGTTGGTATTGATTATATTCTCTTAAATTGGTACAAACAGAAACATAAATCTATATTTTCCTAATGCTATCGATAGATATTTCTAAAAAGAGTATATTCTCTTGAATTGATACAACAAATTTATTAATTATATTTATTATTAACTACATATTCTATTTAAATTCACATATTTTGAGGGTGAGATCAAAACAAATCCATGAATATTTGATACAATAAATGTGAAAGATAGTATATAAAAATAATTTTTTTTGATTTAACTAAGATTTCCAAATTCTAATTCCAACAGATTTTGGAAACTATAAACAATCTGTAAAACACTTAATATTCGGAACCTCCTAAAAATATTTTTTTTTATTATATACAACTGTTCGTTTCTTAAAATATCTAAACTGCTTCTCTTTAAATGCAAAACAACCGTGCATATAGGAGATATTACTAACTATATGTTTCTAACAATATATCGGGTCATTTAATTGGATTTTGTCACACCAATAAAATCTCTTGATCAATTGGGTAAATTCCATCGAATATAATTTTCATTTAAGAACTTTGAAACCGACTTGCCTAACTTCTATATATACATCAATAGTGACCGTAAGTTTTTTCACCTCCCTATCCTAAGCAAAAACTATTAAAACAGCAGTATGACCAATTGATTAAAAGTTGTGTCCAACTATTATTTTTTCATATTATCTACTTAAAAAAATATACCATACATTTTGTAACCTTTCTTTCTCCCTTAATTCTAGGACACGCACGACCTATTACTTGGCCAAAAGGTAAACTACAAAACCATTCATTTTATGTAGAGTAAATTACAGAAAAAAATAATATCTAAGCGACGCAACAAACATAAGTTGCAGCCGTTGGGATTGTATAGTTAGACCGTTTAGACTATTATACTCAACATCTGATATTATAATTCTCTTATAAATTATAGTATTTTATGGTACATGCTATAATTAAGCATAACTGTATATATATGTGTGTTGTTTATAGTTTGTATTGCAATATACTTTTGACAAACTAAGATATTCAATATATTTTATATTTCAAAATAAGGCTTCAATTTGCATTCATAAATTTATGATTGGAAAGTTAACAACAAAATAGTAATCAGATCCAGACATATTTACATGAAAAAAAAAAAAAAAATACAAGCCAACACTATATACGCGTTTGAAGTACGGATTAATATCTAGAATAGAAACACATGATTATAAAAAAAATGGGCATACGAGAAAATGATTTCAAAGAAAGGAATGTATACCAAATCAATTTTTAAATTGCTATTATTTTATAAAATAGATAAAATAGATTTTATTTAAGATTTATACACAAATATGATTACAAAGAAATATATAAATATGAAAATTAAGATTTTTAAAAAACTATTTAAAGCAAAATATATATCCACCCATAATGCGGGTCTAGACTATCTCAAATCCTTAAAAAAAAATAGTTCCATTTGAAATTAAAAAATAAATCATCTAAAATAAATTTAATTATATTAAAGAAAAATGTTTAAAACATACAATATTGATTTTATCAATACAGGGCAAGTAAAAATATAAATGTTTTTATTTCAATAAAATTTTAAAAACAAAATTAGTGGGAAATAAGTTTAACAATGGATTAAATAAACAAATTATAATGCAGGTTATAATTATTTGGAGTTTTCCAAAATTTAGTCCTATTTAAAATAACAGAAATGTCATATAAATAAATTTAAGACGAAATTTCATAAGAAAATTAAAATATATAATTTATTAAAGATCATAATTTTCTTTACGTAAAATATTTTTTAACAAAAAATATACCTGCCCTTCTAAGGACGGGTCAGAATGAAGTATTCTATTATGAAAATCACCTCTTATTAGATGAAAGTATGAGTGCTTAATACATACGTTTAGTTTTTTGTTGTTGTTGTTGTTGTATTTCGATTTGTTTAGTCTTTATGATCTTTTACATTTTTTGTTAATCATGTTCCTCATTGTTAATTATTACATCGATTTCATAATATATTTGCAATAGTTTAAATCACTCAAAATATTAAATCGTTATTGCAGGTGTTGTTGGTCAGGTTACAGATTTAGGATAGCACTGAAAAGAGTTCAATGTTCAGCCAAAGCAAGATTGAAACTCGAGTATACTCTCTGAAACATCAAGTCGGTAACGTAGATTTCTCTCTCATATTTTAAAATTTTGATACATTAAAATTATATGCATACCTTTTCATTTTTTTTTAACTTTGAAGAAAACTGTTACTTATATGTGTTTTGTACTGTGTGAGTTCTAATAAAATGTTCTTAATTTTTATCTTCCACCACCACTTCATCTTTTCTTGATTTTTATGTCCAGTTCAACTGATTTTAATAAAAACACTTGGAAACAGGTCGAAGACAAAACATAAGATAACAGAATAACATGATGTTCTTGATTATGATTTGTTTTTGTGTTGTTTTTTACTATGATTTTGTTTTTTTTTGTTTTTGACTATGATTTTGTTTTTTTTTTTGGGATATTGGAAGGCAGAAGATTATGATGTTCTTCGTTGGTGTATTAAAGAAGATTGGTGGTGCTTTGGTGAAGAAACAACGGAGGAGACCGAAGAAGCATAACGGCAGAGGAGAACATTCCGGACTCCGGAGCCGGTGAAAGTGTTTCTGAAAAATTCCAAAGGCAGATTCGGAGGTGAAACCGGAGCAGGTGGTGGGAGGCATATATAATTTATATATGTATTCTTATGTAGATTATATATATAGTCTATTTTCTATATATTTTTGTAATTTAATTAATAAATTGAAATAAACCTTAATTTGATATAGAGAATTTTATGAAATTTGTTATTTCTCAAAGTTTGATGTATTTGTTAGTTGCTACCAACAAAATATTCACTATAAAGCTTTTGGTGATTCTGAAAATATTCATACAATTTAAATAATATGTATATTTATATAACCCATTTAGTTTAATGGTATTTTAAATGGATTATAACACAAGCCTAATAGGTAGTCAATATATGAATTAGGGTTTATAAGTAATCAAAATTTAAAATTGGTCACAAAAGATGAAGCATTCAAAAAATCAATTTTTGGCATATTTATTACCTTGATTTTGGGAATTTTCATAACAAATAATTAATGTATCTAACTAAATAATACAAAAGATCTTAGCACGACTTTATCAAAAATTAATATCTGATAAAATTAATAAATCAAACAAAAATCTTAAATTTGATTAAAATTATTCAAAAATAAATCTTTTAAAACCATTGAAGCTTTTATTTTCTGGATATACTAACAAATAATTTATCAAACTAACCCTGTTATATTTATAAAAATTTATAGTTTTCAACAGACAAAGTTAAATTGTATACTATCAAAATAAGAAATAAATCTATATACGAAAAAAAATTGTTAACGCTTTATATTGGGTTTTCATATCTACATTATAATAACATGGTTTATAACTTTATTTAATTAAAGTAACAAAATATATGATCATGCAACATTTGGTTATTCATATATTGTAAAATAGTTTTCACATACTAAAGTTTTCATCATAGTGGTCTACATAAGGTATGCTATATTTTAATTTTTAAATTAGTATACAAATGTATTGACAAGTTATCTGATGATTTTTAAATGGTAAAGACTACATGGAACTGATCAAAATGAGATGGGTTTAAAGAGATGGAACTTAAATGAGGCAGCTCCTAAATATATATATTTGAATGAGGCAGATTTATACAAACAAAACATTTTGATATGTTGAATTTCAATACGTAAAATATCTCGCGCTTTTAAAGCGCAGATCAAAATAAACATCTCATTTCTTTTCCTTTTTAAATGAAAATCACCATTTTAAATAAATTCGTCCATTAAAAGCCCAATAGATTCTTGATACCAAATTTACTTCATGTTCTATGAAAATTCACAGCCCAATAAGTTTAACATATTTTAATAACGAAGTGAGCTTAAATTTTCATGAATGACTTTAAAGTCTTTTTGAAAATTTTGTTTTCTATATATTTGCACCATATCGTTCAAAAAGTCGTTATTAATTATTTGAAATCATTTATTAAATAAAACTAATAAAATAAAATCAAGTTGAAATAACAAATTATTAAATCAACAAAATCATAATACGGGTCTGAATTGTCTCAACTCCTTAAAAATAATTTCATTGAAAATAAAAACTAAATCATATAAACTAAATTTAATAAAATTATTTAAAAAATTGATGCACAAAGTGAACTGTTCAATTTCAGAGAGTTGAAGATATAAAATATTTTATTTAAGTTAAAAATAAATCAATGTAAAATAAGTTAACGACGGGTTAAATAAATAAAATTATATTACGGGTTATAATTATTTAGAGTCTTTAAAAATTTAGTCATGTTTTTTAAAAAAAAAATAAGTCATCTATATACTCTACTAAAAGGGCAAAATGCAGAGATTCTAGAGTGTCCACTTAAGCAAAAATATTAAGCCAATCAAAACATTTCATTAATACACGTCACATGGGCTTGACTAAACTATTGATTTTTCCGTTTGGGCTCGCATGATATTTCCGATGGGCGTCGTCAGTTTTTACTTGGGTTTGCTATCCTATTTGCCACGTCATAACGAATTACTCAGACAAAATTTAAATCAGTACCATTATGTGGACTGATGACAATACTTTTCGAATAAGCTCATATCAAACCCATAATAGGCTAAGTATGTTCTTTTATCAACCACGACTCTTCCATGTCATCGTCAATGTTTCGGTTCTTTGTAATCACCTCGATCCAGTTATTAATTATATTAGATGATAACCCACGCGCATGCGCGGGATGAGTTTTTTTTACTTATGTTTGTTCGTAAAGGATTTTAATATTTTGCAAAACTATAATTTTTATCAGTTGTAAAATGACGAATACAAACATTGCTTTCTTAAATGTATAGTTGTTGAAAAGTTAAAGTATTACAACTCATTTTAATTATTTTAAAGACTTTATATGCACAAAACAATTAAGTTTTGCAGGGGCTCGTTGTTACATAGGGTCGCTTTAGGTTTTTAAATGGCCAACCGGGTCGCGTTTAGTTTTTATTGTTGAAGCGGACCGCTAGGGGGGAGAGAAATAAATCGGTGACAATTTTGATCTTATGACCCGTCATGTTTTGGGCCGTGACCCATGAAACTCTTTAGATCGACCCAGCAAAACGACCCTAAGACTTGGCATGACCTAGCGGCCCAGGAGCTTTCGCACGTGTAAGGTCAATATATTTTTTTTTTTGGTGACCAGTCACAAAGGTTAAAGGTAATATTAACCTTTCCCGCCGTATACTGTTTTCTGATACTTGTGGTAATATTAATTAAATTAATGTGTAAGAAATCGCTAACTCGGTAATGGTGAGAAGCAGCTAAAATCTGGTGTACAACTAAAAGAAGCAACCCTACGAGTAGAAGATATTCCAATCATCTGAGGCTGTCGATGCTCATCCACCGCAACTGAAAATGATGGAAACAATTAGCGGTGGTCGGACTGTCGGGTCAAGAAGCGGTGGAACCGTCAGTATGGAAATCAGGACCAACACCGGCGAAGGTACAGACTTTGAGCTATAAGTTTGTGTATTTGTTTTTACAATTGTGTGCTTCCTATATATGGTAAACAACCCTAACGGGTGCTCATGATTGGACTGTAGGTCTGTGTAATTCTTGCTTTGTTGTTATGGCTGGGAGGTGGATAATGTTTGACACTGGAGTTTGGGATTTCAAGATAGACAACGATAGATTGGGTAGAGCAGTCGATTCGTGCAGAATTAGAGGGGCTGAGGAGTTAAAAACGTGTATTTTAGCTGCGTATGGGCTTTTGGGAAGGGAAGTGTTAGCGGAGATGTCGTATTGGCTAAATGATGGAGAGGGTGAAATGGTGGGCCTAGTGTCTGCTCCCGTTGAGACATCAACGGACAAAGATTTCAGGATTTTTAAGGCGCTTCACCGGGCAGACAAATCCGTCAATCTCTTCGTAACATTCAGAGAAAGTGTTGGAGGAGTCATGATATTTCTAAGGTCAGAACGAGTAATACGAAACCAAATGAATGCACCCGTTCCACCTCTGGATGAAGATGTTGCCTTTTTGATGGAAGTTCAGCAATTGGAAGATCGCTACAAACGCAACTCGCAGTCTGGCGGAATGGCTGCGACTCCAAAGGACCAACAGAAAAGCGGAGAAACTCGTGACGATGTGAGTGGGGCAAATTCAGAGAATTGCAAGGAAGAAAAGGGTAACGATTGTGGAGATGACTTGGCAGTGGCTAATGGAGAGAATAATGGGTACGTTTGTGGAGATGACTTGGCAGTGGATAATGGAGAGAATAAGGAAGGCAAAGTCGAAGAAGGAGACGCAGAAAAAAGGGATTCAGATGATCCGCCTCAGCAAATCAGTCTGATAGGAGATACGAGAACGGTAAGTGTTGAACAGCTTTCAATGGGGAATGGAAATAATGGAGGAGCTGCCGAAGATGTTGTTGCAGAAGATGATGGCGATGATGGGGAATACGACTACAATGGCTGGCATGATTATTGCAGAAACGATTGCGTGACGGACGACGACGACGATTTTGTAGAAGGTCCAGGCAAAGGAAGAAGTCGTGGACAGGGTATTCGGCGTCCTGGCGGTACTGGTCGCAGAGGGGCTGCAAAATCGGGGTGTGGTAAGAAGCAAGTAGCACGTGGAGGTGGATATATATCCCAAAATAACGATTCATCTGTGGAAATCACCGATCTAGCAAGAGACTTTGGATCACCCTCCAAATTGGACACAGAAGTAACGGAGACCAAGGTAGATGTTGATGTTGTTCTTGTGACGCCCCCTCAATCTAAAAACAAACACACCCGAGAGACTGAAGATAATGATGATGATGCTGTTGCTGAAGTATTGACGAAAGCCGGAGATAATGTGACTGGTACTCCTACAGACGTTGAATGTGCCTCCAAGAAAGCACCGGAGGCCGTTGAAAGTGGTGACATATTTCTCGAAACTCACCTAAAACAATTTAACACGCACATCCGTGAGCTAGTAGATGAGGACGATGTTGATCCTCCTGTCACCGCAACTACACAAGTTCAGGGTGGAGAAGAATTCATGAAAGGCATACAAGTATGATATACCATGATTTTGACCCACTTTTACTAATGGTATTTATATGATTTTACTATATATATTTATGTTTTGGAGTCTTTTAGGTATGTTTTCAGGTTCAAGGGAATTTTGGAGTAAAGTGACGTTTTAGGTGCCATTTGGAGCTTAAAGGAGAGTTTTCCCGAGATGACTTGAAGATCAGACATCGAGGTCGATATCCAGAGTTACATATCGATCGATACACACTTCGTGTAATCGATCGATGACGCATTTGAAGAAATGACGACGAGATACTCCATCGATCGATTTCACATAGTACCATCGATCGATATCGAGCGTGCAGAAGAAGGAAGAATATTCTCAATCGACTTGAAGCCCAAGATGTCTCAATATTACTATAATGCCCCTGACGAGTTTTTAACCTAATTGTACTCAATATTTATACATTTGCCTATGTGTTTTGGCAAAGTAAGCTTTTACAACATATCATTGTTCTAGTACTTCTTACTTATCAATAAAGTATTCTTTTCATCTTATTATGTTCTCATATAAGGTTATAGGATTCTAAGTTTAGAAGAAAGATACAAAGAGATTTGTTATCACGAGGAACTTGATTGTTCGGTCTTCTAAATGAATCTCTATTATTACCTAGATGCTATGAATCACTCAGTCATGTCTGAGTAGATTCCATTGTTAGATTTAGGGTTCAAATAGTTATGAGGGATTAGCCCCAACTATGGACTGTTGAGTTGTATACTCATTATCCTGATGAACCCTAATGCTTATTCTAGCGTACCTAACTAGAATATGATCTTGGAATTGATTTAATCCATAAATCAATCTCCTGACATCATCTTGAATAAGCTAAGATCCACTAGGGATAAGCGAGAGCCGGTCTATGATCTTGGTGAACATATATTCGATTCGATCTAGAGCTATATCGACCGATACTCCAATAGAGTAATCGATCGACGGCACACATATCGATCGATACAAGCTGTCAAACATCGATCGATATTGTCGGCAAACAGATCAATAGACGAGACTAGTAACGACAGTTATTAGCCAACTCTAAAGAGTCGAAGTTCTTTAATATATGCAAGCAACTCATTAAAACATCCATAGCATTATAATCCTGAACTAGCTGAATAGTAACCTTGAATCTAACTATTTCTCTTATTGATTAAAACCCTCAAACATTCTCTTGAGCAATTAATCATTGCTCACAAACTGCAATTTACATTTAAACCATTTCAACCTAGCTTAGTCATTAAGGATTACTATCTTTTGTGTTCTTTCGCTCCCCGTGAAATCGATCCCTAAGTACTACATCTGAACCTCTTATTTGAGAGAGTAATTCACTCCGAGGGTAATTTGAGTGAGATCAAATTTGGCGCCGTTGCCGGGGAGCTAAGATCGCCATTAGATTTAATCTGATTAGGTCTAGGTTATTTAAATTTCTGCAAATCACCTTCTGACGCAAAAAAATTTTCTTGATTTTCAGGTACATGCCCAGCAATACCAGAAGCAACAAGAATCATCAACTTGTGTACTCAGAAGACCCCCACAGCTTGGAACGTAGCATCCGCAAGAACTTACGTTCCACATCGATAGACATAACCTCTACCTTGTCGACCGATACCGACATCGATCGACATCAACACCCGTTCGTCGACCGATACTGCTCTACCACAGTCGACCGAGACACCTTCTCTGTCTACCGATACTCGCCGCACTTCATCGCTCGACAACCGACCGTCGACCGATACTCTTCATCCGACATCGATCGATATAGATCACCTTACATCGATCGATACTACCCGACAAGCCATGGTAGCGCCTATTATTCTCAGAACCGATGAGAATGGAGACCTGCGTGATCAAGATGGTCACCTGCGTAACGCAGCAGGTCAGAAGCTGAATGCTCAAAAGGAAATCATTCCTGAGCAAGACACTACAGACTTCATCCAACATGCAGATGAAGCCAACGGAGCTAGAACCCTGGCAGATTACAACCGTCCAGATCAGTTCTATACCAACCGATCCACCATCAACCCTCCTGCTATTCAGAGAGGAGATTTCAAGCTCAAGCCGCAGTACTACGGTCTCGTAGGACAGATACCCTTCTGTGGGTTATCTCATGAGCATCCTATGGATCATCTGGAAAGATACGAAGATATTATATCTTCCATCAAAGCCAACGGAGTCCCTGAAGACTATCTTTTCTGCAAGCTTTTCAAATACTCTCTATCAGGAGAAGCTTTGCAGTGGCTGCGACAACTACCACCAGGTTCCCTCACTACCTGGAAGGACATCAAAAACGCATTCCTGCGTAACTTCTTTGATGAGTCACGTGCTGAAGACTGGAGAAGGAAAATTGCTACATTCACTCAGGAACCTGGAGAATCTTTCAAGGATACCTGGAACAGATTCAAGTCCTACCAGCGCGACTGCCCACATCATGGATACAACAACGTGCAACTACTCTGCACCTTCTACAGAGGCATCGCTCTAAAGTATCAAATTGCTCTGGACACTGCTAGTGAAGGAAATTTCAGCACAAGGAATCCACATGACGCTGTGAAGTTAATTGATAACTTGGCTTCAAGCAACAGCACGAAGAACATCGTCAAAGCAAAATCTGTCTCATTCCTTGGGAAGGAACAGATTAGTGAATTTCAATCACAGCTGGATAATGTTCAGAAGCTGCTTAACAAGCATATTTGCTCAGTTGAGGATGCAGAAACCGCAGAGGATCAAATAGACGAAGATGTGAACTGGATCAGTGGAGCTGGATTTAAGAGATCTGGAAACCAAGGAGGAAACAGAAACTTCTCAGGACAGAGGAGCAACCACAGCCCGCAGAAACCTTCCTACAACAGCAGCAACCCCAACAACAACAGGAGTTACGGAAACTCATTCTACACCAATCCACCCCCACCCACCCAGGAAAGCAAGCTAGAGGAAATGCTGGAAAGAGTTCTACAGACACAACAGAAACTCCAGGTGGATTTCAACGGGAAGATTGACTCTGTCTACACAACTCTAAATTCAAAGCTTGATACTTTGAATACCTATGTGAAGAAAGTGGAGACTCAAGTAGTTCAGACAGGAGAAGCTTTGAAGAAACAAGAAGCCTTGGCAAGAGCACCAGGAGAGCCTACTACTCACCACCACGTCAATGCCATCATAGATGATGATTTCTGGGAGGAAGTTCCCCAGGATAAGCTGCAAAATTCGACAGATGAAGCCTCGCCCGAAGCCGGATTTGCCTCATATCAATCGACATCATCGGCTCGACATCGATCGATATCACCAAAAGTAAAGCGATCGATAAACTTTGACGAGTATCGATCGATAGACTTCGAGGAACCCTCCAACGAGTGCAATTCAATCAAAATCATGTCACACGAAGACTTTGCAGCCAAACACCCACGCCCACCAACCGGTATGGACGTCAACCGATATTCAGACCCCATCGACCGATACAGAGACCTTTCTATCGACCGATCCGGAGACACCAATATCGACCGACACACATCAGTAGCCATCGATCGATATACTATTCCCCACCGCCGAGTGCAACTACCCAAAATCGATGTAGCACGACTTAATGCACTCCGGGAGCAGTCCAAACTTTCCAAATCCCTTCCTACAGCCATATTAAAGAAACCCACAGACATCATTGAACCCATGGAGCCAGAAAAGGAAAACCTAGGAAGAGTCTTACGAAAAAGGAAAGAGAAGATTGCAAAGCACCTTAAAAGGGGAGCTAATGAAGCAGAGATGGAAAACTTCAAGAAACGAGTTCTAAGGATCCCTGCAGAGAAACCCTTTGAAGAAGCCTACTTTTCTCACAGATTGTGGATGTTCTTCAGAGAGACCAAGGAGACAGAAGAAGACATCAAGAGGATGTTTCACCAAGTTCGTGACAGCTTGAAGAAGAGGATCACACTACCAAAGAGGAGCGATCCAGGGAAGTTCACAGTACCATGTTCCATCAGGAGCATTGAATTCCCTCGTGCCTTATGTGATACAGGATCAGGAGTCAGCATCATACCTAAGATCATGGCAGACCACCTACGTCTGAAGATAGAGCCTACTGATGAGACATTCATCTTTGTGGATTGTTCTCAACAGAACTCTGGAGGCATAATTTAAAATCTTGTGGTACAGATTGGAGATGCCATCATCCCTACAGACTTCCACGTCCTGGATGTCAAGCTAAACTTCAAAACATCACTACTACTTGGAAGAGCTTTCCTAGCCACCGTCGGAGCCGTTTGTGACCTAAAGTTCAACAAGCTCTGCCTAACCCTAATAAGTCCCACCACCCTCTATGATCCCGTCCAGGTCATCAAGCCACCAGCTAAGGAGACCACAAAAGTCGTAGCAGCTTGTTTATGTTCCCATGAGTACGATTCCATGGCCGAGTACGAAACCAATCCGGTTACATCGACCGATGAGAGCAACATCCCATCGCCCGATACCAATACCAACTCATCGACCGACGTAGCTAACACCACATCGATCGATAGACAGCCCTTTTGGAGGAACAACGCTGAAACCCTAGCATCAACAGACAGACCTATTGTGGAGTTTCCAAATAGAGATTTCGAGCCAGCTACTTCAGAACCGGACGACTACATACCTCTAGAGGAGGAATACAATGAAGATTACGAGGAAGAACGAGCTACAGAACAGATTCATTCGTGAAGAAGAAGATGGACACACTTCCCACACCTTCAGATACAATGCATCGACCGATGTAAGCAAGCCTTCATCGACCGATATGCTACCAAGACGATCGCTCAAACGACCCTATCAACCATCAAGCGATCCTATAGACTTTATATCCATTTACACACCATCTAAGGATATAAGAGACGGAGACTACTCAATTGGAAGTTGGGCAAGCGACTACAATGAGAATTTTGCAGTAGAGTCAATTCCACTGCAATATCATTCGATATGCACCGTGAGATGGGCAGACGAGCCTTCAAAGATGGAATTCGACGCTTCTTATGGGAGAAGAAGGACGAATTTGGAGTTTTCAGAGATGAATATGGGTTTGCTAGAGGAGTCAATGGAGACATCATCCATGTTTCAAAGGAAGCCATAGAGGAGTTACTTAACAGAGCATCACTATTTGATTGGTCTTGTTTTTGTTTGCCCATACATGCAGATCACTTCAACAGAGCGGAACCTACAGAGAAGCTCTACACAGAAGCTGAAGTCCAACGAATGATCTATGAGGCCAAGAGTCCTTACATCTAGCAAACCTTTACCTATCCACATGAAATGGAGAGAGCACGATCAGAACTCCAATCTGAAATCAACTGGATTCAGAGCGCTTATGATCTTCAACAACAAAAGAAAGACGCCCTAGTAGAAGAAGTATCCACTCTCCGTTCGAAGTTGGAAACCTACAGAAAGCCATCGACCGATGCTGGACACACACCATCGACCGATTCTCATCCTAAACCGTCGACCGATGCAGACCAACGCACATCGACCGATAGACATTTGCAGAACACCTACAGCAAAGAAGAAATCACTAATCTCATCCGCAACATCTATCACGACATCAAACGAGAAGAGACAACCACCACCAAGGATCTAGAAGACAAATATCAGCAGCTCAGCAACAACTTCACCTCATTCAAGGAACGCACATCAACAATGGCAGATACCATGAATTACATCATCAAGGCTCTACACCACACACACCAAACGATGAAATCCTTCTACACCAGCAAGAAGAAAATAACTGATGAGATGATCCCACCAATGGAAGATCGACTGCAAGAGGTTGAAGATACATTGAGAGAACTCTGCGAGGACTACAAACGCGCAGCATCGACCGATATGACACCTAGTCCATCGCCCGATATGAACTCCAGCGAGTTTTGCACCAGAGCTGATATGGAGAAGACAGTTCAAGATCTCTTCACCATGATTCAAGAGGTTGGAGATTCTTCCTATCAAAGCCTTGAGAAACTATGGTTTCCAGTGCAAAGCGACGTCAAAAGCATGGAGTACACTATAGAGAACATCCAGAAGGAAATCAAGATCATCTCCAGACAACTCGCAGATAGACCAGCACCATTAGCGTCGACCGATATACCAGTCAGGGCATCGACTGACAGACCTACACACCAGTGTCGATCGATATGGACTACCCGAGATCGATCGATAGACTCATGGTAAGAAGGAGAACGTTTGAGAGACTCAATGACATACCAGAAGAACTCGGTGATCTATCCCAACACACCTATCCAACATTCAGAAACCACAAGTTCCACATTGAGAGCAATGCAGAAGATATATAACGACTGCGCAACAAGGTCAATGAATTAAGGGAGAAACTAACCAGAGGAGATAAAGCCACAAGAAGCTTCTTCACCACTTGGTTTGGAGAGAAACATGGAGAGAACACGGATGAGGCTTGCTACTCAGCAAGTGTCATGAATTCACCTCACTAGCCTCATTACTACCATAGTCAAGCTAAAAGACTATAATAAAGCGCTGAGTGGGAGGCAACCCACTATTAGGTATTTTCTTACTTAGTTAAATCTGATTTATGTTTTTATTTTTCGTTTTTCGTTTTTGTTTTTAAGTTTTTCAGATTATAGACGATTACCATCTCTATCGACCGATACGATCCTGTCGACATCGCTCGACATATTCCTATCCTTATCGATCGACATAGACAACTCACTATCGCTCGATACGTATCCACGGTCAGGTATATCGTTCTAATTTTCGATATGAGTACATTCCTTATGATTTATTTACGCCCTAATCCGACTATTATACATTGAGGACAGTATATGATTTAAGTCTGGGGGGGGGGAGATTACTGATGCTACCTTACCTTTTTGATTTCACCAAAATGTTTTCAAAATTGGTTTTATTGAGTCAAGAAAGGGACTAGGATATTTTTCAAAAATTTTCTTTTTATCTAACCACTCTTTAGCACCATTCTTAGATCTGTTGATTGCAGAAAGTACTATAGATGCTAAAGTGGATCAACTGTCACCTACGACAATACTTCTCATGATTGTTTGGAAGAACAAAAGCTGATCTCCAACCTAACCTCACAATCTATTGCTTGTCTTGGGGCTTGGTATACAAGGGATCGGAATCCTCCTGCAAGTCTGGAAGGTAATAGTCTGTGTGCTTCTGATTTCCTTCCCTCTCTCTCTTCAGCATCCTAAGGAAAGAGAGAAATTATTTGTATAAAGATGTGATATGATATCTTGAGAAGTAGAGGGGTAGGAGTGATTCCTGCGACCCCATTATTCTACTTTAAAGGATTGATCAAAGCGAGGGGCATGATTAATTCTTGTAACCCCACTATTCGCTTATTCAAAAGTATGTGTTACTAATTCAATGAGATAACGCAAAGATAGCCTTTGTGGCAATCAGTGTTCATCAAAATTTGAAACTATGAGGATCCAGAGAAGAGAGTTAAAAAGGGGGAAGAAAGGGATCAGAGAAGACTTGCATGTGTGTTCAGAAACTTGCTTGAGTTGAATCCATGTGTTTCTTGATCGATATCCCCAAGGTAAAGCCTGTACTTTTATTTTTATGCATAAATGAGATCAGTAGAGGGGATAGACAGACAGGAGTGTTAAGATATTTGGTTAGGAGATTTAGTTGCTAAGCTAGGATATGGCATAGTGTACTCATGTGATTAATAGGCATAAGATGTGGCTTGCAACAAAGTAGAGGTGATGATCCTAAAGTTAAGATTTGCTATTTTCAAACTTCTTTTCAAACTTCTTTCTAAGACTACCTGTGTGTTTGCTTGAGGACAAGCAAAAGGTTAAGTCTGGGGGAGTTGATATACCATGATTTTGACCCACTTTTACTCATGGTATTTATATGATTTTACTATATATATCTATGTTTTGGAGTCGTTTAGGTATGTTTTCAGGTTCAAGGGCATTTTGGAGTAAAGTGACGTTTTAGGTGCCATTTGGAGCTTAAAAGAGAGTTTTCCCGAGATGACTTGAAGATCAGACATCGAGGTCGATATCCAGAGTTACATATCGATCGATACACACTTCGTGTAATCGATCGATGACGCATTTGAAGAAATGACGACGAGATACTCCATCGATCGATTACACATAGTACCATCGATCGATATCGAGCGTGCAGAAGAAGGAAGAATATTCTCAATTGACTTGAAGCCCAAGATGACTCAATATTACTATAATGCCCCTGACGAGTTTTTAACCTAATTGTACTCAATTTATACCTTTGCCTATGTGTTTTGGCAAAGTAAGCTTTTACAACATATCATTGTTCTAGTACTTCTTACTTATCAATAAAGTATTCTTTTCATCTTAATTCTGTTCTCATTTAAGGTTATAGGATTCTAAGTTTAGAAGAAAGATACAAAGAGATTTGTTATCACGAGGAACTTGATTGTTCGGTCTTCTAAATGAATCTCTATTATTACCTAGATGCTATGAATCACTCAGTCATGTCTCTCAAAGCATGCATCGATGGATGGCAACATCTGCGGAAGGTGCTAGTGGTGGACGGCACCCACATGTTTGGAAAGTACAAAGGTGTTTTATTAAGTGCCAGCGGAAAAGATGCTAACAGACGGGTATTCCCGATTGCTTTCGCAGTTGTGGAAAGCGAGAACACATAATCTTGGTCATGGTTTTTTGAGAGATAATCCACTATAGTGAAGGATGGTTCTGATTTAAGTATAATATAAGATAGATGCGCAGCAATTTTCGCAGCGATAGATAAATGGTACCCGCGTACACACCACGGTATTTGCCTCGTACACCTCCAGCGTAACGTTCAGGAGAAGTACAAGGGGCTGCAGCAGAAAGCAATGGTTGGCCGGGCTGGGGAAGCCTTTAGGGTATCGGAGTTTAATGAGATAATGGAGCTTATAAAACTGGCGGATTGGAGATGCTGGGATTATTTGGAGAAGATCGAGAAGAAGCTATGGACACGTTCACATTTCGAAGGGGACAGATTTAACGTGTTGACCTCTAACGTTGCTGAATCGTTGAATAATGCTCTGCTGCCCGCGCGTGATAGTCCTATAATGGCATTGTTCGAGTTTATACGCCGGAAGCTGTGTACATGGTGTATTAGCAGACAAACGGAGATCAGTAAGATGAAGGGGAATGTTCCAGATAATATCCCAAAGATACTCATCGAACAGCTGGTACTGTCAGTGGGCCTTCTAGTACTGCCATGTTCAACTTGGTTATTAGAATCACGCACAAGCCAACTAATTTTGGTTTCACGGTTGATCTGAATAAACGAACTTGCACTTGCCTCGAATTCAAAAAGCTTGGTTTGCCATGTCGACACGCCATTGCTGCTGCTTCTTTCCGTAATATGCAGTACACCGCGTTTGTTTGCAAAGAACATCAAAAAGAGACATGGGCTGAAACAGTTAAGGGTATCATACTTCCTGTTCAGGATCCAAAGAATGTTGAAGTGCCGGCCGAAATACTAACAGTACATCTTCATCCACCAACGACCAAACGAACGAAGGGAAGACCAGGAATCAAACGTAAACTGTCCCCAGGAGAGATACCGGTAAGACTGTTTTGTTTACTGTAAAAAACATTTCAGTAACGTATAGTAAATTTTCAAATTATAGCAACTTTATTGTTTATATCAGGGGAGGAGCAAAAAGCATAAGCCGAACAAGTCTCAAATTGTTTTAAGGAAGGTCACAAGAAGACCACTTGCAAGGAAGTGAAGCCCTGAATAGAGGATGTAGACATCTTTGGTTTTGATAAAAAACGTGAACACCGCCTCACGATTGTATTTTGTTTGTATTTAAACAGTGCATCTGTGTTTGTTTGGATATGGTGGACGTATCTAGAGTGGCGGTGTACGGGATATTTGTTGCGGTGTATGAGATATTTGCGGTGTACGGGATATTTGATACTAAATATATTATGGTTGTAGTGAATATTTGTTGTACACCAATTAGTTTAACAAAGGATGCATAATAGTAATAACAAAAGTAGATATTACATCCGAAGAAAGTACTTAGTTTACTAGCCGATTACAGAACTTAGAGTAGCATAGAGTTTGCACAACAAAATCCCACAACAAAATGCAGTCTGAAACCGATGCTATTACATGTAAACCTTTGATATCAATCATCGGAATGGATACGACATCTTCTCCCCCTACGTAGTGAAAGATCCGCCTCGAGTCCGCTAACATTTTGAGGCTGACCAATTAGGGTTTCATCACCTGGAAGAGCCAAAATGTCCCTCTAAAGAATGAGAGTCTGATAGATCAATTTGGGGAGAACAATTTTCATGTCGGCATCAGACTGACGAGACATTACGATAACCTGGTCATAAGCCAATCGACCAAAGTCTATCGGCTTGTTTCTTACAAACGCGAAGAGGAAACGAAGACGCTTTTTAAGCATTGCATCTACATGGAATCCAGGTAGCCAGTTTAACTCACATAGTTTGTAGAGGCAAAGATACTGTGGGAGGAGGTGTGTTAGGGAGAATGGCTCCCAGTGAGTACAGCGACCACCGGTGAGGAAAGTAATTGCCCGCGAGAGATCATCATCCTCCCATGTGTGAGGTTGTTCCACAATTGGAGTCATGAATAGTTGATTAATCATGACGGGGTCGAAATCGAAACGGCATCCCCTGATATAAACGCCCGCGTCCAAACTGTATAGGTTGGAGATGCATTCTCTAACCACCCTTGGACAGAAAGGTCGCACATGCAATACAGTGTACATCCACCCCACATTTTCTACTATTAAGCGAGCCTCAGCAAAACCCGGATCATCTAACACTAACATCCCCTGAACTTGAAACCCTCGTATGCAAAGTTGTTGATACTTAAGGAAACTTACTTCGGTTAGATGACGATTAGACCATGGGTTTGGCACCGGTGGGCCGGCGATAAAGAACCCCCGACTGGCTTGTAGCCGCGCTTTAAATGTCATAAAACGCGGTTCTTCCTCGACAGGCTCAGGTGAGGAAGTTGAACGTTCGTCAGAACTTGTGGTGCTGTATTGAAGACGGCAGAGATGGTTGGAGGCAGATGACGAAGATGATATTTTTAGGGTTTCCAATTTTTTTCTGCAATTGGATCTACGCGATGAGCACGAAGAAGAAACAAATACAGTTTCCGAGAGGATATAGAGGATTTCGAGCAGCGCAACCGTCAAATCCAAGTGTCTTACTTATTAATGAAAAAAGTTGATGAAGAAACCACCAAAACATAATCTTTGGGCCATAACTGTTTATATTCGTAACAACGTTAGGCCCAATACTGAGACCAGCAACGGGGGTTGATTTAAGCACCGGTGTACAATGATAAATTTAAACTAAGGTTATAACGGTTAGAAAGACAATTGTAAAAGTCAACATAGCCGTTGTTAGTGATTTTAAACGAATATAGTCGTTGTATATGGGTTCGAAAAGATTATAACGGTTAGAAATAATTCCTATTTAAGTAGTTGTGCCTAACTCGCTCTCTACTCGCAACACTTTCAAAATTGTTTAAAATCCACCAACAAAGTGATCGATTGGTAAATGGCGGATATGGCGGATCCTTACTATGCGGAGATGAAGCAGCACAAACGAGACGCTGACTGGCGCTTTGCTTGCATGTATGCCAACTACTGCATTCCTAAGAAATGTACGTGCGGTGAGGCTATAACGGTCGAAACTGACGACTGAGGAAGGAACTACTATGTATGCAAGGTTTTTGAGGTTAGAATGGTTGTTGCGGTAATTAATTGTTAGAAATTATTTTAACAACCATCACTCACATAAATATTTTTTGCCTTCTAGGACGATGGTTTGCACATCCGACATGCCTCTCTTGACGCAATCGAGGAAGAGTTTGATGTGATGAAAGGTGAATTCCACGAGGAGGTCTCGCTCCACCGTAAGCTGCAATATGAGGTGGAGACAATGCGTAAGGATATTGAAGAGCTTAAGCATTTACTGATGAGGGGTCGCTGATCGAATCTTATGTCTGATCGAATCTTATGTTTAATGTTTTTAAATGTTACCCTGTTCTATGTAATGTTATTTTTGTAATGTATGTTGGGTCATTTATGGGACCAACTGTTTTATCTATGGTGGATTACTTTTGAAAAATGGCTTCAGTAAGATGTTAAGTAACTTTGGAACGGTTGAACGGTTACATCGTGCCACTATACAACGGTTGTATAACACAGAAAGGGTGCCTAGCGATGTTTAACTTATTTCCCACAAACCTATAAATAGAACGAATGGTTCGGTTGTTTATGAACACACAACCTTAAAATGAAGCAAGGAGATTCTACAGTCAGAGAATACAATACATTGTTCCTAAAATGTGGACTCCTTGAAACCTTACAACAGGAAACCTTGGTAAGGATGTATCGAGATGGATTACGCGAGGAGATACGTGCAGAACTTGGGGTTCACGTGTTCTCAACCATTGACGACATAATGCAGGCAGCTTTACATGTTGAAGAGGGTGATGAATCTGATGAAACAGGGAACCAGCGGAAGAAGAAATCCCGAAGCGGAAAGTGCGAGACGTTGGGTGATACCGATGGCTCGACAACCGAATATGACGAATCGGGGAACCGGCCGAAGAAGAAAGCCCGAACCGGAGAAGATACCGGTAAGAACTTGGGCAGAGATCCAGAAGATACCGATCAGGGTGGTGACAAAGGTGATAATGATGCTTACAATGATGCTTTTTACGATAGTGAGGGGTCTGTTCCGCAGGGGGTAGGAGGGAGCGATGAGGAATCCGATAGTAAGGTTGATCTTGAAGACTATAAGGAGTACCTTGAGGAACACCACAGGAGCGAGTCCGAGTCAAGTCGAGAATCAAAGTGATCAGAAAAAATGGCAATAGATTTATATCAACTTACTTTATGTATTAGAATTATATATGTGCTTCAATTTGTTCTACACTTTAAGATACAGGAAATGTAAACCTTTGATAATATTAACATAATTTAGGATTCCATATTCTAAATTAACCATTAATGACGCAAACATTATATATTGTACACCGATAACAATAGTATGTACACCTTTCATATTACAATTTTAATGGTATGCTTTTATATAATCAAATACCAGGAAAAGTCAGTAACCAATTTCTAAACGATCAGACACGCAACCAGAACACGTACACCCGACATGTATGGCTTTAGATAACGTAAAACTTGTCATATAACATACTACACAATTAAAAAGACATAAAAAAGGGGAAAGAAGATACTACCAATCAATAACACATACGAACCAGTTAAAACAGTAACATGAGAGCCATATAGAAACCATGAGAAATACTTAAACAAAGGAAAGGTAGATAGAGTGATTTCTAAACACATGGTTTCCCACTCTTTCTGCTTGGGTGTTGGCTCAGTAATTCTGCAACCTGAGCGCTTTCCGGACACACACACATCAATGGCTCTGTTATCTCATCTCTAACGACATTGAAGACAAATAGGTCTCCAATAGAGGACCTGTTATCGAGACAGAACTTTCTCCACCCTCTTGTGATGTAGTACTTATCCGCTGACTCTCAAAAATGCAAACGCACTTTCCATGAATCTCTTTTTTTGTTAATCAGTAGCGTGCGTTGGAATTGTTTCTTCAGAGCATGAGAACTCGTAGTTCCGACAGGGAGATACTGCAAGGAAGAAATGTAATCAGTGGACAAGTATATAAAATTAAACCATATAATCAATGGACTAAATAGACTTACAAGTTTGTCTTCTTCCAGATTTTTAATACTCACTTCAGCCAAGAAACAGTTGTTCTGGAAATCAGCAAAGCAGTCCAATGCGAAAGAAGACTGAGCTCCGGTTCCTCCTAACAGTGAGAGTATGAGAGCACAACAGTTATATACAGGCAAATTTTGCTCTGCGTCGATGTTATAACATTCCATATAACCAAAGTTTACCAGTATTGTTGTTGTCAGATGATGCCGAAGTATACTGAATGTCACAGCAACTTGGTCCGAAAGGTGTGACATGAAACACCATATCTCCTTCATGTCTAAAAATGACGATGTCACCAATCCACAAACTATGAGCTGCTGCAAAGTCTCTCCACCCATCTATGAGTTTCAAACCGTCAACCTTCACTAGCAAGGTTGTATCTGACGCATATGTTGTCAGTGTAGCAGTGTTGATGTGGTCGTAATGTCTGTTATGGTATTTTTTGTGTAGGATCGTTTTAGTACTACGGAACACTGGAGGACTAACAGATTTATGAGTGTTTATATGTTTAAAGAAGAGAAATTGAGGCAAAGAGATGTAATATTGAGTATTTTTAGCGTTACAACGTTTTAGGTGTATAAACCCTAGTTTTCTAGCCTAACTCTCTAATCTCTAAGCCCCAAAGTGTCGATCCCTTGTTCTAGGGTTTGGGTTCCCCTTTTATAGTTGATATAAGTCGGTCAATCTTGGGCGGCCTTCACAATATTCGCGAATATATTAATTTCCCCTCGGTTTAGGAAACTTATATATTTATGCGGAGGATCGGATCATTGGTCCTTTCGGCAGGGGCTAGGCCTTGGTTCCTCGTCGCGGGGACTGGACCCTGGATATTGTTAAGTGGAGATCGGATCCTAGTGCCTCCTGGTGGAGATTGATTCTTTGAGTAGAGGAAGGACCCTGGGTCCCTTCCAAACGAGGGCCCGGAAGTCAAGGCCCCTTCGGAGGATGGAGAAATCTTTAGCCCTGGATATTTTTCCCCAACAGTTTGCCCCTTATTTCTTGATTGCTTCGTAGGGATCAAGGGATAACATGTAGTCTTGGATCTTGGTACCATTTCTTCAAGCAGGAGAAGGGTTTGGAGTCTAGACGAAACGTGGAATCATTTTGGGCCCATCGCTCGCGGGTTTAAAGAGGGCGGTTTGCTTTGAAGACGTCGAGCCTTCAAGCCTTTGGGCAGAAGTGATCGAGAACGAGATGGGCTTTCTAGGGGAAGCCCACTATCGTTTCAGCTTCTCCGTTTGGCGCTCATTCGTGCGCGTGGCGAGATGATCGAGGCGTGTGGGTTTCAAACTAGGGTTTCTTCCTTTTTCTTTGATCGAAACCAAGTTTCTTCTCCACTTCATCTTTGCCATCTCTAGAGCTTTCTTCTCGGCGGCTTCCTCTTCCGGAGATTCTTCCTATTTTCCACAGGTAGCCGTCTTTCTTCCTCCTCTTCTTATTAAAAATGTCGAATGAATCCCCTAGCAAAACCCTAGAAACCTCTCACATAGCTAGGTCTAGGACTTCCTCTTCTCAATCTCCTATAGTCGAGACGATGGGATCCCACATTGTCGAAGTTGGGGATGCCACCATTGGGGGCAGAGTTGGTAGATCCTCATCGTTGGGTCCGGTTTCGTCGATTAAGGAGGAGGACGTAGAGGGATGGAGAAGGAAGTATAATCTTCCTCGGGATCTAATCATCTGAGTCCCTGATCCGTTGGATAGGATCTCGGACTTCGGAGTTGATGAGGTCCCGATCTATGAGGCGTACTTCGAATCGGGTTTCCATGATCAAGTCCCTTCGTTGATCGCGAAATTGTCGGAGTTCTTCGATATTTCCCCGGGTCAGCTGAATCCCCCAGCCTGGAGAACGCTAATAGCCATCCAGAATCTAGGCGAACTGGAGGGTCTGATGCTGGGTTTGAACGAGGTTCTTTACTCGTACTCCATCTCGACCCTGCCTGGATCAGAGGGGAAATATTATCTTCGTCCTCGTGGTAAGAAGGCGTTGGTTCAGGAGATTGAGAAGAAAGCAAGAAAACATCATCCTGTTTTTAGTGGTAAATGAGAGGAGAGGTTCGCTTTTGCGTTTCTTCCAGGCTCTCCCTCGGTTTGGCACATAGCGGGTAGGTTAAATCGTTATGGGCTTTGGATTTAACTCTGATATTCACTCGTTTGTTTTGCCGTCGCAGGTGTATCCGTTCCAGCGGTACCGGAGGGAAAGAAGGTAGCCGAACGAGTGTTTGATCTGCCAGTTGAACGTCGCCAAGTCACCCATATTCTGAGTCAAGAAGTTCTCGGTCGCTGCAGCATTTGGGGTAAGCTCATAGTGTCTCCTTTTGTCTCCGTTGTTTAGTTATTGATTTTGCGAATTTTTCTTTGCAGGAAACATGTCTGGACCTTCAGGGGACGGCTCTATGGATGCTTTCAAGAAGGCTTGGGAGAACCTTTCTGCTAAGAAGGCTCCTATGGAAGTTGTCGTTTCAGGGAATGACGATGTTCAGATTACAGGGAGCCTAAAGCGCAAAGGATCTAGTACTCCAGCTCCCACCGTCTCCAAGAGGAGAACTCGTTCTTCGACCCCTACGATCTCTGGTGTTGATCTGAAGCCGATGTTGGATGACCTCTCTACCAAGGTCTTCCCGGGGAGTGTGTGCAATCTTCCTGCCGACGACCTTCCCAAAGCCGTTAACTATATCCAGCTCGACCTTCTTCAGGTATGTTGACGCGTTTCTGTTATTGCTTTTGTTATGATATTTTTGTGTAGGATCGTTTTAGTACTACGGAACACTGGAAGACTAATGAATGGATACGAGTTTGTATGTGTTTAAAGAATAGAAATCGAGGCAAAGAGATGTATTATTGAGTGTGTTTGGCGTTACAACGTATTGGGTGTATAAACCCTAGTTTTCTAGCCTAACTCTATAATCTCTAAGCCCCAAAGTGTCAATCCCTTGTTCTAGGGTTTAGGTTCCCCTTTTATAGTGGATGTAAGTCGGTCAATCTTCGACGGCTTCTGTAATATTTAGGAATATATTAGTTTCCCCTTGATTTGGGAAACTTCCATATTCATGCGGAGGATTGGTTCCTTGGTCCTTACGGCAAGGGCTGGGCCTTGGTTCCTCGATACAAGAACTGGACCCTGGGTACTTGTCAAATGGAGGTCGGGCCCTGGTGCCACCTGGTGGAGATGGGTTCTTTAAGTCGAGGAGGGACCCTGGGTCCTTTCCAAACGAGGGCCTGGAGGTCGAGGCCCCTTCGGAGGCTGGAGAAAACTCTTGCCTTGGATATTTTTCCCCAACAGTTTGCCCCTTATTCCTTGATTGCTTCGTAGGGATCAAGGGATAATATGTAGCCTTGAGTCTTGATGCCATTTCTTCCAGCAGGAGAAGGATTTTATTCATAATCAGATTCCGGAATCCAAGACATAAGAATTTGGCTGGTACGGTGATCTGAAATATTTTTGATTCGAAACTTCCAAAAATCGATCTGAACGAGTCTTGCTGATCTGGATTCTCTTTCCTTTTCGGGAGCTGATATCTCGGGAGATCCGGGGAGCGGGCTGATTTGAATTTTAAATCCTGCGTAGGATTTTTGAATTCGGCGGCTTTCCCGAGGTAGTGTTCAACGGCTCTTTCCTTTTCCTGATAAGTATGCGTTTCAGATTTTAGACTGCCTTTGGACAACACGAATTTAGGTTTTCCCCTGTCCTTCTTATTGGAAGTAGATGTCGAACGTTCCGACTTTCATGAAATCATTCCCTACCCCCGGTGTTGGCGGACGTGTCAGGCCCCGTCGCTTGTTTGGTGATCCTTTTGATTCCCCAATTCTAACACCTAGTGTGGTTTCGGGAACCGATGATGAAAGAGTTCCCCTGGCCCCTGTTCGCCCTCGTCGCTTCTGTTCTTTCGATGCTTCGAGTGAGATGAAGATGGCCCGAGGTCTGATATTAGGGAAGGTGATCTGGCGGGGATCCGCCGTAGATATTCCTTACCTGATACGATGGGGATCAGGTGTGCTGGAGAGTTCGAGCGAGCTCCTGATGGAGGAAGGGACGAGATAGCGATTTTTGAGGCTTATTTGGAGGCCGGCTTTAGAGGAGGGATTCCTTCTTTGATCACGGAGGTGGCGTCGTACTTTGGGTGTTCCCCTTCGCAGTTTACGCCTGCTACATGGCGTACTCTGATGGCTATCCAGGTGTTAGGAGAGCTCCACAGTATTCCTTTCGGGTTGTCTGAAGTCTTGTATTCTTACTCCTTTGTTCCCTTGCCAAGTAAGGGAGGCTTTTACCAAATATGGTCTCGAGATGGTGAACCTTTGGTGGATGAACCCCCTCGAGGTTTTAGGGGTAGCTTTCCTTCAAACGATTCCTGGGACAGGAGATATGTGTTTATGAACGTCGAAGGTGTTCCTGGTTATCCATGTTTCTGGCGTTCAGTGGGTAAGTTGCTTCTGTTTCCTTGGACATGGGTATTGTGTTTGCTGAATTATGTCGAATTTTTCTTCTTGAAGAGGTGGCCCGACCGGTTATCCAGGCTGGTGAGACTTTGGTGAAGTTGGCGCGAGGTATTCCTAGGCGCTTTCGCTGGATTCTGTTCTTGATGCATCTGATATCGCTGCGTCATAGCCGTATTTGAGGTAATGGAATTTCTCTTACTTGGTCCTTTCGTTCTAGCCGTAGTTTGACGGAGTCTTTGTTTTTCAGGTGGGATCCCTACGGCTTCGATATTGTCAGTGTACGAGGAATACTGTAGAACTCGGCACCAAAGGAGGAGATCTCGTAACTTGTTTCTTTCCGTCCCTCCGGTGGTGGCTTCTTTGGCTCCGAGGGATGTTGGCAGGGATCGCTTCCCCAGTTTAGGTCGGCGTGTTCCTCCACATGAAGAGATTCTTTTCCTCCGGAGGCAGCTTCGGGAAGTGATTTCCAACCAGGCTCTTATCGTGCAGAGGGCTCGAGAGTATGCTCGTCAGGATCTTGTTAGACAGTGGTCGATGAGGAGTGCTGGTCAGCATTAGCAGTTCGGGGGATCCGGCCGATGGGGGCCTGTTGGAGGTCCAATCCGAAATTCGGGGACCGGTGAAGGTGGTCATGGTGTTTTCCCTTTTTCTCGCCGGGAGTCGAATCTTTGAATATTTCTTCAATGCTTTTTCTTGCTTTATGTTGTCATTTTTTTGGATTTTTTTTTTTTTGTAGCTTTCTCCCCTCCGAATAAGGATTAATAATATCTACTGGTTTTTGCTTTTACTTCGTCCTTTCTTTGATCCTTGCACTGCTTTATGGTTTTGACCTCTAGTTGCTTGATTAGATGACTCCGGGGGAGATCAATCCTTGCGGAGAATCGTTGTCGAGAACTGATGGGTTCCGATCTGATTTGAACCCTTAGGTTCTTGTTGCTTCGAACTCGGAAGTTTTCAAGGTCTAGGCCCTTTGAGTTTCTTATTTGGGCCCTGAGGCCTTACCCATTAAATCTTGGAGGAGTATGAGCTTTTAGGCTTTCCGGACCCTTAGGTCTTAGGAACCTTGAGGTTCTTCGGACCCTTGGATCTTGAGAACCTTGAGGTTCTTCGGACCCTTAGGTCTTTGGAACCTTGATGTTCTTTGGACCCTTAGGCCTTGGGAACCTTGGGGTTCTTTGGACCCTTGGATCTTGAAAACTTTGAAGTTCTTCGGACCCTTAGTTCTTTGGAACCTTGAGGTTCTTTGGGCCCTTAGGCCTTGGGAACCTTGGGATTCTTTGGACCCTTGGATCTTGAGAACCTTGAGGTTCTTCGGACCCTTAGGTCTTTGGAACCTTGAGGTTCTTCGGACCCTTAGGTCTTGGGAACCTTGAGGTTCTTTGGACCCTTGGATCTTGAGAACCTTGAGGTTCTTCGGACCCTTAGGTCTTTGGAACCTTGAGGTTCTTTGGACCCGAAGGTCTATGGACCCGAAGATCTTTGGACCCGAAGATCTTTGGACCCGAAGGTCTTTGGACCCGAAGGTCTATGGACCCGAAGGTCTTTGGACCCGAAGGTCTTTGGACCCGAAGGTCTTTGGACCCGAAGGTCTTTGGACCCGAAGGTCTATGGACCCGAAGGTCTTTGGACCCGAAGGTCTATGGACCCAAAGGTCTTTGGACCCGAAGGTCTATGGACCCGAAGGTCTTTGGACCCGAAGGTCTTTGGACCCGAAGGTCTTTGGACCCGAAGGTCTTTGGACCCGAAGGTCTATAGACCCGAAGGTCTTTGGACCCGAAGGTCTTTGGACCCGAAGGTCTTTAGACCCGAAGGTCTTTGAACCCGGAGGTCTCTGGACTTTTATGCTTTTGGGGAGTCTTTTTGATCGCTCTCTGCTGCCCGGAGGCGAGCCACTCTCGATCTAAATTGAGAAATCGCACTGTGCTACCCGTGGGCATAGGCCATTCTCGAAATTCTCAATGCTGCACTCTACCTTTCTGCAGAAAGGTCACTCTCAGACTTATTGTGGTCTTGGGTGGGTCCCCCCGCAAGGTTTTGTCAACCCAGACAAACTACCTTCCACGTCTGGATAGGTATTAAATTGTTTGTGCTTAACCGGTTATTTGCACTTTGCTCCCTGCATATCAGCCGCCAGAATCTGATTACAGTACTTGGCTGTGTACGTCATGCCCCCAGCGTGCGTTTAGCTTACAGCGTATTTCACGAGGGTTTGAATGGCACTAGTACGTGGTCCCCGCATAACTCTTGGCTAAAGGCCTTTACGCGGGGCCCTATCGCACAGACATTGGCTCAGGGCTGATCAGACCCCTTCCATATCTGTCTGCACCTATGGTGAGTAGCCTCACCAGCTAAGGAGCTAGCTAAGATCTGAGGTCCCGAAGGTCCCTGATCCAGCTAATATGCCCCTTTAAGTATATTGGTGTTTCCTTAACTCCCTTTAGTCGAAACCAAATGTATTTTATAAGCCTAGTCCGAGGACGTTCTCGTTATACATAGGAGTAGGAAAACCAAAATACTTAAATATATAATAGTATATATAGAGCTCGACCCGAAGATCTTGCCTTTAGAAATGATATAATTTGAGGTGCAAGGCGTTCCAGCAGTTGGGTTGTACCTTGCATGTGCTGTCTTGCAGCTTATAGGCTCCTGCCCCTTGCACCCCTATTACCTGATAGGGCCCCTCCCATCCGGGGGCGAGTTTTCCGGCTGATTTGTCTTTTGTGTGGTTACAGACTCGCCTTAGGACCCAGTCCCCTTCTTGGAAGGTTCTGGATCTCACCTTCTTGTTGTAACTCTTGGCTACCTTTATTTGGTACGACGCGTTCCTCAGGCGGGCTGCTTCCTTTTTTTCGTCTAGGAGGTCTAGGCTTAGGTACATCAGCTCGTCATTTTCCTTGGGGGTTAGGATGTTGGAGATCGTGGTCTTGACATGTACCTCGGTTGGTATTGCTGACTCGGTGCCGTAGACGAGTGAGAAAGGGGTTTCTTGGGTAGCTGTCTTTGGAGTCGTCCGGTAGGCCCAAAGGACTCCGTGTAATTCTTCTGCCCATCGCCCGTGAGCCTTTTCCAAGCGCTTCTTGAGCATGTTCACCACCGTTTTGTTGGTTGACTATGCTTGTCCGTTTGATTGCGGGTGCCTTGGTGCCGAATATGAGAGTTTGATATCCTAATCTTTGCAGAAGTCCTGGAAGTCGCTGCTGGTGAATTGGGGTCCATTGTCTGTGACAATTTCCTGAGGTGCTCCGAAGCGGGTTATTATGTTCGTCCAGATGAATTTCCTGATCTGGAGGTCCGTGATTTTTGCTAAGGCTTTGGCTTCTACCCACTTCGTGAAGTAATCGGTCATTACTAGGAGGAAGACCTTCTGCCCCGGCGCCATTGGGAATTTCCCCACGATGTCCATGCCCCATTTACGGAAGGGCCATGGGGAACTTAAGGACTTCAGGTTCTCTGGTGGTAAGTTGGAAATTGGGGCATGTTTCTGGCATTGGCTACAGGTTTTGGCCTGTTTGAGGGAGTCCTTCGCCATGGTAGGCCAGTAATAACCAGCCCTTCTCGCCCTGAGAACCAGGCTCCGTCCGCTGGAGTGAGAACCGCATTCCCCATCGTGAAGTTCCTCTAATATTCGTGTGGCTTCTCTAGGGGATAGACATTGTAGGTAGGGTCCTGAGAAGGATCTTCTATATAGTTTTCCCTCCGAAATGCAGTATCTGGCCGCTTGTCTCTTGATCTTCCGGCTCTCCTCTCGGTTTTCAGGTAGGACGTCGTTTCTTAGATAGTCGGTGATAGGGGTCATCCAGATTTTCTCCTTCGTCTACTACCGTCACTTCTTCCGGTTCAACCTCTTTCTGAGTTGCTGGCCATTGAAGGACCAACAGCGGAATACTCATATGTTCCTTTGTTTCTAATGCGGAACCCAGGTTTGCTAGAGCATCGGCTTGGGAGTTTTGTTCCCTAGGTATTTGGGTAAGCTTATAGCTTGTGAATTGGTTTAGGAGAGGTTTGGCCACAGATAGATACCTGATCATGCTAGGGTCCTTGGCTTGATAATCCCCTTGAGCTTGACTGATGATGAGCTGCGAGTCACTGAAAACCTGGATGTCTTTTACTCCAATTTCATTGGCTAGTTCTAGGCCTGCTATTAAAGCCTCGTATTCTGCCTCATTGTTTGTTGCTTTGAAGTTGCAACGTACAGCCCTTGAAGCCGATTCTCCCGTAGGGGAGGTCAGAACCAGTCCTACCCATGTGCCTCTTACATTGCTGGAGCCATCCACGTGCAGGGTCCATTGACCTTCTTCCGCTTCTTTTCCCTGGAGCGTAGTTTCTAGATCTGGGTCTGGAAGCATGGAGGGAGAGAACTCAGCCACGAAATCAGCTAGGACTTGGGACTTGATAGCGGCGGCTGGGCTGAAGATCACGTCGTATTCTCCCAATTCTACGGCCTATTTCACCAATCGTCCTGACACCTCGGGTTTATGAAGGACTGCTTTGATGGGGAAGGAGGTGACTACCATGACTTGGTGGGACTGGAAGTAGGGACGTAATTTCCGGGCCGCGACCACTAGGGCGAGGGCTAGTTTCTCTAGCTGGCTGTAACGAGTTACTGCGTCTAGCATGGATTTGCTTACGTAGTATATGGGATGCTGCCTTCTTTCCTCCTCCCTTACGAGGACTGCGCTAACTGCGTGTTCGGACACGGCGAGGTAAAGCAGTAGGGTTTCCCCTTCTAGAGGTTTAGACAGGAGTGGTGGAGTAGTGAGATAGGCCTTGAGGTCGGACAGTGCGGTTTCGCACTTCTCTGTCCATTGAAAGTTGTGGGAACCGAAATTCGCACTGTCGATTTTGATAAGTAAAAACGGAGGAAAGCCAAGTTAACCCGACTTTCCCTGAAGGCCCGGATTCTCTGCGACAGCCAATGACATGTGACCGAACAAGTGCGGAAGATATGGAAAGATAACGAAGATCGTAAATCGTACAAAAAGGGTTTTGTTAAGACTGGGGATTGGACCTTAAGGAAGGCTGCCTACGTACCCCTTTCGAGGATCAAGTCGGACGTAGTTCAGTTGGAAGGGTTTGAACAAGAGATCGAACTGCCTGGCGGAGTTCGTCTAGTATGAGCGTTTGTCATAGAAACGGACATGTCGAGAATAATGCCTAGGGTTTCTATGTGCGGAACTCTAAGTAAAAGGATTGGTAGATCCTTCCGCGAGAAATAAGGGTCTGCGGACAAGATGAAAATAGAACGAGAGGCGGCCGGACGTTCTAGGTCATGCCTTGCTAGTAAACCGCCTCAATTCTAAGTTCTTAAGCTAACAGAAGCTCTCTACGTCTCCAATATCGGATTTTCTTTCTCTCTTGATGAATTTCGCTCTGCCTTTTTTCCTCTCCCAAAGCTTTTTTATATACTCCTTCTTATGACGGTCTATTCTCCTTTTGGGCCGCGAAGCGGGCTTTTCCCATTTTCGTCGGCCTTCATGTTTATCGGGAAACTTGACATTTATCCTTCTGGAAATTTAGCATTTATCTTGTTATGTAAAGATAAACGTAAATGGTCGTATCTATCTCAGATAATCGTAAACGGACTATCCGATCGCGTTTGGTCCCTTTCGGGCCGTTTCTAGGACTTCCGTTGTTCTCTATGATTTCTTCGGAAGATCTTCATTCCTTCGTAGAGTTGAGATGAGTGGTGTCTCAAGATAACCATCACTGTTTCGTACGAAGAATTTAAGATCTTCCTTCCCGTTGATATCTTACGAGTTGTGGAAGTGTTTCCGACGATCTTAGTTTGGAGTAAGAACGGGAGTTTTGTACGCGGAATCACAATGATTCGTTCCGCGAGGACTCGGGAAAGACTCAAAGTACAGACTTCTGACAGCCGGGGCCTGGGACTTGTGCACGGAAGATTGTCACTCGAAGACCCGAGCCAGCACGGGCGCTAGGCACCCGGCGCCTACGGGCAGCACGGGCGCTAGGCGCCCGGCGCCTAGAGACAGCACGTGCGTCTCGGCGAGGGCTTCGATTTGATATCTTGCTCGTTTTCTGGATCCTCACGGTTTGAGAGAACAGGCTCTTTGAAGTTTCCCGGCGGCTAGGACCATCACGGGCGGCTAGGACCAGCACGGGCGCTAGGCGCAGGGCATCTGTTGAACTCTGCGGCTCAATCTTTATAAAATATTAATGTTGCGTTTTCAGAACTTCTGTCTATCGAAGTTAGAGGGACAGGGTGTGAGTTGTCGTCTCATTCCTGCCTCCCTGATGATCACCGTATCCGTCGTTTGTACAAAGCGAGATTTTCCTGCGGTTTACGATTTACGCGAAAATTCGTGGAAACGTACAGACTTGAGTGAAGAGACAAGTTTTGGGATCTCGCGTCGTTGACGCTTTGTCTATGAGATGTTAAGGTACCAGCAAGGCTGGGTTTAGGGCAAGACCTAGGTTTACTCTCAGACTGAGGCTGTGCGATGACAAATCGGCTTTCGTTTTGCCTGTTTGTGATTTTAACCTGATTCGTACCGTTTTAAAATCCGCGAAGTGGTATCGGCTTATATGATTTGTCTGGGCACGAATCGAGCTACTTCCTTTACGAAGTGCTGAACCAAATTTGGATTTTTTTGTATAGCGCGCTATGGGATCCTTGTCGGATGTAAAAGAGCCTACCCTTAGGTGGCTTGTCTGTTTAGGACGTTAGAGTTCGTTTGTTGTGATCAGCAACAACGATATGATGCCGTTTAGAAGGCGTATGAAGGTTTTAATTGAAAAACGAATGTTCAGGCACGAAGCGACGTCTCGCAGTGCTTTGAAGTTTGTTTTTCTTATGCCATAAAGGACTATGGGCTTTTAGAAATCGCGGAATGTTTCCGGGCGATAGTTTATGATTTATTTGGTGGATACTGGATCCATTGTTGAGGCCGTTTAGCGATTGGCGAGTTTGTTTGCGAAGAGTTTCGAAAATTTGGTTTCTGTGTTTGTAAAGAGTTTCAAAAATCCGGTTTCTTCAAAAAACGTGGGATTATACAAGCATACACATTTCAAATGTGTATGAGTTAATTTTCCCTTGTGCCGCACTTCAAATGTTCGCGGGCTTGGAGATGTTTTGCGAATGTCCGTAGTCGGAAACTGTTGTTTCAGTTTGGACGTGCAAGTTAAAAAAATTTTGATCGAGGAATTAGGACCAGGGGTCGCGTATATTTGACCCAAGGAGAAGCGTCTACCTTCGCTTTGCTTTGCGAAGTGTTGGCCTTCCGGGATTTTAAGGATGACTCGTATAACTCTAGGAGCTTTGTCACGAGTGTTTCTTTTCATGCTTTGTTTACGGGGTGTATAGATCTTAATCAGTCGATGTTAAGTTCAAATTTTTCCGTTAACCGTATGGCTGTTAGGACTGATTTTATTACGAGAAATTTATCGCATGATTTCCGCTTTTGGGCTATGCGGCAGAGTTGCTCGCGTAATGGTCACTTGGCGTTTTATGACAAATCGTGGATTATCGTTTGGCCCTTAAGTGATTGGTGCGGCGATCGTTCAGCTGTTTTGTCTTGGCGTGAAGGTTGTGTTCAGCCGTTTAACCAAGGAGTTGGTAAACGATCAGACTGCGATCCTTTCGCATTAAGGTCATATTGGTTCACGATTGTCCTTAATGGTGATGCCGAATTCAGGTTCGGGCTTTATAGAAAGGTGTAATCGGCCGATGGCCGAACAGCATTCGTTGAGATAGACATGCAAATCTTAGCGGAGTTTTCCGAGTTATGGGTTACACGGAAAATGTTTCCGCTTTGATTTCGTCTTTTGGCGAAAGTTGCTTCGAATTACTCATGGAGTTTTACCGAAGGTTATTCCGTTAATTTTTTAGCTCACCGTCGTGCTATTAGTCTGACGTTGTACGAGTTTCTTGTCGCGAGATTGCAACAAGAGACGGTGTAGAGTTTTCAAGACTATGTTCGTAACGGTTTGACCACGCCGTTATGCCGCTAACATTTTGGACGAATCTTAGAGTGCCGTTTGCCTTTTGAAAGGAATTTTTTCTTTATGAAGTAGAATGAGTATGCCAAGGATGTGTGGCGATCGTTTCTCGGTTTTCCGAGAGATTAGATCGGTTTACGCGTTCTGCCTAGACAGTCAAGGAACAAGAGAACGAAACTGGAAGAAAATGCCTAAGACTTAGCTTGCTAGACTATCCACCTAGGTTCTAAGTTCCCTAAATTTTACGGCAGTTTACAAGACCTTCTCATTCCTTTCCTACGAAAAAATTAAAACCTTGATAAAATTTTCTAAGTCGGACGTACCTTAGTCTCATTGATTACTCGAGATTGCCTCATGTCCGTTCCTCTTTGTCTTCTAACGTTTCATTGTCAAAGGTCCTTGAAAAGTCTGACACTGAATCGAGAATCGATTTTTGATGAAACCCGAAGGAACAGTGCAGAATCGTTGCAGAATCGTTGAAGCAAAGGGAGGAGAAGTAGGCAAAACTCGAAGAAGGCTAAAGTGGGTAGACAAGTGAAAACGAACGGCAAGATGTCACTTGAGTGGGGCTTCTTGTTTCGTCAAGCTATGAGCGAACTGGTCAGGTTAAGAAGCTTGCGATCTTGTTATACTTCACGAATGATGTTTCGTAAAATATTGCCGAGCTTTTATTTAACGAGAGTTATTCAACAAAATGTTGTCGAGTTAATTTTACGGAAACTGTTTCGTAAAATGTTCTCGAGTTTAACCGTGCAGAGGCTGTCTCGTGAAGTATTGTCTAGGATTATTTTACGAAAGGTGCAAAGTATTTGGTTGGACTATCGTCGGGGATGGTTTCGCGAGGATTTTCTGCGTTCGCCGAATGTTTTGTTGTCCGGTGACAAGCGCAGCGCGGGCGCGTTAGCCGCCCGGCGCCTAGGGACAGCACGGGCGTCCTAGCCGCCTGGCGCCTAGAGGCAGCACGGGCGCTAGGCGCCCGGCGCCTAGAGGCAGCACGGGCGCTAGGCGCCTGGCGCCTAGAGGCAGCACGAGCGCTAGGCGCCCGGCGCCTAGAGGCAGCACGGGCGCTAGGCGCCCGGCGCCTAGAGGCAGCACGGGCGCTAGGCGCCCGGCGCCTAGAGGCAGCACGGGCGCTAGGCGCCCGGCGCCTAGGGGCAGCACGGGCGCTAGGCGCCCGGCGCCTAGGGGCAGCACGGACGTGCTAGCCGCCCGGGACTGTGCTTCCTTGCGGGAACTGCCTGTTTTTCCCGGTTTTTTTTTAAGGTTTCTCGATCGACACTTAGTCTCTCGAGGTTTCTCTAATTGTTTTTCCGAGACTTTTGGACATCGATTCCATCATGATCCCAACAAGGAATTGTTTCTTAGAACGTTGTTGACCTTTTATTTTACGAGAGTTATTTCACAAAATGTTGTCAAGTTAGTTTTACGGAAACTGTTTTGTAAAATGTTGTCGAGTCTAATCATGCCAAAACCGTCTCGTGAAATATTTTCGAGAATTTATTTTACGAAAGGTGTTTCGTAAAATGTTATCGATTTTAGCATTAGAAACGCTGATTGGTAACCCGATCAGTCGTGCTTTCTATTTCATGAGTAATCTGGGGTTTCTCCGCGATTTCCAGGAGAACAAGTCTTTATTTTTTCCGGGAAATTCTAAAAGATATTTCCAGTCAAAACTCTGCTCGGTAATCAGACCGTCATATCAGCCTTGGGCTTGATCCTACTCTAAAATCGTATGTGGGTCGTTTAGCCGTGATTCAGGCCCCTTTTGGGCCGTCTTGGGACTTAGACGTTTTTACGATTTTTCTTTAGAAAAAGCCATTGATGTGACGCTGGTTTTTCCGAAAGTATTTTGATTCCCCGTATAGTTAAGGCAACTGGTGTTCAAGCTAACCATAGCCGTTGTATACGGCAGGCAGGAATCCGTCTCGACTACCAAGTCATTTTTTGAATTTTTCCGAGCGAGGGGGGTTGTGTCCATGGACCCGAGGACCGTGTTGCATGAACTTGGATGGGGGTGCATGGTTGATAGGACCCGAAATTGATCGGGATGGTCCGTTCTCGGGACGTTTGTCCGTAAGATGATAATCTTAGATAACAGTTTGCATAAGCGTTGGTCGTAGGAGCAGTCACTGCTGAAGTTGTTTTACCAGCGTCGATGTGAGCTGCGAGTTTGTCTTTCATATTTCCAGACATTGCTTTGATCAAGCGTTTTGTGGCCGTAAGAGTAAGAGTAATCCGTCCTCCCCTCCTTCTAGCGCCAAACTGTGGGAACCGAAATTCGCACTGTCGATTTTGATAAGTAAAAACGGAGGAAAGCCAAGTTAACCCGACTTTCCCTGAAGGCCCGGATTCTCTGCGACAGCCAATGACAAGTGACCGAACAAGTGCGGAAGATATGGAAAGATAACGAAGATCGTAAATCGTACAAAAAGGGTTTTGTTAAGAGTGGGGACTGGACCTTAAGGAAGGCTGCCTACGTACCCCTTTCGAGGATCAAGTCGGACGTAGTTCAGTTGGAAGGGTTTGAACAAGAGATCGAACTGCCTGGCGGAGTTCGTCTAGTATGAGCGTTTTTCATAGAAACGGACATGTCGAGAATAATGCCTAGGGTTTCTATGTGCGGAACTCTAAGTAAAAGGATTGGTAGATCCTTCCGCGAGAAATAAGGGTCTGCGGACAAGATGAAAATAGAACGAGAGGCGGCCGGACGTTCTAGGTCATGCCTTGCTAGTCTACCGTCTCAATTCTAAGTTCTTAAGCTAACATGAGCTCTCTAGGTCTCCAATCTCGGATTTGCTTTCTCTCTTGATGAATTTCGCTCTGCCTTTTTTCCTCTCCCAAAGCTTCTTTATATACTCCTTCTTATGACGGTCTATTCTCCTTTTGGGCCGCGAAGCGGGCTTTTCCCATTTTCGTCGGCCTTCATGTTTATCGGGAAACTTGACATTTATCCTTCTGGAAATTTAGCATTTATCTTGTTATGTAAAGATAAACGTAAATGGTCGTATCTATCTCAGATAATCGTAGACAGACTATCCGATCGCGTTTGGTCCCTTTCGGGCCGTTTCTAGGACTTCCGTTGTTCTCTACGATTTCTTCGGAAGATCTTCATTCCTTCGTAGAGTTGAGATGAGTGGTGTCTCAAGATAACCATCACTGTTTCGTACGAAGAATTTAAGATCTTCCTTCCCGTTGATATCTTACGAGTTGTGGAAGTGTTTCCGAAGATCTTAGTTTGGAGTAAGAACGGGAGTTTTGTACGCGGAATAACAATGATTCGTTCCGCGAGGACTCGGGAAAGACTCAAAGTACAGACTTCTGACAGCCGGGGCCTGGGACTTGTGCACGGAAGATTGTCGCTCGAAGACCCGAGCCAGCACGGGCGTTAGGCGCCCGGCGCCTACGGGCAGCACGGACGCTAGGCGCCCGGCGCCTAGAGGCTGCACGTGCGTCTCGGCGAGGGCTTTGATTTGATATCTTGCTCGTTTTCTGGATCCTCACGGTTTGAGAGAACGGGCTCTTTGAAGTTTCCCGGCGGCTAGGACCATCACGGGCGGCTAGGACCAGCACGGACGCTAGGCGCCCGGCGCCTAGAGGCAGCACGGGCGCTAGGCGCCCGGCGCCTAGAGGCAGCACGGGCGCTAGGCGCCCGGCGCCTAGAGGCAGCACGGGCGCTAGGCGCCCGGCGCCTAGAGGCAGCACGGGCGCTAGGCGTCCGGCGCCTAGAGGCAGCACAGGCGCTAGGCGCCCAGCGCCTAGAGGCATCACGTGAGTCTCGGCGAGGCTTCGATTTGATATCTTACTCGTTTTCTGGGTCCTTACGGTTTGAGAGAACGGGCTCTTTGAAGTTTCAAGGCGGATTCTTTGTCGTTCGGCCTGTCCAAACTTAGATTACTTCCCGTTTCTTCCGTATACTTTCGTATGGTCGTGTCATCTTAACTACGGACCTAATGTCTCTCGGTTCTTCTTGATTGTATCATCGAAGTTTTACGACTAAATCTTATTTGGTTTTCTTGTAAAGTTTATCGTGTAAATCAAGAACGATCGACTTTAACATAGGTTCTTTAAGCTATGCGACTTGTCTTGCTTTCGACGCTTGTTTTATGGGAAGTCCGCGCATGATAAATAGTTTTAGCCGTTGATTTCGAGAGAACCGTTTTTGACCCCAACAAAAGTCCTTAGGGTTCTTTAGTGTTTCGAAAAAGGCATGGGACTTGTCAGAAAGCCTGGAGATGAATCTGCTGAGGGCGGCCATTCTTCCCGTAAGTTTTTGAATCTCTTTGACATTCCGTGGGGGAGGAATCGCCTGGATGGCCCTTATTTGCTCCGGATTTGCTTCTATGCCACTGTGGGTGACTATGTATCCCAAGAATTTCCCGGAGCTTACTCCAAAGGAACATTTAGAGGGGTTGAGCTTCATATTGTATTTCCTCAGGGTGGTGAACGCTTGCTGGAGATGTGAGATATGATCCTCCGAGTCAAGAGATTTTACCAGCATGTCGTCGATGTAGACTTCCATGGTCTGGCCTATCTGATCGGCAAACATCGTATTGACCAACCTCTGATAGGTGGACCCAGCATTCTTCAGACCAAACGGCATGACCTTGTAGCAGTAGATGCCCCTAGAAGTCATAAAGGACGTCTTTTCTTGGTCGTCGGGATGCATCAGGATTTGGTTGTATCCCGAGAAGGCGTCCATGAAGCTCATTAGTTGGTGCCCAGCGGTGGCATCCACTAGCTTGTCTATATGAGGCAAGGAGAATGGATCCTTTGGGCAGGACTTGTTGAGGTCCGTGAAATCGATGCAGACCCTCCATTTTCTATTTTTCTTTTTCACAACCACCACATTGGCGAGCCAGTCAGGATATTGCACTTCTCTTATGAACCCTGCGTCGAGCAGGTTCTTGACCTCTTCGTTAATGATTTCATCCCTTTCGGGAGCGAACTTCCTTCTCTTTTGTCTAACAGGAGGATGCTCGGGATTCACTTGGATCTGATGCATGATGATGCTGGGGTCGATTCCGGGCATGTCTTCGTGGGACCATGCGAAGCAATCGGAGTTAGATCTTAGGAAATCGATCAGCCTCCGTCTCAGATCCTTAGGCAGCTTGGAGCCTATCTTAAGGTTCCGCTCCGGGTTTCCTTCTATCAGGAGGACTTCGTCCATGTCTTCAACCTCGGGTTCTTCGGCATGAGGAACGAGAGGCTGCTTCTGTAATTGCTATAAAGCTTGGGTCCTTCCCTTCAGGGTAGTTTGATAGCAGGACCTAGAATTTTCTTGATCCCCTCTAATGACCTTCACGCCCCAGGAGGTAGGAAATTTTACCAATTGGTGGAGGGTTGATGGTACGGCTCCCATGTCGTGGATCCAGGGCCTCCCTAGTATTATGTTGTAAGACGACGGACAGTCGACGACCAAGAACTTGGTGGTTTGTTTATTCCCTCGGTGTAGACTGGGAGAAGAACTTCTCCCTCGGTTTGCTTCACCTCTCCGCTAAATCCCACGAGCGGGACCGCTTTCCTGGTTAATGTTTTAGGGTCTAGCCCTAAATCCATATAGGCCGAATGGAAGATAATGTTGCTGGAGCTGCCATTGTCCACCAATATTCGTTTAACCAGGCAGTTGGCTATAACAAGCGAGATAACGAGGGCGTCATGATGGGGAGCAAGGACTTGTTCCTGCTCCCTCGCAGCAAAGCTGATTTCATCCGTTCCCAAGAGTGGGCGCTTGGGAGTCTCGGTCTCTTGACCGTTCCTAGCATTGCGAGTACTTCGTTTGGCTGCGGCGCTGCTGATCCCGCTTACTACTGATCCTCCGGAGATGACGTGGATCACTCGTTCTTGTGGTGGAGGTAGCGCTGGGACCGCTTCATTGGGGAGAGCGGTGTTGGACCCGAATATCACCCTCAGGTGAGGTACCGGTAAAATGTGAGCTATCGAGTGGGCCGAATAAGGCCCATCACGATAACGAGAGCTGGAAGCTGAACCAAAGGCTGAACCTAGAAGTCGCCATAATAGAGGTCACGATATAATGGGAGCTGATACTTCGAGAAGACTCGGTCAAGAGGAACCTAGAGCAAGTACGTAACTGAAGCCGTATATCTCGGAGATCAGTTAAGGAGCTACCGACGAGACCTAGACTATATAAAGACGGAGAAGATCAAAGACAAGGGGACCTTCTCCAGATACCAACTTTTAGACTAGATAAAAAGCATTACGTATTCTTTTGTAATCATCTCTAGATACAATCCTTTGTATTCATCATCTTTTCAACTCATCAATAAAATCATATTCATTCCTCAAGTTTATTTACGGGATTCAGCCCACGATTCTCATTACATCTCTGGACCTAACCTAAAATCTAAGAAGTGAAATCTTGTCTCTCACAATTGGCGCCGTCTGTGGGGAGAATTAATCGAATCCCTTTCTCTAAAGCTTAAGGATGAATCCACTTGATGGAACTAATCCATCTAACCCCGATCAATCGAACATGAGCAATAGCTCACCAAATCGCACTGCTCCGGGGGCAAATAACCCGAGAGCCTCCGGAGGGACCAACTCTGGGTCCTCAGCCCTCAATAACCCATCGCATCAATCCGCTCCAAACCAAACGAAATCTCAGCTTTCTGAGATCCGGCGGATGATGATCCAGTTAGTGGACAAAGCTCAAGAAACCGAGCGAACGGTGCAACAGCTAGCCGAACGGCAGCAACAATTCGAAGAGATAACCAGATCTCAATCCGCAACAACCCAACTGTCCGTCCACCAGGGAAGAGGGGTCACATTCCATGAACGATTAGCTGACCCTTCCTTCCCTCGAGAGCGCCTGAACTTCTCCCCCGATAGCCCTGGAGCAGACGGTCAGGAACCTGCTTTCCAAACGCCTCGCGCTAGGACAGCTCCTGCGTTTACCCCACCTATCACCAGCACCATGGGGAGCAATGTAGCTACAACTAGCTCCATACCTAATCGAAACATTGGTGGGAGCACCCGTTTGCCTCCGCCGCCACCTCCTTCCGAGTCTGGAGCAGGAACCAACATACCGTCCGGGGGCAGAACATCAGCTTCGGTGCTTCAAGCTAGGGTTTCAACCCCAAATACCGACGGATATCAAAGGACGGATGCTGATCCTGCAGTCCTCCGCACTAACCTCGCTCGGAACCTAAGAACCAATGAGGGACCTGTTTCGCCACCTAACTGGGAAAACGATCGAGCCAGGTTCCGCCAGGAACCTGTTCCCCGAGTGTCTGATAATGACCAAAATGTCCTTCCCTTCGAGGGGCCTGACGCAATTCGTAGATACATGGAGCGAACCCACGCCGCTCTCCAGAAATTGGGAGCTCAAGTTCACAAAGCGACGAGCTCAGCTCCCGAAATCGAGAGCTTAATTGAGGAGACTCGTGGAACTCCGTTCACCGATAGAATTGCCAACTCTTACATAAGAGACACTCGAAAAATTAAGCTTCCCGAATACGATGGGAACGCAGACCCCAAAGCTTATTTAAGAGCCTTCCGATTAGCCATCGTCAAAGCTCATTTCACAAAGGAAGAATGTGATGCAGGATATTGCAGAACATTTGCTGAAAACCTGATCGGAACAGCTCTCGAATGGTTCTCCGGCCTCGAGCCGAACTCTATAGACAGCTTTGATCAGTTGGCTAACGTTTTCATGAAACAATATTCAACACACATCCTGAAACAAGCATCTGAGGCTGATCTCTGGAAGATCAGACAAGGATTGGGAGACTCACTGCGAGTCTACATCGAGAAATTCAGGGCGGTAAGAACCAAACTCTCAAACCCCAACGATCAAGTAGCCATCGAGGCCCTTAGGAGAGGTCTCTGGTACAAATCAGTCTTCTTCTCGGAGCTGACGCTAAATCCTCCCCCAACTATCGATGACGCCCTTCATAAGGCCTCTAGATATATCACCTTGGAAGAGGAAACAGCAGCATTAGACAAGCTCCACCGAAAACCTCAGAATCATCCGAAAGGCGAAGCCTCCGACGGGAAGGGACCTCACAAAAGAGGGAGCTCCCGAAACAATCAGACTCAGGGAGAGCATTCTTATGTACGTAATCGAGGACGACAAAGACGAAAAACTTGTTGCCCCGATAGCTAAAGCCCCCTGGTCCAAAGGCTACGATGAGAGCAAACACTGCTCTTACCACGATCGAAAGGGACACTCAACCGAAGAATGTTGGGACCTCCAACGTCAATTGGCTGCTAAGTTCGCAGCCGGAGAAATAAAAGACGTGGACCTCAAAAAGCCACAGCCTTACCAGAAAAGAGGTCCCCGGGATAACTCCCTAAAACGCGAGAGGTCACCCGAAAAAGAAACAGATTCACCGCCTCCAGCACCCAAGAAAAGAGTCGATATGGTCCTTGGAAAATTCCCCCAAGGAAAAAGCCTTCAAATCGAAGCCCTCCTGAGTAAAACACCTCCCCAGTCGAGCCCTGACTCAAGGGTCGATTACATCCTCGGAGGGTCCGACGTATGTCAAGACTCCGTTAACTCTATTAAAAGTCACGTACGGAAAGCTGTGTCCAATACTCATTCCAAACCGACCAAACCCGAGTCTAACACTAAAATCTCTTTCTGGGAGAGTGAGACATCAAACCTCGACAGGCCCCACGACGATGCCCTTGTCGTAACGTTGAATATAGCAGGCTACGAGGTACCTAAGCTCATGATCGACACCGGAAGCTCCGTCGATCTCATTTTCTATAACGCATTAAAGGGAATGGAAATAGACGATTACGAAATCGTCGACCAGAAATCCAACCTCGTAGGTTTCTCAGGAGAAACAGCTACCTCCTTGGGAACCATCAAGCTCCCAGTTATAGCTGGCGGAGTCATGAAAATGACCAACTTCATAGTTGTCGACAAACTGTCTCCCTTCCATGCAATCCTCGGAAGACCTTGGATTCATAAGATGAAAGCAGTAGCTTCAACTTATCACCAATGCGTGAAGTTTCCAGCAATCGACGGGATAGTTACCGTACATGGTAGCCAAAAGATTTCAAGGATCTGTTACCTGGGTGGATTTGAGATCATAAAAGATTCCCCCCAATAGCAATTACAGATCCAGGAAAGTCACGAGATGCAACAAAATATCCGAGGTCCTCCTAAGAACCTCACCGAAAAAGTTAGCATCGACGACTCAAATCCTGAAAAACAGGTAAGCATCGGATCTGAGCTGCCTCTCGAAACCAAAAAGGAGCTCACCGAATTCCTAAAACAGAATGTCAAAACCTTCGCATGGACCACCAGTGACATGAAAGGCATAGACGCCAACGTCACCACCCATAAGCTCAATGTAGATCCCACCTTCAAACCGATCAAACAAAAGCGTCGTAAGCTAGGTCTCGAAAAAGCCCAAGCTGTGAACGACGAGGTCGATCGACTAACGAAAGCCGGGTCAATCCGAGAAGTTCAATACCCCGATTGGTTAGCCAACCCAGTGGTAGTAAAAAAGAAGAACGGGAAATGGAGAATCTGCGTAGACTTCACCGACTTAAACAAGGCCTGTCCTAAAGACAGCTTCCCGTTACCTCACATCGATCGTTTGGTTGAAGCAACGGCTGATCACCAGCTCCTGTCCTTTATGGACGCATTTTCAGGATATAACCAGATTATGATGGATCCTGAGGATCAAGAAAAAACCGCGTTCATAACCGAATGAGGAACCTATTGTTACAAGGTCATGCCATTTGGTTTGAAAAACGCGGGAGCTACCTACCAAAGGTTAGTAAACAAAATGTTCGCTGGACAACTCAGAAAAACCATGGAAGTCTACATTGACGACATGTTAGTCAAATCTTCAATGGGAGAGGACCATATCTCCCACCTAAGGGAATGCTTCGACATCCTCAACAAATACGACATGAAGCTAAACCCAGCTAAATGTACCTTCGGAGTACCCTCCGGCGAGTTCCTAGGTTACCTCGTAACCGAAAGAGGCATCGAAGCCAACCCGAAACAGATAGCGACATTCTTAGAAATGCCGTCACCTAAACCGACCAGAGAGGTACAAAGATTGACCGGACGAATCGCAGCACTAAATCGATTCATATCCAGGTCCACCGACAAGTGTCTTCCATTTTATAAGCTCCTGAAAAACAATAAGAAGTTCATGTGGGATGAAAAGTGCGAAGAAGCCTTTAAACAGCTGAAAGCCTAGCTCTCGGAACCTCCGATACTGTCCAAACCTGTAGTAGGTGAACCACTGTATTTGTACCTCGCCATATCGGCAGCTGCAGTCAGCGGGGTGCTAGTACGGGAAGAACAAAACAAACAGAGACATGTCTATTATACTAGTAAAAGCCTAATAGACGCCGAGACGAGGTACCCTACCATGGAAAAACTAGCCCTAGCAGTCGTGACAGCTGCTAGGAAGCTGCGACCATATTTCCAATCACACTCAATCATCATAATGACCTCACAGCCATTGCAAACGAGTCTGCATAGTCCTAGCCAATCCGGACGATTATCCAAATGGGCTATAGAGCTTAGCGAATACGATATCGAATACAGACCTCGAGCAGCAGCAAAAGCTCAGGTCCTCGCCGACTTCGTTATTGAGCTAGCATCCGAACATTTAGACCAAGAAACAGAGGTTCCAAAATGGAGCCTATATGTGGACGGAGCCTCGTCAAAGCAAGGCTCCGGCGTCGGTCTAAGACTAACCTCCTCAGCTGGAGAAACCATCGAACAATCCTACAGACTTGGATTTAACGCTTCCAACAACGAAGCCGAGTATGAAGCACTAATCGCCGGCTTAAAACTAGCCCTAAGCCTCGGAATCCGGGAGCTGAGCGCCTACTGTGACTCACAGCTGGTAGCTAGCCAGTTTCATGGAGAATACGAAATGAGAGACGAAAGAATGGGGGCATACCTCGAAGTAGTCATAGGACTGACAAAACAGTTCGATAAGTTCGAGCTAACAAGAATCCCACGAGGAGAGAACTCTTCAGCAGACGCGCTCGCCGCGCTAGCCTCCACATCCGACCCTCTCGTAAAACGAATTATACCCGTGGAAGGAATCGAGAAGCCGAGTATCGACATAGCTACCAAAGCTGAGCTAGATAACAAATCAAAAGCAAAAGTTGAGGATAACAGCCCTCCCACCGAAGCTACCCAAGTCTTCACGACATTCTGGTTCCCTAGAACTAGAGCACGCAGCTTCAGAAAGTACACCCCCGACAATACAACAAAAAACTTAGAGGGCAATAACCAAAGTGAAGGTATTCACCGAAGTTCGGACTCCCCTGAGCCTAACTCAACGAATACCCCCGGGGGCACCATCCAAACCTCGGAATCACTCATCCTAAAAGTACAAACAAGAAGCCGCGCAGCTCTTAAAAAAGCAACACAAACCACAGGGGACAACGAGGAAATTGGAGATATTCCTCAGAACCTAGAACCGACTCCAACGAATATCTCCGGGGGCACCACGACACCAGGTCCCGAACAGGAACCTCCCTCCTCTCTTCACAACAAAGTTGTAGGAAGAGAAGACTGGAGAATACCGATCATGGATTACATCCTCGAGGGAAAAATCCCACCCAATAAGTGGGAGGCTCGAAAACTCAAAGCCTTAGCAGCAAGATATTGCATAATCGAGTTAGCCCCCCCCCACAAACGAAGTGTCTCTGGACCTTACCTAAAATGCGTTTATGGTCTAGTAGCTATGAAACTCATGAAGGAAATGCATGACGGTTCCTGCGGAAACCATTCCGGAGGTAGAGCTCTAGCCATCCGAATTAAAAGACAAGGCTACTTCTGGCCTACTATTATCGCAGATTGTGAGGTCTACTCCTCATCATGCGACAAATGCCAAAGGCATGCACCGATCATACACCAACCAGCGGAAAAGCTATCTAACATATCAGCTCCCTACCCGTTCATGAGGTGGTCCATGGATATTGTAGGTCCATTAGTACCTTCAGGGAAAGGAAAGAAGCTACTAAACCTCCTGGTCCTGACCGACTACTTCACGAAATGGATCGAAGCTGAAGCTTTCCAACAAATAAACAGATTCGAGGTCGAAGGATTTGTTTGGAAGAACATTGTATGTAGGCATGGTGTCCCATACGAAATCGTAACCGACAACGGAGGACAGTTCATATCCCACGATTTCAAAAAGTTCTGCGATAAGTGGAACATCCGCCTCACATTTTCATCACCTCGGCGACCTCAAGGTAACGGCCAGGCGGAGGCTGCTAACAAGTCGATTTTAGCAAACCTCAAGAAACGCCTAGGAGCTCAGAAGGAGCTCTGGTCAGAAAAACTACCCGAAGTACTATGGACTTGCAGAACCACCCCACGAAAAGCTACAGAAGAAACTCCTTTCTCCTTAGCTTACGGGATGGAGGCTGTCGTCCCAGCAGAAACCACCGCAGGCAGCCTCCGACGGGAGCTCTGCACCTCAAATCCCACAGCTAACAACCAGCTCCTGATGGATAGCCTCGACTTAATCGAGGAAAGACGAGACCAAGCTTTGCTTCGCATTCAAAATTACCAGCAAGCAATGGCTCGGCACTATAATTCCAAAGTAAGGCCCCGGCAGTTCGCTGTAGGAGACCTGGTACTTAGAAAGGTGTTCGAAGGAACTAAAGAACCGGGAGCTGGAAAGTTAGGAACCAACTGAAAAGGACCCTACCGAATCATCCACATAGTACGACCCGGAGTCTATAAACTCCAGAAGGTACGAACTGGGGTACCTGAAATCCGATCGTGGAACGCCACGAATCTCAAAAGATATTATCATTAGGTACCCAAATCCCCTGAACTACGTTTGGCTTGATCCCTTGACTGGGTACGTAGGCAACTCCGACATGAGTACAGCCCCAACCTCTTCTCACCAAGAACACATAGCCTGAAAACAGTTATTGTGTAAATAATCCGAATCATGTATTCTCATATATCTGATATTAATAAAACAACTAATTCAGCTTCATAAACATCAAAGGTCTTAAAACCCTCCAAGAAAATTCAGGTCCCCCTAAATCGGGACCTAAGCTCAACTATCTCGAACAAATTCAGGTCCCGGAAAACCTGAACCTAAGGTCTTAAAATCCTTGATAAATCCAAAGGTCTTAAAATCCTTAACATAAACAAAGGTCTTAAAATCCTTAACATAAACTAAGGTCTTAAAATCCTTAACAACAACCAACGTCTTAATATCCTTAACAATCATCTAAGGTCTCAAAATCCTTAACAATCATCTAAGGTCTTAAAATCCTTAATAAACATCTAAGGTCTTAAAACCCTTAAACAATCAACAAGGTCCTAAAATCCTTATCAAAACTGAAAGGTCTTAAAATCCTAAAGAATCAGTTAAATCTCAAAATTCCTCAACTTCATCCGTTAAAGTCCAAAGGTTTCAGAATCCTTCGAACTAACTCAGGTCCCTAAGGATCTAAATTCAGGTTCCCACGAACCTAGACGCCAGGTCCCGAAACTTTTCAAGATCGGACTCAGGTCCCTGAATTCCCCGAGCTAAAATCAAAGGCTCCTCCTTAAGACCCTTATGACCGAATATGTACTAAGCTAAATGCTTATCACAAATTAAGATTAAAGATCCTAATCCGATCCGACAATCACTATGTCTAAGCAAAACAAACTTAAGCTCAAAAGCTTGGAACAGAAATAAACAAGTTTTAAACACGATAAAGGGTTTAAAAGCCTCCTCAGGCTATTAATATCCTAGACACGAATAAAGGTTTAAAGGCCTCCTCAGGCACTAAAGTCGTAGAACTTAAACGAAAACAGAGCAGAAGTTTTGTAAAACATAAAACATAAGTTCAAAAGTGCTTCAGCTCAATCCTCCTTGTCCTCCTGAACCGGTTCACAAACAGGAACCTCTCCTTCAGCCACATCATCATTACCTCCTTGAGCTGCTTCGACCGGAGCTAAGTCAGGAGCCATCAAATCCAAGTTAGAACCATATTCCCTAGAAAAGGATAGATTAAACATGTTAATCTCGAAAGTACCTGAACTATCCGAGATCTGGGGAAGAGGAAATTTGCTGACTGAAAAGTCAGAGACTTGAGCCTTCTCATACGCAGTTGTTGCCTCCGGCAACAAAGCCACCAGCTGGTTGTACTCTTCTTCAACACTCTGGATCTTGTTGCTCAACATGTCCTTCAAAAGGTCAGCGTTAGCTTGAAGCTCTTGGGCGTAAACTAAGGCACTGACCTCCTCCTTCTTCCTAACAAACTTGTCCTTAACACAAGCCAGGATCTTGCCATAAGCTTCGGCGACCTCCTTCTTCCCTTCCCTCACAGCTAGCTTAACTTCAGCCTCCTTATTCTTCTGGATGTCTTGAGACGCGGTAATGAGGTCACAGACTTGATGCTCAGCTATCCTGCGGGCAGCATCCAGCTCGCTGATCCTTGTGCCCTTCACCTGGATCTCAAGCTCCTGACTCTCAATCTTCCCCTGTTGGGCATCGGCCTTAGAACCCAATCTCTTCACCTCAGAATCGAGCTCCCAGATTCGAGCGCGGGCTTGATCAAGATCAGCCTTGGCGGCTTTAACTAGCTCGGTAACCTCGGCGAGCTCACCAGCATTGGGGGCATCCTGCAGAGTGTTCTCAAACTTAAGCTGAGCCCTGTTAATGGCACCAGCCAACTGCAACAAAACCAAACACATATATGTTATCATCTTCAGAAGAAAAAATTACTAACTAAATGAAGAAGATAAAATCATATACCTGACCCATGCAGTGAGCAATGTCGAGATACTCGTCTCGGTTTGTCAGGTCCTTGAGCGCTGGAAGGGGACATCCTACCCTCTTCAGATGCCTTAATATCGCGCCCAAGCCCCAAGGGTCATCCAAGATTGAGCCCGGCTTCGAATGGGTAAAACTCCACCCCACGGTTCCTCCTCTGGAAGACGAGGAGGATGACCGGGCGGGAGCTCCAGCTTGGTCGGTCCTAGGTCTCTTATGCCTTGACGGCTCAACCTCAGAGGTACCTCTCGGAGCCTGGTAGTCAGCCTCCGGCATCTGGACCTCAGGAATAGGAGCAGCGTCCTGAGCTACGACCTCGGCGGGAGTAGCCTCAGCAACAGGTTTAGACCCTCCATCGTCCAAAACCTCCTTCATTGAGTCAAGGAATGATCCTCCTTGATTCTTGTCGCTTCCACGAGAGGCACTGGCAGCTTTGGAGGGGTTCCCCTAGAACGAAATGATGGCCTTAGAGTCATGTCACCTGACTTAGTCTTTTCGGTACCTGAAGCACTAGCACCGGTTGAGATCGATACAACTGAGTCACCTGCCGAAACTGGAATAACGGAAGCTCTCATAAGAATTGAAAACTTCAAGATAGCAAAATCGTTTAAAAAGGATCAAACTTGAGCTTACTTTCAAGGTCTTCAGCGGGAATGGGATCTTGAAAAGAGGCGTTATAGATATCTGGGAACCTGGCTGCACCTATTCGAGAAGTAGTGTAAGCAGGCCAGGTACAAGGAGTCTGATGTAACTTGCGGTATAGAGCTCTGGTAAGCTTGGTAGAGAGCTTCGGAGGATCTTCAATTTCTGCGAAACAAATCCGAGCAAAAAGGTTAATCAACCATAAATAGATAAACCCCAAAAAGCTTATCCCTAGAAATCCTAACCAGATGGGTTAGCCCAAGTAATCCTGAGATCCCGACCTACAGGGACCGTCGAAGGATCGACTTTGACATAGAAATACTTCTTCCTCCAGTCATCATCACTACTAGAGAATCTAAAGATGACATGATTGGGACGACTAGGGAGGTAGAAGGTTCTGGTACCGCCTTGCTTAGAAGCGCTCTCCTTCAAGGAGAAGAGGCTCATAAGCTCGGTAAGACCAACATCGACTCCTTCCTCCTTGGATCTAGTGATAAAACCGTTTATCACTCGGATGACTGAGGGACAAAGTTGGGAAAGAGCCAACTGGTAATGATCGAGGAGATCAAGCAGCAACGTCAGGAGAGGAAATCTCAGGTGACACTTGGAGATATACTTCTCGTGACAACAAAACCAACCCGCCGGAGCAGTTTCGGGGGTATCATCGGGACCACAAGTCTGAGCAAGCTCCTTCCGGCCAAGAGCTTGAACCATGAGGTTAACTACATCCTGACTTGTCAATAGCGAGGGTGAGTGAGGACTACTTCCGCTGGAATCGTCCTTCTTCTTCCGCTTAGAGACCCTGGTCGCGACCGTCTCTCTGGCTTTCTTTTTCCCCTTCATCTTGGCTCCGACTTCTTGTTTAACTTCCAGTAGTTTAGCTCCGGAGGCAGAGGGAGGCATCCCAGACTCACCGGAACCTTCTTTCGGAGGGTTCATGGTATGGGAAGATCAAGGAGAAAATCGATTGCAAGGTTTGGGAGAGAATTTGCAGAGAAAAATAACGAGGAAGATAAAAAATAAAATAAATCGCAGTAAAATAAAGAGGGAGGAGAGAAGTTACCTTGAAAACTGAACAGAGGCGTGGAGAAAGTGGGAGGCGTAGCAGTTAATGCTCACAGCTTTATATCCCATCACCTCTTTAGATTCGGAAAAGTCATTTCAAATCCTCTCCATCTGAGCCGTAGATATCGCCAAATAGAATAAAGACCGTCAGATCAAGTAGATCGAATCTAAACGGGATAAGAACTAATCATTACCCTAACAAAAAGATAAGGTCGGTAGCTGGATTCTAGCTTCCGAGACAAAAGATTTTATTCGGAAGCTGGGGGCAACTGTTGGACCCGAATATGACCCTCAGGTGAGGTACCGGTAAAATGTGAGCTATCGAGTGGGCCGAATAAGGCCCATCACGATAACGAGAGCTGGAAGCTGAACCAAAGGCTGAACCTAGAAGTCACCATAATAGAGGTCACGATATAAAGGGAGCTGATACTTCGAGAAGACTCGGTCAAGAGGAACCTGGAGCAAGTACGTAAGTGAAGCCGTATATCTCGAAGATCAGTTAAGGAGCTACCGACGAGACCTAGACTATATAAAGACGGAGAAAATCAAAGACAAGGGGACCTTCTCCAGATACAAACTTTTAGACTAGATAAAAAGCATTACGTATTCTTTTGTAATCATCTCTAGATACAATCCTTTGTATTCATCATCTTTTCAACTCATCAATAAAATCATATTCATTCCTCAAGTTTATTTACGGGATTCAGCCCACGATTCTCATTACATCTCTTGACCTAACCTAAAATCTAAGAAGTGAAATCTTGTCTCTCACAAGCAGGGCCCTCTCTGTTAAGGAGATCCTTGGCCTTATCCGAGAGGAATTACCTTAGGTAACCCTTCTTGAGAAGCTCGGCTACTTCCAATCTTAAGGCTACACAATCCTCCGTGGTATGGCCGTGATCGTTGTGGAACCTGTTGGGGAAAAATATCCAAGGCTAGAGTTTCCTCCAGCCTCCGAAGGGGCCTCGACTTCCGGGCCCTCGTTTGGAAAGGACCCAGGGTCCCTCCTCAACTTAGAGGACCCATTTTCACAAGGTGGCACCAGGGCCCGATCTCCATTCGACAAGTACCCAGGGTCCAACCCCTGTATCGAGGAACCAAGGCCCAGCCCTTGCCGTGAGGACCAAGGAACCATTCCTCCGCATGAATATGGAAGTTTCCCAAATCAAGGGGAAACTAATATATTCCCGAATATTGGAGAAGCCGCCCAAAATTGACCGAGTTACATCAACTATAAAAGGGGAACCCAAACCCTAGAATAAGGGATCGACACTTTGGGGCTTAGAGATTATAGAGTTAGGCTAGAAAACTAGGGTTTATACACCCAATACGTTGTAACGCCAAACACGCTCAATAATACATCTCTTTGCCTCAATTTCTCTTCTCAAAACACACATACAAACATAAATCTTGATAGTCTTCCAGTGTTCCGTAGTACTAAAACGACCTACACAAAAATATCACAACAGTTTAGCGCTAGAAGGAGGGGAGTAACTCAACTACGTGACGATGGCATCGGAAGACGAGTCTAATCAAGCCAATCTGACCCCGAAGGAGAAGGAGCTTCTGAGCCGATTCGAAACCCTTCAGAGTCAAATTACCAACCTTCACAAGGCTCAGGAAACCGCACCTGCAGGTCTGGAACTCGTCCAGGAAGTTCAATACCTAAAAGACCAACTTGGAGAACACTCCAAGCAACTCCAGCAAAGCGCCGAGAAGCTAGACGCCATGGAAGCCGAGAATAACGCTCTCAGACGAGAAAATCAATCCCTCGGGGCAGTAGGGAACAAACGAAAACGGTTCAGAACCAAAGTTCGACCTATGGCTTCGCTCAACACCCCGCACGACGACGAGGAAACGCCTCAGCAGCCCGGAGACGAACCCGGCGGTCAAGAAAACGTTCGAGACGTAACCCGAGAAGAAGAAGAAGACAAATCTGATACAGAGGACGAAGAATACTCACCTGATCATCCCGAGATCTCGGATCCAGCTTAAGCCGCTTACCTAGAGAAGATGGTATCCGAAAAATTCGGCACCATCCAATCCATGGTGGAAAGGCTCCCCGGAGTAGCTCCCCCCATCCGTAGAAGTGATCCGAGGTCATACTCTGACACGCGTTTCGTGAAGGAGATTGCTTCGATCGAGATGCCTCGAAAGTTCTCTTTCCCAAGCATCAAGATGTACGAAGGAAATAGAGATCCCGACAACCACATCGCCCAGTACAAGCAACGTATGGTAGCCGTGGCTATTCCGAAAGACGCAAGGGAAGCCACCATGTGCAAGGGCTTCGGATCAGCCCTAACCGGTCCTGCCCTCCAGTGGTACATCAACCTCCCCACGGGGTCCATAGCATCCTTCGCGGCCCTCAGCGATAAGTTCGTGGAACAGTTCGCTAGTAGCCGCCACCTGGAGAAGAGATCAGATGACCTCTACGAGATCCAGCAATACAGAAACGAATCCCTACGCTCCTACATAGCTCGTTTCAACCAAGAGAAGGTCTCCATACATGAGTGTAACGCCGATACAGCAATCTCAGCCTTCAAAAAGGGCCTTCTCCCGGAGGGAGAGCTCTACAAGGATCTAACCAAGTACAGATGTGGAGACATGGCGGATGTACTATCCCGTGCCTGGGCCCAAGTAAGGTGGGAAGAAGACGTCGTAAGCAGGGCCAAGGTTTCCTCCAAGTACGATCAGAAGTCCTCCAAACCATCGAAAGACGAGCGTGAGGAGACCATCCGATCCCGACCTTCCCGGGAATCCACCAATCAGAGCAGGGGCAGATACCAACATCGCCCCTTACCTCGGTCCGAAGGAATGATGGTTTCGACTTGGCCCAGCATTTCCCACCTAGCGATATCCAAGCCGGAGCTCATTGGAGTCCTGAGGCAGATGGGCCCGCAAGTCAAGTGACCACCTAAAATGAGGTCCCCTGACGCTACCCGGAACCCTAAAAGATGGTGTGGGTTCCACAACGATCACGGCCATACCACGGAGGATTGCGTAGCCTTAAGATTGGAAGTAGCCGAGCTTCTCAAGAAGGGTTACCTAAGGGAATTCCTCTCGGATAAGGCCAAGGATCTCCTTAACAGAGAGGCCCTGCTCTCCCCAATGAAGCGGTCCATGCGCTACCTCCACCACAAGAACGAGTGATCCACGTCATCTCCGGAGGATCAGAAGTAAGCGGGATCAGCAGCGCCGCAACCAAACGAAGTACTCCCAATGCTAGAAACGGTTAGGAGACCGAGACTCCCAAGCGCCCACTCTTGGGAACGGATGAAATCAGCTTTACTGCGAGGGAGCAGGAACAAGTCCTTGCTCCCCATCATGACGCCCTCGTTATCTCGCTTGTTATAGCCAACTGCCTAGTTAAACGAATATTGGTGGACAATGGCAGCTCCAGCAACATTATCTTCCACTCAGCCTATATGGATTTAGGGCTAGACCCTAAAACATTAACCAAAAAAGCAGTCCCGCTCGTGGGGTTTAGCGGAGAGGTGAAGCAAACCGAGGGAGAAGTCCTTCTCCCAGTCTACACCGAGGGAATAAACCAGACCACCAAGTTCTTGGTAGTCGACTGTCCATCGTCTTACAACGTAATACTAAGCAGGCCCTGGATCCACGACATGGGAGCCGTACCATCAACCCTCCACCAATTGGTAAAATTTCCTACCCCCTGGGGCGTGAAGGTCATTAGAGGGGATCAAGAGAATTCTAGATCCTGCTATCAAACCACCCTGAAGGGAAGGACCCAAGCTTTATAGCAATTACAGAAGCAGCCTCTCGTTCCTCACGCTGAAGAACCCGAGGTTGAAGACATGGACGAAGTCCCCCTGATAGAAGGGAACCCGGAGCGGAACCTCAAGATAGGCTCCAAGCTGCCTAAGGATCTGAGACGGAGGCTGATCGATTTCCTAAGATCTAACTCCGATTGCTTCGCATGGTCCCACGAAGACATGCATCAGCTCCAAGTGAATCCCGAGCACCCTCCTGTTAGACAAAAGAGAAGGAAGTTCGCCCCCGAAAGGGACAAAATCATTAACGAAGAGGTCAAGAACCTGCTCGACGCAGGGTTCATAAGAGAAGTGCAATATCCCGACTGGCTCGCCAATGTGGTGGTTGTGAAAAAGAAAAATGGAAAATGGAGGGTCTGCATCGATTTCACGGACCTCAACAAGTCCTGCCCGAAGGATCCATTCCCCTTGCCTCATATAGACAAGCTAGTGGATGCCACCGCTGGGCACCAACTAATGAGCTTCATGGACGCCTTCTCGGGATACAACCAAATCCTGATGCATCCCGACGACCAAGAAAAGACGTCCTTTATGACTTCTAGGGGCATCTACTGCTATAAGGTCATGCCATTTGGTCTGAAGAATGCTGGATCCACCTATCAGAGGCTGGTCAACACGATGTTTGCCGATCAGATAGGCCAAACCATGGAAGTCTACATCGACGACATGCTGGTGAAATCTCTTGACTCGGAGGACCATATCTCACATCTCCAGCAAGCGTTCACCACCCTGAGGAAATACAATATGAAACTTAACCCCTCTAAATGTTCCTTTGGAGTAAGCTCCGGAAAATTCCTGGGATACATAGTCACTCACGGGGTCATAGAAGCAAATCCGGAGCAGATAAGGGCCATCCAGGCGATTCCTCCCCCACGGAACGTCAAAGAGATTCAAAAACTCACGGGAAGAATAGCAGCCCTCAGCAGATTCATCTTCAGGCTTTCTGACAAGTCCCATGCCTTTTTCGAAACACTAAAGAACCCTAAGGACTTTCAATGGACAGAGAAGTGCGAAACCGCATTATCCGACCTCAAGGCCTATCTCACTACTCCACCACTCCTATCTAAACCTCTAGAAGGGGAAACCCTACTACTTTACTTCGCCGTGTCCGAACATGCAGTTAGCGCGGTCCTCGTAAGGGAGGAGGAAAGAAGGCAGCATCCCATATACTACGTCAGTAAATCCATGCTAGACGCAGAAACTCGCTACAACCAGCTAGAGAAACTAGCCCTCGCCCTAGTGGTCGCGGCCCGGAAGTTACGTCCCTACTTCCAGTCCTACCAAGTCGTGGTAGTCACCGCCTTCCCTATCAAAGCAGTCCTTCATAAACCCGAGGTATCAGGACGATTGGCGAAATGGGCCGTGGAATTAGGAGAATACGACGTGATCTTCAGCCCAGCCGCCGCTATCAAGTCTCAAGTCCTAGCTGATTTCGTGGCTGAGTTCTCTCTCTCTATGCTTCCAGACCCAGGTCTAGAAACTACGCTCCAGGGAAAAGAAGCGGAAGAAGGCCAATGGACCCTGCACGTGGATGGCTCCAGCAATATAAGAGGCGCAGGGGTAGGACTGGTCCTGACCTCCCCTACGGGAGAATCGGCCTCAAGGGCTGTACGCTGTAACTTCAAAGCAACGAACAACGAGGCAGAATACGAAGCTTTAATAGCAGGCCTAGAACTAGCCAAGGAAATGGGAGTAAAAGACATCCAGGTTTTCAGTGATTCACAGCTCATCATCAGTCAAGCTCAAGGGGATTATCAAGCCAAGGACCCTAGCATGATCAGGTATCTATCTGTGGCCAAACGTCTCCTAGACCAATTCGCAAGCTATAAGCTTACCCAAATACCTAGGGAACAGAACTCTCAAGCCGATGCTCTAGCAAACCTGGGTTCTGCATTAGAAACCAAGGAACATATGAGTATTCTGTTGTTGGTCCTGCAATGGCCAGCAACCCAGAAAGAGGTTGAACCGGAAGAAGTGACGGTAGTAGACGAAGGAGAAACCTGGATGACCCCTATCACCGACTACCTAAGAAACAACGTCCTACCCGAAAACCGAGAGGAGAGCCGGAAGATCAAGAGACAAGCGGCCAGATACTACATTTCGGAGGGAAAACTATATAGAAGGTTCTTCTCAGGACCCTACCTGTGATGTCTATCCCCTAGAGAAGCCACACGAATATTGGAGGAACTCCACGATGGGGAATGCGGTTCACACTCCAGCGGACGGAGCCTGGTTCTCAGGGCGAGAAGGGCTGGTTATTACTGGCCTACCATGACAAAGGACTCCCTCAAACAGGCCAAAACCTGTAGCCAATGCCAGAAGCACGCCCCAATCTCTAACTTACCACCAGAGAACCTGAAGTCCTTAAGTTCCCCATGGCCCTTTCGTAAATGGGGCATGGACATCGTGGGGAAATTCCCAATGGCGCCGGGGCAGAAGGTCTTTGTTGGGGTCAAAAACGGTTCTCTCGAAATCAACGGCTAAAACTATTTATCATGTGCGGACTTTCCATAAAACAAGCGTCGAGAGCAAGACAAGTCGTATAGCTTAAAGAACCTATGTTAAAGTCGATCGTTCTTGATTTATACGATAAACTTTACGAGAAAACCAAATAAGATTTAGTCGTAAAACTTCGATGATACAATCAAGAAGAACCGAGAGACATTAGGTCCGTAGCTAAGATGACACGACCATACGAAATTATACGGAAGAAACGGGAAGTAATCTAAGTTTGGACAGGCCGAACGACAAAGAATCCGCCTTGAAACTTCAAAGAACCCGTTCTCTCAAACCGTGAGGACCCAGAAAACGAGTAAGATATCAAATCGAAGCCCTCGCCGAGACGCACGTGATGCCTCTAGGCGCCGGGCGCCTAGCGCCCGTGCTGCCTCTAGGCGCCGGGCGCCTAGCGCCCGTGCTGCCTCTAGGCGCCGGGCGCCTAGCGCCCGTGCTGCCTCTAGGCGCCGGGCGCCTAGCGCCCGTGCTGCCTCTAGGCGCCGGGCGCCTAGCGCCCGTGCTGCCTCTAGGCGCCGGGCGCCTAGTGCCTGTGCTGCCTCTAGGTGCCGGACGCCTAGCGCCCGTGCTGGTCCTAGCCGCCCGTGATGGTCCTAGCCGCCGGGAAATTCAAAGAGCCCGTTCTCTCAAACCGTGAGGACCCAGAAAACGAGTAAGATATCAAATCGAAGCCCTCGCCGAGACGCACGTGATGCCTCTAGGCGCCGGGCGCCTAGCGCCCGTGCTGCCTCTAGGCGCCGGGCGCCTAGCGCCTGTGCTGCCTCTAGGCGACGGGCGCCTAGCGCCCGTGCTGCCTCTAGGCGCCGGGCGCCTAGCGCCCGTGCTGCCTCTAGGCGCCGGGCGCCTAGCGCCCGTGCTGCCTCTAGGCGCCGGGCGCCTAGCGCCCGTGCTGCCTCTAGGCGCCGGGCGCCTAGCGCCCGTGCTGCCTCTAGGCGCCGGGCGCCTAGCGCCCGTGCTGCCTCTAGGCGCCGGGCGCCTAGCGCCCGTGCTGCCCGTAGGCGCCGGGCGCCTAGCGCCCGTGCTGCCCGTAGGCGCCGGGCGCCTAGCGCCCGTGCTGGCTCGGGTCTTCGAGCGACAATCTTCCGTACACAAGTCCCAGGCCCCGGCCGTCAGAAGTCTGTACTTTGAATCTTTCCCGAGTCCTCGCGGAATGAATCACTGAGATTCCGCGTACAAAACTCTCGTCCTTACTCCAAACTAAGATCGTCGGAAACACTTCGGAAACTCGTAAGGTATCAACGGAAAGGAAGATCTTAAATTCTTCGTACGAAACAGTGATGGTTATCCTAAGACACCACTCATCTCAACTCTACGAAGGAATGAAGATCTTCCGAAGAAATCGTAAAAAACAGCGGAAGTCCTAGAGACGGCCCGAAAGGGACCAAACGCGATCGGACAGTCCGTTTACGATTATCTGAGATAGATACGACGATTTACGTTTATCTTTACATAACAAGATAAATGCTAAATTTCCCGAAGATAAATGTCAAGTTTCCCGATAAACATGAAGGCCGACGAAAATGGAAAAAGCCCGCTTCGCGGCCCAAAAGGAGAATAGACCGTCATAAGAAGGAGTATATAAAGGAGCTTTGGGAGAGAAGGAAAGGCAGAGCAAAAAATCCTAGAGAGAAACCAAATCCGAGATTGGAGACCTAGAGAGCTCCTGTTAGCTTAAGAACTTAGAATTTAGGCGGTAGACTAGCAAGGCAAGACCTAGAACGTCCGGCCGCCTCTCGTTCTATTTTCATCTTATTCGCAGACCCTTATTTCTCGTAGAAGGATCTAACAATCCTTTTACTTAGAGTTCCGCACATAGAAACCCTAGGCGTTATTCTCGACACGCCCGTTTCTATGACAAACGCTCATACTAGACGAACTCCGCCAGGCAGTTCGATCTCTTGTTCAAATCTTTCTAATTGAACTACGTCCGACTTGATCCTCGAAAGGGGTACGTAGGCAGCCTTCCTTAAGGTCCAGTCTCAAATCTTAATAAAATCTTTCCGCATTTATTTGATCACTTGTTGTTGGTTGTCGCAGAGGATCCGGGCCTTCAGGGAAAGTTAAGTTTACTTAGCTTTCCTCCGATTTACTTAATCAAAATCGACAGTGCGAATTTCGGTTCCCACAGTTTGGCGCTAGAAGGAGGGTAGGACGGATTACTCTTACTCTTACGGCCGCAAAACGCTTGATCAAAGCAATGTCTGGAAATATGAAAGACAAACTCGCAGCTCAATCGACGCTGGTAAAACAACTTCAGCAGTGACTGCTCCTACGACCAACGCTTATGCAAACGGTTATCTAAGATTATCATCTTACGGACAAACGTCTCGAGAACGGACCATCCCGATCAATTTCGGGTCCTATCAACCATGCACCCCCATCCAAGTTCCTGCAACACGGTCCTCGGGTCCATGGACACAACCCCCCTCGCTCGGAAAAATTCAAAAAATGACTTGGTAGTCGAGACGGATTCCTGCCTGCCGTATACAACGGCTATGGTTAGCTTGAACACCAGTTGCCTTGACTATACGGGGAATCGAAATCCTTTCGGAAAAACCAGCATCACATCAATGGCTTTTTCTAAAGAAAGATCGTAAAAACGTCTAAGTCCCTAGACGGCCCAAAAAGGGCCTGAATCACGGCTAAACGACCCATATACGATTTTAGAGTAGGATGGAGCCCAAGGCTGATATGACGGTCTGATTACCGAGCATAGTTTTGACTGGAAATGTCTTTTAGAATTTCCCGGAAAAAATAAAGACTTGTTCTCCTGGAAATCGCGGAGAAACCCCAGATTACTCATGAAACAGAAAGCACGACTGATCGGGTTACCAATCAGCGTTTCTAATGCTAAAATTCGATAACATTTTACGAAACACCTTTCGTAAAATAAATTCTCGAAAATATTTCACGAGATGGTTTTGGCATGATTAAACTCGACAACAATTTACAAAACAGTTTCCGTAAAATTAACTCGACAACATTTTGTGAAATAACTCTTGTAAAATAAAAGGTCAACAACGTTCTAAGAAACAATTCCTTGCTGGGATCATGATGGAATCGATGTCCAAAAGTCTCGGAAAAACAATTAGAGAAACCTCGAGAGACTAAGTGTCGATCGAGAAACCTTAAAAAAAAAAACAGGAAAAAACAGGCAGTTCCCGCAAGGAAGCACAGTCCCGGGCGGCTAGCACGTCCGTGCTGCCCCTAGGCGCCGGGCGCCTAGCGTCCGTGCTGCCTCTAGGCGCCGGGCGCCTGGCGCCCGTGCTGCCTCTAGGCGCCGGGCGCCTGGCGCCCGTGCTGCCTCTAGGCGCCGGGCGCCTGGCGCCCGTGCTGCCTCTAGGCGCCGGGCGCCTGCGCCCGTGCTGCCTCTAGGCGCCGGGCGCCTAGCGCCCGTGCTGCCTCGAGGCGCCAGGCGGCTAGGACGCCCGTGCTGTCCCTAGGCGCCGGGCGGCTAACGCGCCCGCGCTGTGCTGGTCACCGGACAACAAAACATTCGGCGAACGCGGCAAATCCTCGCGAAACCATCCCCGACGATAGTCCAACCAAATACTTTGCACCTTTCGTAAAATGATCCTAGACAATACTTCACGAGACAGCTTCTGCACGATTAAACTCGACAACATTTTACGAAACAGTTTCCGTAAAATTAACTCGACAACATTTTGTTGAATAACTCTCGTTAAATAAAAGCTCGGCAATATTTTACGAAACATCATTCGTGAAGTATAACAAGATCGCAAGCTTCTTGACCTGACCAGTTCGCTCATAGCTTGACGAAACAAGAAGCCCCACTCAAGTGACATCTTGCCGTTCGTTTTCACTTGTCTACCCACCTTAGCCTTCTTCGAGTTTTGCCTACATCTCCTCCCTTTGCTTCAACGATTCTGCAACGATTTTGCACTGTTCCTTCGGGTTTCATCAAAAATCGATTCTCGATTCAGTGTCGGACTTTTCGAAGACCTTTGACAATGAAACGTTAGAAGACAAAGAGGAACGGACATGAGGCAATTTCGAGTAATCAACGAGACTAAGGTACGTCCGACTTAGAAAATTTTATCAAGGTTTTAATTTTTTCGTAGGCAAGGAATGAGAACGTCTTGTAAACTGCCGTAAAATTTAGGGAACTTAGAACCTAGGTGGATAGTCTAGCAAGCTAAGTCTTAGGCATTTTCTTCCAGTTTCGTTCTATTGTTCCTTGATTGTCTAGGCAGAACGCGCAAACCTATCTAATCTCTCGGAAAACCGAGAAACGATCGCCACGCATCCTTGGCATACTCATTCTACTTCATAAAGAAAATATTCCTTTCAAAAGGCAAACGGCACTCTAAGATTCGTCCGAAACGCTAGCGGCATAACGGCATGGTCAAACCGCTACAAACATAGTCTTGAAAACTCTACACCGTCTCTTGTTGCAATCTCGCGACAAGAAACTCGTACAACGTCATACTAATAGCACGACGATGAGCTACAAGATTAACGGAATAACCTTCGGTAAAACTCCACGAGTAATTCGAAGCAACTTTCGCCAAAAGACAAAATCAAAGCGGAAACATTTTCCGTGTAACCCATAACTCGGAAAACTCCGCTAAGATTTGCATGTCTATCTCAACGAACGCTATTCGGCCATCGGCCGACTACGCCCTTCCATAAAGCCCGAACCTGAATTCGGCATCACCATTAAGGACAATCGTGAACCAATACGACCTTAATGCGAAAGGATCGCAGTCTGATCGTTTACCAACTCCTTGGTTAAACAGCTGAACATAGCCTTCACGCCAAGACAAAACAGCTAAACAATCGCCGCTCCAATCGCCTAAGGGCCAAACTATAATCCACTATTTGTCATAAAACTCCAAGTGACCATTTACGTGAGCAACTCTGTCGCATAGCCCAAAAGCGGAAATCATGCGATGAATTTCTCGTAATAAAATCAGTCCTAACAGCCATACGGTTAACGGAAAAATTTGAACTTAACATCGACTGATTAAGCTCTGTACGCCCCGTAAACAAAGCATGAAAATAAACACTCGTGACAAAGCTCCAAGAGTTATACGAGTCGTCCTTAAAATCCCGGAAGGCCAAAACTTCGCAAAACAAAGCGAAGGTAGACGCTTCTCCCTGGGTCAAATATACGCGACCCCTGGTCCTAATTCCTCGATCAAAATTTTATAACTTGCACGTTCAAACTGAAACAACAGTTTCTAACTACGGACATTCGCAAAAAATCTCCAAGCCCGCGAATATTTGAAGTGCGGCACAAGGGAAAATTAACTCGTACACATTTGAAATGTGTAAGCTTGTATAATCCCACGGTTTTTGAAGAAACCGGATTTTCGAAACTCTTTACAAACACAGAAACCGAATTTTCGAAACTCTTCGTAAACAAACTCGCCAATCGCTAAACGGCCTCAACAATGGATCAAGTATCCACCAAATAAATCGTAAACTATCGCCCGGAAACATTCCGTGATTTCTAAAAAGCCCATAGTCCTTTATGGCATACGAAAAACAAACTTCAAAGCACTGCGAGACGTCGCTTCGTGCCTGAACATTCGTTTTTCGATTAAAACCTTCATACGCCTTCTAAACGGCATCATATCGTTGTTGCTGATCACAACAAACGAACTCTAACGTCCTAAACAAACAAGCCACCTAAGGGTAGGCTCTTTTACATCCGACAAGGATCCCATAGCGCGCTATACAAAAACTCCAAATTTGGTTCAGCACTTCGTAAAGGAAGTACATCGATTCGTGCCCAGACAAATCATATAATCCGATACCACTTCGCGGATTTTAAAACGGTACGAATCAGGTTAAAATCACAAATAGGCAAAACGAAAGCCGATTTGTCATCGCACAGCCTTAATCTGAGAGTAAACCTAGGTCTTGCCCTAAACCCAGCCTTGCTGGTATCTTAACATCTCATAGGCAAAGCGTCAACGACGCGAGATCCCAAAACTTGTCTCTTCACTCAAGTCTGTACGTTTCCACGAATTTTCGCGTAAATCGTAAACCGCAGGAAAATCTCGCTTTGTACAAACGACAGATACGGTGATCATCAGGGAGGCAGGAATGAGACGACAACTCACACCCTGTCCCTCTAACTTCGATAGACAGAAGTTCTGAAAACGCAACATTAATATTTTGTAAAGATTGAGCCGCAGAGTTCAACAGATGCCCTGAAAAAGGCCGGGATTCGAAGCCGCCAACGGCCAGTCCCACAAATGTACATCATGGCCTCTTAACGGCCGAAACACAATCAAAATAAAAATCTCCGAAAGGATTGATAAACCTAGACGCTCCCCGGAGCATCACCTTCATCCTCAAAACTCACCCAAAGTAGGAACGGTCTCACCGTCGCCTCCATTGGTCGCACCACCGCTGCATGTTTCATATGCGCCGGCTTCCCGATCCTTGACTGCGTAGTCCTGGTCCTCCGAACCCTCCGAATCCGGGACAAGGGTCCACACGGGTTTCAGACCAGCGAGAATCGAGTCGAAGTCCTCTCCGTCAAACTTGCGAGTCCCCGTCTCCTCAAGACTCTGAATCTTCTCTTGAAGACGACGGACTTTCGAGGACATATATTCTTCTCTTTCTTCACATTGAGCAACGAACTCACGGTCTTTCCGACGTCACGTTCAAGATCGCCAATCAAAGGTGATGAGGATGTCCGCAATGAAATATTCTTAGCCACAAATTTCGACTTTCAACTCATAATCTTCCGCCCGCAAGATCGTCTCCGCGTCTTACAGGCTGGGGGGCTAACTGTTGGGGTCAAAAACGGTTCTCTCGAAATCAACGGCTAAAACTATTTATCATGCGCGGACTTTCCATAAAACAAGCGTCGAGAGCAAGACAAGTCGTATAGCTTAAAGAACCTATGTTAAAGTCGATCGTTCTTGATTTACACGATAAACTTTACGAGAAAACCAAATAAGATTTAGTCGTAAAACTTCGATGATACAATCAAGAAGAACCGAGAGACATTAGGTCCGTAGCTAAGATGACACGACCATACGAAATTATACGGAAGAAACGGGAAGTAATCTAAGTTTGGACAGGCCGAACGACAAAGAATCCGCCTTGAAACTTCAAAGAACCTTTTCTCTCAAACCGTGAGGACCCAGAAAACGAGTAAGATATCAAATCGAAGCCCTCGCCGAGACGCACGTGATGCCTCTAGGCGCCGGGCGCCTAGCGCCCGTGCTGCCTCTAGACGCCGGGCGGAAAACTCGCCCCCGGATGGGAAGGACCCTATCAGGTAATAGGGGTACAAGGGGCAGGAGCCTACAAGCTGCAAGACAGCACAGGCAAGGTACAACCCAACTGCTGGAACGCCTTGCACCTCAAATTCTATCATTTCTAAAGGCAAGATCTTCGGGTCGAGCTCTATATATACCATTATATATTTAAGTATTTTGGTTTTCCTACTCCTATGTATAACGAGAACGTCCTCGGACTAGGCTTATAAAATACATTTGGTTTCGACTAAAGGGAGTTAAGGAAACACCAATATACTTAAAGGGGCATATTAGCTGGATCAGGGACCTTCGGGACCTCAGATCTTAGCTAGCCCCCTAGCTGGTGAGGCTACTCACCATAGGTACAGACAGATATGGAAGGGGTTTGATCAGCCCTGAGCCGATGTCTGTGCGATAGGGCCCCGCGTAAAGGCCTATAGCCAAGAGTTATGCGGGGACCACGTACTAGTGCTATTCAAACCCTCGTGAAATACGCTGTAAGCTAAACGCACGCTGGGGGCATGACGTACACAGCCAAGTACTGTAATCAGATTCTGGCGGCTGATATGCAGGGAGCAAAGTGCAAATAACCGGTTAAGCACAAACAATTTAATACCTATCCAGACGTGGAAGGTAGTGTGTTTGGGTTGACAGAACCTTGCGGGGGGACCCACCCCAGACCACAATAAGTCTGAGAGTGACTTTCTGCAGAAAGGTAGAGTGCAGCATTGAGAATTTCGAGAATGGCCAATGCCTACGGGTAGCACAGTGCGAATTCTCAATTTAGATCGAGAGTGGCTCGCCTCCGGGCAGCAGAGAGTGATCAAAAAGACTCCCCAAAAGCATAAGGGTCCAAAGACCTTCGGGTCCAAAAACTTTCGGGTCCAAAGACCTTCGGGTCCAAAGACCTTCAGGTCCAAAGACCTTCGGGTCCAAAGACCTTCGGGTCCAAAGACCTTCGGGTCCAAAGACCTTTGGGTCCAAAGACCTTCGGGTCCAAAGACCTTCGGGTCCAAAGACCTTCGGGTCCAAAGACCTTCGGGTCCAAAGACCTTCGGGTCCAAAGACCTTCGGGTCCAAAGACCTTCGGGTCCAAAGACCTTCGGGTCCAAAGACCTTCGGGTCCAAAGACCTTCGGGTCCAAAGACCTTCGGGTCCAAAGACCTTCGGGTCCAAAGACCTTCGGGTCCAAAGACCTTCGGGTCCAAAGACCTTCGGGTCCAAAGACCTTCGGGTCCAAAGACCTTCGGGTCCAAAGACCTTCGGGTCCAAAGACCTTCGGGTCCAAAGACCTTCGGGTCCAAAGACCTTCGGGTCCAAAGACCTTCGGGTCCAAAGACCTTCGGGTCCAAAGACCTTCGGGTCCAAAGACCTTCGGGTCCAAAGACCTTCGGGTCCAAAGACTTTCGGGTCCAAAGATCTTCGGGTCCAAAGACCTTCGGGTCCAAAGACCTTCGGGTCCAAAGACCTTCGGGTCCAAAGACCTTCGGGTCCAAAGACCTTCGGGTCCAAAGACCTTCGGGTCCAAAGACCTTCGGGTCCAAAGACCTTCGGATCCAAAGACCTTCGGGTCCAAAGACCTTCGGATCCAAAGACCTTCTAGGTTCCAAAGACCTCAGGGTCCAAAGACCTTCGGGTCCAAAGACCTTCGGGTCCAAAGACCTCAGGATCCAGAGACCTCAGGGTCCAGAGACCTTCGGGTCCAAAGACCTTCGGGTCCTCAGAACCTCTAGGTTCCCAAGGCCTAAGGGCCCAAAAAACCTCAAGGTTCTAAAGACCTAAGGGTCCAAAAAACCTCTAGGTTCCCAAGACCTAAGGGTCCGAAGAACCTCTAGGTTCCCAAGGCCTAAGGGCCCAAAGAACCTCAAGGTTCTAAAGACCTAAGGGTCCAAGGACCATGAGGTCTCATTAAACCAGAGGTTCAAGGATCCTGAGGTCTCAATGAACCCGGAGGTTCAAGGACCCTGAGGTCTCAATGAACCCGAAGGTTTAAGGACCATGAGATCTCATTGAATCTGGAGATTCAAGACCTTGAAGCCTTATTGAACCCGAAGGTTCTTGACCCTGAGGCCGTATTGAACCCGGAGTTTCTTGACCCGGAGGTCGTATTGCACCCGGAGGTTCTTTATGAACCCGAAGGCTCCATGGACCCTAGGGTTGTATTGAACTAGGAGGTTTTTGACCCGGAGGTCTTGATAGAATCCGAAGATTCTGGACCTTGAGGTCCCATGGAACCCTGAGGTTCTTTGGACCCTGAAGTCTCTGGACCCTGAGGTCTGTGGAATCCTGAGGCTCTTTGGACCCTGAGGTCTCTGGAACCCCGAGGTTCTTTGGACCCTTAGATCTAAGGAACCCTGTGGTTCTTTGGACCCTTAGGTCTAAGGAACCTTGAGGTTCTAGGGACCCTTAGGTCTATGGAACCTTGAGATTTTAGGGACCCTTAGGTCTATGGAACCTTGAGGTTCTAGGGACTCTTAGGTCTTGGGAACCCTGAAGTTCTTTGGACCCTTAGGTCTGAGGAACGTTGAAGTTCTAGGGACCCTTACGTCTTAGAAACCCTGAGGTCCTAGGGACCTTTAGGTCTTTGGAACCTTAAGGTATGTGGACCCGAAGGTCTTTGGACCCAAAGGTCTTTGGACCCGAAGGTCATTGGACCCGAAGGTCTTTGGACCCGAAGGTCTTTGGACCCGCGAAGGTCTTTGGACGCGAAGGTCTTTGGACCCGAAGGTCTTTGGACCCGAAGGTCTTTGGACCCGAAGGTCTTTGGTACCGCGAAGGTCTTTGGTACCGCGAAGGTCTTCGGACCCGCGAAGGTCTTCGGACCCGCGAAGGTCTTCGGACCCGAAGGTCTTCGGACCCGAAGGTCTTCGGACCCGAAGGTCTTCGGACCCGAAGGTCTTCGGACCCGAAGGTCTTCGGACCCGAAGGTCTTCGGACCCGAAGGTCTTCGGATCCGAAGGTCTTTGGACCCGAAGGTCTTTGGACGTCCCGAAGAGAGAAAGCTCACTAAGAACTAGCTTGGCCGTAGTTCCTCGTAGGAGATAGACGGACCAAAGTCTTTTTGATCGCTCTCTGCTGCCCGGAGGCGCGCCACTCTCGATCTAAATTGAGAAGTCGCACTGTGCTACCCGTGGGCATAGTCCATTCTCGAAAATCTCTTGCTGCACTCTACCTTTCTGCAGAAAGGTCACTCTCAGACTTACTGTGGTCTAGGGTGGGTCCCCCCGCAAGGTTCTGTCAACCCAGACACACTACCTTCCACGTCTGGATAGGAATTAAATTGTTTGTGCTTAACCGGTTATTTGCACTTTGCTCCCTGCATATCAGCCGTCAGAATCTGATTACAAAACTTGGCCGTGTACGTCATGCCCCCAGCGTGCGTTTAGCTTATAGCATTTTTCACGAGGGTTTGAATGGCACTAGTACGTGGTTCCCGCATAATTCTTGGCTATAGGCCTTTACGCGGGGCCCTATCGCGCAGACATCGGCTCAGGGCTGATCAGACTCCTTCCATATCTGTCTGCACCTATGGGGAGTAGCCTCACCAACTAGGGGGCTAGCTAAGATCTGAGGTCCCAAAGGTCCCGATCCAGCTAATATGCCCCTTTAAATTTATTGGTGTTCCCTTAACTCCCTTTAGTCGAAACAAAATGTATTTTATAAGCCTAGTCCGAAGACGTAGGAATGATATAATTAGAGGTGCAAGGCGTTCCAGCAGTTGGGTTGGACCTTGCATGTGCTGTCTTGCAGCTTATAGGCTCCTGCCCCTTGCACCCCTATTACTTGGTAGGGCCCCTCCCATCCGGGGGCGAGTTTTCCGGCTGATTTGTCTTTCGTGTGATTACAGACTCGCCTTAGGACCCAGTCTCCTTCTTTGAAGGTTCTTGATCTCACTTTCTTGTTGTAACTCTTGGCTACCTTCATTTGGTACGATGCGTTCCTCAGGCGGGCTGCTTCTCTTTTCTTGTCTAGGAGGTCTAGGCTTAGGTACATCATCTCATCGTTCTCCTTGGGAGTTAGTATGTTGGAGATCATGGTCTTAACATGCACCTCGGTTGGTATTGCTGACTCGGTGCCATAGACGAGTGAGAAAGGGGTTTCTTGGGTAGCTGTTTTTGGAGTTGTCCGATAGGCCCAGAGGACTCCATGTAACTCTTCTGCCCATCGCCCATGAGCCTTCTCCAAGCGCTTTTTGAGCATGTTCACCACCGTTTTGTTGGTTGACTATGCTTGTCCGTTCGACTGGGGGTGTCTCGGTGCTGAATATGAGAGTTTGATATCCCATTCTTTGCAGAAGTCTTGGAAGTCGTTGCTGGTAAATTGGGGTCCATTGTCGGTGACAATCTCTTGAGGTGCTCCAAAGCGGGTTATTATGTTCGTCCAGATGAATTTTCTGATCTGGAGATCTGTGATTTTCGCCAAGGCTTTGGCTTCTACCCACTTCGTGAAGTAATCGGTCATTACTAGGAGGAAAACCTTTTGCCCCGGCGCCATTGGGAATTTCCCCACGATGTCCATTCCCCATTTGCGAAAGGGCCAAGGGGAGCTCAGAGATTTCAGGTTCTCTGGTGGTAAGTTGGAGATTGGAGCATGTTTATGGCATTGGCTACAGGTTTTAGCCTGTTTGAGGAGGTCCTTCGCCATAGTAGGCCAATAGTAACCGGCCCTCCTTGCCTTGAGAACCAGGCTTCGTCCGCTGGAATGTGAACCGCATTCCCCATCGTTCTTCCAATATCTGCGCGGCTTCTCTAGGAGATAGGCATCGTAGGTAGGGCCCTGAGAAGGATCTTCTATATAGCTTTCCCTCCGAAATGCAGTATCTGGCTGCTTGTCTCTTGATCTTCCGGCTCTCCTCTCGGTTTTGAGGTAGGACATCGTTTCTCAGATAGTTGGTGATAGGGTCATCCAGGTTTCTCCTTCGTCTACTACTGCCACTTCTTCTGGTTCTGCCTTTTTCTGGGTTGCTGGCCATTGTAGGACTAACAAGGGGATACTCATATGTTCCTTAGTTTCCAATGCGGAACCTAGGTTTGCTAGAGCATCGGCTTGGGAATTTCGTTCCCTAGGTATCTGAGTAAGCTTGCAGCTCGCGAATTGGTCTAGGAGACGTTTGGCCACTGATAGGTACCTAACCATGCTTGGGTCCTTGGCTTGGTAATCCCCTTGAACTTGGCTGATGATGAGCTGCGAGTCGCCGAAGACCTAGATGTCTTCTACTCCCATTTCTTTAGCTAACGCAAGACCTGCTATCAAAGCCTCATAATCTGCCTCGTTGTTGGTTGCTTTGAAGTTGCAACGTACAGCCCTTGAGGCCGAATCTCCTGTAGGGGAGGTTAAAACCAGTTCTACTCCTGCACCTCTTACGTTGCTGGAACCGTCCACGTGCAGGGTCCATTGACCTTCCTCTGCTTCTTTTCCCTAGAGTGTAGCTTCTAGATCTGGGTCTGGAAGTGTAGAGGGAGAGAATTCAGCCACGAAATCGGCTAGGACCTGGGATTTGAGAGCGGCGGCTGGGCGAAAGATCACGTCATACTCTCCCAACTCTACGGCCCATTTCGCCAACCGTCTAGATACCTCGGGTTTATGAAGGACCGCCTTGATGGGGAATGAAGTGACCACCACGACTTGGTGGGACTGGAAGTAGGGGCGTAACTTCCGGGCCGCAACCACCAGGGCGAGGGCTAGTTTCTCCAGTTGGATGTAGCGAGTTTCCGCGTCTAGCATGGACTTGCTAACGTAGTATATGGGGTGCTGCCTCTTCTCTTCCTCTCTTACGAGGACCGTGCTAACTGCGTGCTCAGATACAGCTAGGTAGAACAGTAAGGTTCTCCTTCCAATGGTTTAGATAGGAGTGGTGGAGTAGTGAGGTAGGCCTTGAGGTCGGATAGTGCGGCTTCGCACTTCTGTGTCCACTTAAAATCCTTGGGTTCTTTAATGTTTCAAAAAAGGTGTGGGACTTGTCGGAAAGCCTGGAGATGAACCTGTTGAGGGCTGTCATCCTCCCTGTCAGTTTTTGAACCTCCTTGACATTACGTGGGGGAGGAATCGCCTGGATGGCCCTTATTTGCTCTGGATTTGCTTCTATGCCCATGTGGGTGACTATGTATCCCAAAAACTTTAGAGGGGTTGAGCTTCATATTGTATTTCCTTAAGGTGGCGAATGCTTGCTGAAGATGCGAGATATGATCTTCTGAGTCTAGGGATTTTACCAGCATGTCGTCGATGTAGACTTCCATGGTCTGGCCTATCTGATCGGCAAACATCGTGTTGACTAGCCTCTGATAGGTGGATCCAGCGTTCTTCAGACTAAACGGCATGACCTTATAGCAGTAGATGCCCCTGGAGGTCATGAAGGACGTCTTCTCTTGATCGACGGGATGCATTAGGATTTGGTTGTATCCCGAGAAGGCATCCATGAAGCTCATTAGTTGGTGCCCAGCAGTAACGTCAACCAGCTTGTCTATATGAGACAGGGGGAATGGATCCTTTGGACAGGACTTGTTGAGGTCCGTGAAATCGATGCAGACTCTCCACTTTCCGTTTTTCTTTTTCACGACCACCACATTGGCTAGCCAGTCGGGATAATGTACATCTCTTATGAACCCTGCGTCGAGCAGGTTCTTTACCTCTTCGTTAATGATTTTGTCCCTTTCGGGAGCAAACTTCCTTCTCTTTGCCTGACCGGAGGATGCTCGGGATTCACTTGGAGCTGGTGCATGATGACATCGGGGTCGATTCCGGAAATGTCTTCGTGGGACCATGCAAAGCAATCGGAGTTGGATCTTAGGAAGTCGATCAACCTTTGCCTCAAATCTTTCGGCAGTTTGGAGCCTATCTTGAGGTTCCGTTCCGAGTTCCCTTCTACCAGGGGCACCTCATCCATGTCTTCAACCTCGGGTTCTTCGGCGTGAGGAACTAGAGGTTGCTTCTGTAATTGCTATAAGACTTGGGTCTTTCCCTTCAAGGTAGTTTGGTAGCAGGACCTGGAATTCTCTTGGTCCCCTCTGATGACATTCACGCCCCAGGGGGTAGGAAATTTCACCAGTTGATGAAGGGTTGATGGCACGGCTCCCATGTCGTGGATCCAGGGTTTCCCTAGTATCACATTGTAGGATGACGGACAGTCGACGACTAAGAACTTGGTGGTCTGGTTTATCCCCTCGGCGTAGACTGGGAGCAAGACTTCTCTTTCGGTTTGCTTCACCTCTCCACTGAATCCCACGAGCGGGGTCGCTTTTCTGGTTAGTGTCTTAGTGTCTAGCCCTAAGTCCATGTAGGCCGAATGGAAGATGATGTTGCTGGAACTTCCGTTGTCCACCAGTATCCGCTTAACCAAGCAATTGGCTATAACTAGCGAAATGACAAGGGCATCATGATGGGGAACGAGGACCCGTTCCTGCTCCTTCGCAGTGAAGCTGATCTCGTCCGTCCCCAAGAGTGGGCGCTTGGGAACCTCGGTCTCTTGACCATTCCTAGCATTACGAGTACTCCTTTTGGCTGCGGCGCTGCTGATTCCGCTTACTTCTGATCCTCCTGAGATGACGTGGATCACTCGCTCTTGCGGCGGAGGTAATGCAGGAACAGCATCGTTGGGGAGAGCGGGACCTTCTCTGTTGAGGAGGTCCTTTGCTTTGTCCGAGAGGAACTCCCTTAGGTACCCCTTCTTAAGAAGTTCGGATACTTCCAGCCTCAAGGCTATGCAGTCTTCAGTGGTGTGACCGTGATCGTTGTGGAACCCATACCATCTTTTAGGGTTCCTGGTAGCGTCAGGGGACCTCATTTTAGGTGGCCACTTAACTTGTGGGCCCATCTGTCTCAAGACTCCGATGAGCTCTGGTTTAGATATTGCAAGGTGGGAGATACTGGGCCAGGTAGAAACCATCATTCCTTCGGATCGAGGTAGAGGGCGATGTTGATATCTGCCCCTGGTCTGTTTGGTGGATTCTCGGGAAGGTCGAGGTCGGATGGTTTCCTCACGCTCGTCCTTCGAATGCCTGGAGGACTTCTAATAGTATTTGGAAGAGACCTTGGCCCTGCTCACGACGTCTTCTTCCCACCTTACTTGGGCCCAGACGCGGGATAGCACATCCGCCATGTCTGCGCATCTGTACTTCGTCAGTTCCTTGTAGAGCTCTCTCCGGAAGCAGACCCTTCTTGAAGGCTGAGACTGCTGTATCGGCGTTGCATTCGGGTATAGAGACCTTCTCCTGGTTGAAACGAGCTATGTAGGAATGTAGGGACTCGTTTCTGTATTGTTGAATCTCGTAGAGGTCATTCGATCTCTTCTCCAGATGGCGGCTGCTGGCGAATTGCTCCACGAACCTGTCGCTGAGGGCGGCGAAAGATGCTATGGATCCCGTGGGGAGGTTGATATACCATTGGAGGGCATGACCGGTTAGGGTTGATCTGAAACCCTTGCACATGGTGGCCTCCCTTGCTTCTTTTGGAATAGCCACAGCTATCATGCGTTGCTTATACTGGGCGATATGATTGTCAGGATCTCTGGTTCCCTCATACATCTTAATGTTCGGGAAAGAGAATTTGCGAGGCATCTCGACTGAAGCAATCTCCTTCACGAAAGGTGTGTCGGAGTATGACCTGGGATCGCTTCTACAGATAGGGGGAGCTACTCCGGGGAGCCTTTCCACCATGGATTGGATGGTTCCGAATCTTTCGGATACCACCTTCTCTAGGTAGGCGGCTAGAGCTGGATCTGAGATCTCGGGATGGTCAGGTGAATATTCTTCGTCCTCTGTATCGGAGTCGTCCTCTTCTTCTTCCCGGGTTGCGTCTCGAGTGGCTTCTCGTCCGTCGGATCCATCGTCGGGCTGTCGAGGCGTCTCCTCGTCGTCATGCGGAGTGTTGAGCGAAGCCATAGGTCGTACTCTGGTTCTGAACCGTTTCCGTTTGTTCCCAATTGCCCCGAGGGATTGGTTTTCTCGTCGGAGAGCGAGGTTTTCGGCTTCCATAGCGTCTAGCTTCTCGACGCTCTGCTGAAGCTGCTTGGAGTGTTCCCCCAAGTTGATCTTTTAGGTGCTGAACTTCCTGGACAAGTTCCAGACCTGCAGGCGCGGTTTCCTGAGCCTTGTGAAGGTCGGTGGTCTGACTCTGAAGGTTTCGAATCGGCTTAGGAGCTCCTTCTCCTTCGGGGTCAGATCGGCTTGGTTGGACTCGTCTTCATGTGCCATCGTCACGTAGTTGAATTACTCCCCTCCTTCTAGCGCCAAACTATTATGGTATTTTTTTGTAGGGTCGTTTTAGTACTACGGAACACAAGAGGACTAACAGATTTATGAGTGTTTATGTGTTTAAAGAACAGAAATTGAGGTAAAGAGATGTATTATTGAGTATCTTTAGCGTTACAACGTTTTAGGTGTATAAACCCTACTTTTCTAGCCTAACTCTCTAATATCTAAGCCCAAAGTGTCGATCCCTTGTTCTAGGGTTTGAATTCCCCTTTTATAGTTGATATAAGTCGGTCAATCTTGGGCGGCCTTCACAATATTCGCGAATATATTACTTTCTCCTCGGTTTAGGAAACTTTTATATTCATGCGGAGGATCGGATCCTTGGTCCTTTCGGCAGGGGTTAGGCCTTGGTTCCTCATCGCGGGGACTGGACCCTGGATATTGTTAAGTGGAGATCGGATCCTAGTGCCTCCTGGTGGAGATTGATTCTTTGAGTAGAGGAAGGACCCTGGGTCCCTTCCAAACGAGGGCCCAGAAGTCAAGGCCCCTTCGAAGGCTGGAGAAATCTTTAGCCCTGGATATTTTTCCCCAACAACGTCCTTGGAGATGCTTTTCAAAGAAAGCTTGAGGAACGCTCTGCAGAAACATGGAACAGAACGTAAGCAAAGGAAAAAACATAAATACAACCAGAAGAAAATGTTTCTGTAGAGTACGAGGTGATTCTCGAAGCCGGGAAGGAGAGGCTTAAAGAAATGTGGGTTGATAGGAGAGTGAAGAGACGAATCGGCCATTCCTAAAAGAGAGAACGAAGGTGGACTTAATTCGCCGGAAGGTGGACTGAAATCGGCGGAAGGTGGACTGAAATCGGCTAAGGTGGGCTGGAATCGACGAACAAATGAAAAACTGATCGAGAGACAGATCGAGAAGATATGAGAACGGCAGACTAGGGTTTCATCAACCGCGTTTATTGTAGAAACCAATCATATGCTCACATGGTTCTCACGGGATGCGTTTTGTAAATATATTGTATGCTTTGATATTATAAAATATATTGTATGAGAGCTTATACTAAAAATAACAAATACAGTTGGAAGCCCGGAAGAAGACACATTTATCGGTACACCCTTGATAATAAGTTGTACACTCTTAATAATTTAACGGTTAAGTTGTCTATTCTTGCATAATTTCGTTGCGTCCCTTCTGATACCCCTTGCTTAGTCACATCACTTCATGCTTATTTGTTATGTAAACCTCGATTATAGATAGGGGTTGACCCTATTTGATTCCAAGAAGCGGTGAAACATTGTAGTCGTAACGTATACACATAAATCTCCTAAAAATGGAACAATTCTCTATACTAAGCCTCCCGACAGAGGTGCAAGGGTTAGTCGTTATACGTGTGGCACATAACTCCTTCGAAGATCTTTAAAGACTCCGTGCTACTTGCAAGGCAATGCGCTCCTTGGGAGACGGTGAAGACGTTTATGCTTCGTTCGATTTGTGTAAATACTAGTGGAGGAGGCTCCTCGGGTATAGTCTCCGTTACCTATTGAGAAGATGCTATGCCCAGAGAAACCCAAGTACACTTTACATCAAAGGCGTAGAGTTTTTTTACAGGCGCGATATGCACGTTGAGGGTCTTGACTTGCTGAAGAGAGCAGCCAATGCTGGATACGAGCGATCCTCTTATACATACGCCATGACCCGCAAATAATGGGATGATGATGGCGACCACTTCAGGGTATTTCCTAGAAACTACGTGGGTCAGATCGAACTCCTGGTAAGATCCTCGGTTGGACTGTGGCAATGGGACCATAACGACTACTTCCACAGAAAGAGGCACGTCTTTATATCAGAAGTCGCGCCGATTTTTTTGAGCTGTCCTTGCTCTCCTCTTTTGAACGGACATTGGGCATTATGGGACTTCGAGGATAGGAAGGCTGAAGACATGTCTACCCGGTGCTTCTGTATAAAAGAGGTTGGTCTTTTTCTATGCGACTTCAAGGCATCCACAGGTCATCCAGACTTTGTGGTGTGGCAATCTTCGTCGATGGTGATAAAATTATTGCGTTAAGAGTTGTTGGATGGTGGTACTCTTCGTGGACACTGCTTTATCTCCGTACACCTTTGTAAAGTTGTTGCATACCATTCACGATTTCTAATCCTTCGATGAGAATACTATTATGTCAGCTGAAACGTTTGATACTATTATCTTAGATTGAAAGATTGGATACTATTACGTCAATAAAGTACTTGCACACCATACATAATTATTTAATAGATTCATATGTCTCCCAGAATAGATATTACAAAATAAGCGCAACAAGATAATATATCAAAGTTTTTCAATAATTCCCTTGAGAAATGTAATCTCCTCAGCGTTTTTCTTCAAGACTTTCTCCATCTCGTGGATCTGATAACCAAGGTGTGCAATGTTTGCATCGTTTTTCTCGACATCTTGGGCAATTCTATCAACCCGATAGTCATGACAACCTAAGCTACGCAAGCTGGAGTCGTGGTCGTCAACTGTTTTCTTCAAACGTCGGGTTTCTTCTTCGATTGCGGTGGTCCATTCTTGCTTTTTGTGCAACCCATCATTCTGGAAATAGGATTTGAACTGACCTTTAAATCTTAGGAAGGAAAAACGACAATTACATAAAAGATTACAACTCACCTGGAAATCTTTGCATACAAAGTATTTCTTCGGAATGGATGCCGCTTCTGTACAGATCTAAATGATTATTGCGCTTCCGCAAGGACACTCATCGGGGATTCCAAAGTTAGAGTCGTTCACAGCTTGTATCCAGTTCATATACGAGGAACCATCTGAGCTGCTGGAAGTCGACATCGAAGGAATTTTGTTGCTAAAGGAGAAAGAGGGATGTTATTAGGTCGAAGTTGGAGAAAGAAGAGAGGGCAGGTATATTAATTTGGGTGAGATAGGTGTCACCAGCCAAGCCATTCAATTAATCTCAATTGCTCGTCACTGTGCACTTTATTTCAAAATTTAAATTAACGTAATTTGAAATACTGGTCCGGGTTTCCAAAAAATTCGGCCCATTCGAAACACTTAACCCGACCCAGGTAAGATCACTTATTCTTTTTTCCAATTTGATTTCAGTCCTTTTTGGTGTTCAATAATTTGATCGGACTGGGCATTGATATGGAATGGCATTTCGCGGTCGCAATTTTCTCTGGTGTACGGGAGTGGGACAAGCTTCCCCCTCCTCCGCAGCGTCAGGAACCTTTAACTTGGGGAAAATGACTCGTCACCACCAGGAAAATCCTCAGGTTTGAATGTTTCCCCAAAAAGCAACTTCTGCACCAAAGAAGTAACTTGCTTATCTTCATTCTGGTCCACCAACATCAGCCGCTCCTCATCAGGAATCACGATGAAGTTTACAGAGAGCTGTAGACAGACAAAAAACAATGGAAGCCACGTTAAATACCAATGGCCGTAACCGTTTTACTACCCTGTATTTTTTGCATCCGCTGTATTTAAAACAGAAGGAAAACAAAGTTACGTCTGGGTCTTCCTCAACAGCAACTATTTCGTTTCCTGTGAGAATAATTGAAGGTGATGAGAGCGCTCCGGGGGAATCAATGAAAGCTGCGAGGTTCCCTGCGTCGGGGATATTCTCCAACAGCAGAGGCACAACATCAAATAAGAACAACTGCAGAGCTAGTGGAAACCCATAACAAATGTTATTAAATTCAGAGTTTAAGTTTAAGATTAAAATTATACTATGAAAATAGTATTTCAATTATAAAATTCAAATAAGCAAAAAAAGGTTTTATAGATTTTTAAAATGATTAAATTATGAATTTAGGTTTAAGAATAAAGCTATTAGGAAAATTTGAATTTTTTAATTTACGTTTACAGTTTAAAAATGTTTAGGGTTTAGGGTTTTGTTTTTTTTTAATTACAAAATACAAAAAAAAACATTTTAATAGATCAAATTTTAATAGGTACTTTATAAAACAAACAATAATTTAAGTTTTGAACATAAATTTTACCTTTTGATGAAATTTCAAAATTTTAAGCAATCATAAAACATATTATTTACAAGTAAAAGTTAACTAACAACATATGTCTTCCCAAGGCAATTTTGTTTTTAATTCATCACCAACAGATTCTTGTTCTTTGAAGTTTGATACGTCTCCTTCCTGTAAAACAACAGAGAACATCAATCTTGCTCAAGAGAACACATGGGAAGGATTGTATGTTCTCTACATCACATAACGAGAGTCTCAGAAACATGCCTTTAACATTCCCTACAGCGAATAAAACATACATTGACAGAGGATATAGTAAAACACTACAAAACTTATTAACTGATGTTCGATCTCATGCCACACATCTCACTCTTTTGTTCTTGTATCACACAGCACAATCAGATATAAACTTTGATCCATCATACCCACTAAATCACACTATTCTCAACCTTCAGAACAAGATAGAACTTAGCATCTCACAAAGCAATGAATCATATACAGCAAAAGTCAATACCTTTTGCTCATTTTCAGCAGCAACTTGGAACGAACAGCAGCTACCAGCTTCAGCCGCTGCTTCAACAGGTACTCATCAGTAACAGTCTCGTACACCAAACAGCACCCTCTCTCGTGCGTCCGCGTTATCATAACAGAAGCTAGCTCGCTCTGCGACTTAACGACGAGCATTGTCAGCCGCATAAACAAGGGACAAGTGTGCAGCAGGGGCAGGGACTTCATAATGCTCGAGATCGAGCTCCAAACTTTCTGAAGGACAAAGCACCTCGAGAGCTGTTGAATCAGCATTTATACTGACATCTGGAAGTTCTCCCTATATGCTCGCCAACTAGCAGCAAGATCAAATGGCGAAACTCTGTCAGCATTGATGAACACTCGGAATTCAAGAACCACATCAGCTTCCAGCTTAAAGAGAGCTACCCTAGCATCTCCTCGCAACGAACCATCAGTGAGAAGCCTGTTATCACCTTCCTCAACTATACAAGGCGTGTCTCTAACTATACAAGGCGTGTCTCTGTACTTGGGCTTCAACAAAAACTTGAAATCCAAAGCCTCTACACATTAAACAAAAACCTTAGATCATAACATTGGAAATCAACTCTATGCTAAAATCTAAACGATCGCCTACCTAATCAAGTCCTCCAAATTGAGTCAACTCAGATACAAAAGAAAGAACAATATCGTGATCAGGAGGAACAACGAAGCTCAGCTCCGAGATTGACGCAGATTCACATAACAGTGAAAGCTATCAACAAAAGGAGAAACGATATCAAATAACGACGAAGGTCAAAATCACAAAGTCAAACCGATGCTCACAACTTTAGAAGGATCCCAAGAGCCGATGAGAGGAACAGAGCCGTAGATATGAGGAGTAAGCTCGCCTTGAGCCTTGGAGTTCTCCATTTTCAGTGAAACGTGTCCTCCTCCTCCGCCATTGGAGCCATCGTCCTCTTCTTCTTCGGTATTCTACGAGGCACCCGACCCCATCTTCTACAACAGATTCACCAAATCCTCCAGCTTCTCGACTTCCCTCTCCTCCTTAGGAGCCGCCGCCGCCGTCGCGGCGGTTGTGGTGGTGGTTTGATCGGAGGGAGGTTGGTGAGTAGCGGCGAGGGCGATTTCTTCAAAGACGGCGGCTGAGAGAGGAGAGCGGAGGTTGTGGAGCTCCTCGATGAGGGTGAGGACGGAGGGTTTGGAGCGGAAGACCTGCTACTTGTTTAGGGTTTTGCCTTGGGGGAGCAGGTGAGAGAGAGAGAGAGAGGTAAAGAGGACGGAGTAGAGATAGAGATGATGAGTTGAATCTCGTAAGTGTTTTGGTGGTAAAATATAAATTTTTTTTAATTATTGTAGCCAACACTTAACAAATTAAAGCAGCTAACTTTTTTATTTTCCCGCGATACTAAACATAGCGTTTTAAATTTATAAACGCTATTAAAAAAACTAGTGTTGGTATATGATAGCAGAATTGTCAAAAACGCTATAATCTTGTGCTATTAATATCCACATTTCCTGTAGTGAAACTGTCGTCTGTTGCGCTAGCCGCTCGCGCATCACTTGCACTGGAGTCTGACCTGGTTCGACGACAAGGGGAGGCAGGAAACGTGGGACGGTCTTCAAGAACAACTCTCGACCCCACGGATACGCCAAAAAGCTATCAACGTCTGCCAGCATCTCAATGTACCTGGGCATTAGTTTAAGATCTTTGCTACTAGGGCAGAGGACACAATCAACCAACGCGATCAGAGCCAATGGTAGCCGTTTCTCCACAGCTAGATATTTATTACCAACATCCGCAGCACACTGTGCACTGTTATCTTATCCACAGCCGTGTCAAATAGTTTGTTCCACATCGTCGGAGGAACACATTCAGATGCTTCCGAATTCTGAACATCGAAAGCTCCGCAGTTCAAACATGTAACGTCTCGGAATTCATCAAGCGAGAAACGGAATGGATGGGTCCCGAAGGTGAACCAGAACTCGTGCCTGCGAGTCGTAACTAGCTGCCGGCTGAGGAGGCAGCCGATCAGCTTCGTAGAGTTCTGGCAGCGTACAACCGGAAGCTCAAACAGCCTCCGAAACTGGGAAGCCATCAAAGTCTCCATCGCATCCATTCCCTTTAAAACAGCAGCGACGGAACCGATGACGTGTGATTTTGAGTAGATGTTTACTCGCAACTTTCTCGGGTACGCACCATATGCGAACAGTCTCTGGGGCAACACCGATTCTGGCACCCCATCAGAAAATTGTCCCCCCGAGGAATCACCACCACCATAGCCGTCCTCAGATCCAGAATCTACTAATCGAAAAAAAAACGATTACCCAAATCAATGGCTTCAAACAAAAAAACGGTGTCGACTAAAAAGAAAACAATAGCTGCTCACAGCGACGACATAAATAATATGTCCGATGACATGCAAAGACGGAATCAACAAACCACGTCGGTGGACGAAACACTTACCCGGATAGCGTTGCTGTTTCGCAGGAGGGCACTCCCGGAGCTCCTCACAATTCGATCTGGTCCGCCGACGAACGGTTGTTTCACTTTGCTTCGACTTTGTCATCACTGCAGGCGTCGTCTGGGGTCTAATCATCGTCGGGGAAGCTTCTCCAACGGATGCGACGGGGTAGAGAATACAAGTGGGTCTGCAACGGGCTAGACAATACAGGTGGATCTAGGTCTACAGTCGAACAGTCCTCACAGTAAAAGGATTTTACTAGAAGGTCGTTTACCGCCTAATGTAGGTAAGACGACGAAGTTAATGACCCGCGTTTTTCGGAAACCGGGAAACTCGACGAAACACTCATGTGCGAGACGGAAGTGGCAGGTTTGTAATTCGGCAGCTCGAGAAAGGATTGTCTCGTCTTTTACTTGCAACTTGCCTCGGGTCACAAATAGACGCTACCCATTCCCCGAATAAAAACCACCTGCGGCCCAAAGTCCGAATTCCAAACCTGAAAGTGACCCACTTTGCCAATAAATTCAGTTTTGCAGCTGAGTATTCAATCCGAATATCAGTTACGGTTCAGATTTTTTGGTTTTTCGGTATTTCGGTTAGTATATCCAACTATGATTCTAAATCCATATTTATTTCGGTTTGATTTGGTTTATAGAACATCATTTTTGGTTTATTCAATTTTATACCAAAAATATAACTATTTAGTTTTAAATTATATTATATGAATTTTAGAGTCATGTTGTCAACGTATATATATATATATATATATATATATATATATATATATATATATATATTAGTCTATTATTTAATTTAAATGATATACACACACACACACACACACATATATATATATATATATATATATATATATATATATATATATCATTAATATATTTTAACAAAACTTCATATTCATACGATTTATATCATTTGTAACTTGCTTGAACAAAAAATAAATAAACCATTGATTACAAAATTTTCAATGTGGAACTTTTACCTTTTTTTATTTTTTTAAACACCAAAAGCTTATATTAAACCGTTTCTAAAAATGCATGGATCTCCCGACATTGCAGTGGAACTTTTAAAACTTTTAGAAATTTGTAATTGTTTAAAAAAAAATTCAAAATATAATATATAAGAAAATTTAATATTTTTTAAATACTTAATATGATTGTTTATCTTATTTTAATAATATAAAAATAAACAAAAGAAAGAGAAAGAGATAGAGGATACACAAATTTTTATAAAATATAAATGATTAATATATAGGGGATGTTATATATGTCTACTCCCTTTCTGGCTTCGTTCCACCTCCCTCTGGCCTCCTCCTATATAAATGGTTATGTCTACTCTTAAATCAACAAAAATTTAAAACCTCCACTGAAAAAAAAGCCTCGCTATAAAATCATGTCTATTCTTCTTCCTCACCTTCTACAGCAAGACGGTCATGTAGTCATGGTAAGTTTCTATTTTCCTTTTTCGTCGCCTCACCCTGTGTAAAATTCATAGATATTGATTTGATATTTACTTATCTGTTACTATTGATAATTCACTGGAGGAAACGATCATGTATCTATCGACCCAAATCATCTAGCAGACATCGACCCATTATTTGCAAGTTCCGCTTCCCTCTTTAGAGATAGTAATAAAGAGACAATCTAAGATTTTTTTTTTCATTTCTTTTTGGTGTTTTTTTGAAGTATTACAAGTTCAATTCATATTCATTTTTTTTGAAATATTAAATTTTTTTTATTAATTTCCATTAGTTAATCTAATCCAACCAATAAAAATATTCAATAAAATACAATTGTTCAAACACACCAAACGATATTAAAAATCACATAAAATCTAAAACATCATTTAAATTGAAACAAAACTAATGTTTAAAAACACCAACTAAATTTAAAAAAAAATAATAATAAAAATAGATGTATAACAGAATCTCCGTGAAACATTTAACACCATAAAGGAACATGTAGGCTTTCTTCACCAATTTTTATTTACAGTTACAATATGTCTTATATATTAGAAATAAATATAATAAATTAAATTTAAAAATTGAAATAACCCGGGCGTAACCCGGGACAGCCCCTAGCATAAATAAATTTAAGATAAATTTCATAAAAAGTTACAATATATAATTGATAAAGAATCATCATTTTTATTATGTCAAATAATTTTTCCGACAAAAAATATACATGCCCTTAAAAAAGCGGATTAGAATCTAATTTTTCCTTAAAAATATCTTAAAATAAGTAGTGGCATTTATTTGTAATTAATTTAAAAACTTAAAGCAGAATCCTGGTAGAGATTATTCTTTAATAGTATAGATTGAACCTTTCAATTTCAGCAATTCTAAAAATATCACTATACACCTTGATTATTGAGATCTCTATCCATGGTAGTTTCTATAGTGACTGTTTCCAGAACAAATCAATTAGGATAACTTTCTTACCACCTAACTCTGGATGAAACGCAAACATGAAGATTGTCTTGTCATCATCATGGCCACAGATTCCATGTCGGAGATGAAAACAATGTGCTGAGAGATAAATTCTTTAACACCTAATGTGTCGTAAATTATTTTGCAACTTATCGCTGAAACAGAAAAGAAAAGAAAAACACAAAGAAAATTTTTCTAATCAATACTCTCAGAAGGGAATTAAAAAGAAAGTAGCGGTTAAGACAATTGGCATCCCCACTGCCCAATAACAGTTTGTGTGGTGAACTTTTACTTATATACATTATTTTTTTGTCAACTTCTTACTTATATATTTTATTATTTCTATATGGTTTAGTTTTGTTTCTTTTTTCGTTTTTTATTAACATAAGTGCCATGTGTTTCCTAAATTGTTTTAATTTACATCAATTATTAGAGTTTTAACATATTAGTTGTGACTCTTTAGATATTTGAAACTTGAGTGATATAAAAAGAAAATAATAAAATGATGGATTTTAGCAAGCAAAAACAAAAAAAAAATGATGCCAAACGGTTGGTAGTTGATAACTTGATATGATCTTCTATTGGGCTTAGTTTTATGATTTGGGCTTTCACTTTATCCGATAGGTACATGTTTGTAAAATCAAAGGCCTGATCCAGAGAGTTTTTTTTCTCTCTCTCTCTTTTGTCTTGTCCAACAAGTTCACTCACACACATCTGGGGTCGAACTATTCTTTGTGTCGAGAAAAATTTCTCAGCAAAGTCGGCCAAGAAGAGATCAAAATCAAAGAAATCCTTTCAGGTAAAGTTTAAACCCATTCCGTTTCTTTTCTCTCGATTGGTTTCGGAATCGCATTATCCTCGTTTCTCGTGCTGGATTAGCGCCAGTTACGAAATTCGATAGAATTAGATAAACCCTAGCTAGATTGCGAATCTGGTTTGATGTAACCATCTTGCATAGGCATCATCATCAAGTGATTATTGTATAACTAGCTAGTAAGGTTCTTCGCTTTTTAGATTCTCTTAGAGACCCCGATCGTGAATCTTCACAATCGTGATTTGATTTCGTTATCTCGAGATATCAAAAGCAACAACAGAGATATTAATTCTCCTTTTCTACATTAGAGCCTTAGCTTCTATTCTGGATTAATTGGGCCCTCCAAATCCTAATTGTGAAGCTACATAGTTCAGATGTAGCAGCAGTTTTCTTCTTGGAGATTCCTTAATTGTATGTTTATTTTATGACAATCTGTGTATGAGATTCAATTGCTAATGTTTTTTAGCTCAGTCTTGTAAGAACAGAGTTTGATCTTTAATCTATTTACTTATAAACTAAAAAAAATAGACTAATCCTTTTCTTGTTTTGCGGGTGTAGCAGCTCTTAAAACATGTCTCGGAGATATGATAGCCGAACCACAATCTTCTCCCCTGAAGGACGTCTCTACCAAGTCGAGTACGCAATGGAAGCCATCGGTAACGCTGGCTCCGCCATCGGCATCTTATCCAAAGACGGCGTCGTTCTCATCGGCGAGAAGAAAGTCACCTCCAAGCTCCTCCAGACCTCAACATCCTCCGAGAAAATGTACAAGATCGACGACCACGTGGCCTGCGCCGTCGCCGGTATCATGTCTGATGCAAACATCCTCATCAACACGGCCCGTGTCCAGGCCCAGCGCTACACCTTCATGTACCAAGAGCCCATGCCCGTTGAGCAGCTTGTTCAGTCTCTCTGCGATACCAAGCAAGGGTACACCCAGTTCGGTGGTCTTCGTCCTTTTGGAGTGTCGTTTCTCTTTGCCGGGTGGGACAAGAACCATGGGTTTCAGTTGTATATGAGTGACCCGAGTGGGAACTACGGTGGTTGGAAAGCTGCGGCTGTTGGAGCGAACAATCAGGCTGCTCAGTCTATTCTGAAACAGGACTACAAGGAGGATGCGACCAGAGAAGAGGCGGTGGAGCTCGCGTTGAAGGTTTTGAGTAAGACGATGGATAGCACGAGCTTGACGTCTGAGAAGCTTGAGCTTGCTGAGGTGTTTTTGACTCCGTCGGGGAGTGTTAAGTACCATGTTCACTCTCCTGACTCGCTTACCAAGCTGTTGTTGAAGCATGGTGTGACTCAACCTGCTGCTGAATCATCCTGAGCACTCAAAAAATTTGTCTGAGTAGTCTCATCTCTGCTTGGTGCTATGTCTCTCATCTATCTTTCTTGTTAGTTCTCTCGTTTTTAGTTTGATGTTTATTAACAATGGCGATGAAACTGAGATTTCATGAGAATTTTATCTGAAGGTACTTTGAGTTTGCATTGTGTTTGAAGATTAGAAGAAACAGAGTGATCTTTACACATATGCATAAAGTTTTTTTAGTTTTTGGTATATAGTTTTGAGTTTATTCAATGCATTACTTGAATATGAAGCATTCATCTTGTCGTGAAGAGTTGTACACGTAACGGTAATGACTCTCTTCGGGCTCAACTGTAAAATCAGGTTTTGATTTCGTCCAAAATATCTGTTTTTTTTTTCTTCTATTTCAGAATCTTGAAACTACAAAAGAGTGACGTCTAAGGAAGAGAACGATATATACTCATAATTCTTGTTTCTTGTCTACATTCTTGGTATCTCTTTTCACAAGAAAACTTACAAGAATTCAAGTTTGTACCATGAAGAACATAAAATCTCTTCATTAAAACGATCTTATATTAACTTTTTTTTCTTACAACTTTATGACTGCAAGCAAAAATACAAGATAGAGAAAATACTGTAAAATACTTCGAAAAAATAAGAAACAAATTGTGATTACAATCCGACTTCTTATGATCTCTCTTTTATCACTCTTATATGTACAAATATCATTGTAGTAAAGCTAAACGCTACAGCTTCAGTTCTCAACACTAATCAAGAACAGAGCTTAGGAAGAGATCTGTTGCTTCCTCTGCTAGTGCTCTTGGTTCTCTTCTTAATTACTTCCATCTGAGTCTGCATTTTCAAACACGCTCTCTCCAACTCCATTACCCTCCACTGTATCCCTTCTATATGCTCTTTCAACTTCCCACTGTCACCTGAACTCTCAACCTTCTCCACTCGTAATATGAGCTGCTTCTGTTGCTCATCTGGTGTCTCAATCTCTTGAAACTTTGTGTTACGCGACATATGTGCTCTTGATTCACTTGAAAGCTTCTCGTAACTCAAAGCTCTTATCAAGTTGAGTTTTTCACCATTGGTCAATCCTGCATGAGCCTGAACGATCCAAAAGAAACTTGTCATACATCTGATGAATATCAAATCTTTCTTTAAAAATGATTCTTGAAACGTACCTCGAGATACATATCAATAGCACGGTAGATATCTTCATGAGACTCTCTAGCTGAATCAGGAACTAGTGTGAGGAGAGACAGAAACTTCGAAGGTTTCAAGCAAGGATCAGGTGCTACTTCAGCTACGTACTGATCAATCAACCTCGCCACTTTCTTCAACTGTGATCCTCCTCTTTTCCCTCCGTCAAGAAAAGATTTTGTGAATCTAAGCACAAGATTCACATAGTACAAGTGACTAGACTTCACTGGAGATGGAACAAGGAGGTTGTCAAGTGTTGCTTGATCCAGTTGCTGACCAATCATAACCTCAAGTTTGTTCATAGCACTTTTGGCTATGTTTAACCCAAGAGCTAGCCTCAAAACACCGAAAAGACTCTTGTAAGGAACACAGCTTCGGTCCAACACGTAGAGAGTGTCAACGGTGGTTTCAAGAATCTCTCTTTTCTCATTAGAAGTGGCAGAACAGAACTTGACCTTCTGGTAATAGAACAAGAACCTAGCGATGGTAACATTATCAAACTTCCTCAACACCATCAGCTTCGAGAACGTTTTAACCAAACCAGGACTCAGAACAAGAACCTCATCGAACCACCATGTTACCCGAGAAGAGCTGTTCTTGAAACTCTCTGTGCTTTTACTATCACAAGAGAACCTAAACAAGCTGCTATCCGGTGAAGGCGAGCAAGCAGCGCTAGAGGGACTCGCTTCAATGGCTAAACACAGTTTCTCCACGAGCGCATCCATCAACTTAACGGTTAAAGACTCAGCCTCAGAGGATGTTTCAAGAACTTGACACTGTTTCAAACCAAGAAGAACCTCTGGCCAAGACCAATACCGAATCTCCTCCAGACACTTCTCTGTTTGCACCAAGACTGTCTTGACTTCCATGAACTTAGCAGCACAATGCAAGAAGACTACATTTGAAGGCATCACAGTCCATTGACAGTTGTTGTAGCAGAATCTTGACAAGAGCTCGAAACTTTCAGCTCCACCAGGGAAGTCATTGAAGATCACCTTGAGATTACCACTGGAAGAGCAAGTAGACTTCCCAAGCAGTTTCCTCAGTGTTCCAGAATACTTGCATATGATTTGCTGAAATCAAAAAGTCATTATGATTGCATTAAGTGAATCTTGAAAGTCCCACATGAAAAAAGGTTTAAACTTTTAATGCCATGTTACCGTTTTGGTGAAGGAATAAAGGCAAAACAATGATGAACACTTATTACAAAGACAATAAAGGAAATTAAATATCTAACTACACAATGGTCTCTATGTCACACAGCTAAGTGAGAACAAAAGGGAAGTGAATAGTGTCCAAGCAAATTGCAAATGGAGAGCAACTTCTTAACCTCTTCTTCTTAAAGAGTTATCTTTCCTATTAATGGGCAAGATTTTGTTTGTTTGCAGAGAAAGTCAAAGGAAAGGTATAAAACAAAACATGCAATAAATGGTGAGTTAGACATCTGCTTCATCACTCTTACAAGACACAATCAGTTACAGGTTCTGTATCAGTTATTGGTTTAACAAAGAAGAGAGAAAAATAAGCTTTTGTGCCCTCATTTTAAGGTAATGTAGTGATAGAACATTAAATGCTGAATGTAGCAGAGTCACAGACCATACGTGAGCCGTAATATTATCATATAATCAAAAACTAATCAGAGGTAATAATATAAATAAATTAAAATTACAGTTTTTTATGAAGAAATTAGAACCCAAATGAATATTTATTATTTACAAAATTAAACATTCAAGGCAAGAAAACAGAGAACTATAAGAAAATTTGAAAGACACAGATGAGAAAAACTGAAATTAAACATTGAGAAATGGTTAAAGTCTAGAATTTTCAGCCTAGTTTTAGCTGTGTGGAGTCTTGAAAGAGTTAGAGATATTACCTTATTAAGAAAGATAGTTTCTTCTCCATTGATGTCTACTTCAAGAACAGAACAAGATTCCATAGCTGAAAACAGAGAAAGAAAGTAAGGTAACACCTAAAAACAAAAACCCACCTAGATACCAAGATTCTCTCTCTCTCTCTGTTTCTTGATTTTTGCCCAAAAGGAAAAGAGAAAAAGAGATTGTGGTAAAAGAGAGGGGAAGATGTGGATTTATGCTGAGAAGAGAAAGAAGACAAAGAGCAAAGGAGCAAAGAAACTTTTGTTGGTTTCCTGATTGTCAGATCTGCAAGTAAAGACTTTCTCTTCTTTTATGTCTGTCAAGTCAATTGGTGAAGCACCAACAACAAACTAGTGGTGGGTTTGGTTTTTTCGTATGTTCATGGGGAAGATGGAAAATTTAGAGAAAGATAAAGGGACCAAGCAACAAAGGCGTGTCCAAACAAACGTCACTCTACTCTTTACTGTATATTGTGTGATATTAATATGCAAAGAAACAAATGAGAAGAGAGAGAGAAGAGAGACCTATTATCCGTGACATTCTTGCTAAAAAACAATTATAAGAGGTGATATTTTTTTTTTTGGTAAAATAAGAGGTGATATTTTGTTACAATAATATAAGAGATATAAAGTAGTTTCTTATAGATATATTGTTACTTTGTTGGTAAGGGGTTATGACAACGCATTTACCCTTTTGATCAGCTGATCAATCAGTAATTAATCATTTATTTTACAGGTGATTATGATTACTATAAGCCAAATGGGTGACGCTTTCTAGGCCATGTTCCTCTCTTTTTCTCATCATGCTGCTTTGATTACCTCTCTAATTAAGTTTGCTAATTATTTTGGATAATTGCATCTCGTGGACCGTAGACCAAACTTAACTAGCACGAGTCGTTAAAATAAAATAGATTGTGTATTCGTAACCAAGAAGTTACGAACCTTAACCTTGTAAATGTTATTAACTTGGCGAAAGATTAAATCATGTAAATGTTACTCTCTTTACGAATACAGTAAAATATCGTTTCAATATGAGAAAATAATTTTAAATCTAAGGTTTCAACAAGTAGAAGAAAAAAAGATGTTTTCATGCAAGATTACTATTTCTTATACGAAATATAGTCCACTAATGAAGAGATTTGGTCTTTATAGATGCTCTTATCTTATCTATAAGATATAAGACTATTCAATGCCTAAAAAGATTCCATACAGATCACGATCTTTTATATAATGGACTAACACGAAAAGGATACAACTCAATATGAAATTTATCAAAGATACATAATCATGAATAACTATTTAGGTCTTTTTTGATGATTATGGCATGCAACTTTGATTTATACATGTAGTATCAATTATCATAGATATAGAAGTAGTATCAATTGTTGACAAAAAAAAAGAAAGATAATATCAATTTCGAAACTACAAATGATTATATTACGTTTGATGCCATAAAAGTAGTAGAAGAGCATCTCCAATGTACACCTCTATATTTTTCTCTAAAATAGAGATCTCTATTATAGAGGTGGATTTGCTCCAATGTACACCTCTATAATAGAGTTCCTCTATTTTAGAGGAAAATATAGAAGAATCTCACTTTATGTCTCTATATTTAGAGATGAAAATAACAAATCTCTATATTTTCCCCTATAAATAGAGGAATTCTATTATATAGGCATACATTGGAGTAAATTTACCTCTATAATAGAGTTTCTCTATTTTAGAGGAAAATATAGAGATAAAAATAGAGGTGGGTTGAAGATGGTCTAAGTAAAATACCAAGGGTTGCCAAAAAAAAAAAAGTAAAATACCAAGGAAATATAGTTGTTTAATAAAGAGGGCACTGCTATAACAGAAGATATAAAGTGTGATGTGTTTTAAACAGAAAAGAAAAATAAACAAAAGTGTGACTGTGTGTGTGGTGAGGTGTTCAACTGCTCATGCACCAAAGCTCCCTAACGTGGTGGACAAAAAAGCCATGGAACGGGGATCACGTGAGCTCACTCTGATGCTTTTACCCCTCATATAAAAAGGTACAGTATTTTACTATTTACAGATAGTAGCGGTTCTGGCCCATTCTAAGGCCCAATAGTATTGATCATCCAACGCATCTAAAATGTTGATTAGTTGATAGGTGGCGGCTGGTCTGTGTTTATCTTTACGAGACTTCGGATGCATATTCACAGAAGTTGACAAATTTTGCTGTCAAGTTAAACTGGTGAATCTTTGCATTAACAGGCTAACAGCTAAATATCGTTAGGGAAATGTGGCCACGTCGGTCCATTGGGTACTTTTGGAGATTTGGACCATATGGGGTCATGTCATTTCATCTCCTACTTTTTGCTTGAAATTGTTTTGGAGGGATTCCTGCTTTTTGTGTTCAAGTTTATTACTGAAACGTACGGAGGATCATTGCTAACATAATTGCATAAAGTTTTAAACAATTACTTTCTTACCAACCTATATATGCATAGTATAAGTGCACACTATTTAACGATAATTAGTATCAAAAGCATTATATGTGTCGTTTACTTGGTTTTAAGAACGTTTGATACTTCTTTTCTTTTTTGGAGAGAAGGTCTGATACTTCTTTATACTTTTGCTATCTATTTTCAAATATGACAAAATCTATTTAGAAAACACATTTTTTTTTTCAAATGTGAATGTTAATACCAACGTTTTACAGTGAATCGCTTCGACCTGTTTGTGAGTGCTTCATCTTCCTTCAGCCTTCACACTGTTTCCAGTGGCGGATCTAGACAAACTATTTGATGCGGACACATAATATATATTTAATATTAATATTAATAAATAAAAATAAAATACATTTAATATATTGTATAATATAATTTTTTTTCTAGTGATGATGTTATTATAAAAAATTATTAGAAAATTTTGCAAACTTTTTAATTTTTACACTTAAAATTAAGTTACATTAAAAATTATATTAAGTTTATATATATAATAATATGTTATTATCTTAATAATTTGTTTGGTTATTATAGTATAAAAAACTGAACTCTAAAATATTAAATAAAAGTAATGCATTATTTATTACGTTAGTATTAGTTTTTTTAGTATTAGTTTTATTTCCTTACTAGTAAATAGTAGTAATTACGAATGTCTACGGTTTAAAAAATGAATTTAGAATGTACTTCAGACAAAAAAATACATATATAAGGGTGAAAATATCATTGGAAGACTGAAATGAAAAATTAAGTAAAAAAGAAATCATGAAAGGACAAATAAACAAAGGAAAATGTATGTTAACAAGAAAAAAGTATATCTATATTATTAAAGTTGAAGTACATTTTGAAGATGTTTGAAAACAAGTATAGTAATCTAAATGAAAGTTGTTTGGAAATATGAATAGTAGTATTGCATTAATTGTATTTCCATATTTTAGTTTTCTTAATAATTTATTAATTATATTACCTTAACGATAATACACATCATTAATTATATTACCATAATAATAATGGTGCATATTTTTATTTATTAGTTAATAAATATAGATTTTGTGCCAGTTATAAAATCAAAAATATAAGCAACTAAATTTTATACTCCCTCTGTTTCATAATACTTGATATTTTAGCCTAATGCACAAAGATTAAGAAAATTAGATACTTTCTAGAAAAGTATTTTAAAAATATAATTTTATAATCAACTAACAAATTATTAAAAAAAACTGCAAAATCTAATTGGCTGAACAGTTTTCAATAAAGTTAAAATTAACCTTAAAACTCAAAAAATTATCTAAATTGAAACAAAAAATATTTTAGTTTAAATGTTGAGAAATTGTCAAAAATAGCACAAGTTAAATACCACTTTTCAAAAATACCTTCAATCAAAAATATATAAACATTTGGGTTTAGACTTTTGTGATTAGTGTTTAGGATTTAGTATTAAGGGTTTTGGGTTGAGTTTATATTTGTTTTATAAATATTTTGAAAAAATAGTTTAATGTTATTTTATCACAATTTTAGGGTATTTTTGAAAATGTACTTTTGTTGGTGGTAAACATGAAAAGTAGTATCACCAAAGTGGTATAAGTGAAATTTCCCCTTAAATGTTCGATTTAGTAAACAAAAAATATTTTAGTTTCAACCAGTGAAAAATAACGTAACCAAAACAGCCATAACCATGTTTTTATGAATAAAATAATAACTTAAATAAAAAATAAAAATGTGTTACATTTATTGTCACTTAATTTTTCATTTAATATAATTATTTTACTATAAACAGTCTTTTTCTCAGTTTATAAAATCAGTTAGGCATGAACATCTATACTATTAAAGCAGAACGCTTCTTATGAATATGACTATGGCTTTTCCAGTTAATTACAAATATTGTATGTACTTTTTTGCCGGCAGTATTTCTAACCAGTAAAAATTCATTATTTTGTAATTACATTAAAGAGTATTTAATAATTTAATTCTTAGCTTTTTAAAAAATTTTGTTTCTTAAATATTTACGTCATATCTTTCAAGAAAATCTTTCATGTTATTAATTATCTGAAATCATTTATTTAATGAAACCTCAAAATAAAGTCAAGTTGAAATAACAAATGATTAAATCAACAAAATCATAATACAGATATGGATTATCTCAACTTATTAAAAAAATAGTTATATTTAAAATAAAAAGTAAATCACATAAAATAAATTTAATAAAACTATAGAAAAATGTGTTGAAACACATAAATAAATTTTTCAATACAGAGAGTGTTGAAGATATAAATATTTTATTTAAATTAAAAAAAATCAGTGTAAAATAAGTTTAACTTCAGGTTCAATAAATAAAATCATATTACGGATTATAATTATCTAGAGTCTTAAAAAATTTAGTCATATAAAATAACAAAAATAAGTCATAAAAAGTTAAAAATATATAATTTATCAAAAATCATAATTTTTATTACGTAAAATAATTTTTTCAACAAAAAATATACCCTTCTTTTTTAAAGGCGGGTCAAAATCTAATTATCATTAAACAAAAAGCATGAAAATGTTACGAATTGTAAAGTAGACGTGGCAAACAGAAAAAGTACTACCAAATGCTGGAGCACGGTGTGACCTTCAACCCTGAAATGATGGAGTTAATCTCCAAGCTACCAAATGTTCTACTGATACACTACTGATATCGATAACTAATAAAATTATATAAAAAGGAGTAGGGGGCACGTGCCCCCGTAGTAAACAGTGTAGATCCAAAACACCACCTCGTTTTCTTATACAGAGATGATTCACATAATTTGTTGTTTGTTAACCAAATTTTTCTGTAAGCCTTTACCCATCCGAGCCTGGGCCCTAGGACCCAACATGTTAATTGTTATTACAATTCACGCCAATAATCTGCTCTTTTTCTCTGTAACAACCTTCTAGCTCTCTCTAGTGTTCATGCACAACTCTAAAAGATTGTGAAGAACTGAAGAGAACATCATCCTTCTTATCCTCTCAAGTTCGACAAACTCTCCCAGTTCCCAAACCTTAGATTCAGTAACAAATTCAATGAAGTGGACTGGAATTTTACTTCAGAAAATAAAGAAAACATATATTTATTTGTAACCTCGAAAGGCGATGTGTGAGAACAAAATGATTTTGAAAAAAAAAATCTCCAAGAGGATTTGACAGCGAGCATGTTCAGTAGATAGGAATATACTATTACTGTGGTTAACAAGAAACAATCATTCCATAAATAACCTTCTCAGCAGGTTCCAATTCCGGGATATTTGTCTCTATTTTCAGAAATTGATTTAGCTTTGGATCAATTTCGTTGCTCCTCTTATCACACGAGTCGAGCGATGAAAAAAGAGAGTTTGGTAGTCACACGCTTGTAGACGAACACGTGTAAAGCAGATAAATTGCAGCAAACAAAGTCCGTATATCAGAATATGTTTTACTAACCAACAAAATGTCCCGTCTCCAGGATCAATTATCCAACGGTCCAGATTGAATCAGTACAAAGCATGAGAAACTGCCTGGCTAGAGTGGGAAATAAACAATTAGTCGACAAAAACCTCAGAGGTCCGTATAACAGAATCGTCATCGTTCCTCATGTCGCCGCCTTCTCTCCCTCCACCCAATCAATAAAATCCACGTGTCAGTATTTCCTTTTCCTCATTTTCCTGTATAACATCCACCCAATCAACAGACGCAACGTTGTCATCTTCCGTTTTCATTCTCTGTTTTTTTCTTCTCTCTCCGAAAATGGAGTCCGGTAATGAGTTCGAATCGCTCTCCGAGTTACCGCCGCTTCCACAAGTGTACGCTCCGATGGAGTATCATCATCCTTACGACGAAATCGAATCCTCCTTACCTCCGTTTCCTGAGTCCGATTTCACTCCTCACGGCGGCTTCATCACCTTCTCCGACACGCACCAAGACTATCTCCACCTCCAGGAAAAACAACAACACTACGCAGACTCGTCTCTGTCGCTCTTCACTCGCGACTACCTCACCGAGTCGACTCGGTGCGAAACCCTCTTCTCCCACGACACTCCGTTTCTCCACTTGCCAGATCTCAAATCCGTTGAAGAAACGAACTCTCTTCCGTGTCTCTCTCTCGCTCCTCCTCATCCTCTCCCGGTGGCTAGGCACAACGTTAACCTGAATCAGCGTTCGCGAGTCAACAACACCTTCTCTGTCTCGCCGCCGTCTTCCTCTAAATCTCACGGCACAAGGAAGGTGTCAGATAGAATCAGATCCTTGGAGAAAATCATGCCGTGGGAGAAGAAGATGAGCTTGGCTGCGATTCTCGAGGAGACGCACAAGTACATCACTTTTCTCCACTCTCAGATCGATTCTCTCCGTTGGATGCCTCTCGACTCATTCTACCCAATCAATCCCAGAGAAGAACAGGAAGTAGGTGGAGCCAACAGTCTGCTCAAATCTCTGACGAGGCAACAGCTTCTGCAAGTGATTGCCAACTCTCCAGGCTCAAGAAACGTGCTCTACACGCAAGGCCTCTGTGTTTACTCCTATGAACAGCTTCGCACCCTCAAGATGATGGCTGGATCGGCCAGAAACCTCTGAAAACAGTGACAACAACTTCCTCTGCTTTTTTGCTTTTTCTTTTTCTTTTTGCTAAATGATAATAGAAAGCTACAATAGCGTTTTAATGGGGTTTGATCCTATGTTCATCCTTATTCCTCTGTTTTTTCTTTTGCTAAATGATCAAAGAAATCTAAACCAAAACGATTTCATCTAAAACATTCATAAAGCTTTCTCAGAACAAAAGCAATCCCAATAATATCATAAAACAAAAGTTCTCAACGATTTAAAGAAACAGAAAAGGAAATCGCAAAAATCATTTAACGGACTTCATAGCGTTGATGGCAGATGCAACGATCTCACACCTGTCCCTACACGCTTCAAGCTCCTTGAGAAACAAAGCCTGGCCTCTCTCGTTCAGCTCCTTGGCCTTCTCATCTCCGATAAGCTTTGCTCTCTCGTAAACATAGTACTCTGGAATCAAACCTTGAGCAACGCTTGCGTTCAGAAGACTCTTCAAATAAGGATACTTGATCCAAAACTCCTCCTCCTTCTTCTCCTCCTCTTCCCTACGTTTCCTCTCGGTTTCTGTTAACAACAGTCGGAATCAGAGAGAGGATTAATCTAATATTAACGATCGATCAAACTGATAGGATTAGAAACGAGAAAGCGATATCAGTAGTAGTACCTGTTGCCGGTTCGTCCTCCGATGAGTAAGAGAGTTCGGAGTCGCTGAAGTCTTCATCGGAGTTGTTGAGGAGATCGACAACAGGAACCGCCATTGTTTTGGAGATTTTTGAAGCTTGAAGAGATTACGGGTTCTTGGGAGAGAGAAACTTTAAGGAAGTGAGAAAGTAGTGAAGCAAAGGGAGAGAGAGAGAAAATATACTGTAAATTGTGATTTTTTTTGTTTGTTTGTGTAATTTGTTCAGTTGTCGTTGATTGAACCGGTTCTGATTTTGAACAAACAATGATAAAATCAATGACCATACTAAACCGAAACCTGAAAAGAGTAATGCAACCGATTCACTCAATAACAAGACGTCTTTCTCATGATGTTTAAAAAACAAGCCAAAGCTATATATAGCAACAGTCAAAATATTTCTTCTGAATAATCAAAGATAAGAATCTGAATTAAAAAAAATAATAATAAGTTGAATAACTGATAATGAGAGATCTAAATGGTGTGTGTTTTAGATCTTCCTGGAGAGTATGTGGTGGCAGAAACAACTTTAAATTCGATCTCAAGTTTCAGTGAGCCATCTTTGTCCAAGTAAGCCTGTTTAAGTTCAGCCAAAGACAGAAAATCAACCCAACCGATACCTCTGAGTAAGTGTGATCCCTTATGCCACTGGTTAACTGCAATTAAACCGAATGTAATCATCAATCACTAGCTAATCTTATCCAGTCACGTACGTGATTATTGCATATCCAAATGCGTAATTAATGTGCTACTCACTCGTCTTTTTCTTGTGATTGCATCCAAGTGGGTCGATAATTCGCAAATCCGCGTTGATGTAGATCTGCTCACCTGCCTTGAATGTTTCTTCATCGGCTAACTTCAGAAAGATGGATATCGATTTGCAAACTGCTTGAGGGCCGCCCTTGGGAAACAACAACAGGGCCCTACAAAACCATTATAATTTAACACATGGACATGGTGATGTTACTCTAAACACAAAATTGTTATATTAAACCTACTGATCATTACTCACCAGTTCCTTCCTCCCATTAAGAAGGTGTCTGATACGTAGCGTTGCTCTTTCAACTTGAAGAATTTGTTGAGCGTCCAAGAGTACTTTAAACTGGAGGGTTTCTGAGTAAAGGAGACGACTTCCCAATTGGTAAGTGGAACCAACACATCAACGCCAAACTCACATTGATCTCCATCAAAAATATAACCGTTTTTCGAATCATTGAATGTATCGAGGGGAAGTACTTGTGGAAACCCATGCAGTGATCTTAATGCATTGAACTGCTTCCCTTCAGCATCTGGATGTTACATATATAATCCGTCAATAAAACTTTCACATATATATATATATATAGAGAGAGAGAGAGAATGGGGGTATGGATTTTATCACCTTGAATAGTTAAATATTTATTTTCTTTTTTATTGTAGACGAAGAAGGTGAGGTATGTCAAGACCGTGGACTCTAATGTTTTGCTATCGATTTCCACATAGAGTGAAATAAATCCTGCCCCTTGGTCCTTCTTGTTCCCTTTTGGATATATAACCAATCTCCTGATATTACACAAAACTAGTTTAAACTTGTTTACACCCAATTACAAAACTAAATTACCTACCAGTTGTATCTGCCGGAGGAGAAAGTACGGGACTTATATACGTCAGAACCAGACAAGGAAGTCTCGAGTTCAGAGAGGTTTTGAATCTTCATGGAATAGGTATAAGGAGGACGATCTCCTAACTTGCTAGTAATGGTAGAATCTGATACGACTCGTGAATTTTTGGTTTTAAACATTATGTTGCAGCTTATCAGTGTTAGGATTTAAACCTATTTTGTGCTATAGAATTTGGAATAAACGATCTCTCTTTGTCTCTCTTTTATCGGATGATGAAGAGCTTTGATCACCTCCCTTATTTATGCATGACCTTAGTGCTCCTAATCATGTGGGCATTATGATAAAGCCGAACACGTGTAAAGCAGATACGCCCCCAATTGCAACAAACAAATTCCGTATATATCAGAATATGTTTTACTACGCAACAAAATATCCTGTCTCCAGGATCAGTAATCATCTGATCGACGAGATAATCCAACGGTCCAGATTGAATCAGTACAAAGCATGAGAAACTGCCTGGGTTAGAGAGAGAGGGAAATAAACAAAGAGTCGACAAAAACCTCAGAGGTCCGTATAACAGAATCGTCATCGTTCCTCGTGTCGCCGCCTTCTCTCCCTCCACCCAATCAATAAAATCCACGTGTCAGTATTTCCTTTACCCTCTTTTCCTGTATAATATCCACCCAATCAACAGCCGCAGCGTTGTCATCTTCCGTTTTCATTCTCTGTTTTTTTCTTCTCTCTCGGAAAATGGAGTCCGGTTACGAGTTCGAATCGCTCTCCGAGTTACCGCCGCTTCCACAAGTGTACGCTCCCATGGAGTATCATCATCCTTACGACGACATCGAATCCTCCTTACCTCCGTTTCCTGAGTCCGATTTCACTCCTCACGGCGGCTTCATCGCCTTCTCCGACACGCACCAAGACTATCTCCACCTCCAGAAACAACAACAACACTACGCAGACTCGTCTCCTTCACTCCTCACTCGCGACTACCTCACCGAGTCGACTCGGTGCGAAAACCTCTTCTCCCACGACGTCCCGTTTCTCCACTTGCCAGATCTCAAATCCGTTGAAGACAAGAATTCGCTTCCGTGTCTCTCTCTCGCTCCTCCTCTCCCCGTGGCTAGACACAACGTTAACCTGAACCGCTCTCGAGTCAACACCAACACCTTCTCTGTTTCGCCGTCTTCCTCTTCTAAATCTCACGGCACAAGGAAGGTGTCCGACAGAATCAGGTCGTTGGAGAAAATCATGCCTTGGGAGAAGAAGATGAGTTTGGCTGCGATTCTCGAGGAAACGCACAAGTACATCACTTTTCTCCACTCTCAGATCGATTCTCTCCGTTGGATGCCTCTCGACTCAGTCTACCCAGCCAGAGAGCAGGAAGTAGGTGGAGCCAACAGTCTGCTCAAATCTCTGACGAGGCAACAGATTCTGCAAGTGATTGCCAACTCTCCAGGCTCAAGAAACGTGCTCTACACGCAAGGCCTCTGTGTCTTCTCCTATGAGCAAATTCGCACCCTCAAGATGATGGCTGGATCGTCCAGAAACCTCTGAACAACGTGACAACAACTTCCTCTGCTTTTGCTTAAGTTTTTTTTTTCTTTTTCTTTAGCTAAATGATCATAGAAAGCTACAGTAGCGTTTTAATGGAGCTTGCATCCTATGTTCATCCCCTGTTCATTTTCTTTTGCTAAGTGATCGTAGAAAGCTACCTAGCGTTTTAATGAATTTGATCCTAAGGTCTTCCTTATTACTCTTTTTTTTTCTTTTGCTAAATGATAATAGAAAGCAAAATAGCATTGCAATGGAGTTTGAACACTAAACCAAAACGATTTCATCAAAAACATTCATAAAGCTTTCTTAGAACCAAAAGCAACCCCAATAATATCATAAAACAAAAGTTCCCGGAGACTTAGCGAAACAAAAAAGGAAATAACGAAATCATTTAACGGACTTCATAGCGGTGATGGCAGATGCAATGATCTCACACCTGTCCCTACACGCTTCAAGCTCCTTGAGAAACAAAGCCTGGCCTCTCTCGTTCAGCTCCTTGGCCTTCTCATCTCCGATAAGCTTGGCTCTCTCATAAACATAGTACTCCGGAATCAAACCTTGAGCAACGCTTGCGTTCAGAAAACTCTTCAAATAAGGATACTTGATCCCAAACTCCTCCTCCTCTTCGCTACGTTTCGTCTCGGTTTCTGAAACAGCAGACGAAATCAGAGAGATGATTTACGAACGATCGATCAAGCTTGATAAGAGTTGAGAAGAAGAGAGTGATATGAGAGTACCTGTTGTTGCAGTGGTGATTTCCGACTCCGACGGTTCGTCTTCCATGGATTCGTCCTCCGATGAATAAGAGACTTCTGAGTCGCTGAAGTCTTCATCGGATGATGAATCGGAGTTATTGAGGAGATCAACCACCGGAACCGCCATTGTTTTAGAGATTTTTGAAGCTTTGAAGTGAGAAAATAGTGAAGGAAGGGGAGAGAAAGAGAGAGAGAGAAAATATACGTGTATGTAATCTTATTATATAAAGCTTGTATGTAATCTTATTATATAAAGAGTAGTTTTCAAAGTTAATAATTAACACGATTGCGACACATGTCAAGTTATTATTTAAGATTGTAACATGTGTCTAAACAAAATAGTCCCATAAAACATATTTAAAACAAATTTTCTCTTTAAAATATTTCTACTCTCATAATAGTAATTTTCCTTTATTAAAATCCTAATTAAAAAAAGTTAAACAAAAAAATAAAAAATCTTAGCTTATTATAAACTTTTTAAGTTATTATAAAAATAAACGATTTTTAAAATAAAAATGTCAAAAAAAAATAATATAAATTTCAAAACGAAAATAAAACAAAATTTCAAAAATTCATAGCAATTTTAGTTTTAACAAAACCTATTCCAAAACCAAATCGTAACTATCCTTTTTAAAATATAAACCTAAAAAAAATCAAAAATTATTATTAAAATTAAATTTTTATTAAAATTAAACGATTTTTTTGAATAAAAGTTTCAAAACGAAAAAAAGAAACTTATTATAATAAAAATATTTTTAATAATTTTTATTAAAATTAAATTATTTTTCAAGAACTATTCCAAAACCGAATTGTAAACATCTTTTTTAAAATATAAACCTAAAAAATTGGAAAAAACTATTTTATGTTAATTGTCCTTTATAATAAAGAAAATATAATTGAAAAAAAATCGTTTCAAAAACATTTATACTCTCATATTGCTAATTTTCCTTTATTGAAAAAAATATTAGATAGTAATTATCCATTTAAAGAAAAACTTAAGCAAAAAAAATGTCAAACACTGATTAATGTTAATTTTTCTTTATTAAAATCTTAATTAAAAATTCATAACCCAAGAAGAACTATGATTATTCATATTTATATATAGAACTAAGATCTCTCATATTTTATCACCAAGCATAACTACTGATTCAAGAAAAATATTAGGTGAAGTTTGATATTCTTTTCTTCTTATAAAGTTATGGTTGATCGTTGTTGTCATGATTATTATTTGATAGTGGTCATGGTTCTGAGTTATGTCTTTTTTTTTGAACGAAACTTCTGAGTTCTGTTACATAACAATACATTTAAAGTTATTGACACCACACCATAACATCGCTGTCACAAAAATATTGCTGTCACATAGCAATGCGTTTTTTTTATCAAGAGCAATACGTTTTAGTTTCACTATTATAGTTTCTTAGGTGTGTTTGTCCTATTATTATTTTTAACTGAAGTTATAATTTAATTGTTTATCAGGAATTGTCAAGAAACAATGGTTTCAAAAAATTATTTAACACTAGATCAGTTAAATAAAAAGTGTCATTATCGTCGAACCGTGGTACGTCTTACTAGAAAGTGGGAAGCAAAAAATTTAAGCAAAAATAATAAGTTTCTAGGAATAAATTATCTCCTACTTGATGAGAAGATAAATATTTTTATTTGAATTTTCTTAAAATCTTACATTTTTTATTATTAAATATAATTTGCTTATTATATAGGAAAATACCATTCAAAGTTGTGTACAATGTTCTATAATTGAAAAGTTATTTATATTAATTTTATTATATAAAACTTAGTTTTTCAAGGTTACTAATTAACATTATTTTAACACATGTCAAATATATATAATAAGATTGTGACATATGGTAAATGCATATTTTCATTTTAAAAAATTAATGAAAATAATTTTAAAAGTTAGTTTTCCTTTTTCTAAAGGTTCTTAACAAAAATATGTAAAAGATCAAAATATTTCCATATAAATAACTATTTAAGAACAAAAGGTTATTTAAAACCAAGCTTAATAACTTTGAAAAACCAAGCTTTATTTAATAAGATTAGTTTTCCTTTTCCAAAAGGTCTTTAACAAAAACTGTAAAAAATCAAAATATTTTCATATAAATAACTTTTTAATAGATATTATTTCTTTTTTGCATGAGCGTTTACAAATTACAAGACACTATTTTAAGATTAACTTCCTTACAAATTAAAAATAATTTTTTAAAAAATATTTTATAGTATTTCATGTTAAGCAAATACTAAACCAAAGAGAGTTGTAAAAAAAAGAATTTAAAAAAGTTAGTTTTCCTTTTTCAAAAACTATTTAACAAAAAAAACTGTAAGATAAAATATTTCCATACAAATAACTATTTAATAGATAATACATAATACAAAACATCATTTTACGTTTAGTTTCTTTTTAAATTAATTTTTTTTTAAAAAAAAACTGTAAAGAAACCAATTATAAAAAATTAGTTTTTATAAAAATCCTAAACAATAGAGAATTGTTAAAGTAATCTTCTTAGAAATAACTAATTTTCTGTGTAAGTCTTCTTGGTCAAGTAATTTAACGAAGGGTTAATGTTTTGCAACACTATAATGTCTATGTTTCGAATTCTAGAGTAAGCGAATTATCAATTTATTAGAGAGAAATCTTATAAGAGATTTTATCGAAAGAACACCGTCTAACATGGATTTTATATATTAACACATGATAATTTAACCACACGTTAATCCATATAAAGTAGGTAAAAGTGTTGGGTATACATTTTTTTATGTAATGTTTCTCATAGTTACCAATAAATAATTAACAAAAATTAACAACAAATTGTTTAATACAATCAATCTATTGATTTATATTTATATTGATTAATATTTTATCGATAAAGGGTTACACGTAAATAAATATATTAATACTTATTGATCTATTATTAGATTTTAAAATTAAATTATTTTTCGGTTTCAAAACAGAAGAAATAGTAGATGAAGGAAATGATTCTCATAGTTATGTTATATTTCTTGAAGATTATCTAGAGAAATCGAGAATCCAAATGATGAATTTGATAGAGAATATTGTATATTTGAAATAAAATTACAAAAATGTTTTAATTCTCTTCTTCAGCTCTATTACATCATAAAATAATACAATTTATTGTTTATTTTAACATTTATCACCATAAAACTGTAATTAGCAAGTTATTTTCATAAATATTATTCGCACAATCGAGATTCAAAAATATGGTCTTCATCATGCACATATATTTGTGGCTAAAAGAATCAAAGAAGTAACAAACTTCATACGGTATCAATAATTTTATTACCTATAAATTACATTATAAAAATGTTGATCCAATGTTTTCTATTGGTTAAAGAACAAAGATTATTTACAATTAATCTGAATTATCATTTTTATATTTTATATAAAATAAGAGAAATTAATATTATATTGGTGGATTTGATTCAATTTGTAATATAATTTCTCTATTTTCGTAAGAAAATACATAGATGTGCTGCTTTTGTTTTTAAATATAGAAACTTCAACAATTTTCACTACATTTTTTTTCTTAAAGTAGGTAATTTTATAATAGAGTCATGTGAAACTCATCGCTTAACACATAGTTTCAATATTTTAAAAGAATATATATAGAGTTAGATAAGAGATACTTTAAACGTGAATAGACCAATGCAAAAAGTATATAAATGATATTAACTTTGAAAATTAATACAAATGTTAAATTAAGAGCATAAGAATGTGTATGACATTGCCATCAATTAAATCAGCTTGAGTCAATTTTCAATTCATAGTATTTCACTGTAACTCATATTTCTTCATGATTGAGTTTGATTTGAATTTTCAGGTCTGTTTTTTTTCTCTAGCCCTAAATAAAAAACTGATAATAATTACTTAAAGCATGATTATCAGTTGGAAAATGTTACAGATTCTAAAGAAAAAATATTATATTTTTTTGTTAAATTTAATTTTCTAAAAATTAATATTGTTAGTAGTATAACAATTGTCTTTGTAGATTTACAACAGATCCTTAAGAGTGGCGAGTTGAGAACTTTTTATACTATCTTTCCTATTTAATTATGTTTTTTATTTTTATTAAATGATAAAAACTCTTCTAAATACTTCCACTAGAGTTGTTCTTATGCGTTATGATAACTATAACATAAATAACAACCAAACTTACTGAAAAAACAAATTTATATTCCTTAAATAAGTTTCAATTAATATATGCAAAATTTTAGAATAACTCTAATTTTTTTTACTTTTATGTATTTTTCATTAAATTAAAACATTAGTCAAAACCCGTGCAACGCACGGGTCCCTACCTAGTTTTATTATATAAAGCTTAGTTTTCAAAGTTACTAATTAACATGATTGCGACATATGACGATTATATATCTAAGATTATGACATGTGTTAATCTATCTCATAATTAAAAACATATATATTAAAATAATAACAAAAACAATTTTTGTTAAAAAGTAACTATAAATATCATTAATAGTAATATTTCCGTTTTTAAATTCTTAAACAAAATATTACTAGGTGATTTTCCCGTGCTCATGCACGGATATAATATTTATAAATTAAATATTTTATAATAATTGAATGTCGTTTATTTTTATTTTAATATTAATTTATAATTTGTTTGTGTAGTTTATATTAATAATATTATATTAATTTAATTATACATATGATTTTAGATATTTTATATCTTAATAGGTTCGGTTGTTTTTATAGTCCATTTAGTTATTATTTGGATATATTAAATTCTTTTTATTTTTTTAATTCAACTATAATATTTTTTCATTCTAAATATATTAATTTTTTGATTAGTTTTCTTATTTTCAGTTAGGTTGATTGTTGTCTTAGATATGTAGTAAAAATATGTATTTATTTTAATATCTCTTAAAATATGCAGTAAAAATGTGTTTCTTTTTGAGAAATTATATTATATAAGTAAAATATAATTTATATTTTTTCTGTAATTTTAAGATATTATAATATAAAATATATAGATATAAGAAAAGTATTTTATTACTTCAAAAATACATTTTATGTTTTTTTTAAAATATCTTTTAAAGAAAATATTACTATTTTGTGAACTTTCCTTTTTTTATTAAATCATATTATATATACATATATTTCGTTTTAAAATTGTTTTTATACTTTATAAATATTTCCTTTTTATTTATATTGTTTTTTGGAAATTTTTAAAAAGAAAATAATAGTATTTAAATGTTTTTAATTCATTAAGGGTATCAATGTAATCAACCATCGTGAGAGTTAACATGAGCACGACACATAGGAAACTGACTTCTCAAATAATATTATAGAGATTTGATAGTAATTTTTCTTCAAATACTTTTACATGTATTTAAATATATAATGATTAAAATATATATTTAGATAATAAAAAAGAATTATGAAAAACGAAAATTAGCATATAATTATTTTTTTCATTTTTTGGTTATAATACAAAAAGAAAATTACTATGTAATCATTTATTTGAACTTTTACAAATATGTTTTGGTTTTATTATAATTATAATCATTTATTTTAGATAATTTTAATAAGTGTCATATTATTTGTATTGACACCATTTTAATTAAATAAGTTATAATATCATGTTCATTACCAACAAAAAGTAAATAAGGAAAATATCTGAAAACAATATAAGGAAAATTTCGTATTTGATAATTAAATAAATTATAATATCATGTTTATCACTAGATTCTTTTAAAAAGGAAAATTACCATATAAATTTAATAAGGAAAATTTGTATTTGATAAGAGAGGATATTTAAAGTAATTTTAAAATTGTTTAATACTATTTTTTACTTTTTATTTTAAAATTTGAAACTAAAAAATTTGTCAAATAATTTATTTAATACTAATTTTACTTTTCTTAATTTCTAAAGAAAATATAATTGTAAAAAATATTTGATAGTAGTTGTCGTTCTCTATAATCTTGAACAGAAGAAAATTGTAAAAGAGTGTTTAATAGTAGTTTTACTTTCTTCAAATCCTAATCAAAAGAAATATTTGTAGAATAATTATTTCAAATAGATTTTTATAAATAATAAAATTTCTTATTTAAATAGTTAATTTCCTTTTAAGAAAACTCACAAACCAAAATAATCTACAATAAGAAAATAAAATTGTAAAAAATATTTGATAGTAGTTGTTATTCTCTGTAATCTTGAACAGAAGAAAATTGTAAAATATTGTTTAATAGTATTTTTTATTTTTTCAAATCCTAATCAAAAAATATTTGTAGAATAATAATTTCAAATATTTTTTATAAATAGTCAATTTTCTTATTTAAATAGTTAATTTCCTTTTTAAGAAATCATAAACCCAAAAGAAACTACAATTATTCACATCAAATATAAGATTACTTATATATATATATATATATATATATATATATATATATATATATATATATATATATATAAGATTACTGATTATTGAAGCATAAATCTTAACAGAAAGCTACATGGAAAAATAGATTTCTCCATGCTACTAAGAAAATTGGTTATATTATTGTAGGTCAACTATTAAAGAATTTAAATCAAAGAAGACCTAGGTAATTGAAACAGAAATCCTATTGAAAGTTATGTTCGAAAATGAATTTTTATTCCTAGACCAACATATGCAAGATGGTATTTCAAACTGAAAATATATCCCCTGTATGAGTTAGCTATCTAATGTCAACAAGAGTAAATGTTAAAACTTAAAAGAGGTTGTCTATATTTGTCAAGTCATGTTTTACAGTTATAGGCCGCACTATCAAAAATCACTATAACTACAAAGCATTAGATTTTTAAAAAATAACGATAATGGTTTTCTACAAAATATTATATATTAAGAAGTTTTAAGTAATATATGATATATAGAAAAATAAGTTAAAATCACACTATCAATGCTAAATCAATCAAATTTGATATTTTATCTAGCAATATATTTGATATTTAACTGACTATCAGTAATACATATTGATTGATGTTGTGTAACATTAGTCTTAAACAATATAGAGAGAATTCACAATTTTATATATTTTAATTAACTATAACTAATATTTTTTGATAAATAATTAAAAGTGAAGTATTTGTTAAAAAAACAAAGAAAACTAATAAACTGTTTAAAACACTGTGATTATTGAAACAAAAATATGAATCAAAATTTATAGAAGACAACATATTTCTATTCTTAAAGTAAGCCATCAATATAATGAAAAATCCAAGAACTATCGTGAAATCCTTTTTATGTTCGCCAAAAAAGGATTTTACTCATTAGACTGGTTTTATTATAATGCTGAATCTGAACTATGTAATCGTTAGCTTTTTACCAATGGTGATATGTTTGACACCAACATCAGTGAAGTTTGGGTACTTGACTGCTGTGTTGTTGTTGTTGTGTACAATGTATTTAAGAAGCTTTTTTACATATGTAATTGACTCAGTTAGTGTTATTTGACTTTTAATTTTTTTTCTTAAGAAAGTGTATAGCTTTTCTCTAATCTAAATACAAATTTGATAGCAATGCATCTATGAATATAAAATACATGTATTAACTTGAACTTATGTAGAACAACTGTTTTTAACTATAAAATAAATCTTCACAGCTTATGTAAAAAACAATCATAAAATTATAATAAAATAGTTTATCATTTTATATTTTTATTAAATTAAAATATCAAATAAAAAACCGTTGCAACGCAACGGGCTCATATCTAGTTGTAAATAAAGGAAATTGTGATTTTTGTTCGTTTGTTTTAATATGTTCAGTTGTCGTTGATTGAACCGGTTCGGATTTTGAACTAACAATTAAAAAAAAAATCAATAACTGTACTAAACCGAAACTTGAACAAAGTAATAATGCAACCAAATTCACTCGATAACCAAGAAATCTTTTTGGATGATATTAAAAAATAAAATAAAAAGCCAACGCTAAATAGCAGCAGTCAAATATTTCTTCCTAGTAATCAAATATAAGAATCTGAATAAACAAAACATAAAATCAGTTGAATCACTGATAATGAAAGAGCTAAATGGTGTGTTGTAGATCCTCATGGAGAGTATTTGACGGTAGGAACAACTTCAAATTCGATCTCCAGTTTCAGAGAACCTTGTTTGTCCAAGTAAGCCTCTTCAAGTTAGCTAAAGATACAAATTTATACCATCCCCAACCTGTGTTGTTCTTCTTGTGCCAATGGTTAACTGCAATATACAAATTGTAATCTCTAATGAATATAATATCACAGAGCATAAAATATCATTAACTGAAAGAACGTTATGACTTACGCTTCTGTGTCACGTGTTGGGATCCACACGGGTCGAGAATTCGCATATCGCACTGCGTGTAAATCTCCTCACCTGTCGTCATTGTTTTAGTTTCACTATCGGCTAAGTGGAGAAAGAGGGACAACCATGTGGAATATGTAGTGTTGTAGCCTTTAGGATACAACTAATTAAGCACATGTAAGCCCTTTCTCAAAAAAAAAAACTAATTAAGCACCATGTACAAAAAAACATTATACATTGTTAAAGCATATAGCAATTTGTTAAATAAACCTACTGATCATTAATTACTCACCAATTCCTTCTTCCTATTAAGAAGTTGCTTGATACGTAGCAATGTTCTTTCAACTTAGAGAATGTGCTGAGCGTCCAAGAGAACATTAGATTCAAGGGTTTCTGAGTAAACGAGAAAACTTCCCAATTGGCAAGTGGAATCATCACATCAACACCAAACTCACACTGATCTCCATCGTAGACATATCCGTTTTTAGGATCATTGAATGTATCAAGGGGGAGTAGTTGCGGAAACCCGTGCGCCAATCTTAATGCACTGAACTGCTTTCCTTCAACATCTGGATATGTTACATAAATAATTCATCAATCAACATACAATTTTATGTATTTATATACAAAGATATAAAATGGGTGTATGGAGGTAAGAATCTTGAATAGTAAAATTATTATTTTTCTTTCTTGTTGAAGATGAAGAAGGTGAGATATGCCAAAATAGTTGACGAGAAGCTTTTGCTAACTAATTCAACATACATTGAAATAAACCCTGTCCCATTGTCTTTCTCGTATCCTTTTGGATATATAACCAATCTCCTGATATCACAACAAGGATGACAAATTTAGTTTACTTTTCTAGAAGACATCATCAAATTACAAGACTAAATTACCAGTTGTATTTGCCGGAAGAGAAGGTACATGACTTGTATCCGTCAGTACCAGAGAAGAGAGTTTTGAGTTGAGAGAGGCTTTGGATCTTCATGGAATATGTAGAAGGAGGACGACCTCCAAACTTGGTAGTAATGCTAGAATCTGAACTAACGGTTGACTTTTCGTTTTTTCAACATTCCGTTGCAGAGCTTATCAGAGAGAAAGAGAGACTCAATGATAACAAGAAGACAAAGTTTACAATCAATCGTTACTCGTTTGTATATTAAGTGAAAGAAAGATGAACCCTACCGTGCTTGTTTGTTTCAAAGTGTTCGACTTTGTTTCTTCAGCAAACCAAGTTAAACCCTAGCCTACTTTAATTGGGTTCATGGGCGGAGAAACAATGTGCCCAGAAAAAACCCTTTACGGTTTTGGTTGGTTACAGATTAGTACGGTTTCTTGTTCAATGATTGATACATTTGTCTTAGATAATCGAACCGTCCGGAAAGCTCTACTCCACAAAAGTTATTTTTGATGATATTTAAAAAAGAAACAAAAAACAAAGCTAAATAGGGAAAATAATAATTTTCTTCTAAACAATAAAAAGAACCTAATCTGAACAAACAAAACATAGATAAAATAAAGAGAAAATGGGCATAAAATACTAAACTTACACAATTTTGGCAAAAAAAAATAAACGAACTCTTCATTGATCTTAAATAAATAACAAACTAATGTTAACTGCTCCCTTTTAGACACGAGTTAAGTCAACATTAACTAACCTTAGCAGCCGTTTAGTGTTAACGACGACAATTGATTTCATCTCTTCTCCCTCATGTCTCCTTCCTCTTAAAACCCTAATCACTGTATAATCTATTTCTCCTATGATCCTTCGTAAATTCCCATCATGAATCCCAAGGAAAAAAGGAAAAAAATTCCTATTCGTCAATCCAAGCCAAGAGAACCCGAGCATGAACCCCCACTTGTGGTTGAAAGCAACGCTGTGGAGAGGAATGGTGCTGAGGACACCGGTAGAGAAGAGCATGAACGTGTGCCTGGTGATGACTGTGAAGCCATTGTTGACGATTCTGACGATGAATTGGTAGAACAAGTTGAAGAGAATGATGTCAAAGAAGAAGCAAGAGGCATTCAAGTTGAAGAAGAAGCTTGTGAAGTGTTATCCATACACTTTGGAGATGTCGCAGGGAATGATGGAGGAGACGATGGTTATGAGAGCGGTTGGAAAGAAGATAATATACCTGATTCTATATCATCTGATGATGAAGAAGAGGATGCGCGAAGGGAATATCGAGAGGATGAAGCATCAATCGATGAAGTTTTGGTATTGGGAAAGATATTTTCCTCTGCGGCTGAGTTCAAGCAAAATCTTTTGAGTTAATCGTTGAAAACAAGATACGACGTTAAGCTATACGTTTCATCACAGCTGAAGCTTGGTGTTGTTTGCTCAGACACTGAATATGATTGTCCTTGGAAGGTGTACTGTTCATATTAAAAGAGAAAGCATAATCTGCAAATAAAAATGTATGTTAATGAACATGCTTGTATAATTAAGGTCTGGGTACTCGAAAATGTTGAAGACTTTGTCCATTGCTCAACTGTTTGCTGAAAGACTGAGGATGAATCCAAACTTTACGTACAGCTTTAGAAATATGTGAAGAGATCAAACGGACTTACAATTCGATAGTAACAGAAGAGCAGTGTCGAAAAGAAAAGAAATAAATCACTAGGGAAAGGAGAGCTGGCCATGATGCTCACTTTTCGCGAATATGGGATTATGAAGCCGAGCTTCGTAAGAAAAATCCAGGCACCATCACAGAGATAGTGACCATTATAGGAGCAACACCACTACAAGAAAACATCGTTATTCTGAGAGACATACCGAGGGAAAATAAGTTCCTCGGAATTTTCTGACCAAAAACCGAGGAAATACCGAGGAAAGCAAGAAATGTGGTTTCCTCAGAATTTCCTCGGAACGAGAAAATTCCGAGGAAGACACATTTCCTCGGTATATTCCGAGGGAATACCGAGGAAACCATGTTCGTCGTAAAAAACCGACGGGGATTTTAAAAATTTCGAGGACATTTTATAGCCGTTAGAGAGCCGTTGGAGAGTCGTTGGAGGATTTTAAAAATTCTGAGGAAATTCTGAGGAAGTGTAGATGTTCCTCGGAATGTCCTCGGAATTTCCTCAGTATGTCGGCAGGATTTCATCTATAAATATAGCCACCCCTCTTCCTCTTCCTCTTCATTCACTCCATTTCTTCATCTTCTCTTCTACTATCACGAATTTGATTTAAAAAAAACATGTCTTCTTCAAATTATTTTCGTTCTTGGCTCGATCGACCTCATTTGGATCCGAACACAAGATTGCTTACAGAAGAATACCAACGAGGTATAACCAAATTCATGGGGTTAGTTCGCCGATAACCGAAAGCAGAAACATGTAATTTGAGATGTCCTTGCTCTAATTGTAAAAATAGAAAGGTTATTAAAGAGTGGAATGTTTGGCTTCATTTATATTTGAGTGGGTTTACACGAAGTTACCAGATTTGGTATCATCATGGGGAAACTGATTATGAACTTGGTAATATTAGCGAACCTCAGCCGGCGGTTAGATTAGAAGAACCAATTAGAACGGATGAAGATTATGGTGTAAGTACTGAGCAAATGGTAAATGATCATTTTAGAGGGGAAAATTTACCCAATGCAGAAGCTAGTAGATTTTATGATATGTTAGATGCTGGAAAGCAACCATTGTACGAAGGTTGCAGAGATGGTCATTCAACTTTATCATCTGCTACAAGACTGATGGGCATTAAAACAAATTATAACTTGGCTGAAGACTGTGTGGATGTGATAGCTGACTTTGTTATCATCTGCTACTAGACCGTCAGAATTTTCATTTTATAATTAGGTCGAGCAGACCTTTCTTCCCCATTCCTCTCTTCCTCTTCCTCGCGAACTCCGCCTCTCCCTCTCCTCCTTCGATGATTTCTGGCGATTCAAGTCGATTTCTCCTCAATTCCACTCCCAAATCATGTAAGGACACTATCCCTCTCTCTTAGATTCGAAAGTCGAGTTTGATTATGGTGTTAGGGTGATTTTTAAAGATTTTTATAGATTTTTGTTAGGTTGAATGGTGTGATTGTGTAGTGATAGTTTGATTATGGTTTTTTTTGTGAGGATTGTGATTATTTGTTGTTATTGAGAGTTTGATTATGGTATGTAATTTTTTTAAGTTTTGTGGTTATAAAAATCTAATTGATAATTATGTATATATAATATGAAAACGTTTTTTTGTATATTAAAACTATTTTTGTAATTATTAAACTATTTTTTTTATATTAAAAATATTTTTTAATTATTAAACTTTTTTTACATATTAAAACTATTTTTGTAATTTTTAAACTATTTTTATATATTAAAAATATTTTTGTAATTATTAAACTATTTTTAATATATTAAAACTATTTTTTAATTATTAAAATATATTTTACATATTAAAACTATTTTTGTAATTATTAAACTATTTTTATATATTAAAACTATTTTTGTAATTATTAAAGTATTTTGTATATATCAAAACTATTTTTTTGTAATTATTAAATTATTGTTTATATAGTAAAACTAATTTTGTAATTATTAAACTATTTTTTATATATTAAAACTATTTTTTCGTAATTATTTAACTATTTTTTATATATTAAAACTATTTTCCGGTAATTATTAAACTATTTATATTTTTGTGATTAAAAACTAAATTTAAATTTATTAGAACTAATTTTAAATATTCTTTTTAATTTACAGATCTTATGATGATCATAGCCGGCCTCGACAGTGTCGTAGTCGTGGTGGTACGGGGAGCCACTCCATTCAGGATTCCGCATCGCCCCACAGCTCCTACCATACATTTCCCTCTCCATTTCCGTTCCTGCTCCTCCCGCCCCCCTTGCTGCACCCTCTCCTGCTCCTGCTCCTGAGGGTGATCCGGGAGTGATGAGGGTTGCGGAGTTTGTTCGACAGCCCGGCCGTGACCATCTTCCCTATCTCACTCCGTATCCACGTGGACGGGGTCAAACATGGTAATTAAACATATTTTTTTCATTAAAATTTGATTTATTTTTAATAATTTGTTTTTTTTATTAGGTTCAACCGATCCTCGAACGGGATCAGCGCATGGATCAACCGTATGATGTACTCGGCCCTCGACAAGGGACATCCGACTTTCACTGACTTCCCTACCGACAAGCAACATCTGTGGTTTCAACAGTTTGCGGTAAGTATTCTAATTTTTTACTTATATTTTTAATCTTTAATATAAATTTTCTACTAACTGTGTTTTATTTTCAGCAAGAATTCAACTGGAATGCCGATGATACGTTGTATATCTATCACCATTCGTCCATAAAGTTTTGGACAACTATGGAAAGAAGATCCACGAGTGGAAGAAGAAGTGGGAAATAAATAAGGTTGTTTTTTATTTATTAAACAATTTTTGAATTTATTAAAATATTTTTTTATTTATTTATCAAATTTTTTTTATTAAAAGGTCCCAAAGTCGATGAACCGCACGGTCTGGCATAAGTTGGGTGTGCATTGGAGTAAGGATGAGACGAAAGAAACTTCTTCCACCAACTCCACCAACCGCAGGAGCGAGCGTAAGGGGAAGGGCGTCTTCAAGCATAACTTGGGTACTCAATCTATTGCCACTATGGGGGATCGCATGGTAAGCTAGTCGCTTTTTATTTTATTACTTAAGTTTTAAAATTTTATTTTTTTGCATTTCTTCTAATTACTGATGTTTGTTTAATTTATGTTTTTTCAATATGGAAGAAAATGATGGCGAGTCGGTTGATGATCTCGCCCTAATGAAGATGTCGTATACCAACAAGAGGACCGGCCAAATTGATGATGGTGTTGTGAGGGATGTGGTCACCCTGATCGACACTCAGGTGAAAGACGAAGTGTCTCAGCTTCAAACCGAGGATGACGATTCCACGGGTTCGACCTACTTGCCTCGGGTTCGGATCAACGAAATCGTTGAATCGGTAAGTTGTTTTTTTAAAGTTCAATTCATCTTTTCTATTATTTAAATTTGGCTATTTCTATTTGAATCGGTAAGTTCATTTTTTATATATTAAAACTATTTTCCGGTAATTATTAAACTATTTATATTTTTGTGATTAAAAACTATGCATTGATTTTTTAAAATTTAAATTTATTAAACTAATTTAAATATATTTTTTTAATTTACATGTCTTATGATGATCATAGCCGGCCTCGACAACGTCGTAGTCGTGGTGGTACGGGGAGCCACTCCATTCAGGATTCCGCATCGCCCCACAGCACCTACCGTACATCTCACTCTCCATTTCCGGCTCCTGCTCCTCCCGCTCCCGTTGCTGCACCCGATCCTGCTCCTGCTCCTAAGGGTCCTCCGGGAGTGATGAGGGTTGCAGAGTTTGTTCGACAGCCCGGTCGTGACCATCTTCCCTATCTCGCTCCGTATCCACGTGGACGGGGTCAAACATTGTAATTAAACCTATTTTTCTCATTAAAATTTGATTCATTTTTAATGATTTGTTCTTTTTATTAGGTTCAACCGATCTTCGAACGGGATCAGCGCATGGATCAACCGTATGATGTACCGGCCCTCGACAAGGGACATTCGACTTTCACTGACTTCCCTACCGACAAGCAGCATCTGTGGTTTCAACAGTTTGCGGTAAGTATTCTAGTTTTTTACTTATATTTTTAATCTTTAATATGAATTTTCTACTAATTGTTTTTTATTTTCAGCAAGAATTCAACTGGAATGCCGATGATACGTTGTATATCTATCACCACTTCGTCTATAAAGTTATGGACAACTATGGGCAGCAGATCCACGAGTGGAAGAAGAAGTGGAAAATAAACAAGGTTGTTTTTTATTTATTAAACAATTTTTTAATTTATTAAAATATTTTTTTATTTACTTAACAATTTTTTTTTATTAAAAGGTCCCAAAGTCGATGAACCCCACGGTCTGGCAGGAGTTGGGTGTGCATTGGAGTAAGGATGAGACGAAAGAAACTTCTTCCACTAACTCCACCAACCGCAAGAGCGAGCGTAAAGGGAGGGGCGTATTCAAGCATAACTTGGGTGCTCAATCTATTGCCACTCTGGGGGATCACATGGTAAGCTAGTCGCTTTTTATTTTATTATATAAATTTTTAAATTTTATTTTTGTGCATTTCTTCTAATTACTAATGTTTGTTTAATTTATATTTTTTTTAAGGCGGAAGAAAATGATGGCGAGCCGGTTGATGATCTCGCCCTAATGAAGATGACGTATACCAACAAGAAGACCGGCCATATTGATGATGGTGTTGTGAAGGATGTGGTCACCCTGATCGACACTCAAGTGGAAGACGAAGTGTCTCAGTTTCAAACCGAGGATGACGATTCCACGGGTTCGACCTACTTGCCTCGAGTTCGGATCAACGAAATCGTTGAATCGGTAAGTTCTTTTTTTTTAAAGTTCAATTCATCTTTTCTATTATACAAATTTGGCTATTTTCTATTTCAGTCAGTTCCAAAGAAGAAGGGACGTTTGTTCGGTTTGGGTCGTCAGTCCCGGTCGGTTCTGCCTTCTGCTGCACCACCGCCCTTTGTTGATCCATAAGTACTTATGGGTCAGTTGCAGGACAAGGATGATCGCATATCTGCGTTGGAGACCCAGATGGCGACTCAACAGGCGGGCTTTGAGGCACAGAGGAAGCTGAACGAGCAAATGATGGAGATGATGAGGAGGTTGCACCAGAACGAGGTGTTCCCGAGCTTGCCAGACCCGAACATCCAAAACCCGTAGTTTTTTTTTTCAAAAACTCGGAATGTTTTATTTTTATTTGTACGACTTTAAATTTTATATAATATGTTTACAATTTAATTTTTAATTTTATATTTTCAAATTTAAATTTCAAAAATTTAATTTAAAAAACATTTATTTTTTGGATATTCCGAGGAAGAGCTCCCTCGTAAAATTCCATCGATCAATGTCGTCGGAATATACCGAGGGAACATTTACTCGGAATTTTCCGAGAGCAGACTTCCTCGGAATTTTCCTAGGGCAGGCTTCCTCAGAATTTTCCGAGAGCACGCTTCCTCGGAAATTTCCGAGGGATCGTTCCTTGGAACATTTCGTCGGAACTTCTGAGGATTTATCCCTCGGAAGTGTCCTCGGTATATACCGAGGGAGTGCTTCCTCGGTATATTCCGAGTACTTTTCCGACGAACGGTGGTCCTCGCAGTTTTCTCGAATTTCCTTCAGAAAATTCCGAGGAAATTTTGAGAAAAAATGAAATTCTGAGGAGTTTTTTACGAGGACATGTTTCCTCGGTATGTCATCGGAATACAGTTATTCCGACTACATACCGACGATTTTAGCCCTCGGTATGAGCATGTTTTCTTGTAGTGCACCAAGAAGCAAACAAAGGTTTGATCGCTTCTATTTATGTTTTGAAGCACAAAGATCAGCTTGGAAGTCCACTTGTAGAGAATCATTGGTCTAGATGTAGCCTTTCTCAAATGTGAAATAAAGGGCCAATTGGTTGCTGCTGTTGGAAGAGATGGATATTAATCGAATTGTACAATTGCTTGGGCTGTAGTGGATATGAAAATGGTATCAATTGGGCATGGTTCGTCAATCATCTAAATATGGATTTGGAACTTGGTGATTCACAATCATATTTGATAGGCAAAAGGTAAGGATTATATATTGTTTCGTATGGTTTGTTGTTTTACTTATTTTAAGACAGTTTTATATCAAAATAACAAGTGTTTTATGTGTTGTTTTGTAGGGTTTGTTGAAAGCTGTTTATCTAGAGCTCCTTAATGCAGAACATAGAATGTGTGCTAGACACATGCTTGGAAATTGGAAGAGAGATAGCCATGACCCACAGCTGAAGAGATTATTCTGGAAAATAACTCGCAGTTACACTTTAGGAGACTTCTGTGAGCAAATGAATGAGCTTCAGAGGGACAATCCAGTGGCAGATCAAAACCTTCAAGTAACCAACCCTCACACTTGGTCGCAGGCTTTCTTTAAGGTTGGTTCATGTTGCAATGATAATCTGAACAACCTCAATGAATCTTTCAACAAAACAATCTGTGAGGCTAGGCGAAAACCATTTCTTGACCTGCTAGAGGAAATTAGGAGACAGTGCATGGTTCGCACAGCAAAACGGTATATAATTTCTAATAGGCTGAAGAATAGATTCACTAAACGAGCTCATGCACTACAAGAAAACATGAGATTACCAACTACACAATTAGTCACTTATTAGTCGCTAAGTAGCACTATACAACCGATTTCCGACTGACTAGACTAGTTACAAATCATCGTGTCGCAAAACTCATTAGTCGTAAATCAGTTAGTATTTAGCGACCGATTTAGGACTAAATAAAAAAGTTACAGTTCAGTCGCCATTTAGTTACTAATTTTTCTGACTAAACGGCGACGAGATTACAACTGAACTGGGACTCAGGGGACGTCATTATATGGTCGCAGGGAACGCAGTCGTTAATCCGTTGTAATATGTTCGGTCGTTAAACAATCACAATATAACGACTGAGTTATGACTGATAACCATTTATATTTAGGACGGAGTTATGACTAATTGGCCACTTTTGTAGTGACTGATTAACTACTACATTTTGGGACAATTTAGTAACTGACGAAAGACTCTGTTTTATATAATTGGTATTTTTTTTTATTTTGTTTGTATCCTATTGAAAACAATACGTGAATATAAGAATCTAAACTGAAATTCATAAAGTAAAAGAACTCCTATGCTGGAGAAACATTTCATACAAACAAGTCTCAAAAGAAACTCCTACTGTTGGAGTTAGACAAGTTACAAGTCTCAAAAGAAACTCGTACTGTTGGAGTTAGACAAGTTTTCAAAAAGAAAAGAAAGCAAGTACCATATACAGAAACTAATCATCTTCTTCATCACCTTCTCCATAACCTTCTCCATAACCTTCTCCATCACCTTCTCCATCACCTTCTCCATCATCTTCTTCATCATCTTCTTCATCATCTTCTTCATCAGCATCATCATCATCATCATCATCATCATCATCATTAGAATCCATGAAAGCTACATACCTTGGATCAGTTGCAGACAAAAACTTATCCACTTTAGAGAATTTTTTTAGCTCTTTTTGTGCCTTGGCGAGTTTCTTTTCTTGCTTAGCGTTGAGAGCTGCCTGCTTCTCGATCATGCGGTGAGCTGAGTCTAACTGTTTTTGGAGGTCAAAGAATGATGAAGAGCATGATACGCTGTACTTCCGCTTCCCATTCACAAGAGTACTCTCGAGGATGCCTATTCCGTAGTGTCTTCCTCTTTTATCTGTGAAAGTGGACTACTGATCTCACTCAAATTACCCTAGGAGTGAATTACTCTCTCAAATAAGAGGTTCAGATGTAGTACTTAGGGATCGATTTCACGGGGAGCGAAGGAACACAAAAGATGTTTAATCCTTAGTGACTAGTTGAAATGGTTTAAATATAAATTGCAAGTTGTGAGCAATGATTAATTGCTCAAGAGAGTGTTTGAGGGTTGTAATCAATAAGAGAAATAGTTAGATTCAAGGTTACTATTCAGTTAGTTCAGGATTATAATGCTATGGATGTTTTAATGAGTTGCTTGCATATACTAAAGAACTTCGACTCTTTAGAGTTGGCTAATAACTATCGTTACTAGTCTCGTCTATTGATCTGTCTGCCGACAATATCGATCGATGTTTGATAGCTTGTATCGATCGATATGTGTGTCGTCGATCAATTACTCTATTGGAGTATCGGTCGATATAGCTCTAGATCGAATCGAATATATGTTCACCAAGATCATAGACCGGCTCTCGCTTATCCCTAGAGGATCTTAGCTTATTCAAGATGATGTCAGGAGATTGATTTATGGATTAAATCAATTCCAAGATCATATTCTAGTTAGCTATTCTAGAATAAGCATTAGGGTTCATCAGGATAATGAGTATACAACTCAACAGTCCATAGTTGGGGCTAATCCCTCATAACTATTTGAACCCTAAATCTAACAAGGGAATCTACTCAGACATGACTGAGAGATTCATAGCATCTAGGTAATAATAGAGATTCATTTAGAAGACCGAACAATCAAGTTCCTCGTGATAACAAATCTCTTTGTATCTTTCTTCTAAACCTAGAATCCTATAACCTTAGATGAGAACATAATTAAGATGAAAAGAATACTTTATTGATAAATAGAAGTACTAGAACAATGATATGTTGTTAAAGCTTACTTTGCCAAAACACATAGGCAAAGGTATAAATACTGAGTACAATTAGGTTAAAAACTCGTCAGGGGCATTATAGTAATATTGAGACATCTTGGGCTTCAAGTCGATTGAGAATATTCTTCCTTCTTCTGCACGCTCGATATCGATCGATGGTACTAAGTGTACATCGATCGATGGAGTATCTCGTCGTCATTTCTTCAAATGCGTCATCGATCGATTACACAAGATGTGTATCGATCGATATGTAACTCTGGATATCGACCTCGATGTCTGATCTTCAAGTCATCTCGGGAAAACTCTCCTTTAAGCTCCAAATGGCACCTAAAACGCCACTTTACTCCAAAATGCCATTGAACCTGAAAACATACCTAAAAGACTCCAAAACATAGATATATATATATATATATATATATATAGTAAAATCATATAAATACCATGAGTAAAAGTGGGTCAAAATCATGGTATATCAACTCCCCCAGACTTAACCTTTTGCTTGTCCTCAAGCAAACACACAGGTAGTCTTAGAAAGAAGTTTGAAAATAGCAGGGACTCAATTTAAATCTTAACTTAGGATCATCACCTCTACTTTGTTGCAAGCCACATCTTATGCCTATTAATCACATGAGTACACTATGCCATATCCTAGCTTAGCAACTAAATCTCCTAACCAAATATCTTAACAATCCTGTCTGTCTATCCCCTCTACTGATCTCATTTGTGCATAAAAATAAAAGTGCAGGCTTTACCTTGGGGATATCGATCAAGAAACACATGGATTCAACTCAAGCAAGTTTCTGAACACACAGGCAAGTCTTCTCTGATCTCTTTCTTCCCCCTTTTTATCTCTCTTCTCTGGATCCTCATAGTTTCAAATTTTGATGAACACTGATTGCCACAAAGGATATCTTTGCGTTATCTCATTGACTTAGTAACACATACTTTTGAATAAGCGAATAATGGGGTCGCAGGAAACACTCCTACCCCTCGCTTTGATCAATCTTTTAAAGTAGAATAATGGGGTCGCAGGAATCACTCCTACCCCTCTACTTCTCAAGATATCATATCACATCTTTATACAAATAATCTCTCTTTCCTTAGGATGCTGAAGAGAGAGAGGGAAGGGAATCAGAAGCACACAGACTATTACCTTCCAGACTTGCAAGAGGATTCCGATCCCTTGTATACCAAGCCCCAAGACAAGCAATAGATTGTCAGGTTAGGTTGGAGATCAGCTTTGGTTCTTCCAGACAATCATGAGAAGTATTGTCGTAGGTGACAGTTGATCCACTTTAGCATCTTTAGTACTTTTTGTAATCAACAAATCTAAAAATGGTGCTAAAGAGTGGTTAGATAAAAAGAAAATTTTTGAAAAATATCCTAGTCCCTTTCTTGACTCAATAAAACCAATTTTGAAAACATTTTGGTGAAATCAAAAAGGTAAGGTAGCATCAGTAATCTCCCCCCCAGACTTAAATCATACACTGTCCTCAGTGTATAATAGTCGGATTAGGGCATAAATAAATCATAAGGAATGTACTGATATCAAAAATTAGAACGATATACCGGACCGTGGATGCGTATCGAGCGATAGTGAGTCGTCTATGTCGATCGATAAGGATAGGAATATGTCGAGCGATGTCGACAGGATCGTATCGGTCGATGTGAATGGTAATCGTCTAGAATCTGATAAACTTAAAAACAAAAACGAAAAACGAAAAATAAAAACATAAATCAGATTTAACTAAGTAAGAAAATACCTAATAGTGGGTTGCCTCCCACTCAGCGCTTTATTATAGTCTTTTAGCTTGACTATGGATATAATGAGGCTAGTGAGGTGAATTCATGACACTTGCTGAGAAGCAAGCCTCATCCATGTTCTCTCCATGTTTTTCTCCAAACCAAGTGGTGAAGAAGCTTCTTGTGGCTTTATCTCCTCTGGTTAGTTTCTCCCTTAATTCAATAACCTCGGTGCGCAAACGTTGTATATCTTCTGCATTGCTTTCAATGTGGAACTGGTGGTTTCTGAATGTTGGATAGGTGTGTTGGGATAGATCACCGAGTTCTTCCTGTATGTCATTGAGCCTCTCAAACGTTCTCCTTCGTACCATGTGCCTATCGATCGATCTCGGGTAGTCAATATCGATCGACACTGGTGTAGGTCTGTCGGTCGATTCCCTGGTTGGTATATCGGTCGATGCTAATGGTGCTGGTCTATCCGCGAGTTGTCTCGAGATGGTCTTGATCTCCTTCTGGATGTTCTCTATAGTGTACTCCATGCTCTTGACGTCGCTTTGCACTGGAAACCATAGTTGCTCAAAGCTTTGGTAGGTAGAATCTCCAACCTCTTGAACTATGGTGAAGAGATCTTGAACTGTCTCCTCCATATCAGCTCTGGTGCAAAACTCGCTGGAGTTCATATCGGGCGATGAACGAGATGTCATATCGGTCGATGCTTCGCGTCTGTAGTTCTCGCAGAATGCTCACAATGTATCTTCAACCTCGTGCAGTCGATCTTCCATTGTTGGGATCATCTCATCAGTTATTTTCTTCTTGCTGGTGTAGAAGGATTTCATCGTTTGATGTGTGTGGTGTAGAGCCTTGATGATGTGATCCATGGTATCTGCCATTGTTGATGTGCGTTCCTTGAATGAGGTGAAGTTGTTGCTGAGCTGCTGATATTTGTCTTCTAGATCTTTGGTTGTGGTTGCCTCTTCTCGTTTGATGTCCTGATAGATGCTGCGGATGAGATTAGTGATTTCCTCTTTGCTGTAGGTGTTCTGCAAACGTCTATCGGTCGATGTACGTTGGTCTGCATCGGTCGATGGCGTAGGAAGAGGATCGGTCGATGGCATATGTCCGACATCGGTCGATGGTGGCATGTCGGTTTTCAGTTGTGAACGGAGAGTGGATACTTCTTCTTCAAGTGCGTCCTTCTTTTGTTGTTGAAGATTATAAGCGCTCTGAATCTAGTTGATTTCAGATTGGAGTTCTGATCGTGCCCTCTCCATTTCATGTGGATAGGTAAAGGTTTGCCAGATGTAAGGGCTCTTGGCCTCATAGATCATTCGTTGGACTTCAGCTTCTGTGTAGAGCTTCTCTTTAGGTTCTGCTCTGTTGAAGTGATCTGCATGTATAGGCAAACAAAAACAAGACCAATCAAACAATGATGCTCTGTTAAGTAACTCCTCAATGGCTTCCTTTGAAACATGGATGATGTCTCCATTGACTCCTCAAGCGAACCCAGATTCGTCCCTGAAAACTCCAAATTCGTCCTTCTTCTCCCACAAGAAGCGTCGAATTCCATCTTTGAAAGCTCGTCTCCCCATTTCTCGGTGCATATCGAACGATATACGGTTGTGTTTATCGATCGATATGTGCTGAAATTCCGAATCCTCCGTGTTGACATGATCAGCTGTAGCATGCGCGTCTTGATTTGATTCTGTTGTTGTACTGATGTGCTGATGCTGCTGATTGACAGAGGTGTGAGGTAGTTGTTTGAAGAGGTGTGTGGATCCGTTGGCTGTTTGAAGGATGTCTCATATGTCCTTCCTTGTGATTGGGATGATTCTCCCATCCATTGCTCGTGCATTGCCTTCTGGATCTCTGAAAATACCAAACTCATCCGGAGTTAGATAACCAAAATCAATATTATTTGTTTGTACCTCGGATGGTGTAGTGGTCGTATCGGGCGATGCTGTAACATGTGCATCGGTCGATGTTGGCTGACGGTTATCGATCGATTGTTGTTGTAACGTATCGGTCGATGGGACTTCCTCGGGTGGAATTGCATATTGAAGTGGAACTGCTTCTACTGCAAAACTTTCATTGTACTCGCTTGCCCAACTTCCAATTGAGTAGTCTCCGTCTCTTATATCCTTAGATGGTGTGTATATGGATATAAAGTCGATAGGATCGCTTGATTGTTCATAGGGTCGTTTGAGCGATCGTCTTGGTTGCATATCGGTCGATGAAGGCTGGCTTACATCGGTCGATGCGTTGAATCTGAAGGTGTGGGAAGGGTGTCCATCTTCTTCTTCACAAATGAATCTGTACTCTGTAGCTCTTTCTTCCTCGTAATCTTCATCGTATTCCTCCTCTAGAGGTATGTAGTCGTCCGGTTCTGATGTAGCTGGTTCAAAATCGGGTGTTGATGCTAGGGTTTCAGCGCTGCTCCTCCAAAAGGGCTGTCTATCGATCGATGTGGTGTTAGCTACGTCGGTCGATGTCTGGGTATTAGTGTCGGGCGATGGGATGTTGCTCTCATCGGTCGATGTAACCGGATCGGTTTCGTATTCAGCCATGGAATAGTACTCATGGGAACAGAAACAAGTTGCCACGACTTGTGTGGTCTCCCTAGCTGGTAGCTTGATGACTTGGACGGGATCATAGAGGGTGGTGGGACTTATTAGGGTTAGGCAGAGCTTGTTGAACTTTAGGTCACAAACGGCTCCGACGGTGGCTAGGAAAGCTCTTCCAAGTAACAGTGATGTCTTGAAGTTAAGCTTGACATCTAGGACGTGGAAGTCTGTAGGGATGATGGCATCTCCAATCTGTACCTCAAGATTTCGAATTATTCCTCCAGAGTTCTGCTGTGAACAATCCACAAAGATGAATGTCTCATCAGTAGGCTCTATCTTCAGACGTAGGTGATATGCCATGATCTTAGGTATGATGCTGACTCCTGATCATGTATCACATAAGGCACGAGGGAATTCAATGCCCCTGATGGAACATGGTACCGTGAACTTCCCTGGATCGCTCCTCTTTGGTAGTGTGATCCTCTTCTTCATACTGTCACGAACTTGGTGAAACATCCTCTTGATGTCTTCTTCTGTCTCCTTGGTCTCTCTGAAGAACATCCACAATCTATGAGAAAAGTAGGCTTCTTCAAAGGGTTTCTCTGCAGGGATCCTTAGAACTCGTTTTCTGAAGTTTTCCATCTCTGCTTCATTAGCTTCCCTTTTAAGGTGCTTTGCAATCCTTTCTTTCCTTTTTCGTAAGACTCTTCCTAGGTTTTCCTTTTCTTGCTCCATGGGTTCAATGATGTCCGTGGGTTTCTTCAATATTGCTGTAGGAAGGGATTTGGAAAGTTTGGACTGCTCCCGGAGTGCATTAAGTCGTGCTACATCGATTTTGGGTAGTTGCACTCGGCGGTGTGGGATAGTATATCGATCGATAGCCACTGCTGTGTGTCGGTCGATATCGCTGTCTCCAGATCGGTCGATGGAAAGGTTCCTGTATCGATCGATGGGGTCTGACGATCGGTTTACGTCCATACCGGTGGGTGGTCGTGGGTGTTTGGCTGCAAAGGCTTCGTGTGACATGATGTTGATCGAATTGCACTCTTTGGAGGGTTCCTCGAAGTCTATCGATCGATGCTCATCAAAGTTTATCGATCGCTTTGCTTTTGGTGATATCGATCGACGTCGAGCTCGTAACATCGATCGATATGATTCAAATCCGGCCAGGGGTGAGGTTTCTTCTGTCGATTCGTGCAGCTCATTCTTGGGGACTTCTTCCCAGAAATCATTTTCTATGATGGCATTGACGTGGTGGTGAGTAGTAGGCTCTCCTGGTGCTCTTGCTAAGGCTTCTTGTTTCTTCAAAGCCTCTCCTGTTTGAACTACTTGAGTCTCCACTTTCTTCACATAGGTATTCAAAGTATCAAGCTTTGAACTTAGAGTGGTGTAGACAAAGTCAATCTTCCCATTGAAATCCACCTGGAGCTTCTGTTGTGTCTGTAGAACTCTTTCCACCATTTCTTCTAGCTTGCTTTCCTGGGTGGGTGGGGGTGGATTGGTGTAGAATGAGTTTCCGTAACTCCTGTTGTTGTTGGGGTTGCTGCTGTTGTAGGAGGGTTTCTGTTGACTGTAGTTGCTTCTCTGTCCTGAGAAGTTTCTGTTTCCTCCCTGGTTTCCAGATCTCTGAAATCCAGCTCCACTGATCCAATTCACATCTTCGTCTACTTGATCCTCTGCGGTGTCTGCGTCCTCAACTGAGCAAATTTGCTTGTTAAGTAGCTTCTGAACATTATCCAGCTGTGATTAGAATTCACTAATCTGTTCCTTCCCAAGGAATGAGACAGATTTTTCTTTGACGATGTTCTTCGTACTGTTGCTGGAAGCCAAGTTATCAATTAACTTCACAGCGTCATGTGGATTCCTTGTGCTGAAATTTCCTTCACTAGCAGTGTCCAGAGCCATTTGATACTTTAGAGCGATGCCTCTGTAGAAGGTGCAGAGTAGTTGCACGTTGTTGTATCCATGATGTGGGCAGTCGCGCTGGTAGGATTTGAATCTGTTTCAGGCATCTTTGAAAGATTCTCCAGGTTCCTGAGTAAATGTAGCAATTTTTCTCCTCCAGTCTTCAGCACGTGACTCATCAAAGAAGTTACGCAAGAATGCGTTTTTGATGTCCTTCCAGGTAGTGAGAGATCCTGGTGGTAGTTGTCGCAGCCACTGCAAAGCTTCTCCTGATAGAGAGTATTTGAAAAGCTTGCAAAATAGATAGTCTTCAGGGACTCTGTTGGCTTTGATGGAAGATATGATATCTTCGTATCTTTCCAGATGATCCATAGGATGCTCATGAGATAACCCACAGAAGGGTATTTGTCCTACGAGACCGTAGTACTGCGGCTTGAGCTCGAAATCTCCTCTCTGAATAGCAGGAGGGCGGATGGCGGATCTGTTGGTATAGAACTGATCTGGACGGTTGTAATCTGCCAGGGTTCTAGCTCTGTTGGCTTCATCTGCAGGTTGGATGAAGTCTGTAGTGTCTTGCTCAGGAATGATTTCCTTTTGAGCATTCAGCTTCTGACCTGCTGCGTTACGCAGGTGACCATCTTGATCACGCAGGTCTCCATTCTCATCGGTTCTGAGAATAATAGGCGCTACCATGGCTCGTCGGTTGGTATCGATCGATGTAAGATGATCTATATCGATCGATGTATGGTAAAGAGTATCGGTCGACAGAGGGTTGTCGAGCGATGGAGTGCGGCGAGTATCGGTCGACGGAGAAGGTGTCTCGGTCGACTGTGGTAGAGCGTTATCGGTCGACGAACGGTTGGTGATGTCGATCGATGTCGGTGTATCGGTCGACAAAGTAGATGTTATGTCGATCGATGTGGAACGTAAGTTCTTGCGGCTGCTACGCTCCAAGCTGTGGGGGTCTTCTGAGTACACAAGTTGATGATTCTTGTTACTTCTGGTATTGCTGGGCATGTACCTGAAAATCAAGAAAAAAAATTTTTGCGTCAGAAGGTGATTTAGCAGAAATTTAAATAACCTAGACCTAATCAGATTAAATCTAATGGCGATCTTAGCTCCCCGGCAACGGCGCCAAATTTGATCTCACTCAAATTACCCTAGGAGTGAATTACTCTCTCAAATAAGAGGTTCAGATGTAGTACTTAGAGATCGATTTCACGGGGAGCGAAGGAACACAAAAGATGTTTAATCCTTAGTGACTAAGCTAGGTTGAAATGGTTTAAATGTAAATTGCAAGTTGTGAGCAATGATTAATTGCTCAAGAGAGTGTTTGAGGGTTGTAATCAATAAGAGAAATAGTTAGATTCAAGGTTACTATTCAGTTAGTTCAGGATTATAATGCTATGGATGTTTTAATGAGTTGCTTGCATATACTAAAGAACTTCGACTCTTTAGAGTTGGCTAATAACTATCGTTACTAGTCTCGTCTATTGATCTGTCTGCCGACAATATCGATCGATGTTTGATAGCTTGTATCGATCGATATGTGTGTCGTCGATCGATTACTCTATTGGAGTATCGGTCGATATAGCTCTAGATCGAATCGAATATATGTTCACCAAGATCATAGACCGGCTCTCGCTTATCCCTAGAGGATCTTAGCTTATTCAAGATGATGTCAGGAGATTGATTTATGGATTAAATCAATTCCAAGATCATATTCTAGTTAGCTATTCTAGAATAAGCATTAGGGTTCATCAGGATAATGAGTATACAACTCAACAGTCCATAGTTGGGGCTAATCCCTCATAACTATTTGAACCCTAAATCTAACAAGGGAATCTACTCAGACATGACTGAGAGATTCATAGCATCTAGGTAATAATAGAGATTCATTTAGAAGACCGAACAATCAAGTTCCTCGTGATAACAAATCTCTTTGTATCTTTCTTCTAAACCTAGAATCCTATAACCTTAGATGAGAACAGAATTAAGATGAAAAGAATACTTTATCGATAAATAGAAGTACTAGAACAATGATATGTTGTTAAAGCTTACTTTGCCAAAACACATAGGCAAAGATATAAATACTGAGTACAATTAGGTTAAAAACTCGTCAGGGGCATTATAGTAATATTGAGACATCTTGGGCTTCAAGTCGATTGAGAATATTCTTTCTTCTTCTGCACGCTCGATATCGATCGATGGTACTAAGTGTACATCGATCGATGGAGTATCTCGTCGTCATTTCTTCAAATGCGTCATCGATCGATTACACAAGATGTGTATCGATCGATATGTAACTCTGGATATCGACCTCGATGTCTGATCTTCAAGTCATCTCGGGAAAACTCTCCTTTAAGCTCCAAATGGCACCTAAAACGCCACTTTACTCCAAAATGCCCTTGAACCTGAAAACATACCTAAAAGACTCCAAAACATAGATATATATATAGTAAAATCATATAAATACCATGAGTAAAAGTGGGTCAAAATCATGGTATATCAACTACAAAAAAAAAATTAAAATTGTCAGAAATATCATTAATCAAAAAACATAACAAACAATAGGTAGAAAAGAGTATGATTCAACATGATAACAACACAGCAAACGTAAAATAAACAATTTACCTGCAGGAAGAGCTCATTATCCTTCTCTATAGAGAGCTGTGGAGCATGTGAAGTACCATCTGAAGTCTCTGAGTTTTCATTGCCAAGGTCAGTCAACTTGGCTTGCTTGTTGTTCTGATATGCCTCTGCAACTTTCTGTGCTTTCTTGTCAACAAAGCTGCCATCTTTTTTTGTATGTGTCTTGATGAAACTTCACCAATAGTAACTGGTCTGCCCAATTCCTCAACCTGAAAATGAAGGACAAATGTTAATGATACAGAATATATTATTGTATACTGAACATAGAAAGAATAAATTGTAAACTGAACATAGACAAGGACAGTACCATTTCTTGTTCAATTTGTAGGTAAGATTTCTGTCCGGAGTTGTGCTTGTGAGGACCAAGTCCATTACGGTCAGAGTTCCTAGCAGCTGAAGCCTTCTTACTCTTTGCTTTGGCTGCAGCAGTGTCCCAATGCTTTATCATTATTTTCCACATATCATCGACAATCCAGGTTGGTCGCTTGCGAGATGTCCTACAGGTGCTAACCATGCCTTTCATACGGAGCTGACAAATCTTCTCAAACTTTTCTTGAACCACACCAGTTAATGATGGATGCCAAGTGTGAGTTTTCTGCAAAACAAAAGATAAGGTTGATGTTAGAAATGATATTAACTGCAAAATTACTACAAAACAGAAGTCAACAATTTAATTATAAAGATTAAAGTAAATACTTAACTGCAAATTCAACAAAGAACCTTTCTTTTCTGTCCCAAGGCACAACACTCCAACTGTAAAAAGGTTCATCAAATTTGTTTGTAAAGACCTTGGTGATCCTACGGGTGAGTGCAGACTTGTCATGACCAAACCTAGAAACACAGAAACATAAAAATTCATCAACATATTAGCATAGACTGAACTTATACTCACAAGTCACAACCAAACAATAAAAATAAAAATAAAACTCAGAAACTGAAATGAAACCCATAAACAACAAACCGTAACACTCAAAGTCTCTGCAACTCATAATAAAATGTGAACTGAAACTCAGATAAAAAAACACAATGAACTTTCATGGCAACAAACGAAATAAGCTTACTGAAATTCAAAAGGACACATACACAGGAAAATTCACAGAACATTCATAACTAATAGATTAGACAAGCAACTAACCACCATGTTCCAACCTCCAAGGTGGGAGAAAGGACCTAACAGGTGAGCTCTCGGCCTGGCTGGGATAGCAGAGCGTTAAGCACTTCCATCTGGTCTTCAGAGAGAGTTGGTTCTACTGGAGGTGGCGGTGCTTCGTGTCTTTCCTCCGCTTCTGGAGGTTCAGTGGTGTCAGAGTTCTGAGCTTGAGAACTGATACGAGATTGAGCTCGAGTCACATAGACTGGATGTCGTCCAGGTTGAGATGCACGGTTTTCACTGGCCGAGGTTTGAGATCCTCGAGGTCGAGGCGGTGGAGCAGATCGAGGTTGGAAACTCGCCGCCTGGAACAGCTGCGTCGGAAGTGGGTAGTCACTCACAGACGGTCCAGATTTGCGCTTGGGGAACGGCGGAGGCGGTGTGCTTCTTGGCATGAACTCGTACTGCGGGGAAAGGGGTGACGGTGTCTTCGCCGACTTCCTATTTTTTTTTTGCCGCTTCTTTACGGACATCCTGAAAGTAGAGAAGGTTTCAGAGAGATATGAGAAGGAAAGGGTTTCAAAGAGTTTCAGAGATAGATTGAGAAGGAGAGGAGTCGATTAGGGTTAACAAAAGTGAGGAACAAAAAAGTATTTAAGTAAAAATTAGTATGTGATTTTGGGCTTTACCAGGAGTTAAAAAATTTTAAGGGGGAAAATAAATTGGGCTTAGGCGGGGTTTTATTTAGTTTTGGTGGGAGGTTTTATTTACTTTTGGTGGGAATCAATTGTTTGACGTGTTTTTTTGTTTATATTGGTTATTTTAATGTGTCAATTGTATTTTTGCTTGTAACTAATATAAATTTTGATGGCTGGCCTAGATACAGATGGTTATTGCAGCAGGTTTTACAGTTAGCAGGTGCGTTTCCTCTGGTGTGTTTCGAACTAGAGTCATCAACTTCCAACTTTGTGGCAAGAGAAATAGCACGGAGTGTCTTACGTAATGGTCTTTTCCAATCGTACCTGTCTATCGGAGGGCCTGCATGGTTACAAGACCGGATTCACCAAGAAAGCTTATGCTAAGCTCTTTAGTCTTTATTTTAAGATTGAGTTTTCTATTTGTATTTCTTGGTCTTTCACTTCTTCTGTCCTACTGAGTTTCTCAGTTGTTTTAGACGATTAAAAAAAATATATAAATTTTGATACACATTTTAAAAAATTACATAATTATATCACAACACATTTTCATACAAAGCTTACAAATAAAACTATATTACAAAATTATTGAAACAAAGCTTACAAAATTATACTAGAACATTATATTATTCTTTAGTAGGGTATTTCTCAATCTTCTTCATCGGAAGACGACGATATATTACATTGGAATTCATCATCTCGTTCTGCATCTTGTACATTAACATCGAGATCTATCGGTTCTGTTCGAGCATTAACTAAATGATCGACTTCTAAATCTTCAATTGTAGTCATTAAAACAACATCATCGTTTTCCTGTTGCAACAATGTCGGTTCTTCGGTGTATTCTCCTGAAATGATTCTCCTTGGATTCACTTTTAAGACATTCAACCACAACTGCTTTGGCTTCTTTACGTATGGATACGAGATATAGCAAACTTGACCTGCTTGAGATGCTGTGCAATATCAAACAATAAAACATTATATTCAGTTTCAAATAATAATAAAAGTATAATTTAACATATACAAATAAGTACCTAGAATAAATGGTTCATATTTATAATATTGCCTCGACGAAAGAACGTCGACGATCCCACCATTGCTCCTCCGAAGGCCTCTGCCAATTACCGGATCATACCACTTACACTTAAAAAGTGTGATTTTCAAACCGACTGACCCCTCATACTCAATCTCTATGATATCAGTCAAGATCCCGTAGTAATCAGCTTCATCGGATGCATTTGTGTAACTTTCTCCTTTTACACATACACCGTAGTTACAAGTCTTTCGTCCCTCGCCATGCTTCTGCGTATGAAACAAAAAGCCTCTTGTGAAGTAGATGGGCCATGTTTTCGCCTTATTAATGGGTCCATTCGCAATATCTTCAACCCATGAAGGAAAACGATGTGTGTTCCTCCAATATCTAACCTGCATATATATAAAAACACACACACACACACATATATATATATATAGTTACAGACAGTAATATAGATAACAATATTAGCCTTTTGTAATCAGATAATAGTATTACGCAGACATACATAATCTTTCACCCATAAATGATACTCATTAGCTCTTTTCGATTGTGATAATAACATTTACCTTGATTTGGTTTGTATATGATCCACAAAGTAGTGCTCTGAAAAGTAAGCTATTTCTTCATTGATATATGCTTCAACAATCGACCCAGCATCATAATTTTTGTTTTTGGCTTTCGCTTTCAATTTTTTAAAATTCCTTTCATGAACATACATCCACCTATATTGCACATGTCTTCCTAGTTCAGCTTCGTAAGGGAGATGTATAGGCAGGTGTTGCATGACGTAAAAAATTGACGGTGGAAAGATCTTCTCCAAGTTGCAGATGATCAGAACAATATTCTGTTTAAGAACTTGGACATGATTTTTATGCAGAGTTCACAAGAAAAGGTCACGGAAAAACACTCCAACCGCTGCAACATTCAAAATGTTGATCTTAACACAATTATTTATAAAGTTATATCATTTCATCACAAATAAAAAATATAATAAGTACCTGATAACGCACGATGGACATTCTCGTCTAAGAGTTCTGAAAAGATAAATGGAAGTAGCCGCTCCATAAAAACATGGCAGTCATGACTCTTCATGCCAGAAAATTTGTTGTTCGCAATATCAACACAACTAGCTAAGTCTGCAGCATATCCATATGGGAATTTAACTGCGTGTTTCACACATTCCAATAAACTTTTTTTTCCGTATTCGTCCAGTGTGTAGGATGGAAATGGAGCTTGACCAGCACTATTAACATGTAAGTGTGGCCGATCACAGAATAGTGCCAAATCCAATCTTGAATTGATTGTGTCTTTTGATTTTCCCTTCACATTCATAAGCGTATTCATGATGTTGTCGAAAAAGTTCTTCTCTATATGTATCACATCAAGATTATGTCGGAGATTTAGGTCCCTCCCAAAATATGCTTTCCTTGTGTCAGTTATGATACTTCCCATAACCAGGCTTCTTTTTTTCATGACCGTTTCCACCACAAGTGGACGTTTTTGGTGGCATGACACCGGCTAACCGCTCAGAATACACTTGTTCACCAGTCAAAGAATCAGGTGAAAATTCCTTTAAAGCCCTTTTCCCCTTCAAGAAGTCCTTCCTATTCTTCTTTAGCGGGTGATCATGGGGAATAAATCTTCGGTGACAATCAAACCAACAGGTCTTTCTTCCATTAGGCAGATAAAAAGACTTTGTATGTTCCATGCAAATTGGACAAGCCAATTTACCATGGGTCATCCATCCTGATAGCATGCCATATGCCGGAAAGTCACTTATCGTCCACAGTATCACATCTTTTAAATTAAAATTTTCATTCAAGGATACATCATATGCTTCAACTCCAGTTGACCACAATTCTTTTAACTCCGCAATCAGAGGTTTGAGGAAGATATCAAGACTAGATCGCGGATGATTTGGTCCCGAATTCAGAATTGTAAGAAACAAGTACTCTGTATTCATACACATACCAAGAGGTAGATTATATGGAGTCAATATAACTGGCCACAATGAATGATTATGAGACATCCCAAATGGATTAAATCCATCTGTACATAATCCAAGATAAACGTTACGAGGTTCTTCGGCAAATTGAGGATGTATATCTTGAAAGTTTTTCCACTCTGCAGTCTTCTTGCTCTGATACATTCTCTTCAGTCTGTCAGCTATAGGTAAGTACCACATACGACTATATGGTACATTGGTTCTACGACATTTGTTCTTAGGCTTCCATCTTTCGGCACCACAAAATTGACACTTATCCCACCTTTCATCTTCTTTCCAAAAGATCATACAATTGTTCATACAAACATCAATTGTATGAAATGGAAGCCCTAAATTGCGCATCAACTTTTCTGTCTCATAGTGTGATTCGGTTGCCATATTTCCTTCTGGTAAATAGTCTGTCAACATTTGACACACCGAATCAACACACTTTTCACTAAGATTATAATCTGTCTTATTTTGCAAAACTCGAGCAGCTAAGGATAGCTGCGAGTGGCCTACACGACAACCATCGTACAAAGGATTATGTGCTCCTTCTAACAACTCGTAGAACTTCTTCGGATGGTTGTGTACTGGTTCTACTACATTCTGACAACTATCGTCCTTTTGATAGTCATCAAAACTCACATTATCACGAAATGCATCATTCACCATATTCACATATCTATCTTCACCACCAACTTCTCCACTACCACTTAAATGTGTCGGATCAACAAAACTCGTTCCTAATGACATATCAATTTCTTCTCCATGCTTATACCAAACATAATAGTCAGGCATAAATCCTCTACTATATATGTGTTTCCAAATTTTTTTCCCCGAGAGAAACTTTTCATTCCGGCATCCATGACATGGGCAAAAGAACTTACCTCCATTGCATTGCGTTAGAGGCTGACTATTTGCAAATGTCATAAATTGTTCCACACCTGCTGTGAATTCTGCCTAGAAATTCCCCGTCTCTTCATCGATTCTCTTGTACATCCATTCTCGAAAATTTGAGTAGTTGTAGTTTCCAGACATTTTACGAGTTCAAACTTTCGTTTTCTTTTTTTTATTTGTTTTCTACGATTGATGAGAAAAAATGAATAAGGATTGTATATATATAGAAATATTTCTGACTGTTTACTGACCAATTTGCGACTGCATGACAAAATTAGGTACACGGACATAAAACGGAAAACACGTGTCTGTACTGGTTTTTAGCGACTGATTAGTGACTATTTTATGACAAAATATATTAGTCGCCAAATAGTCACTAAATTTAAGACTAATTGGTGACTGATATTAACTGACCACATTTTTGTCGCAACTCGGTCATAAGACACCCACTTCTTTACGACTACATCAAACAGTCCCTAATTACCAACTGAATTACGACTAAATTTTTGTAGTCACAATTCAGTCGCCAAATAGTCATTATGTAGTCGTAATCTTTTGTGACTACGTTGTTAGTCACAAATTGTAGTTGGTAATCTCATGTTTTCTTGTAGTGATGGTCCAATAGAATCTTCTATAGCTAAGGGTCAGGCTTGTATAAGATATATGGCTACAGGTAATGTCTTTGAAATTGATGACCATGGCTGCTTTTTAGTGTTGATATTAATCTGAAAACCTGTGGTTGTGGGATGTGGCAACTAAATGGAATTCCATGTAATCATGCCGCTTGTGTGATCTCCACAAAGAAGCAAAAAGTTGATGACTACATTTCAGATTACTACACTACTATAAGATGGAGAAAAACTAATGATCATAGTATTAGGCCTGTTGAAAGGATGAAGTTGTGGCCGACGTTGAACAGGCTACATGTCTTGCCTCCACCAAATAGGTTAGGTAATCGAGGAAGGCCGAGTAATTATGCTAGAAAGAAAAACGCCAATGAATCATCTTCACTGTCAACAAGCACGATTAGGCTAAGTCGTGATAGGCGTATTATGACTTGCTCAAACTGCAGAGAAGAAGGACATACCAAAGTTAGTTGTTCAAATCTGAGGGTTGAACCCGAGCCTAAATGACCACGAGGTCGGCCAAGGAAGGATCAGGTATACTTGTGTTGTTCTCTTTATGTCTTGTCATCATATTGATATGCTATTGTTTTTCAAACAGGAAGGAGGGTCACAGCTTGGTTCACAAGGAGGATCACAGCTCAGTTCACAAGGTGGATCACACTTGGATAAACAAGATGATGGTTCCTTTGTTATGTTTATTTTTGTTTTTCTGATTGGTTTTCATGTTGCGAGTTACACTAAAACTTTGAAGTTGTGTTTTAGTTTTTTTCTGGATGTTGCTTTTGTTGTTCTTAAACAAGTCTGCCATGTGTTTTAAGAACTATTTGGTTTGTTAAAATGTGAGTTATAATCGTTCTTTTAAAAATAATGATGGTTATCTTGTTAAGCACATGAATTTTCTGGTTCTCTTATTCATGTATTTGAATTAGGAGAGAATATTGGTATGCTTCACTTCATTATTGTCCGATATAGACTCTTTTTATATTTTGCAATCTCTTTTTTTTTCCACTACATGTATGCCGTACTTTCAATTTTATTCAGTCGCAATTTACAAAAAATGTTATAGAATAAAATTTTTTTTAAAAAAAGCTGCACACTTTCTTTCAGCTAAAAACAGAGTAATGATAAAGAAACATGGTAATGATAAAGAAACAGAAACTCAGTGCAACTAGTAAAAGAAACAAAACTGTTATGTGCTTAGCTTCTAACTTGGAAACGTGCTTGAATAAGTAAAACTTGAATTCTCACAAAGTCTTACACGTGATAATACAACAAACACAGCAACACATAAATAGAAGAGACTAATAGAAGAGGTAAACAATGGCCAACAAATTGATAGAAGAGGTTAGGGTTCTTACGGATTCAATTTGGAGATTTAAGAGAAGAAATTCTAATTTTGAAACGACTACGTTTATTCTAACGTTAATAATAAAGGGTTTTCTGCAAAAAAAACCATCGATCTTGTTCTTTTTTGCAAATTAATCCGCGAACTCAAAAACCCACCGGTCAATCCTCCAAGTAACAGTCAAACCGCAATATAACCCTCGGCTGTATATATGTGTATTTGACTGGATATAGTTTTAACATTTTTCAATATGATGTCATTTTGACACTAATATTTTAATAAAAAAATAGTAGAACTCAAAATTCAAACCTTGAACTTCCAACACAGTGTGCATGCTACATAACCATTTCTACCAACTTATATATTTGTTCACTTAACAAACGCAATTATATATAATTATAAATTTATTCTTAAATGACCTAATTTATAACATTATATATTACCAATTTTTATTATCTTCATTCTATAAAAAAACTTATAATTGTTAACTTAATATGTTTACTAATTATTTTAAATAGTAAAATAATTAATAAAAATTGGTTATTTAAAAATATATTTTTATGGGATATAAAAGTCGATATCTAATTATATAACGTAAAATTCACAAAAGTTTATGGTTTTTTGGTATAAAACCAAAAATCTATGATATATAAACCGAATCAAACCAAAGTAAATATGATTTTAATATGATACATATTTTTATAAACCAAAATACCAAAATGCATTTAGAAATATATATATATATATATATATATATATATATATATATATATATATATAATTGAGTTTGATAAGTGAACAATTATATATGTTGGCCAAAATGGTTATGTAGCATTCAAACTGTGTTTGAGGATCAAGATTTGAACATTGATCTCTACAATTTTTTTCAATAAAAAATTAGTACCAAAACGACGTAATACTGAAAAATGTAAATTAGTACTCACATATATATATGGCTGAGGATTATATTGCGGTTTGACTGGCACTTAGAGGGTTGACCCGTGGGTTTTTGAGTTCGCGGTTTAATTTGAAAAAAAAAAACCATATTGAGAGTTTTTTTTTGCAGAAAACTCAATAATAAACGGCCGCTTAACACCAATTAATGTTGACTAAACTCATATCTAAAATGGCTCAGACGCTCAGTCAACATAAGTTTGTTACTCCCTTTGTGTCATTTTAAGAAGTGTTTAAGGTTTTTACACAAATATTAAGAATACACAAACTTTTATGCAATTTGCTATGGTTACATAAAATAAAATTAATACAATCAATAAGAAAAAGATGCAGTATTTTATAATTGGTCAAAATTTTCAAATAACATTAAATTTCACCTAGAATTGTGAGAAAATCACTTATTTTGGAAAAAACCAAAATCTTTAAACACCAGTTAAACTGATACGAAGAAAGTATTTTTAAGGTTAATGAAGAGTTTGTGTATTTTTTGACAAATTTAAGTAAGTTCAGTATTTTAATGTCTGTTTTCTCATAAATTAAATGACTGATTATGAGAATTAAATGGTGTGTTGTAAATCTTCATGACTATTTGGTGGTAGAAACAACTCCAAATTCAATCTCTACTTTCAGAGAGCCATGTTTGTCCAAATAAGCCTTTGCAAGTTCAGCCAACGACATAAATTCAAACCAACCACGACCATTGTTCGCGATATTGTGATTAACTGCAATAAGAGAAAAATTGTAATATCTGATGAATATAATATCACGGAGCATATAATATCATTAACATGTAACTAGGTAAAAAGAACGTTACGACTTACGCTTCCGAGTCACGTGGTTGCATCCAAACGGGTCGAGAATTCACACAACACACTGCGTGTATATCTCCTCACCTGTCTTAATAATTTCACCCTCGGCTAAATGGAGAAATAGGGACAACCATGTGGAACATGTAGTGTTGTTGCCTTTAGCACCCTATACAAAAACATTATACATTGTTAAAACATAAAAGCAATGTGTTACATAAACTTATTGGTCACTACTCACCAATTCCTTCCTTCTATTAAGAACTTGCTTGATACGTAGCAATGCTCTTTCAACTTTAGAGAGTTTGTTGAGCGTCCAAGAGAACTTTGGATTGAAGGGTTTCTAGGAAAAGGAGACGACTGGCAAGTGGGAACCATCACATAAACACCAAACTCACACTGATCTCCATCAAAGACATATCCCTTTTAGGATCGCTGAATGTCTTAAGCGGAAGTACTTGCGGAAACCCCCACACCAGTCTTAATGCATTGAACTGCTTCCCTTCAACATCTGAATACACTGAATGTCTTTCTTGTTGTAGACGAAGAATGTGAGGTATACTAAGACCTTGGACTCTAGAGCTGTGCCATCTAATTCAACATACAATGAAATAAACCATGTCCCATTGTATTTCTGGTTTCCGTTTGGATATATAACCAATCTCTTGATATCATAACAAGGATGAAAAAATATATAGTTACTTTTCGGAGAAGATATTTGTATTATATCGTCAAACTGAAAGACTAAATTACCAGTTAAATTTGCCTGACGAGAAGGTACGTAATTTGTATTCGTCAGTACTAGAAAAGAGAGTTTTTAGTTGAGATAGCCATTGGATCTTCGTTGAATAGGTAGAAGGAGGACGATCCCCAAACTTGCTAGTGATGGTAGAATCTGAAACGACTCATGACTTTTCTTTTTTTTCAACATTATGTTGCAGCTAAATTACAAGAGATTTAGGAAGACAACGAGTAGTTATAACAAGAAAGCAAATTATATGATGCATCATTTTTTTGTTTTATATTAAGTGAGTAAGATTGATCACGTCACAACTAGGCAAAGGAGTTTCTATTTATCTATCTATATATATAAAAAGATGTTCCTCTCTCCAGGTTGTTACACGCCGGATCCACGTAGGAAAGTCACTTCACGCCTGTGCGACATGTGTCCGGTCTGGCTAAGCGTGCTGTTTCACTTAAGTTATGGTATCATAGGCTTGGACCGTATTGGTTTGCGTGGGCTCCGAATCTGTGAGGTCTATATGGCCTGTTTAAGTTGAAGTCACCGAAGAACGGCATCGATGGCGACGGTGGTGGCGATGGAAGAAACAGTGGTTTTTGGGAGTTGGTGGAAGAAACGGTGACTGTCACGGTAGTGGTGTGAACGAAACGGCGACAGTGGTACTATGGATGAAACAATGACGATGGTAACTGTAGAAGAAACGACAACAGTTGTGAAGATAGATATTGTGATGTGCGGTGTTTGTAAAATATAGATCTGAAGGATAAAAGATCTAGAGACGAGACGAAATAGAAGACTAGGAAAAAGACCGAGAGAAGATTAGAGAAGTTGAAGGAATAGATGGATTTTAAAATATAATGATTCGAAGAAGTTGAAGTAAATTGCAAAGTGTCGAAGAGGAGAAGAAGAACAGAGGAAACATAGATGAAGATGAAGATAAACAATTACAATTGAAAAGATCGATGAAAAAACATGCTGTAATTATTTTAATTACTTTTAATTATTTTTTTCAAAAAAAAAAATATATATATATATATATATATATATATACATATTTTAATTACTTATTAATATTAAAACAGTTGACCTGATCTACTCTCCCTGATCTACACCCCCGACATCAGTAGAATTCCCAATTATTTCCCTTCCAAATAAAATAACATGATATGCACAATTACACGTAATGCAACATTTGGATTTTAAGAAAAGTTATTTTGTCATTTATTTTGTGTCTATGGTTTTGGAAAATTAGTTTGATTTTTAGTTAGGAACATTTTCTTATTTATTTATTTTATTAAAAAATTACATTGGCATATGTTGTCATTTTCTGAAAAATTTAGGGGCATAATCATAAAAATGATTTCGCTTTAATAGTATAAACTAAATTTTGATACGCCTTCAAAGAGCGGGTATAATTTTTTTTTAATTTTATTTTGAGAAACTTACTTTTTCTATTTTTGTTTCTGTAATTAATATTCATTTATTTTAATATAATTTTTGATAACTATATTAAATATGTCAAGTTTCATAACCATATATACTTGTGCCATATGAATTTTACAACATATTATATTTTCTTAATAGTTACCTAACATAATTAGTCAAGAATATTTGTATCTAAAATAATCTAACTCGAAATCGACCCGATAGTCAAAGTCCCATACTCAGTTTTTTTTAAACTCAATCTGAATCCGTGGTTTAACCGGTAAATTATGTGATCTAAGATAAATTTGGTTTGGATTTAAAAACAATATTTAAAAACTCCATAAAACCCGCAAAAGTTCACTTAACCGGGAACCTGGTAACCTTTTTTTTTTTAGTTTTTAGTTATGTTTTTTAAATCTGTTTTGTATAAGTTTTAATAAGGAATTTAGGTTTTTCAGTTTTTTATCGACAATTTACTAATAATGTTTTATTTTTGGTTTATTGGATTTGAAATTTAATTTATTATTTACGTCACACAAATAAATATTTATGAATTTTGAAGTCTTCATATTTAAAAACCTAATAAATCCCGTAAAAATTACTGAAACTAGGAATCCGGTTACTGGTTGAACCAATAGATAAATTATATTTTTTACTGTTTAATTACGTTTTTTAAATCTGTTTTTTTTTTTGTAATTTTTGATAAAGAAGTTAGGTTTTTCAGTTTTGTTATCGAAAATTTATTAATAATGTTTTACTTTTGGTTTACTTTGGATCTAAAGTTTAATTTTATTAATCATATTACCAAATAAATATTTATGAATGTTTCAGTCTGGATGTTAGATGTCATACATTTTAAGTTGTTATAAAAAAGAAATATATAAATAATCAAAACTATTTTTGATATTTTGTATGTCAAATGCAAACAAAAATATAGAAACTAAAGTTAAGTATTTTTAAAATATTTTTTAGACAAAATATATAAATATCCAACCTATTATTCTATGTTTTAATTGGAACAAATATATTAAATAACGAACATTATTACTTAGACTTGAATCAAGGTATTAATTAACAATTTAGCTAAATCAAATACACCAATGTTATGTATATACGTATATGTAGATATGTGTTTTGTTTTGTCAATCTGCGTATATTAATAAATATTAGTTCATTGGACGTAATATTTTAATCGACATTTTTTGCCATAATTGTATTCCTTCAAAATACGTCTTATGGTAGTTATAAAATGTGAAGTAATTATATTTTAGATGCAGTTATATTTTATTTTATGCAGTTATATTTTAGATACAATTATATTTTACGTTGGACACGACATATATCAACTGGTCATGTTTCTAATTTAATAGTATTAATATTTAGATAACGAATCCTAATAATTGTGTCGTAAATGCAAAAAAAAAAATTGTCACAAATAGTTTTAATTGATTTGAAACATGTCTATAATTCAAACAGTTAAATACCATAACTAAAAATTGGTTAATTTTTATTCATTCTGTTTTGCACATCATATATAGTTTCCAATAACAAAAAAAAAAATTGAATACAAAAATTATTGAATTCACAAGGCAAAAACTATGAATAATTTAAAATTAGTTTATATTTGTTTATAGCTATTTATATTTTTCTAATATATAAAATTCATATATTTAAATAAACATATTAAATATATAATCAAAATTAAATTTAAACCAAAAACCCAGGCGTAGCCCGGACCGATCCTAATTGTAAACAGAAATTCGTTTGTTTATTTCTTAGTGTGTTTCAGTGTTTACCACAAGCAAAAACTAGCCTCCTTTAAGTGGGTTCATGGGCCACGAAACTAGCTTATTCACGTCAAAGCTAATTCTCTCCAGGCCTATATTATCTGGGAAAACGGCCATTTCATATCCGATAATTCATACTCGGCCATACCAAAACATACCTGAACTTATATGATCGTGTTAAAGCATATTCGATTTATATTTTTTTGACGAAATCATACATCAGTCGCACATCAGCTGCCATATCATATAATTTTGTTCGCATGGATGCAATATTATAATTGTTTTTGAAAAACTAAATAATCTTTTTATAAAAATAAAATTTTTAAAAAATGTAAATTTTATTATTTAATAAAATTCACAAAAATGTTAAATGTAAATAATATATTCGTGATTAATAAAGCATAACAAGACTACGGCACTTGCATTGAATATGAATCATAACAACAAACTAGAACTTGCCCGCACTCCTATAAGCGTAATTTATATTCAACGTAAATTCTTAAACCGTCGATTTTATGAAAACAAAATCTCATGTATGTTTTTTTATGTTTTAAAATTTGACGTTTTAATTAATTTCATGAAAAGCTTATCTCCCTTTTACACATGTGATTTAGTTAATATTCCGACAATATTATTAATGGTCAATATATAAATATCGATTTGGTTAGATAAATGGGGAGATTGGTTGGGCTTAATTAAAATTTATTATAAATGCAATAGCTAAATGTGTAAGTATAGAAAGTACCAAAAATAATGTTATTCAAGTTACCTAACAATTTTATTTAAACTGTTATTCATGTTTTCAAATAGTACCAAAAAAGTACTTCAGATTTAATAATATAGATATATAACTTTTATAAGGACTGTTTGTGATAGGATCAAAACATTTACGAATATATCTCTTATATAAGATTAATATTTAATAATTTTTTTTGTTAATTTTACTAAATAATAAAATTTTATGAAATTTACATTTTCTAAAAAATTATTTTTATTGAATGAAAATTTAGTTTTTTTTTTTGTTTTTATAAACAAAACCGTACACATAGCATCCTCGCCAGCAAAATTAACTGACGAATCATCCTTGCAACCAAAAGTAAATGATGTGGCAGCTGATGTGACGACTTGTAAGAATTTTGTTTAATTTAAAATTTTAATAAAAGTGGATTTAGTTAAACATAAAATTATATTTAAAATTATATTTTGTTTAAGAATTTGCATGTATATATTTAAAATGAAAATATTAGATATATTTATATATATTTATTTTAATTAAATATTTTAAATATTTTTTTTTTAAAAATTGCATAATTATCAAAAATTAAAAATAAAAATATTTATAAAATTTGTAGATATATAAGAAGCTAATGATTTTACGATTAAATTTTATAATTTTCTAAAAAAATCATATATATTTTTAAAAAATTTATAAATAAAATTTTGTAATTTAAAATATAAAATTAATTAATATTTCAAAATTTGAAATGCCACATTTAAATATATTTATTTTAATGATGATTTATAGGTTATTACTCTAAAACAAATTCCAAAAATATAAATCGATATTAAATATATTATTGAGTTATTACCATATTTAAAAAATTTAACAAAAATATAAATTAACATTATATGGAATTATCCATGTCATATTAAGGTATAAGCAATGCCGTTAATTTTAGTAGCTAAGTCATATTATTTATGTGAAATAATTGTACAAAAGACATATGGTAGAATCACTTTTCAAATAATGTATAAGGAATGCAATTTTTCACCAAAAAATTACTAATTTTGTGTAGATTTCAAATCTGAAAGAAAACTCGCTAGAATTGTTTCAGCATATATCATAATAGAAAGTTGTTCCCGAACTTTTGATCTATGCAAGTTTGTCAGCCATTATATTCTTCATATTCTAATATTTTGGATTTCAGAATTTGAAAAGAACTCATTAGGGTGTTTATAAATACTAACTAATTATATCGTTAAAATTCTTTTATAAAAAAATGAAAGTTATTTTGTTGGTGTAGACAACGAACACTAGTTGAGCGAAAAAGAAATAAAAAGACAACGAACACCACTTACATAATATGCAAGGTCTTTATAAGTTCCATTATCTAAATCAGAAATTCAGTTCTTTAAATTAGATTTCTTAAGATATTTATGTCGGTAAAAATAGAGATGTTATATAGGTTTAGAGATTTAGGATTGCTCCGGCCTATCCAAATAATTGAGTTTTTAATAAAAATGTGATTTTTCGCTAAAACTGCAAAACAAAATTTCTCACGATAAACTCTAAAATCAAGTTTTTTTTTTTTGTCAAAATCACAAAAATGAATTTTCCACCAAAATCACAACATAAGTTTTTTTCCACTGTTATCAGAAGTCTTTAAATTAAAAACATGATTTTTAAAAAATTAAAAACCATATTTTCTATGGTTTTTGTTAATATATGAGATAAAATGTATTTGTAAAAGATTATACAAAATACATTCACATGAAAGAGATAAAGGTTTAAAAAGAGTTGAAAAGGATTCAACCATGCTTTAGATATTTTGATGGGTTAAAGATTAGGTCTCATTCAGCGATAAGCTTATAAATTATGTAAGGTTGGGCTGGATATAAGTTAGTATTGTCGGTTTTTTTATTCAATATTGGTTATATAAACAAAAAAAACGAACTGCAATAAATTTAATAATTTACGTGCCAATGTTGGCTTTCACGTGGCCGATCCTAGCTAGCGTATATCCCACAAGCGCATGTTTGATTACCTCTTGATTCGACCGAAGGTCTGAAGTAAGTTAAAAAGCAAAATTCTGTTTTAAGAATTAAAATAAAAATCGCTGTGAAAATAGAGAAGACGAGAGAGAGATCCGAATCCAATCTCATATGTAATCTTCTAAACTTACTAAAAAAACACCGATACGAAAACATCAGCAAGCCGCAGAATCTTTGTTCTGAATATTCAAATCTCAGACAATGCGATCTGCTATGTGGAAAAAGCAACCAAGATTTTCATTTCATCGTAACCATTGTTGTCGTCATTGGTTTGGTCGTAGGCTTCGGTATCCACCGTCGTTACTCACACCACTGCTCCGGCGACTACTGCTCATCATCTCCCACCGATTCTTCTTCTTCTTCCTCCTCTGCTTCCCCTTTCATAACTCCATTTTATAATCCTAACCTGAACCCGCCTGTACTCGGATATTCCCCGCCCGCCCCACCCGACTCACCATTGTAACATCTTTATCTCGAGTCCAAATTTTTAATTCGAAATGAGTGGGTTTTCATGTGGCCTGTTTCCCAAAAACCTAAACCTTTCACCTTTATTCCTTATAAAAAGAGATGCAGCCCTCTCTTTTGTCTTATTCACAAACCGAAAAGCGAAGTTCTGCAGAAAAATCTAGAGATCTGGAAACCCTAACCATCACTTCTTTTCTCCTTTTCCGCGCGACTCTCTCTCTCCTTCTCTCTCCGCGCGTGCCTCCCTCCTCACTCTCCCCTCGCCGCCGCTCTCTCTCTTCCTCCTCTCCTCGCCATCCGTGTGGTGTGGTGGTGGTTGTGGACGATTGTTGAGACCAGATCTCATCTCCTTTAGCTTCTACTTACAGACCCAGAGCCAAATCTAGGCTTAGGTGAGGTGTCGTGAACCCATCATGTTCTCATGATTCCCTATAGTGTTTTATGTTTGATCTAGAATTGATTAGACTCTGTTTGGAAGTTAGGATGATAGTACATGATGATTGATAGGATGCTAGTTGAATTGATCATAATGCATAAGAACTTCACACTACTTAAAAATAACATTAATGGACTGCCTCATGTTGTGTAATGATGTGTGTTTGTGTGATTGTTGTTTGGTCCCAATGTGATGCTATGGATGAGAGCTAGGTTGATAGAGAAAAGTAATGACTTGTTGATAGTTGTGTAATGTTGAAGTGTTGTGGTATGATTGCTATGTGAAGTGTATTGTATGAGACACCGAGAATGGGTGACGTCAAGGGTATGAGAAGAGTCTAATTGTAATGAATGAGTTAAGTGAAAGTGAAAGTATAAGTGAAAGTGAAAGAGAATGAATGAGACATGAGGATGAGAAAGAGAAAGTGAGCGTGTCAATGAATTTGTTTGAGTCATGTTTGGGCCACCAAGAACGGGTGAGCGTCTAGTATGAGAGTCGACGAGAGGTGCCAACCGCGAGATGCAGGATATAAAAACGTACCTACCGCGAGAGGCGGGATATAAGAAGCGTACCAACCGCGAGAGATGGGATATAAAAAAAGGTGACCCACCTAAAACGAACCCTAAGATCGAGTCGAGTCTAATGTTGTTCTGTGGCTAGTTACTGCTAGCTTTTGGTAGTGTTGTTTGGTGTCGGTGAGATGGACCTGTGTGTGACAATGATTGAGATCATTGTGTTGAACGATGGCTAGGTTGTTAGAGATGAATGAAAATGTGAATGTATGAAATGAAGTTGATGTAAAATGTGTTGAATGCATTTGAGTGATTGTAGTGGTTAGTCAGTCATGGTTCTTGCATAGGATAATATAATGTGTCATGCGGACATGCTGGTCTAGAGCCATCTCACTGAGTAGTCCATTTACTCAGGCTTTTCTTTACTTTTCCATGTATGCAGGACTGTAAATAGAAGTGTATAGATATGGGTGGATGAATTTTAAAAAAAAAGACAATGCATCCGTCGACTCTTGAGATCAGTAATGTAACATGTATAATTGTCTATGGAGTAGACACATGTCCGTAGTTCCCTTTCATTAACCCCGGTCGGATGCCGGGGGATAGGGATGTTGCAACCATCATCACCAAAAATATATGTACCAATCACTCCAACTCCGCCGGTGTCGATCGTGAACCCAAGTTCTCCTCCCCCTCCGTCTAAACAGAATCATCCGCCGCAGTTTCCACCTCCTCCGGCAGATTCAGATATAACCACCGCCTCCACCTGCACCGCAGACATCAATCGCGCCGCCACCTCCAGCGGTAGAATCGGCATCACCGCCGTTAAGTCCCCCAAGCTCTGTCGTCAATATTCCCGCTCCTGTGGATGTGAAGCTGTTGAACGACTAAAGTAGACCACTCACTTTCTAAATTTGCCATCTTTCTCTCACTTTCTAGTTTTTGATCTTGATTCGTTTTTTTTTTTTCCTAAATCTTTAAATCAAGGTGAAACTCTTTTTTTTATTTACATGATCCATATAGGAACAGAGAACAGATTGAATGTTTAAACACTTCATTTTCATAGTAACTCCTGACTCCACTTATCTTATGGAGATTGGAGAGTGTGTTGCAAACAATCTTTATCATATGATTTACTTATTAAGATAATTTTGTTTTTTTACCACAAAAAATAATACTATAATTTTGTTTTAGGTTAAGTAGTAATATTTGTTTGTGTTAACTTATAAGTTATAACTAAAGGTTTCCAGTATCGTTGTCTTATTCAATCTCCACTGCGATGCTAATTTATATAATTCTTACTTTTTGACATTACACTATTTAACGTTGTAATGTGTATAAACAAGAGGTGGGTCGATTCCCATGGAATTTGACTAACTTTGACCATTTAAGCTTTACGAAATTCTTATTATTTTGCGTACCATATTGCATTCGTGATTTACTTTATCTTTTCCTGTGTCCATAATTTATTAATAATTGTTTTTTTTGTCGACTTATAATTGGGTGCTAGTATTACTGTTTCTGTTGTTGAAAAGAAGTTGTTCAAAAAATGTATTACTATTTCATACTATTAGTATTACTGTTTCCGTAGTTGAAAATGAAGTTGTTCAAAAAATGTATTAATATTTCATACTTTATCATTTACAATTTTTTATATTACGTTCATTCAAAAAATATATTAATATTTCATACTTTGTCATTTACAAATTCTTGAACTTCACCTTTTTGTCATCTCTGAATTGATAATATTAAAACATCAGTGGATAAAATATAAAATACAAGATTGGAGAAAAATGTAATATCTCCAAAAACAGATAGCTAAAAAGAGATTTTTTTTTCCAAAGGCAAAACTCTGATAAACAAAAGATAGTAAATAAACAAAATTATTAGAACCGAACTCATAAAACGAGCCACCGATGACTGTTTCGTAGAAATTAGAATAAGTAGGCAAGCTAGAGATGAACCCTGAATACGAGTAGGACCAAAACCCAAGATGATGGTTGTGGCTTAGGTTAAGAGCACCCGCAACAAAATCTTTAAAAAGAAATCCTTAAAACAAAATTAATTAAATAATAAATGAATTTCACCAAAAGTTAAGGATCTATACTATTAAAAGGGAAGCACTCCTAAAAAATCTATTTAAACAAGGTTGTTGGACCTATCTAAACTATTTATTATTATTTTGATCCAACAATTATTTACTCTAAATATACACAATTAATTACTCTAATAATACGATATCTGTTTCATAAACCAGAAAACTGGGTTTCGTTTTTGATACTTTGAGATTTATATGACTAAACCAAATATCTGTACAATGATTTTCATGATTTAGTCTAACCATTCCTCTATAACAAAATAATTTTTATTCTAGGCCATCACTTTGTTTGCGTATCTCATCATCTTCGTTCGGTAGCTAGTAGAAAACCCTAGCCGACGGAGGCGTCGTCGATTCGAGGCTTTTAGGTTTCCGAAGAATTCCGACCTTACTTACCACTTCTTAATCTCCCCTATGATTACAACGTGTTGGAGCTGGCGATTAGTAGTGAGATATGCAGGTTCTAAATTAGTGACCAAACGTACAACATCAATTTGCAGAGTGACATCAGGTTCAATGGCAGAGGTCTTTAAGAGTGTTTTGACGTTTTCTTAGTTTCATTCTCAGTTTTTTGTTCGGTCGGTTGATTTGTGATTGGTTGGATAGTAGATTTATATAAAATTTACGTCTGTTTGATGAATCAAGTTGAGCTAAAGAACTTTAGTTGTTAATGTAATTCCTTATAGATGATAAATTTAGTTTTGATGATTAGTATATAGAGGACTGATCATTAGATGAAACCTAGAGTGGATTCAAAGTTTAATCCACAATAGAAATTGGCTTAGGAGGTGTTTAAGGCTGCTGGGTCTTGAGCTCAGGACCAAATATATACTAATTGACAGTAAACAAAATTTAGTCTAACTAAAGTTTTGGTTTGAACTTCCTTGATCGTTTCCCAAGACACGGTGGGGAAGCGAATATTTTGTTTTTTTTTTGTGCAAGAGAAAGAAACTCATATGTTTATATATATATTGTTGCAGGTCATGTGAACTACTCAATTTTCTTGAAGAACCATGCTCCTATCAACGTGAGTTTGTATTGAGTGCTTAATAGTGTGTCTGTTTTGGGTCAATTGGTTTTTAAGCCTACAACATAATATTTTTACATTTACATAATTCAAACGTTTGGAAACATAATTTACTTTTAACATTATACGGTTATACCTATATGTTATTAAATCTAAATATATAGTTATGGCTATTTTTAACAGTACGATTGCCACAAATATTCCATCTACGAGAACAAAATATTATACACTATCTTTAAAAATATTAAACGAACCCATACTTATAAGTATGCCGATATGTTCAAATTTTCAAAATCAATATTTTGGTCTACGTAAGTACTATGATATTTTAACTACTATTCCAATGAAAACCATTATTAGTTTTGGAGTGGATAACTTACAAAGTTTAATATACTACCAATTTAATATAATATACAAGTACACATGTTGTTGATTGGTGGAGATAAATTATGATAGGTGACGCGTAAATTCGAAAATAACCTTATCACAAATGCTGCAAATAAAAAATTATATTAGAATAAATTAATAATAGTATCAAATATATTATCATTCCAAAATTAGTCTGTACAAAAATGTGTTACCCACAAGTTATACCAAATTTGATCACTTATAGATGCTAACTAACTTAATATCTCACAAAATAACTGTAAAAATTTGAGCATTCAAAAATATCTAAAAATTATCATAAAATCAATTTTTAAATCTAAAATAAAAATAATCTTACAATAGGTGAGTAATAAAAACCTAATATTGTCGTATCAATTGATTTTTTTTCCTTCTACTACTATGTTTTCACTTTCTTCGAGTGACATAATAAAACAAATTCATCAAAGTATAAAATCACAAGTTTATTTAATTTTATGTAATATTATAAATATATATAAATAATCTAATCATATGTTTATTTTTTTTTCAACCGGTATCAGTCGCGGGTTAATAGCGAGGGTTTTGGATTTTTACCGTATTTTTTTACCATATTTTGTTTCATTAAATCGAAACCGTACTATTTACGAGTCAGTGGATCTATTGGTTTGATCACAAGTCTAGATTGATATGAAAACATTGTTTGAAACTCAAACATTATAGACTTTTATCTTACTCATCTCTAATAAAAAGTTATAAATTCATTCAAATTTTATTAAACGATCAACAATATATACCCGCGCTTTTTAAGCGCGGATCAAAATCTAGTTTAATCCTTAAAATTCTTAAATAAGGATTGATTCCTAGTGAATCGTTACACTATTTCCAGACTTCTACAGCACATGGTGGTTCGCGATTGGTTGTTATTTTTTTTAAAGAAAAAAAAATAATATTAAAAAATCAAAAAACATTTTTTTCTAAGGATTCCAACCGGGTAACACTGTTGCGGATGCTCTTATCTCCAACAACTATCCTTGTTTTTTCTATCAAAATGAGATGAATTCGAAATGAAATTGTATTTGCTCTATTATTTTCTCTCATTTTCTACTCAAAATTTTTTTTCAAGTAATTGATATTATTATTAATTCAAAATTATTATTTTATAAATTTAAATTTTTTCTAATTTACAAATTTTATCCAAATAAAATTTTATTTAAACTTAATTTTTACTATATACATAAATTAGTTTCATAAAAAGATATAGTGATGTATATAAAATTACAGTTGTATTGTTAATGTATTAATGACTTTTTGAAGTTTGAACACACAAATACTGATATTTTAAAAAAGAAAATATAATATAAAAAAAACGTAAAATGATATGAATAAACAGTATCAGCAAATACAAAATTTTCCTTCAAAATAATGCATTATTTGAAAATATTTTTCTTTGTTTTTTCATGTTTCTTTTAAAATGAAAAATCATTAGAGATAGTCGTAAACACAAACATAGTACTGTGAGAGAAACTTATTGGTTAAGAAACCCAAAAGGTTCTTAACTATATAATATTACTATTTTAAGTATGAATAAATTGTGTGATTAAGAAAATATTTTCTTTAAAGCCTAACTGGTATAACCGTAGTGGTTGCGAGTGCAGCCGTGCGTTTGAAGATACATATGGTTGTGATTTTAAGCCTTTTTAAAAGATTTGTATAACTGGTATTGGTTAGAAAACAATATGTTTGCAAGATATTTATGAGTGACTAACTACCAATTTCAACAATTGTTAATTATTAAAATCATAATATCATAATATATTTCAAATATTTTTATAAATATTTTATTAATTTTTTTTTCAAATTAGAGAATTTTTTTTTCATAGTTTTATAATATTATATACATTTTAGTATTTCTATTATTTCAATTTTAAAAATTTATTGAAATTTTTATTTATTTTTTTATTTTTATCTATAAAAGTTTACCTTCTTACAATTGTCTACAACCACAAAGATTAGCTAGAATCAGCTTTTAATTTAAAGCGGTTTGCGTGTGGTACCGGAGATTCTAGTCATGCTCTTAGAAGATGACAACTAATAGAGTGCCAAGTATATTTATAGTATAAAAACAGGTTCTTGCGGTATGTAACATGAGATAAAAGTTCTCTGCATTTTCTCATTGGGGCCTGAGAAAAGCAAAGGTTTGTGTTAGCAGCCTTATCATGAAACATATATAATTATATAGTTGTCAAACAACAATCGGAATCTATCGTTGAATTGATCCGTAATGCCTGACTAAAGAAACATTTGATTTCTACTTTATTTTTGTATACCTTAGTGAGAAATTCTGAATCTTAGTGTGAAATTCTTAAGACCATTTATCTTATGTGAATATTACAACATATAGTCTTTTCTTAGACTGGCTTTTACAACACATAGTCATGACAGATAGTTTTAAGATAATTTATTTTATCTTATCTTATCTGATTAAAGATATTTTGCATACGATTGGGCCGGTAATGGTAGTCGCCACCACTTACGCACAAACAAAGGATTAGGAGAAAACAACGAAACAATCTGGGAACTTAACACAAAAAAGAGAAAGAAAGAAGAGGAGCATTACAAGTTATCACATTTACTCAGCATAGCACATGTGACCAATATCTTCTGCTAGCGATCCGTTGATATTTGAAATCTTTTAGTCAACAAACCAATCAGCATCTCATAGGATTTCTCTTTCATTTTATGAAATTATAATCTACATGATAAATTAAAACATTAAAGTCAATTTGTTACTCGATAAGAAAAAGTAAAACATATAGAAAACCAAATTATTCTGATTTGCTTTTTCCCCCTTTTTCCTATATACTATATTTAAAAATGATTTGCCGAAAAACTTATAAAGTTGAAAACATGTATATCCAAGATTCAACCAATAAAAATCAATCCATATACCGGTCTAAATACATGAATATCCAAGATTGTAAGTAGATGTATTCTATTTTACATATTTTTACTTATAACTTAGTTCTTGACTTTTTGTTTGTAATCTTTTTTTTATATTGACAAATAATATGAAGTTTTAAATGTCAATTTTAGAGTTTTAAATATTTAATTTATATTAATAATAGTTTATTGGTATTTTATAATTAGAAAGTTCAAAATATTTATATTATTTAAATTAAGAAATTGATGATTTAATCTAAAAACAAATAAAAATATGACAAATAAACAAAACTAGCTAAAATCATGAAGAATGTGACAAATTAGCAAAATCGATTCATAAATAATAGTACTTAATTTAAATGACTATATATAGGAAAATCATAAAATCCTAAAACACTAAAGATAATTATACTATTGTTAATAAATCAAATAAATAAAACAATTAGAATATACTATCTGCATCAACAGTATTATGTGAGAATCAACAAATCTCTTATGAAGACTTACGCTGCACAATTTTAAAGTTGGATATCAAATAATACTTAAACTTTAAGCAAATATACTTCCGTTTGAATTAATTGAACATGATAGCATGTGCTCACTTCTAAAAGCCATATGATTTTTGTGGATTGAAGGCTGCAATCATTATATAAAAATAGCTATAAGCCAAAATTATGGAACTTTACATGCTTATTATTGATAAGGACCAAACAAACCACTACAAAAGAACTCACAAAGAGTACCTTAGATATATCTTATTGACTCAACACTTTATTCAAACAGCAAACACACAATACATGTCTATCCATATCCCATTGACACCATTAAAATTCAGGACCGTGTTTGCCTCTGGACCACTTTTAATTTGGACCTCTATCAAGCAGTCTTAACAAAAGGGTAAATTTCATACCGAAAGTTACAGCTACCACCCACAACTCTCCCTCCTTCTTTACCGTCGCAGCAGTTAGGAAGCTCCCCAATAATCCCATCCAAACATGCCTTGCAACTGTCACTCCTCAAGTCTCTCGTACACTGCACTAATCCGTACAGCTTCTTCTCCCCGAGACTCTTCTCCCCTGTGTCATACAGCTTCTGGTTGCCTCCAGCAGTTGCTTTCTTCGTCAGCTCACTTAAAAGAGCTTTGGTCTGCGTGTTGAACGATGCTGGTTTGCTCACGTTGTTGACGTTGTACAGATAGAACCTGTTCTCGTAATCAATCTTTCCGAAGAAACTGGTCGATGAATACTTGACTAGACAGTTGTCGTACCATATTATTCCTGCCTTGTTATTCGGACATCTCTTACGTAGCTGTCAAATAACACCAACATCGGGAAACATACACAAACTCGATTATATAAATACTTTTTCTATTCCAACTCTGAGATACCTTTGTCTATTATTTTTTGTTGGAAAGAAAGTCTGACATTTCAGAACTCATTCTATTTTTATGTCCTATTCAAAGCTAATAAATTTTAATTTATATCATAATTCAGTTAATAGTACCTCCTATTTCGAGGAGTAAAAGTTCTTTAAATTTTCTTTGTTAGTGTTTACAAAGTTTTAATTCATGGAAATATTTAAGGTTTGATATACTTGTTATTAAATGATTACGTAAATATGTGGTTTCTCTATGCTTCTGAGATACACCCACAAGCCACAACATATGAATACAGTATTGTAAGATTACCTCGGGAATGGCGGTTGCCAGACAGGTTCGGCAGTCAGAAGGGGAGGCATCTCCGCGACATAGACCGAAACCATTGACGTTGTCAGGTTTACTGCCAGTCGAGAGAGCGGCAAAACCGTTTGATGGAACACTGTAAGAGAGACGAGGAAAGAGAATGTTTAGATTTGACTCGTATGGACTCTTCGAAGTGAAGTTCCCTTCAATATCAGAACACTTGTGGTAGAGGAACGCATTGTTCTGACTTTGAGATAAAACGCTGCGTATAAAGAGAAATTGTATGGCTAAGGCCAATAGAGGGAGTGAAACGATGCGTTTAAACGAGGAGGATGAAGACATTGTTTGGGAATGTTGATACGTTTTTTTTTCTGGGTAGGAGTAATGTTGAGTTTCAGATAGATTATATAGCGCTTCTAAATGATCGTCGGTTTTGGGTGGTCTTTAAGTTATTTATTTAATAATATTATTAGCAGTGTTGAAGTGTTCATTTTTGTACGATTTGGATTTGGACATATTCAAATTTCAAAGCTTAAAAATGGTTGTTTATTTTCAACCAAAAAAGCAAAAGTCAATTTAGCTGATTTGGCCTCACCAGATTCTAGAATAAAATAAAAATGTGGCGGTGATGAAAAAGGGAGTTGACGCTTGGTATTGCGGCCACGAGTGGGTCGACGAACAATCAAAAGTTTGACTGAGTGTAGAATCATACAATAATGAGGTTGACGATTTGTATTGTTGACTTTCCAGAAACGATTTTTCAGGGATAGAATAAAAATATTTTAATTTATTTATTTGGTCATTTATATAGAAACCACAACTCTTATTTAATATATGAACTAGACCATGACCCACCCGATCGGACGGATGCTTATCTTATTTTTAAAATGTTTGATTTATACTAAATGATATATTTTGTAATAGTTACATATAATACTTTGAATATTTTTTTTTTTGTGTTTGTAATAACAATCGAATGTGTGAAAAATGTTTAGTTTTATATAATGAAAGCGTCAAATCAACAATAATAGATTATAACCGAAATATATATGAATGTAGTTAATTTAAAATGTGTTTCAAAATAAATTACTTTGAGTTACTAAAATATATGAAGTAGATAAATAAATATAATTTAATATCAATTTATTTGTCCATTTTGTATGGAAATATAACATATTAAAAAGTCCATGTAAGATTTATAAAAGATTTAATAAAAATCATATGTATAAAAAATAGTTACAAATATAAAAGGGCTTTAGTTTAATTAAATAGATTAATCTCTATTTGATTATGATATAAAATTGTCCCACATTTTTAAAACCCATCTCTAACAGTTTTTTCTGGCAAATTCCAGATCGGTTTGTTCCGGGAATAACAAACATTAACAAATATCAAGCTAAGATTTAAATAATTGATTTTGAAAAAAAAATGGAAAGATAATTAAGTACTCACCAAATTTTAGAAGTTGGCGAGATTATAGGCTACATTTTCTATTTTAATAGGTAATTTACATATTTAAGAGTGATTATAGGTTGATTGCCGATGAAAGATTCCAAAAATTAAAGAAATTTAATGTGGTACTCTTTGGCGAGCTAAGATTTAAATAACTGATTTTGAAAAAAATGGAAATATAATTAATTACTCACCAAATTTTAGAAGTTGGCGAGATTATCTTAAAAAAATATAGAAAGATAATTAATTACTCACCAAATTATATGTTGTTGGAGAGATGTTAAGTGATTTAGGCGATTTTAAGGCAAAATGACAGTGAAAAACACACATTTAATAAACTGGTTAAGATAAAAAATTTTAAAGGAATGTTAATTAATAGGTTCAGTGGCATTGAGATTTAAATAACACTGAAATTTTAGGCGTATTTTATAAGTGTACTTCTCTTTTAATAATAGAGATATATAAATCAAACTCAAAACGGCTATCCAATGTGAATATACAAATCGAACTCAACCAAAATAATATAAAGCACATGTTTACAACCTCACTTCAAATCAACCACCTGTCTGCCGTGTTCTGCAAAGTTGCTCGAAATTTCCTATACTACCAAGTTTGTTTTCAATCATCGACTTAACCCCGGGAAAGTGGCTTTAACCTCGGATGCCGGATTTCTTGAATTGTCTCTTGAAGTAGTTGATTCCTAGTGATCTTGCCAATTTTACAATCTTAATGGTCTCTGAAGTGCTAGACGACAAACAGAGAAGAGATCTATGCCAGAAAGCAATGTGGACCCCTACTTTACAACCGCGCAATGGACACTAAAGAACGACTAAAGAACGGGCCTGATGTTGCAGCTGAACATTTACTAGATTCTCTCACAACCTTTACAAACACAGCAATTGAGATCAAGCAACCTTGCTTGGCACTGGGATATGCACATTGCTAAATGGGACACTGAAGTAGGCATCCGCAGACGGAGAAATCAAGTCGCCATTTGCTGCCTCCATCCTACAGTTAGAGCCTCGACAACCTCACCGTGATTCTAGAAGAAGAAGATCCACCACCAGAAAGAATTCCCCGCGAGTTGAATCCAAAACCGACAATAAAAATCCGACACCAGAACAAAAAGTATACCGGAGGATCAGCGAAAACCTGGATGAAAAGCAAAGGAAAGAGGAAGAGAAGGGAAGGGAGGCCTCTGACATTGGAGCTAATGCACACTGGCACTGCCGCCAGTGTCTTCGAACGTCAGAGCAAAGACCTAGTTCACTTTTGAGTGTGTGTGTGTGTCTAATATTGTTGAGCCACAGAAACTTGATAAACCAAGAATGTATATACAGTAAAAAAATCTATCCATAAATAGTATGCTTTCATGATTTCTGAGGTGGTCGATTATTATAAAAATAAAGTGCGACAAAATATGAAAATCAAAATTTTATTTACTGATATAGTAAAACCTTTATAAATTAATAAAGCGGATACTTTAAATTTTATATTATTTTAATTATAGAGATATTAATTTACAAATTTTTTTCTTATTTAGATTTTTTATTTTAAGATATATTAATTATAAGATAAGAAAATATTTGATTTTATTGTATAAACATTAATTGTTATTTTGAAATTTTACATTTATAGATAAAATATTCCTAAATTTCATCAAAATAGATTAAGTATTAAGAAAATATAAAGATAATTTCATTGTGTATAAAAAACAATATAATAATAGGTTCTTACTTATATAAAATATGTTTACATATAAATTATTAATTTATGATTTAATGGGACCATATATTTACATATAATTTCATAAAATATATATAATATTATTCTTTTATCGATTTGTATCAAATTTCGAACCGATCCAAATTGGGATCGACAAAATTTATTACGAGATTATTAATTTGTAGAGTATTAATTATAGGGGTTCTACTGAAATCCAATTTTAAAATTTTAAAATTGAAATCCAAAATTTTATAAAGTATTAATTTATAGAGGTTCTATTAAATAGCTCAAAAGGAGTTCAATGCTACAATTTTTAAAAATTGAAATCCAAAAGATCTCCCAAACTATGACAAGCAAAGTAATCCAAACTTAAGCACATGTTCTACATATTATATACTTCCTTTTTCTATTTTTAAGGAAATATTAAACCATTATTTCGCTTTCTATAAATCTCGAGAGAGAGAGGATAAATGGTGGCTTAGCTTAATATTTCACGTGTTTGTTTTAGAATAGCTTAATATGGCTTGAGATTATTCTATTTGATGGCCCAGACCATAATAACAAACTTAATATCTCTACAGAAAACTGAAGTAACCAGTAACGATTTGTTTTATAAATTATCTAAACCATTGCAAACCAAACGATTGATCATGGGTTTGACAAAACATGAAATTTAAGTTTTATTAGATAATATATCTACACATCGACCATTTCTGAACATTCCCTATATCAAATTTGAATATGTACAACATTGTGTATATTAATCTAATCAAGTATGGTTTAGCGATTGTGTTAACTCAATTTATTATTTCTTTATAATAATTTGGTTTCGTCTGTATAGATAATAACAATATCAGAAGATTTAATCCCAGTGCAAAAAAAAATGCTTTATTTCCATCCAAAATTGAAACTAATTACGGTTCCTACTTCTACCCAATAACAATTAAGTTTTCCATCCAAGATTGAACTGTATATTTCTTTTCAAAAACAAAAAAAAATGTTATGATACATAAATTCCTATTTTTACGCATTCTTCATATCAATAAATTTATAAACATAAATTTCGTGTGATTCTCCGTATAACTCACAACTAACCAAATCTTTTATTTGATTTTCTAATTTAACCTACTCTTTCTAAACTCCAGCATATTCAAAAACAAAATGCCAGTATATATTTTCATCAATCTATCGTCAAAAACATAGCAAAGAAATCCTAAAATCAGAAAAGTGTGTATAACTTTACTGAGGACACAGATCAAACAACTGATTGTTTCATCACGTTTGTAAAGATCAGATTCTTTAGAGGTATTTAGAGTGCCTTTTTATACGGGAATTACTTTATTATATATTACTGTATTTTCTTTTTTTCCGCCTAATTTAAATCTGTATGTTAACTAGGAGATGTACAAATCGCAAATGCTATTGATGCATCACACATATACCTCAATCCAATGATCGCTGAAGTTACATATTTAACACTAAGATTAAACTTCGTTTTGATTTTAAAGTAGTTTTATGCGTTTGTCTTTAGAACCAGTTGCACCCGGTGATGTAACTGTGATCTTAATTATTTTTGTAGGCTGTCAGATGATGATATATCAGTTGCTTTGGTTGACAAACAGAATGGAAAGACGAAGGGTATATACGAATTACAGATAATTGGAATGATGCTGAGATCAAACCGATTTCAGAAGTCAATGAATTACACGTTTTCTGTACTCCGAATTTAATTGTTTGCTTACTGTTATTGAACATTAACATCACATTTTTTTAATTTTAAAAATATTTAGGTGGAGGTTTGTAAAATCATATGTACTATTGAAGCAATAGATACAGATTAGTCATGGTTCTATTTTTGTTGTAACCGGCATAGCAAACATGGTCATGGTTCTATTTTGGTTATATTTTAGTGTTATATAATACCCTGTGGACTGTAGTTAGCAGTCTTTAATGCAAAAATCTTCAGTAGTAATCGATTGATTTATCTTCTTACCACGAGGGAGTATTATATCTAAGAACAATTTGTCTCTATGCATAAAATAAAATTATAATGAAAAGGTTCTACACCTACAAAGAAATAAGGGTGTAAACTTTCTTCTTGGATGTAAAAAGTTGGTAGAAGGACAACGAGTTTCTGTTTTTTTTTTACAAAAAAAAAATGGGATTTGAATCATGTTTTCAGTCCATTACTATCAATATTTTTAGATTTATTAAGTACCACATTCTTAATGATAAGCTGATAACGAAATGAGTCTATTGTTTAATTAAAATGAGTCTTGCATTATCTAATTAGCAAATATGTATTTTTTAAATATCAATATGAAATTATATCAAGCATTTTTAACTTTAAATACAAATATTAATATTATAATTAAAAAACCAACAAATAAACTTTGAACTTTCACATTTTAATTATAAGAGCACACAATCTCATAGTTTATAACTGATTGCTAAATACATCGAACAAGACACAATTTTTTAAGTAATTATGAATATATAACTAGAACACAGTTATGTTTCTGCCATTGTTATTTTTTATAGCATAAACATACATAAAGGTGTAGTATTTTTTTATCGGATGTCCCCGAAAGGTCAGGTTTAACATTTATTTAGCTCATTAAATAATTTGTGACCGGCTTAGAAATAAAAGGGTAAAACTCAAACCTAAAAGTACAGGTCCCACCCACAAATCTCGCTCCTCGTGTATCACTCAAGCAATCTTGAAAACGCAAGCTATTAAAAACCAAACACTCCTTACAAGCTCTTAGTGATAGATCATATGTACACTGCACCATTCCATATATTATATCACCCTTGAACCGCGATTCCCCCGCAGAGAACATTGTGTAATTATCTTTACCTTTAGTGGTGGTGGCTAAAGTCGTCAGCTTCTCTATGAGAGTATTCAAAGTCCTTGTAAAAGCGAGCTTATCTCCTCCCAACTTCTTAGCGTTGGACATACAAAAGTTATTGTCGTAATCGATCTTCCCAAGAGAATATGTAGTACTGAAGGCGAGAAGACATTGGTCATACCAAACTATCATGCCCTTGTACCACGGACATTTTCTACGAAGCTGTAATATGCATTTTAAATATCGACGCCACAATCAAAAAAGAGATTACACGCGCCCATTCAAAATACAATCAATAGTTATTTTTCTCTTTATGTACATTTTTTTTTAGAAAAGGATAACTAATCAGTACTAATTATTAAGACATTACCACAGCGAGGGCGGTGGCAAAGCAGTCGTGGCACTTTGTCCCATAGGAATCGGCGCGGCATTGGAGGATACCAGAGTCAGAATTAAAACCGAACATGTAGAAACCTTTGTAACTGCCACTGTAGAACATTTTGATGAGATTATTTAAATGTCTCTCGTATTCACTTCCCGGCTTGTATTTTCCTTGACTAACCAAGCATTTGTGGTTGAGATACGCATTAGTCGTGTTTAAGGGCAATTCACTGCTTATAAGGAGTAATTGTATGGCCAAGAAATTGATCAAAATGAGGTGTTTTAGTACAGACAATGAAGAGTACATTGTTTTGGATTTTATTTTTCTCAAAGTGGGTTATTATAGTAGATGATTCGTTGGGATTGATGTTTATGTAAGAGACTCAGAAGGATTTGGATACTGAACAGATATATGCTGTTTATATGTATGGTTTATTGTTTTAGAGCGTCTTTTTACAAAATTTGTTTGAAATGTGCAGTTTGTGGAAAACAATGTTCACACTTTGTAAGGAAAAGAGAGAAGAGTTGAAAGCTGAGACTTATTTGTGGCGACAAGAGGGCCAACGAAAATGTAGGAGGTTCAGACGTGTGACTTAGTTCACACGATTTGTACGTTGCCAACCTGAAATGAAGGAATTCATTTGTTAATTTTATTATTACCGAATTCTTGCTTTTTTTAGGTAACATTGTATCAATGGCCAAATAAAATGAGGTATTTTGATACATAACAAACATGAGTACACGGTTTTGTATTTTTCTGAAAGGAGGTGTCTTTCTTTGGATATGATTCGTTGAGACTGTGATGTTGATGTACGGGACATGGAAGGATGTGGATATGATTTTTTTTTTTTTAAATTGTGAGTTGGTGTTATAGGAACTGCAGATTCTTGATTTCTTGGAATTGTCTTTAAAATCTGTCGATGCCAATATGGGAAGATCTACAGGTATTGCGTATGTCTTTTTCTCTTGATTTTGTTATGTTTAAGTCAGAAATATACCTTTCTCCTTAGATTTTTTCTCAGTAAGAATGCAATTTCTGATTCACCTGCTGATATACCATGATTTTCACTCATTTTCAGACATGGTATATAAGAGGTTTAAGATATATTTATCACAATTTAGAGTCTTTCCAAAGCAATTACAGGTTCACTTACCTGATAGAAGAATAATATGTTTTTGGGACACTTCAGAGTATTTTATGAATGGAGAATCAATCGATAGTTAAAGACCAACATCAATCGACCAAGGACATTTAGTACCGATCAACAAGCATTCTAAGACATCGATCGACACAGAACCACTCGAAAAAATATCACGAAATTAGAAGATTTCATTTCCCAAAAGTCTATTATTTGCAATTTAAGTATATGTATGAGGGCTTTGTATCATTTCTAGGGCAAACTTGCCTAAAGACCTAGTTTGGAGAGAGAGAGCAATCAGTTACCATTAGAAGAGCTCAAGAGTGGAGAGATAGATCTGAAACTACATAACATAGAAGATCTTGAACTCCTTTAATTCTATTACTCTGATTTATGTTTTCAATGTTTCATTTGAGTTTATTTCACACCATCATGATTTTGTCTCTCATGAATATGTTTGAGTAAACCAACTGTTAGATTTAGGTTTCTCATAATGGTTGAAAACATGTTTTATTAATAAAATTTCTCAAAAGGTGTTTTGATTGTTCTTTCATGTTTGTTAATCTTAATGCTAGAATTAGGTTTGATCATCCTCATTTTAGATCTTAGGATTTATTGTGATAACCATCAGTTACCATCAATACATGAATTAACCAGCGTGATCTAATCAACTAGTCGGAACGAGAGTTGGTCTAGAAGGTTAGAGAACAGCTTCAAACCCATTCGCAAAGCTTGCTAGAATAACCATCGAACGATACAACAAGAGTTGAATCAATCGAGGATAGAAAGGTGTATCGATCGACAGACCATATGTCACATCGATCGACACTTTCTCGATATCAATAAACGAGAGTTGAGATCCGAGATATAGCAAAGTAAACCTATCCGATTTTATCCATTGTTTGAGTTCAAAAACAATCAAACACTTTAGTCCAACCAAATCATGCAAATTCACACTAGAGATTCAACCTAAGTCTAACTCTTACCCCATTCTTGGAAACACTTCAACTTAAATTGCTAAGCAAATGCACTGTTCATTTTACAATATTACTGTTCTAAAAACTGATAAACATTTTAGTCTTTCTCATTTCTAATCATTTAAGTCTATTTAGTAATCCTAGAGTTGCTGTGGATTCGATCTCTAAGTACTACAATCGAACCTCTTTTGATGAAAGTAATTCACTCATTAGGATAATTTGAGTGATATCACTTGCCAACCTATTGACAGATACAATTGACAAGAGTATGGAATTAAATATCTGGGTGTCTAGGAATCTGATGGAAGATTGATGTAGCTTCTTCTACTATGGCTTTTAGGATTTACTTACGTGTTTTCCTTTTCTTCATTAACCTTTTGTTAGTTGGTTTTTGCATATTTATCTTATGTCTTTAGGAATATAGGTATCAGCGTACATAGCCTATATATATACAGTAGAACATCTATGAATTAATACTCTATAAATTAATCATTTCTATAAATTAATATATTTTTTTCTCAAACTTTGACACAAATTGATAAAATAATAAATTAATAACTTTTTGAAAAACATTATGTAAATATATGGCCTCATTAAAATTATAAATTAATAATATATATGTATACATATTTTATATAAGTAAAAATTATTATTATATTGTTTTGTTTTATATTCACAATAGAATTATATTTATATTTTCTTAACACTTCATATATTTTTGATGAGATTTAGTAATATTATATTCAAAATCACATTTAAGTTCTATGCAATATATTATATATAGACATATAATATAATGGAGTAATATAAATGTCAAAGTTCAAAAAAAATAACAATTAATGTCTATTTACTAAATCGAATATTTTTCTTATCATTAAACAAATATATCTTAAAATAAGAAATTTAAATAAGAAAATTTTTGTAAATTAATATCTCTATAAATTAATAAAATTTCAAAATCTCAATATTATTAATTTATAAAGGTTCTACTGTATAGGAAACTCTTTTGTTGTTTTCAAGATACATTTGTTTTGATAAATTATAACTTTAGAGTTTTGGTTTTAATCAATTCTTGAATCTCTATTTCTGGGCATTTTCTAAGAATTCAACAGACTTAAGAAAACTTAGATAACAGACATTCTCAGAATTCAATGTTATCTTCACGTTATCTGTTACTTTCGGATATTTTCACTCCGTCAAAGATGCGTTAGAACTATTAGAGCACAAGCCCAAGTCTATGAAGTCAGGCCCAAGACCCATATATTCTAGGGTTCTCAGCAAGATAGTTTTGTTATATAAAGATTGTGTTATGTTTTGTAATGACATAACTTTGGCTGCTACAATTGCAGCCTCTCCCTTTCTTATTATATGAATCAAACCATCTTATTTAGTTCTTGAAGACAAACCAAAGTTCTTTCCTTTCTTGTTCTTTACATTTCAATAAAACTCCTTTGAGCTAATTCTATTTTATGTTTCAATAAAGTCTTTTAGACACAATTCTATCTTGTTCTACAAATGCTATCAAGAACGAATCAATGATATTGTTTCCTGTTGTAGGGCTCCACTGTGTCCATTTGTTCGGTAAAGCAAAACGTTTGGTTTATTGAATTGCAGATTCTTAATTCAAATCCTATATAGTCTTTAATATGAAATCAAATAGTAGCGAATTTGGCATATGTACAACATTCACCAGCTTCTTTTTTGGGGGAAAGTGTTTAATGAGTTTATGTTCCAATAAGCTGAACATTTCAAACTCCTATTCAGATGGTTATATCACAGATGAATGGACAATACTATGGATCATGAACTAATGTCTTTGTCGTTGGAAAGACGAGAATAATTTTTTCCCAAGGATGAATCACAAAGGCGAGAGAAATATACTCGACATCCATGTAGGTATCTAGATAACTACGGTGTCTACCTGAAATGAAGGCATTGTTCCTCGATCACGTAGCTATATAGTTATGAGATTCTAACTTCACGTATCACGGTCATCGCATTAGCTGTTTGCGACTTTTTTTGTTATTTATAAACATGCAAAAGAGAGCTGTTATAAGTAAAAGTACTCTTATTAATATCAATAAATTTCAATGACATGATTTATTCGGTGTTGTCGTACTCTTATGTATATCAATTAAATTTCAATGACATGATTCCTTCGGTGTTGTCCAAAAATGACTCCCTATATATAAGAGAAATGGGAGAGAAGACATTTATTCAACAAGCATAAAGCAATAAAATAGGAGAGTATACTTCTCTTATACAGTTATTATTTTGTTGTTTTATTCTGCAAACATTCATTAAAGAGTATCACTTGACATTCATTAAAAAGTATCGGGAAAATGTGTTATTTCCCCATGGGAATTATTGTATCTTCCCATATGTCTCCCAAACTATAACCTCATTCCATATGTCTTCGAAATAAGAATTAGAAACCTATTTCCTCCTGAAACTATAGCATACCTCTATATCTCCCAAAAATAAAAGTTCGAAAACCATAACCCCATAGAATTACATTACTCTGTTTAAACCTATAAACTAAATTTTATTTGGTTAATTAAACCCATTTTATATCAATAATGACCCGGTTAAGATCCAATTAAATCAATCAAACAAGTATTATAAAGAATGACTCCATAATTTATAATTTCTGGTTTACAATTTCTGGTTTGATTGATGTAATCGTATCTTAATCGGGGCAGTTATTGGTCTAAAACTGATTTAATAAACAAAAATGGTTTTGGTTTACAGGTTTAAACCAAATAATTTAATTTTATGGAGTTATGACTTTCGAACTTCTATTTCCAAAAGATATAAGAGTTATGTTATAGTTTCATGAGAAAATATGTTCCGAACATTTTTTCAGAGACATCTAAAATGAGATTATAGTTTAAGAGAGATATGAGAGGATACAATATTTCTCATGGACAAATAGCACATCACTTGACGTTACATTAAATTTTGATTGAAAACATTCAAACTGAAAAATTTAATTTTTATTTCGCTCTTTAAATATTTTGGACCGGCTTGGCAATAAAAGAAAAAAACTCAAACTTTAAAGTATAGCTCCTATCCACAAATCTCGCTCCTCGTTTACCATCAAGAAATCTTTAAAATTTATGCTATTAAACATTATACACTCTGACAAGCGTGTGGGGATATATGGTGAAAACCACTTTTTACTCCACAAAAGTTACGCTAAAAGTGATTGGATTGTTTACAGCGTTATATGGTGAAAACCACTTTTTACTCCACAAAAGTTACGCTAAAAGTGACTTTCAGTCACAGCCTATACCATTCCATATAGTGTATCACCTTTGAACCGCGTCGCTCCCAAACACTTGCAAATGCGAACTTATCTCCCAAACTTCTTCACGTTAGACATACACAGATTATTGTCATAATCAATTTTTCAAAGAGAATCGTAGGAAGTAATCACGAGAAGTCACTGGTCGTCCATATTATCCTACTCTTGTACCGTGGACATCTCCGACGAAGCTGAAAAATACATTTCAAATATCGACGGCAGAATGCACAACAAGATCATACCGGACTAATTAACCATATAATCAGAAGTTTTTTTGTCTTATGCTAAAATGTAATAAAAAGCTTTGCACCGATTTATACAAATTTTAAAAAGATCTAATCAATAATATTGATGTGAGTCATATCATGTGACAATACCATAGCTAGGGCGGTGGCAAAGCAGTCATGGCACTTGGGACCGTAAGAGTCTCTGCGGCACTTTATGAGAGCGGATAAAGTAAAGAAATAATTACATAGAGGGTCACATTAACACTTCTTAATATCACTCTCAAACACTTTCTACAACACATACACTTTCTTTTAATTTTCTTCCAATATTTAGTTAGGTTTGTCGACTAGAACAAAACCATATTGTAATTGATGGATCCCACTTCCCTTTTCTCTTCTTTTTTTTCTGTCTCTTTCTTCTTCTCATTTAATCAGATCTGTTTCTTTTTTCCTAAAGCCAGTCTGAATTTATTTTGGTAAAACCATTGTCATCGAAATTTAGAAGACTCCACTAAGCAAAAGATTTTTTTTCAGGAGTTAGAGATACGATTCTGTTGTGTATGTGCTGTGACCTCTTCTGTTTGGATCTCATATGTGGCGGCCCAACATAGATAGTTTTTTCATGAATCTACTTTCCTCTCTTCATTCACTATTGCTCCCTTTCTAGAAATTTGAAGTTGTCCGATTACAAAACTATGATGCAAAAGCTAACGCACCTGAAGTGGAGAGAAGCGCCGATGGTTGGACCGGGACTTGCTCCACGGGTCAAAAACAAGTGTCCGCTTCAGGTCGAACAGCTTACTTGATTTGATTCCTTCTGTGAGCATGTAAGTTGTAACTATGTTACAGCTTACATGATGGTCGTAGATGAATAAGACTAATTACAATTAAGTCAGAGTTTTCTCACTGTTAATCTAGAATTGAAAGACGTTGGGGAGAGTTTATCATCAAATCATCAATCAGAGAGAAACGTAAAAGGTGTGTAAAGTCATTTGCTTTCAAGACTCAAGCATCTCTTAGGACTATTTTGTGTTTATTCTTGTCTTGTAACTAAATTGGAGCATGCATGTGTTATTTATGTGTTTTGTTTCTCTGTCCTGAGTCATTTAATACAATGGATTCGTTAGGAAATGAATTAGTGAGTTAAAGTTGTGAACTTTGACTTTATTCCTGCAACTTTACCAAAAGAACTAAAATTGATGGACATTGTAAGATCAAATTAGTATCCATGTGTACATATAATTTTTGATAGCCACATGTATATATTATTCTTACTATCGATTCCATGTGTACACGTAATTGTTGTTATCCACACAAAGAAATCTTTTAATCTTTGATTAAGCATCTTATATATTAAAAAAGAAGTCATGACTTCTCATTAATGTGAGATTTTTAATTAAATGAATTCTTACTAGAAATTATGACTTTAAATATGTGTATTATTTATTCAACTATACATTTTATTTTAAGCTAGCAATAAAAATAATTAATTAAAATTAGTAATTTTCCATTATTTTAGGGATTTCATAAATAATAGTAACAATATATTTAATATTTGAACTATTTTAATTCTATTTAATATATATAATAACATTTTCGAAAAATCTATTAAAAATGTTAATAAGAACTTAATTTTCAATAATTATATGTAAATATTTTAACTAATTTTATAATTAGTTTTGAAATATTATTATACCCTAATATATTCGGTTATCGTTTAAAAATGAAAATAAATATTATATCTTATTTTAATTATTTATATAATCAAAACCACGCATATTAAAAGAAGATTATTATGTTGATCTAAATATTTTAACAATATATTAATTTTCAGAGTCAGATGAGCATATAGCGTAGTTTAGTTTATTTTCATTGTTGTCAAAAACAAATTAACTTTCAAAAAAGGTTTTCAATAATTTCTTAATTATAAATGAAATATAAGTATGCATTAATATATATAGAGTTATTATTTCTATATTTTAAAATAAAAATTCTAACATACTTTTATCTATTTTATATTTGTAATCAATCATATTAAAATAAAATTATTATATTGAACTACATATGATAAAATTATATTCAATTGATAGTTAATAAATTTTATTTTCATACATTAAAATATTTATTTTAAAAATAATATTCGATGACACACTTTATAAAAATTAACATATCTTATATTTTTGTATATACATAATATATTATGTAAAATGAATATAAAAATATTACAAAAATAAATCCAGTTTTTAAAGGGCGGGTAAAAATTTAATATAAATTAAATACTAAATAATTATCAATATCAAGTTTTTTCATGCAAATTAATTTGTTTAATAATTAAATATAAATACAATAAGATAAATATATAATAAGAAGAAACAAATATATGTTATGTATGATTATAAGTAATTTATTATTTACAACGTGTAACTATAAATTATGATATTTGAAATATAAACATTTAAATATATTATTAACATTAAATAATAATCTAAAACAAATATAAACATATAATTTGAAAAGAACATATGCGCGGTTGCGCGGGTCGAAATATAGTTCATATTTATTTGTCTAAAAAATTACATGTTAGTATGTATGTAAATACTGAATAGTTGTTATCAAGTAAAGCTCAAGGGTTTATTGAAGTGTATATTTGTACATTTTCAAAAAGACAAGACTATAGAGGTTTTACTGTTAATGTCTCTGAACTATGTTTATTTGGAATTTGTCTAGACCGTGAGACAATTAACGCTGATTAAAAGTTTACATTTATACGTAGAAGCTCTCTTTAGAAAAAAGCTCCGCCTTCTCTCTAGAACCTAATCGCCGTGAATAGCATTTCCGGCCGGCAGAGTGGGTTTTCACAGTCACCGTCCGTCCGACTTTGTCTTTTCTTTTTTTCATTTCTAAGTGCATGTCCGGTTTTCGGAGGGTGAGAGATCGTTGCTTTCCCCTGTTTTGATATTTCAACTGATTGACTTTGTGACTCGGGGAGGTGGAAGCTATGTTAGTTCTGCCGTCGCCCGCTTATGACTCCGGGGGGTGAAGGCTTCAACGCCTTGCGTCGCCAGCTTTAGGGTTTCGACCTTTCTCTTTAGGGTGGAGTTTATCTTTATGTTGTACAAACTATCGGCTTCAAATTTGATTGAGATCTCGAATAGATCGATCGATTCTTTCCGGTGATAACGCTGAAGTGATGAAGATAAACGGGATGGAGGTTCTGGATTTTAGTCATGTGATTGACGGTTTGGTGCCTAGGGATGAGATCTCGACGATGTTTGAATGGAAGCTCTCCGCAACAAGGGGCCAGCCGTGGAAAGGAGTGTGTGGTGTTCCGGCGTGATTTTGGTGTAACGCCCTTTGGGTTCTCAGGCGTTGGGAAAGAAAAGGGAGATCGCGACACGTGGCAGCCTTACTGTTGAGGTCTTAACACGTGTGTTTCGACGTGTAAGTTTCTTTCGGTTCGATTGATCTTAACGGATTTAGCCTTTAAGGCTTTTGTTCCAACTGTTGTTTAATGTTTGTATGGGCCTGTACTGGACTGTAAGTTTTAGTTTGCCGGATTTGGTCCAGTTGGACCTTGTCCCATAAATAAAATTAATAGATGGAAAAAAAGAGAGAAGAAGTTCTCTAGAATCAGTAGAATGAACTTGGTATAGATGGTTGTGCATCTAATGGGGTCAGTCTACATAATTACGCAAACTGCTGTTTCTTGGGTTTGTACACGTTTGTTGTATACGTTTTTGTGAATCAGTGTACATGTAAGCTTTTGTAAATTAGTTTACGTGTGTCCAGTCAAATATTATGTGTACACATTGAACTTATCAAAACAGTTTGAGACCACTATTATTATCAAAAATTTCCAATCATTTGTGTATACATGTCGACTATAAAAAGCTACAAAAATGTGTCTTAATAGTCCAAAGTGACTTAGCCTGCTAGACAAAGTGAAAATGTGATCCACAGCGTAAATCTCTCTAAAGTAAACCACCAAACAGGGTGAAATCTTGATTAATGACGGTAGTTCTTAGAATTTCCTCGTACTTAGTTCCCGGCTTGTATTTTGACTAACCAAGCATCTGTGGTTGAGATATGTATGGTTGTGTTTAAAGACAATTTACTGCTTATATGGAGAAGTGGTATGGCGAAGACATAGATCAAAGGAGGCGTTTTGATACAGACGTGAAGAGTACATTGTTTTGGATTATTTTTCTCAAAGTGAAAATTTTCAAGATGATTAGTTGGGACTGATGTTTGTATTTTTGTTTGCACTTTTAGATTGGTTTTTAGTTTTTGTTTTTCAAAAAAAAAAAATTTTTTTCATTCAAGATTTTTCAGAAAGTGATTCCCTACAATTTAGGAAAGCTAAGATCTCTTTTATTGCCAATCAAGATTTCAACAAAAGAGTTTTCCAATAAAATAGGAAAATTAGATCTTAGATGTTTGACCAACATTTCAATGAAAAACCAAAATCCACGTTTTGTTAGCTTTTAAAAATGTGCACAACAACTTTTTCGTATATATATAAATATAATATATCAACACTAGTTAAATGCATTTGTTAAAATCTTTACTCACTTATTTTTCTTTTTTTATTATTATTATATATATATATATGTTAAATTTAGTAAAATTTATATTTAAAAAGAACAATAGTTGAAATCAAGTTATTGTATTTTAATCTCTTTTTAACAACCATATTTTTTTAATTCATTTCAATAATAAAATATAAAGTTTACATATTTTTATTTGTGATTTATTTCATTTCTATAAATTTTGAAAGAAAATTTAACTGTAAGAATATATTTTTCACATATTTTAATAATTATTAAAAAAAAGTTAAATACCATTTTCCATCCAATCAAGATTTAGTAACTAACAAACACACATAAAATAATGTCTATATAGTTTAAAAATTTAAAATAATTTTTATAAGGAAATTTTCTAAGTAGTTTCCAATTTTCAAATATTTTTACTTTTGTGTAATTTATATATATATATATATATATTATGATTTATACTTTAGTATAACATATGTTCTTTATAAATAATAATAAAAATTAGTTTTTTATTTGAAAATGATAATTACAATATTTTGAGAATTTTTAATGGTAAATTCTAATTATTTTATTTTTATTTTGATTAGTACTTTAAAGTAATGTATTAATTATGTTTTGAAAAAATAAAAAATACATCAAACCCAAAATCAAAATCTACAAAAAAAATCTAAAATAAAACAAAAACTAAATTCTAAATCAAAAACCTGAAAATCAAAAACTAAAATCCAATATAAGTCTGTTCTTCGGTAACAAAAAAAAAACTAAAATCTAAAAACCAAAAACTAATAAAACTAAAAACAGCTAAAACAATCATCACCTTCTTGTTTTTGTGTATGCAGTAAGAAATTTCTTTGAAAAGTCAGTTTGTATAAAAGGATGATTAGAATTTGTAAGGAGGAGAGTTGAAGATAAATCATAAGAAATAGACTGCTCTTTTATAAGAGAAATGGGACAAATACATTTGTTGAAGCATAAATCAACAAATGTACTTGATGTTTAAAGAATAAAACAACAGAATAATGTTTTATTCTTTAAACATTCTTTAAAAACTAGTACTTGATGTTACATAAGCTTTTCACTGAAAAAGTCAAAAAAGTTAACTATTTATTTAGCTCTTTAAATATTTTGAACCGGCTAGGCAATAAAAGGGTAAAACTCAAACCTAAAAGTACAACTTCCACCGACAAATCTTGCTCCTCGTTTACCATTCAGGCAATCTTGAAAATGCAACCTATTAAAAACCAAGCACTCTTCACAAGCTTCTGGTGATATGTCTTTGGTACACTGCACCATTCCATAAATTGTATCACCCTTGAACCGTGTCTCTCCCACAGAGTATAGTGCTGATGGCTCAGTGTAATTAACTCGACTGATGGCTAAAGTCGTCAGATTGTCCAAGAGGGTATTCCAAACACTTGCAAACCCGAGCTTATCTCCCAACTTCTTCGCGTTGGACATACAAAAGATAGTGTCGTAATCGATCATTCCAGTAGAATGTTTGGACGAAAACGTGAGAAGACATTGGTCATACCATATTATCCTCCCCTTGTACCACGGACATTTCCTAAGAAGCTGTAATATACATGTTAAATATCCACACCACAATCAACAACGAGATTGTACGAGACTAGTTAGCATATAATAAGTAATTTTTTTGTCTTAAGCTAAAATGTCAAAAGCTGTGCGCAGATTTATGCAACTAATCAACAATATTGATGTGACAGTACCGCAGCGAGGGCGGTGGCAAAGCAGTCGTGGCATTTGGCCCCGTAGGAGTCTCCACGGCACTGGAGGATAGCTGAGAATTTAGCAGAGCCGAACAGGGTGAAACCTAGATTAAGGCTACTGTCCACATAGAACCTTTTGGTGTTAGATATTAAAATTTCCTCGTACCTACTTCCCGGCTTGTATTTTCCTTGACTATCCAAGCATTTGTGGTTGAGATACGCATTGGTCGTGTTTAAGGACAATTCACTGCTTATAAGGAGAACTTGTATGGCCAAGACATGGATCAAAAGGAGGCGTTTTGATACAGACAATGAAGGGTACATTGTTTTGGATGATTTTTCTCAAAGAGGTTTTTTTCTAGATTATTTTGGGACTGATGTTTACGTACGAGAATCAGAGGAATTTGGACTGAACAGACATATACCTTATATATAAATTGTTTATTGGTTTTGGTTACCCAATACGAAATTGGTCGTTTACATTATATAAGGAGAGGAGAGAAGAGTTGCAGGTTAAGACTAATTTGCGGCCACAAGAGGGCCGACAAAAGTATAAAGGTTAAGATGTGTGACTTAGTTCACACGATTCGTACGTTACCAACCTAAAATGAAGGAATTCATTTCTTAATTTATTTCTACCAGATTCTTGTTTTTTAGGTAACATAACATTCCAAAACACAGGTATATTTTTATGCTATTAACATATAGATTATTCCCAACTGTCTAGAGAAATTGCACTACATACCAATAAAATAAACTTTAATTAAGGATATGGAAAGATACTCTTATAATTCTAAAAATCCGACTATACCTTTACTTCAGAAGTCTGCACAGAAACTGACTTTTAGATATGCAATAAAATGAAAAGATACTTTTTTTTTTATAATTATAACGATCCCCTTACTATCCAAGAGAGCAAGACTTATGTTCATTCTCTAGGATGAACCTTTAAATTCACCTCACACTTTATAACTAATCAAAATGTTATGTAGATAATTGACTAAAAAATATTAAATTAATTAAAAAATAGTTTATAAAAAAGAATAACATCAATTTTAATAACGTAGACGCCGCAATCTAAACCGTAAATTCTAAAACTTAAATTTTAAATTTAAACTCTATACTCTAAACCTAAATTCTAGACCCTAAACTTAAACCGTATACCATAAACCCAAAATGTATACCCTAAATCCAAATCCTAGACCCTAAACTCCAACCGTATACTTTTAATCCAAATCCTACACCGTAAATCTAAACCCTAAACCCTAAACTCAAGCAGTATATTCTAAACCTAAATTCTATACCCTAAACCCAAACCGTAAACTTTAAGCCCAAACCTTAAACTTAGACATTATAGGGTTTGGATTTCAGATTTATGATTTAGGTTTAGAGTCTAGGATTTGATTTTAGGGTATACAGTTTGGTTTTAAGGTTTCTGATTTGGGTTTAGGGTATATGGTTTGAATTTAAGATTTACGGTTTGGGTTTAGGGTCTAGGATTTAGGTTTAGGGTATCAAATTTGGGTTTAGAGTTTAGAATTTGAGTTTAAAATTTAAATTTTAGGGTTTAGAATTTGAAATTAAGATTTTAGAGTTTAGATGGCAGCGTTAGCGTCGTTAAAATTGACATTTTATTATTTTTAATTATTTTTAAATGATTTTAGTATTTTTTTATTTAAATATCTATGTGGCAGTTTAACTGGTTATAAATGGTGAGGTGGATTTAAAGGTTTCTACGGGGTGAATCTAAGTTTTGTTCGATCTGAGAGGCGACTCTAAAAAGAATTATCTTATAGAATGCACCAATACAGTGCTCAGACGCATAGAGATAAAGAGGATCAGAGACAGGTACGAAAGCTACTTTTAAGGTTGATAGGCGCCACGGGGTCCAATCTCGAGAAACCTATCATTGACCAGGAGAACGCTGCTTCGTCTTCGAGAAATTTGGCAATACTTTTTAATCCAACAGCGTATTACATGTCCCCCTTTCTATCTATTTAATATGTATCAGCTTTCTCAGGTATATTAGACTTGAATTTCGTCTTTGTTAGGTTATCAATGATAGTTGATGTTATTGCTTCAATCCAGTCTAAACTCATGTGAAAAACATCATTATTTCTTTCTTTTTTTTGGTATGATGTTATACCCATTTTGAAGTTTTTTACAATGTTGCAAACAACTTATTACACAAAAAGAAACAACAACATAACACAAGTCTTAGAAGAACCTCAACGAGGCTGATAAAAAGCAAAATAAATTTGAAGGATCAAAGGGCCGGTTGGAGAAGAAGCTGGAACTGAAAGTATCCGGTCACGAAGTAACCTATCAAGCGCCAGATGGAGAACACTCTAATGGGAAGACACTGAGGTTGAATATGCTCAAGTTTTTTTTCTCTCTAGATGATTCAGATGACAGACTGAAAGAAAAGCTGGAGGATAATCACTTGCTTCCTGCAAAGGAGACGACTGGACGCTAAGATCCAAGCTGCTGCCGAGTGCAAATCATCCGGTGGGTTGGGCAGAATATTAAAAGCAAAGCTCAACCAAAGCGCACATGAGAAGCTTCACTCGAAGAAAAGGTGGTGGTGTGTTTCCACTGCCGAGCTTCAGAGTACGTTTTGGGATAAAGATCCCAAATTGGATATATGTAAAAGACATGAGTAATATATAAGGGACTTGAGCCACCCCACTAATTGCCAATTGATTTTAAGTTGGATGTCCAAGAAACTTGTCATGGTATCAGAGCGGGTCCACACCCTGACCCATTAATCCAGCGCGGACAGTGGTCCGATCAAACTATTAGCTGATGGTCCAGAGAATGCTCAGTTCACATAGATTGCTAGAGAATAGAAGCATTTTCTCAGAGGGGTATGATGGATTCGCGAGATTAATGGTTATACGCACCATTATCTCGAGGGAGGGTGTTGGAAAAAAGATCCCACATTGAAAATATGAATGGGACATGAGTAATATATAAGGGACTTGGACCACTCCACTAATTGTCAATTGGTTTTAAGTTGGAAGTCCAGGAAACTTGTTATGGTATCAGAGCAGTCCCACACCCTGACCCATTAATCCGGCCCGGACAGTGGTCCGATCAACCCATTAGCTGATGTGTAAGACCCGATCCTGGATTCCTTAATCCAACCAGACCGCAGCCTTACCTAACTCATTTATAGTTTGATTCCGGTTATGGTTCATATCTTTCTAAGTCTTTTTCAAAGTGAAGTGAGGTTCGGACTATGTAAACCAGACAAGATAACAACATAAGGCAAACGATTTCTTTATTAATAAATCATCAAGATTCATACAATGTAGTTTCACTAATCATTCAAATTGCACAATAGGCTAAGACATAAGTTCTAAGTACATAATCACACGATCCATCACACATCCATCCACGGCTTGAGACCATCACGGTTCCTTGGCTTTGCCCCATTCCTTGGTCGATCCTGAAATCATACCACATCAATATAAGATGATTTTAGAGACATTAATCAAACATGAAGTCACGATTTGCATGGTTTGGCCACTAGATTCTATGTCAGGCCAAAAAATGACATCTCTAAATATACATGGAAAAATTCAGTAAAATTCATGATAATCCATGATAATTCTCAACTAAGAGATATCCGAAGTCGGATTCCCAAGAACCGGTCTAGATCATATAGATCTCGACCAACATCGGTCCGGCCAAGGCCATGAACCGGGTATCGGACCGGCTTTCGCCTCAGTCCATGTTTCCATCGTCTGAACTCTCAGACACAATCAGAATATGGAGATGAAGAGAAATATATATATGATATGTACGAATTGAAAGGATGCAACCAAGACAATCACACAAAAGACCCAACCGGACCGTGGCTGGCCTATGGGCGTTGTACCGAGGTTAGCATCACTAACCTTATGCGTGCGTTCTGCAGAAGGGATCTCCTTCTCCTTCTCATGTTCCTTCTGACGAGTTTCCATCCTTGGCTCCTGGTCAGACTTGATCGGATAGTGACTTGCTCGGTTCCTCCTTTACGGTCCGGTTCTTCTCTTTTCTCTTTAGATTTCGCTGTCTCGAATTTGGAAGAGTTTTCCCTCTGTCTTGTGATACCCTTTTCGATGGCAGAGACTCTGTATTTATAGAGAAACTCGTGGCCTAACTTCCCTTAGGCGAACCGGTACGAAAGAGTGAGAGAACGGACACAACCGTCCCACATAGCACCTTTTCGTGGATCTGGGGTTAACTACCCCTTTGGCACGTGTCCTAGACACGGAGGGAACATTCCCTTGCTTTGTAGGACGTCCCGGTTTGATCGTCTCCTTCCTGGTCCAATCGTCTCCAATCGGACATGTACCCGTTTCGTGGTTCGATCCGGTTACCGTTCGGACAGTTCGGACTGGTCCGGACCCAAACACTCCGGTGAGCTGAGATGAGCTTCCCCTTAGCTGCCCCAGCTGACTGAGCTAGTCCTTCAGCTCCAGTGAGCTAAGTAACTCAAGGTGAGCTGGTTACACTCTTTCTCCAGCTGGATGAGCTTGACCCGGACCATGTCCAGCTATCATTTTACTCGGCCAGCTCTCCTTTACTTCCTTCCTTTCTCTGATGATCAAGTATCAACGTTCTGATCCCTTTAACCATCAGTTTGGACCATGATACACCTTATTTCAGGTTGGATAACCTGAGTTGGTGCGTCTCCATGTACCATGGTCCGTCCTACGATCCTATCTAGGATCGGGAACATGACATGATGGCCCAGAGAAGAATCGGTTCTGCCAAGATCGCTAGAAAATAAAGCATGATCTCGGAGGGGTGTGATGGATTCGCGAGATTAATGGTTATACGCACCATTATCTTGAGGGAGGGTTTTGGGATAAAGATCCAACATTGGATATATATAAAGGACATGAGTAATATATATGAGTCATTCCACTAATTGCCAATTGATTTTAATTTGAAAGCCCAAGAAACTTATCAGCACGCACCGATCTGTCACATTTAGGCCCCATCTTCGAAGTTTGTCCTTACTAGGCAGCCGTCGAAAGAGAGCCATCCAGGACATGAAGGTTTTCCTAGGAATGTTTTCCTTGAACCATATAACTTTATGCTAGAACACTGCAGGTGCCGGAACCCATAAATACTCCCAGGTAATCCTGGAAGAGAAAAAAGTCCCAAAAGTGTCTGGCTTGCGCCATAAGTAACAATCTGGTCCATTCAAGGATGTAGGGAGTTCAATTGAGGTAATTGTTATCTAGATACTCTGGATTTCTTGCGACCTAGCAGCAGGGAACCTCCAAGACCCATCAACTGTTGCATCACACACTGAAGCACTATCTCTGACTCTTAGACTGTGGGGACGAATCTGACCCACCACTCCAATTAATGACAATTCTGTCCAATAATCATACCAGAAGCTAAATGTTTTCCCATCTCATATGCTTTTGGCAAACATATGTATTTCCAAGAACACATGCGCTCCTCTAGCTGATGTTCCATTTGTCCATAGGAAATATGCACATAAATAGTCAACCTTTTCATAGAATGCTCTTGGCAACACAAATACTGCACTCCAAAAATTTACGATCCCGTATATTACTGAAACAAAGTGCCTGATTTTTCCAGCAAACGATAAATATTTCACAGTCCAAAAATGCAGCTTTCCTGTTATCTTATCAAGGAATGATTGTAAAGTAGAAAAAGTAAGTCTACCCGGATTCAACGGCAGGCCAAGGTAACAAGTAAGGGAGATACCTTGCTTAAAACCCGAGATATCGTTTGGCGCAGCAGCTTCAATATCGTTATATCCCCCAAAACAACTCTGATTTCAACGGACTCATCTCTAGGCCTGACATGTTCTTAAACTCCATCATAACAGTAGAGATTCCAGTCAACAAGAACCATCAGAGAATATCAGAAGGTCATCGGCAAAAAACGGGTGCCTAACTCTAGGGTCTTCACATTTTGGGTGAAGCTTTATCTTGCCCTCTACAGCAGCTTTCTCAAGAATTTTGGATAGAGCTTCCATTACTATAATGAACAGGTATGGAGTATGCCGTCCTTCTTGCTTCAGTCCCTTCTTACTTTTGAAAAACCCAGCTACCTCTCCATTTATAGACATGGAACATCTTGGTGACTATACACTCATTATATCTTTATGCAAGCTTGTTTACTTAATTTCTCACTTGACTTCAGTAATGGAGCAAACAAAATGTTCGAAGGCATAAGTTAAAAATTAACATGCAGTTGTTACTTATCTATTCAAATGCATACTCTGTTTGTCTGGTGTTATTATTGCGGCTTTCGTCATGTATATGCTATAATGTACTCTTCTTGTTCCTGCTGTTTTTCATATTAAGATTTGTCATTTTCTAATGCCTATCATGTTAACCTTTTCTTAGAAGTTTGTCTTTCCGCACAGCTGCAAAACCAACTGAGAAGTCAAGTCCTGAGCTGGTATAAATGTTTATTTATCTGCTTCAAGTGCTCACATGGAGGCTGCCCAATCTTACGTTCAAACTACGGGGCTCTTGATTGAATCGTGTGCAACAAGAACCATTTTTCTCAGCCGTTAAAGTAAAAGGAAGCTATAGCCACTGGATCAAATCTTCTTCCATCCTGATCAACTTTGTAATACAAAAACTATTTCTGGCAATTATTTCATAATCAGATGAACTATGAAATGTGGATAGTTAAATTTCATAACTATCTGGTGATTAAATTTTATTACCGTCCACATCTTCAAAATATAGAACCGACGACATCTTTTTTTTTCTTTTTGACAGAAAATCAATCCTTTGATATATTAAATGAGAAGTCATTTTAATGATTTTACTTACGTGTTGATCACTGATGAGGTTTCAGAAAATTGTTATAATTTGATTGGTCGTTGATTTTATATTTTTTATTTATTTTAATTAAATCAAAAAAATTATGGTAAGTCTAATATCACTTGAAGAAATAATCTAAATAATATAACAAATAAAAACTTATGGTAACTAAATTTTAAATTATGGAAAGACTAATAATGTTTGATTTCTTATTTATAATAGTTATACACTATATACTATAATAAACGAAATTTTTTAAATCGTATAAAATCATCACATGTTTTATAAATCATCAATAATTTTATTGGTCGATGATTCTCAATTTTTATTTATTTTAATTAGATCGAAAAAGAAAATACAAGTCGATAACCAATTAATACAACTAATCGTTGAAATTGTCAAAAAAATAACTAATCGTTGAAATTGTGACATTATCAAAAAAGAAAAGATGTGGTAATTAATCTTTGAAAATGTCAAAAAGTAATAATGTTGATCAATTCTATTTTGGAATCTCATCCCCATATATATATATATATATATATATATATATATATATATATATATATATATATATATATATATATAATATTGAGAAGTCAATTTAATGACTTCTGCTGACGTGTCATTCATACAAACACTTTGACAAAAATCATTATAATTTCATTGGTCGAATTTTTTTTTCTCATTTATTTTTTAATAATACCAAACATTAATAACTTATCTTATTTTGTGTGATGAATTACTTGCAAGTTTATATCATATTTATTACGTTGATTTAATGTAATTTACATTAATGATTCTAATTAGTTAATTGATGATATTAATAATTTACCTTATCTCGAATATGGATTACTCGATATCATATTAATTGCAAACCACTTTATGAAATATAGTTTAATATCTTTTTTTAAAAAATTAATATTTTTTAAATTGTTATCATATTCGATTCAATCAAAATTATAGCAAAGATTCATGAAACATCATTGAAATGGTTTTCGTTGATAAAGAAGTAATGATATTACCAAATTTTTGCAACTTGGAATCATATTTTATGCTTATTGTAATCAACTAATATTTACAATTGTAATAATATTTCATAACTATTTATTCTGTTACACTACTCTTCTCATTTTTTTAACGCATAAATTTTAAATGTTCAACCAGGAGACAAAAATTCATGCTTCAGTCCATCAAAAAAATTGAAATAATATAACTGGGGGTGATGCTATGGTCATAGAGTTATTCAAGGTGTATACAATTATTGGTGATTATTAGATAAATACACAATACATATCGTTTCAAAAGTAATTTCTATCAAACATTTTTTTTGCAAAAGTTGATAATTCTCTAAGTGAAGTATTTTCTCATGTTGAAAATTTTGTGATCAATGATAATATTTTTTAGTTCAAGCCATCGTTTTTAGTGAGACTTTAACAATTATTAATGATTAACTAAATGAGCTACGAACATAGTATGTGTTTTGGTTTAAAAATTATTGCATACCCAAAATCAATATGAACCATCACCAATTTCGTTTTAAATTTTATTACAATAAAAAATATAGGGTTTGACAAAAAAATTGAATCCAAATAGTCGAACCAAACTCAATCCGAAAAAGTTTTACATTTTATTACTTTAACCAATGTATATAGCTTTTTAATAATTTTAAATCTTAAACATTTTCTAAGTCTCAGGCCAAAACAAAAGAATGAAATGAGTATAAACTAAAAATCAATATTTCTATCTACCAATAACCAAAATGAAAAAAAAACGACACAAAAAATATTGAAGATAGATAAGATTGACACGTGAACGTAAACTTTTCATAACCATAATTAATTTTAAATGGTTAAATCATGATATAAAATCAAGCTGACATAGTTTCATTGTAAGCAAATAGTAGGCATGAGATTCTTCGGCATAAACGTTAGGTTCTTATGCAATAAGTGATTTTTTGACCTAAAATATTTTTTTTCAAATGTGATCAGCTTATTAGTAAACAAATTATGTAATTAACAAAAGAGTTTTTAAAAGTTATTTAAAAAGCAAAAATATTAATTCGATCAAGAATATAAATTTTATATTTTCATAAGATATTTCTTAAATAATTTTCATATAAATTCACCCTGCACCTTGCGCAGGTTTATACTTATTTCAAATGCAGACATTATTACGGCCCTTGAAATGGCCCAAAGAACTGACCTCTCTCGCCGACTCCGAACACGAAAACGGTTACAAATCTCCGGTTATCGTATACCCATCTTCCTCAACCTTCATCAACCATTACTAATCTCTTCAACTTTCCCCTGCACCTTTTTATATAAGCAGCTGGTAGCCATCACTGAAATTTTCCTCCTCTGTTAGACAACTCAGAAACCTTGGAAATCGCCATTTCTACCACATAATTCACAGTGACATCTTGAATATTCTTATTTTGTGTCATCTTCTTAGCCGTTTGGATGTTTATATGTCTGAATTGTGTTGTAAAAGCAGTGTTGGTGATTCAAGCTACCAATACATGACTTTTCATGTAGGTTTTCTCAGAAACAACTCTTAGATTTTCTGTACACAGCTGACTGAGCATGAAGCTGTTCAGTTCAGAGATAGAGTAGAAACTTCGATGTACACATACCGACGCAAAGCTTTCTTAGTAACTCTAATAACTCATGGAACATGGTGAGAGACCTTATGTAAAACACAGAGCCAACAAATTAATAAGAACTGTGATATGGCTCACAGAGAGACTCTGATATTCTATTTGAAACAGTGTTACCCATAATTCATCTCATACATCACTAGAATATGCCACATTCAATTAAGAAAAAAAAAAATCAATAAAATAAGGTAAACAAAATGATGAAAGAAAAGTATTGAGTTTTAATGTCATAAGTACTAACCAAAGTAATTTTGTTAGCAATAACATCTCACTGGAAACATGAAATAAACTTAAGTAATATATAAGTAACTTGAGTTATTCCATTTAATACCAATTGATTTTAATTTGAAAACTCATAACAAACCCGTATTAACATGGTATGAGAGTGGGCCAACAACCCGTATTTAACATGGTTTTAATGTCGTCCGAACAGTTGTATGTTCATCCCAATAATTTATGGTCCAAAGAATGCTCAATTTCGCTGAGATTGCTAAAAAAAACATTTTATAGAGGGTCTTGGAGATAAGATCCTACTTCGGACATATGGAAAAGATTTAAATAATATATAAGAAATTTAATTCACTCTATTTACTACCAACTGATTTTGAATTGAAACCCCACAAAACACCTGAATTTAACAAATAATATATATGTTTTCTTCCCAAGATGTTGGAAAAGCTGTACTGAAGAGCTATTCAAGACTACTTGAATTTCTGGCTTTTAACCTATTTGCTTGGATTCATCATGTTCCCTATGTGCACAAAAACATGACAGATAGTGAATAAGTTCTTATATGTTTCTTATTTGCCAAGTTCTCATCACCACCTGTGAATTATTATCATTAGAATCAATAATAAAAACTGAAACCTAATTTCTTATTTAACTAAAAAACCTGATAAAAGGTAAAAGTTACTTATTGGGTTTAACCAATGGTTCAATCAAAAATTGGGTTCCAGGTTTTAACAGTGTTTTGCGGATTTTATCGAATTTTCAAATAATATTTTTCTTATAAAATCCAAACCGGATTATATTAGATCATTGGATTTACCGGTTTGATAACGGTTCAGTTTGGTTTTAAAACACTGCAAAAGGGATGAATAATCCTCTCTTTTTTTGGAAATACCATATATCCTTTGGTGGTTTTTTCATCTTGGTGAATTTTAACTACAAATCATTTATTCGATAAGCGAAAATAACTTTTGATGAATACTATAGATGAAATCCCATTTTTTTAATAAGGGAAGATTTTATTAGATTTTTATAAATGATTAATCCAATAACATTGAATTTTTACTATTTTTTTTATAAATACTAAGTCCAATAAAGGAAGATTTAATAAAAAACTGAATTATTTTTATCAAATACCTAGTCCAATAAGCCCCTCTAAGATGGTTTGGTTAAAAACATAAGTATTAAGAAACTTCTTTGTTTAAAGATGAAATTATTAATTAATAATTAATAATATTAATTAAAAATGAATTTCAATCATAAATAATGCAGTAAATTATTATTGGTTAACAGATTTTTGATGAAGCTTAAATCTATACTATTAAAAGAGAAGTATTTTTAAAAAAACTACTTATATAAGGTTGCTGCACCTATTAATTAATTATTTATTATTTTTGGTCATACCCTTACTTTTCTCTAACTATACAATACTTTTAATAAAAAAATATTACTTCTAATTGTTTAGGAAACTGAACATAAAACCACATATATATAACTATAAAACAGACTCTATGAATCGGTAATGGGTCTTTTTATTTTATCAAATTAACTGTTTGTAGATTTTTTTATTGTATTCTTTGAATATGAAAATTTCACAAACCAATATTGCATTCTAATATACTACATAATAATAGAAATGCTATTACGGAATTCTATGTAGTTGTATAAAAGATAGGTTACTAGCTAAGACAACCTTTATCGTAACATATATATATATATATATATATATATATATATATATATATATATATATATATATAAGTTTGTAGACAAGTGTTTGAGTACGTTATATAACATCTGAAATATTCTTTTAATACAAACTTACATCTATATATATTCATTATTTTTTACATATAGATTCAGTCATATTCTAAAAGAATGCATTATTGATAAGTGCTAACATATTTTACCAGCTACAAACTAATATCATATAAAACCAATTATATTTAAAAAAAAAAACAATTATTTTAAATGAAAATTGATGACGAAATTTAAATAATGTATATACAATGTTTATAAAATCTTACTGACTTTTATACAATGTATATATAATTTTATTAGAATTTCAAAATATCATATATTTATATCGAACAAAAGTATATTAGAAGTTTAATTCATTACTTAAAATATAATTGAAGATTATTTGTTTTTGACTAGGTTAACCAAACATTGGGTCACATTTGATTACGGTTTTTTCGAAGTTGCATGCTTTAAATTAACGAGTTTTCATTAAATTCAAACCAGTTTATGTCCAAGTCATTGTGTTTAACAGTTCGACCATAGGTCCAAACTTGATATAAAAATATGGTTCTCATCTAATTTAAAATAATTTAGTTTAAAATAATAAACTCGCTGAGTCTGATCACACCGTTTAATTCTCTTAAAAAATAATCAAACAATAAAATAAATTTTTTAAATAAATAAATAAATAATAAATAAACAAATAAATAATTCTATTTTATATTTTATACGATTTTGTAAAAAAATATACAACAAAATTAATATACAAATTCATATCAACTATTTTTATCAACTTTAAAAAAGCGCGGATCAAAATCTAGTTATGTTTAAAATAGTAAAACATCTTAAATTATGAAACTGGTATATATATATATATATATATATATATATATATATATATATATATATATATATATATATTAACTTTTTTTTTGGTGATATCGAGTTGCCATGTGACGCTTAAGTGATTCGTCCTCATATTGCTTTCTTATCACAGCTCACAAGAACACGATCATGATGTGAATTGTGATGTGGTTGTTCTTCTATGGCTGTATTAAATGCCATGTTGGTCCGGTCCCGGATCATTTACAATTGTATATACTTTAATCTAAAATAAACATTAATCACTACGAGAAAAGAACCTATAAGATATTTGATAAAATCATAATTAAGAAATGGGTTCTCTCAATAAGAGAAAAGAGAGACAAGACATTTGTTGAAGCATAAAGCAGCCTAATAGACCAGCATTCTCTTATTCAGTCATTATTTTGGTGTTTATTCTTTAAACATTCATAAAAAAGGAGTTGCACTTGATGTTCATAAACTTCTGACTGAAAAAAAAAAATTCAAAAAAATATATATTTATTTAGCACTTCAAATACTCCGGACCTGTTTGGCAATAAAAGGGTAAAACTCAAACCGAAAAGTACAGCTTCTACTCATAAATCTCGCTCCTCGTTTATCCTTGAAGCAATCTTGAAAATGAATGCTATTAAACACCAGACACTCCTCACAAGCTCTATCGGGTATGTCTTTCGTACATTGCACCATTCCATACATCATATCACCCTTCAACCTCGTCTCCCCCACAGCGTACAATGGTGGTGTTTTAGTGTCTTTATCAACACGGATGGCTAAAGTCGTCAGATTGTCCATTAAAATATTCCAAGTCATTATAAACGCATGTGCATCTCCTCCCAACGTCTTAGCGTTCGACATACAAAAATTATTGTCGTAATCGATCTGCCCAGTAGAATAATTGGTATCAAACGAAAGAAGACATTGGTCATACCATATTATTTTCGCCTTGTACCCTGGACATCTCCTTTGAATCTGTAATATACATATTAAATATCGGCGCTACAATCAGTAACGGAATTGCAAGAGACTAATTAACATATAATAAAGTGTTTTTTTGTCTGATGCTAAAACGTATCAAACACCGTGCAGAGATTTATACAAATTTAAAAAGATAAACAATAATATTGATGTGACATTACCGCAGCGACGGCGGTTGCATAGCAGTCGCGGCACTTGGGCCCGTAGGAGTCACCGCGGCACTGGAGGATAGCGGAAAAACCAGAACCGCCTAGCAGGGTGAAACCTTCTTTATTGCCACTGTCGGAATAGAAATTTCTGATGGTCAATTTTAACTGTTTCTCGTACTCACTTCCCGGCTTGTATTTTCCTTTACTAACCAAACATTTATGGTTGAGGTACGCATTGGTCGTGTTTAAGGGCAATTCACTGTTTATAAGGAGATGTTGCATGGCAAAGACGTGGATCAAAAATACGTATTTTGATACATATGATGAAGAGTACATTGTTCTGGATTATTTTAAATGGGTTTTTATAGTAGATGATTCGTTGGGACTGATGTTTATGTAAGAGACTCTTACTGATTATGAGTGCTGAATTAATATATGCCGTATAAATAGATGGTTTATTTTTTTGGTTCCCAATAGAAAAGAAGTTGTTTGAAAAGGTCAGTTTGTAGAAAATAAAGTTCACACTTTGTGAGGAGAGAAGAGCTGAAGGTTGAGACTTATTTGTGGCGACAAGAAGGCGGACTAAATGTAAAAGTTCAGAGGTGTGACTTAATTCACGCGATTCGTATGGTGGCAACCTGAAATGAAGGAATTCCTTGTTGATTTATTATTATTATCTTTATTACAGGCCAATGATTTTATTTTGAATGCATCATTTTTTTGTCAGTGTTTGGTAAAATTTTGTATTTCTATTCTTTTCGTATGCCACATATCTATACTATTAAAAAGAAAATATTCTGAAAAAATCTACTTATGCAAAGTTGTTGCACCCTTTCATTAGACTTAATTTTTATTGGTCTTACCTTATACATTTGTAACAATAGGCTAATCAATACCACATATATACCCGGCTTTTATTTCTTCTTAATAGCATTGGTTTGTTACTGAAGTCAGAGTTAATCAAACTAGAGGTGAAGCCTCGCGCAAGCGCGGAGATGTTAAGTGGAGTTAAATGTTTAGTTTAGTATAATTGTAGTGGTTATCAGATGAGATGTATAAGAAGAAGAAAGGGGTAATGTGCATCATACAAATGTGAGCATATTGGCAGCCAACAATCAGTTAAATGTGAGCATGTTGGTTTTGGATATGAATTCATATTACTGAATAAACTTTAAAAGTTTTTTTTATTAATAATTGACATTTAGTACTGTTGGCGTCTAAATTTTCTAATCAATTTTAATAAAATGGTCGTAAAAGGTCGACTTAATGCAATGTTTATGAGAATCTTCTATGGTCACATGACATATGTTTTACTATGCGACCATGCTAGCTGTGCATTTTGATAATGTTCCTCCTCAACTTCCTTATCATTCACTTTTCTTTTATGGATATGACTTCATCAAGTTGCAAGAACATCAATCTTAATATCTTTCATGTCCTCCTCAACTTTTTTATCATTCAGTTTCTTTCCTGCTACTTATTATGAAACTTAAAGTAAAACAGTATCAAAATAAATAGTCACATTTTATAATTTTAATAGTAAAATAAATAAATAATCTTTAATTGAAATATTTATAAAATAGTAAAACAATAAAATAGCGACAATTTTTGTAATTTTTTTTAGATATTTAAATTTATTTATATTATTTTACTTATTCATTTTTTCATTTTGAATTTTAGTAACCAATAAAATAGATAATCAAACTATATGATGATGGTTAGTGCAAAAAGAATTAGATAATTGAGATTTCCAAACCAATTTTAAAAATCAAATTACATTATGTTTGATTTAGTGGTTGATATTAAAAGAGTAATACAAATTTGCAAATCATGTCCAGAGCTGTTGAGGGGTGGAGAAGTTTACTCGGTATAGGTCTCAAGCAAGGAAACAGAGATTGCAGATTCTTCTAACTTTAAGATCGAAGAGAATGGACATGTTTCCATTGTCTTCTGGTGTACAGCTGGAAGCAACTCCATGAGTATTCTTAGTAGGACATCAATGTTCCATCACTCCCGTTCACCAAGGACTTGAAGATGAGACTCCAGTGACCCTTCAACTCCAGAAAGGTGTGGGCAGTGCTGCAAATCAAAATGACCTAAAATAGAGGCAACCACTCTCAATCACAATCTTAAAATGGGAAATGCATTGAGCTTATACCTGAGTGGAGCTTAATGTGTGAAAAAGAAGAACCCTCAAGATGTGATCCAGCCTGTTGCCCCACTTTAACACAGCAGGGTGAATTCTTTCAATGTGGTTTCAACCACAAGACCAAATGGATCGCATATCAACTGAAACATCATCTTCTCAACCTAATAATCAAACAGAAAACTGGTCTTTTAGAATTTTGGTTTTGTTGATACTAAAGAAACGAATATTATTATTGTATCATGCCAACGTTAAAAATACCCCCTTCTCCTATAAATTTTGTAATCAGCCTGTTTTAGAGCTTAATAGCTTATACTGTAGCCATGCCAGTCAGATCAAGTCAGAGTTCTATTCCACAGTGCAACGAAACAAAGTTAGTGAAGCTGACCTTAAAATATTTGTCTGTGTTTAATTAGGAATAAAGGAAGTAACAATGCAAGATTATGAGCGGCAGCTTCTCGAACAACGGTTGCAGAATCTTCTATGGGTTGTTGTATGATTGACAAAATAAGAGAGTCGCGCATTGTGGGCAATCTCATCCTGATGATTCAAATAATATATGATCAGTCTACATTCCAGTTCCAAATGTTATACATTGTTGCTCTATCTAAACCTAAAGATGCAGCCTTTAAGTAAATTCAAGATTGGAACCGAATAAATTCAAAAACTGGATACGAACCTTAGCAACTTGAATGTTGATTGAGTCTGTGATCTCTTTTTGAAGCAACACAACACCAGCATTTCTCACGATCTCAAGCTCATCCCCACTCATCTTCTCAGATCACCCTCTCATATTAGCACCACCTACGGTAATGATCGAGTTCTGTCTGTTCATTTCTCAGAGAAATGATAAGAGGAGAAGCCACATAAGTTTCGTTATAAATTTCTGAAAAAAATAAATTTACCTTCGATTTCAACGGGGATATGGAAGACGTGATACAGTGCACGAAATCAACAGCCGAACAAACTATATGCTTGAGACCAAGAATATAAATCTAACAACACAAAAAATCATTAAAAACTTTAAGAAGACGGATTTTAATGATACAAAGTAAGCCAAAATAAACACTCACCACGGGTTTCCAATAATTGGAAGACGAAGCGTTATGGCTTTCAGAGCTTCAATGATCTCTGTCCAGAAGAGACGATGCTTCTACAGCCCATCTACAAATCTAGATAAAATGATTTCCTTAGTATAAACATGGCACCTACGAACAAAATTTCACAAAATAACAGGATAATTGTCATTACTTTTCTCATCTCTCAATCTTCTCTGTTTTATAGATTTGACATGAAGGAAACGGAGAAGTCGACATCGTTACTGGGTTTAATGTGAATAATAATTATTGCCAAATTAAAAGAAATACATTTAACGACATGAAAGATAAAGAGATGAGAAGAGAAACATTAGCTTTACAGATTTTGGAAAACGGAGACGGCAAGTTAAACTGGGAAAAGGAAAATGAAGAAGCCCTAATCGACACAAAACGCAGCGTTTACATGTTTACTTTTTAATCGGACCAAATACGGAGTATCAGACCAAACTATTATTTGCTGATTTATCAAACCAAAACATAATCGCCCAATCAAAACCGAAATTACGCGGATCCCACAAACATTTAAAAAAATCCTATGTGGCTACTTTTAAAAGAGAGAAAATAGTCCCATTATATATACTAGATCCGATGTCCAATCAATAGTCACAAAATATATACGCGCGGAAAATGTTTGATGTTTAGTTAACATACATTATATTGATTATTTATTTTCTTTTATATGAACATTGTGTATTTAATATTGGGGTCATTTAGGATCAAATACTTGAAAAAAAAAAATCCAATGATAAAGTTTTTTAAAACCCAAAAAATCTAACTATCAAGTTGTATGAGAATGAGAATAATAAACCAAATGATGATTGGATAGATTCTTTTCTTTTGAGTTTTCTTCACGTGGTTTTGCATGAACTAATGTCCCTCTTCACTTTGTGCTTTTACCTGATCTCTTATTCTTCCTTTGAAATGCTTGATGTATTCAATTGATTTTTTGAAGTAGAATTTTGTTGCTGGTGATGAATTGAGTTGTATTTTGCCTGCAATATACTATATATTATTTTTCTATTGAGAAAAAAAAAATATAGATTTTTTTAACTTTTATGTGTTTACAAATTTGGAAAAGAAACTATAAATTGTAATAAGATATATAAATTTCCCTCTATACTAACTACGCTCAGGGCCATATTTTAAATGTGCCATCCTTCAGCACAATTATATTTATACATACTATTATACTATTATTATAAAAATCTCATAAAATCTGAACATATATAATGCTCAATGTGAATAACATAACCAATTTGTAAGTTTTCTTAAAAATATATTTAAAGCCTTTCTCTGGTTTTGAAGGATATATTTTATGTTATTAGAATATTTATCAAATTATTTAAGTATAAGAACATCCTGGTCCTACCCACAACAAAAATAAGTCAGGTAAAGTTAAGTACTTAAGTTGAATGGACTTTAAATTCAATATGTAGCCAATACATGTTTGAAGAAATCAATATATTTTGCAATTTGTCTTTAGAATTTTGGCATTATATATGAACTTAAAGTATAGATACACATATTTTTGAATTAGAACAACATACAAATGCGAACAATACATATTTTAGATAGTAAATTATATTGTATGTTTATTGTAAATCCTAATAAAGTCCGGCTAATAAGGATCCGCCATCCTCCATTTCAACTTATATGTTTAGTTGTAGAATCCATGCTCAGTTTTAGTTGTTTAGTTTTATATATAGCAAGTCAAATTTAATATTTTTTAATCAACGTATATTAAGATTTATGCATCTGTAAAAATGAATTTCTAAAAATTAAATTGAGTTGGAAAATGAGTCGGTGTTTTTGTTTGGCGTTTTTTTTTAAGTTTTGATTTTGTTGCTCATTTTCGAAGAAATGGTGTTTGGACTTTGAACACTGGTTTACACGTTATTAGCTTAGAAGAGGTGTTTGATATCAAATCTCAATGATGAGAGAAATAGTTATACTTGAGCATACAGTCATTTGCCCACCCTAGTAACATAATCTCAGTTTAGTTATACATGCATCTTATTTTATACTTCTGACAGACCTAGAAGAAATTCTAACATATGAAGATGATTCATTTTATTCAGATTACCTCAGTCATAATATAAAATAACATTTTTTTGGAAGCTGGACATCATTATGCATTCCAATGAAACGTAAGACCAAAGAAATAATAAAACTGTGCAAATATTAAACCAAAGCAAAGTATCAAATACCGTTAAAAACATAGTCTTGACTTAACAGAAAATAAAGTGGACGACCACTCAGCATGTATGAAGTGGGTCGCGTAAAATCTAGTTGCCATGTTTAGGACGCTTGGCCTTCTGTGCATCTTTGTTACTGTTACCTTCATTCCCATCGTCAACATTGATTCCAGACCCATCAACGACACTTGCAGTAGCCAAAGGAACTTCATCATTCACATCAAGTGGGATTTCGGTTGGCGTTGGCACAGGTGGAAGAATATCTGGTGAGACAATCTTAGTAACAGTTATAGCCTGAATCTTGCCTGTTAAGTTGAGCTTCGACACCTTGACCCTGAACTTATGTCTTTGCCCAATGGTGTCAATTAAAGCTTGGGGGGCAGGCATCTGATGGCCAGCACCAAGTTCTTGATTAGCCTAAGAAACTCAAGAGGAATAAAGTGAGTTTTAATGAACGGGGAGAGGGATTGAGTTGATGGCTACGTACCTCAAAATAGTTGGCAACCAATTCTGCCGCTTGCTTCCCTGTCAACTGTTCCTGCATCGCCAAGTAGGGCGAAAACGGCCTTGTCATTATTGTCGTAGACAGAGATCTTTGCGAGATACCTGCGTATAAAAGTAAGCAGAAATCAAATTCTATAAATATGAAACATGAGGTTGCGAGGTTAGAATGCATACTTCGCTACAACAGAAACGTTAGTGTTGCCACACTTGGCACACATCAGCGAAGAAGGGCCTCTGGTGGCCTTAGTTTGACAGCCGCTGCAGGCAATATAGTAACATGCACTGTCACTCTCAACATCATCAATTGTGGTTATGCAGTTGAAAGAATCTTCCTGCAACAGGTTTAAAGCTAGTGAAGGGCATAGATATGATTTGTTTTTTAAAGAGGTATCTGGACGTTCTATTTACCTTGGCATCTTCCTGCTTGATGTAAGCAAAGATATGACCGATTGTTATTGTTTCATCCCTAGTAACCTCATCTGCATTAACCCGCTTTGCAATCTCTGGGTTAGAACTCAACCTGAGACAATTCACAAAACATAATTATTAAGGCCCTCTCAAGAGAGACCGAACAAAAGACTACTTGGAATTGACAAACAGATCACTGTTGTCTCTACTATTACTATAACCAGTTGGAGTAATCAATCGTGGACTGGATATCTTTGTCTATGAAGACACGCGAGGATGACATCAAACTGGGAACTAAATTACATGTTTTTGTTACCACATTAAAACAAACACTTTAATGACAGTGCTTCATGAATGGCTGAAACTTCAAAAAGTGAAGATTACCACATATATTTCTTGCACGGCAACGTAACTCAACGTAAGACAGGAGACTAAACTTATGATATATGAGCAACCAAATGCAACACATTTTTTTTCTGAAACTATCAAGCATTAATAATAGAGGCCGCGTGAAGAGCAAACTAAATGAATGTTAGCTAGGCATTAATATGAACCTGTTGAGCTTTGGGCAACGAAAGTGTAATTTACAATGTGTGAATCACATGCCTGAGAACATTGACCCAGTCTACTTCAAGTAACAGTTGATGTGGCGAAACAGGATAGCTAAATAGCAAGCTCTAGGAAAATGTTTAGATTGGATGACTAACATGTCTGAAACTTTATAAGCAAACAGTAGAAACCAACATAAAACCGTTTGTATTAGCAGTGGGTCGGTTATGAGATGTGAAAAATTGGTTACCTGCTATATCTTTTAGGTTCACAGTTGTGACCAAAATAACAGTGGGAGTGTCTTCATTGGATGTGAATTTCTAGTAAAAATCTTTTGCAGCATGATCCCAAAGATACATCTTTATAATGGGTCCACTGCAAAAGTTTATTTAAAACATGGTAAATTTTATCAGACTGTCCTACATAGTAAGCTCTGGAGTGCGTGAGATTGTGATCTTAATAACAATAAACATGTACTCTTTTGTCTGCAAATGTACCAAAACAAACCGCGTGCTGATTATTTTGGCCTCGTCAAGGACGGAGCAATCAATGAGAGACCATCCATTCACCAGCCTCAAGTGGCCAACAACATCTACAACACTGTACATGAATATTAGTAGAGAAATCTAAATTAAAACCTAGATGCAGTCACATAGATTACCTTAGAGGTCACCCTGAGTCCACGGTTAGCTTGGAAATCCTCAATGTGTGTGGAACCTGAACCTGTCTGCGGGGAAAGAGACATGGACGGGGATGTCGTCGTCGTCAAGGGGAGCGAGAACAGAGCCGCTGGAGAATGAAATTGTTAAGACTCTGATCAGCAACGCGATAGATATCCTTGCTTCTTGTGGCATAAAAATTATGTAGGGTGTAAGTTGCTCATGCTTTGAGATGCGGCCGATATGTTTCAACACGATAAGAGGATATGAAACCTTGCATCACAGTCCCCTGCAGGAGTTAAAATAATTCAGGTTTAAGGATGTTGATTTAGAATAAAATGGAATTAAAGTTGGGGATTTGAATCCATACCTGTTCATCAATTAGTAGGAGCTCTAAGCCAAGAAAATAGCTTTGGCTATGTTTCTTGCCTCCCAAAAGGGGATATCGAAGCTGTGACTCAGATAGTCCTGGTGAGATGTCATTGAAATAGATGACGACCGGAGATTTTCCCTTGATAAGCAGAGACTTTGCGGCGGATTTCTTTGTCATGGGTTTAGTCTTTGCAGATTAGGTTTTTTGATTTAGGATGTATTTAGGTTTGAAGATAAAGCTTTATATAGGAGAAGTATAAAGGGGAAGATTAATAAAAACATTGAAGAATAGCTGTAACAGCATCATTGATTGAGGAGGTAACAAAGAAAAAGTAGACGTTTGGAGAAGATGAAGTGGAAGAGTCGAGTAGAGAGTGGGATAGAGACTATCAACACGGGAATAACAGATTTGGCAAAGATGGGCCAAATAATAACCTGAATAGAGCCCAAAATAGTCCCAATAGAGCCCATACGTAAGCAATTTGACGTGTCAAAAACTAAAGTCCTCTTATTGGTTGATTTTCCAATCCGACGTGGACACTCTTAGAGGGCTTGATTAGCTCCTTTTAATATAGTATAGATTATGGTAACTCGGATCTTGTGCATGTCATGTATGCAGCCTATACACTATTTTATTGGTTATTGTATATACTGCTACATTAAACGAACTATATGTTTAATTTAGCACAATATATAGATTTCTAATAGTACAATTATCCAATTAAAAACATGGTTCTATTTTTTAAGTTATTATTACTCTTCATTTTATATAATACACTTTTTCTAACAAATAGCTTTGTCTTTCGTAGTAGTGACATTTAATAAATAGTGTTATACACTATATTTTATGCTCAAGATCTACAATATTTATATATTAATTATTAAATGAGTTGGTATATATGTTATCTTTAAACATATTGTACTATGTCATCTTACATTATATAGTTTCAAAATTTTGAAAAAAAAATTAATAAAATTACTTTTGCAAATCATATGTTAAAACAAAATTATATATATAAAAATTATGTTGACCTATTTTTTATAAAATGTATTATAGTAAAAAATACTAAGAAATTTTAAAACGATTAAAAACCTACAAAATATTCTATTGAATTAACTAAAAATATCTACCCAGTAAATCTTATACTATATCAATTTAAAAATATGTAACTCTTATGAAATACGCAAAAAATATAACGAGAGAGTAGGTAAGGATATTCAGATATTCGGTCCTAAACATTTGGATCCAAATAAATATTTGAATTTTATAATTCTGATTCAGTTCGGTTTCTTTCATATCCAGGTCGATTTGAAATCATAATTAAAATACATGTAGAATACATGTAATATTGGGTATGTAGCATGTATAGGACATTCAGATATTAAGATCTGAAAAAATTAGAAGTACCTGAAAACCTGAAAAAATGATAAAAAATTGTAAATAACCAAAACGTAATAAATACCAAAAATATATTTAAATACACTAAAAATTATGAAACGGTTCCTGAAATATAACCCGAGAACCCACGATACCCAAACTTTTATCTAAATACCCGAAATATATATTTAAAATGTTGAATTTTTACCTAAAACCTGAAAGTATAATTGAAAACTTACCCAAAAAAAAGAATATCTGTAATACTGAAAACATATCAAAAATGCTCAAATATTCCTAATATACACAAAAAATTTCATGTATTTTGGGTATCCAGCCTGATTTTGGGTAGGATCTGTCTGGATCAAGATCTGCTGGTCCAAAAATGACCCGGGTCCAATCAACTTTTTTTTGGATTTGAGTAAATGTCTAGGCTTAAGAGAGAGAGAATTCTATAAAAATGTATATGCATAATCTCAAATAAAGTAATTCATATATTATATAATTTTAAACAAATATTCTTCTTCGATGTAATACTATTTTGTAACATAATAATGTTCAACAATCAAAAAATACTTATTGTTGTCAAATTTTGTCTGTAATCCAAAAAAAAGCACTCGCACTTTAAAGCGCGGATCAAAATCTAGTTCTTATTATTATGTTCTCAATATTGTTCTCTGTCAAGATAATCAATTTCTAAGAGATCCCCATAACTTCTTCATTTGATTTTGTCAAATCATTTTGCACTTTTTCAGACGTCTTCTATAGGTTATTTATTTTCTCATTCCCATAAGGTGGATTCGCCTTCCTCCAAACCAAAACTGTGTGCCATCATTTATTCATTTTGTCTATTATTACAGCATTATGGGATGTATCCCTTGAAATCTATTCCCTCGATACTGATTCTATGACGTCTTCTTCCCCAATCCATCTTTTACTAAACCGGAACTGCCTTGTTTCCTTATAACTATATTATCAATCAAAGCTACAATCTGTCGATGTGGAAACCATACCTAAATTTCGACATATGAACATGGGACTAGGATATGCCAATCATTATTCTCTAAAGCCCAGTCGAATTTACATCTGATAACTTGTCCCCCTCTATGCCCACTCCATGAAAAGGTATTTCCTAGGATTAGGAGCTCGGTCAATCGACAATTCTCAATCATGTTACAGAGTTCGTCCCTGTTTCTTTTAATGATTATCAGCTACCACATTGAGATCTCCAATTAAAAACCATGGTTCATCCCAGTTTATACATGTTTTTGTCAATCTTTCCCAAACCTGTTCAATTAATTTTTGCATTGTCTCAGCATAGACAAATTACATAAATATGTGCTTGCCATATTGTTCTGTTTCAATGTTGAATATCTGACTATTCGTGAAAAAAATACTTACCATATAATATGAATCATATAATAGAGCTAAACCTCTGGGATCTATAAGATGTATGTACCCAAAATAAACTGAAAGCTTTGTACAAAATCAAACTTTTACATGGTTTGAAAAAAAAAGAAACTTTGGTTTAAGTTTTATAATAATTTCTTCAAATACCTTATAGACTAATAACTATCTGGTTCTTAAAAAATCCAACTCAAAATTTCATTTAATTTCATCTCGTTGATGCTCTTGATGTCTGCTTCGGCAATCCAGTGAAAGTTCTAATAGAAATACCATACCACAAATGTGCCATCCAAATTACTAAATCGATGTTGCCTATTGAGAACCTTGTACGAATGACATTGTATAATTATCCTTGTATATTCTGGTATCCTGAGGACATATATTATTCCAAAAACATCTGTAGCAACCCCATTTAATTCCTACCAAAAATCTACCAATAACATCCCACATATATATGCCCTTTATCAAACATTCTCTCTTGTTTTGTGCGTTGTTTCTGATGGTGTGTATAAAGATTTGATAATCCTACTCCTGCACTTCCCGCAGATTTAAAACCAAAAGGGTCACAAATCATCATGATGTCCTGTGCAGACAGAGGTAACAGAAAGATATTTCCCAGACACCATAATATCCTTAAACAGAGAGCAATAGTATTTGAGAAAATTAGTCTCTCCGTCCAAAGTTGCGAGCAGATAGGCATCCAATTAACTTAACGCCTGTGTAAATAAATGATACTTAAGCCCTGGGCATTTTTCCCTTTTTCACAAAAATATATGATACTTAACTCCCTAGGCATTTTTGCCTCATCGCCAATCTTCCAGTCTGATGACATGATGCCATTCTTCTCTCATCGTGAAGCTTCCAGTCTGATGACACGATAACCTCGTTCTAAAAACCACATATCGGAACCTTAAACCTATATATCTCCTTTCTAAACGACTCAAACCCTCGAAACTTCATCATCTACAAACTTTTGATTGACATAACCGTTTTTCCTCTCTCCACGTCCCCTCAATGGTGCTTCCATTGAAAAGAACACCAAGCACAACTTTTGCATTCTGATAAAAAGCATCGATAATTAAGTTATTTGTTTAAATTGTCTTTGAGTATATCGCATATATAATATGTGCATATGTAAGAATTTGATTCAACAGTAGTTTTTGTAATAAATTTGTAATTTTCTTAAATAAAAGTGAGTTTATCCAGTAAAAAAACTTACGACTGAATTAATTTTACATTAATTGTTTTTAAAAATACTTTTAATCTTTTAAATATCACGGATCGACTTGGTAATAAAAGGGTAAAATTCAAGCCTAAAAGTACAGCTCCTACCTACAACTCTCGCTCCTCGAAAATTATCCACGCAATTGTGAAAATGAAAGGTTTTATACCACACACACTCCTTACAAGCTTTTGGCGATAAGTCTTTTGCACACTGCCCCATTCCATATACCATATCACCCTTGTACCGCTTCTCCCCCACAGAGTACAACGTAGAATTATCTCCAGGGGTGGCTGATTCCGTCAGATCGTCAACGAGGTTATTCCAAACTTTTATAAATGCGAGGGAGAATCCATCGTCTACCACCTTCTTCGCGTTGGAAATACAAAAGTTATTGTCGTAATCAATCTGCCCAATAGAATATTTGGAATCCATCGAGAGAAGACATTGGTCATACCATATTATTCTCCCCTTGTACCACGGACATCTCCTACAAAGCTGTAATATACTATCCTAATCCGCGCCACAATCAATAACAGGATTGCAAACGAGACTTATATATAATAAAAGTATTTTTTTTGTCATATGCTAAAACGTAATCAAAAGCTGTACGTGCGCAGCTTTATCCTTTATACAAATTAAAAAAAATAACTACTCAATAATAATTAAGTGACACTACCGCAGCGAGGGCGGTGACAAAGCAGTCGTGGCACTTGGGCCCGTAGGAGTCGCCGCGGCACTGGAGGACAGCGGTAAAAGTAGAATCGCCAAAAAAGTCGTAACCTCTAATACTGCTTTTATAGAACATTTTCATGATATTTTTTAAAAGTTTCTCGTATTCACTTCCCGGCTTGTATTTTCCTTGACTAACCAAACATGTGTGATTGAGATACTCATTGGTAGTGTTTACGGACAATTCGCTGTTTATAAGGAGTAGTTGTATGGCAAAGACATAGATTAAAATGAGGCGTTTTGATACAGGCGATGAAGAGCACATTATTTTTGAGACTGATGTTCATGGACGAGCTATTAGAGTATAGAGTGATTAAACCAACATTTTTGATTGAACCAATGGTTTAATATGTTAACCGGTTCTGTATGTTGTATATAAAAGGAAACTAAAGTGTACGATACAGTTGAGAAGATGAAGACAATACATTTTTCATCCTAACTAACTCCATCTTGATTCTTTGAGCTCAACGTCTAATATGGTATCAGAGCGGTGAGATCTCCGTTTCTCTGTTCGTTTTTCGTCGATCTGAGCTCCGATCAAGTTCTCTTCTTCTCCGATTTCATCTCCGATCAGCTTCGTTTCACGATTTGATGGTATGAGTGTCTCCGTATCTCTCATCATCTTCGTTGAATCGTTGTATCTGGAGTTCTTTGCGTTGTATCAGTTCATTTCGGTGGTGATTGCTCTCTCGATCGTGCGTTCTTCCGCTGATCTTTGTTGATTGTGATTGGACGACTTCTTCTTGGATTCGTTTCTTCTCTGTTCGTCGTCTTTCTTCACAGTGATTCTGTTATGCCGATCTCTTATGCGAATGTTGTTAACTCGTCCTCAACACCTCCGCCTACTCAAAATCAATCAATACCGCGTCCTGATACTGCGTCTCTTCAAGATCCGAATTCGAATCCGCTCTACGTTCATCATGCTGATCACGCTGGTATTGCTCTTGTCTCAGAGAAACTAGCTGGCTTAGGGAATTTCAATACTTGGCGTAGATCGATGCTTATGGCTTTAGGTGCTAGAAACAAAGCTGTTTTTGTGGATGGATCTTATCCGGAATTGCCTAGTGATCATCCTGACTTTGCATCTTGGTCACGCTGCAACAATATTGTTTGTACGTGGATTGTCAATGCCGTAGAGAAATCGATAGCAAAGAGTATCATGTACTTAGATACTGCTCGTCAGATGTGGCTTGATATTCATGACCAGTTCAAGCAGAGTGATGGACCAAGAAACGCTGAGATTAAACAGCAAATCTTTGCTGAGATTCAAGGCTCACAAAGTGTGAGTGACTACTACACGAAGTTGAAGCAATTGTGGGAGGAGTTAAAGAATCATGAAAGTCCGTATACTTGCTGTTGTAGTCGTCCAGATTGTCCAAGTCTGAAGCGTATCTTACAGAGAGATGAGCAAGATAAGATACTGAAGTTCTTAACAGGACTAAACGACTCGTTCACAGCAACTAGAGGACAGATTCTGATGATGGAACCTCGCCCGAACATTGCCAAAGTCTTCAATCTCATTTCTCAGGAGGAGAGGCAACGTTCTATGAAGAACGCAAGTGCTGTCACATGCCAAGTTTCTCAGTCTCAGGCCTCTGATGAGAATGTGGTAGCTGCGTATAACAATGGTTATAATAGGAACAAGAATCGTCCTATTTGCTCACACTGCGGTCTTGCTGGTCATACCATTCAACGCTGTTACAAGCTCCATGGTTTTCCTCAAGGATACAAGCAATCGAACACATCTAAGCCGCAAAGTCAGCCTTCTAAACCATCACAGAACTGGCCTCCTCGCAAGGAGAATGTTGCTAATCTGGTTGTACAAGATTCGGGTGGTATCACTATGCTCGATCATCAAGGTGTTTGCTTGGGAACAGTCACTTCTGAACAAGTCACTCAGCTCCTCAGTGCCCTGACTACACCTACTCTCGGTGACAAGTTATCTCAGATCTCAGCCAGCAAGATTAATCTTTCAGATGGCACAGCTTCTACACCCAAACCTCAACCGCATCTCATTCCCCATTCCATCTCTTCTCTTCCTCCACCAGGTAACAAAAACAACCCTCATTATATTTCTGCGGGAATGACGAATGATCCAACGTTAGTACATGATGCTTGGATTATTGATACGGGTGCTAGCTGTCATGTTTGTGCTGAATTGACCTTGTTTCGAACTACTAAAAATATCACTGATACGGTTGTGACTCTTCCTGATGGTAGTAGAATTCCTGTGACTGTGTCTGGTACTATAGTTCTCTCTGCATCATTGACCATTTTTGATGTTTTGTATATTCCTCAATTCAAGTTTAATCTTTTGAGTATAAGTGCTTTGACTAGAGATAGTACTATTTCGGTTTTGTTTTCTTCAAACTCTTGTTACATTTTCCCTGATAATCCTTTCGCTATTCAGGCGCATATTCAGGCCTCCATGATTGGGAGGGGTAGCCTTCAACGCAGTCTCTATGTCTTCGATAATGATTTCTCTGGAAACGTGTCTTCTGCAAATCATTTTGAAGCTTTTTCGGTTTTACAAAACTCCACAGACGTTTGGCATCAACGGTTGGGTCATCCTTCATTTCAAAAGATTCAAATTCTTTCCAAGCTTCTTCATTTACCTGTGTGTAAGAGTGATTGTACGAGTCATTGTAGTGTTTGTCCATTAGCTAAGCAAAAACGCATGTCTTTTCCTTCTAATCCTCATCTTTCAAAGTTACCTTTTGACTTGATTCATCTTGATGTTTGGGGTCCTTTCAAGACTCCTACACATGATGGATACAAGTATTTTTTCACAATAGTGGATGATTGTACTAGAGTGACTTGGTTGTATCTTCTTAAAAATAAGAGTTCTGTTATTACTGTGTTTCCTGAATTTTTACGGTTTATACACACTCAATATCAAGCTAATGTCAAAGCCATTCGATCTGATAATGCACCAGAACTTGCTTTCACAAATCTTTTGAAAGAACATGGCATTGAACATTATTTTTCTTGTCCTTATACACCTCAACAAAATTCTGTTGTTGAAAGAAAACATCAGCATATCTTGAATGTTGCTAGAGCCTTGCTTTTTCAGTCTAAAGTGTCTTTACTATACTGGGGAGAATGCATACAAACTGCAATATATTTGATCAATAGAACCCCTTCTCCGGTTTTGAAAAATAAATCTCCTTTTGAACTTTTACAAAATAAAATCCCTTCTTATGATCATCTTAAAGTTTTTGGTTGTTTGTGCTATACTTCTACTCTTCAAAAGGATCGTGATAAATTTTCTCCTAGAGCTAATCCTGGAGTGTTTCTTGGTTATCCTCATGGTTATAAAGGTTATCGGATTTTAGATACTACAACAAATACTATCATCATTTCAAGAAATGTAGTTTTTCATGAAAATATTTTCCCATTTGCAAAAGACTTTAAGTCATCTGAGTATGATAGTTCATTGTTTGATCAAGATGTATTGCCTATGCCTGCTCCTGATTCTTCTTTTCCTGCAGAATTTGACTTAGGTTCTGATATACCTTCGTCTATGTTTGTTGATGAACCTGCAATTTTTCCTGCTCATACTGATACTTTGTCTCCTCCTGTACATGTACATGCGTCTGCTGATTCTGCTGTTCCTAATGCTAGTTCTTTGCGTGATACTTGTGTTCCTAGTACATCTTCTATTCCTGTTGCATCAGAGATACCTAGTACTGGAACAAGGTCAAAACGGCAGACTAAAGCACCTGCATATCTAGATAAGTATCATTGCTATCTCTTGGATCATTCGTCTGAACCAGCTACACATCCCACTCATACCACTTCATATCCCATTTCATCCTTCTTGTGTTACGACAAATTTGACCCAGAACATAAAAATTTTATCCTCTCTATTACTACCCAAAAGCTACCAAAGAACTTTGCTGAAGCTGTTCTGTCTAAGGAATTTAATCTTGCTATGAAGTCTGAAATGGGTTCTCTGGAAGCTACTGGTACTTGGACAGTTTGTGAACTTCCTCCTGGTAAACATCCTGTTGGTTGTAAATGGATTCACACAATCAAGTACAATCCAGATGGTACGATTGAGAGACATAAATCTCGTCTAGTAGCCAAGGGTTATACGCAGCTTGAAGGTTTAGATTACTTAGACACTTTCTCGCCTGTAGCCAAGATTGGTACACTTCGTCTTCTACTGAGTCTTGCTGCTGCGAGGAATTGGTCTATCACACAGTTGGATATCAGTAATGCGTTTCTAAATGGTGATTTGGATGAGGAGATATATATGCGTTTACCTCAAGGTTATGAGGAGTTAACTGGTAAGAAGGTTCCTCCCAATTCTGTCTGCAAGCTTCATAAGTCTTTGTATGGACTCAAGCAAGCGTCAAGGCAGTGGAATCAGAAGCTCTCCAGTGTGATTCTTGGTGATGGGTTTATTAGAACACACTCTGATCATTCTCTCTTTATCAAATATGTTGATAATGTGTTCTTGGCGGTTCTAGTCTACGTTGATGATATTCTGATTGTGGGGAATGATGCTTCGGCCAGTACGAGATTCAAGGAAATGTTACAGTCTGCATTCAAGCTGCGTGATCTTGGACCAGCAAAGTACTTCTTGGGTTTTGAGATTGCACGTAACAAGACTGGTATCTCCTTGAATCAGCGCAAATATACGTTGGAGTTACTTGAAGAAGCGGGTTACTTGGGATGTAAACCTCTCTCTGTTCCTATGGAACCTAATCTCAAGATGTCTGCTAAGTCGGGTACTCTACTTTCTGATCCTACAGTTTACAGGAGGCTTGTAGGTCGACTGTTATACTTGACTCACACGCGTCCTGACATTACATATGCTGTTCATAAGCTTAGTCAGTATATGTCTGCTCCTACTGATACTCACCTGCATGCTGCATATCGAGTACTTCGTTATCTGAAGAATGATCCTGGCCAAGGTCTTTTCTACTCTGCTGACTCTGACTTAAAGCTTACCGCTTACTCCGATGCAGACTGGGCTGCTTGTCCGGATTCTCGTCAGTCTGTTACAGGTTATTGCGTTTTTCTTGGTAATTCATTGATCTCTTGGCGATCCAAGAAGCAACAAACTGTATCACGGAGTAGCTCTGAGGCTGAGTACAGAGCCATGGCGGATGCGACATGTGAGCTCATTTGGTTATCTACTATCTTGACTGAGATGCATTGTGCTCCGTTGATTCCTGCTGTTCTCTTTTGTGACAATCAGTCTGCTCTATACATTGCTTCAAATCCAGTCTATCATGAGAGGACGAAGCATGTTGAAATAGATTGTCATGTTGTTCGTGAGAAACTTCAGAGTGGCTTCTTGAAGACTCTCCATGTTCAGTCTGCTCTGCAACTTGCTGACATCCTAACGAAGGCTGTTCAACCTGCTCTGTTCAAGTCGTTAATAGGCAAGATTGGCATACACAGTTTGTGTCTTCCATCTTGAGGGGAGGGTATTAGAGTATAGAGTGATTAAACCAACATTTTTGATTGAACCAATGGTTTAATATGTTAACCGGTTCTGTATGTTGTATATAAAAGGAAACTAAAGTGTACGATACAGTTGAGAAGATGAAGACAATACATTTTTCATCCTAACTAACTCCATCTTGATTCTTTGAGCTCAACGTCTAATACGAGCCTCAGAGGGATTTTGATACTGAATTGATATATGACGTTTATATATATCGTTTATTTTCTTGGTTTCCAATACGAAATTTATTTGAAAAGGTCAGTTTGTAGAAAAAGATGTTTACACTTTGTAAGGACAGGAGAGAAGAGTTGAAGGTTGCGTCTTATTTGGCGACAAGAGGACCGACAGAAATGTAAAATCTGAGAGGCGTGACTTTAGTTCACACCATTCGTAAGGTGCAAACAGCAAACCAGAAATGAAGGAAGTCATTGTTAATTTCTTTTTTTAAATTAAAATCTACTATTAAAATAACAACTCTTTTTGACATCCCATTGATTTAATTTATATATTACAAGTGTACCACTCTTATATTTATGATAATATTACCATTTAATCATTTATTGAAAAACCATAAAAGTTAAACATGTAACAGATCAGATTAAATTTTATGTTGCATGTAGTTAATCATCATATATAATATAGTTAGATATTATATAATAATGTAATATGTGCTATCCAATATTAAAAAAAAATATTAGGAGATTTTAATAGAATAGATTGGAGATCAAGACAAAAATTAAAAACCTAACAAAAATGTAATATGAAGGTTGAGACTTATATAAAATAACAATGAATTCTCTGACGTTCCATTGATTTGATTTACTATATGATCAATTTTGCTATTCCTATATTTATGATAACTAAAGATAAGATTCGCGTCTTGTCCGGAGTGAGTATATAAATTTGTATTTAAATTTGTATATATGTCAATTTTGATGTTTGTTTATTTTTTTTTCAAAAATTATCGAATTTAATATATTTTTTCTGGTTCAACTATTTTTACCAAGTTTAACTATGAATCTAGGGCTAAGAATTATTATCTGAGATCCAGATTTGATCCGAAATCTGATCCAGTTCTGCTCCAAAAAAAAGATGTTTGGAGCGTCCAGATCCGGATCCGGATAGTAAAATGTCAGATCCATCCAATCCGAATCCGGATCCGATTTTTTAAAATATATGAAATTTTTAATTTTTTTTAAATAATTATAGTTAATTTATTAATATTTGTACATAAAATTAGTCTTATAATATTACATTTTATTTTAATAATATTATATGCATAAATACATTCATAAACTTTTTAAAAATATTTAATTTATGTAATATTTATAGATTATTTGAATTTAATTTGTATTTTTAAAAAATGTTTTAATTTATTTTTAATAATGTTAACGGATCCGAAACTGGATACTCAAGGGTATCATGATATCTAGATGGATATCCAAAATCCGGATATTCGAAAGGCACAAATCTGCATCCGGATACTGAAATCACGGATCCGATGGATACGGATCTGGATCCGGGTACCCCGAATATCCAAGATATCCGGATCCGTTCCAGACCTAGTGCAATATGTGATATTTTTAATTATTATTAGGTCAATTATTATGTTGTTGATTGTATGATGTGAGCTAGAATTATGTATAACTCGATTTATCCACATTGAAAATTACGATTCATTATGTGAGTCAGGATTATGTATAGCTCGATTCATTTTGGATAAACATAATTTTCTGACATGTAAGAAAAATTAACAGCTTAATTAACTGAGACATAAGTAAAGACATTTTTTAATTAGAGCACAATTGAGGTTATAATTTTTCAGACGTTACTCTATTATTATATAGAGGATTATTTAATTTGAATACTTATCAAATCAAAATCCATATTGATAAAATTTTATGATTATTTGTATTTTTATAACAAAATAAATTAAACCATTGACCACAAAATTTCAAAGTGAGATTTTAAAATTTCTAATAATTTATATTTTACAAAATTCAAAATATAACATATAAGAAAAAATCTAAAATTTTATTATATGGTTAATATGATTATTTATTATCTTTTAATAATAAATTTTATAAAAAAGAACTAAAATACAAAAACTGTCATAAAATATTTATTATTTATAATAATTAATTGTCACATATATGTTAATATATTAGGTAATTCTGTAGCTTTTATTAAGGAAAGTGCGATAATTTTTTCTTTTCTTTACTATTTATCAATTTGATAGTTAGTTTAATATAAAATATAATATAAATTAAGATGGACCAACCTATTTTCTAACAGTTCTGAATTTCATTTTCATGTTGACATATGACTACAAAACAATGTTAAACCATTGATCATTAGTTTTTAGGGGTTTTTGCAAAACTGACTCAAAACTCAAAGTCAAATACAAAACTAACCAATGTTGTTTTTGAAAAAAAAAATTTTGTTCTATTTATCCCACAAGTTCACATTATTCTTGAAAATGCCATTAACTTTTTTTTTCTTTTCTTTCGAAAATGACATTTTTGCTCTCTCAACGTCATCATCTTCAAGTATTTACAAGATTAACATTGCCATCAATAACCTAACCACCATGAACAACCATTTTGAAGCTCTTAATGCACTTCAAATCAATTTACACTCTCTCTTTATCAATTGTTATGAACTAAAAACAACATCTCTTTCACTTTGTCTCCATATTCATCCAAAAAACTCAAATAATTTTTTATAATTTTTTATGGTTCATTGAGTCACTCAAGCTTATGATTTTTTGTGGCTTACTTTCGTTTGAGGTTATATGTGGTTGGAGAAGACTTTTGTGTGCTAAGGAAGTCATCTCACTAATTTAAGGTATGAAATTGATTTTTTTTCAGATCTGTTCGCCTAAAAGACTTACGGGTAAGTCTTCTGGCTATAGAAGACTTAAGGGTAAGTCTTCTGGTATAACTAGACGACTTACTTGTAAGTCGTTCAGTTTTGTTTGTTAAAAAAACTCCAAATGACTTACAGGATAAACAAGTTAGTTTTGCGTTTGACCGAATTGTGTCAAATATTAAAATTTTCCTGGACGACTTACTTGTAAGTCGGCTCTGGAAAAACAAAAAATCAATATTTTATTAAAGCTAGACGACTTACAAGTAAGTCTTCTCAGGTTAGTTTTGCAATTGAAAAATAAAACTTAAATATTTATTTTCCCCAGAAGACTAAACGTAAGTCGTAACAGTCAGACAACTTACTTGAAATCCGTCCAAGATAAGTTAAGTCGTTCAGATTTTTTTTCCGAAATTCCGGTCAAACCTTGCTTATCTCGGACGGCTTTCCTGTAAGTCTTCTAGCTGGAAGACTTACTTGTAAGTCGTCTGGGAGAATTAAATACTTAAATTTTATTTTCAAATTTTAAACTAACATGTGACGACTTACATGTAAGTCATCTATAAATAATAAAATATGGAGTTTTTATTTTCTCAGTAAAGACTTACAAGTTAATCATCCAGGAAAAGTCAAATATATGACACAATTCAGTCAAATGCAAAACTAAGTTTTTTATCCTATACGACTTACTGTTAAGTTGTCTGGATTTTTTTTTTAACAAACAAAACTGGACGACTTAAAAGTTAGTCATCCAATTTAAAATTCAATTGCAAAAATAACCTCTTCAGACGACTAACTTGTAAGTCTTCTGAAGACTTCCAGACGACTTACTTGAATGTCATCTGCGTCAATGTTTACTAAACTTTTATTTTCTCTAATACTACAAAGATTTTGAACATTTTCTTATTATTTCATGTATATTAATCAATATTAGGGCCACTGAATGAAATTTATAACATAATTGGTGATATTTATGAGGTTACCAATATTCATGTTAGTCAAAGTTTATAGCTAATGTGTTTTTAACTCATACATGTTCTATGTTTGCTATTATTTTGAATTTTTGAAGATGATTCGTTAGATACATGCATTTTATGGAGAATAAAATCATCCATATGCTGCATATAAAACAATACAAGTCAGGAGATTTAACATTTACAGAAGACTTATCAGACGACTTACAAGAAAGTTGTCTGATAAGTCTTCTACAAAGAAAATATTTTCAATACAAACTTGTAAAAAATGTGATATGCTTTGACTAATTATTATTGTTTTTTTCATCACAGTTATAGACATTGTTAGCACATATTTAATGGAGAATAAAATCATCCATATGCTGCATATAAAACAATACAAGTCAGAAAATTTAACATTTACAGACGACTTATCTGACGACTTACATAAAAGTCGTCTGATAATTCTTTTACAAAGAAAATATTTTCAACACAAACTTGTAAATAATGTGATATGCTTTGACTAGTTACTATTGTTTGTTTTCATCACTGTTATAGACACCAATGATGATTATTGTTATGAGTTGGAAGAATGGTTAAAATGCGTCTTAAAATGTTGTATCAATATGAGGCTACCAACATTCTTACTTAGTAAGATGAGAAGAAGGTCATTGGAGTTTATTATTGCATATGTGAGATCCAAAGATAAGAGAAAAGCTATTGAAATCATTTAGTTCATTGATTTGTAAATGTGTAAACACATTGTTAGCACATATATTACATCATGGAAACATTATTAATGATTTTACAAAAAAATCACAACTAAGGGAGTACACATGAAAATCACAAAACGGACCACAAACAAAACTATTATAGATCATTCATCTATAAAGACAAGCTTGGACTCCACGAAGTCCAGACGACTTCCACGAGGTCCAGACGACTTCTACGAGGTCCAGACGACTTCCAGAAGGTCCAGACGACTTCCACGAGGTCTGGACAACTTCCGAACGACTTCCAGGAGGTCCGGACGACTTTCAAGAGGTCCGGACGACTTTCAGGAGGTCCGGACGACTTCCAAGAGGTCTAGACGACTTCCAAGAGGTCCAGAAGACTTCCTGGAAGTCGTCTGGAAGGTGGAAGACTTCCATGAAACCCTGCATATCCAGATCTGAAAAACATGCACATCTAAAAACGTTCAAATGGCTTAAAAACAAAGAAAATGAATGGAAGATTAGATAGATATACTTTTATAGAACACACAACATACATATCCAAATGGAAGATGAAAACAATCTAATTAAAAACCTGTAAAAAGATAAATTAGTGAGAAAGACACGAGACAAAACTGAAAAATTCATATAAACTTTGGTGTTTTCAAGTCTAAGATATTAGAGTGGGTTTGGAGAGTATTAGTTTGAGAAAAAGGTAAGAACTTTATGCAACAAGAAGTTACCAAATGAAGAAAAATCAGACATAAAAATACTTATCTTAAATTAATAGATCTACCTTTAAATGAGTAGAAGTTGAGAACCATGTGATGAAAAACCTGCAAAAACAAGATAATTTAGTGAGAAAAACAAAAGACAAAAACAATAAAATGATATAAAGCTTGCTGTTTATAAGTTAAAAAGATTAGAGAGGGGTTGAAGAGTTTTAGAATGACGAACATTACATTTTTATTGCAGTCATTTAAGAGAATGAGAGAAAATGTGTAAATTTTTCTTTATATAAGGAGACAAAATAATTCAATTAGGTTAAATATTTTCGATTCAGAAGACTTTCAAGTAAATCTTATGAATATAATACTTCCTAGACGACAGACTTCAATATTTTTAGCGGGAAACTAAAATATTTTTAGCGGGAAATTGAAATATTTTTAAGCGCGAATATTTGGAATACTTACATGTAAGTCGCCTGGTTTAAGTTATTCACCATAAGACTTCAATATTTTTAGCGGGAAATTAAAATATTCTAACCGGGAAATTAAAATATTTTTAAGCGTGAATATTTGGATGACTTACATGTAAGTCGTCTGGTTTAAATTATTCATCAGAGAACTTCAATATTTTTAGCGGGAAACTAAATTATTTTTAACGGGAAATTAAAATATTTTAAGCGCGAATATTTAGATGATTTACATGTAAGTCGTCTAGCTTAAATTATTCTCTAGAAGACTTAAAATTAATTCGTCATATATCCTAATTTTAACCCCTAAACTAAATTGACTAAATTAACTAACTAACCACGTAATAAATAAACACACTTAGGTCAATTTTAAATTTTTCAAAAAAACATTTATGATTTCCCAAACCTAACCCTAAGAACACATAAAATACTACAACATATGTTTGGCAAAACCTAAACTGAAGAATATCATGACTCACTACTTTCACTCATATATGTTGAAAAAAAATAAATTTGTTATATTTTAATTTATATCTCTTAAATATATGTTAATTACATGATTTTAATTTTTCACTAATCAAAATATTTTTTACAAAAATTTTAAATTATTTTTAAGAAGAACTAGACTAGATGACTTTAAATAAGTCATCTGGAGAGTCGTCTGGGAAAAACGACTTAATTGAAAGTTGTCTGGACTGACGACTTTTTCAATAGCCTTTTAAGTTAATTTTGCATTTGATTCAAGTTTAGGTTTACGTTTGCATTTCAAATCAAGTTGTGAGTCATAATTGGCAAATTTTTCTAGTTTTTAACATAATAATTTAATAGTTTTAGTAATTTTTCTTTCGTTTTTTTAAATTTAAAATATAACATATACGAAAAATCTAAATTTTAATTATATAGCTAATTTGATTGTTTAATATATTTCAATAATATAAAATTAAAAAAAAAATTATGATACATGAGACATTAATTGTTATCAAATTTTTATTATTAGAGTCATTAATTATCATTGATATATTATTTATATTTGGTAATTTTGTAGCTTTTATTTAAGAAAACAAAATAAATTAGTAATTGTACACTTTAATTAATTTTATGATTAGTTTAACGAAAACTATAATAAATATTTAATTGGACCAACATATTTTTAGAGATTCTGAATTTTCTAGGAATGGCACGTTGATACACTCAAAAGTTGCAATGCTCCTTAATTAATATATAGACGATATTGCACTTTGATTATTTATTCAACCATAAAAGTTATTGAAGTCAATTTAAAATATTTTGTAAAGCGATTAGTCCAGTTAATATCTAATTGAATCCACTATCTCTTTTCACACACTCTTCTTATGTGCATCTATACTATTAAAGCGGAATCTCTCGTAGGATTCTGCCCCTGCTTTTTCAAAATAATTACAACCCTCTATCACCGCCATTTCCTTTTTAAATATCAATCTCGGCTAAGCCTTTTTGTTTCTCAGTCAAGCCCATGCCAAAAACAATAATGAATCTGTTAAGCCCATCCGAAAATAACTTATGATTTTGTTAGGCACATGCGAAAATAACTAATTAATTTGTCCATACCAAACCAGACAAAGCCCCAACATATTTTAAACTTACCAGAAACATAATAGTCAGGCAATCAACTTAAATTAACTTATAATTAAAAATATAAATATTGTTATATTTTATTGGTCAAAATATTAAAAATATAAATATTATACATATTATTATAATATGGTGAGTTGTTTTGCATTCCAATTTTTTTTATAAATATTAACGTAAAATTAAAAATGTCTTTAATTGAACTAGTCCCTTATATTTTGAACTATATTTGTATACCATTTTAAAAACTAAGAGAAATGTACCCCTAGATTTTGGCAAGTATTCCTAATTTTTCCGGTTTGATCTCATCTATTTTAAAGCTAAGATCTATGGTTTTTCTAAAACCACGTTTCAAATAAATGTAAAGTTATATATAAGGGAAATGAGAAAGTTACTCATAGACTTTTGGAAAGTATTCATAATATATTCCCTATTTGATTTGGGCGATTTTAAAGATGTAAAATATGATTTAACTACATTCACGATTCAAATAAATGCACAACATATATATAAGAAAAACGATGATACCGTAAGGCTACATTTACGGTAGAAACAATTCAATTGATAATTATCATTGTGTGTACAATACTCAAAAAAAAGTTAGTTTTAAAAATGGTAACTAAAAGATCTCGCCAAGATATAGATTATGCTCCAAGTTTTCGGAAAACCTAAACACTCCCTATCGCCTCTTCCTAATATAAATAACCACGTCTCCTCCTAAACATACTCACACCGTCAAACACACAAATGGCTTCTAAAATGCAAATCAAAACATTTTCATCAGCAAATGAAGCAAAAATCCCCATCAACGAATTGAAGCCCAAGCACACCACTAAGATGGTTCATGTCAAGGTTCTACATTCTTGGAAACAAAACATTCAACCAGCGGGTGAATCAATGGAATTCGTCTTGGCTGATGAAAATGTAAGCGATCCTTCATTTTTACTATTATGTTTTCATTTGTGTGTTTTTTTTTCTATTTACTTTGAACTTGCTCTTATTGATTTCTATATTTTCTGTGTATTGTAACATGAGCAAGGGCCATAAAATTCATGCAACTTGCAAAAAGACTTAAATTCAGAGTAAAGCAAGTGATCTTCCGGTTGGAGTATGGCGCAACATCCGAAACTTTCATGTTAGGCCTGCAGGAGGAGCTTTTCGCACAACAACCAGTACCTACAAGATTGTATTCAATCAAAATACATCTGTTACTCGGTCCAGTTTCATGAATGATGATTTGTATCTTAATTTTGTCGATTTCCGGGAAATATTGTCTGGAACGCTTGATGAAAAGTTCTTAATTGGTAAATATATTTAAGCTATACAACCTAAAGTATACTTATGTACTTTTCTATTAATAATAATTTTGCAATGTTTTAAACAGATGTGATGGGCCAAGTTTTGGAGTGTGGTGATGTCGACACCATTATGTGTACAGGGGGGGCACCAAAAAAAGAAAACTGGAGTTCATCCTAAGAGACATCAAGTAATGTTGCTTTCACATGAAAAACCAATCCAAGTCATTTGAAATCAAATGTTTGCTTACCTCGCTTTTTGACTTGCACCATCGTGATTCAAGAATACCATGCTGCATTTGGGGTAAACATACTGATATCCTCCATTTTGCCTGCAACCAAGACGATGGAATGGTTACTTTACTTTTCAGAGGTGCTAAAGTTGCAAAGTCTAGAGGTACAATCAAACCTTCTATAATTATAAACAAGACTGTATAACATATACACTACTAAATGGTAAAAATAACAGGAGAACTACAAATCTCTAACTCCTTTGATGCTACTCAAATGATAATCAACCCTACAATACCTAAGTCTATGGTAGAAGACTTATCTGTCTACTGCAAGGTTTTTTTGTGGACTTTGCCTCATCGCCTTCATCCTTATTCAGCTGTCAGCTTTGTTCTGTTAAATTAAAAAAACAACACTAAGTCTAAAGTGATATTTTCCAAATATTGAATATCAGTTTCCTGTCTGAATAGATGAAAGAAAACCTATGTTCCAATGCCATATACATTATACCTACTAGCCAAACTTTCTGAAAATAACTTATCTTTTATGTTTGGTTTCATGTTTTCCTTCATAAAAGAATGAAGTCTGTAGTCTTTGATTGATTCACATCGTCTTCTGCTACAACGAAATCATTCCAATCTTACATTAATAAAGAATAAAGAATAAAGAATTTCTGTTAAGATCATAGTTGATATTAGAGTTTGCCCAAACAGGAAAGAAAAATATGACCTGCAGATATAGGCTATGGCCAATTCCTCGGTGAATCTACCCATTGTTCAAGCTTCTGTTTCACTCTGTTTTCTAAAAAAAAAGAAGAGAAACAGTAAGCAACAGATTTAACTAAAACTGATTACTTCAATCGGGCTTTCAAAACCCTACATAAGTAAAATATTAAATATATTTTAGACAATCTTATATTGTGTCTGAATCTCATTTATATATATATATGTTTTACATCATTATTTATTTTTAATCATATATTTATATAAATATTTCAATGTATACTAATTTATAGTTACATGTCGTAAATAATCAATTGTTTAAGTCATCTATTTGTTTCTTTGTATTTTATATTTATCTTATTGTATTTGCATTTAGTTATTAAAAAATTAATGTGTACGAAATTTTTTTTTGAAAACTACTTTGTATTTAGTTTATGTTAAAATTTCACCCGCCTTTAAAACTGGATTTTATTTTTGTAATATTTTATGTTTATCCATTTTACATAATAAATTATTGTATATTTATAAATCTAATATAAGTTAATTTTTATACATGTATTTTAGTCGGTCATCAAATATTATTTTTAACTTAAATATTTTATATGTATGAAAATAAAATTTATAATTTATCAAATTAATATAATTTAATCACATGTAGTTCAATATAATATAATTTTATCTAAACATGATTGATTATGGATATAAAATAGATAAAAGTATGATAGAATTTTTATTTTGAATTTTATAAATAATAACTGTATATATTAATGCATAATAATATTTCATTTCTAATTAAGAAATTGTTGAAAATATTTACATAATTTTTTTTTAAAAAAAATAATATATTTTAAAAATATTTAGAGAAACATAATATTGTTCTTTTAATATGATTAATTTTGATTATATAATTGATAAATAAGATAGAATATTTATTTTCATTTTATAAACAATAACTAATTATATTAGTGTATAATTGTAATTTCAAAACTAATCACGAAATTAATTAAAATATTTACATATAATTTTTTAAATTAAGTTCTTGTTAAAATATTTTAAACAGATATTTCGAAATTTTTAATATATATATATATATTAAATAAAAAGATATTCAATATATTGTTCCCATAGGAAATTCCTATAATATTGGAAGTCAGGTTTTAATTAATTAATTTTTTATTGTTTGTTTAAAATAAAATGCATAGTTTAATAAAACATACATTTATATAAAGTTAAGACTTTCTATGAAATGATCTATTTTTAAGAATATCACACATGAATGAGAAGTCATGACTTCTCTTTTAATATAATAGATAGAACTTAATGCATATTCCAATTTGTAATAATAATATTGAAAAATAATTTACACATCCAATTAAACAAATCTGAGAATATTATATTACTTTCACTTTACAAAAATTAACACAGATCATCATCTACTACCCTTGCATATACATAATTATCACCCGAAACAAAGAAAAAGTACTACAAATGCATACAAAACAAATTATATATTTTTAATTTTAAAAATTACATATAGTTATTAATTATTACAAATTTTCATGGTGAGTTTGAGGTATATTAATTTATTAGTTGTGATATCAAAATATGTGTGATAATATAAAAATTATGAACCCAAATAATATTTGAAAAACCGATCTCAACTATATATGTATATACTATTAAATAAGCATCAGAATATTATATATAGATTTACATTTATATATCAAATACTTATCATCCCAATTATAAAACCACTAATACAAATATAACATAAAACGCAGATTAAAAATACATGTTAAAAACATTTCATGTTAAATATATATTTCAAAGTGAGACAATCCCGCGCTTTGAAAACGCGGGTCAAATATAGTTTATAAATATTAAAAACATAGCTCTCAACGCAACCGCGGACGGGGACGGTGATTATAGCTAGGTCTGAAATTATTATCCAGGATTCGGATTCGATCCGAGATTCGATCCGGATCCGCTCTGAAAATTTGGATATCCGGAGGAGCCGGATCCGAATCTGGATAGTAAAATGTTGGATCCGTACAAATTGAATCCAGATCCGAATATCTTGATTTTTTTACTCCGAATATCCGGATCCGTAATTTTTATTGATAATTATTTCAAAAATAAGAATATATATATATATATATATATATATAAACTAATTTTGTTTAATATATTTTTATTTCTATACTAATATATATATATATATATATATATATATATATATAAAAATTTATACTAGCTTTGTTATATTATACATAGATATAATTATAAATATTATACATATTTTTATTTTTTCAATTATTGTTAATATTTTATATGTTCTAGTGTTATTTTTATTTATTTTAAAGATCCAAATCCGGACCCGAATATCCGCCGGATATTATAATTTTTAGAAGGATATCTGAAATCCTGATATCCGAGAACTCCGAATCCGGATAATGATAGCAAAAACATGGATCCACCGGATACAAATTCGGATCCAGATACTTTAAAATACCTCGGATACCTGATCCGTTCCAGCCATAATTATAGCTATATATAAATATTTGAAAGTGATAATGTGTTCTTTAATTGTTATGGTGTTTGATTTATCAATATTAGTATTTTCATAGGTTTGAGGTGGAGTACTGTTTTTTTTAAAATATGATCTAAAATTTAAAGTCAAACACAAAAATAATTCATATTATTTTTTGAAATTTTCTGTTTCTTTTTTTCATTATTTCAGAAGGTTGTGTTATTCACAAAAATATCTTTTTCCTTTTTATATGAAAATGAGTTTTTTATTTTACCATTCTCCTCTCACCGAATATTTACTATAAAAAAAGAATATTTACTATCTAAATTTTTTTTGATTAAAATCTATCTTGTAACAATTTCTTTACAGAAAAAAATAGAAACAGAAAAACGCTCACGTGCGCTTCACTTTCCCTTTATTACGTACTCACTTTGTTCCTTGCCGCGAATACACTTCAAGATTCGATTCCCATGGCCAAAATCGCTCATTACAAACCTTGTAGGCTTACAACAACTAGGTCTGGTATGTCACAGATATTTAATTTTTTGAGGTATTTGTGATTTGTATGGTATGTCACAGATATTTAATTTTTGATTAGTTTTGTTTTAGAAAAATACGGATATTTGAAAAAATTTATATTAAAAAATAAAAATATATATTTCCGGATATTTACGCATACTTACGGATATCTCATATGTGTTATTTAATACAAAAAAAATCTTAAAAGTTCGATAGAAATCTTTTTTTGTAAAACATTTTTTGCATGATATATAACATAAAAATTTTAAAAGAAATAGTGAATGTGCATATTTTGTAAATTTTTTGAACTTAGTTAACAATTATAATAATACAAAATTTAAGAAAAAAATTATAATTGTCATAAATGTTTACTCTTCCTTTTATGTAATAATACTTTTATATAAGTAATAATATCAATGGAATTTGTCTAATCATATGTTAGAATAATAATTATGTAATCTTATACTAAAACTTTAAATATAATCAAGATATACATGTAATTATATATTACCGGATTAGATTGGATATTCGCTTTCCAAAATTTTAGTATTTGTGATTTTCTTCGATTTTAACGGATATTGATTTTTAATATTTGATTTGCTTCGAAGGCTTACAAATATCTAAAATTTTAGATTCCAAACAGATAACGAATCGAATCAAATTTAAAGGAAAATGTCCAGCCTTAACAATCTGCAGCACTGCTTTCACGACCTGTGACTGTGAGTTGGAGATGCTAAAAGACATAGTCAGATGGATTTGTCTTGTTCGGTAAGTACCAAACTATCAAACTCTTATCTTCTCGCTAAGTGACACGTGTCAAATTCATCTCACAAGCTGCTCAAAAGTCAGACGAGACATGATAACATCCACACGTAAGCTCTTTAAACTAATCGCATCTCCACCACCCAATAACAAGCTAAGACACATCTAAAACGAACGACATGGGCCATTAACGAGAAGTAGAACCCACCATGCTAGCCTCAACCGGAGACGTTGAACCGGACCTAGTCGTGGGACAAGATATACCAACGGAGGCCGCCACTCCAAGGGTGCTGACTATTATCTCCCACGTGATGGAGAAGCTAGTCGCACGAAACGAGTGGTTAGCTAAGCAAACAAAGGTATTCGGGAAGAGTTTGGAGGCGTTTCACGGCGTAAGAGCGCCTAGCATAAGTATAGGCAAGTACCTTGAGAGGATATATAAGTACACAAAATGCAGCCCGTCATGTTTTGTGGTCGGGTATGCGTACATAGACCGGTTGGCTCATAAGTATCCTGGTTCTCTGGTTGTTTCCCTGAATGTTCATAGGCTCCTTGTCACTTGTGTCATGATTGCTTCCAAGATGCTTGACGACGTGTAAGTCTTTCTTTTATTTCTCATATATCATGAATTATACCGATTACAAAACTACAGTTGTGTTTGTTAGTTTAATTTGAATATGAAAAATGCATTTTATAATTAATATAAAATAAGAACTAAATTTATAACCAGCTTTATCTCTTCAATCCGAGATTTCAATTTGTACGAGATAATCTAGATTTATATAAAACCAATTTCATGATATTACAGGCACTACAACAATGAGTTCTATGCACGGGTTGGAGGCGTGAGCAATGCGGACTTGAACAGAATGGAGTTGGAGCTTCTGTTCCTCCTTGACTTCAGAGTTACAGTGAGTTTTAGAGCTTTCGAGAGTTATTGCTTTCACCTTGAGAAAGAGATGCTATTAAACGGCCATACTTCTTCTCTCCAAGATAATGGACCAGTGCAAGAAAGTCTATCGGCTGCATCCTCTTTGTCAACTTTATATGTTTAGCACACACACATTTCTCCGTCTGATTGACAGGAAAGCTTATAAAAGATTTAAAGTTTAAAAGTTATAAAACTGAACAAATGCCACATATATAATCTCTTTAGTAGACTACGATTGCAATTTATCATCATGTAAACAAGTATAATTTGGAAAGCTGTAATTTTCAACTAGATGAAAATCTTTCAAAAGTTTCCTCATATAGTTTTTGTGATACATATTCACCTTCCCATGTCCTTATCTTCAAAAGTTTCCTCATGTCCTTACTTCGGATTGTATTGTCTAATCTACCGTGTAAAACAAAAGATAAACGCAGCGTTTTCATCCATCCATCGCTGCAGATCACATCCATCGCACCCCACGGCGTAAAACCGTAGTCTCACACCCTTATATATTGCCACGCATGTGAAAAGACACGTGTCAGTTTCATTGGGTGGACTTTCCCCAAGTTGTTAGTTCTAGGGGAAAACTACAGTTCATCGTTGTGTCTCTCTGTGTAAAGTCACTGTCTCGAGCATTGTGCCCCCTTCCTTCTCTCGATTTTTCTACCGAAAGCTTTAAAACAATCTGATTGTTCTGAGAAACGACGACGTTTCGAATTTGGTTTCTCAAGGGAAAAAGCTATGTCGGAATCGTCTTCTTCGTCGTCGTCGTCGCCTACAGAAGAGATCGTTCGATTAATCAAACGATTAAGCGCTTACGTCACTTTCAAGATGTCAAGCCTCTTCTCTACGACATCTCTTCGCAATCTGGTTCTCTTTATATCTCTCTCTCTCTCCAATCGGATCTGGAATCTCTAGTGATTTGAGTCTAACTCCGGTTCGAGTTCCAGCTCGGGCCTGTTTAATCTGAATAATTAGTGAAATTGAATTGATTCAGAGCAAAAAAAAAAAGAAAATCCAGACTTTATTTAGAATTAGATACTGCTTAGTGTTATTGGTATGTAGTTTTGATTCGTATTAGCTATTGGCTGTGTGTTTTGTAATTAGGATTCAAGATCTGTTGGAGCTATCGCGGGGCTTGCAATAGCTGTGATATTCACATGGAGGGCGTTGAGAACAACAGGGGAACAACCTCCAAGAAGGCAGCCTAAACGCAGGATGCAGCCAGCTGAGACTTCTCTGTCTAATAATCTACCTTCGAACCAACCTGATGTCTCGGTGTCTCATGAGGATAACGGAGTGCAAGATGTCGTTGATCACTTCTTTCAGCCTGTCAAAGTAATATTCTTTTTTTTTCTCATTTACGCAGTAATTGAGTTTATATTGTTTATAATAAATGACCTTGCTTTTTTTTTTTTTGTAGCCTACACTGGGGCAGATCGTTAGGCAGAAGCTTAGTGAAGGCAGGAAGGTAAAGTGAATCTCATTATTTGATTATGTTGTGAATTTCATCTTTTGGTCATGTTTTATGGTTGAGCTCTAGTAGATGGCTGGCTACATTTAACTTTGAACATATTAAATCATTCGAGAGTTTTATTTTAGGTTTTATCGTTAATGGAATCTCTGTGCCAAGAGGTTTGATTATTGTGTTGAGCTTCACACTCTTGTCTTATATGGATATGTAGGTAACATGCCGTCTTCTTGGAGTCATTCTTGAGGAATCAAGTCCAGAAGAGCTCCAAGTAGTGATATTTCCTTTTGATATTCATGATTTTTTTTGCATTTTATGTCTCTGTATGTACCTGACTCAAGCAATTTTTTTTTGATGTAGAAACAAGCAACAGTGAGGTCATCTGTCCTGGAAGTCCTCCTAGAGATTACAAAGTATTCTGATTTGTATCTCATGGAAAGAGTTCTTGACGACGAAAGCGAAGTGAGTAACAACTTCTTTTCTTGGCCCTCGTGTCCGTACTTGGCTCTGGTATATCACATCAAATTAGTTGTGGCGATCAATCGTTAACCATGGCTAGCTTAGAAACCTGGGACAGTGGGTCATTATATAGAGATATTTTTGTAGATTAGAGTTGAAAACTGCATAACGTCTTATAAGAAGGGTTCTTAAGCACATATATTTACATTGTTGGATGAAGAGGCCAAGTTCATTGGTAAAAACTAAATGCTTGAGACGTGTGTGCGCATTCCTATAACATATTTTGTTGCTGGCTAAGCAAAGCATGTTTATTATCAGTGGTTCTGAGACTCACATTATGAGCACTAATATGCAGGCCAAAGTTCTACAGGCGTTAGAGAGTGCAGGTGTTTTCACATCTGGTGGTTTGGTCAAAGATAAGGTACTCAACCAAGCTGTGACAATCAGAAAGTCTTTCAGCAATCTTATCTAAAGCAAACAAAGACGAATTGCTATCTATCTATTTGACCATTTGAAGACCTTAATGTGACATGAATTTTTTTTTTTTTTTTTTGGCAGGTACTCTTTTGTAGTACAGAGATTGGAAGAACTTCGTTTGTTAGACAACTAGAACCTGACTGGCATATCGACACAAACCCAGAAATAAGCACACAACTAGCTGTAAAAGTCCTTTCTCTTGTTTATTCATTTACATACTTATACCCATTTTAGTTAAATTGATTTCTCTCTCTCTCTATCTTTGTTTGTTATATTGCAGAGGTTCATAAAATATCAGCTTCACGTCTCCGTGGCGAAACCAGAGCGAACGGCTCCCAACGTTTTCTGCTCACAGTCAATAGAACAGTTCTTTGGAAGTACTTGATGCAAGAAGAGGTGAAAGATACGCAGCAAAAAAAAAAACATTCAGTGTTCTAACAGAAGCAAGCACCAGAAGCGTCAATTGTCTCGTTTCATCTTTAAGTCTTTTCTTAGACTGAAAAGTTCTTTTTTTTCGTATTTGTCCCGAAAATTAAAAGAAGTCTGATATTTAGAATACACTGGGAGAGAGTTCATTTGTGGAAGTATCGAGGTTGTAATATGTGTATTAGCAACTTAGCAGAAAAATCTTGAGGAAAAAAGCAGCAGAGTCTCTTCTTACTCTGGGGACTCCGGCAGGCTTTAAATTATCCGGTTTACTTGTCAATGAGTAAGATATTTCTATTATGAAGTTGTAAATCTTCATAGATACTATAAGTTTGTAGTTTTGCAGTTTCAATGAAGTTTGCAGTTTTGGATCAGTGATTCGGTATGGTGAAAATGACTGATAAACCGAAGGCGGTGTTGTAATCTTAGGCTTCGAATGTTTACACCCGCACCGCCCCACAGTTAACCGTAACAAAAAATTTTGCATATACCATATATCTATATATTTTTATGACTACAGAAATCGTACCGCAGTTAAACCGCTTGTCCTGCACTGTTCAACCTGCAGTCACTATTTGGAACCTTAGTAATGGTGAAAAAGACTATTTCTTTTAGTTAAGAAGGGAAAATGATTGTTGACAAAAAAAAATGGAAATGGATTTTATATGCACTAATTTCAGTTCTACAACAGTACATACCAATATTTGTTAAGTAATATTGTGCAACTTTTTTTTTTAATTTCTTGTCCATATTTTATTTTACTGATTGGCGAATTCTCGAATTGTTACAAAAACCTTTTTAAAAAGGTGTAAAATGATCAAAACAAATTTTATCAAAAAGGTAAAAAACTATGATACAGTTATACTCTAGATATATAATACAAATAAATAAATAAGTAAATTAATTAATTAATTAAAAATAAAATTAAAAGTTATTAAAAAACTTTTTAGTTTCGAATTATATAGTTTCAAATTCGAAATATTTTTTTAAAAATTCCAAAGAAATTTTTTTAAAATTTTTCAATATTGCTTAAATGCTTTTCACAATTAATATTTTTTTTGATCAAACAAAACTAAATATTTTGAGCCAAAAAAAAAGAAAACTAAATATTTATTTGTTGGTTTTAATTTATTTATTTTTGTTATATCTTTGGGGGGGTTTTGGAGTAACACATCAGACGCGCCGTCGAGTCGAGAAGTAAAGCCCCAAACTGAACAAAACAAGAGGCAAAGCACCGTCGTCTGTCTGAGACAATCTCTCCGTCACTTCCCTTCCAAATGGCTTCTCTTCGCGATATGAACGACGACAATACCGCCGCTGAAGTCGCTAGTCTTCTTGCTCCGCTTCCAACTCTCCAACTCCAGGCAAAATCTCCCTCTCTCCACCAAGATCTTCTTTTGCTTGTCAAAACCGAACCTGATTTCTCGGTATGTGTTTGTGTATTATATGTACCCAGGAGTACTTCAATCAGCTAATAAGCAGTAGGAGATGCAGTGGAATCCAAGTAAAGCACAACGGAACCTTCGGAAAAGGTCTTTCTTTTTGTCCTCATTCTCAAAGGCTCTCTGTTTTCGTTGACGTAACAGAGTCTGCTCTTCTTCCTTTGGTGAGTATAGGTGTCTACGCAAACTCAGAGTTTCAGGAAGATGAACTCATTCTCAAAGATGAGATTCTTGTCGGTATCCAACATTCATCCAACAAGGTGACTTCAACTTGTCCTTTTTTCAAAGTTATGTCCTTTATTAATTCACTTCACTTGTCTCAATCATTTTCCTCCACTCCAGGTGGACTGTTTGGTTTGCAGTTTTTGTTTCCGGTTCATCGGATCAATAGAGAAACAGATTGGGAGGAAGCTTTATTTCAAGAACATGGGTCTCTCTGGTTGTTGTGATGGTGGTGGTGATTCATCTGAAAGCGAGGAAGATGAACGGGAGAGGTTCAATGAACGTGGTGCAGCAAGCAGCAGTTCGAATCATCATTCTATTCCACAAGGAGTTGTTAGTTCTCTCATGAACGGTGAAATGGCCTTTCCCCATACTGATAAGTTTCCTTTGCCTTCTCCTCTTTCCTGTCCCAGTGGATGTCAGGAGGCTTTTTACTGCAGGTTTGATTGTTGTCTTCAACTTCTTACATGTGTCAGATTATGTCTGCTGTTTTTACTAATGTGTTGTTTCGATGTGACATAGTGGAGCATGCGCAGAGGCGGATTGGGAAAGTTCTCATTCTTTACTCTGCACTGGTGAGAGCTCTGAATCAGTATCTAGAGAGGCTCTTGGAGAGTTTATTAAACATTCTAATGGTAAATATCAAGTTCTGTGCTGGTTATAAATAATCTCTTAGTTGAACGTGACTCTCTTTATTTATATCTTTCGTTTCTTAATTCTTCCAGAGACAAATGATATCTTTCTCCTGGCTGCAAAGGTATACATCAGTTGTTATTTCTTACAATATCTTTCACAAAGTGCCATGAAACTCTTAATATGATTTAGCTTACTGTGATAGAGCTTATACAGTTCTCCACCTTTTCTTCTCTCTATTATATATATAAAAGAAACTAACCAGCTCTGGATGATTGACTATCATGGCTAGGCGATTGCCTTTACCATTCTGAGGTACAGGAAACTTAAAGCAGAACATATGAACAAACAAGCGAAGCAGAGTGTTTCAAAGCAATCACTACTCTTGGAGGCATGGAAACCAGTATCTGTTGGATACAAAAGAAGGTATACACATAGGCTGACCTTGCCATTTGATAGTCTTGACGATTAATTAAAATACTTGAATTGCTTGCTGTTACTATGTTTCTGTATGATGTCAAAAGAAAAGTCTATGTTGTATGTGATCAAAATCACATAAGGGTTACTTATATTTATAGAAGAACAGACTCCTCTTGTGATATGTTCACAAGTACAATTCTAATTCTTTGTTTTTTATTGGTAGGTGGTGGGATTGTATCGCGTTGCCAGATGATGTTGATCCGTCTGATGAAGGTGCCTTCAGGACGCAGATAAAGGATCTCGCATGCACGGTATGTGTTTCATTTCTATTTATTATATTGGTTTGAATGATGAGTCTGCTTGTCATGTTTTATGTAGAGATCACAATATCAGTTTCATTAGCTTGAATACTTGACTGTTTTGCTATATACTTGTATGTCCAGTCTTTGGAGCTCCTGAAGACAGCCATATTTGACAAAGAATGTGAAGCTCGTATCCACTTTCATCAGTTTGATAAACAATCTATATACCATCATTTCCCTTGTTTTGTAAATCTACGTGCATAGTCATTCCTTGACGCCAGAAAAGTATTCTCGCTTGAAATATATGGGAACATCATCGGCATGTTTGAGCTGAATAACCTGTAAGAGTCACCGTCTTCCTTTCTCCGTTCTTACGGTAGGTATATATAACTCAGAGATTATACCCATCTGTTACAATCATTGGCAGAGACTTGGTGGTAGCATCACCAGTAGAGGACTATTTCTTGTATATCGATGACCTTCCAGACGCTGAAAAGGACGAAGCTGAGGAAATCACAAGACCGTTTCTAGATGCTCTTGGTGATGAGTATTCAGACTGTTGCCAAGGTTAGAAATGATGTGAACATTGTCAGCTTAAAAAAGAGAAGAGTTATGCCACTTGTTACCGCTGTTAGACATTGTTTCATTACATAATGTCAGGAACGGCGTTCTTCCCTCTGCAGAGCTGTATGAACCACTCATGTTGCCCCAATGCAAAAGCCTTCAAAAGAGAAGAGGTAACGTTCTTATATTTTTGTCCTCTCGGAGTTGCAATGTCTCTACACTCTTAAGAGTTCCTATCAACAGTTTTGGACTGAAGTCAGATTCCTCCATGTGGAACTGTTTTTCTTGTGGTTTGGTTTTGCAGGACAGAGACGGACAAGCAGTTATTATTGCGTTAAGAGACATCAGCAAGAACGAAGAGGTACAATCATCTTGTCTTTCTCTCTTACCATTGTAATTGAATGGTTTTGTAAAAACAGTAATTTATTTTTCATATGGAAACAGGTGACGATTTCATATATAGACGAGGAGCTTCCATACAAAGAGAGACAAGCATTACTTGCAGATTACGGTTTCACCTGCAAATGCCCTAAATGTCTGGAAGATTCATCAACTGCCTAATTTCATGTTTTTGAGGTCATAAGAACATGAACCTTCCCAATTTTGCCTACTTAAAACCCTGATTAGGGGAATTTTCCCCGGTTTAAGGAACAAGTGTTTGTTTACTATATACACTTAAGTTTTATTTAAAACTAGTTTCCTTACACAAACTTCAGAACTCAGCTTGTAATTTTACATTTAAATATCTTAGCTTTGGTTCTTTTGGATCATATAGACGAAAACATTTGTATGTAAACTCTCTATCCATTGGAGTCATCTGCATGAGAAAGTAAGCCTAGAGTAATGAATCTAATGATGTAGGAGTAAAAGACAAATGGAGAGGACCTCAGTACTCGTGTTGATTAAAGCTGATGTGGCAAGACAAGGCTGAAAACTCACAGTTTTAGAGGATTTTGCCGTTTCTATTCCTGATTTCAAGTTCAAGATACAGGAAAGGAAGTGAAATGGCTGCTCAAATGCTTATAACAGGAAGGAAAGAGAACAACAAAAGCAAAATAAGTATTTAAGACTCGGACGTTCAAGTGCATATTCTGAATTCTCTCATACAGGTTTGGAAAAATATAAAATGTGAGCAAGTTCATATGCGATTATATAAATGTTGTTATGCTGGGTATAATAGTCAGAGGTGGTGTGAAAGCGTTATACAACGCGTACTAACTTATAAACATTAGTTTCTCCAGTGTGTTCAGATTCTCTGCAGATTTCAGTAGGGTTTAACTTAGTGTGCACATGATTGATTTCCTTTTGAAAAATGTGATCCATTTAAGAACAAAGATCAAGGAAAGTAACAAAGATCAAGGAAAGTGGATACATATTTTATAGGTTCTCTGATGTTGGGGAAAGCAGCTATTTCTTAGCTTACACACATGCGTACATGTAATTATTCAGTATTACGAGTATCCATTAAGACACTAGTAGAATAAAAAAACACTAAACAAGTCAGCAAGCAAAGGACGTCGATTTCTAAATCCTTGCTTTTTGTTGTCCCTTCTTATCTTTACCGTTGACATAGGTTCTGATGGAAATGATCATATCAAGCACGACGATGATGGACACAAAATGACTCTTTTCATATCAAGCTTAAGCGTCAGATAGTATGTACTAATCAGAATCAATGACACCATACAGAAAACGAACAAGTAGGCCGATTATAGGTTCAAATATCCAAAAGGTAAGTTTTAATCAGGGGATAATCTCAATTCCAGTCAATATTTATCATAAAGTACTTACAGATGACAACCTATGGCAAAATATTCAAGTATAGTTTGAATGTTCCTAGGCCATAACTTGTTCTACACTGAGATTATTCCATAAGTCAAGAAAGGGGTATCGGGCAGAACTCTCTCATAAAGATTAAAATTGAGAATCATATTCAACTAAATCCATATTTAGTTATGCTTCCCATCATACATTGAAGAATAGTGTTTCATATTTGAAATTATCAAATTATATATCAAATCATTTATACCCGCACCCGTAGCAGGCCTTCACCAAACTGAATACCAGCCGTATGAAATAATGTGCGAGGCATTTCCAGGATCAAATAACATAGAAAGGTCAGATGATCAGGATATACCACAAATCAATATTGCGTCAATGCCATTATACCTAAAGGAACTGTTTTTATCCTTCAGAATTGGTAAAAGACGCCTCTTTTCATTCATATGTAATACATAATGGAGAAAACAAATCGGAAATATTGATGGCGAAAAAATCTGATTGATGATGCTCAGTGGAAGGAGAAGTCGTTTTATTAAGAGAGCTCACGGCAAAACAATTTATGTTTTGTCCACTGCCCTTCATGCACCTCCGTGCGGTTTTATCATCATCGCATCAAAAACAAACAAAATGTTTTCAAATTATTTAATAACAAATAGCCTCAGTGTGTGTAACAATTCAGATCATTGATTTAAAAACCTCACTGAAATCCGCTAAGATTATTATTTTTATCCTCATCGGCTATACTAGAAATTAAGAAGAATAAACTATATGATTGTTGTGGTGGGGAAGAACGTAAAGAGGGGATACTCAGACAGCCAAGGGTTGTTTCTTCAACTACCGGGTGAAGAGCCCAGATCTGAAACTCTAGTCCACGAAATATTCGTTTCATCACCATATCCCCCTTCTTCACACCCACCACTAAACCGAAAACAAATCAATAATTGCCCTCTAAAACAACAAACTGAATATCCTAATATTCATTGAAAAGCTAAGTAGAAAGAAGCGAAGCAAGCAGCTATGGTGTTTCTTTTCAATGTTGAAGACTAATCATATTTATACGACATAGGCGCGTTAGGGTTTTAATTACCGACTAGCAGCTACGCCATCTTTTAGGGGTTTGATTCCGAGACAGCCCGATAGTTAAAATTCTAGCCCTTTAATATTAGGCCCAGTAGTAGCCCATATAGTTAGATTTTTGTCGTGAAATTGATCTCCTCTGGGCACCGATACTTTTCTGATGTGAAACCGATATTACTTTTGTGGCTAAATACATATGTCGTGACTTGTTTGTTTTACTGGTTTGAAAACAGAGGATTTAAAACGGACAAATAAGTTAACCAGAGCTTGACGTTGATTGCTTTGCAAAAGTTCATTTCTTCCATGATAGGGTTTGATAGCAGTAAAGTTTCATTGCAACAACAGTGGTCGATACTATCTTTTTACTATAGTTTGAAAGTTTGAAGAGTAGATAGGTTCATATATAGTACAAGCACCTTTTTAATGGTTACGAACAGAATTGAACACAGTGTGAAGATCTAACGTGGAATGGAACCAATAGCCACCTTACCTCTCTAACCATGAAAAGACTAGTGAAATTAACTTGTTGGAAGAACTATATATGAAAGTAAAATTCACCAAAAAAAAAAAAATAGAAACAAACTCCAAGTCAAATACGAGTTTGAAAATTATTCACCAATGAATAAAAATACATTACATAAAAATTCTCATTGTTATCATTTTCTCATCTTCTTATCCTCCTCTCTAGCTTTTGGAACAACACACCAAAATAGCAATCTCCCTATATATTAAAAGAAAAGTCACTAATGATTTATGACACATGTCGCTCATACAGAGCTTCTCACCAAAAACGTTATAATTTGATTGGTTGAAGGTTTTTGATTTTTTGCTTTTATTTTCTATTTTTTTAATCCAAACTCGCTTGCAAATGTGTTTGGAAAGTCATTAATACACGGTCATTAATACATATATATCAATACCATATAAACGATTCTATACAACTATAAGCAATCACATTTAGAAAGGCAATCATATTATAGTTTTGTTAAGTTTGCAAAAACATATGAATGAAACTAGAATTTCTCTGTAAAAAACGAAATAATATTAGTGTGACAAAGAAATCATAATAATAGTTTTTAAAACTTTAAACTCTGTTTATATGACAAAACCAAGATGAATTATTCAAAATTAGTAATTATTATACAAAACCTAAATTCATATAGTTAACATACAGATGATTTAGTTTCCTTAATGATGATTTTGATTTGACATTTCGAAATTGTATCAAAATAAATAAATTGGGGATTTAGAAAATTGTATTTAGTTTCCATAATGATGATTTTGAGGTCGGCTTCTTGATTTTGAGTTGATAATTTGAAATTCTAGCAAAAATAACTTTATGGGCAAGACAATCGTATTAATGATATGGTACGTTTTGTGAACAAAGTTCTTTCTTAAGTTTCATGCATATTGTGGACATATATCTACTTTCTCTCATTTTCATTCTAGGTCAATAACTTGTATGTAAATGGGATCCAAAAACAAGTGGAAGTCTTTCGGTCTAGATTTAACAAAGAAGGTAGAGCTTTCTCTTTTGCTACTTTTTCCCTCTAGAGATTTTAAAGTTTCTTAAATCATTCACCAAAGCACCAGTGATTCATCATTGACCATCTGCAGTCGGCTTTGTGCGGGTCAGACGCAAACAAACGCGGCGCGCTTCACTTTGCCGCGAGAAAATATCAAACAGAGATATGCAGATATCTCTTGGAAGAGATGAAACTTTACACCAACACAAAAGATGAAGCTGGTTCGTTGTTTACTTCTACTTAACAGCTCTTTTTCCAAAATGTCATTACTTTTGAAACTTTGTAAATGATGTTTGGCAGGGGATACTCCACTTGTTCATGCTGCGAGGCAAAGACAGATCGAAATGGCCAAGTATCTAATAGACCACGGAGCTGATCCCAACATTGCAAGTGAACTCGGAGCTACTGCATTGCATCATGCCGCTGGGACAGGTTCGGTTTTGTTGAATATTTTATTCCATTTCACTTCCTCAGGCCATGAAGTCATGTATGTGTTGTGCTTATATCATTAGGTGAAATCGAGATGCTAAAGGAGTGGCTTTCTAGAGGTGTTCATGTTGATTCTCAAAGTGAGTCTGGCACGCCGTGATTTGGGCTGCTGGACATGACCAGAAAGATACGGTTCAAGTCTTGCTAGAACACAATGCTAATGTAATAACTTTAGCATTGTGTTTCCATCTAAAGTGTATTGGTTAATGAACCTTAAATTTTGTTTATTTTAATGAATTTTGCAGCCTAACGCTGATAGTGGAGATGATGTCACACCATTGTTATCTGCAGTGGCAGCTGGTTCAGTGGCATGCTTAGAGCTTCTGGTCGAGGTTTGAGATGCTCCTTATTATAAGTGTTATCTATACATTTTATTAGACCAAGCTTGGTTCTTATTTTTGTTAATTACATGCAGGTGCCAAAGCTAATGTATTTGCTGGTGGTGCAACTCCGTTGCACATTGCTGTTGATATTGGAGATCTTGAGTTGATCAACTGTTTACTTAAAGTTGGAGCTCATCCTAATCAGAAAGATGAGGTAAAGAGCTCTTTAGCTATTAAATGTTTTGTTTTGTTCACTTGATCCTATCTGAACACAGACTCTGTGATGTTTCAGGAAGGCAATAGGCCACTGGAAGTTGCAGCTTTAAGAGAGAACAGAAAGATCTTTGAGACTCTCTTCCCCTTGACGACAAAATCTGAATATGTTTTGGATTGGTTAGTAGATGGAGTTCTTGCTCACATGGAATCAAACAAAGAACAAGAAGACAACTCAAACAAGGCCAAATCTGGAGAGACTGGTATCAAGAAAGACCTTCCTGAGGTATACTTCATACTTGGATCAATATGATGCATTGAATTTCTTAAAGCTTACCATTGTGTAAACTTGCACAGGTCTCTCCAGAAGCAAAGGCTAAAACAGCAGAAACTAAAGTTGAGGACAAGATGCTTTTCGTATAAAGGATTACCAGATGGCCATTGACGCATACACACAAGTATTAAAAACACTTAAAACTACTTTACTGAGTTCTTCATTTTGTAAGTTCATTTTTGTGAACCAAGGCTATTGATTTTGAGCCTACGGATCATACTTTGTTCTCAAACCGAAGCATCTGTTGGTTGCGGTTAGGACAAGCTGAGCTTGCCTTGTCTGATGCCAAAGCATGCAGAGAACTTAAACCTGATTGGCCTAAAGCTTCTTCCAGAGAAGGTGCTGCTCTTCGTTTGCTACATGTAATAACAATTCCATTGATTTTTTGAACATTGAAACGATATAATTCACTGAGGTTTTGTTGAATTTTTGCAGCGTTTTGATGAGGCAGCCAATGCTTTTTACGAGGGAGTGTTTCTAAGCCCTGAAAACAAAGAGCCCACTGATACTTTCAGGTTTGTTTTGCAACCCTTATGACGTTTTTGGCTTTTTAACCGGTTTGTATCAGTTTATAATTGATGGGTCTGTGTTTTTCTTTCTTTGATCTACAGAGAATCCGTAGATGCTGGAAGGAAGTTTCATGGCAAGGACAAGATTACACACAAATGATAAGATGTTCGCTAGATTTCTCTATTCTTTAGTATATGTGTTAAGTCTTGATTTCTGCTTCTTACCTTAGTAACTTGGTATCTTCCTTAAACAGTTGTCTATTTTTTTTTTACTTAAATATGCTAAAAACTTCAGGAACAAAGCTTTGTTTGTGCTCTTATTTGGTTCAAATTTATAAATTTATGCATGTTCTTTGTGATTCATAGCAAGATCAAATTTATCAAGAAACTAAGTGGATTTCCGCAATTTTGCAGGTTTAAATGTTTAAATTGTTTTTATGAATTTCTTTCATTTAATCAATTAAAAATAATAATAAAGTTTTGTGAGGTCACAATAAATAAATAAATGTTATATTAACAATGTATAGAGAGAAAGAGGTATTTAGAGATAGAAATGGAGTGATACCGAAAAAGACTAAAATATATATAAAGAGAGGTGGATGCTAGGAAATTTGCGGGCTTGAATGTTTTGTAACAATATATTTATTGTAATTTGTCAAATCAAAATATGTATTTATCATCGAAATTGGATATGCCTTTTTTATAAATTATTTTTCTAAGATAAGTTTTCTTGAAAAAGATAAATATGACTATTTTAAATGTTTTTGATATTTTTTATTCAAAATTGTACTAAAATTAGTTGTATATAATATTTGTTATTCAATTTTTAAAAAAATTATTAAGTTTTGAGAGAGAGAGAGAGAGAGAGAGAGAGAGAGAGAGAGAGAGAGAGAGAGAGAGAGAGAGTGAGAGAGAGAGAGAGAGAGAGAGAGAGAGAGAGAGAGAGAGAGAGAGTGAGAGAGAGAGAGAGAGAGAGAGAGAGAGAGAGAGAGAGAGAGAGAGAGAGAGTGAGAGAGAGAGAGAGAGAGAGAGAGTGAGAGAGAGTGAGTGAGAGAGAGTGAGAGAGGGAGATGGAGAGGGAGAGGGAGAGGGAGAAGGAGAGAGAGTGAGTGAGAGAGGGAAAGGGAAAGGGAGAGAGGACGGTAGTATTATGTAAAATATTGAGTACCAACATTTTTCTGTGCCTGATGCTTTTTCCCAAGAGACGGTAGTATTATGTAAAATATTGAGTACTAACATTTTTCTGTGCCTGATGCTTTCTCCCAAAAGACGGTAGTTTTATGATATAAAATCTATTACTTCTAAAACTATGTACTACTTAGTCCATAATTTGACTATGTTTATGCCCGTACAGGGTGCGGGCCGGTCATCTAGTAACAAAATAAAAATGGAGCTGATATTCATTCCTTCTCCGGCACTCGGTCATCTAATAGCCACCGTGGAGATGGCGGAGCGACTACTAGATGAAAACAACCGCCTCTCCATCACCGTGATCATCATATCTTTCAACTCAATAACTACTTCTATAATCGCCTCTCTCACTGCCGCATCCAATACCCCTCTCCGTTACGAAGTCATCACCGGAGAAAACCAACCCACCGAGCTAACGGCAACTGATTCCCACGTTCAAAAACTGAAGCCACTAGTAAAAACCGCGGTTGCGAAACTCTTTGAATCGGCTCGACCTGACTCCCCTCGCCTCGCTGGCTTTGTGGTCGACATGTACTGCACGTGCATGATCGACGTAGCCGACGAACTCGGAGTTCCTAGTTACTTTTTTTACACATCCAACGCTGGGTTTCTTGGACTCTTGCTTCACATGCAGCTCATGTACCACTCGGCTGAGGAGAATGAATATGACATGAGCGAGTTCGAAGACTCGGACGCTGAGTTGATGGTTCCAAGTTTGACTCATCCCTACCCGTCGAAATGTCTTCCTTACATATTCAAATCGAAGGAGTGGTTCTCGTTCTTTAGAACTCAAGCGAGAAGATTCAGAGAGACTAAGGGTATTTTAGTAAATACACTCGCTGAGCTTGAACCTCATGCGTTGAAGTTTCTATCCAACGCTGATAGTGACACTCCTCCTGCCTACTCAGTGGGGCCAGTGTTGCACCTCAAAAACGACACTCGTGATTCCACAGAGATTTTGGAATGGCTCGATGAGCAACCGGCTAGTTCGGTAGTGTTCCTCTGCTTCGGGAGCATGGGAGGCTTCAGTGAGGAACAACCGAGAGAAATCGCCACCGCGCTCGAGAGAAGCGGCCACCAGATTCTCTGGTCTTTCCGCCGAGCATCTCCAAACGTAATGAAAGAACCTCCTCGTGACTTCTCCAACTTGGAGGAGATTCTCCCATAAGGGTTTATCGACCGGACGAAGGCAAGAGGGAAGGTGATTGGCTGGGCCCCGCAAGCGGCTGTGCTGGAGAAGCCGGCGGTCGGAGGTTTCATCTCTCACGGGGGGGGGGGGGGGGACTCCACGCTGGAGAGTCTGTGGTTCGGAGTTCCCACGGCCATCTGGCCGCTTTACGCGGAGCAGAAGTTCAACGCCTTCGAGATGGTGGAGGAGCTTGGATTATCGGTGGAGATCAGGAAGTACTGGCGAGGAGATCTTTTGTTGGGGAGGACGGAGATGGAACTCGTGACGGCGGAGGAAATTGAGAGAGGGATAAGGGTTCTGATGGAGCAGAGTAGTGACGTGAGGAAGAGAGTGAAGGAGATAAGCGAGAAATGCCATGTGGCTTTAATGCAGGGTGGATCATCGCGCATTGCTTTACAAAAGTTTGTTCAAGACATAACAGATAATATCGCTTAGCTGTCAGAACACGACATGTATTTTCAAGTTAGTGTGTTCTAAAATAGCATGGAATACTTTGTGGGTTTGTGGTGTAGAAGATGTGTCTCAAAATGTTAAGTTTCTGACTTGGGTTGCAAGATACAAATAGTCTTGTAAAAAGAGGCACCAAAATATTTTTTATCAGTTTTTAAGTCTTGTAAGAGTTATATTTATATACATTCCGTTGCAACTATTGAAGAAATTTATTGGAAGTCGCATTTTAACTGAACCACAAACATGACATGTATTTTCAAGTCTGTTTGTTCTAAAAGAACATGGAACACTTTGAGGTTTTGTGTTGTAAAAGGTTGTTCTCTAGACTTTAGTTTGCGACTTTCGGCTGCAAGATAAAATTAGTCTTGTAAGGAGACACCAAAGTATTAATCAGTTTCTAGTTACTGAAGATTTTAATATAATTTGCATTTTTATTGAATCACTGACAGATAATGGTCGGGTGCAGAAAACCCAAATCAAACAACATCAAAATCAAATTAACAACAGTTTTACACTCAACAGTCAAAATACAACAACAATGAACAATAAAAGAAACAGAACATAACACCACTTTCCCGATCTGGCTAACTAACTTCCGGCAACAGAACAAACTGTCCTGATCACACCGGCTGAGCCGGTCTTCACTTTAACTCTCCCCATTTTCTCCATTGACTTAGCGAAAGCCTTGTAAAACTTCTCTTCAGAACCGTTGACCAAGTCGTTGATCATCTTTAACGTAGCTGAGTTTGTTGTCAAGGCAGAATCGGACTGAAAGAGACCTCTCCTCTTCAATACTAGTCGGTAGTAGCTGAGATCAAAGCTTTTTCTGCTACCTGGATCCATCTCGATGATGGTGGTGTTGTCGTTGAGGCTCTTACATTTGTTGGCCTTTAGGTTAGCTGCGTACTCGCTGTCCAGAGCTGGATCTTGTTTGACTGTTGTCGAGAAGTTGTAGAGGCGAGTATTCATGGAAGAACAATGCGAGACACCGATCGTGTGAGCCCCTAAAACGAAAACAAACACAGGAACGTGTGAGCCCGGCCGTACCGAGACTACTTAGCTATTTGGTTATTTCCGGTTATTGAAACTTACCGGAGAGTAGGACAAGGTCTTTGAGATTGAGGCCTTGGTTAGCGAAACGCCGTTGTAACGTGGTGAAGTTACTAGTTGGCGCGGGAATGTTGTTCGTAGCCTCATTCGAATTTGAGATCCTACCGTCTCTTCTTCCGGTAGGAACACTCCACCAAGGACCTCCCTGTACAAAAAAAAAAATTATAGTTATAACTTCACGATTGTTTAACTTACAAAGTGAGGTACATTTTTTTTTTGAAGTGTTTACTTACGGTGGCAACAACTGCGTCTCTAGCGGTCAAAGCGATGATATCAGCGCAGGATACAGTCTTAGGACACTCTGCTTCAAGAATAGTCTTTATTCTCTCTACGAAACCGAATCCTCTAAGTGTTAGATTTGGTTGTGCATCTTTCTCTGCGTTCCCAGACGTTGAATTTATCAACACCGATCCATCACATCCCTTCATTGTTGTTCAAAATCAATGTTAAAAATATTCAGTAATCTCAAATATTCTCCTCAATCTCAAATTTTAGTACTATCAAATTACCAATTTTTATATTTGATTTTCATCATTTTTGTTAAGCTATTGAACTTGATGTGTGTGGATATTTATTTATATATGTACATAGGAAAATACAAAACATACATAAAGAAATGAAACTAGATTGAATAAATACCCTGACGAAGCAATCATGGAAGTGCATTCTGATGAGAGGAGCTGCAAGAGAAGGACCATTATGGATATGCTTTTCAATATGATCCGAAATTATTTTCTCTGCTTTTGGACAGCTTTTGGCGTAGAAATTCATCTGAAGCTGAGCATCGGATGATACAAACATTCCCATAAGAAACATCGCTGCAAAGACAGCCATGACATGTAATAGCTTCATCGTCTTTGTTGAGTAGCTTCCTCGATCTTGTTTCTCAATACTCTATGGTTTTGTGTCACTGAAGAGAGACAAGGTATAGAGCAATAATGGAAGGTCTATTTATAATAGGAGATCATTATATGGTAATTAAAGTAAATAACTTGTTGCTCAAAAGAAAAGTAAATAACTTCTGTAAAGATGAACTAACCGACACAATTATGTAAAAAGGCAAACTATAACATAATTTTATGTTTTATATAAATAAAATAAAAAGCTAAAATAAACAGAAAAAAAATCCATATACTCCATGTATATTTTTTTTTTGACTTTTAACTAAGTTGTTAATACATGTTGACAAAAAAACAAAACTAAGTGGTTAACATCGAAATATTATTCCATAAAAACAAAAGATTGAAAATCTGAAGTGATAACCATAATTTATCCCTTTATTTAAAATCTAGTTTTTTGGTAGACGGGAGAGAGATCTCAAAATAAATAAATTAAATTTTTATTTTACTTACAGACCTAAAGATATACAAGATGGTTTTTCTTTTTTTTTTTCTGCCAACTATAGAGAGTTTATTTGTATAGGAAAGAATCAAAGAAATTAAAAAGATATGTCATTCATATGAGAGAGCGAGAGTCCATCATCCATATGTCAATCACTAGAAACATCAGGACTTAAAAAATCAAAATCACATGCGAATAGTGTACTTACTAAAGAATACTATTGTATAACTTAGCATATTATTTCTTTTTCTTTAAAAATACAACAACTGCTTTTCACACGCACGATCAAGGTATCATATACATGATATAATTGTGTGTCGCTTTTGCGGTCCAGTGATTTATATCGTTAAACAATCTTTGTTGAAAAACGGTAAAGTTGTTTAGGTCACTGTTCACACAATGACACAGCTGAAAATATTACCGATGTTTTAGGAAAAAAATTGTCATTCGACTTAATATGAGATCATCTGCAGTGGGTTGTTGAATCACAAAAGGAAGAAATAGACGATGCTGTATAGTGTTCTGTTATTAGTATTTTCTATTTTCCTTTTTACCATAGTTGTTCATTTGTTTGTAATAAATTTTTAGAAATAAATTATTTTTATTTTACTTATGTCATTTTTCATAAATAGATATTTTTTCATTTGATTTGGATATAAACAAAATAATTTTATATGATTTATCAGTAGCTTTCAACAAAATTTTAGTTTTGTTTAAAAGCGGTTTAAATGAAACAAATATCAGTAATACTTTTTAGCACTTAAACTCTACTAATTTTCAATAAATAGATAATAATACATGATGTTAAATTTTTGTTAAACAAAACCATTATAACATATAAAGGTAAAGCTAATTTTGAATTATTAGGAAAGAAAATAATGTGTAATATTAAAAATCTAAGAGGTTAGATGTTGAATTTGTAAACAGATGAATTTGTTTACAAATGAATGATATATGGTGTTTTATACATCATTGTATATATGTTTTCTAATTGGTTTTCAAGTCTTTATCGAGTCTTTCTAGTCATTTTTGAGTCATTACAGGTTTAGAGTTGCACTGGATGAGATATAGACCGGTAGGAGTAAAAGAGGCAGAAAACAGTGTAGTTTGGTGATTTTCACGCAGAACAGTCATCGAACAGTCTGGTGACTGTTCCAAGTGCTTGTTCCGCGGCAGAGATTTTTAAGAAAACTACAAGTCATTACGGAATTTGCCCTAATTATCCCAATTTTCTTTCTGGCCGCCATCAACATCCATATATCTTCTTTTTCATATTTTCTATTGTATTCTACGTTACTTTTGAGAGAGAAACCAAACTCAATAGCTTTACATATTGTGATTTTGAGACTTTGTAAAGGGAGAAAGCTCCATCTCTCTCACCACAGAGAAGATTATCTTGAACCCTCTCTTTGTTTCTGTTATTATTATGCAGTATTATTCAGTATTGATGCTTGTGTTTTCTTGTGACATGGCTGAGTAGTCTGCTAGATTGTCTAGGGTTCTAACGTGTTGATTTCGTGAGCTAAACATAGATAAGTGAATCGATTAATTGTCTTCATTCATAACTGTTCTTACTGCTTTCATTAAACTGGTCGCTTACTATTAGATCATAGGTTTAACTTGTTCATTAATCGTGTAATAGGTTGCTATATCTGTTTTGAATGAGCATTGCATTCCTAATCAGCGAAAGTAGATATTAGGGTGTTTTGTGAACCTATCAGACCTGATCTCTATTGCTTGCGATCACTTCTTACCTCAACGACAGTTAGACAGTGAGATCGATCACCATAGGGAGCAGTACCACGACAGTGGACTATTCTACTTGAGTGATCCGAGTTCTAGACCTGTTCTTATTAGCGCTTGAATAATTGTTTAGCTCACAAGTATTAGCATCCGATGAAGTAACCCTAGGCTGGCTTCTCTTTAAATTGAATTTACTTTTACATTTATTTTATTTGTTGCTTTGTCACGTTACCCTTAATCTCAAACTCCTATATTGTTTTAGCTAGATATTGATCATATAGAAATAAAGTGTAATAGTTGGTCTCTGTGGATTCGATCCTAAAGTGCTACATCGACATACCATTCAATTGTGGTAGTATGCACATTAGATTAATTGGTGTGCGTGTATACACGAATATCAATGAATTTGTAAACAGATGAATTTATAAATATAGTCTAAACAACACTTTATATTCGAAAACCTTGGAAATATTAAAAGCCAGATGAATTTACAGTTAACTACAAAGGACACACTGCTAAAAGATAGAATATATAAGACAAAGGAAAAGTAGTACATAAAATAAAGCAGAATATGCATAGTTCTAAATCAATATGATTTTAAATGATTTTAATAAGTTGTAAAGATTTAAATGATTTTTGTTAAACCACCCTAGAATATCACATATTACTATGAGATTTGGATTTTAATATTTTTAACTAATAAATTTCACCCAAACATCCTAAAATCATCTGAAAACCATAAAACTTCACAACTTAAAATATTTTCAATAACATTAGATTCCAGAGTACTTTATGAAATGTCAAGTTCAATAACAGTGGATTTTAAATGAGTTTTTAAAATTCATGTTTAAATAATACTGGATTTGCCACTTCAATACAAATCACCATAAACTCTTAGTTGAATATACATCCCCGAAAAGTGTTACTGATATTATTTTAATCTCTTAACTAGATTTTGTTCTGCGCTTCAAAAACACATAGTTTTCCGGTTAATAATAATGTTTGGAAATTACAAAATTACAAATTTTATCATATTGAAAAATGAATGATTTATTGTTTAAAATTATATAATTTATTCGAGGTGTTGTATTTACGATTTTATGTTACAAATCATCTTATATTTTACAAGAATTTTATTTGTTGAACTGGTGAGAGATAAGATTTACTTGACGGATTTTGGAATAATTTAATAGTATGGATTTGTAAGATTTTTAATAGTTTTAGAAATTTTTTCATACCCGACCTAGATCTGCGGTCGACCGGTAATATTGTGTGACTCGAATATAATCCAAATTTTATTTAGTTAAAACCCAATATGTAAAAAACGGATAAAACTCGATAAAAGTCTATAAACTCATCATTAACTTGTGATTTCTTACTGATTGACTCGATAAAACCCCATATGAATCTAATTATATTTTTAAAAAAGATCCAAACTTTTGATATACTTTTTAGTAGTACATAAATATGAATAAACTATTTGATTTGTGATTCTTTATTTTTTTGATAAAAAGTTTACTCTATCATTAACAAAACTGGTAACAGAAAAAACCATTTTTCTAAATTTAATATTATTTCATTATATCAGTGATAATCTATTATTAAATTGTCTAAATTATTTTATTTTTATGTTAATTTTTATTTTATAATAAATATCATTTACTTATCTATTTACCTTTTAGCCAAAGTCCTAATTTGGTAAAAGAAATTAAAGAATTTATTTTTCATGGCAAGTGTGATAGAATTAAAAATGAATATATAATTATTTTTGAAATGTTTTTTATAATGGTGCAAGGTTTATAATAGGTGTTATACTATATATATATATATATATATATATATATATATAATTTAATTATCACGGGTGTATATTTTAGAATTAGTATTTATGGGTGTATATTTTTGAACTGAAATAAGTTAACCAAATGTAGAATTAGTATTTACGGTTTATATTTGAATCTTATCACTAAAGTCGGTTGAATGAATATATTGTTATAGTAAACCAAATATATAACCGTTTTGGATTGAATATTGGTTTAATCTATGTTTAATATATTTTTATGCCTACAGTTCGACTCTAGTGAACCAAAATAATATAATTTATAATTCATTTGTTCTTGGCATTACCACAATCAAGTGTGGCTTCGTTGTTAACTAGGGATATAGTCCCGCACAAACGCAAGGTCGTGAATGTCTAAAAGAATTTTCGATTTGTATTCATGAATTTGACATCTAGTAACATTTTTTCCAAGAATATGTCAGACATAGACCATATATCCACTGAGATTCAACATCTGATACGCTGACTTATTGACATCCTCATTAGTTATCCATTAAATATGCAAACTGTGAAAATATAAAAAAAATAATAATCTATCTCAATTGAGAAACCCCACACAATAGTAAAACCCTTTATTAAACATAGAGCAATAATATGAAGTATGAGAACAGAAATATGCGAACTCCATGAGCTTGGAAAAACGAATCTTCATGAGCTCCTCTCAGATTTATGCGAACTCTCTCGGTCCGTCCAAAAAGCTGTGTTTCTTTTTCATTGGTTTTTCCTATAGTTATCAGCTGTGTAAACAATTTTGTTCGCCTCCTCCTTGAAATTACCAGTGTGTTCTAATTCAAATTTGAAGTATGAGAAATTAGTGAATCCCTCTATGGCGTACAGGTCTCAGCGGACAACTTCAGAAAGTAGAACAAAGAACATATAAAAGTAATATTAATCAAGTTTTCAGCAAAACTACGAAATTATATCAATTTAAAGAGTTTCAATGATATGTGATACTAAATAGAGCGGTTTAGAGTGTAATGGTTGATCATTGGAAGTGAGAGTTAAGCGATAAAGTGGGAGAACCCTAAGCCATATTCAGAGACAGTACAAAAGAATAGACGATTAGGAAGCTTTTTGGGTATGTCTGGTGCAACAGCCTCGCCTTTTAAAGGTTATATAGAAACTAAATGCCATAAACCGCGAGTTAATTTAAAATGACCCAACAATCATTAATTCGTTACATAATCACGTTCGAAAACTCACTGCCAAGGACCGTAAAATCACCGAAAATACGTAATTCGGACACCAACGATGACGATTTAAACTGACTCAGTTCAAAAACCGAAATTCTTAAAAACTTAATTTTTCACTCATTTCATCCTATAATCGAGTAGTATATTTAAATATTCATGAAGTTTTCATGAAATGACAAAAAAAACGAAGCAACTGATGTATAACTCTTGAGCTATCGGAGTCAATATTACAGAAAGTCAAAAGTCTAAAGAAGAAGACGACTTGTAAAAATCATAATTACTTTTAATTAAATTTAATCATAAAAAAATGTAAAGCACACATGTTCTCTATTCGAATCCGGGTCGTGAGTCTCTTTAATGATACATAAACCACTATACTAAATGATATTTAGCGATATTCATATGAATACATACTATGTTAAAACAAAAATATAAAAATGAGTCCCACAAACATTTATTAAAATCTGATGTGGACACTTTAAGAAGAGAGAAAAGTGTCTCATTATATATATATATATATATATATATATATATATATATATATATATATATGATTTTGGGTTACACCCCGACCACTTTAATTAGTAACCAAAGGTATTACTGGGTTGAATGCTGGTTTAGTTACACTCTCAGAAGAATTATTTTAACCAACAACCGCATGCTATAATTATGTTAGCCAACGGTTTCAAATATCGGACGATAGAAGATATGTCAAAATATTTTTCTTTTAGTAGAATAAATGAAAGGATCCAAACAATCTTGTTTATGTAGATTTATTAAAATTTATCTCTTTTAATAGTATTAACTAGATTTGTATCCGCGCAACCGCGTGGGTGTTTGTTTTCGATTCTAGTTATATATATATATATATATATATATATATATATATATATATATATATATATATATATATATATGCTATAGTAATCACATATATGAGATATGTAAATTTAATGTTTTTCAAACAAAAAAATATTAGAATATACTTGTTTTCATCAAATAGATCGTTTCAACTTTTACATGTATTTGTTTCTTTTTCTTTATTTTTTTATTTGTTATATTTGTATTTCATTATTAAATAAATAAATAGAAATAGAACTTGATAAAATATTATAATTTACAAAGATAATGTAATATTTCACAAAATAAGATAGTTAAAAAAACTAAACTGATAGCCTCATATATTAATATTAGTAAATAATTTAATTAAACATTTAATTTATATGTATATATTTATTTGGATCATTTATTTAATTTTAATCATATATTTAAATATTTCTTTAAATATTTCAGTTATAATAATTTATAGTTACATGTAGTAAAATATTTAAAACCATCACATATATTTATTTCTTCTTATTATATATTTATATTATTTTATTTATATTTAGTTATTAAACACATGAATGAGAAGTTATGACTTCTGTTTTAATATAATAGATTACAAACGCTGATGTTGTGATAAACAATCTAGTTACAAATAAATTGAGTTTTTCTCATTTATGGCTTCATGCACTATGAGCATAAATAAATATTTAAAATAATTTTATATTTAATGTAAAGTGAAAATTTTGTTATCTTTAGTTATATATTTAAAGCTATATTTCCAAAACTAATTTTTAAGAAAAAATTATTTCATCAATGAAATTTATTTATGTCAATAAAACAATAATCATCACACAATAACTATTCTAAAAAAAATATTCTATAACATTTAAATCCAAATAACTTCAGTCGATTAAAAATTGAATTAATCACCTTTATACCTTTGGTTCCAAGTATAAATTAAATGTTTATAAAATTTTAATCAAAATTTTCATAAATTATTTGGTAAAATAATTTTAATGAAATTAGATGAATATATATATATATATATATAATTATATAAATTACTTACTTATTTTACCATAAATTATTTTAATAAAAATATATTTATATTTATACTATTTTTATAATATTAATAATAATTATAAATATAGTTTATGTTTATGATATGTAGCCAAATTCTGTTACTATCTTTTAGCTATCTTATTTTAAGAATATTGCCAATTTTTTTAAAAAAATATCATTAAATTTATACATGACATCATTTTGACTAAGCTATGTCATCAAAAATTAATACTTTTATCATTAAATTTATACATGTGCATCATTTTGGGATACAACACAAAAATATAGAGCATTTTCTTCAATGGTATATTATTTTGAGAAAAAAAATTAAGGAAAAAAATATTGTCCTCTTAAATTTGAAGGAACTTTATTTACGACCTCATCTTTACTATTGAAAACTTTGTTTATAAAATCTTTAAATTTTTTATATATTTTTATCTTTTACCGAAAAGATTACATATTTGTTTAATACTTTATTCAAATTAATTATATTTTCAATATTATAATTACGAGATCATATAAATCATTGTATGTTATGTACGAAATAAAGATTTTGTTAACTTGAAAATCATAACTGGGTAAAATTTGTAAATTTTTAAAATGCATAGCGTTATCAGAATTAATAATAAGATATCAATAACAAATAAAAGAGTTATATTCTATTTTAATAAAGAAAATAAAGGGAACTATTGGAGTAAAAACTCAAGTCCACTTTGAATTTACATCATTTTGAAGAAAACTTTGATAACAATCATGTAAAATGTCCAAGAAGAAAAACGATCGGATCAGAATATTTTTAGTACAGTTAAAAAAAGAACATGTTTTAATATCATTTATTATTTAAGTTTCCTTTTTTGAAAAATATATTTAAATTTCCAAAGACACCTTTTATCTTGATTAAAGCAACAAAATAATTGTTAAAAGACAAGAAATTATGATAAGAAGGAACAATGAAAAAGAAAGATACCAACGCATAGTCACCTAAAACCCACTACACAAATAAGTCTACGAATCAATATTTGTTTATCCAAACATAAAGGTATAATAATAATAAAAAATAAAGGTATAATAAAGATGAATTATAGCAAACATATAAGAGAAATAATAACACACATAAATATATGACACATGGAAAATTAGGTATTAATATATATGTTTTGTTCTCTTTCGCACCTCCCTGAGATGCCATTACGAAGCTTTCATGCAAATTTTAGCTATAGATCGAACTTTTCTTTTAAATCAAAGTTATACATAATATTCGTGCAGATGGGGAATAACCTCGATATAAACTACCCCAATGATTTCAAAAAGTATAAATATTTAAGTATTAATATGTATAACGTATGTACAAACCATTTAGTAAAAGAAAAACGTATATAGAAACCATCTATATCATGCGGCAAAAGTTGAGGAAATCCGATTTGGATATGGATTACACAGTTTCATTTTCGTTAAAGTCACATTTTGATGTCCACCTTGTCTTCTACGGTCAGAGATGAAAAATAAGCTTTTAAGGAATGACAACCCACTCTACTAAGGGTTAGTTAAATTATCCAGATGAAATTAAAAATATATTTATAATTTAATTATTTCTGAAATTTCAGTTGAGAACATGATTATATTTGGAAAGAGTATAAGAACGAACATATAAGCCTCCTATATTTTTTTTAAGAAAAGGAGAATTCCGTTTTTTTTTCTGTGAACAAGAGAAATCAGTTCTTATGTATTTTCATGTTATATTGCCAAAACAAAATTGCCTAAACGACCTTGCCGTTAGTCTTATTTATTGTCTTGTATTTTGACATATTTAAAATATACTATTCTTAGAAAATAAGTTGGTCACTTTTAACTTTTATTACAGTTTTTATTAAACTAACTATCAAATTGATAAATAATGTAAAATTTTTTTTCGCATTTTCCTTAAATAAAAGCTACGAAATTACCTAATATGATTAACGTATATATGAAAAATCATGATTATGAATAATAAATATGTGATAGCAATTTTTGTATCTCAGTTCTCTTTGTTTAATTTTATATTATTGAATATTAAACAATCACGTTAACTATATAATAAAAACATTTAAATCTTTCTTATATGTTATATTTTTAATTTTTTAAAACATCTATAAATTATAAGAAATTTGAAGATTCCACTTTGAAAGTTTTGTAATCAATAGCTTAATTTTTTTTGTTATAATTAATTACAAATGATCATAAACTTGTATTAATATGAATTTTTATCTAATAAATATTCAAATTAAATAATATATATATATATATATATATATATATATATATATATACAAATGATTTAAAGCAAAAAAAAATTGACTGCATCAATTTAATCGTCCAATTGAAACTTTTCAAAACTATGTGGAAGACTACAGTTTAAGTAATTTGATTTTGGAAATAATAAGATGCTGGTTCTAAAATCATTAAAATTGTTCTCAGTCATTAAATACTTGAATCACTTGAACTATAATTAACTGAATCATTTATTGCAACAGATGCTTCTTATTTTTTAGTCTTTCTTTTTGATTTTGTTGCATTATTTTAACAGTAATTAATTGAAGTAAAAATTATAAATTTGATAGACAGCAATCAGTTGAAATTCTTTACAATTGTTTTTATCTTTAAACAAACATAGTTGTGTTCAATCAAAGATATATTAATTTGATGAACACTAAATATGGAAGAATAAAAAAACTTATTTTTCATGCTTCTGTTTTGTTTTCTATTTTTATTTTCAAAATTTAGAGCTTTGATATTAATTTTAGATTTGATTATATATTAGATGACAGGAGCATTTTTTTTGTTCTTTTATTTAAATATATAATATTTTTAAATAAATGGCTTTTTGACAACATGGCTCTAAAATATATATATAATATATAATATAAACTAAATAATTATTGTTTTGGTATATAAAACTAAATAAACTGAAACCGATGGTATATAAACCAAATCGAACCGACGTAAATATGGATTTAGAATAGTATTTATATTTTACTAACCGAAATATCAGAAAAAAACGAACCGAACCGAAACCAACCCGATATCCTGATTGAACACCCCTAATCCAAATGAAATCGAACTATTGCTTCATTTTTTAAAACATAATAAAAATAACAATTTCATTCCGCGCAATGCGCAGATCTTATCCCAGTGAAACAAATATAAGGTAAAAATATATTTATAATATAATCATTTCTGAAACTTCAGTTGAGAACATGGTTATATTTGGAAAAGAGTATAAGAACATATAAGCCTCCTATATTTTTTTTTAAGAAAAGGAGAATTCTGTTTTTTTTTTCTGTGAACAAGAGAAATCAGTTCTTATGCATTTTCATGTTACATTGCCAAAACAAAATTGCCTAAACGACCTTGCCCTTAGTCTTATTTGTTGTCTTGTATTTGACATTGCCAAATTCATTTGAAATTTGAAAATTTTAGAAATACAAAAACTAAAGGAACATACTGAAACGGTTTGTAGTGAATTGCAATCAAAATGTGATTCGTACACAAGAAACAGTAAACAACAAACTATGACTGTTTGGTACTCGTTTTGAGACGAATTATTTTTAGACAGAAATGTTTTTTTTTTGTTGATAAAAAGACTGATAATAATTTATTGGAACAGAAAACCCCGTTTTGCAGTAGTTTCAGAAAATTTTGAAAACAAATATCTATAAATATTTATAATACTAATATATGAAATAATGAGTGTTTAATACTTGGGTATTATAAATCCTTATAACAAGTAAGAAAATGTTATAATGTTCGAAAACAATTAAAATAATTCTCAAACTTTGAGTTACCTAATTATTATTTAATAATTATTTTATATTTTATTATTTCTGTAAACTGCTCTAAAATTTTGGGAGGGGCGCTATAAAGCAACATATACTTAACATGTGCATTTTGTTGTTTAGGGCTTATATATTTTGATTGATCAAAGAAATTCAATGGGTGGTGGAGAAATTTGACCTAATATAATACCAAACAAAGCTTCCATATCTTCTCATTCTCGTGGCAGATAGTTGTTGGCAGTGGCAGGTCTCCTTTATAGACTACCAAAATAGGCTAATTCAATTCCATTCAACATGGTATATTGTATATTTAGTTAAAACTTTGTAAAACTCCATCTCCTTAACTAAGAATTAAGAAACCCATTAACACCGGAAAAGGGAATGTATATAAACTTCGACAAAAATTGCCGCCAACCAAATCAAAATTGTTAAGTTTAACTTGCAGATAATTACATAATGTACCTTTTTTGTCACGAACAGAATACCTTATTAAAATAAAAATTTATATACCAAACACTATGACACACCATCTATGTAAATAACTAAACTACATATAAAAAGATTTTCTAGATTTTATTCTTGTTCTACAAAGATGAATTTTCTATATTTCAATGTACTTTTGTATATTTTTAAGAAACATTAATTATGAATATTTTAATTGATTAAATTTCATTGGTGGAAAATTATAGAAAATAAAAAGTAAATATTTATTATATTTTTAATAAACGTGAAAACTCAAGAAAATCTTACTTTCGGGAACGGATGTAGTATGTACAATATAAATAATTTACTCTCAGAATTAAAATATAATTTTATTTTGCATAAGATTCTAAGCACAATAAATTCAGAGCAAACCAACTCGAATTATGATTTTATTCTGAATAAAAATTTACTCCATCTGTTTAATAATAAGTGTCATTCTATCTGTTTTTTTGTTACACAAAAAGTGTCACTTTACAATTCCAATGCAAATTATATTTTCTTTCAACTGAAAATTAATTACAAACTGCATTAATTTTATAAATAATTTTATTTATCTCAAATACTATTGGTAAAAAAAGTGTAAGTAATAACAATGTACATATTTTTTTAACAATTTTCATAATCTGTGTGAAAAATGTCGAATTGACACTTATTCAAAAAAAAAGGAATATTATCTAGGAATGAAAATCTTGTGTGTGTGTGTGTCCGGTCTTGGTACCAGCTTCGGCTTTTGGTTTACATAAATGTGGATGTTTGCTTTTAGCTTCTAAGGCGAGATCGATAATTCTATTGGATGAATTTGAACATAAATGAAATTTGTGTCTTTTCAAGTTTAAAGTTTGGTTTTGGTTTCAGAGCTTACGGGTTTGTACTGCTTTTTGGCTCAGGGGTCATCCGGCTTAGTTTCCAATTTATTTTAGTTAAGTTTCGTTTTGTTGATTAAACTATCTTTGTTTATTCCCTGTGGTTGTGTGTAATGAGCTATGTTGTACATTATTTTTGTGCACCAAAGTTTTCATTACTAAATTTAGACGATTACAAGAGTAGTAGCAACATAGTACAAACCAAGGTATGCAAGCTGATAAACTAAAATTACGACATATTGTTCAAGAGAATATAAGGATAGAAACACAAATTTAAGAAAGTTTGATAGAGCATTATGCAAGATGTAGAAATTGCCACATGCAATCAAATCTGAAAAAGGCTCAAACCACATTTCAAGTTCTTCAAATAACAAATAATTAGTCACAATGACAAGTGACGTATCAACGCCATCCATAACCTCTACTCTCATTTGAATGAGGATCATGTAACGCTCCGACCGTCCACAGCTAATGGGCCTCATCACGTTCCAGCGATCGATCCGTTAATTTTTCAAAGTCCTAAATCATTGTTTACTGACCCTGCAATCACCACATGACATTTCTCTGTGCTTTGGCTTCACTCGCACGCTATTGCGAATCACTTCCTGATATGTCATCATCATTCCACTACTTCAGTTCAAGCACGCTTAACTCCGAAGTTCTTTCAGGATGTGTTCTGGAAAAGGTAAGTCAATTTTGGTGGCATAAGTAACCAAATCGATTCTCTTAAGCCTTTCCATATATCATAACTCGGGATGTTACAATTCACCTTCTCTCAAAGAACGCAACATCTTCAATGCGCCCCAGACAGATCTCAAGACGCCTCCCATGTCAGAAATGAAATGGCTAACCAACTCTAATACCATTTGTACCGCCCCGACTGCTTACAACTAATGGGCTATCCACACCCGCTTTTTCAGCCCGTGGACCCCATTCCGTTCCAGCGATCGGTCCGTTAATTTTCTAAGGCCCGAAATCATTGTTTTACTAACCCTACAATCACCACATGACTTTTCTCCGTGCTTTGGTCTCACTCGCACGCTATCGCAAATCTCTTTCCGATAGGTCACTCATCCTTCTACTACTACAGTTCAAGCACGCTTGATTCGAAGTTTTTTTATGATCTACTCCGGAAAAGATAAGTCAACTTTAGTAACAGAGATAATCAAATCACTTCTCTTAAATATTTACATATATTACAACTCAGAATGTTATCACTGCATCTGCCGGCCCCAAATGGACCTTCAGGCAAGATAGCAAACGGTTTGGAAAAATCAATCTAAAGATGATTTGAAAAGGAATGGAACAATCCAAAACTGAACAGAATATTCGAATATTATCCTTGGAACTTTTAGAGAACGCGTTGCATACTTTCTTCTATATGACCAATGGTTTGTGTCTTTAAAAATAAAAATCATGAGTCTGTGTTTTGAGTAAAGATTTAATGGGTCCATTTTCTTAGCAAAAGAGTTAAACAAAAAGGTCCATTTTCAGTAGTGATTCACGAAAGTTAACGAAACGATCATTCACATAAAAACCCATGAAAATGTCTTAACAACTGTGCGATAACCCTTTTTCACGTGTGTTGGCGTGGAAATAATCTTTTACTTGCCGTGAGAGTCATGTGATACTTTTGATTCATTTCTTTTAATCGTTCACTATCTTTACTTTCGCATTTTAGATTATAAATTGTTCTTACATAAAAAAAAGTGCACAATTATTAGTCTAGCTAAGGGTACTAACTTCCCCACTAAGTATGAGAGACTATTTATGCGGTAGACTATTATAAAACTTAAAGTGCTCATAATTCCATATAATATAGGGGAATAATAAAGTAAGCTTTAGCTTCAGTTCCGACTGCTGAGCAGTACTTTAAAACAAAAAAAAAAAAAAAAACAGAATATGAATTGCTTCAAAACTAGACCTTTGAAGAATATTAATTGATCCACACAAAGGAGAATATTAACTGATCGGGTTTGGGTTATTATGCGGCCCACTTGCAATTAACTTTTTTTTTCTTTGACATGCCCACCTGCAATTACTCTCATGTTCCAATTTGCATTTATCAGTTAGACACTAAACTATTCCAAATTCTCTTATATATTAATCAGAAACATTATCACATTCAAATGTCACAATGAGAATAAAATTAAAAATTCTTAGACAAATAGATTGGTCCATCTTAATGTATATTATACATTTTATTAAACTATCATAAATAGTGTACAAAAGAATATTCTTGTATTTTCAATAACTAAAAGCTACGAAATTACCTAATATGATTAACATATATATGAAAATTAATGATTACGAATAATAATTATTTTTTAATAATTTTTGTATCTTAGTTTTTTTTGGTTAATTTTATATTATTAAAAGATATTAAACAATCACATTAACCATATAATAATAAATTATTTTTTATTTGTTATATTTTGAATTTTTAAAACTATAATTTACTAAAAATGTTAAATGTCTCAACTTAAAATTTTGTGATCAATGGTTTAACTTTTTGTAATAAAAAGATACAGACCATAAATCGTATGAAGATGAATTCTCATTTATAGACATTCATATTATATATTAATGTAGTTTAAAATTAAACTATATAACATATAAAAATACATAAATATGTTAATTTATAAATTTGTATTGAAAAAGTATTGAAACCTTAACATTTTTTTTTCTGGCACGAGAAACCTTAACATTTTAATTTTGAATTTTGCATTGAAAAAACCAGACATTAATTTTTTTTATATTTATCATATGAGTATGACTTCTCAATAATAAATATTTATATTAAAATATACTATATATATGTCCATGTCATTGAAATCCCTTATATACTCTTGTATATTCTTAAGTTATAAATATAATATACATAACACGGGATTCAGCAAATAAATGGTATCAGAGCCATCAAGTTTTGCTAATTATAAGTACTTAATTTCCAGTAATAATTTTCAGTTTTGTTTTGGGATAAACTTTTCAAAACTAAAGATAATATGCTTAAACTATACTTATTCTCTTGCGAAAACCAAACTATTAGAAGCTTGCCAAGTTCGTTGTCAACCTAGGTTCCAGGCTGTAAGTCCTAAAGGTAGTGAGTCCATTGGTAAGTCGTCGTTCCTTCGTTAAGAATCGGTTAGTTTGCGTTTAAGAATTATTAGAAAGTGGTTTAAATCAAAACATGCATCTTCTTCCTCATCTTAGAAAACAATTAATTCAAGAGAAATTATGTTAAAAATACAACATTTAATCAAGAAATATTTCATGATCAACTATCTCATATTAGTCCAGAAAATATATATTAAATAGGAAATTTTGATTTTAAAACAGCACACTCTATTAAAGAACATGAACAAACTATATTATTACCAAAAAGAAATTGAAGAAATTGAATTACTATCTTCTATGGCTTTAGAGAAGTATATAGAATAAAAAACTTGGGCTATTTGCATTTTTGACTCAAAACTTAAAGTCAAATACAAAACTAATCCTTGTTTTTTTGGAAATTATTTTTGATCTATTCACTCAAAAAGTTCACAATATTCACGAAAATACCACTGATTTTTTTTCCGAAAAATACATGTTTACTCTCACAACCTCATCATCTTCATGTATTTACAAGATTGCCACTATCATCAATAAACCAACAACCATGAACAACAAATTTGAAGCTCATAATGCTTCAAAATCGTTAAGTCACTCATTCTTTCTTCATTCTTATCAACTAAAAAAACTTCTTTTTCACTTTCTCTTAATATTAATCCATAAAAAACCAAAGATTTTGATTATAAAATTTGTATGGTTCATTGAGCCATTGAAACTTACGATTCTTGGTGGGTCACTTTTGTTTGAGATTTTGGATGCTTGGAGAAGACTTATGTGTGCTAAACAAGTAATTTCAGTTATGCAATTGACCTTTAAAATGTGTTGTTGGACGGCTTACATGTAAGTCGTCGGACTTTCTTTGTTAAAAATAAAATTAAGACGACTTTTGTGGAAGTCGTCTAAGATAAATATGTTAGTTTTGCGTTTGACCGGTTTGTGTCAGAAATTTGACCTTTTCCAAACGACTTGCATGGAAATCGTCTAATAGAAAACTAAAAAAAAACAATATTTTCTAATAACTAGATGACTTCCACAGAAGTCGTTTCAGGTTAGTTTTGCTGTTGAAATATAAAAAAAGGTTTTTTATTCTAGAAGACTAACCCGGAAGTCGTCCGGTCGACGACTTACACGAAAGTCGTCCATGATTTAATTCCGAGATTCTGGTCAAACCTTGGTTATCATGGATGACTTCCGTGTAAATCGTCGACCAGACGACTTCCGTGTTAGTCATCTAGATTTTTTTCTTTTGATATTTCAACTGCAAAACTAACCTGAAACAACTTCCGTGGAAGTCGTCTATTTATAATAAAATACTGATTTTTTCGTTTTCCATGGGAGTCGTCTTGATAAAATCAAATTTCTGATACAAACCGGTCAAATGTAAAACTAACATATTTATCATAGACAACTTATATGAAGTCGTGAAGGTCGTCTTGAATTTTATTTTAACAAAGAATAACTTCCAGGGAAGTCTGCTAATGAGACGACTTCTATGGAATTTGTCTTTGTAAAAATTTAATAGCAAAAATGACCTAAATGGCGACCTCTCTGGACGTCGTCCAGAAGACTTCCGCAGATATCGTCTGCGTGAATGTTTAATAAACTTGTATTTTCTCTAAAACTATAAAGACTTTTTAACATTTTCTTATTAATTCATGTATATTAGACAATATTAGGGGCAGTGAATGATTATAACTTATTGATGATATTTACGAAGTTACCAACATTCATGTTAATTAAAGTGTCTAGCTAATGAGAGAAGACTTCCACGGATGTCTTCTACGCTAGTTTTTAGATCTTCTGTGGAAGTCTTGTATTTTTAATAGTGTTAAGCAACTTCAAGATATGTAAAACTTATATTTTCAACACAAATTGTAAAAAAAATGTGATATGCTTTGACTAGTTACTATTGTTTGTTTTCATCTCTCAAGTATTATTGTTATAGACACCAATGATGATTATTGTTATGAGTTGGAAAAAAAGTTAAAATACTTTTTAAAACGTTGTATCAATATAAAGCTACCAACATTCTTTATTAAGATGAGAAGAAGATCATTGGACTTTATTATTGCATACGGGAGATCCAAAGATAAGGAAAATCTATTGAAGTCAATTACTTCATTGATTTGTAAATATGTAAAAACATTATTAGCACATATATTACATCTTGGGAAATATTATTACTGATTATACATGCAAATCACAACTAAATGAGTACATATGCAAATCACAAAACAGACCACAAACAAAACTATTATAGTTCATTCATTTACAAAGACAAGCTTGGAATCCACTTGATATAGAAGAAAACTTCGTCAGAAGACTCCCAGGAAGCCCAAACGACTTTCAGGAAATCTAGACGACTTCCACGAAGTCCAGTTTTCCAAATCCAGATCTGAAAAACCTGCATATCCAAAAACGTTCAAATGGCTTAAAAATAGAGAAATGGGTGGAAAATTAAACAAATCTACCTTTATAGAACACATAAAAATACATATCTAAAATCAATAGATCTACCTTTAAATGAGTAGAAGATGAGAACCATGTGATGAAAAATCTAGAAAAAAAAAGATAAATTAGTGAGAAACATATGAGACAAAACTGAAAAATTCATATAAAGTTTGGTGTTTTCAAGCCAAAGAGATTAGAGTGGGTTTGGAGAGTTTTAGTTTGGGAAAAAAAGTAAGAACTTTATACAACATGAAATGACCAAATAAAGAAAAATCAGACATAAAAACTTACCAAAACGCTCAGATCTGCTATAAAAAGGAGAGACATGGGAGAAGACTCCGTTAGATGATTTCCAGGAAGTCCAAACGACTTCCAATTAAGTATTCCCAGAAATCCTCCAGATCAGAAAAACCTACATATCTAAATCCAGATCTGAAAGATATGCATATCCATAAACGTTCAAATGACTTAAAACAAAGAAAATAAGTGGAATATTAGATAAATATACCTTTATAAAATACACAAAAAACATTTCTAAAATTAGTAGATTTACCTTTAAATGAGTGGAATATGAACAATATGTGATAAAAGATCTGCAAAAACAAGATAAATTAATAAGAAAGACATGAGACAAAAACAATAAATTGATATAAAGCTTGGTGTTTATAAGTTCAAAAAGATTAGAGAGAGGTTGGAGAGTTTTAGAATGATGAAAATTACATTTTTGTTGCAGCTATTTGAGAGGAAGAAAGAGAATGTGTAAAATTTTCTTTATATAGAGAGACACAAAAATTCAATTTGGTTAGTTTAAATTATTTGAGCCGGAAAAAAATTCTTAAAATTTTAGGAGAAAATATTAGAACGACCTACATGTAAGTCACCTAGTTTAAATTATTCACCATACGACTTACAAATATGTCGTATGGACCCTAAACATAATTCTTAACTGAAATTAAGCAACTAAACACTTTATAAAATCAAACTAAACTTAAAAAATGTTTATTTTACACATAAATAAACATATATTGGTAAAAAATTATTTTTTCAAAAAAACATTTTAGATTTTCAGTTTTAGTTTAATTAAATATGCAAAATTTTATCTTTTTTGAATAGAATAATAGCGGGAAAATAATTTTTAAAATATTTTAGGCAGGAATATTTAGATGACTTAAATGTAAGTCGTCCAAATTTAATAATTCAACAGACGACTTAAAATTAAGTAGTCTAGACCCTAAACATAACCCCTAAACTAAATTAACTAACTAGACACTTTAAAATCAAATTAAACTTAAAAAGTGTTTACTATACACTGAAATAAGCACATATATGTAAAAATTACTTTTTCAAAGTCATTCAAGCTTTCCAAAATCTAACTCTTAACAATATATACAATACTACAGCATATGTTGTCAAACCCTAAAGCCAAAGAACAACATGATTATCTACTTTCACTCATCTATGTTGGAAACTATTCAATTTTGTTATATTTTAATTTACATCACTTAAAACTATTATTAATTACATGATTTTAACTGTTCACTTGTCATTTTTTTAAAAAAAAATTTTACAAATTATTTTTAAGATCAACTACGCCAGACGACTTTCAAAGAAGTCGTCTGGACGATTTTTAGAATCTCAGACGACTTACTAGGGTTATATTCGTAAAAAAGACTTATGTTTTTTGTTTAGCCACAAGGCGCTGGCTGTAATTTCACAAGGCTTTTATGTTGTTTTTCTATTTGATTCAAGTTTGGGTATATGTTTATGGTTAAAATCAAATTCTAGGTCATATTTGTTAATTTTTCCAAAAAACTTTAACAATATTCATTTCGGATTAATACAAATAGCAATGAAAACGTTGTCTAGGACAGGAATTGATTCTTTAATACTTATGTTATTAAGGGATAAAACCCTACTAAAATTTGAAGACTCATTATTAGGAGCTGTTCAAACAAACTTATGTAATGGAGCTGTATATTTTAATTCTGCTCCAAATTTTCAAGTAAAGTCTACATGATCCAACAATATTTAATACTTTAGTTTTAAACTTACACCTGCCTGAAATCAAATTTCAACAAGAAAGACATGGCTATTTACTATTGTAAAAAAATATTTTAAAAAAATCTACGTCAGAATTTAATCATAGATGTTTATTACAAGATGATAAAGGAGAAACAACAATATGTATATTAACTGTTCATAGTAAAGATACTCTCACGTCTACCTATACTCCTAAACAACTAAAATGTACAGAAATTATAATTCATGATCAGTGGAAGATTGATATTACCCAACCACCAAAAATGTTGAACAAAAAACTACTACAAGTATAACTGAACGAACATATAGTAGAATTTTACAAAAAAATTGGATCCGTTAGAGAACCATTCTCATTAAAAATTAGTTCATTTTACCCAAGATCATCCTTTTCTGATTACAGAACTGCGATAGCTAGTACTGAATCAGATGAAAGTGTAGAACAAAATTTAATTAGAAATCCAGAAAAAAAAAACTCCAATTAATTTTCAAGCACCTATTGCATAACATATTTCAAAATCGGAAGTAGGATCTAGTTTTCCCATTCTCCAACACCCTCAGATTTCAAATCTGTAAATGTTATTTCAAACATTTTTGAAATTAATAAACAATACCCTTAAAAGGAATTTTTACATCATAATAATAAAAATAAAAGACAATGGTATTTTAAAACATTTACTAAAGAGACAACTATTAGTTATCGAGAAATTGGTATAATCATATGAATAAAAAAAAAGTAATATTCCATTTTTACATAGTTTTAAACATATTCTCAAGAAAATGAAATAGACTACCCTTATAAAGATGAATCAATTTATACTAGTTTAGCTTTGTATGATACATGGCAAATGATTATGTAGAAAAAAACTAAATCAGTTGATCCACCTTTAAAATACATTTAGTTATATACACCCCAAATACAAGTGATAGCTACCCCATTTGAACTAGAGCAAATAAAGATGATAAAGACATAGTAAATATGGCAGACATAAAAAAATTTAGGAACAAGATAATTTTCAAAGTCAAATACTTCATATTATCTCATGTCAGATATATCACATAGATAAAAAAACTTCACAAGGATGTATATTATCTAATAACCAATTACCAAACCCTATCACATCCTTTTATCTCTATTTCAAAACCTCTTTTCATACCTTTAACTAAACCAGTTAAGTTTCCAGAAAATGAAAATTTAAAAACCATTTCTAGTAGACTAGAACAATTAGACAAGAATAAATGTATAAATAATATTGATGAAAGCAGTCGGGTCGAAACTGATGAAGAAATCGAAATCAATCGTATAAAGAGAAAATTTCAACCATCGAAAAAATATATAATCCTAGACACTCACCACATGAATTATTATTTGAAGAGCACCATATATTCTCAACTGCAAACTTTTACACAGGAGAAGGTATATATGAATGGAACATATATGGTAGATCAGAATGGAGATGATGAATTTATTTCAAGAAATAGGGATTGCTGGTTTAGCCTATAAAGCCAAATGCTTGTCGGACAAACAAGTATGTGTCCTCTTAGTCTCAGGATTCAATGGAGCCTTAAAATATTAGTGGGATAACGCATTAGACACTTTATCTCAGGACTCTATAATAAAGCATGTTGAAACTAGACAGGTAGAAGGAGAACATGAACTTTATATATGAAGAAGAACAAATCAAAAATGCTATAGAAGTATTATTACACACCAAAACCATGTATTTTGTACCGAAGAACTAACCAAAAAAAAACTAGTCCTAACAAATCTTAGATGCCCAATTCTAGGAGATTTTAAGTGGTATAAGAAATATTTATAACTAATATATTCCAAAGAAATGATTGTAATCACCCTTTTGGAAAGAATGATTTATATCTGGATTGCCTTCATTTTTCGCTGAAAAACTAATAAATACATTAAAAGATTTTTTTGGTGGTCAACTAATTACATGGAATTCTATAACCTATGATTAATTGTTCTCCTTTGTTAAAAAAGAAGGATTACAAATATGTCAAGATCATAAAAATAAACAGCAACTAGTAAATTTAAATTTGGTGAAACTATAGGTTCTTTTATGAGCAATATGGTTACCACCGTCTTACTCCACCACAGAGCTCAAAAATATTAAAACTTTACTTCCTCACAGTCATATAGCAAGAATAAAAAATGTTCAAAGAGGTTCTCTAACCCTTATTATATGAAAAATAAAACCCAAAAAAAACTCAATTAAAAAGGAAAAATCTTTTGCTGGAATTGCAAACGGCCTGGACGTTATGCAAAATGAAAAGAAAGATTAATGAAACCGTCCGTGATCAACAGGATATTAGGAAAAAACTAGAAAAATACTCTTTTTAGTATCAGAACTAAACTTTCCGTGTGCGCTTGGACACGGATGGAGGACAGCCTGTTGAGAACGTTCTTGTCCACTATCTGGATTAGCTATTTAGTGTTTTGGTGTTAATTGTCTTATTTAAAATCTCAACTGCAAAAATATCTAAGAGGAAAATAGATAAATAATGTTTTTAGTTTCCTTACAAACTTATCTAATGCAAAAAAAAACGGACTAATCCACTATTGTAGCCGTCATCTTTACAAATTTAAAGCATTCATTTGTTCAGACTTCAAATTAGTGAATGCTTCACCCTTTTGTATCTAAAGGTCATGGCCGGTCTTAGTTGAAGGGGACTAAGTTTGACGTATGTTGTCCCATTTGTATACCAAAGTAAGACGACATGTAATAACGTAAGCATACAAATATTGAATACTATCTATGTAACCACTAAGAGTGGACATCTTTAACATAATAACATGTATATGCAACATTTCTGTACTACATAACATTACTAAAACCATCTAATATTAATATTCGGTCGTTTTCAAATCTTTTTATTTGTTTTAATAGTCGAAAAGAAAAAAAAAATTATAAGAGATATTACAAACCATCGTCACATAAGATCTTAACCAACGAAATGGGTCAACTAATGATAGCCAAAGAATCATGAAAGATTCTCTTTACACTTGCGAACATTCAAGAGATATTCGTAGTGACGTCTTCAATGAACTTCAGAAGAGAAGCGTGTGAAGACCCACCTTCCATTAGAGCCACGTGGCTCTTCTCACTCACCTCCTTCACTCTATCCCTCACCTTATCCTGCTCCATCAAACACCGGATCCCCCTCTCTATCTCCTCCGCCGTCATTAACTCCGACTCCTCCGCCATCATATCGGCCCGGAAAGAGTTCCGGACTTCCACTGCTAACCCTAGCTCTTCCACCAACTGAAACGCGTTAAGCTGTTGCTCAGCATAAAGAGGCCACGTGGCCATCGGTACACCGAACCAGAGACTCTCAAGTGTTGAGTTCCATCCACAGTGCGACACAAATCCTCTGACCGCAGGGTTTGCTAGTATTGCGTTCTGTGGAGCCCAGCCGATAATCTTACCAATCTTGGCTGTCCGGTCTAAGAACCCCTCCGGGAGGATCTCTTCAAGGTTTGTAAACTCTCCGGGATGTCCCATCGTTCCCTTAGGCGGAGCACGGCGAAGAGACCAAAGGAAACGGTGACCACTTCGCTCTAGGGCTATTGCTATCTCCTTTGCTTGGTCCTCACGGAACCCTCCCATGCTTCCAAAACAGAGGAACACAACAGACTCACGAGGCTGCTGGTCCAACCAGTTTATGATCACTGTCTGCTTGTCGTCCGCTGAATCCGGACCGTTGGTTTTGAGATTCAAAACCGGTCCAACCGGGTACACCGTAGGAAGAGTATCGTGGCCAGAGAAAAACTTCATAGCATGAGGCTCCAGCTCAGCAAAAGAATTTACCAAAATACCCTTGGTTTCTCTGAATCTTCTCACTTGGCCAAACACAACCGGTAACCACTCCTTGCTTAACATCACAGATGGGAAACACTTAAGCGGTAAAGGGAAAGACAAACACGGAACCTCCAACTCGGTTATGTCCGAATCCTTCAAGTCGCTGACGTCATAGTTCTCGACATCGTAAAGATGCTGAACGTGCAATTGTATCCCTAGAAACGTGGCGTTGGAGGTGTAAAACAGGTAACTCGGTACATTAAACTTGTTGGCCACATCAATCATCTCCGTGCAGAACATGTCCACCACGAATCCAGCAAGCCGTGACGGCGGCGAGTCGGGTTGGGCTGGGCCGGTGATGAGTTTCTCAACCGTGGCCTTCACCTGTGGCTTGAAGCTGTTGATGTAGGTGAGGAAATTAAGCTTAGGGCCATCGGAGTTTGGTTCATCGGCGACGGAGAGAACGTTGTAGTGGAGGCGGTCTTCAGATGCGGTGGAGAGAGAAGCGATGTAGGAGCTAGAGCTTCCGCTGCTGAATCCTTGCATTTGAGGGATGATAAGGATGGTGACGGAGATACGGTCATCACGGTCGACAAGAAGCTTAGCAACCTCCACTAGTGGTCTGATGTGGCCGTCACCAGGTGATGGTATGAAAATCAGCTCAAGTTTCATTTCTAATGTAAAGAGTGGCTAAGTTCGTTCTGCTTTTGAAGCCCTTAACGACGAAGCGTTATATAACAAAGTATGTGTCTGTCATGCATACAAATACAAGTAGTGGTGCAATACTAGTCTTTAATGTTTTTTTTTGTTAATAATTGAGCGTAAATGCTCGGTCAAATTAGTATTCGACGCATTGAAGTGGTTTTTATTTCTATCCACAAAAGAAAAGTTTTTTTTTTTTGCTAAAGTATCTTTTTTTTGTCAACGTTTGATAAAGTATCTTTATTGGTAAAACTCTTAAAAGAAGTAATTCAATAATTTAATTATTAGATGTTACTATAATTAATGTAATTAAATTTATTTTTAAAGGTTTAAAATTTATTAATTAACTCATGCATTTTGGATTTAGTTGTGATAGTTATGATATAAAATGGCTCATTAAATACCTTCATCGTATGAATAATCCAGATATTCGACCAAAAAACAATAATATTGGCCTAAAGGTGTGTATACGTTTCTCCACGGCGACGGCGCGTGACCCAGTAGGGAACCTTCTCTGGTGCAGATCTACCTTCCCTAGTTACGGTGAGCTAAACGGAGAAGAGACGTGAAGACGGTGAAAATGGTCCTAACCCCGGTTCTCGGGGAAGGCACGTCGCGAAGATTCCAACTCGTCGGAGTAGTCAACCATGGGAAGGAGCTTCGCAGTCGGTACGTGGTGGCGTCCTACTTCCCAGCGCTGGTGGAAGCATCTCTGTCTCGCCGGCGGTACGGACCCACGCCATTGAGCGCTATGCTTGCTGATCCGGTTGCGTTTTGGTTTGCTGTCGTCAAGGCTCGATTTTTCTTTTCAATACGGATGAGTTCCGTCGCTCTGGCTAAGAGGTGATACACTAAAGCCTGATGACACTTGGTCCAGTCCGGATTGCGCCGGTCGGTGATGATGCTTTGGTCCAAACGCTGAACTCGCATCTTTTGGCGACCAATGCTTGTTTTCAAAATGATTAATCCTGATTAGAACTTGTTTGTCATGGGCAATAATGTTTTTCACTTTCTGTGGTCAATTTATGTGTGGTTAAGAGACGGTTTCTCTCGAGTCGTGAGAGGAACTCGTTTTATTGGGTGAAAAATACACTGATGAATTAGATTTGGTAGTTTAGAATCCATTCCAGCTTCGGCTCCCGTGTTTCTAGGGTGTACTAAATCTCATCGGTTGTATGTTGGGTTTAAAATCTTTCGAGGTTGTAATCCTGTATTCACATTTGGTTAATGAAAAGTTGTTGTTGAGTCAAAAAAAAAGGTGTGTATACGTTTCTAGATGTACAGTATAACCTCTATAAATTAATAATCTATAAATTAATATCTTTATAAATTAATATAATTTCATAGTCCTAAATTAAGTTTTTGGTTTAATTAGTATCTCGATAAATTAATATCTCTATAAATTAATAAAAAATTACAATCCCAACGTTATTAATTTATAGAGGTTTCACTGTAAATGGAATTCGGACGACGACTAGACAAGTCTTTGGGTCAATTAAAACTTATTCATGAGTAGGCAAATAACATGAGAGTAGTGTTATTAAAACTCAAAATCTGACTCTTGAGAAAAAAAAAATCTGACTCTGAGTGTAATATTTTAACATAGAAGGGTTTAATAAATTTGTTCACGGTTTTTATTGAAAGTTCGTCTCATTCTATTTTTTATTTTTCAGTTTAGTGGTGGTTAAACGATTACTTCAACAGAATTTTGCTTCTTATGCACTTATTGCAACTTAAGTGCATCATTAACGTTGTTACGTTTACGGATTTCCTGTATTTAACTTCTTGAGTTTTATTGGTTTTTTATTAGTTTTGCATTTTTATTCTTATGACATACTAATAGGCAATGTAGAATGTGTACCAGATTGTCTTTTGGTCCACACCACATGTCCAAGAAACGTACACTACTCTTCTGTTATATAATATCCCATTTCTTTTTCACGGTCTCTCTTGTTTATCATTTATTTGTGAAAATAGCAAAACCAATTTCACATTTCTCCAAAACTTTTATAATATTAATATATATCACCTAATTTTATAACTTAGATTTCCATTTTAGTTGTTGAAGTAAGCAACCGTAATCTTCTCTTTGTACAACTGTTTACAATGTGTCATTACATAAAGGCATGGTGTAGTTATTTCTTCTTCTTATTTTGTGTGGCACTGGCACAGATGTATTGTCGGCACTGAACTTAAAGAGTTAAAGGTGGGTTAAAACTTTTGTATGCAATGATGAATTAAAAGATCTTTTTTTAAGTTGTAGAAAATGACTTCCAAACAAGACCAAAAAGTATAGGACAACTAAGATATTTTTCTCTCCATCGTGCCTGTTATATCACGATGATGATATTTACTTAAAAGATTATTTAAGAGGTAAAACTACATTTAGTTGCTTAATGGATCATACAGGAGACGTTACCACCAAATAGAGAGAGTATCCGGGCAAAAGATCTTTGTTATTACTGTCAGACACTACTTAATCTTTTTTTGTAACTTAGACACTACTTAATCTTTTTTTTGTAACTTAGACACTACTTAATCTTTCTTCTTTAATTTAACACTTAACTTGAAGGTGAAGAGAGAAGCGAACGTAGGAGGAAGAGCTCCTGTTACTGAAGCCATCCAAAGAGAATGATGGTGCCAGAGGTAATGGTCACGGTCTAGGGTCTGACCGTATGAAGAGTACAGCTCAATTTACATACTTCCAAATGTTTAATTATTTTCAATTGATTTTAATAAAGTAAATGTGGTTTTTGATTTGAAACTATTCAACATTCACGCGATAAGTCTTTTTCTTACGCATACAAAACACGTATCGTATGGACATCCTCTGGTGTTTTTTCTTACTTTGGTTACAGGCCATATCATCACAGACTTCTCAGCCAAATTAATGGTCGATATTAGTTTGCTTTGCCTTGCTATGCTTTGCTAAAGTGGCTTCTGCTTTTGTCGACAAATGAAAAAGTTGTCTATGGCAGACATATCAGTTCCAGTAGCATTATGATTGACCAAAACACATTTAAGAAAACCGCACATGTAAGTAATTGGTTTTTTGCATATTATTTTAGTTTCACTAAATGTCAAGCATGGGATGACAATGGACAAGAAATCACTTATCGTAGACCGTTCTTTCTGACCACATGATGACCCGTCCAAGAAACGTATACTACTCTTCAGCTATATCGATTTTTCTTTTAACGTTTACTCCTCTTACGTGACCGTCTCTATCGTTTTATCATTTCAGCGTTACTTTATCAGTTATTTGTGTGAATATAGCAAAACTAAATCGTAAACCCATCTTTTTGTCCACATAATAGAGGCCGTCGTCCGATAAACGTATATTTATGCTATATCGATTTTTATTTTAAATTCTACTCATTCTTAGAGCATTTGAAAGTTCTAGATTTAGATATTTCATAAATAAAGAAAAATATATTATATTATATTAAATAAATCTCAAATGTTGATACTCTCATTTAAAATATTTCGTTTGAATATTATTAGTGGCGTTTTAAATATTTAAAATACATTTTTAATAAAATGACATATTTTCTCTATTGTGAGATATCAAAAGTAATTGACAATTTGATAATGGATATATTCTTGCTTGATGCTCTCCCCTTTAATCATTTTTAAAATATATTTTATGGTGAATATAGCGAAATTAGTTTCACAATGTTCCTTTTTTTGATTAAAAACTTATAATATCACTTGATTTTAAACTTAACATTTCATTTCGACGGGTGAAGGTTAGCGAAGAAAGCATGGTCTAGTAATTGGAGGTGGGTTCATGATGTTTTGTCAACATCCAAATTGGAGGTGGGTTCAAAATTAGGTATATACTTAAAAGATCTCTTCTTGGAGTCATAAACAGAATTTCTCACTTCCACGACGATTCAAATTACGAAACAACTCATACTTCTAACTTATCGAAAAGCATATGAGGATTGAAGTTATCTCTCCAGACTCACTGTCGCATCATTATGAGATTTTAGGCTTTGATAAACTGTAATTTTAGATTATTATGGAACATTTTAATAAAGAAATAAGGCGAAAATATCTTTGTAATAGCTAGTCACTTCTGAACTCCTGTGGAACATTTTCAACCACGTCCTGGACAAACTTCTTCAAAGCCGCGGTCGAGGATCCACCATCCATCAACGCCACGTGGAGCTTACCGCTCATCTCTTTCACCTTCTTCCGCATCTCGCTACCCTGCTCCATCACGCAGTTAATCCCACTCTCAATCTCCTTAGCCGTCACCATCTCCGGCTCCCCCAACATATTATCTCCCCGGTAATCCTTACGTATCTCCGCAGCCAAACCAAGCTCCTCCACCATCTCAAACGCGTTACACTGCTGCTCCGCATAGATAGGCCAAGCTGATGTCGGGACCCCGAACCAAAGACTCTCAAGAATCGAGTTCCATCCACAATGCGTCACGAACCCTCCTACCGCACGATGCTTAAGCACATCGACCTGTGGAGCCCAGCTAATGATCTTTCCAATCTCCGCCGTTCGTTCAAGAAACCCCTCGGGGAGAATCTCCTCCAAGTTCGTGAAATCTTCTGGAAAAGACGCTTTCGTCGTATCATCCGTTGATGCACGACGGACCGACCAGAGGAACCGGTGGCCAGTTTGCTCAAGAGCGATAGCAGTTTCTCTCGTTTGCTCCTCGCTGAAGCCTCCCATGCTCCCGAAACAGAGGAATACCACCGATCTTAGAGGTTGCTTATCTAACCAGCTTAAGATCTCTGTTCTCTTCTCGTCTTTAAAAGCGTTGCCATCAGTTTTGAGGTCCAAGATAGGTCCCACCGCGTAGACAGGAGGAGTAGAGTTACTGTCGGAAAAGAACTTCAATGCTTGAGGTTCCATCTCCGCTACAGAATTTACAAGAATACCCTTTGACTCTCCAAAAATCCTAGCTCGGCTCACAATGAAAGGAAACCATTCTTTGCTTAGCATAAAGGAAGGCAAACAGCTCGCCGGGAAAGGCCGAGTCAAGGTGGGAACGTCAAGCTCTACATCTGAGTTATTCAGCTCACTTACGTCGAGTTTCTCCTCATCATAAAGAGACTGAACGTGGAACTGTAGTCCAAGATACGAAGCGTTCGACGTGTAGAAGATATACGTCGGGAGGTGAAACTCTTTGGCGATGTCTGTCATGGACGTGCAGAACATGTCCACGACAATCCCAGCCACCTGCCGACGCCGGGAGAGTTCGGACACGGCGGTTCTGACTTGTGGTTTATAGCTGTTGATGTAAGATATGAAAGTGTGCTCGGTTGATTGGTCTCCGGGAGGGAGGAGGCAATAGCTGAGGCGGTTTTGGGACTCCGGGTAAGAGGAAGAAGCATGGTCGGAGAATCGTGGAGGGATGACGATGAGAGTGACGGATATGCGATCGTCGCTGTCTACGAGAAGCTTTGCTATTGACGTCGTTGATCGGAAGTGGCCGATGCCAGGGGAAGGTATGAACACGAGCTCGAGTTCCATGACGTCTACAATTTGTTGATATGATAAGTTTTGTGGCAATGAAATTTGTGGCTCTTATCGAATGTTTGTGTTTTGTAGAACTGAATAAAATGGCCCCATTTGGTACATAGGAATTTATTCTTTTTTTTGGTATAGGAATTTATTCAACTTGTCTTAATGTACTTTTGTTTAATTAGTGAATCTATGTTGTAAAGTTATTGTATTAATGATAATTTAAATAATACTTGAAACATTTTTGATATTATTAAATATTGAAGTAATAGTATTAATTGATACTAATAAATAATCTGAGCCTGAGATCAATATAACAACTATGGGAAAATCATACTCCCTCTGTTTTTATATGTAGGTAGTTTTAGCTAAAAAAATTTGTTTCATAATATATGATGTTTACATAATCCAAAGCAACTTTTACATTTATTATATATTGCATAACCAATCAAATAATCTATGCATTTTTGTTATTGGTTAAATTTATATAATAAATGCTCTCTTCTCAAAAGTAACAATTTTCTTAATATTATCACTTTTAACTAAAACTACTTATATATAAAAACAGAGGAAATACTAGAAACTAAAGAACCATGATTGTAATAAATGTTATAGTTCAGCCCTTTAAATAGGCTGTTTTGTTTTTTTTTTTGGTAAAATGTTAAGATTATATTACCAACTTTTCTGTTTTTGACAGAGACTACATAGAAGCACTAGTAGCAAAATTGCAGAAATGAAACTAAACAGAAGCTAAAAAAAAGAACTAAACACTCAAAAAAGAGAAAGCAAGAGAGTCCAAAATACCAGAGGACAACGAAGCAAGCTCAGACCAAGGAACCGGAGCATAGCAGGAGAAGTCGACGGTTGCCACGAGCCCAATAGGCCGTTTTGTTTCAAACTGTGTAGTTCTACATTATAGGATGCTCCATTTGCTTATACCGATTTTAGAAAATTAATGAACTGTACGAAATTCGATAGAAAAATAAATGTTTTTATTTAATTTGTCATAACGTGTGATGTTTGAAGTACACCTTTTGTTTTAGTATATGTAGATTCTGTTCCACTGATTTGGATTCCCGAATCCAGTTTTTGGTTGAGTTAGCGTAGTCATTGCTGACAAAAAAAGTTATTGAGTCAATGGTAAACTAAATATTTAAATATTGCAAACATTTAGGCCTAAAAACAAATATGGGAAATCATCAAATCTAGAAAAAATAATTACCAGAGTTAAAGAACAATAGTTGGTAATAAATGTTATTCTCCAGTCCGTATAACAGGCTGTTTTGTTAGAAGTATAGGCCTAAACGCTACGGCCCATACACAGAAGGCCCATATATGGTAAATCAGTGGGTGTGGCTATAGATTTACGGTCGAATCTCCAGATCCCGTCTGTTCCGACAAGTTGATCTTCTTCGTCGCCGTCGCTTGGTCGGCTTCGATTTGTCGGAAAAGTATTTTAAGAATACTAGGTTTCCATTTATCAGGTACGATGTAGAGCTAACTCTACTTATTCCTTTGGTTGTATGTACGATACGAATCCGAGTTCTGCCCAGTGATGTTGTCTCTCCGTTGACATTGATTATAAGTTGTTCGACGAAATGTCTTCCCTTGTTTGTCACCCATTGAACTTCTTGAAAATGTTTTCTTACATCACTGATTCACTGTCTAGATCAATTTCGCAATGTCGCATTGGAGACACAAAGTGTGGCGACATTTGAGCTCATCTCAGGGAGCTAGCTACTCAACTAAGCCTTCAAGAATCAACAAAACAATGCTCAACGACCTTAGAAGAATCCGGCCGATGATCCAAAGAAGAATCGAGAACCGAGCAAAAGATTACCCGATTCAAGACATTGTTCCTGTGGCTAAAGACATCCTCCAAGCCAGACAAAAACTACTCACTAACGTCACCGTGCTACTTAAAGCGTTTCCTGTCTTGAGATGCAAGTAAGCTTTTTAAAGACTATTTCTTCTGATCTGTTTGAATCAAGAGCTCTGTTTGATGAAAAAAGACTTAAAACTTTCAGATTCTGCTCAGAAGTGTTTGTTGGTAAAGAAGGACATTTGATTCAAACGTGCCGTAGTTATATACGGCGCGGCAACAACAGGCTACACGAATGGGTTCCAGGTTCAATAAACGATGTACTTGTCCCCGTCGAGTCCTTTCACTTAAACAACATGTCTCAAGGTGTTATCAGACACCAGCAGAGGTTTGATTACGACCGTGTTCCCGCCATCTTGGAGCTATGTTGTCAAGCAGGAGCCATCCATCCAGAAGAAATCTTGGAATATGCGAAAATTCACGATAACCCGCAGATCTCTGATGAAGACGTCAAGAGTATACCCACTGAAGATCTCAAATACGTTGGGGCAAACGCTCTAACGGCGTGGGAGAAAGTGAGAGCCGGTGTGAAGAAACTGTTGCTTGTTTATCCTTCGAAAGTTTGCAAACGGTGCAAAGAGGTTCACGTGGGACCGAGCGGTCACAAAGCTCGTCTGTGTGGTGTGTTCAAGTACGAGAGCTATCAGGGGACTCATTACTGGGAAAAGGCCGGTGTGAACGATTTGGTTCCTGAGAAAGTGGTGTGGCACCGGAGGCCTCAGGACCCGGTGGTTCTTGTGAATGAAGGGAGGAATTATTACGGACATGCCCCTGCTGTAGTGAGCCTATGTAGCCATGCTGGTGCACTTGTTAGCAACACTAGATATGCTTGCGAAATGAAGCCCCAAGGTTTATCTTATCCTCTTAGTATTCCAAATCAAGAAACGTAGAGAATAGTCTTGTGTGTATTTTAGCTGGAACCTGCTGATTCTTGTCTGGTTTTCTGGTTGGCTTTGCCAAACTAAACCATCTTTATACGTCGTATTTCTATTAAATAGTAGTCTATAGTATCGACTATCGACAAGTTTTTAACTCCACATGATATATTTGGCGTGTTGATGATGCCTTTGTCCAAGCACTGTTTATTTATTCGTAGCATAAGAGTTAAGAGTTAAGACTACTTAGATTATTCACCTGCAAAAGAACAAGTTGGTATCACAAAGCCCACACAAAACAAGACTTGCTTTTATCACAAGAACCACATAAGAATATTCTTCAAACTAATGGAGGAAGAAAATAACCTCACTATTGTAGGACCAACTTTATTTCAACCTTAATTAAGTAAGTAGTCTCGCTGTCCCAAAGACACTAAAACAAAATCAGACAGGAATTCTTTTCTTTTTTTTTTGTTTCAAGCCACAAGAAGAAGAAATAAGGAAATATGTTCTTATGGTGTTCAAAGGAAAAAGGAATTCTTCTCTTCTTTGTTTGTTTCGAAATCATGAAATTCCTTCTCAAAGTATCTCAGAAGTTGCTACCCCAATGAGGAGTTCTCAAAGTATCTCATCTTAATCAAATATTGTTTGAGATTTTCAAAATCATGAGAATTCCTTCTCAAAGGATCATAGCAACCCCAATGAGAGGTCGGTCCTCACAAGAGTTCTCAAAACATATAAAGTAAACCATTTTAATCAGATATTGTTTGGGATTTTCAAAATCATGAAAATTCCTACTCAAAGTATCTCATTGGAGTTGCTAGTGGCTGTAGGCTAATTCGATATCCGAAACTGTTTTAAGAACACATTTGATAACCCCGGAGTTTGTTCTTAGATGGTTTCCAACAACTTTCACCAATACATGAAAGTGAATAGAAAATGACAAAATGTGAAAGTGGAATGAATACTGCTCTTTTAAAGTAACAAGACCAGCTCTCGTATTTGCAAATATCAGAAACAGAGTTACAAGCTCAAGAAACCTAACGAAACACACATTTAATATTCGGTCTCAATTATTGCATATAATATGAATACATTGACATTCTCAAGAAATATTTTCGATCACGTCTTGAACAAACTTCCGCATAGCATGCGTCGAAGAACCACCATCCATTAACGCAACGTGGAGCTTCTCGCTCATCTCCATGACCCTCTTCCTCATCTCACCATCCTCTTCCATCACGCAGTTGATCCCTCTCTCAACCTCCTCAGCCGTCACCATCTCCGACTCCCCCAACAGATTATCTCTCCGGTAATCTTTACGTATCTTTTAGTATATCGGTTAAGGGTTCTGGAATGTCCGGTTTATTGTCTGTTTATTTAGAGTGTAAACCAGTTGGTTATTGCTGGTTAATGTAATTGCTCGTGTATATAGTTTCGGTTGTAACTAACTTTTTCATTAATGAAAATTTGAGCTTTTACATCAAGAACACTAAAATGGTATCAGAGCATTTTCCGCGAAAACTCTTTGATTGAGCTCATTTTCCATCGATTTCTCTCGATTTCTCGTCGTTTATCATCGTCATCTTCCTCGAATCGTTGATCGGCAGCTCGTTCTCCGGTGAATTCGATCTCGGAATCACCTTCTGAATCGTTCGAATCACTTCTTGAGCTTTGATCTTCTTTAATGGCGAAACAAGGACGAAAAGCGAGAGGGCGTACACCTATCTCACCAGATCGATCTCCGATCTCAACTCCCCGAGCTGCAACGAAAACTCCGACGATCCAACGAGCTCGATCTCCGGAGCTTCCGACGAAGAAGGAATCATACGATAATGTTCATAGTCCGTTCTTCCTCCATTCCGCTGATCATCCAGGTCTTTCTATCGTCACTCACACTCTAGACGGAACGAATTATAATAACTGGGCGATTGCGATGCGTATGAGTCTTGATGCGAAGAACAAACTCAGCTTTGTAGATGGATCTCTGCCTAGGCCAGATGTGGATGATAGTTTGTTTAAGATCTGGAGTAGATGTAACAGTATGGTGAAGTCTTGGTTGTTGAACATGGTGAACAAAGAAATCTATGATAGTATTCTTTACTATGAGGATGCAGTTGAGATGTGGAATGATTTGTATCTACGGTTTCGAGTGAGCAATCTTCCGAGGAAGTATCAGCTTGAGCAATCGATCATGACTCTAAAGCAGGAGACTCTGGATCTCTCGACTTACTACACCAAGAAGAAGACACTGTGGGAACAACTGGCTAACACCAGAACAACCACGGTAAAGAGGTGTAACTGTGATCATGTGAAGGAGTTGCTAGAAGAAGCTGAGACAAGCAGGATTATACAGTTCCTCATGGGACTCAACGAGAATTTTGCCAACATCCGAGGGCAGATATTGAACATGAAACCAAGGCCTAGCTTGACAGAGATATACAATATGCTTGATCAAGATGAGAGTCAACGTTCTGTGGGAAGCGTATCCAAGAACTACTCAAGTCCATCTGCTTTTCAAGTTCAAGTTGCTAATCCAGTCGAGCAGCCACAAACTCTCTTGGCTCAGTCAACCTCCCAAAAGCCTCGGTGCTCTCATTGTAACAAGATAGGACACATGGCTGACAAGTGTTACAAGCTGCATGGATATCCACCTGGTTACACTTCGAAGTGGAAGAAACCTCAGACTATTGGTGTTGCAAATCTTGCCCAAGTTACACCAGATATGAAGGTTGATCCAAATGAAGAAATGTCAAGGGACCAGATACAACATATGATTTCTTATCTGAGCTCCAAACTTCACGTCTCATCGGTTGAATCCATTCCTGACAAACCTTGCGCTTCGACTTCAAATTCTGTACCTATGATCTCACAGGTCACAGGTACCTTCCTTGATCTTTACTCTAAATCCTATTATGACATGCTGGTTTCCTCAGTTACAACAGAACGGGCTGTGTCTCTTAGAGCTTGGGTTTTAGATTCAGGAGCTACTCATCATGTATCCCATACTAGAGAACTTTATGTAGAATACCGTGCATTAGACAACACTTATGTTACCTTACCCAACGGTTATACCGTTCATATAGAGGGTATAGGTTTCATTCAATTAACTGATGCAATCTCTCTACATAATGTTCTTTACATCCCTGAGTTTAAATTCAACTTGATTAGCGTTAGTGTATTGACTAAAACTTTGAATTCTAAAGTTAGTTTCACTTCTGATCATTGGTTTATTCAGGAAATTACTCGGGAATTGATGATTGGTCAAGGTAGTCAAGTGGGAAACTTATATGTCATGGATTTCAATAAAAACAATCAGTCTGTTTGTTTGCAAGGTATGTCTACCACTTGTTCCTTTCCACCAGTTTGTTCGAGTTTTACAATTGATTCTAATACATGGCATAATAGATTGGGTCATCCGTCTGATTCAAAAATTGAAGTTCTTTCTGATTTGTTGTGTATCAAACCTTTACGAAATGAAAAACAAAATGTTCATGTTTGTCATATATGTCATCTTGCAAAACAGAAGCATTTACCTTTCAAATCAAGAAATAACATTTGTGAATCTCCGTTTGATCTTGTACACATTGATACATGGGGTCCTTTTTCAGTTCCTACTAGTGATGGTTTTAAATATTTTTTGACTATTGTTGATGATCACAGTAGGGCTACTTGGATTTATTTGATGAAACAAAAGTCTGATGTGTTACAAATTTTTCCCGGGTTTATTGCCATGATTGAGAATCAATATAAGAAGAAACTAAAAGCAGTTAGGTCTGATAATGCTCATGAACTGAAATTTACTGATCTTTTTCTTGAAAAAGGCATCATTGCATATCATTCTTGTCCTGAAACACCTCAACAAAACTCGGTTGTAGAGAGAAAGCATCAGCATATATTGAATGTAGCTAGGGCTCTCTTATTTCAGTCCAATGTACCTTTAGAGTTTTGGGGTGATTGTGTCATGACGGCTGTGTTTCTTATCAATAGGCTTCCCACTCCAGTCCTAGAAAATAAGTCACCCTATGAGAAACTTACTAGTAAAACCCCTGATTATCATTCGTTAAAGAGTTTTGGGTGTTTGTGCTATTGTTCTACATCTCCTAAAGGTAGAAATAAGTTTGAACCAAGGGCTAGAGCTTGCATTTTCTTTGGTTACCCTGCTGGTTACAAGGGATATAAGCTGCTAGATATAGAGACACATACCGTTTCTGTCTCGAGGCATGTCATTTTTCATGAGGATATTTTTCCTTTAGCATCGTCTTCTCTAAAAGACATGACTAAAGACTTCTTTCCTCATTTTTCATCACCTGCAAACCCTGATGACGTTCCTTTTGGAACTGAATCTCCTGATATGCATCATCATCAAGATGCATCATCTTCTGAGAATGTGGTTCCTTCTGAATTTACTTCTCGTAGACAAAAGAAAATTCCCAAACACCTGCAGGATTTTCATTGTTACAATACTACCTCCACTATACCCTTTCCTATGTCAAACTATATTTCTTATTCCCTATTATCTGAGCCTTTTCGTGCTTTTATTAATACTATCACAAAGGACTTTGTTCCAAGAACATATTCAGAGGCAAAGGGACACAAGATTTGGATTGATTCAATGGGACTGGAGATTGGGGCAATGATAAGAACTCATACATGGAGTATTACGACATTACCACCTAACAAGAAAGCCATTGGTTGTAAGTGGGTGAACACTATAAAATACAACGCTGATGGTACAGTGGAGAGACCTAAATCTAGACTAGTAGCGAAGGGGTTTACACAGCAAGAGGGATTGGATTATGAAGAAACGTTCTCTCCTGTGGCTAAACACACTTCTGTTCGTATGCTTCTTCTCTTGACAGCGAAGATGAATTGGTCTGTACATCAGTTGGATATATCCAACGCTTTCCTCAATGGAGATCTCACAGAGGAGATATACATGAAGATTCCACCAGGGTATGAGGAGATTACATGTGAGGTGCTTCCCAAGAATGCTGTGTGTCGACTACACAACTCCATATATGGGTTGAAACAAGCATCACGTCAATGGTTCCTCAAACTCTCCTCAACTCTCACTGGTATGGGATTCTCTAAATCACACTCTGATCATACACTGTTCATGCGATATAACGATGGTGCTATCATGGGTGTTTTGGTATACGTGGATGACATTTTGGTTGTGAGCAACAATGATGATTTGATCAAGAAGTTTATTGTAGAGCTGCAACGACATTTTAAACTTCGTGACCTCGGTACAGCCAAATATTTTTTGGGATTGGAGATTGCGAGATCATCTAAAGGGATTTCAGTGTGTCAAAGGAAGTATATTCTTGAGTTACTGGATACAACTGGTTTCCTTGGCTGCAAACCCTCTACAATACCGATGGATCCGAGTGTTAAGTTTTCTGCAGATGATGGTGAACCTTTACAGGATTCATCTTCTTACCGCAAATTGATTGGAAGGTTGATGTATCTACATACAACACGCCCTGATATCTCGTACGCTGTCAACACATTGTGTCAGTTCTCTCATGCTCCAACGACTGTACATCTAAATGCAGCTCATAAGGTTTTGAGATACTTGAAGGGTACAGTTGGTCAAGGGCTCTTCTACCCTGCTGATAACAAATTTGATCTTCGAGGTTTCTCTGATTCAGATTGGGCAGCATGTAAAGATACGAGACGATCAGTCAGTGGTATTTGTATGTTTGTGGGAGATTCTCTAGTGTCATGGAGGTCTAAGAAGCAGGACACAGTTTCTTGCAGCACGGCTGAAGCTGAGTTTCGTGCAATGGCGTTGGCAACTAAGGAAATGATATGGTTAGCTCGTTTGTTACTGGAGTTTCGAGTTCCTTTCAAGCCTCCAGCTTACCTCTACTGTGACAATACCTCTGCACTTCATATTGCCAACAACTCTGTCATTCATGAGCGCACGCAGTGGATTGAACTGGACTGTTACAAGACTCGTGAAGCAATAGAATGTGGGTTCTTGAAGACGATGTATGTGAAAACAGGTCATCAGCTAGCTGATACATTGACAAAGGCGTTACATCCAGCTCCTTTTAGAGACCTTATTAGCAAGATGGGAATGACTAACATCTTCATACCTCCATCTTGAGGGGGGCTTTTAGTATATCGGTTAAGGGCTCTGGAATGTCCGGTTTATTGTCTGTTTATTTAGAGTGTAAACCAGTTGGTTATTGCTGGTTAAATGTAATTGCTCGTGTATATAGTTTCGGTTGTAACTAACTTTTTCATTAATGAGAATTTGAGCTTTTACATCAAGAACACTAAAAGTATCTCAGCCGCTAAACCAACCTCTTCCACCATCCGAAACGCGTTAAACTGTTGCTCAGCATATATCGGCCATGCTGCCATAGGAACACCAAACCAAAGGCTCTCGAGAATCGAGTTCCATCCACAATGCGTCACGAATCCTCCTACAGCTGGATGCCCCAGCACCGCGACTTGTGGAGCCCATGTAATGATCTTTCCGATCTTCGCTGTCCGGTCAAGAAACCCTTCCGGAAGAACCTCGTCCAAGTTTGTGAACTCCCCTGGAGGAGAACCGGTCATAATCTTTTCCGCCGGAGCAGCGCGGCGGAGAGACCTGAGGAAGCGGTGGCCACTTCGCTCGATGGCCACGGCCATTTCTCTCGCTTGTTCCTCGCTGAAGCCTCCCTTGCTTCCGAAACAGAGGAACAACACGGATCTAGGAGGTTGCTCATATAGCCACCGCAAAATCTCCATCCTCTTCTCATTGCTGGAATCAGTTTTGAGGTCCAAAATGGGCCCTACCGCGTACAAGGGAGGAGTACCATTCCCGTCGGAAAAATACTTCAACGCCTGAGGTTCGATCTCCGCAACCGAATTTACCAAAATACCCTTTGTTCCCCTCAAAATCCTTGCTCGACGCAAAGGATTCGGAAACCATTCTTTACTCAACATCACAGAAGGCAAGCAAGTCGCCGGGAGACGCCGTGTCACACAAGGAACGTCTAACTCGGCGTGGGAGTCTCTCAACGTGGTGACATCAAAGTTTTCTTGGTCGTGAAGGTATTGAACATGGAACATTAGCCCGAGATACGAAGCGTTAGATGTGAAATACAGATACGCTGGGAGGCCAAACTCGTTCACGACATCTATCATCGGCGTGCAGAAAAACTCAACCACCACCCCGGCGAGCCGCCGCGGCGAGTCGGGTGCGTTGACACCTCGTGGGATAGTTTCGAGACGGCGTCTCTGACATGCGGTTTCTGGCTATCTATGTAGGACATGTATGTCTGATCCTGATCATGAGTCGATTGATCTGATCCGGCGTGGAGGTGGTAGTAGCGGAGACAGCTTTCGGACTCAGGGTAGACGGAGGAGTTGTACCGGAGGTGAAGCGCTCAGGAATCACAACGAGGGTGACGGATAGGCGTTCGTCGCTTTTGAGGAGGATATTTACCATCGCCGCCGTCGCTCTGACGTGGTTGACTCCTGACGAAGGGATGAAGACAAGTTCGATTTTCATGTCGTTGACTTTTACTAGTTTCTGCTGTCTGAATCAGTTTTGGTTTCTTATTTGTGCTTCTGTAAGGCTTCCGGTCTTTGCGATCATTTAATAGGCCCATTGGGTTAAGTTGCCTATTTTGTTAAAGTTTGAAAGCCCATTGAACGATTTTTATTCTAGTTGTTTTTGTCCACCATGAACTCGTTACTTCATAGCTCAAACTTTAGGTCGCTGGAAGGCTATCTTTTTCTCTATATTTTTTTTCTGTCAATTGGTTAATAAAAATAGAAGGGATAAAGCCCAATATTCTTACAAGATCTACGGCCTGCCAACACAAAGACTCGAGGCCCAAACCGAAAAAACAAAGCAGACTGGGCTTGAGCCCATTCCAAGCCTATCTACTCAAGAAATCCTAGACTCTCTTGGTCACTGTCTTATCCGCCTCAACGCAGCGGTGTTGCCGGATTCTGGATTGATTGTCATTGGAGGCAAGCCCACGGACGCAACAACGATGGTCCTCCCCCAAGATCTTCCATCGGACACACCTCATAAGAACTACCGACTGAAGCTGCATGTGTCCCCCGAGATCTTTTTCTCTATATTTATTCTAGTTTTTTTGTGCTCTATTTTTCATATTGCTAGTGGCAATTATAAGATATATTATCTTGAGCAGCCAACAGTTTTGACCCTCCAGAAAAAGAAAAGAAAAGGTAGCAACACAAAAAAGATTATTTAACAATTCCAAGCGATAGATGCATAAAATAACTGTCTATAAGAAAATCTAAATATAAAATTTCAAAGTAACTGAAATGTATTACTAATCTCGTGAAGTATTGATACATGTGTTGGCTTGAGGTTCCTCGGCTAAATCCGAAAGTGTTTATTGAGCTAATATCATTGGGAGAGTTCTAATCCTTAAAGCCCATCCTGTGGCACACCTTCCAATGTACAAGTTACAATATAAAATCTGTTATCATTATATAAGTCCATTTTCCCTTCAGAAAACAATTTATCTGTTTATAGTGACGTAGTCCCGCCGCGGCCGCAAGTAGCGTCCTGATTTCATCAACGACCGGCGTTAAGTAATTAAATCGCTCTAACATATTACTTCCTCCCATTTATAAGATATATATTGGTTTTGAGATGTAAGTTGATCTAAATGAATTGGGTATCTTATGCGAAAACGATTCATATAATTTGACTAAAACAGCCATCATTTTTTAGGAGGAATATGTGATAAACATCAAATTGAAAATATGTAAATAATTTATACTTGAGGATATGTTGTTATCTTCTTTTCTTTTTGCTAAAAACATGAGGCTATGCTTACTGCCAATTATTTTGATTTATAGAAACACATGGAGGTTATGGTCACTGCCAATTATTTTGATTTATAGAAACACATGAAAGAGCATTATCAGTTTTATGTATGTGTTTGAATTAATACAATAATTTTATATATACTAAACTAGAAACGCCCAAATTTCTTTTGTGATCAAAACATCATATTTATAAATTATAAACAAAACATTCCATTTGTTACAAATACTTGAGTCTAGTCTATAATATTAAAGCCGGATCATATTTTGAAAATTTTGGATTATATTTTTAAATTTTTATCATATTTACAAGATAGTACATTTTCTTCTTTTTAGAACTTCCTTATTTAATTAACTAATATTTAAAGAAGATATTTAATTTCTATAAACTATATAGTAAAAGCATTATAAAAAAATCAAATCATATATTTTTTTAAAATCATGTACTATTAAAATATATTAAAATTTGAATCATTTTAAAAACAAACACAGTATAATTTATATAGATTTTTATCGGGTTAACCAACTTAGACATGATTTAAGATATTTACAGATTTATATGAGATTTAAATATTGGATTTTAGTTAATTTGAACTATACTACAGACATATTACTGGATTACCGGTTCAGCCACAGATCTGGATGAATACAAAAATATTGCTAAAAACTATTAAAACCTCTGCACATATATATTATTAAATTAGTCTAAAATATATCAAATAAATATTATGTCTCGCCAATTCAACAAATTTAACTCTTATATAGCACATAAAAATATAAAAATGATGCTATGAGATAAGAATGGGTATACAAAATTTCAAATAAAAAATTGACAAATTGTAAAGAGGGGTTCAAAATCTAGTTTAACTTAGAGATTAATATTCCCGGTTTATATTTGTCTTTTCAATTTTCAATAACCCGTTCTATTAAGTCAAGTGAAGCTGTATAAATAGTAATTATTTTTATAAGCAAATACCAGAAAACGCCAACATCCAAATTGGAAAGATTGGATTGCCAAGTCGCATGCAATGTGCAAATCCATTCAAAGCAAGATAGGGTTTATCTTTTTTCCTAGGAAACATAACTATTTGTTTTGAAACTTTTTTCCCACGTTAAAGGTACAATTTAAAAAACTTTACCCATTTAAACAACATGTACCAGTATCGCAGCATTGACAAAGAAAAAGAACCCAAATAGCATTTAGAAGAGTTTAACCGAATGAGAACGTTTAGTTCATATCTTCAAACATCAATACTGTTAATTGAGACCTAGGAGCATGTATCAATCGCTAGTCCAAATAAAGCATGGATCTAAGATACTGAACTTACGGATTTCACAAAGATGTAATATAATGTGTTTACTTCGAAAAGGGAAGAGATTTCTCTGTTTCGATTTTGGAACTAGCTTAAAAATCACCACAAAAGAATTCAGTATTTTTCTACAAAAATAGTTTGTATGCTAATGACCGTATTGAATTTGATCTTCTAGTTCTTCTGTTAAGAAAAAAGGAAGACAGGGTAAAGTTGTATCGATTTGATGTTGCAATAGCTAATCATGTTCAGTAATTACGTAAGACAGCTGAAATGTATAATAACGGTTTACCAAAACTAATTAATGTTTTAGTAATTTACTTATTGCTATATAAGCCTATATTGATGTTGCTCATCTATCATGTCTTGGTAATGACTATGATCAATAGTTATATTATGGTAATACTGATCTACATTTTGCAAGTTTACTGATCAAACGTGTGAGGTTGGTAAGACGACACGTTTGAAACAATTGTGCATGTATAGAATTCTCTGGAAGACTAATATAACGTAAGAAGTTTTTGTTCTTCCTTAGTTAATTACACCCAGTTTGCCGACAGATCTACTCTTTCGGCTGAAGTTTGTGATTATTAGTTAACTGATTAGATCATATGGCAACAAGATCTCTCAGGCAATGCATACTTACATGGACCAGCACATAAATCTGGCTGTAAGCCTGTAACTGTATCATAAATCCTTGTGCAACTCTGGTTCGCACCAAACTATATACACCTCAGATTTGTTTTCTAGAATGAGATCGAAAGAAAGAGACGATAAAGGATGTCTAATGATAATTCGGTTCTGCCATAATTCACTCGTACGTGTCACAATTATTCAAGTTTGGAGAAAACAAAAATTTAGGCCAACTAGAGAAAGACATATACACCAGCTCAAGTAACCTTTTCAGTAAATAGATTTAAATACTTCATTTTAAAATATATATGTTTATATTTTCTCGGAAAATCGTAAGTTTTTAATTCAGAAACTAGTATATAAGGGGAAGAAAGGCAAGAAGAACAACACGCTTGAAGCTTCTCTAGTTTCGCAAGTCCTAAGAAAGCAAAATCATTTCCAATTAAAAGTTGAAGCCATGGCTGCATCTTTCTCTGTCCCCTCTATGGTATGCAACACTAAATCATCTCATCAATGTTTATGATACTTTTAGTTATTAAATTATGTAGGTTACAAATTTTTCTAAGTCCATAACTAGATTAAATTAATATGCGAATGATATATCAGATAATGGAAGAGGAAGGGAGATTCGAGGCGGAAGTTGCGGAAGTGCAGACTTGGTGGAGCTCAGAGAGGTTCAAGCTCACAAGGCGTCCTTACACGGCCCGTGACGTGGTGGCTCTACGTGGCCATCTCAAGCAAGGTTATGCTTCGAACGAGATGGCTAAGAAGCTATGGAGAACGCTCAAGAGCCATCAAGCTAACGGCACTGCGTCTCGCACGTTCGGTGCCTTGGACCCTGTTCAGGTGACCATGATGGCTAAACATTTGGACACCATTTATGTCTCTGGTTGGCAGTGCTCGTCTACTCACACCTCCACCAACGAGCCTGGTCCGGATCTTGCTGACTATCCATACGATACCGTTCCTAACAAGGTCGAACATCTCTTCTTCGCTCAGCAGTACCATGACAGGTAATTTTAGTTACTACTACATTATTGGACTGCATTTATATAATCAGAAATGAATTACAGTTATGTTATGGCTAATTGTATAACTTTTCATAATTGCTGGAACCTTGATATTGGCTTCCTGCTACGAAAACACGTTCTGACTAAAAATAGTGCGAACTTTTACTTTATTTTGGGTTAATGTAATGTGAAACTTTGGTCGCACATACCTCGTGACAAAAAATAGTCAAAGTAGTTATATATTATGGCTTTCGTCGGTGTCTCTTGTCATGAAATTGCTTCTTTCGAGAATTTACGTTGCCACGTCTTAAGATAATTGGATAGTCTGTCAAACTATAGTTTCTACACGTTCTAATTGAGGCCAAAATTGTAGTAAAATCTCCGAAATAAAATAATAGAATTCTTTTTCTTTTCGGCAAGCTTAAAATTAAACTTGGACCGATCCAACTATTTAGCCTCCAAAACTTTTGTTTAGATGCCATTTGCTAAGTCAATTATGGATAAAGTGAGGAGCTTTTCACAGTTAGGTTTGTAACGTTGCATGCAGCCGGTTTTAGTCCCAAAAAACGCTTTTTAACCATTAAAGATAATCATGGATCATTTGAGACATTTTAGTAATGTTTTATAACACTAGTATAGTAATTATCTAATTACAACATCAAATGGGTCTCTCGCAGAAAACAGAGGGAGGCGAGAATGAGCATGAGCCGAGAAGAAAGAGCAAAAACCCCGTTCGTGGACTACTTGAAGCCCATCATCGCAGACGGAGACACCGGTTTCGGTGGCACCACCGCCACCGTCAAACTCTGCAAGCTCTTCGTCGAGAGAGGCGCAGCTGGGGTCCACATCGAGGACCAGTCCTCCGTCACCAAGAAGTGTGGCCACATGGCCGGAAAAGTCCTCGTGGCTGTCAGTGAACACATCAACCGCCTTGTTGCGGCTCGGCTACAGTTCGATGTGATGGGCACAGAGACCGTTCTGGTCGCTAGAACGGATGCGGTGGCGGCCACTTTGATCCAGTCGAACATTGACTCGAGGGACCATCAGTTCATCCTCGGTGTCACTAACCCCAGCCTTAGAGGCAAGAGTTTGTCCTCGCTTCTTGCCGAGGGAATGGCTGTAGGCAAAAACGGTCCAGCGTTGCAAGCGATTGAGGATCAATGGCTTAGCTCAGCCCGTCTCATGACTTTCTCGGACGCTGTCGTGGAGGCTCTTAAGCGCATGAACCTAAGTGAGAATGAGAAGAGCCGGAGGGTGAACGAGTGGCTAAACCATGCAAGGTAATGGATTGGAATTTTAGTAGTAGATCCGAAAATATCATATATGTTTGGTTTAACTGTTGTAGACCTATAGTTTGGAACTCCTCATCAAAATTAAACATTTTAGCCAAACTAAGAATTTGGTTCTGTGTAGGTTCTTGTTATGAAAATCAAATAATGAAGCGGTAGTATTTAATCTGATATACATAATATTGTTAGATTTAAGCTTAACAAACGAAATAATTATTTTTGTGTGCTAGAGCACTGAAGTTTATTAGAAGTCTTGTTTTATTTCAGCACTAACTGTTAGGTTCTTTTCAAACAATATTCGTATCTAATGGGCAAATCTTATTCCTATTTATAAAGAAACTTTTCAATGTTTATGTTTATCAATAGCATTACAGTCTTACACTAGCTAATGCAAATTGAAATCCATTGGACTAATCAGGTATGAGAACTGCCTCTCAAACGAGCAAGGCCGAGAATTAGCAGCAAAACTCGGTGTGACTGATCTTTTCTGGGACTGGGACCTGCCCAGAACCAGAGAAGGATTCTATCGGTTCCAAGGCTCAGTCGCAGCAGCCGTTGTCCGTGGCTGGGCCTTTGCACAGATAGCTGATATCATATGGATGGAAACCGCAAGTCCTGACCTCAATGAATGCACCCAATTTGCAGAAGGAGTCAAGTCCAAGACACCAGAGGTAATGCTCGCCTACAACCTCTCCCCATCCTTCAACTGGGACGCTTCTGGTATGACGGATCAGCAGATGATGGAGTTCATTCCGCGGATCGCTAGGCTAGGTTATTGTTGGCAGTTCATAACCCTCGCGGGTTTCCATGCGGATGCTCTTGTGGTCGATACGTTTGCTAAGGATTACGCGAGGAGAGGAATGCTGGCTTATGTCGAGAGGATACAGAGAGAAGAGAGGAGCAATGGGGTTGACACATTGGCACATCAGAAATGGTCAGGGGCTAATTACTATGATCGTTATCTGAAGACCGTCCAAGGTGGAATCTCCTCCACTGCAGCCATGGGCAAAGGTAATATACTTTTTTTTTTAATTTGCACACACACTTAATAGTAAAGAAATTAGAGTTTGTGATGGGAAATAGTTATTTAGATGGCGTACGGAATTTACATGAAAACAAAAATTGAGAAATCAGTTTTTGGATTAGCACTTAGAGCTTTTTCAATCTCATTATTTTTGAATTTTAAAATATAGTTTAATGTAAAATGTTCTAACCATCTTTCATTTTTCACTCAATAATAGAATAAAAAATGGATATATTCTATAAATAAAATAACTCATCATCATTCTATTTTCAAGTCTAAGAAAAAAATTATTGAAGTAAAATTCAACTTTATTGTAAAGTTATTCTATTTTGAAATTGGAGATTGTTTTAAAATTTTCCACTTATTAGGATGAAAAAAAGAAAATTTCATGTCACCTTTTTTCTGCGAAAATATATTGTACCTCACATTTTTTATATCGACCACGGACCAACTATAATAGTTACGCTGTTGAAGATTCGTCCGGTTGGTCTAGACAAGTGATTCCTTTTTATTGGACTTATTAGATACTGACACATACATAGCATTATTTTATTTATTTTGCCCCTTAAAATGATGTTTTTCGGCACGCAGGTGTTACTGAGGAACAGTTCAAAGAGAGCTGGACGAGGCCGGGAGCTTCTGGAATGGGCGAAGGGACTAGCCTTGTGGTCGCTAAGTCAAGAATGTAAGACAGACGTTCATTGCGGCGGTGCGGCCAAGGCGGTTTGGCATCTTCGCAGAAGAAATTGGCAACCACACTATCTTTATTATATCTTGGGACACCCTAGTTCGAGAACAAAAGAAAAGACAATTAATAAATTATCTTTGTCATTGTGTTCGCTTTCTTAAACGTAATAATTGGGTTTGAAAAGTTTGGGCAGTATTTTATGGGTTTGCTTCATTGTATGGGTATTTGGAATTTGGTGTTTTCGGCTTTGATTACAGAATGATTCATGTTCTTATTAATATTGTTGTTCTGTTTTGCTGTCAAACTAGGTGAGGAATGTTTACATTTTGTTTGGTCAAACCTCATAGTCTAAATTACCACATTGTTGCCCAATACCCACCAATACTTTATTTGGATTTATTATGTTGTATATTTTTTTTTGTATTTTAAAATATATATTTAACTTTAACTAAATGGGTACCCGAAATATATCCAAGTCTGCAATGATTCTAAGGAATCCGAACAAAAAATAGAAATATTCAAATGTTACTTAAATCTTCAGTTCTAAAGGTTTTTATTTTGAATAGGTCTTAACCGAATCTAAATGGGTATCCGAACTTTAAAATTAAATTAAGTGATGTATGATCAACTTTGCAACCATATCGGAGTTTCTAGAGCATTTTGAGCATCTGTGAACTTATTTAATTCAGGGAACATAGAATATTGTTTTGTTGTAGAAGATGAAAATAAAAAAGGTTAAATATCGTAAATGAGATGGACGTTCAGATATTTTTTTTGGGTTTTTGTTTGGGTATATTCTTATTCTGGATTTTTGGGTCTAAAATTCCAGTTCCGTTCAGATATTTCTAAAATTTGGTTAGGATCCTTTTGGGTTCGGATTCGAATAACCCATTAAATTAGTTTAAAACTTTAAAAATTCACTATATATTTTAAATCTCTCGGAATCTCCACGAATATATTATATTACATATAAACTTGAAAAACTTGTGTCAAAATAGCTAAACTTAACATATAAATTGATTTGATTTAACTATTTGGATAAAGTAGAATAAATATTTTAAGTATCTTTGGTTCTTTGAATATACTTTTACTATTTTAGATATTTACTTTTGACTATTTGTATATATATTTTCAAGTTTTTGGATAAGCTAAAAGTATTGTATATTTTTTGAATGTTGTTAATATACATTAAATTTAAATTTAATACATATATATGTAGGTATATAAATCTATTTCAAATATATTTGAGTACCCAAAATATTTTGATTCATATCAGATTCGGTTTTGGCTTTTTAAATACCAAAATTTTGAACATGTTCAGATATATAACCAATTTTGGTTCAGATTCAATTTCCTTTTCTGGTGTAAATTCATTTCAGTTATTTGGATTCATATTTTTTTCACAACCCTAACTGTGGAATATAAAATTTAAAAGACCAAAATAAAAACGTCTCAATAATAGACATCAAACATCAATGTTCAAGATCGAATATTAATTATTTTGATATTCACTAAATAAAAATTTTGTATCAAAAAATTATCTATACTTTTAAATAGCGGATCAAAATCTAGTGTTACTTAAGTTTTCAGTTTTAAAGATTTTGATTTTGAATAAGTCTTAACCGAATTTAAATAGGTATCCGAGTTTTAGAATTAAATTAAGTGATGTATGATCAACTTTGCAACCATATCACGAGTTTCTAGAGCATTTTACATTGTTTTATTGTACAAGATGAAAACCAGAAAGGTTAAATATCGTAAATGATGCCCCTTTAACATGCAAAACTTTTCTTTTTTTTAATACAAAACTATAGTTAAAATTAAGAAAAAAAATATAATTAAATTTTTTTAAGGTTCGAATGGTAATTGGTAGAATAACTACGGTACAACTGCGGTGCAATTCTAATAGTAACAAAAATCTATTTATATATAATACAGTTCTTTCTCTCCAGAGCGCGACACGTCACCCACCACGTCAGAAACTCGAGTTACGACAGCGCAACACGTGTCCGGTGTGTTAACACATCGTTTCATTAACTTACTTCCACGATTTAAGTGGGTTTATGTTGTTAGGGCTCGATAATGTCAAAGATCCAACCCGTTATCGTGAAACAGTAAAATCATTCATCCGCGCCGTTTTAAAATTTTGGATTCGTCGCAATCTCGCAATCTTCGATCTCTCCGCCATCAGAGAGACTGAGATGCAGAGGTCGGCATAACGTTTCCGTTCATTGGGGTTCGGTAACGTCCTTTCGCCTTCTTTACCTCCATCAAAATGAGATAGCTTCCAGATCATTCACATTCATGTTCTTAACTACTTTAGCCACGATCTACACTTTAATGTGGGTTATAGGCGGTGTCTCTACGGGTATAAAATGTAAGCTTTGCTCCTCTCCAAAACATCTTCTATATCTTTCTTAGAATACATATTCTTTGTGGTTGCTACGAACCCAAGTTTAGCATGACTTTTTGGTTTTTTTTAAAGCATGACTTTGTTAGGTTCTTTTGTGAGGAACTCAATCAAAGAACCACTAATTAGGTTCCTTTGTGAGGAAAGACTACAATAGCTGCAGTGATTTGATGTCTTGGCTTAAAGTACGCACATAAGCTAGCTAAGGGAAGGTGGACTCTTCTAGTTCTTTAAGAAACCGATCAAGAAGCAGGGCAGGAATTAGCTTATTAAAGATGTCGGCTTCTGGCTACCACATAGTATCAAGGTAAAAATCAGATTCAAACTTTCTCTTACGCCATTCCAAAGAACTTTCTCTTGACACAAGACTATTCAAGATCCTAATGCTCAAATCCTTATAGTACTTAAGGTATCAATCCATTCCTAAGTGATTTCAAATCAAAGAGAATGCAAGTCCATACTAAATGTGCAATCAAGTTTTAAAAGTGATTATGAAATATAACTATTCTAGAAATGCAACAAATGATCAAGCTTTCTCAATATAAAGCAAGAGAACTCATGGGGATAGGCATTTGATTTTGGGTGATGTAGATCTAATCTAAGGGTGGCAACCTATCAATTAAACACTTTCCTTATGTCTATACACAATACTAAACAAGCTCTATCTCTAGATGAATGTTCTTTTGCTAAAGCAACTCAAGCATCTAATATCTTAGGTTGAATGTTACTAAAGCAAACATGAATAACAAGTCTAATAGCAATATTAACTCCTTTAACAACTAATCTCTTAGGTAAAGCAAGGTAAAAGCATTGAAGAGTTGGTTCAGGCATTTCATCATACACCTTGTGGGCAGGAAAAGCCTAAAGATCTATTTTGATATGATCAAGATCAAAATAACATTATGAACCCTCAACAAGCAATGAAACAAGTAAATCTAACACTAAACACCCTAGATCCTCACTAATCACCCTTAATCACCCTAGCCCATAAATCCTAGATTAGTCTACTCACTAATAAACATGAAAAACCTCAAAACCAATGATGATTCAAGGTTAAACATGATTACAGATCAAGATAATCACACAAACACAAAGAATAAAGATGAAAATAGATTAAAGATCCAATCTTTCTTAAAAGAGGTCTATGTGTTCTTAAGAGAAAAAAAGATAAGTCCCAAAGTGGGATTACAAGAGTATTTATACTTATGTTTAGGAAGGAAGAAACTTCAAGACAAATGACTAAAATGACCCTTGGAACAGTGAATTTTCGACCAAATAAAGACTCAGAGCCAGCTTGCACTTCACTGCACTTTGCTGCACTTGACTGCATTTGGCTGCGCTTTGCTGCATTTTGCTGCACTTGGCTGCATTTTGCTGCACTTGACTGCACTTGGCTGCTTTTGCCTCAAAACACTCAGTTACCTTCAAACTCATCAATAGTGCTCTCCAACACCTGATTCAGACTTATGTATGCAAAATGGAACCTAAAGATACTTACATCCTAATCTATAAGATCAAAATGTGCAAGAATGTATGGCTAAAAACATATAAATATGCAAGATATCAACTCCCCCACACTAGTCCTTTACTTGTCCTCAAGTAAACTTTCCAAAAACACAAGGAGAGATATAAATATGGGAGCATAACCAAAATAAACTCTTCTTAATTCTCATCTTAACAACCTTGCATAATCATATCAACTAGCAAGAGCAAAGACTTTATCCAACTCTAACTTCTCTAGGCCTATCTCAAATCCTTTGAACTCTAAACTCATCATCATGAATCTACAAACTCAAATCAGCCAACTATCACATTCATTAAGCATAATCAAAAGTCAATTCTTGCAAATGGTCAATTGGTCCAAGTCATTTGGTTTGGTGTGAAAAAGGCTTTAATGCAAAGTGAAGCAAGGAGTTCAAGATAATCTTTAGAGGGAGTTTACTCTCAAAACAAGTAGCTTTGACATTGCACATAGTATATCTAAGAAAGGGATCAACTCATGCATACAATGCTCAATCTCCATTGTCCTACCATTTTCCCAAATATATACAAACTAAGCTCTTATTCCCAATGTCAAACCCAACTCACATCACTCACCCAAAGACTTCCCAAAGTACTCAAATAAGCTTTTTCACTTAGACCTCTTTCTTTTTTGAAGTCTACAAGGGATTTTTACATTTCTAAACACTTCTTAGCTCTTACTAAACTTTGCTAGCCCCCTTTTATTCTTTTTTTTAGATTCATATGGGGGCCAAAACATTTACAAACTTGAGCTAGAACCTTTCTTTACTTATCCCTTAAGACATAACTTCTCTAGAGTTTTAAGAGTCTATTCTTTCCTTTCATAACCATTTCACATTCCAAAAGTCAAACTTTACAACACTCACCACCCTATCCTAGAAGCTAGATAATAGAGTGTCTAATCTAGCAAGAACGGAGACCAAGCATTGTCGTTTCCAATACTCTCAACATTATGCACATGTAAAGCTTTCCAAAAAGGCCTCACTCAGAAATCAATGATGGCTTGAAAGAAAGATAGGGTTTAGGGAATGGAGTACCACTTGAGTTTGTCAAAAAGTTTGGCAAAATAGGAGGGACAAATCAAGTGTGTATAGACATGAATCAGCACACAAAGGACCATATGCAAGAAGAATTAAGTTCATTCAGTTCAAATAATATTGTAGTTGACATCAAAGAGCAAGCATCAACAATAGATGAGTTTCAAGAAGAGTTTTCAAGGCTCAAAGTCTACAAGCTTTCTAAAGGATGCTCAAGCTACTTGTCATGATTACAAAGGTTATCAAATTGAGTACTTAGCATGAGCTCTTTACAAGGCTTGCTCCCAATGCATGAATGCAACCAATATGCTTCTAGACTCAATCTTAAAGAATGCAAGTGAATGCAACTACATGATTCTTTTTTGTAATTTTCGAAGTTTTCAATTATTTTTTTTTGTTTTTTCTATCCATAAATATATTTACAATGCAAATGCATGATACTCAAAATCATCAAAGCAAACAAGATTAAATACTTGGTACCTCCCCCACACTTAAATCACACAGTCTCTGTGTGAGAAATAGAGAAGGAGATACCGAAAATATGATAAAAACAATTGTATATACAAAGAAAGGTGAAGAAGTACCTCTAGTGATCATGGGAAGAGGCAATGTCTGGCTGCCTTCATTCATCCAAGGGTATTTATTCAGAAAACACTACTGATATGTACAAGGATAGGCATGAGAATTCCTCCCAAGTGAGCTTGTTTTAAGTCTCTAGCTTGACTTTCCTTCCTTTAGCTAGTGAGAAGGAGAGTCCTTTCCATCTTCAAGAGTGATGGTTAGGACGTGGGAGAGAAGCTCTTGAAGCTTGATTGGATCATCTTGGAGCTTAGGAGTGATGATGACTCTTGCACTTGAGAATGGCTTAGACCTTCCTTTGCACTTGATCTTGTACTCAATAGCTCCATCCTTGAGCTTCATTGGGTGGAGAGTGAGGGTGTGAGGATTCTTATCAAGAGGTGGAGGATGAGTTTCTTTCACTATCTTTTTCTTGCCATGAGAAGCTTTTGTGGCTCCACTCACCTCCTCCTTTTGAGCACTTTCCAAGTGCTCATCACACTTCTCCTTAGGGGATTCTTCACCAAGAGTCTCTTTCCCAATACCACTCAGCTCAGCCTTTGTCTTCTCAATGGAGGAATCTCCACAAGTTAATGTGCCACAATACTCAGCTTTCAATGGAGATTGGAGGGGATATGAGACAGCTTTGTTCACATGCATGAGGGTGACCTTCTTGTTAGAAAAGTCAATGCAAGCTCCAACTATTGTGAGAAAAGAATTGCCAAGGATCAAAGGAACTCTCTTCTCAGTTGCCATCTTCAAAACAGTGAGGTCAATAGGTATGGTGCATGCTCCAATCTTTAAAGGGTAATCCTTGATGATACCAATTGGGGTTGTAGAAGAGGAGTCCCCAAATTGGAGTGAAGATGTGTCTTGTTCCATGCTTGTAATCCCAAGACTCTTCATCATTTCAAATGAGATCACATTCACACTAGCACCAGAATCAACAAGAGCATCATCAAAAGAAAGCTTTCCAAGGGAGCAAGGCAATATGAACATCCCTTGGTGTCCTAGTTTAGGGAGGGACTTGGGTGGGATTGGTGGATCAAGCTTCATAATTGAGATGTTGAGAAGCTCTGCTACTTCTTCTTTGTGAGTGAGAATGTCCTGGATGAGAAGCATTTGGACATGAGCCTCACGCATACCCGAGATCTCTGGAAGCTTGACTCCAACATCGCTTAGATCTTTTCTGAATTTGGAGATCACCCTCTTCTGAGCTTTGGTGAGGACTCTTTGTGGAAAATGGAGTTTATCATAGGGTGACATCTTAACCTCAATGTCTTCTTGCTTCACCACTTTCAGCTTGTGGTTAGCTCTCCTCTCAACTGGTTTCTCAGCCCTGTGTTCCTCTCGCTGCACAACCTTTTCTTCAACCATCTTGTCAGCTTCCTGCACAATCTTGGCCTCAGTTTTTGCTACAACCTGTTCAATCTCAGTTCCAAACACCAATCTTTCAATCTCATCTACCTTTCTCTTGTAGGTGGCGACCTCAGAAGTGTCACTAGAGAGGAGAACATTGCAATGTTCCCTTGGGTTTGCCTCTGCTTTTTCTAATAGAGTTCCCATAGGCTGCTTGGAGGATTAAGGCATAGAAGCAACATGAGCCTCTAAAGTCTTGAACTGAGATGCAAGTTCTAAAAATTTGTTGTTGAGGTCTGAGTAGTTGGCATCAATCTTGGTGTGGATATTCTTGAACTCATACACCATTGTCTTCTCATTTCTTGCATGAAATTCTAAGAGTTTCTTGAACATGGAGTCTACACTTGAATCTGGAGTCTGAGCCTGAGAAGAACTGCCTTGAGCTTGAGTAGGCTGGTTGCTTTGATAACCACCTTGTTGGTTGTTGTAGAGGGGCTTGTGCTGGTAGTTGTTTTGGTATTGAAAGTTGGGTTCTTTCCTATACCAAGTTCCATTGTTGTTGATGAAGCACACCTCTTCATGTCCTTCCAAGCCGTCAATCTTCTTGATCTCAGCAACCTGCTTTTGTTACTATTCCCCAACTGATTTCATCTGATCCAGCTTAGCTTTGTTGGCTAGAAGGAGGTCCATCTTCTCTTCCAAAGACTTGAGCTCTTTCTTGGTCTGCTGATCATCACTTTTGTTGACTCTATCATGATCCTCACTGTATACTGAGTCACTCTTGGCCATGTTCTCTATCAGGTCCTCTGCATCTACCTCTGTCCTGCCCAAGAAGAAACCATTGCTGGCTGTATCAAGTCTGTTTCTGCACTGTGGTATAGCTCCTCTGTAGAAGGTAGTCAATAAGCTCTCTTTGGAGAAGCCATGGTGTGGGCATTGAGCTTGGTAGCCTTTGAACCTCTCCCATGCTTCACTGAAACTCTCTGAGTTCCTCTGCTGAAACCCAGAGATCTCATTCCTGATCTTAGCTGTCCTGGAGGTAGAGAAGAACTTGTCTAGAAAGGCTTCCTTACACTCATCCCAAGTAGTGATAGAGTCACTTGGGAAAGAATTCTCCCACCGTCTTGCCTTGTCTCCCAGAGAAAAAGGGAAGAGCCTGAGTTTCAAAGCATCTTCTGATACTCCATTGGTCCTGGACAAGCCACCGTAGCTATCAAACTTGTCCAAGTGATCAAAAGGATCTTCAGTAGCAAGACCATGATACTTATTGTTCTCAATGGTGTTGAGCAGTCCTGACTTGATCTCAAAGTTGTTGTTCTCCACATCAGGTGCTCTAATTCCCAACCTATGACCATTGATGTGAGGTTGATCATAGGCTCCAATTGCTCTAGTTTGGCGTGGAGGGTGTTGTGGCTGGCGCTGAGGTCTAAGGTTGGCAGCTCCTTGACCATTACCAGCTTGAGCAGCTTCATGTTGAGGTAGGTTCTCCATATCAAACCCCAATCTCTGCAAGTGAGTCTGTTGCTCTTCTTCTCTTCTCCTTCTTACTATCTCTCTCTCAAATGCAGCTATGTCTTCAACTCTTGGAACAAGACTTGATGAACCTCTGCTCCTCAAGTGCATACACCTGAAATGCAACCAAGCTTTGCAGGGAGAGAATCAATATCACAAATAGCAATAATAAAAAAAATATGACTTAATCTCAAGCAAATGACTAAATCTCAATGTCAAAATCAAACTAGGATTGGCAACGGCGCCAATTTGACACAAGACTATTCAAGGTCCTAATGCTCAAATCCTTATAGTACTTAAGGTATCAATCAATTCCTAGGTGATTTCAAATAAAGAGAATGCAAGTCCATGCTAAATCTAAGTGCATTCAAGTTTTAAAAGTGATTATGAAATATAACTATTCTAGAAATGCAACAAATGATCAAGCTTTCTCAATATAAAGCAAGAGGACTCATGGGGCTAGGCATTTGATTTTGGGTGATGTAGATCTAATCTAAGGGTGGCAAGCTATCAATTAAACACTTTTCTTATGCCTAGACACAATACTAAACAAGCTCTATCTCTAGATGAATGTTCTTTTGCTAAAGCAACTCAAGCATCTAATATCTTAGGTTGAATGTTACTAAAGCAAACATGAATAACAAGTCTAATAGCAATCTTAACTCCTTTAACAACTAATCTCTTAGGTAAAGCAAGGTAAAAACATTGAAGAGTTGGTTCAGGCATTTCATCATGCACCTTGTGGGCAGGAAATGCCTATAGATCTATTTTGATATGATCAAGATCAAAATAGCATTATGAACCCTCAACAAGCAAGGAAACAAGTAAATCTAACACTAAACACCCTAGATCCTCACTAATCACCCTAGCCCATAAATCCTAGATTAGTCTACTCACTAATAAACATGAAAAACCTCAAAACCAAGGATGATTCAAGGTTAAACATGATTACAGATCAAGATAATCACACAAACACAAAGAATAAAGATGGAAATAGATTAAAGATCCAATCTTTCTTAAAAAGGTCTATGTGTTCTTAAGAGAAAAAAAGATAAGTCTCAAAGTGGGATTACACGAGTATTTATACTTAGGTTTAGGAAGGAAGAAACATCAAGACAAATGACTAAAATGACCCTTGGAACAGTGAATTTTCGACCAAATAAAGACTCAGAGCCAGCTTGCACTTCACTGCACTTTGCTGCACTTGACTGCATTTGGCTGCGCTTTGCTGCACTTGGCTGCATTTTGCTGCACTTTCCTGCACTTTGCTGCACTTGGCTGCATTCTGCTGCACTTGACTGCACTTGGCTGCTTTTGCCTCAAAACACCCAATTACCTTCAAACTCATCAATAGTGCTCTCCAACACCTGATTCAGACTTATGTATGCAAAATGGAACCTAAAGATACTTACATCCTAATCTATAAGATCAAAATGTGCAAAAATGTATGGCTAAAAACATATAAACATGCAAGATATCACTACCACATAGTATCAAGGTAAAAATTAGATTCAAACTTTCTCTTACGCCATTCCAAAGAACTTTAAAACTCATCATAACGTTTTTTTTTCTCTGGTGATAGGATCATTATAAGAAGATTACCATAGTGAGGAAACTCAAATACATAGGTACCAAAAACCATAACTCTTTCTCCCCACTTTTCAACGATTTGGGTATTGTAAACTCCCGGAAAGATGCGAGTTGTGATCATGGATGGTACAATGGAAAAATCTGGTTCGACATAACAGAGCAGTGGTCTTGCGTGATGGTCCTGACCTGATCTTCTTTGTTTGTTGCAGAGGGTAACAGAGAAACAAAACAGTAATGTGGCTATTACTGTTGTCAAGGCTAAAGTCTTCAACGAACCAGCCCAGTTTTTAGGCCCTAAGGATAACTGAGGAGAAGAATGAGTTGCCGGAAACGCCACATCTTGACCGTGAAAACATGGACTGATTTTTCGATATTCTTCCGGCTACTAAAGAGATAACTAAGTGATCAGAAAAAGCATTGTTGAAGAACTTCCAAAACACATATTGTATGTTTTTTCCTTGAACGATAACATTTTGGAAAAAAAAAATGAAATAAATATCTGTTCTAGCGATTTCCGATATTTGTTAGCAAATATGCGATGTTTTATTAGTTTGTTTTACGTGTTTAGTTTTGACCCTTTTGTACCTGCGCCACATCATATGATTAGAAATGTATTTTTCTTGGTTTAAATGCTAAGATGTTTTTTTATCATTTTCTACTTTGTTTGCTAATACCATTAGTATTTGCGCATCAGTAGAAAATAATTGAAAAGATATACAGCCTAAATAGAATTAGCAAATTTATTCTTCCCAGCTTAAATTTTTTATCTAGGAGATATGTTTTGGTTGGTAAACATTGATTAAAAGCTATATTAATAAAAACATTTAGCTAAAATTTTATTTTAAATAAAGAAGAAATTCTAAGAAATAAAAATATATTTTTTAAAATATAGTAAGCTTCTCTTAGTATATAGTAAATTAGTTTCATATAAGATAGCCAATCATAAAAAGAAGATTATATTCAAAAATTAATAAGTAAATATTCTTTTAAAATATAACATGTTGTTTGGATAATAAAGTTTATTTCGCCTCTATACAAAATAATTTATATAATTCAGTAATATATTTATTTGAAAATAATAATAACTAATATAATGTTTGATAGTTAATAAATTTTATATTAAAGTAGTAGAAAATAGTATATATCCCATACACACGTTTAGCAAATGTAAATCTAAAACATAAACCATAAAATTATATAAAAAATAATACTTTAAATCACAAATACTCCCATCCCTACACATGCTATGTCTTGTTTCGAACTACCTGTAAGCCTTTGCAAACGAATCCAGTCAGTTCTCACAAGATTTTGGTGGGATTCAAAGGATGGAGAGAAAAAGATATACTGGGTTTCCTGGGATAAGCTAACATTACCTAAATGCTCGGGTGGCCTCGGATTCCGTGACATTCAAGCATACAACCAGGTACTCTTAGCTAAGATCTCATGGCGTCTCATTGCCAAACCTGGCTGCCTTCTCTCTCGCATTCTCCTGGGCAAATACTGTCACTCAACATCTTTCCTTAAAGTCGGGCCAATACCTTCTTCATCTCATGGATGGAGAGGTATTCTTTTGGGTAGAGGTGTATTGGTGATGGTAAGTGTATTGGTGATGGTGAAACCACAAGCATTTGGAGTGACTCCTAGATCAGTCCTGAGCAAAATCTGAGACCTATCGGACCAATTCCCTTTGAAGAACATGACTTCCTCGTAGCCGATCTCCTAACACGTGAGACAAAAGAGTGGAAGCAAGCAAAGATCTGCAACCTTTTCCCTGAACTATCATCTCACATCCTGAGATTGCGACCTAGCAAGTTCGGAGCAGCAGACTCTCTTACGTTTGGAACTATCACTCATCAGGGACCTACACCACCAAATCAGGTTACCTCTCACTCCAAGAAGCCAAGGTCCAATCGACACCGTCACTCTTGGATCGCACGATACCGGCTGATGATGGTTGGAACTGGAACAAACATATTTGGTCTCAGAAAATATCACCAAAATTAAAGATGTTCCTTTGGAAGATTGGGCACAATTCCTTACCAACAGGAGATAATCTCCAGCGACGAGGCATCCAAATCGCTCCAGTCTGCTATCGATGTGGAGAACCAGAGACAAATCTCCACCTTCTACTCTACTGCAATTTTGCATAAGAAGTCTGGTCCCTAGGGCCGTGGACGCAACCTTTCAATGCTCTGGGATGTACCTCTCTCAAATCAGCCATTATGACCACGCAAGCACTCAAACCCCTCCCTCCCCATGGCTTCACTGGTAATGCCTTCTCATGGTTCTGCTGGTTCCTCTGGACCTCACGCAATCAACTCATCTTCGAAAGGAGACGGTCGACAGCTCCAGAGATCGCTCTCAGAGCGATTACAGCGATAAGAGAGTGGGAGCAGGCACAACCTCAACCCTCGCCATCCTCGAGACCAGATTCTAATCCACTACCGAACCACAACACCTTCAATCAAGTACGATCATGTGTGATACATATGCAGCTTGGTCAAATGACTCTAGCAACAGAGGATTAGCGTGGATCTTCACCAACCAAGACGGATTGGAATTGACTAGGGGATCGCTCTTCCAAGAACACATCTCCTCTCCTTGCATGGCTGAAGCTCTAGCAATCAAACAAGCCCTTCTACATGCGATGAAACTCAACATCACCCACATCTGGCTTCTCATCGGAGCGTTATCTTCGGGACGGAGACCGACTGAACTCTACGGAGTGCTTTCCGACATCGTCGCAATTTCCTCTTCTCATTTTGTTTCTTGTTTGTTCTCTTTTGTTGGTAGAAGGTCCAATGGGCCTGCAGACTTACATGCCAAACCGCTCTTAAAAGCACTCCTCTTTATCTAATGAAATCTTTGTTGTTCAAATAAAAAATCACAAGTACTCCCTTTGTTTCGAATTAGATGTCGTTCTGGAGCAAAATTTTCGTTTCAAAATAAATGTCGTATTATGATTTCAATGCAAAATATATTGACTTTTTATTCTAATCTATTTTTCTATTGGTTGAAATATGGTTAGGTGTATTGATAATGATATTTTTATCTAGTGAATATACAGAATTAAATGTTTTATTAATATGTGTACTGAAGTATAGAACGACAAGTAAATTGAAACGAAGGGAGTAAAATATATCCCGTCCGTAAGACGAATCGGTCCTAGTATATATATGTGCAACTAATGGTTATCGTTCGAAGACTTAATCAAACTCGAAAAGAATTAACTGAATTTTTTTTTGTGGAACAGAATTAACTGAATATATAAGTTCATTTTAAGTAGAATTTAGTATTACATCTAATCATAACAAACTTGATTAGACGTTTCATCTAACAAGTCTCGGAATCAAACGAAAACATAAAAGTATTAAAACCAAAATTTATTCATATATGTATTTGTGATGGATGTTATTTTTGGTTTCAAATTATTTATATTCGTTTGGTAAGAAATAATTATTGGTGACTTGTGAGGACTTGATCGATCACCTAACACGATGTTTTGGCTATAATGGTTGCACGAAATATATATTTTAAGAAATCTGATTTTGACCTCAGTTTACTTTAAGCCAAATATATAGGCTGAAACTTTTATTGAAAGAAAGTCTATCATCTATCCCGGCCTGCATCCATCATTTCTCCAACCATCTTTAGGAATATATGTATACATATATGACTTATGATCATATGCGTAGACATTATATATGTGTATATATATATATATATATATATAGATATGTATATAATATATATTTGGATAATGTAGTTTGTTTCGATAAAAAAAGGATAATGTAGTTTGATCGTATACTAGTGTCAGTATATATTAAGTATACTATAAGTAGCTTGTTATGTTTGGAGCTCGGACGGCGAAGAGTTCATATAGTTGATATAGGTTTTGATTGAAAAGTATTGTTAGCGATAATGTAGTGGAATAAATATTTTTGAGCTGAATTACTCTATTTTCTAACCAATCGAGTGAATCATCTTCTTCCTATTTCCTCTGAACACGTTTGGAAGACAGTTAAACACGCATATAGCTTTTCTCTGACAAAAACAAGCTCCAAACATAACAAGCTATATGCGTGTTTAACAGTTAAACACACATATATCAACTATATGAACTCTTCGCCGTCCGAGCTCCAAACATAACAAGCTACTTATAGTATAGGTTTTGATTGAAAAGTATTGTTAGCGATAATGTAGTGGAATAAATATTTTTGAGCTGAATTACTCTATTTTCTAACCAATCGAGTGAAAATCATCTTCTTCCTATTTCCTCTGAACACGTTTGGAAGACAGTTAAACACGCATATAGCTTTTCTCTGACAAAAACAAGAGTAAATACATCCCCCCCCCCCCTCCCCCCCCCCTCCCCTCTTCCTTTTCTACTTTTTTTGGTCGCTGTTCTACTTTTAATTTTACTCTTATTTCCACTTTTATGTTTTCCACCTACTTACTCTAAACTTTCGAGGCTGACGTGATTAAAAATGGTAAGGGCATGTCCTTCAATATATCATTTGCTTTTTGCAGATGACAATATTTTCGTCTGTAAAGCGCAGAAAGAGGAATGTGAGACTATTTTGGTAATTTTCAAAGAATCTAAAAAGGTTTCGGGACAGCAGATTAACTTTCAAAAATCGTCGATTCAATTTGGCCACACAATTGACGATTCTACTCGCCAAGACCTTCGGGACATCTTGGGAATTCAAAACATAGGAGGAATGGGCACATATTTGGAGATCCCAGAAAGTCTGGGAGGATCAAAAGTACAAGTATTTGGTTTTGTTCAGAAAAAGTTAAATAAAAGAACCAATGGTTTGGACTTTCCGTTTTTTTTTCTAAAGGGAGAAATGAAGTAATTATCAAATCAGTGGTAACGGCACTGTCCAATCATATTATGTCATGTTACAAGCGAAAAAGCTTACGAGTGCGGTAGCATAATTCTGGTGAAACCCCAGTGGTGATACCAAAGGACTACACTGGAAATCATGGGACAAGGTTTGTATGCATAAGGATGATGGAGGGCTTGGTTTTAAGGATTTTACGGATTTTAACACAGCTATGCTTGGCAAGCAGCTATGTAGGTTAATAGAGAAACCCAATACTCTATTTTCTTGTGTCTTTAAAGGTCGATATTTCAGGAACGCTTCTCTCCTGGAACCGACCAGGTCGTACGCGTCATCCTATGGATGGCGTAGTATAATCTCTGCTAGATCTCTGGTTAGCAAATGACTAATCAAAAGGGTGGGATCAGAGACATCCATATCAGTATGGAATGATCCCTGGTTCCCAACCACTCGCCCGACCAGCAAATAAAAAACAAAATGTTCTTTTACCGGATCTTACAGTTGATTCCCTCATTGATGAAAGCTTGCGAACATGGAACTTCCAGGCTCTTCAAGAAATTATGGACCCCGAGGATGTTAAAATTGTCGGGAGTATACCTCTAAGCAGGACACAAAAAATTGATCGGGATGGTTGGCATTTTACAAAAAAATGGAAAATATACGGCTAAATCAGGATATCAAGTGGAGAGAACTTACCCAGATAAAAACGAGTGACAGTAGAATTTGGTCCCACGGTTACTGATCTTAAAGCCAATTGTTGGAAAGTGCGTTGTCCACCAAAGATGAAGTATTTTCTATGGCAACTATTGTCGGGATGTATAGCAGTTAAGAAAAATCTAAAGGCAAGGGGTATTCAAGAAGATATACGGTGTGACAGATGCAGATCATCAGAGGAATCTATTAATCATGTTTTCTTTGAATGACCACCGGCAGTCCAGGTCTGGGCTCTATCAACGATCCCAACGCATCCATATCACTTTCCAGGACAATCTTTGTTTGTGAACATGAATTATTTATTCTGGAGGATCAAGCCAACATTGGAGGATCATCATTTCGCATGGATATTGTGGTATATATGAAAAGGACGAAATAACAAAGTATTTAGTAATTTGGATATGGATCCGAGGGACACTCTTCAAAGAGCTATGACTGAGTCTTTACTTTGGACGGAAGCTCAACAGAAAATAGTTCAGACACAGAATCAGGTTACTCACATGGAGGATACTGTATTGCCGATTCGATCGGGACGTTGGTGTTTCACGGATGGATCATGGAAAGCAGATGATACCTTTTCAGGGCAAGGATGGTATAGTACTTTGGAAGGTTTTGAAGGGTTATTGGGAGCTAGGAACACAAGGACTAGTCAATCCCCGTTACACACCGAAATTGAAGCTCTTATATGGGCTATGGAATGTATGAGGAATTTACGGCAATATAATGTTACATTTGCAACAGATTGTTCTCAATTGGTGAAGATGGTTTCGGAACCAGAAGAATGGCCGGCTTTCACAGCTTACTTAGAAGACATCAGGAGTCTGAAGAGAAGTTTCAACAACTCAGAGATTATTCATATACCACGGACGCAAAACAATATGGCGGATAGCTTAGCACGTAGTGTGAGGCAACATACGTCGTTTACTGTCCATATGGATACAGAGCACCCAGTTTGGTTTACAGAGTCCACATGAGTCTGTAAACTGGTCGACAAAAAAAAATACTCTAAACTTCCGAGTCACAGCCATAGTGTGCCAAACATTTTGTCAGTTTTTTTTACATTGTTAGTTACGTTTTAATTGGTGATATATATAATTTTGTATATATAAATGTACGTATAAATTAATAAACTTGTGATATTGATAATTATTATATTGGCTCCTAACTTTCTAATTATTTTCAAGAGTACGGACTTTCTGTGAAGATATTAAAGATATCTTTTTTTTTGTCGTCAACATAAACAGACTCATATAGACTTTGTAAATCACACTGAGAGTTCCGCATCCATGTGAACGACGAAAGACGGTTGCTGTGAAGATATTAAAGATATCAAATTATCGTTTGTGTAATCAATCTATCATATCTACATTTAGCTAAATTTGTTTCGATTCGTTATTCGTTTCGATTCGATTCAAAAATTATGGATATTTGTAAACTTTCTAAGCAAAGAAAATATTAAAAATAAATATCCATAAAAATCGAAGCAAATCACAAATATTAAAATTTAGGAAGCATACATCCAATCCGATCCGACAATATATAAATACATGTATATCTTGATTATATTTAAAGTTATATATAAATAAAATTATATAATTATTATTCTAACAAATGGTTTGACAAATTATATTCACATTATTACTTATATAAAAGTAGTACATAAAAAAAGAGAAAAATATGACAATTATATTTTTTTTTCTTAAGTTTTGTGCTATTATAATTGTTAACTATGTTTAAGTTTCTTACAAAATTTGTTGATTCACTACTTTTAACTTTAATCTTATATATCATGCCAAAATATATTTTACAAAAAAAATTTGTATCAAATTTTTAATATTATTTGTACTAATCAAAATATATGAGATATCCGTAAATATTTGTAAATATTCATAAATATCTAATTATTTTCCGGATATTCATTTTTCCAAATATCCGCATTACTCCGAAACAAAGCAAATATAAAATATAAATATCCGTAACATAGTAAGCAAATCACAAATACCTTCAATCACTACAAGAAAAATGGGCTTTAATAGCAGGCCGGTATAGCGTTTTTTTACGATTCTGCTATCGTAGATATACCCGTGTTTTTAAGATAGCGTTTGTATATTTCTAACCGCTATGTTTGAGTGTCGAGCTTAAAAATCATAATTAAGTGTCTGGTTTTAAAGTAAACGCTTACCTATTATAGCAAAAAATTAATAAAAGTGTTATGGTTGAGTTAAGCGGTAATGCCCGGGACACTTAGTCATTTTTGGCTCTTAAAATTTTAGTGTCGAGAAGAAAATCCCCAAATTATTAGGGTTTTGTTCTTCCCTCTCTATGTTCTTCCCTGTCTCTGTTCTTCCCTCTCTCTCTCGTTTGCCTCCAATTTGCTCGCTAGACTCCACCTGCATCTCTTTCACTGCAAAATTTCATTCTCAATTCCGAATTAATCATCCCGAATCCATTGTGATTAAAATCACCTCTGACTGAAATCCATTCGAAATCAATCGAAGGGAATTCGTGTTTCGTCTCTTTGCTATCAGCTTCAACATCGATTTTATCTCTATGCTAATTCTTATATAGGGTTATTGAATGTTTAATTGAATCCTTCTTTTCTATATTTTCTTGCAGGAATCTGTATTTTTCGAGATCTTTGTTTTAAGGTTTCTGTTGAACTTATTCTCTTTTTTTTCGTACAATTTGCATGTTATTTCATACTATTTTAACATTGTTTTCTTCTTTTGCAGGAGACTCTTAAGTAAAATCGGAAAGATTTTGTAAGGTAGAAATCTCATTCCATTTTGTTATTATTACATCTCTATCTGTTTCATTGTTCTGCCGTGATAAAGTGAGTGTCTTGTATGCACGTTTGGTCGGAGCTGAATCATGGACAAAACTTGGGTATGGTTACCAAGGTATTAACCTAACTTCATTGTCTTTTGTAAATTTTTTTCCTGTAAATCTCATTCGTTTTTTTCCGTCAGTGTTTAATTAATTTTACTTGTTTTAATCCGACAGGAATAGCCTTGAGTATGAGAAAGGAGCTACTGAGTTTGTGTCTTCTTCATCAAGACTTTTAGGTGATCCAGCTGAAATGTTCTGCCCTTGTGTTGATTGCCGCAATGTTTGCCATCAATCTAGTGAGAAAGTTTTTGAGTATCTGGTGATTAGAAGAATGGATCTGAAGTACAAGAGTTCTAAGTTTTGGACAAAACATGGGGAGACAAGACCTGATAAGTCAGCTGATGTCAACTGGTTTGAGAATGAGGCATACGACTTGTTCAGATCAAGTTTTTTTGCAGCTGAAGGCAATGAAGCAAATGCAGAGGATAATGGTGGTATGTTTGAGGGGCCTGATACGCCTGAAGAAGCTGAATTCAGAAAGAAGTTAGAAGATGCAGAAACTCCCTTGTACCCAAACTGTCAGAGATTTACGAAGGTTGCTGCAATCATAGGTCTGTATAGGATAAAGGTCAAGAGTGGGATGTCTGAGAACTTTTTTGATCAGCTACTGTCATTGGTTCATGATCTGCTTCCCGGTGAAAATGTTCTGCCTAAGTCTACAGATGAGATGAAGAAGTTTTTGAAACAGTTTGGTTTTGGGTATGATGTCATCCACGCCTGCAAGAATGACAGTATTCTGTATAGAAAAGAGTTTGAGGATGCGGTGAGCTGTCCAAGATGTAGTGAATCAAGATGGGAGATAGATAAGCATACTGGTGAGGAGAAGAAAGGGATTCCTGCTAAGGTGCTTCGCTATTTTCCGATAAAAGACAGGTTCAGGAGAATGTTTAGATCAAAGCGGTTGGCTGAGGACTTGTGTTGGCACTCCAGTAATCCCTCTGAAGATGGAAGTATGCGACATCCTGTTGATTCATTGACTTGGGTTCAGATAAACAACAAATGGCCGGAGTTCGCAGCTGTAGCAAGAAACCTAAGACTAGGCATTTCAACAGATGGCATGAATCCATTCTCTATGAAGAACAGCAAGCATAGCATATGGCCTGTTCTTCTGGTGAACTACAACATGGCTCCAACGAAGTGTATGAGGTCCGAGAACATCATGTTGACAATGCTGATACCTGGCCCAAACGCACCTGGCAACAACATTGATGTATATCTACAGCCATTAATAGAGGACTTGAAGGATTTATGGATACAAGGTATGGAAGTTTATGATTCGTTTAAGAAGGAGAGCTTTACACTTAGCGCTATGTTGATGTGGAGCATCACAGATTATCCTGGTTTAGGGACATTAGCTGGGTGTAAAGTGAAAGGGAAGCAAGCTTGTAATGTCTGTGGGAAGGATGCACCTCATAGGTGGTTGAAATTTAGTCGCAAACATGTTTACATGGGGAGCAGGAAGCGGCTCATGCCTAGTCATCCTTACAGAAGAAGGAAAATATGGTTTGACAATACAGTGGAGGTTGGTACTGCAAAGAGGATACAGAGTGGTGCAGAAATATTTGAAAGTCTTAGAGACTTTAAAAACGTTTTTGGGAAATCTTTACCTAAGAAGAGTAAACGAAAAAGGAATGAAGGAGATGAAGATGATGTTGATTCAGCTGACGAGTGTGAAGAAGATGATGATATGTGGCGTTGGAAGAAAAAATCTGTTTTCTTTGACTTGCCATATTGGAAGGTATGTTTCAGTTTATAAGTTACAAATATAGAAATTGATTTCTGAAATTGTGAATATTATTTTCTGATAAATAATTGTACAATCAATTGCAGGATATGCCTGTGAGGCATAACATCGACGTCATGCATGTCGAAAAAAATGTGTCTGATGCGTTGTTGTCTATTCTGATGCATAGTGCCAAATCTAAGGATGGCTTGAAAGCAAGAAAGGATCTAGAAGACATGGGTATTAGAAGGAACTTACATCCACAAGTGAGAGGGAAGAAAACTTACTTGCCACCAGCTGCATATTGGCTTTCTAAGGAAGAAAAAAGAAAATTCTGCAGGAGGTTATCCAAATTTAGAGGCCCTGATGGATACTGTGCCAATATATCCAACTGTGTCTCTCTGGATCCTCCTTCTATTGGTGGCATGAAGTCACATGACCACCATGTTCTTATACAGAATCTGTTACCGGTGGCGTTGCGAGGTTTACTTCCAAAAGGACCTCGGCTTGCAGTAACGCGTGTATGTAATTTCTTCAACAGACTCTGCCAACGTGTTTTACATTCAGAGAAGCTACTTGCACTAGAAGCAGAGTTTGTAGAGACAATGTGCCAGCTGGAGAGATTCTTTCCACCTTCATTATTTGATATCATGTTTCACCTTCCACTCCATCTGGCAAGAGAAGCACACATGGGTGGTCCTGTTCACTTCAGGTGGATGTATCCATTCGAGAGGTAAAATTTTAGTTTTTACAGTATATAATTGGAGACACTTATATATATGAAGACACTGAAGCAGATTTCTTGTTTATTGATTTGTAGATATATGAAGACACTGAAGGCTTATGTGAAGAATTTTGCAAGATCTGAAGCTTGTATGGCGGAGGGTTATCTAGCAGGTGAATGCCTTGCATTTTGTATGGAGTTCATGAAGAAATCTGTTCCATTTGAAGAAGTAATGACAAGAAATAAATATTTAGAGCCAAACCAAAATGTACTTGAAGGGCGGCCACTGCAAAAAGCTACAGAAGTGACACTTACAGATAAGGAGAGAGATATAGCTCATCGGTATATCCTCATGAATACTGCAGTGATAGATCCTTATGTTCAGTAAGTGATCTTGATATTTATTTTTTGATTTTTTTTTATAATTTTGTTCCTGAATCTAATGAAACAAAAATTTTCAGAATGCACTTAGAAGAACTTCAAGATACTGATGCTAGATGCGCAAGAAATGAAACAATGTTATGGAAATGCCACACATAAAGGTTTTCTAACTGGATAAAGGGCAAGGTATGATATTTTATCATTGTCTCAAAATATATGTTTACATAATCATGATATTAATTTATATCTTATTTTTCATGATATATAGATACCACATAACTCAAAGTCACATTCAGAAAGGCTGAGATGGCTTGCTTTTGGACCAAGAAATGTTGCACAGACCTACAAGGGATTTATAGTTAATGGACATTGATATCAGACAGACGATGTAAAGCGGAAGACTCAGAACAGTGGGGTTACAAATGAAGCATTCTCCATGTGCAGAGCTAGTGCCAAAGATGCTAACCAAATGGCAGACATGGTTGCATACTATGGAGTTGTCAAGGAGATCATATTGCTTGACTACCACATGTTTCAGGTGCCTCTGTTTAAGTGTAGTTGGGCTCATAAAGGGAGAGGTGCGAAACAGGAAGACGGTTTCACACTTGTGAATCTTCATATGAACCAATCATCATTTGTGAATGATCCCTACATTTTGCCTTCACAAGCTAAACACGTTTTCTACTCTAGAGAGGATGAGAGCTCACCGTGGTATGTTGTTATGAGAGCACCCCCGAGAGGATACCATGAGTTAGAGACTGAAGAGGAAATTTGTTCTGCAACCTTATCAGTGCAACATGAAGAAGAAATCGGAGTCAAGCATCTGATGATGAGAGTTTTTGTATTAGGAATGATTGTGAAGGTGTCCTAATATATGAGTAATGATAAGTTTGTTGTTGTTTCAGGTAAGCTGATACCATGAATACTCAAGATGTTAATGAAAAAGCGCGTCGAAGTAAAAGACAAGCAGGCCTTGATGTTAGCCCTCAAGTTTCTTTGACTAGGAAGAAACACAAGAAGAAGAATCCGACAGTTAATAACTCGCAACCGTCACAGCCTGAAGAAATGGAGCAGCATACCCATTCAGAAGAAGTCGAACAAGAAGGGTCCCTAAATGAGGACGATGACACTCAACCAGCTGATGATGAGGACGATGACACTCAACCAGGTGATGATGAGGACGATGACACTCAACCAGGTGAAGATGACACGCAACCAGGTGAAGATGAGACGCAACCACCTAATGAAGAAGAAGGCATTCCTCCATCTGTACAAAGAGTCAGCACTCCCTCAGAGACACAGACCCAACAGTCAGATAACCAAGTGAAGAAGACAAGAGGTCCAACAAAAATGCGGAAGGTGGCAAAACATATAGAGGACAAGGTAGAGGTGGAATTTAATGGTCTTGGAGAGCATGTTGGTCGTGGATCAGTGACACTGTCCTCTTTCCTTGGGCCTCTTGTCAGAGAGCATGTTTCTGTACTGCTAGATGACTGGAGACATCTCGAAGAGAAAACTAAAGATGCTTTGTGGGAGGAAATTCAGGTAATTGTCTGAATTCTCTTATAGAAAATGAAAAATGAATACACATGTTAATGAATTCGAATATGTGTTGCAGGGAAGATTCAACTTGACAGAAGAATGGCAAAAAGATGTAGTATTTAAGCAGATGGGTTGTTTGTGGAGAGCCTCTAAATCTAGACTTTGTTCCCAAGTTAGAGCTATCAAAAACAAGTCTCAAATACAGAGAATTAAACCCAGCAACATACAATCTAATACAGCTTGGAACAATTGGGTGAAAGCAAGATGTACTACTGCCTTTCAGGTAATATCTACTATCTCCTGCGTATGATCAATTATATAATTTAACTAGGATTAATTTATAATTTTTTTTGGTAGGAACAAAGTGATAAATACAGGGATCTCAGGAAGGGTCAAATTCCTCACACCACTAGCCGTAAAGGCATGGTCCGGCTTGCAGATGAGATGGTATGTTTTTCATTTTCAAATAGTTAGTAAGTGGTCATTAAAGAAAACAACAACTGTTTACAACTATTTTTTTTTTAACTTGTAGAAAAAAAAACACTTCTGATCCTACCAAAGTTACAAGAACTAAGGTTTGGGTTGCTGGTCACACACATTCAGATGGAAGACCCGTGCGTCAATAATTTGCAGATACAATTGTAAGTTATTTTTCTATAAACTTGTAAAAAAAATTGTTCTGATCGTAACCAAGTTACATCTGTTGTTGAATTTATGATTGCAGGAGAAGATAAAGAGAATTGACAGTGAAATGGAATCAAGTTCAGCAGATAATATCGGGGAAGATGCTGTCACTCAAGTTCTAGGAAAAGATAAACCTGGAAGAATTAGGGGGATGGGCCGAGGGGTTACTGCCACCAAGTTGGCATTCTTACATGCTAGAGATTCACATGTCCAGAAGCTTGAAGCTACTCAAGCATAATTATTCAACAAGGTTCAAGATTTGCAAAATGTGGTTAAGGACTTAGCCGGTAAAAAGGTAACTCCTTTATTGTTCTTTTAAAATTATTCGAATTTCTGTGGTGTTTAAGGTTTTAATTTCAATGTTTTGGGTTGTTGCCTTAGCAAAAAACCAGATATGGTTCTACTTCTGAGTTAAGCGATGTGAGCAAGGGAGGAATAAGGTGCCAGATATTGGATTGGGTTTCCAATGATGATTTGATTGTTGCTGAAGGAGAATTTTACTCTAGTGAACCCACCTATAAGATTGGTAGAATTCCGTTGGGTCCTAATGCGGCTGCGGTTGTAGTGAAGTCTGTGTCAGTAGGAACAGCGCCTATATGGAGACCTACGCCAACTTGTGTTTCACTTACTCAGGCTGTTGGTGTCAAAATTGCATGGCCATCTGAGAAGCTTATCTTGGACGATGCTATTGACTTATCAAACAATGTTAACACCGATGGGTCAGAGGTAAGCTGTGTTTTGCATTCTTTCATAATCACTTTATATCTACTACTGAAAATTGTGTATATATTATTCATGATTCAGGCTATAGCTGCATCTTTAGGAAAAGTAAAAATATTTGATTACTGGAAATTAGAAGATGAGTTGATTGCTGAGGGTGTATTGTTGACAACTGAACCAAGTGAACTGGTGAACGATATTCCTCTGGGACCGAATGCTGCAGTTCTTAGAGTCGAGATGGTTTTTAAACCTGGTGCCTATCTCTGGAGACCAACGCCTCAGATGACAAAGATGGGTGATGCAGTGCATGGAACAATTTCTTGGCCTCTTGATAAGCTAAGCCTACCTGATCCACATTCACCTACTGAATCAAACAAGAAATTCAACCAGGTTAGTTTGTAAAATTTTGAGAATGAAATTAGATATTGTAATGTCTTCATCCATTTGTTATGTTTCTGTCGATGATATTCTGATGATTGTGTTTGACATTTATTGGATTTAGAGTGGTAACAGCAGTGGTAGTAGCAACAAAGGTGGTAAACAGAAATGCGCTCTGTTGTGCTGTACTAACTCGGGACACAGAGTTGCATTAGGTCGAGTGTTCTCAACTGATCCAACAGAGAAGGTGCATTTCGTACCTTTAGGTCCCAATGCTTCGAAGGTGTGGGTTGAGGTGTCTGAGTTCGATGGGGCACCAGTGTGGAGGCCAAATTCTGAAATCGATACATAGGTGATACAGTAGGAAGCACTGTGGCTTGGTCAAATGATAAGATTGTTTTTATCTAAGACAAATCTGTTGCTTTTGTGGGAAGTCTTTATGTTTGTAATGTGTTAGAACTGAGAAAACTTATGTAGAATGTTTTATGTGTAAGAATCTATGAAGTCTAATATAAACTTTTGTTGTGTTTGAAAATCCGGAATTGGAGTGTATAAAATATATAAATATATAAATAAAAAAAATATATAAAATGAAATATATATATATATATATATATATATATATATATATATATATATATATAGCACTTATGCAACTGCTATAGAAGCTTTAAAAATAACAACACGAAAACGCTATTGATAAAAAGAGTAATAGCATTAATAAAACGCTATAGTATTCTAAACCATAACACAAAGAAAACGCTATTAATAAATACAATTAATAACATTAGTTACACGCTATTAAAAAAATAATTAATTGCAGAAACAAAAGCGCTATCGTAGCGGAAGAAAAGATAGAAACGGTAAAATCCGCTATGTAATGTCCCTTACCTATTATGACAACCGCTATCGTATCGTTAGATAGCGGTTTCCGTCCGCTATTAAAACGCATTTTTCTTGTAGTGAATCCGTGCCTAGACCTATCTGCATTAAACGAAATTTAAGTTGGGCTTACCATTCATATATACCACAAAATATACACATAGTCGTTGACCAAGAAAAAGTATACGATATCCCTATGTATAATCTTAATTAACCTAGATACAACTCTGTCAAAAAAAAATTAGAGATATAGAAATGTGTCTGTTTGCGGAAGCTTTCTGTCACAAGCTTTATGAATTATGAGATGGTAGCTCTTAGAAATGCATACAAATATATGCGTTGTATACTATTTTTTGTGAAAAAAAAATGTGTAGCTTCGAAGCCTGGAAGAGGGTGACTTTACCAGGGATATCTTTACCTGTTAATCTACCAAAGTCAGCTATATGCGTTGTATACTTTAACATATATGCAAGCGATATGCACTTATATAGATGTAGAAGAACTATACTAGTGTCATTAAGCACATACACACCACGGTACATACAACAAGCATATGTAATCCTTTTACAAAAAAAAACAAGAAATTATGTGGATAATGGGTTACATATATAAACATCAACCAATTTATAAGGATGCTTTAGTCAGAACAGATTATCATTCAAAAGCGACCATTAAAGTTAGCCAACATGGAAATAGGGATGACACATAATCCTCTACTCCGCAAGTCCATATTATTGTCGTTGCTGTTGTTTCCTTCTATGAGCTTCCCCATCAGCGTCATATTTTCTTTATCCCTTTCTTGAATTTGGATTTGATGATCCTCCATGCCTCTCGTATTTCTCTGGCAATACCATATCAAGAACATGTTACGTGTTAGTTCTATCAAATTTAATGTAAAGATTGTTAATACGAAAAGATCATTGAAACTTACTCATAATCAGACAAGCAAATATTGAGTTTAGCTAATATATAATACATAGAACCAGGTTGTGTCTTAATAAAATATCAAAATGAATCTCTTCTAGTTTCGTTATGGTAAAAGAAGAAAAGTGGAGAGATTATCATAACGAAACTAGAAGAGATATAGTCGTCATGTTTTCTAGGAGGCGTCTGGATACGCTCAGATTGACTGACCTGTTCAATATCATGCATATAAAATTACAAATTTGCTCTTACTTACGACAAATGGAGATACTACAAAGAAAGGTTAATAATAGGCATGATAAAATATAAAATAGTGGAGGTAAAGTAGTCATTACAATCAATCATATTTTAAAATCTAATTTAATTTATAAACATTTATAGATATAAACAAAAAAAAAGAAATTTTATGGATTAAAATTTCAACCATAAATCATGTTTTAATTGGATTATGTTAACTAGTATCAAACCTTAGGGCTATTAACCGGAGAGCTAGCCGTGTCCTCCAAAGAATCATCCTCATAAATCTTTTTGGTTCTTTCTTTCCCACACTTCAACTTTGCCGAAAATTTAACTGGAAAACTCCTGCCGGAAAAGGCGTCAGTGGCGGCATCTGAGGCCAGAGAAGGAGAGACGCCAAGAAGCGAACAAGAACTCTTGTCTTGATGATCGCTATCTTCACGATGAGTTCTGTATTGTTTTGAGAAATCTTCGAGATAAGTTGTCCATCCACTCTCCTCTTGATGATCACTAGCATGATGATCAATATCAACATCATCATCGTGATGGTCGAAAGGGGCGTGATTTTGTTCATAAGAATTACGAGAGAATGCATCCATCATGTGGAGAAAGGATGAATTGTAACTCAAACTAAAATCGAATAGTTTTTCAAGTAGTTGCGTTGGGGTATATATAGGTCGTTATATTTTCATGGTATTTTAAAAAGACAAAATAAAATTAATTGGATAGATAACAATCGGAATCTTGATGTAGTCATCACATGGGTCCCAAAGCGTTGATCAAAATTATTTATGGAGAACTAAAAGCCAACGACGGACTTCTGAAGAAGTGTGACATTAAACCATTTTCAGAAAGTATGTTTAAGTTCCAATATAACTCCAATAATTTTGGTGTTGAAGTGGTATATAAGTCCATTTTTATTGTTCCGAAAGAAAAAAAAACATTTGCATATGTATATGTGGATTTAGGATGGATTATTGGTAGAAGAATTATACATGAATTATTAAATTTGGAGATTTTATTATTACTTGTTTATGATTTTTTTAAATTTGAGTAGAATCTATTGCTCTTGAGGTGCACAATTTTAAATTCCACTCAAAATCTTTTGTTATTGGAAAATTTAGTTTTCATATGGAATTTAATATTCTATTAAAATATACTGTCACAAAAATTTTCTTTGTTTTTACTCATAAGATTCAATTTTGAAAATATCATCTATATCCATATTTTTTTTTTGAAATCTGTGTATAAAATAGACTCACATATAAAAACACACAAAACTAAAGAATGAAATAATACTGATCAAAACTTTAACATAATACAAATCACAACTTTAAAAATATAAAATGTTAAAAATAAAAAAATTAAAAATAGTTTTAAAATTTTCAAATTTTAAAAAGATTTTTTTTAATTGAAAAATCTAATATTTTGCTTTTAGTTTTGGATTTAAAAACATATGTTTAAAAATTATAAATGTTTATTATTATTTATATCTATAAAGTTAAGCGTAGAATGATCTTTTATCTTTTTATTAATTTTTTAGTTATTTTTAGGACTATTTTGTGATAAAAAAACTTAAAAATAACTGTTAAAGAGATTTTCCCTAATTATAATGATTTTCTTTATCTTTCTTCTATCACCATTAGTTTCTTACTTTAAAAGTCAATAAACATCAATAGAATTCTATACACAAATAATGAAATTCTATGTAAAATATTTAATAAAATTTGTTAAATCTAGTTAACTTGTAAAATATTCTAAACTATTAGAACCATCAAATTTCACAAAATTTCATGTTCCAATAACCCCCTTAGATTCTTGGGCCAATCGATAAATGTGGTATCAACAAAGTCAGATAAGTAGTAAGCAAAACATTTACATTTTTTCTTACAAAATTTAGGATGTTGTTAGACTTAAGATTTGTAAGATTTTATTCTGTTCAATGATGTTTTTATCAATTGTTTTGACCTATTAATAAGCTTAGATAAGATTTGATCCAACGTATAGTTGATTTGCAGGCATTTATTTAAATATTAGCTGAGACATTGAACAGAAAATAATAATATTCGTAGTATATATGTAGTGGCTGGCGTCTCGGGGAGTAAGCGGAAATTATGCGGGGCAGATTTTTTTCACATTTATTTAATTTATTGTATATATACCAGCAAACTTAAGTTATTATCGAAAAACTAAAGTGGTCTAGTGGCTGGCGTCTTAGAGATTCCCACAGCAAGCCTGGGTTCGAACCTCCTTTCTCCATTTACGGTCATTTTTTTAGTTCAGTTTTAATGAAGGCCAAAAAAGATTTTTTTTGTTGTTTTTACAGTGATTTCGTCATTCTTTTGCTAGATCTGTACTAATTCTTGATAAATCTATGAAACATTTTCCGATTTGTAGAGTTTAAGTGAAGAAAAACAAAGTTTTGTTTCAACACCCGATTTTTTGGCCGATTACAGCCTAATCCCGGCGGCTCTGGTCCGCCATGCAACTTTCCGGTGAATAGGCGGCGCTCGGCGGCGCGTTTTAGAACAGGGAATACGCTCATGTAGAAATATTTCATGAAATCGAATCAAACGTGCACAAAACAACACTAAACCACGATGAATGCAAAAACCAATTTTATAAATCAAATCAAAATCCATAAAGGATTGGTCAGTGTGGCAGTACTATAAACAGCAGATTTCATTGTGAGATATAGAGCCTTCTAGAAATATTTTCCTTATGTGGGCGTCTATTTTTTTGGCCTTGTTACTTCTAAGAGTAATTAAATAGGTTTTAAAAGTCAAAATAACTAAAATATATATAAAAATTATAGCATATGATTAACTAATTTAAATAAGAGTTTAGATTTGAGGGGGTGGATGGGTGAATATTTTTAACAACATGTTTCAAAAGAAAATTTTAAAAAGTTGAAAAACTCAAAAGAAAACAATTATTTGAAAATGTATATTTTTTATTTTTTAAAAAAAATAATTATGAATATTTTAAATATCTATAAAGTAAGAGTATAAGTGTCTTTTACTTCTTTAATGATTTTTTTGTCACTTTTCTCTATGAAGGTTTTTTGGGCAAAAATACATATTTTAGGGTTACTTGAGAAAATAATCTTTATTAATTTGCATCTCTAATACAAACCTATATTTAAGAGGGGAGGATGCATGTTATGTTCGTTGAACTTGAGCAATTTGCGTGATAATGGCAACTTCGAATATAGTTGACCTTTTTGTTATAGTGTTTAGCCGTTACAAAATGATGATGACAACTCTTCGATGATGATGTGCAGAAATATCGCCACTTAAAGCAGGTCTGGACACAAATCGGTTATCCAAATTTTTGAAGATTTGTGATTTGTTCGTATGTTATAGATATTTAATTTTTTAATTTGTTATGCTTCGTAGAAATACAAATATTTAGAAAAAAGGATATCCATAAAATATATTTTTGCATGATATAGAAAATAAAAACAAAACTAAAAAAGTAGTGAATTTACATAGTTTTCTTAAAAAAAATAAACTTAATTAACAATTATAATAACACAAAATTTAAGAAAATATTATAATTGTGGTACATTTTTTCTCTCCCTTTCATATTTTGTTTTTTGCCTTCTGAAATTTGATTGGAAAATATGAAAAGGTCCAAGTACAAACACAACAAGATTACAAGATCAGTCAGCACAAACAAGAGGCTGGCATCAATCAATCAAATAAAACACAACCTCCCTACCCGAAGAAACATCTCAGAGGAACCGACTTTCATTGACAAAAAGTTCAAAGAGCTAAGAGGGGTGACCTCTGGCTACGTAAGAACGAACTCTCCCTTGGCGAGTAACACTGTGCAATGATCATGTTATACTCTTATATAAGTAATAATTTGAATAAAATTTGTCAAAATCATATGTTAGAATAAAAGTTATATAATTTTATATCTTTAAAAATTTAAATATAATCAATATATACATGCATTTCTATATTGTCGGATCGGATATCCGCTTCCTAAAATTTTAATATTTGTGATTTGATTCGACTTTCATGGATATTAACTTTTAGTATTTGCTCTGTTTCAAAAGTTTACGAATATTCAAAAATTTTAGGATCGAATCAGAATAAATAACGAATCATGAATCAAATATCTGGCCCTAGCTTAAAGATAGAACACTTTATAGGGATATTCGTGAAATAACTATTTTAGTGGTAAACATTAGAGAGTGACTTCTACATTTTGTAATAAATCAAGTGATATATTTATTGTATTCCACAGTAACAGATTTCTACATATATATATATTTATTTATAATATCTCTAATATATCATTTTTTTATTTGAAATAGAGGAACTAAATAATCACATTCCGATTTGTTTCATGATACTCGATTTCTTATTTTAGAGTGGACATTAAAGTGATGAATAATAAAATAGAACTAAAATTTTCATTCTACATTCTATTTATAATGAAAATATAGTGAGATTATAAATACTCTAATAATTGTTATAAAAGAAAATTGGACTATATGATAAACAATAATCAACTATCTAACTAAAAAAAATAACTATAATATTCAATATATTTTCCATTTTATTTATTTCATCTTTTAATTTCTGTTCTCACCAACTCACACATAAACTTTCAGTTTCTCCGACTCATCAATGACCTCCGCCTGTACAATTAACATCACCATCACTAAGCGACGCACCATTGTATTCGTGTCCGCCACCATCTACCATCTCCTCCGTCTTTTCCTCACCTCTTTCCACTGAATTTTATGGTTAAGTTATCAGAAAAAAATAAGAATAAGGAAGAAGGAAAAGTGAGGGAAGGGATAGGCAGTTACTATTTCTTTTGTCGGCAATTACAATTTTATTGTACTTTTCATAAATAGAGCAAAATATAAAGAGAGAGATAAGAGAAAGAATGGGGATAAGCGAGGCAGAGAGGAGAGACAGAGGAAAATAATAATAATTTTTTTTTATAAACAGCACATATCATAATCTTACACAAATGTGTGTACATATATATATATATTCAATTTTATAAATATATCTTAATCTAACAAAATTAAAAATATGTCATATACAAAAAAATATGTTTTATAGATATATAAGAGATTCAAATAAGTTATTTTTAAACTTATAAGATTAATTAAATATAGAGGTGAAGATGAAGGAGGAAAAAATAGTATATTGTATAAATATCACTGCCCTTTAGATGTTATGGGTACAAACTTAATAATTTGGGGTTTAGAGCACTTCCAAGTATACTCTAATTTTGACTTCAGACTTGAGACTCTATTCGGAATAAAATCTTTTCATAATTTTTTTTTCTCTAATTTTATTTCATACCCGCCTCTAAAATGGAGTAATAGTTAGGATTAATTTATTTGGGAGATTTGAACTTTTTATATTTATGGATGGTTTTTAAAATTTTGAATTTTTTTATTTTATACTTAAATAATATTCAAAAGTTAAATAACATGAAAAGAAATATTAAATGCCAAAAAATATTTTAATAGTTTTACGTAAAAGATACATAAACTAATAAATCTCCCATAATATTTTTGTTCGATTTAGAAAAATTAAAGATAAAAAATCTCATTGTTCATTAAGAAATATTGTTGATCATTTTGTTGGGAACTTTTCTAATGCCCATTGCTAAAAATTGGTATCTTATATATTTTTGTGATTTATTCTATTTTTAATAATATGTATTTAATTTAAATAAAATATATTTACTTGAAGTTTTATAAATATAAAATAGTTAAGTTAATTGGTAAATTATTATAAGTTGAAGGTATTACTAACAATTGTTAACTAAATAAAAAAAATCATTTGAGAATTTTTTTTGAGTAACAAATAGAGTAATACATTTGAATAAAACTCAACTACATCGTGAAGCTACAAGTTTTGTTTCCGTCAAGGTCATCACCATTTCCATTTTTCTATTTTTACTGTTTATTTTTTACGCACAATGTTATAACCAGACCAACAAGTTTTAAATGTTTGAAAAGGTTAATTACATCAAAATTAATATGTCTTTGAAAATTAGTTAGTTAGCAAATTATATATGTGTTATGTTAGGAATAGTATTTTATAAAATCCTGAATTTTCCAAATTATTTTTATCACCTAACAATTTTCGTCCGAAATTACTAGAGATCATTTTCTCAACTGGAAATAATTCTGACCATTGTGTCAGAGGTTTCCAGTTAGAGTGACTGTTGTGATGAAACTAATATTACATGTTTTGGTTTCGAAACCGAGGGTTAGGCTTTCGCCCCGAACCTCCTAGTATTTAAACAATTATATATTCACCTGAAATTAAATCTAGTTAATAACTAACAAAAATAACAATAATATTGGTTTTAGCTTTTTGCTTCCAGAACATTTAGATATTGAAAATTGAGATTTGAGACTACTGAATTTTCGTTTTGAATACCTCCAATCATCGAATAAAGTTGAAAATCATGCCTTGCAGTCAGAAACATACATTCTCAAGTAGAATATGCACATATTTTCCAGCTCCTTACATGAGAGCTTGAACTCTCTCATAGTCTAAAGTTGTGAGAGTAAATTCAGTCTCAAGTTAAAGAAAACTAAAAGCGAAATGGTATCTACTATTTAAAATCTAAATCAGAAACATTACAAAAGAATCAAGAAAAAATTACGATATTCTTTTCTTTACTCCTGCTACTTTTCTCTCAACACTGTTTTTTTTTCTTCTTGATGTTTGTTTGAAAAAGAACATATAATAGTGAAGAGCGCGGGCGAAATCTCCGCCGCATCATGTCTCCATTTCGCTTTATAGACGGCTAGAAACGGTGGTCCAATCAATCACACGGCTTTGGTGAATGAAAAATAATATATATACCTACAAATACGTTGTGGAAGATGCTAAAAGTCGATGAGAGGTTCTCCAATGGTGAGATTTCGCTCCACCGTCCATGGTAAGTCGAACAGTTTGGCCGTGACAAACTTGAAGATCTTATTTACGTTTATGTTATATGAAGCACTCGAGAAGAAGAGCGTTGCGTTTAGCGCCTTCGCGTAGGTTCTTGCCTGGCTAGCAATAGTCCATTGCAGATCAATAGGAAGCTGAATAAACTCATCAAACTTTGTTCCCACCATAACTGGAATCGCCGTCTGCATAAGAGGTCATATAAAATCACATTAATGTTTTTGATTTGCCTTATCAACAAGTAAACAGGATCAGTCATGGACACATCATAATGAAACGTTAGTCGTCATCACCATTTTTTTTCACAAAAGACAAATACACATAGCTTTTATATTCCTTAAGTTATGTAAAAAGTTATTAAGATTTTAGTTAAGATGTTTATGGCACACTAAATCTCAGGAACAATCCTTCAACTAAACATTTCAATCTTACACATAGGTTTTATAATTTGATTTGGATTCAAAAACTCTGAAGTAAACCAATTTTGATCAACAATTCAAAATCCACATAACAAGACAAATTATAAAGATACCAAATTGGTAATGATAGTGATATTTTTGAAATCTCACCTGATTAAATTTTCTAGCTTGTTGATACCAGCTGATCACACTGCATAATGATAAAGATAAAGGAACATTTAGCTTCAAATTTGCAAATAATTTACAAAAACTAATGTTTCAAAAGCCTAAACAGTAAAATCACCTGTTAAGTGTGCAACGACTAGTTAGATCGAACATGAAGAGAATAGCTACGGAGTCCTTGCAAGCCATGGGGATCAGATCCCGTGATCTCTCAGCTCCTGTAGAAATGTTGATTTAACTTTCTAATTAAGCTAACTAATCCTCCAATTCTATGTTATTAACGTGGGTAACATTACTAAAATAATTATTAAAGAAGAAGAATACTGTACCTTCTAACTCCCAGATACTATAGGAAATGCGAGCACCTCCCATGAATAACGTCTTGTCCGTGCAATTGATCCCTTTCTCCAGCTCCCTCGTTTCGAACTCTTTCTCCTCACCAACATATTTCGCCTTCGTAATAAAAAATAACACATTACTATTATATAAATTGCCGATCTAATCTATTTACCAGCAAATTCAAGATAGTATTTTTGAGATATTTAAAATAAAATTATCTCAAAGAATATTTTGTGAAATATAATCTATTTACCTGTTAATCTTTGAAATTTTGATTTTAAAATTATATTATTTTGTACAGACCAAACTGTTATATTAGTACAGCCAGTCTCTTACAATACTATTCTAACAACCAACACTTTAGTTTGATTGATATCTTGAGAGATCCAATGTCTGATTTTTTTTGGGAAATTTATATGATTCTAACTTTTAAAGTTCGAAACTGAAAGAGACGTAAATAATCTTTTGGTTGTGTTGTAAACTAACCAGGAAGCAAGTTTTTCCGATCTCGGGATCTCCTAAGAGACTGATCTTCAGAGAAACCAGATCAGAATTCGTTCTCCGGTGGCTGTTATCTTGTTCGTGTACGGATATGCGGCGAACGAACTCACCGCCCCCATCAGTTTCCACGGCGGGGATCTGAGGATGCTGAGGACGAGAGACAGACGGAGACGGGGTGGCGGCGCGTGACAGCAAGAGGTATCTCCGTGATTTCCTTGGAGCGCAAGCGACGATTCTGCTCCAGAGAAGCCGAGTGAATCGTCGGAGAATCAAAATCCTACGGTTCACTCTGTTCTTGAGATTGTTGAGTCGAACGATCTTAAGGCATGACTGAGCCATTCTTGAGATTGAATATAAGAATATAAGGGAGGATTACAAAAAAGAAAGAGCAGAAACTAGAAAAGAAGAAGAAGAAAAGGCAGTTTCAAGCCAGAGAGAAGCTGATTGGTTCCATATTGGCCATGAAAAAAGGAAAGAAGAGAGAGAGAAGCAAAATATTACGCGAAAGCTTTTTAGGTTTCTGTGTGTTTCTCACCTTTTCTCGGAGGGACGACTACATAAAGCTTTTTTAATTATAATAGTTAACATTTAATTGAATGTTACTTTAATTAATTTAGTTATGGGTATTTTGAAAAGTATTTGGTACGCAACGAACTTTTCTGGTGAGAATGAGAAAGGGAGGTGGGGAGATTTTTCGGATGTGACGACCACATACATAATTTTTCTGGGCCTACGTTGACCTTTTAATTTATGTAACGAAAGCGACCAAACAATTAGTCAGATCTTACGTGCTTTGCAAATTCTCTGCTGACATTTTTTACATCTTGTTAGCCTGATTACTTTGACAAATTGAAAAACTGCAACACTAGTTCTATCATTTAAAGTATATATAGCACTTCAGAATTCGATTATATTTTTTAAATTAAAAGAATTCGATTATATTTTTAAAATTAAAAGTCTCCTTTTTTTTGAGCAAATTAGAAGTCTTCTTATGAACAAATCAATCTCTTTTTACAAAAAAAAAACAATTCAGTCTCTTATAAATTTGTGGTATTACTAGTTGTTGAGTTAATGATTTAGCGAAAATAGATTATATCTTGTTGAATTTTTTTTTGAGAAAGTTATTGAAAAAATATTTTTTTGAGCATTTATTTTAATGATTTTTAATTAACAAGCATTTAATGGTTTAGAGAACGATCTTAGTTAAAAAAAATGGGAAACCCCGAAGTTTGTAAGATGAAATGTTTTTTTTTCCTCTTCTCTAACATCATCAAAGTTATGCAATAACTTTGTTAACATTTTAAGTTATTTAAAATATTAGATTAACGTGATGATTTCGTTTCAGATTTGGCAGCACAGCATAGCACAGCATGCAATGATGTGTGTCTTTAAACTTGTCTTTATGTACCCACCACATGTGAGTAATGTTCTTGGATGATTACACAATTGTGGGTTTCTTCCTATAATTTCGATATATTGAATCACAAGTTGAAGTGATATAGAAAACAAGTTTCAAGATTCTCTCGACATGATCAATATATTATAAGAATAAACAAATCATATGATGTTGAAGAAATCAAATGCTGTTGCTTTAATTCGGTTTTAAAAGTGTTGGTTCAAATGATGAATTTTGGTTAATAATTGAGACCCACGTGAATTTAAAAACCACGTTAATAAACACAATAGCCAACTCAAAGACATGCCTCCGACCACTGTGGCTCTGTTTTAAATTTATTAAATCCTAATTGCACTATCGTCTAGTGGCTGCTAACTTTTTCGTTTTTGAATCATTTTTAATAAAGTTTGGGATTATGTTAACCATTTTGAATCGAAGAATTGCATTTTTCACCACCAGTGCCCCACTTTTGTTCTCTTTTTGACATAATATTATATAGGGAGTGCAAATTATTATCAAACTTTTACAACTTTCTTATATCCAAATAGTGAAACTCCATATATGCCATTGTTTTGTTACATACTGTAACTATGTAGTAATATTATTTTATTTTATTTCACAAACACTTGCCTAACTGTGTCCGAGTCTGAAGGAATTGTCTCGAGTCAACAAACCAAAACCAGCTTTCCAAAAAGAAAAACAAACAAACTGTTGTAAAATAAACGAGAACCAAAATTATATTTTAAATATATATATATGTATCGTATATGTGAGAAGAGAGAGGAGTGATAAAGCTTTTATATTTTATCTTCTGATGTCTTACATTCATATACAAATGAAGAGGAGGTAGGCTATTTATACTGTTAAGAAATACATAAAATAATACTAAGTTGGTTGGTCAAAGGCGGTAAGTAAATGGATAATCATCTTTCGTATTATCTTCTAACACTCTCCCTTGATTATCCATTTTGTATTACGTAGTGCCTCGTTAAAAACCTTGTCACGGAAAAACCCATTGGAAAAAAAACCATGACGAGGAGAAAAAGAGTACACTGCCGTAATCTCTCCCTGAAAATAATAACTATTTTTTCGCACACGCCGCATTCCGATACCATACACGTATTTTCGGAATGAGAAAAGTCTTGGTGGACCAGTCAGCTGGATTGTCGCATGACCGTACATTATTTTTCTCGAACTTTCGGATGTATGAGAAAAATTTTGGAGAGATATGCTTATTCGTCGCCTTTGATATATAATCTTCTTTGAGCGACCACGCCGAATTGTCTTCAAATATTTTCATCGGCTCTTTCTTGTTAAGTAACCCGTTTGACTCTTGTATGTGTTGACTCACTGGCCCAGTCATACACATTTTTGACATGCTTTGAAAAAGTCGAAACCATTGTTTTTCGGAACGCACAAAATCCCGGTTTCACCAATTGTAAAACCATAGACGTGGCCGGTTTGTGTTCGACTTTATATATAATATATCTGCAAAACCATACCAAACTCGGGTTTTCTAAAATAAATCAACTTTAAGTTGAAACATACCTTATTGTTCCCTTCTGGTCATCTAGATCATCTTTATTTGGTTCTTCTTGAATCATTTCACTAATGTCTTCTTTCAGACATCTTTCAATATCAGGTTCTTCTGAAACCTTTCCACTTATGCCTTCTTTCAGACATTTTTCAGTATCATGTTCATTTAGAAAATTTTCACTTATGTCTTCTTTCAGACATTTTTCAGTATCAGGTTCTCCTGGAACCTTTCGATTTTACTTTACCAAATTTTTTTTTTGCGGGGATTTTTATTTTTATAACCCACTGATATCCCTCTCTTTAACTGAACCCCAGGTTCATTCATTGTATTACCATCACTTTGTTCCTTAGGAACATCAATTCTTGATGGAACATTTTCAGCGGGTATGTCTTATCGTATCTGTAAACACATTTGGTAACTGGTTTGCCAAATTATGCAAATGCACAATTTTCTGAACTTCCAGCTCTCTTTGATTGGTAGGGGGATCAAAGTGTAACAACGACTGTGTACACCAACTAATCTCTTTAGGAGTTTCTCTAATTCCTCTCCCCTTGATGCTGGAAATTCACCCTCATAAAAATGGCAATCGGCAAACCGTGCCGTAAATATATCACCAGTTACAGGTTCAAGATACTTTATATACGGCTTGTTCTAACTCTTTTAGAGTTCTATCGGTCCCGAGAACATCTTTAATTCTCCAGAAACTACCAAAATATCAAGATGCAACTCAAGTCTCTTATGTCCTGCCAGGCATCTCAATATACTGCATCTTTCTTAAAATTTCTCCAGTGACCTTGGAACAAGCCGATTTTTATACCTCAAGGTCATTTTCATTTCATTCTTTGAAGAAATATACATCTTGGACTCTTGGTCCAAAAACTTCTCGTTTTTTTAACGAGTATCAAATTGATTGCCACAATCATTCTTTGGCTAATCAATTCACTCTACTCGCATATATAGAGGTAGATTCATGATCATTATTTATGTAGCGCTTTCTCATTTATTTATTGTCGACAATCTATTTTCTCTTTGGTTCCATCTTTTTATCCGTACTGATATGGTTAATCGAGATCTCATTATCATCATCGATGATTTAACCAGGTACCTGACTACAAATTAACCATATCAACGGTCTCATCAAGAGATTCATCCTCGATTTATTTATTTGCTCCTTTTCGAGGACACTTTGGAACCAAAGTGGTCTATCATGTCTCTAGCGTGCCATAGACTCATATATCGTCTTATTAGAACACTTTTTCTTATTGGAACATTTTCAGCTGGAATATGAGATTTCATTATTTCATCAAAATGTCTGGCAGACATTTTATATATGGATTATGATTTATAATTCTCATATCTCATTCCATCAGCTGCTTATATGCTTCCAGCAATCTTGCGAGCATATTTAAAATTATTCCATATAATTTATCCCTTTTGGATTGTATATGACTACATGCACAACTGCATGTTTAAACCCGATCATGGAGATCATCTTACTTGAATTTACTTTATCAAGTTCTTATCAAGTTCTCTTGCGAGTGCAAACATAATCATCTCAATGTTCCACTCACTATGGATTCTTTAATTCTCCCTCTCGAGATGATGACATTCCATGTCTAAAATCTCGTACTGAATCCCACTCTCAAACTAATAACATATTCGGTTTTCCCATCTGGGATGAATTATGTATCAAATCCTGTAGAGTGAGATCCTTTATTTAGGACTGTTTAAAGAAATCACATCTATTGAACTTGTTTGATGATTCAACACCCATGATGGTTCCTTTATTTTCTTAAGACATGCTATATATGAAAAACTTCTAGTTTTTCAACTTTTTACAATAATGTCAATAACATTATTGAAGATGGCTATATATCAGTAAACTCCAAGTTTACCACCATTTACAGTTTTGCCATTTTTTTATGCATGTCTTTCTATTATAAGCTTTTCTAGAGCCAATATTAATTTTATATTACTATATACTATACTTATTTATTTTGAGAGAGGATAGATATTGGTTACCTTAAATAGTCATAGAGGATGACCCAATATCCGCCATATATATATATATATATATATATATATATATATATATATCCTGAATCTCAAAATCTTTTTCAGGAAAATAATCATTATATCACATCGATTTTATCATTCATCGATACTCTCTGGATCAACCAGAAAATATAACATATCAAGATGAGTATTTAAGCCATGAAAAGATGGTCCGGGTTCATAAAAAATGAAGTTATCTTACTTCATTTCTCTTTCTTTTTCATTCTCAATATAGATCGGCGTGGCGTACGAAAACTACGTACCCAATATTCTTTCTTGTCGTATCTATAGCAAACCTTTTTTGCTTGCCTTTTATTACCCGACCACTTTCATTTTTGTGGAAGTTCTCATTATTTCTTAGGGACGGAATCTTCTTCCTCGTCCTCTTCCACGACCACAAGCGGTTTAACCGCATCTACACCCTCGTCCTTTTCTAATAGGACCAACCTGATGGTTTAGTATCATGAGTTCCACTTTTTTTTCATGGAGGATTTTACATCAACTCCAATTATTTAGTGAATCATTTCTTTCAAGGATTAATCAAAAGATCTTCTGGATCTTTTCTCATGATACACTATATCTTATAAACCATCATTAAAGTGGTGTAAAATATCATGGCTTTTCTTTTTCTCATCCGATAGTTTTCATCTTATCGATGATTTTTCAAAGCTCATTTTTATGTGCATCTTTGCACCCACTGCCCAAATCATATTTTTCAAGGACACTTTATTTTTGAGCTTTGTCAAATCGACATGATAGCCATATTTATAGAATAACATAAAAATATAATAAAAACAAAAAATTAAATGCATAAATTAAATTGCAGAAATTTAAATAGCATAAATAAAATTGAAGGCTTAGCCTTTCACATGATCCGAAGAGTCAAAGACGATCATATTAATCATTTTCTAAAGTCAGAGGAGGCAAGCCTACCATGTTGACTTTTTCTTTTATTAAGGTCCAGGAGGCTCAGCCTTCCATTTTGACCTTTTTATTTTTTATACACAGAGGTAAAACCTACTACGTGTTTATCTGATCGTAGAGGTCTAGCCTGCCATAACGATCAGTCGGGAAAGGCAGCGCCTATCATCCCAAAATACAAACGGAGAAGGTCTAGCCCTTCACTCCGGAATAAATAAAATTCTAAATAAAATTAAATATATTGAAAGACATAAATTAAAAACTTATCTCGCTGGTATAACCTTGTTTGGTATAAGAACGTGATCTCGTCGTGCTGATAACGTGTTGTAAAATAAACGAGAACCAAAATTATATTTTAAATATATATATGTATTGTATATGTGAGAAGAGAAAGGAGTGATAAAGCTTTTATATTTTATCTTCTGATGTCTTACATTCATATACAAATGAAGGGGAGGTAGGCTATTTATACTGTTAAGAAATACATAAAATAATACTAAGTCGGTTGGTCAAAGGCGGTAAGTAAATGGATAATCATCTTTCGTATTATCTTCTAACACAAACGAAATAATAAGTTGTAATTGTTGACAATAAGAACGGGCTAACGGAACGTGGCGGCCATTGTTGCTATAAACTATATTGAAATTAAAAAGAGAAAATAAATAAATATAAAGAAATTGGTAGTTTATTTTGACCCCCAAAAAACAACAAAAAAATTGGTAGTTTTTGATCAAAAAAAAAATTGGTAGTTTATATCCTTTTTCTGTTTTATTTTTGTTTTCTTTTTAGGTAATTCAGATCCTTTTCCTTTTGTTCTTGTCAAGGTTGATAAGAGTGTAGCAATTTAACTAAAAATGACACTTGGTCTACAAACTAACAGGAATTTGTCTTTCAACATTTAACTTATTTTACTTATTTCAAAATTCTTATTATGGTTTGTTATATCAAAATTATTAAAACATGAGCAATATTTATCGACTACTTTTTGAACTATAAAAAAAGTCTAAGTTGGTCATATTATTTCTCTTAATGTATTCATATATATATATATATATAATTTAATTATCTTTCCTATTATTTCAATTCATATATTCATATATATAATTTTGAATTAAATATACATCATGCCTAAAATTAAGAAATTAACTAACTAATTTATTATTTTTTAAACTAATTAATTTAATTTATATAAATATAAATTTCAATAAAACTAAATTATATTTTATTTTATTAATGTAATAAATAATTATATATGTCTGTTAATTCGTATATATAGAACTATATATTAATCCAAATGCAAAAAAACTTCTTCAAAACCCTCACAAAATACATAAAAATATATTTCTTATTAAATTAGATATACATATACATACATCTATATATATATGATAAAAAATATTAATAGTTCGATACTATTAATATTTAAAACACGATGAAACATGTTACTTGATATTTATGAATATATATTTACAGTTTATTCAAACACATATAATATATTTATCAAATATTAACCAATTCAACAAATATATTAACACAATTATATCATAAAACATTACATAGACATAAATTGATGCAAGAGAGTATGGATCAATGGTATAATTATTTGTAAAAAATAATTATATATATAATAAAACTATATATAAAGATTAAAATTACTAAATATTTACATTTCTAATGCGAATAATGAAATTAAATATAAAAAATTAAATAAGTCATAAAAAATCATCAAAAAATCTAATAACATGTGAATAACAATAGTAAACTAACTAAATAAATGAAAATTATATTTTTAAACATAAATCATTAAATTTTAATAAACATATACAAATTATTGATGCCCAAATATATTTCATTTTTATTATGCATCCTCTCGAATATTGATCTATTACCCTTACAACAAGATGAAAATTTAATTTGACTATAATAATATAAGTCAAACCGAATTTCATATTGGATCATCTGTCAGTTCAATTGGTAGCCAAATCCCGGGTTTTGGTTGTTTTTACGGGTTTTATAGGATTTTTAAATGTTTTTTTTTTGAAAACTAAACCAAACTACATACGAGATCACACAATTTGTAAATTTAACTGCGGGTCGGGTAGGATTTAAAAATACTTAATATAACATTTCATTTATAAATATAAATATATACGAATACATATTTATATCAAATAAATATTTAAATGTTTGGAAAATAATTTCGCGCTTTGAAAGCGAAGATCAAAATCTAGCTGCATCTTATGTGTGTTTACGAGTTATATCCTAAACTAGCAGTATAAGATTTCAGTTTATGAGTTATATCCTAAACTGAAAATCTTTAAGTATTATTAATGTCTAAAGTGAATAAGAAAATTAAATTTAAATCTAAAATAATCTAAATATAAAACATAATATTAAAAAAGATAATTGATAACAAAATAAACTAATGCCGAATCACAACAATTAACTTTGTTAATAGATTCATGATCCACAAGATTGTATAATCTTATTTTATAAAAAAATTAAAAATATAACTTCCTAATTAGAATACAAACAGATTCTAATAATATAACTAAATATCATATGCGTTAATAATTAAAATTACATATTGATTCAACTAGAAGTTCAACTGATAACCGGTTTTGAGTTATACCAGATTATTAAATAATATTTTTTTTCTAAATCACAACCAAATTACAAACTGGATTGTTGAGTTTATAAGTTTAACTAGATCCGATTTAAACAAAAAAAGGTATAAGTGTACAGTTATACAACATCAAAGATTCAATACAATCATCAAAACTTCTTACTAATATTTTCTTAAAAATAGTATATACAAATATGATTACAAAATAAAACAAATTAAAAATATAGTTGTAAAATTAAATTTCTAAAATCCTAAAGTAAAAACAAAAATATACCCGCCCTCTGAAGGGTGGATCAAAATCCAGTATTGTATACTATTAAAAGGGAAGCATTCTGAAAAATCTACTTAAATAAAATGGGTTGGCTGCCTATTCCCCCCCTTAAATACACTAACCCTACTTATTCCCCCCTAAACTATCAACCTCTTCATAATCCCATCTGATCTTACGTTTTTTCTTTAAATCCCCCCTAAACTATTTTTCTCCCCCTCCCTAATCAATTCTCAAATCGTAATTAACAAAATAGAAATCGCGTTTAGAAAATTGTGATTGCCCCATCAAATCCGACCCAACGTTTAGAAAAAGATCCGACCCAGGTTTCATAACATTATCATTCCAAATTGAATTGGGGCTTAGGTTTTTTTTCTGTTATTTTCTTTTCCCGACACAGAAACAAGATAGAGAGAAACAGATGACGGGGAACAGAGGAGAGAGTTAGAGAGAGAGAGACAGAGAGGGAGAGAGAGAGAGAGAGAGAGAGAGAGAGAGAGAGAGAGAGAGAGAGAGAGAGAGAGAGAGAGAGAGAGAGAGAGAGAGAGAGAGAGAGAGAGAGAGAGAGAGAGAGAGAGAGAGAGGGAGAGAGAGAGAGAGAGAGAGAGAGAGAGGGAGAGAGAGAGAGAGAGAGAGAGAGAGAGAGAGAGAGAGAGAGAGAGAGAGAGAGAGAGAGAGAGAGAGAGAGAGAGAGAGAGAGAGAGAGAGAGAGAGAGAGAGAGAGAGAGAGAGAGAGAGAGAGTGAGAGAGAGAGAGAGAGAGAGAGAGAGAGAGAGAGAGAGAGAGAGAGAGAGAGAGTGAGAGAGAGAGAGAGAGAGAGTGAGAGAGAGAGAGAGAGAGAGAGAGAGAGAGAGAGAGAGAGAGAGAGAGAGAGAGAGAGAGAGAGAGAGAGAGAGAGAGAGAGAGAGAGAGAGAGAGAGAGAGAGAGAGAGAGAGAGAGAGAGAGAGAGAGAGAGAGAGAGAGAGAGAGGAGGACGACGGGAACAGAGAGGGAGAGTGGTAAGCCTTTTTTTCAAAAAAAAAACAGAGAGGGAGTGAGAGAGAGGGACGACGGGAACATAGAGGGAAATAGAGACTGCAAAGAGAGTGAGAGAGAGACAGAGACATAAACGAAACGAAGAGGGAGAGTGAGGGACGACGGGAACAGAGAAGAGAGTGTGTGAGAGAGAGAGAGAGAGAGACAGAAACGAAGAGAGCGAGGAGAGGGATGAAAGAGCGACAGCAGGAACAAGACATCATGAGCAGTTCAAACTGAGAATAGAGTGTTTTGTTTGTCTTTATGAGTTATGTAAGATGTTGGATTTTGGTGGAACATATATTTCTCATTTAAAACATGAGTTTGACTTGTTTGGAACTCAAGAAAATATTGGTGTTTGACTAGCTTTATTCATTTTCACAGGTGTAAATAGAATCTCACAAAGAAAGTTGAGCAGTACCACAAAAGTCACAAAACAAAGAACAACTGAAAGTTGAAAACTTGAAACGTAATAAAACGTCAAACGTTGAGCAACAAAGGCAACGACAAGAAAAACAACAAAGCAACAGAAATCCACTAGTCTTGAGCTTGAGTAGATTGAATAGGTTCTGTAAGTATGATCTCTTCATGGACATGAGAAGAAGTGTCCTGCCACAAAACCAAACATGAGCAGATACATTAACAATTTTTGAAATTAGTTGATATTATACCTCTGCCACAGTTTGGTGTGTCTTCTCCATCTTCTTCTTTGGATGAACTTTGCAACCAAGTGTGTTATGGCCTGCCTCACCACATGAACCACAATGGACTGTCCGGCCAGCCCTTCCAAGCTTCTCTGTTTTTCTCTTCTTCTTCTTCTTCTTTTTGAGTGATTCAAATTTACCTTTTATTCTAGGAAACTTCTTTTGCTTCTTCTTCTTCTTTCTCCCTGGTTGATCAGGCTCAGGAGGAGCAACTATCAATCCTAGATCTGACTTCATCCACACTCGTGGTCCTCTAACAGGTTCTAAATTGGTGTTGTAAATATCTTGCCACATCATGGTAGAGAAGAAGTTTGAGACATAATCATCGACATTTAAACCTTTATCAATCATTGCTCCATAAGCGTGTTCACACGGAACTCCACTGATTTGCCATTTTCCGCATGAACATGTATGCCTTATTGTGTTGACATTATGTCTATCGTTGTCTACAGAGACCTCAAAGACTCCACGAGTTCCAGGTGTCGTCACACATTCATCTGCGATCTTCTTCTCCTCCGCAAGCAGTTCAGCTACATACTTTGAACAAACGCCCTCATGCCTCATCGATTTGATGTGTCTCCTGGCGATGCGTTCCATTGCTTGCCTCCTTATCATCTCAAGCATTGGGACCATTGATTTAGCTTTAGCTTTTGTGATAGTGGAGTTAAAGGACTCTGTTGCATTGTTGTCAACGTCTTCACAGCAACTTCCAAGCTTGTAAAAAGGCCGAGACCAAGTTTCCGGCAACTCTTTCATAACATCATTGTACAACGCCAAATCGTATGCTTGTAACTTCTTGACATTGTAGTCAAATTCTGATTTCGTATAGCTCCGAGCAATATCCCATATCATCGGTTTCAGCAAGTTTTTCTTGGAATGATTCTTCTTCACATTCTCCACAATGTGTTTCACACACTTTCTATGCTCAGCATTTGGTAACTCTAACTCTATGGCACTTTTCAGTCCCTTTGATCTATCTGAAATGATGACAAACCTATTTCCATCTTGTAGAACTAAGTCATGTTTTATTTTCTTGATAAACCATAACCAACTATCAGTTGTCTCAGATTGAACAACGGCCCACGCAATCGGGTAGATTTGATTGTTAGCATCATGTCCAACAGCAGTAAGCAACATCCCTTTCACAGCTCTCTTCAAGAAAGTACCATCAAGTCCGATAATTGGCCTACAATATCCTCTCCAAGTGTCTCGAAGAACCCCAAAGCAAACATAAAAACCATTGAAAACATCTTCCCCAGCTTTGTTTTTGTATGTGTCAACAATGGTTGTGGAACCCTGATTTGTTACCATGATCTCATGTGCGTATCCTCGAAGATGAGCAAATTGCTCCTCATACTCTTTCTCAAGCCATTTCAGAGCTAAAAGTCTGCCTCTTTGGCACTGATTCCGTGTACTGACTATTTTCCACTTCTTCTTTATAATCTGTTGAATCTCCTCAGGCATCAAATCCGCTTTCTGTCTCAGTTTATCCAAAAATAGTCTTGCAATCACCGGACTTTTCAACAGCTTGCATTTCCCATCCGGAGTGCAGCTATGATACATGTACTTTGTTTTCAACAATCATTTCTGACTTTCAATATCATATGAGCAATAAATCCGCCATTTACACTTCCCACGAATGCCACACCCAAATGAGACTTTTGTCTTATCTCATCTATCTTGCTTAATGTTTCTTCTCTTGTTCAAAGCATACTCCAAGACAACCTCTTTAAACTCATACAATGTGTAGTAACTACTCCCCAAAGCTAATTTATCATGACTTCTTCTTCTTCTTTTCATTCTTTTCTCACGTACATCAATTTCATCTTCGAAGGAGTCATCCGAACTCTCTGGAATCTCGTTTCTCTCAGTTGGAACCTCATCCTCAAAATCAGCTACTGATTCCTCGATCTCATATTCAAATCGACCAAGAGTATCTTCAGCTTCATCCATCTTATCTTGTTTTCCACATTTCATGTCTTCCTCATCCTCTGTCTCATAACCTTCTTCTAAGTCTTTCTTCTCTGTTTCAACCATGGTGTCAGCACTTTTGTTTTCACCTCTTTCATCTCTGTAAAAAAAAATTCAAAACTCAAAACAACACATAAACAAAAAGGAACTCTACGTTAAACAAGTTTGTAAACTCTCCATACCCAACAAGCGCAGCTCCTTCATCGTTCCTTAATGTCTCTCTCTCTTCTACATCTTCCTCTTTCCTGATCACTGTCTCTCTCTCCTCTGCATTATCTTCTGTCGTTTTTGTCTCATTCTCTGTCATCTTCTTCGTTTCTCTCTCTCTCTCTGTTCCCTTCGTTTCTCTCTCTCCCTCTGTTCCCTTCGTTTCTCTCTTTCTCATTGTTTCTGTTTGTCGTGAAAAAAAAACAGAAAAACCCTAAGCGACAATTTGATTAGGATTGATAAAAAATAAAACTCTGGGTTGTTTTTTTTTAACTGTCGGGTGGGTTATTGTAGATTGGGCAATCACAATTTTCTAAACGCGATTTCTATTTTGTTAATTACGATTTGAGAATTGATTAGGGAGGGGGAGAAAAATAGTTTAGGGGGGGATTTAAAGAGAAAACGTAAGATCAGATGGGATTATGAAGAGGTTGATAGTTTAGGGGGGAATAAGTAGGGTTAGTGTATTTAAGGGGGGGAATAGGCAGCCAACCCAAATAAAATTGTTGCACCCTTTCACTAACTAATTAACTTTTTGGTCTTACCATATATTTCTCTAACTATTCAATAGTCTAACTAATTTAAATGATCTCGTTTAAACTCAAATTTATTAAACCCTTTTTACCAACACGTCATTTATTAATCCCAATACCAAAATGTAAATGATTTTTTTTTGTCGACCATTTTACAGACTCATATGAACTCTGTAAACCAAACTGGATGCTCTGTATCCATATGGACAGTAAACGACGACTGTTGCCAAAATGTAAATGATAAAATCCCAAAACCAAGATGTGACTAATCCCACTACAAAATATAATATTAGATATCCATTAATTAAATTCATTGACCCACTCAAAGTCTCACTCCAACAATCTTAAGTTTTATTTTATTAATTTATTAATAAACATAAATCCATTCTATGAATAAACATGGTTCAGTATAGAATCCTATTAAATAGGCAACCACGAGGACATATAGTTCCAAATAGGGGTTTACGTCAGGGGAATCTATTATCTCCTAACCTGTTCATCATGTGTACTGAAGCACTGATAGCGAATATAAAAAAGGCAGAGACTGAGAAAAGGTTAACTGGAATAAATTTGGCAAAGGCAGCCCTTACCTGTTTTTCGCGGATGACAATATCTTCTTTTGTAAAGCACAGAAAGAAGAATGTCAGGCTATTCTGGTAATTCTAAAAGAATATGAAAAGATATCGGGACATCAAATAAATTTTCAGAAATCATCAATTCAATTCAGACACAAGATTGATGAAACAACTCAAAAAAAAGCTTAAGGATATCTTGGGCATTCACAATCGGGGAGGAATGAGAACATATCTGGGGATCCCAGAAAATCTAGGTGGGTCTAAGGTCCAAGTGTTTGGCTTTGTGCAGGAGAGGTTAAATAATAGAGTCAATGGATGGACTTTTAAAATTTTCACTAAAGGTGGAAAGGAGGTAATCATAAAATTGGTGGTCACTGCCCTTCCTAATCATATTATGTCATGTTTTCGTATACCGAAAATAGTAATGAAGAAGCTCACCAGTGCGGTAGCACATTTTTGGTAGAGTCCTAGTGGTAACACAAAGGGTTACATTGGAAATCATGGGATAAGGTTTGTCTCCACAATGATGATGGAGGGCTGGGGTTTAGAGATCTCACGGATGTCAACACAGTCATGCTTGGCAAGAACCTTTTGAGATTAATAGAGCAGCTAACTACTCTATTTTCTCATGTGTTTAAAGGTCGGTATTTTAGGAATGCTTCAGCCCTAGAACCGATCAGATCGTACTCGTCTTCCTATGGTTGGCGCAGTATAATTTCTGCTAGATCTCTGGTTAGCAAATGACTAATCAAAAGGGTGGGATCAGGATCTTCTATCTCAGTATGGAATGATCTTTGGCTCCAAACCAACCGCCCGAGACCAGCAAATAAAAAACAAAATTTTCTTTTACCAGACCTCACGGTCGACTCGCTTATTAATGCTTCGTTGCGAACATGGAATACATTGGCTTTACTGGAAATAATGGAACCTGATGAGGTTAGGATTGTTGAGAGTATACCTTTAAGCAGGACACAAACAGTAGATCGGGATCCAGACCGAGGAATAGGGGCTGTAGAGTTCGGACCCACGGTTACGGATCTTAAAGCTTATTGCTGGACGATGCCCACCAAAGATAAAACATTCTCCACGGCAACTATTGTCCGGGTGTAAAACAGTTAAAAAGAATCTAAAATCCCGAGGTCTTCAGGAAGATATTGGTTGTGATAGGTGTGGAGCAGCAGAAGAGTCTATAAACCATGTTTTCTTTGAATGTCCACCAGCGGTACAGGTTTGGGCATTATCAAGGATTCCCACGCATCCTGACCTTTTTCCAGGACAGTCGTTGTTTACGAATATGAATTATCTATTTTGGCGGATTCAACCAAAAATGGAAGATCATCATTTTGCGTGGATACTAAGGTATATATGGAAAGAGAGAAATATTAAAGTTTTAAGTAACTTGGATATGGACCCGATGGATACCATTAAGCTGGCTATGACGGAGTTTCTACTTTGGAAAGACGCTCAACAAATCTTTATTAACGACTCTTACCCATGTTCTGCCAACAGAGAGAGCATTACCAACTAGACCGGGACGATGGTGTTTTACGGATGGATCATGGAAATCAAGGGATAACTTTTCCGGACAAGGATGGTATAGTATTTTAGAAGGCGTTGATGGATTACTAGGAACTAGAAATACAAGGGCTAGTCAATCCCCACTACATACAGAGATTGAGGCATTAATTTGGGCAGTAAAATGTATGAGGAATTTAAAGCAATATGAGGTTACTTTTGCAACAGATTGTTCTCAATTGGTGAAGATGGTTCTGGAACCAGAAGAATGACCGGCGTTCGCAACTTACCTAGAAGACATTAGAAGTCTCAAGAAAAGTTTTCACAGCTCGGAGATTATCCATATATCAAGGACGCAAAACAAAAAGGCGGATAGCTTAGCACGTGGTGTGAGGCAACAATCATCGTTTACTGTCCATATGGATACAAAGCTACCAGTTTGGTTTACAGAGTCCACATGAATCTGTAAGATGGTCGACAAAAAAAAAATCTAGGTTTTAAACAAAGAAATATATTATCTATATAAAAATTGTAATAGTATTGATCATTACAAACTTATAAATTAATAATACATAACAGAGATACAATGCACATATTTTATATGACAAATCAAATACTATTATAAGTATATGAGAAGTTCAAACAAAATAATGTCAGTTTTTTTTAGATTTTTAGTTTTTTTTTACTGAGTAAACCAGTGTTGGTTCACGAGGTAATGAAAAACAAAATTGGTTTATCAATTTCAATTAATATATTTTCATTAACCTAAATTTTATTAAAGTATATTAGTTGTTAGAATCTATCAGTTTATTCGACCATGAAAATATTGCTTATACTTTAATTCGTCTGTAAACCACGTATGTTCCTCAACTAAAATAGATCTATTAGTTATTATTATATAATATTTTTTATTCTAACAAATATATATTAATACTAAGATATCTATTTGATATGCAACTGATTCCTACATATATGCAAAAAATGATTCAATTAAATATAAATATATCTAAATAAAAAATTGACAGTGAATTTTTATGTAATTTACTTAATTTGCTATTATTTTGTGTAGTTGTACATTCTATATCATACTTTAAATTAATTTTAAACTATCGGATATCTGTTGGGATACTAATTGGGCATTTTAAATTTTGGTTCTATTTTATATATCTTAGGTTTCTTTCTTGTAAATTTATAAGTACAAATCATGTTCGGATATAATATTTCGGTTTTAGTTCTAATTTATATTACTTTCTAAAACCCAATGTTTATAAACCCGATCCGAAAACTGAATTGAACAACTCACCGGGTCATGGTTTATTGGGTTGACCACGGGCGAACATATAAGAAATGTTTTATGTTTAAAAAACAACATTTGGAAAATATTTAACTTTTTTTTTTGTTTTTATATCATTCCACATACAAAATATCAAAAAACAAGTTTTTTTTTAAAAAACTTTAAACAAGTAAAAAGTTACGACATAAAATAAAAACATGTCAAGACTTAAAATCTATGTGTATTTAAATGTATAATTTGAATACTTGTGACAAAAGAAAGTGAATACTAAAGTTAAAATTTGTTAAAAATAAACCAAAAAGTAATATATAAATTTTAATAAATTATAACAAAACAAAATAATGTTAATTCACATCAACTAATTTAGTTATAATCCACATGATTATATGATCTTTTTATTTTTGAAAAAAATAATACTTTTTTTAATTATAATACAAACAAATTCTAGTAATGTAACTGAAAATCTAAAATAATAATTCTAAGTTAAGTATTGGTTCAACCGTTAGTCAATTGTTATTATGGGTTTTACCTAGTTTTTGAATAATCGATTTTTCTTAAAATTCAAACCGGAATACATACCAAGTCACCTAATTTACCAGTTTGACCACAGGTCCAAGTCGAGTTTTAACGTTTTTAATGAAAATATGATTATATAATATTCTAGTGAAAATTTATTCCACGTTTTGAAAGCGCAGATCAGAATCTAGTTTCTATTAAACACGATGTGTACGGTTTTTAATACTCCCCATTAACTTTAGGAAAAAAAAAACTCATTATGTGGTGAGAAAAGAACCAGCACGTAAATTTTCAGTGCCACAACGCAAAAAAATGTTTTCTGTGGCGGGGGGGGGGGGGGGGGGGGACAGAAAGTTTTCGTAGCCCCATGATATTTGGCCCAGTGATGAACCTGCCGAATTTATGAGAAAACAGTTCCTATTTTTCTTTAGCATTCAGAACGTGGAAATTTCAAAACAACCAAAGTGCATCACATTCAAAAAGAGATTACAATCAACACAATTTTAGTTGATTGGGAGTTATATTGTAGGTACGTAGTTTGTAGCAAAAAAAAGAGAAAAAAATCAAGATCTTTCCATAAGAAAAATTATGTATAATTTGCGCCTGCACAGAGATGAGATTTGAACTAAACACAGATCGGATATCTGGATTTTTAAAGATATTTGTGATTTGCTTTGTATGTTATGTATATCTAATTTTTTATTTACTTTACTTTGGAAAAATACAGATATTCGAAAAAACGGATATCCCGTTAATATTTGCGGATATTTATTAATACTTACGGATATCTCATATGTTTTGATTAATAGAAATAATCTTAAAATTTTGATACAATTTTGTTCTGTAAAATATATTTTTGTATGATATATAGAACAAAAATTTAAAGTAAAGAATATACATATTTTGTAATTTTTTTACTTAGTTAACGATTACTATAATAATACAAAACTTAAGAAAATATAATATATGAAAATTGATAAGGGATGACTATATAATTAATTGGTTTTTTTCCGTTAATTTTTTTAATATTAATTATAATGGGCTAAGCCCAATTACACGACCGAAGCCCAAACTGCAAAAGCAAACATCATGTAGCCCAAACAACCTACGGACCAACTAAGACAGGTTAATGGGCCTGTGGCCCAAACCAAAAGCAACTGGGCGACTTCCGCATGTCCACATGTCGAGGAGACCGGACACGTGTAAAGATCAGAGCCGACTGAACAAAGCCGAGAACCACTTGAGTGCACAACCGAGAACCGCAAACCACACACGAGCCATAATAAATCTCCAAAAAGACGATCCAAAGAACATGACCAACTAAAGCCGGTGACGTAAGACTGAAGGAGCCTTCTCCCCCTGGAAACAAAACTGACGACGGCGGAGCTGGCGAAACCACCACCTCCAGGGAAACAAGAACCGGCATGATGGAGCTGTAGGAACCTCCGCCTGCTGGAGACAAAAAACCAACTAGCAGAACAAGAAGCTTCACCACGCCACCCTCAACACGACCACACCATTACTCCAGGGGTAGATCCGCCACAGGTGGGTCTTGTTCCAGAGCTCAGGCAAGGCGGATAGTAGAGATAGCGAGAGAGAAGCGGAAACTGACAACTTTACCGGAAGTTCAAGGGGCTCCGGCGACGGCACGCATGCTCACGCGTCGGTTGTTCGCTGGACCCAATATAAATCTACTTTCTCTCTCTATTTCTCTCTCTTCGTTACTTTGCTCGCCTTTCCTTTTTTGAATTAATTGGTTATAATAGATCAAATTTTTTGTTATTGCTACTCAAAAACACGGAGCTTGAAATCCTGTCAGCATACAAATACAACAAATTAAGAGTTTGATTGATAACCATCTCAGGAACACTATACAACAAAAAAAAAGAATGGATCAGAATAAATTTATGGGAATGATAAAGAATGGTTATTCTATATCAAATTTAGTGAGGAAAATTTTGTTTTTAATTCTCTACAATAAAAGAAATCAGAAATGAATGAAAATAGATAACTATTTCTTATGAATGGTGGTAAAATTTATTAAGAATATTAAGGAATACATTATTCTTCTTTATTCCTTGGTTACTATTCATAGTCTAACAGTACGCTTAGTTCATGCTAAAATAAACTTAAGATATGTCATAAGTAACTTAAGTTCAATTGTGCTTACACTGGTTTGAAATATTGTATTATGTCATCATATAAATATAAAATTAGAACTTGATCGGCGAGCCAACGCGGATATTCGTTGTTAAATTTTTATATATTGATATTTGTTTTTGAAGATCATGCTATATATTTTAGATATGTCGTCATATACACTTATCTGAAGGCTTTGTACCAGACTCTAATGGACTTTAAAATGGAGTAAAATAACATTAAATAGATGGTAATTTTCCTGAATAAGAAGCCTCCTGTCCCTCTTGCTACTTCAATTCCAAGAAAATACTTAAATTTACCAAGATCTTTCATTTGAAAGCACTTACTGAGATACTCCTTAAACTTCACCAACATAGATAGATTACTGCTGCAAATAATCAGAGCATCAACATATATAAGAACCCGCAAGCTATCATCCCCCCGTATGTAAGTGAATAGAGATGAATCCTCATAGGATTGTTTGAAACCAAAACGTAACAACGCCTCACTCAGCTTGGCAAACCAACATCTGGGAGCCTGCTTGAGACCGTATAAAGACTTGGGTAGTCTACACACTAAGGTGGGATCGTCAGTCTTATAACCTGGTGGTGGTCGCATATAAACTTCTTCTTCCAAATCACCATGAAGAAATGAATTACACATATCCATTTGATGAACCTCCCAGCCCTTAACGGCTGCAATCTTGAACAGAGTACGTACTGTTGTGATTTTAGCTACTGGAGCAAACGTCTCACCATAATCTACTCCTTCAACTTGTCGATTACCACACACAACAAGTCTAGCCTTAGGCCTTTCCACCGTACCGTCAGCATTAAATTTCAGTTTGTAAACCCACATGCTTATCAAAGCTGTCTTTCCAGGTGGAAGATGTGTAAGATCCCATGTCTGCTGCCCTTCAAGAGAAGTTATCTCACACGACATTGCATTACGCCAAATCTCATCCTCCATAGCCTCTTTGAAGCTTTTTGGCTCAACACTAGCTGACACAGCTGCTAAGAAGACACGGTGATATGCAGAAAACAGATCATCGGTAATATAGCTTTCAAGAGGATAAGAAGTACCTGGACTTGTTTCTGAAGACCCTGAACTAGTGAGCTTGGAAGATGTATGTTTATCGGGAGCTGTTAAGACTTTAGCATTGTAGGTAACGTAGTCTTTCAGCCTAACGGAAGGAGTTTTCTGACGATGCCCTCTTCCTAACTCAACAGGTGCTGCAGCAGCTTCTTCAGCTGGTGCCACAACCTCATCTTCTTGTGACTGAGTCGGAACAGGCACTGAAGTCTCTGTTTCAACCAATGGCATCACTGGTGGAGTTTCAACCATTTCACTACTCCCCTTTAACTCAAGCATGTCATCATCATCAGGAGCATCAGTAGGTACCGCAACAGGAATCTCGCCATCTTCATTACAGTAGGGGAATTTTGTCTCATCAAACACAACATCCCTTGAAACAAGAAATTCTTTGCTCTCAAGATCATACAGACGCCATCCCTTCTTTCCAAATGGATAACCCACAAAGATGCATTTCCGGCTTCGCTCACCAAATTTATCCTTATGTCTAGTGTACTTACTAGCATAACACAGACATCCAAACGTCTTGATGGTAGTGTACGACGGCTTCTCTCCATACAAGCACTCGTATGGTGACTTTCCATTCAACAGGGTAGAAGGCGTTCTGTTGATAACATGAGCAGCTGTTAGAACACTCTCACCCCAAAACTTCGTGGGCAAGTTAGAGACATTTAGTATATGTCTGTGTTTCCTCTCAACTCTCCCATTTTGTTGAGGAGTTGCTACACAAGAGGTCTGATGGAGAATACCATTCTCAAGAAAATATCGTGACAGACAGATAAACTCTGTACCATTATCAAAACGAACTACCTTAACAGGTTTACTAAACTGTCGTTGAGTCATGGAGCAAAACTCAGGCAATATAGTACGTACTTCACTTTTTTCAAGCAGGAGATATATCCAAACAGCTCGTGAAAAATCGTCGACAATAGTTAAGAAATAAGTCGCTCCGCATGAAGAGGGAACTCTGTATGGACGCCAAAGGTCTACATGAAACAAACCAAAAACTTCAGATGCTTTATTATAACTATCATGAAAAACTTCTCGATTTTGTTTCGACTTAAAACACACTTCACATCCACCAAACTTATCATGAATGTTCTTAACACCAACTATAAAAGGTAGAAAACCTAAAACACCATAAGCAGGATGCCCCAATCGCTTGTGCCATAAAGCTTGATCCTCAGCAGCTCCTACTCTGTGACTCCTAGCAATCGTTACTCCCCGATAAACATAGACAACATTCCTTACTTCACCGGCTCCAATCAGGGTCCTCGTAAAATGGTTCTGCAATATACACAAAGTGTCAGTAAAAACCGCAAAACAACCAGTCTGTCTAAACATCTTGGCTAAGGATAACAACGTGCAATTCAAGTTTTGAACAAATAACACATTCTCCAACGATATGTCTTTAGAAAAAGACAAACAACCACACTTAGTTGCATAAACCACACTTCCATCAGCGAATGATACATGTACTGGTGGAATATATTTTACTGACTCAAGAACATGAATATCAACAGTCATATGGTGTGATGCTCCTGAGTCAAGTATCACTTCACCGGTTTGAACCTTACCGTTCAAACGATCAGGTACAGGAGTTGATTTCTGTTGTTCGAGAAACTGCGCAAGTGATGCCCACTGCTCGGGAGTAAACTGTGGGATCTGCGGGAAGGATCCAGACGCTGGTGGAGCTTGTGCAGCATTAGAACGATACTGTGTCTGCTGCTGCTGAGGAGACCCTCCTCGTCCTCTTCGTCCTCAAACCGAAGATCCTCCTCTGCCTCTAGAACTCAATCCTCTGTTTCCTCGGTCAGCTTGATTCGGATTCTTCTCCAACCACAAGTCAGGAAACCCGATGAGCTGCCAACATTCCTTCTTCCTGTGACCACTACGCCCACAATGCGAGCATGCCATCCCCGAACGTCCAGTCGTCAAGGCTATGGTATTGAAACTGCTGACCAAGTCTTGCTATGTTTTGGTACTGAAACCAACTGCTTCCGTTTTGCCTTCTGAACGCGTAGAAGACAATCTCTTTTCCTCACGAACAACGCGTTGATAAACGCTATTGAGGTCAGGTAGTGGCTCCATTGAAATTATGTTCGTCACCACGTTTCCGAACCTAACTTCGTCACGACCCATTAAGAACTGATGAACACGCTTCTCTTCATGTTCCTTCACTATGTTCTGAAACGCAGAACAAGTACACTTTGGCAAAGGTTTATAGGTGAGCAACTCCTCCCACATAATGGACAACTTTCCAAAGTAATCCATAACACTCATGCCATCATGTCTACATGCAACCATCTCGGCCCGTTGCTGATGAGCACAAACCGCATTCCCGATCGAGAAACGTTGCATCACGTCATTCCACAACTTGTGAGCATCAGACGCAAACGTCACGGTCGAGCGTATCTTAGGTGAAATCGAAGTCCTTATCCACCCGATAATCATGGAGTTCACTGTATTCCATGCATCAGGGTCTTCGGAATCAGCCGGAGGTTTGGGTAAAGTTCCGTCAATAAAACCGATCTTACGCTTAGCACGTAAAGCATTCTCCAACTCGGAGGCCCACTCAGCGTAATTTTCGCCGGTGAGTTGCACCGATGAGATCGCAACGCCCGGGTTATCAGACGAAGCAAGTACATACGGTGACAGTATCTTCTTCACTACAGCGACTGCTGTCTCAGGTTTATCTCCCATGTTTTGACTTTTTAGAAAAGAAGAGAAAAACCAAATTTAAAGGATAGGCTCTGATACCATGACAAGTTTCTTGGACTTCCACTTAAAACCAATTGGCAATTAGTGGATTGATCTTAACCTTTTATATATTACTTAATTATTTCTCCAACTACCGATGTGGGACTTGACTCATTAACAATAATCTTTGTCTCCAATTGTTTTTATCCTTTAATAAAAGAGATGGCTTTGATATTTCTCGTTTAGGTATCAGGTAAAGCTATCAATGCTATGCATTAGTAGAAGTGGTAAACTATGCTAGAGAAACCTGATTAAGATTAATGAAAGATAAGTTGCACAAATATATATATACTACTAAATTATACTTCTCTTATTTTCGGAATGATATGGAACTCGTTGATTTAAGAGTGGTTCAGTTTTGTATGATCTAATTATATGAAAAGATAAGCAAAAATATTTTTAAGATGTTACTGGTTAATTATATGAAGACACTTTTCATAGCAGTTGTGGTTTTTGAGTCTTTTATTTATTAATTTGTTTCCTTATAGTTTGTTCTTTAATATTTTATTACTATGTATTATTTTTATCTTATATTCATAATTTATCTACGAAAACAAATTCTTTTGCATATGTTTCGTTTTTTCTTTAGTTCATAACTAATTTTATATAAGTCTGTACTTATTCTTATAGTTTCACTTCCATGATCTATACTTCAATTACACACAAACAATAACAAGTTTTCCTGAAAAAACTAAGCTTAACTTATATAGACATACACAAGTTCGTTTAATCGTTCATTATATAGACATGTAATATTTTGTTACTATGATTTTTACCTTTCTAATACCTATACATTAAAAGTTATAATATTTTTTAGTTCATTCACTCTACAGAAAGCGCAAATTATCACCTAGTAAATATATTTATACTACCATTAGGAACCTGATATGATATGAAAATCTTATACTATTAATAATCCTTATTTGAATCATTTTAAAGTGTCCACATGGGCATGGAAAATCATCCAATCAGGATGCTTGAAAATAACATGTCATTAGTGAGTTGTCAATTGGGCTTTGCTGTTTATTGAAATCTCAAAAACGAAAATATGTATTGGGCTTCGGATAGTTAGTATTTCAACCAATCAGAAGCCCTTAAATTGTCACGTCATTACATTGTTACACGAAACAGTTTTTTTGTGTGGGCCAGTTGACGTGAGCGTTTTATATCACAAAGTTATGGCCCATTTTAACCAGAGCAAGCCTCCTTACAAACACTGCATCTAAATCGGCTCTTGCTCTTCTCCTTCATGATCATCGTTTCTAATTTCTACAGTTCAATTTCTATGTATTTATCACCATCCAATCTTCGTAAGGATGCTATCCTTCCACCTCCCTTTGTTCTCCTCTGATATAAACCATCATTGCAGCTCACATTCAACCATATCCTACAACCTCTGTTCAACGATACTAATCTTCTCTTTTTTTTTTAAATTACAACGATATCAATCCATGGCCATGAATACGGTTCAAATCTCTGGCAAGTCTCGGTAAGAGTCGATTTTCTTACACCCTCTTATTTTTCATATTAGATTGTTAATTTGTTTTGTCACCCTAATCTATCCAGAATCGGAGCAAACAAATCTCTGAATGGAATCGGAAAAACAGACTATGAATCTGAGAATATGAAAGATGACGAAAAAAGATATTTGGCAGATAACAAAGCCATCGAGTTGGATCCTACATTTGGCAAGAGCATATCTTCGAAAGGGGTATGATATTTTCATCGTCTCTCTGTACTAAATTGATGATATACTTAAAGATGATTGGAATCATGATATATCTCTGAATGGAATCAGAAAAACAGACTATGAATCTCCGTAATTTTCTCAGTCTCCGTATATATGTTTATCTCTTTGCTCATGGATTTATAATTTGATGTAGAACATAAACAAGAATCGATCGAAAACCAAAGGGGGCCACTTCGATAGTTTGCAGCCTGACCCGGTCAAGTGCTTGAAGAAAAGCAAAAGAGACTTGAGAACAAGTTGCTTGTGTGGAATTCAACTCCAAAGATCAGTTTGAGCCGGTACAGAAGAAAATCGAAGCTACCACCCCATTCAAATGTTTTGCAACATGAACGTGCCTCTCAATCTCAGGTAATATCATGACGGATACTTCTATCTATCTCTCTATATGACGTTATGTTAAGGGGGGTTCTCCGCTTGTCTTCTGTTGCAGCTTTTTCAGGGGAGATTTTGCAGGACGTCTGTTCTTGAACACTACATCAGGGGAGAGTTACTTTGACAAGTTATTGATCTCGGTTTGTTAGTTTACTTATCCATCACATAATCTAACGATTTCCTGCACAACACTGTAGGCTGGAATCCAATGACACTGGTATCACTCCAGCATCTTCATTACTGAGGATCTACGCTAAGCTTAAGCCTCTAACCAGAGCTAAGCTAAATGAGTTCATCATCACTGCCAAGCCACAGGTTACATAGCAATCTTTACTTGTTATAATTCTTGCATTAGTATACTCTGTACGTGATCCCAAACTTTGTAAATGCAGGTGTCGACTGTGGGAACCGAAATTCGCACCGTCAAATATTGCTAAGTAAAATCGTAGGAAAACTAAGTTGACCTAGTTTTCCCCGAGGATCCCGGCTATCTGCTGGACCACGCACGACAAAGTTAAAAAAGGCTAAGTTGAAAATAAATGCGTAAAGTAAAGAGAGCAAAAAGAAAGAATTTTATTTCCGAATTCGCGGAGAGCGTTGGAACAATAGGTCGAGATCGCGGCCGTAAGAGCTGTCGATCGTCGCTAGTTTCAAAACCCTAAATCTAACCTAATTGAGTCGCAGCTCGCTAAAAGGAAATAAACGCCTAAGTTCTAAATTGCTCTGAGAGTAGTTTTTCTTGTGATTTTCGGATCCTCCTTCCTCTGCTCCTAGACTTGCTTATATACTCCCATATGACGGTCTATTCTTGACGGGCTGGCGCGAGCTGGGCTTTTTCCATTTTCGTCGGCCTTCATGTTTATCGGGAAACTTGACATTTATCTTTTTGGAAACTTGATGTTTATCCTTTGGAAATTTGACATTTATCTTGTTTAGGAAGATAATTGCAAGTTGTCGTATCAATCTTTTTAGAAAATCGTAAAATGGTTATCCGATCATGTTCGGTCCCCGTTGGGCCGTATTTTGGATTTCCGCTATTTTTACGATTTCTTTGAGAGAACGCTCCTATTCAGATATTGGATCTTTCGGAAGATCTTCGTATCTTTTCTGAGGCAAATGGTGCTTTTAGATAACCTTTGCCGTTTTTTACGAAGTTTCTCCATCCGTCAACGTCTTAAGGGTTTTCCGAGGGCTAGGAGAAAGAAAAGAGAGTTTGGTTTGCGGGATTTCAGAAAGTCGCAAATCTTCGATTTCTGGCGGTTTGAGAATTTGGAACTTACGCACGAAGACTAGCCGTCCGATAACTCGAGCTAGCATGGCGCCTAGAGGCAGCACGGGCGCTAGCGCCTAGAGGCAGCACGGGCGCTAGGCGCCCGGCGCCTAGAGGCAGCACGGGCGCTAGGCGCCCGGCGCCTAGAGGCAGCACGGGCGCTAGGCGCCCGGCGCCTAGAGGCAGCACGGGCGCTAGGCGCCCGGCGCCTAGAGGCAGCACGGGCGCTAGGCGCCCGGCGCCTAGAGGCAGCACGGGCGCTAGGCGCCCGGCGCCTAGAGGCAGCACGGGCGCTAGGCGCCCGGCGCCTAGAGGCAGCACGGGCGCTAGGCGCCCGGCGCCTAGAGGCAGCACGGGCGCTAGGCGCCCGGCGCCTAGAGGCAGCACGGGCGCTAGGCGCCCGGCGCCTAGAGGCAGCACGGGCGCTAGGCGCCCGGCGCCTAGAGGCAGCACGGGCGCTAGGCGCCCGGCGCCTAGAGGCAGCTTCGGGCGCTAGGCGCCCGGCGCCTAGAGGCAGCTTCGGGCGCTAGGCGCCCGGCGCCTAGAGGCAGCACGGGCGTTAGGCTCCCGGCGCCTAGAGGCAGCACGGGCGCTAGGCGCCCGGCGCCTAGAGGCAGCCCAGTGTCGTCGCTCGTTTCTTTCGGCTCGTGCGAGTTTTTTGCGTTCTTTTTACTTTCCGGAGATTTTTACCGTGTAGAGAATGTTTCTAATCGTTGATTTCGGAATGTCTTAACATTTTATCGAGTTTTCTAGAATGAAACTTATTCTCCTAATGCTTCTCTAACATCTTTCGTATTTTGTCCTAACAATTCGGACATTGATTTCGTCTTGACCGATTTTGACCCCAACATCGACTTCAGATGCACCAAGAGTGTCACTGGTATCAAGATGGTCAAAGGCTGGGACTGTTACGTCTCTTGCTCCATCAGTACAAAGAAGCTGCAGCAGACTGTCTCATCCTTCACTTGCATGGTCTGCAACAACTTTAGTGCTGTCGGTGTGCTAAGGTATATAAATTTTATTAGATTTGGAATTAAGACGAAACACAGAGGCAACAATATATTTTATAAACATTTAATTTGTCTGAAAGGTTTGTGTGGAGATCGATGAGTAGTGCTGATGAGACTGCTGAGGGCCTGTTTGTTGGCTTCGACGAGGTAATGACAAAATTGCATCTCATGCGTGCCTATGGAATTGGTATATGAAGAATCTATTGGTACGTAACTATCACATTATATAAGCATCATCCTACACTTTTCTCTTGATATTCCGCTAACTTTCGCATTTAAAACGTCTAACTTATAGGCTGGAGAGGGAGTGGGAACTACATCTGTTTTTTTTTCGAGAAAAGGGGGTTTAGGAATACATTGAAGGGATTGAATCTCAATATCATTGGAAAACATAAAGATATTTTTTTTCCTAATTATAAATAGAGAAATTGTTTAATCTACAATTTTTTGGTTATAATTTTCGTGTTTACTTTAACCACATTTACTTTTAGTTTTAATGGGATAAATAGATATTGATGTCCCTAGGATTAACTAATATAAAATTTGAGTTTAGATTTGAGGGGAAGTTTTGGAGGGTGGAGTTTAGAATTTTTAAAAATAAATAACAAAATACTAAAAATTTAAAATTTAATTTCTTAAAAATTATTAAAATAATAAAAATAAAAAAAACAAGCTTCAAATAGAATTGAAAAAAAAAAATTTGCACAAACAATTACACATTTTTTGAATAGTATAAACAATGTGGTGAACTTGAAACTCTCCCTCATAAATACTACATTTAGCAATTCTATGAAATTTATGTATTTTTATTATCTTAGTTTGTATCATTCCAAAAATTTAAAGATATTTAAGATTTAATAATATTTTCAAGTTTAAAATATAGTAATTAGCTAAAATATTATAGAAAGTAAGAAAATTTCATTTGGATTATGAAACTAATATTCAAAACATATTTAATTTGCTAACCGTATATACCTAAATAAAATACATGTAGTAATATGGTGATAGCTCACAGTTAGGAATGGCTACAAGAGTCGCTGAAACCATTCTAAAAATCCTTTTGCATTTGTAGCAAATTTTATAGTAAACTTTGATGCATAAGAATTTTTATAGTCCCTTAATGATCCAATCTCAAACGAATTATTCTGAATTTAATATCCTATGATTGCTTTCTAAAAAGCAAGTTTACAACTTAAAGCAAATAGATTGTAAATATTAATGCAAAGCAGATGTTAGGAAAAAAAGCAAATAGATTGCTCTTAAGTTCTTGGATGATTCACTTTTGACATAACACAAATTCAGTGTGGGCACTAATTGTCAAGATGTGGATCGTAATTCGTAACCAATAATTTATGTTCGATCAGCTGCAATTCATAAGTAATCGGAGATATAAAGTTTTCATGGTGGCAAATATATCACCTAAATAAAAAATTTAAAAAAATACAAACTTAGCAGTCTGATACTGATTAATAATTCTTATTTGCATCGAAAACTATTATTAGTTTCATTATCAATCACACAGTTTTACTTTGATATTATATCCACATACAAAAAAAATATTTCAAAAAATGTGACGAAAAACATATATACAGTATTCAAATAACAAGTCATAAAATATCTAATTTCTTATAGTATATCCTACACCTAAATAGTTTATAAAAACAGAAAGTTTTACAATATTTAATATTCATATAACAAAATCAGTGAAAATATATAAAAGCAACTATCCGCGCGTAGCGCGGAAAACGGTCTAGTATATTTAAACTAATTAATTTTAAATAGATAGTTACCCAAATGTTTATCATAAGTAAATGCAAATTATCCGGAATTAATTCAAACTCTTATATCTGATAACTGGCTATTTTATCATTTAATAAGAAACCTTCTCACATATTTCAACAGTTTATACTGCATATATAATACACAACTTTATTTAGATGTAATGAATTAACTCTTACATCTGATAATTGGCCCGTATATATGTTGTAATATTTTATCATTCAATAAGAAACCTTCTTACGTAATTCAAAAATTTTTATACTACATGCATCATACATAATATAATTCAAATGTAATACCACTAAATAGGGAATAGGGCAAACCAATGATATAGATGATAACTTTTGATTCAAAAGTATAGGACTATTAAAAAGCGTTGTCAAAAAAAAAAAAACAAAAATTCAGCATGGTTGTCTTTGGTATACAACTATTTTTGGCTTAAATGATGATGATGATGATGATGATAATGATGATATAACTTTTTTTTTCTGATCGAAAAAAAGACTATGATATAAGTTGCTCTTTGTAATGTGATACAACAGGTCCACAACACGAGTAAAATAAAGCCTAGTAAATGATACTTCAGGGATAAAAATAAAACTAGATCTCGACCCGCACAACCGTGCGGATATTATTTTTATTTTGATTAAAAATTTAATTTTCTATGTATAGACATTTATTTAGATCATTATTTAATTTTAATCTAATATTAAATGTTTCTTTAAAAATTTCAAATATAATAACTTTTAGTTTATATATTGTAAAATGTTTAAAACCAACACTTGTGCTGATGACAAAAAAAACACCACATGTATTTTTTCTTCTTATTATATATTTATATTATTGTATTTGTATTTAGTTATTAAAAAAAATAATATGACATGAAAAAACATATTTGATAATTATTTTGTATTTATTTTATGTTAAATTTTTACTCGTCCTTTAAAACTGGATTTCATTTTAGTAATATTTTTACATTTCTTCATTTACATAATACATTATTGTATATAAAAAATGTAATATATATTATTAGTCTTTTTAAAATATTCAATAAAAATAGATCAATTTTCAAATCACACGTGAAATAGAATAGATGTGTAAGTCTACAGCCTTTAAAACGTAGGTTTTATGGATCATTTTAGGTGAGATGGTCGAGTTGTTAATGACGAACCGACTGTATGATCTGTCTACAAATGTTTCATATAAGAGTTGATTTTTTTTATTACATGAATTATATAAATGGATAGGTTATGTTAGTAAATTTGGTAAGTATTGCATGAGGTTGGTTTAGTTCAATGGATCAACACTCAACATATTTATTGCATGACGTTGGTTTAGTTAAATCAGATCATTTATAATTAATTAAGGAATCAAAATTGGGTTTCAAAACCACTGCCAGTTTTATAGTATCTGATTGTTATATTATGAATGATATATTACTAACCCATAATATCTTAATAAATGAATGGTAAGTAATTTCTAGTAAGAGTCCATTGTAAAAAACATCACACATGAATCTAAGGTTATGACTTCTCTTTTAATATAATAGATTACTGAATAAATAATAAATAGAAATAGAATTTGGTAAAATATTAAAATATTATCATCTGCAAAGATAATGTATTTTTTCACTAAATAAGATTGTTAAAAAATTTAAATTTTTAATTTCATATATTAATATTACAAAGAATTTAATTAAAGTTTTAGTATTATATGTACATATATTTATTTCGGATTTAATTTTAGTCATATATTTTAATGTTTCTTTAAATATTTCAAATAAAATAATTTATAGTTTACGTCCTGTAAAATGTCTAAAACCATCACATGTATTTGTTTCTTTTTATTATATATTTATATTATTGTATTTGTCTTTAGTTTTAAACAAATTAATATGTGCATGAAAAAACATATTTAATAATTATTTTGTATTTAATTTATGTTGAATTTTTATCTGCCCTTTAAATATTGCATAATAATATTTCATTGCTAATTACGATATTAGTGAAATATTTACATATATATTTTTTTTGAAAATTAATATATTGTTAAAAATATTTAGATACACATAATAATTTTATTTTAGTATAATTTATTTTGATTTTATAATTGATAAAAAAGGATAAAATATTTTTTTTCATTGTGTATACAACAACTGAATATATTAGTGTATAATACTATTTCAAAACTAATAATGAAATTAGTTAAATATTTTCATATAATTTTCTAAACTTAAGTTGTGTTAAAATTTTATAAACATTTTTTCGAAATTTTGATATATATATATATATGATTTAAATATAAGTTGAATTTAATATATTGTTATTCTTATTTATGAAATCCTTAAAATATTGGAAAGTTATTGTTTTTTATATAATATTAAGGTTATTAATGATAGAATAATGTAGTACATTATATTTAATATAAAGATTAATGATGGTTGAAATTTTCATGTGACTAATTCTAATTATAGTCTATTTTATTAAAAATAACACATGAATTAGAAGTTATGACTTCTGTTTTAATATAATAGATTAATGTGATCCTGTTACTCTCTCATTTCCATTTTCTTTTTGTTTACTAATATTTCATCTTGAAAGACATCAAGAATACACGTGAAAAGATACGGAGGATGACTTCAAATCATATCAATTCACATGCTCTTTATACCTTCACAATTGGCCGGTTTATACCTATATGGCTATATTTAACATTTATTTCACGATTGAAGGAAACCTGTGCTTTGAGATTGACGATATATAACTAACTTATACGAACAATAACATCAAAACCTTTGTTTGGTCATAATATATATATATATATATATATATATATATATATATATATATATATATATATATATATATATATATAACTTATAAGTTAGTAGCATGTTTTGCTTATGAAAAGAAAATACAATAATAAAACCGGTTGTGAAATTTTGTATAGTGTTACACACTCTTATACAAAAAAAATGTTTACTGCAATTTTTGTATAGTTAGTATTATAGTTTATGACACATTTGAATTTTTTAAGTATATTTAAATTGTAAAATAAAAAATCGGTTATCGAGATTCCTCAAAATAAGCTGATTATATTTAAACTAATTTTAAGTTTTAAATTATTTTCAACTATATATTTTCACGAGATCTTAATATAGACCATATATATATATATATATATATATATATATATATATATATATATATATATGTGTGTGTGTGTATTCATTCCTAAAATGTAGACTTGCATAAGTAAATATTTTTTTTACAATCTTTGCCGAATATGTAAATATAATTCCATAAAAATATAAGTTATGTTTTTTATAGTTTCTAAATTTTGATAATAATAATATGTAACAGACTATACCATAACTAACTGATTTCCTATTTAAAATGATCTTGCCAACAATAATTAACTTACTCTCAAAAATCATAAATTCATAATTATATTCAGTATCATCTTCCAAACAATAAATTTGAATATCTAATTTTAAATTATATCTTATGAAAATTATTTTATTATCTGAAGAATAATAGTTATCTCATAATTTTGTTAATTCGCTGAAACGTAAAAAAACCTAACACTATAAAGTAAAATAATAATAATTTTCCTAAAAATTTAAAATACTCTTTTTTTTACTTTGAAACTTTAGATGATATATACATATTCTTTTTCAATTAATAAAATATATTAAATATTATATTAATTAATAGAAAGCATTGATAATGTAATACATGCATATTGATTTTTTAATGAAAAACTTCATCTGATAACTAATTTTCATATAAAATTGAAAAGCATAGCATATCATTTTGCTAGGAAACATGTATATTTTTAAAATAAATAAATACAGTAATCTTCACAAGCATATTAAATAACATGATTTATAAAAAAACACATTTGAAGGTATATTATTTTGTAAATTTTAATCAAATGACCAATGATTTTTATAACATGCAAAAACCAGACCAGTGATGAGCCTATGAAACATAGAATTATATTTCAAATAAGTTTTAAAAATAATGCATATATATATATATATATTCATATGGTAATAAAATTTGAATATATATAATAGTGGATAACTTTTTTCCTTTCTATAACCACAATCCACCTTCCAGCGTTTCTTCTTTATATTTATTTTACATGTGCTGCCAAAAAAATATTTTAACATATTTAGAATTATGTATACAAAACATTTCTTTTTCATATTATTTATCATTATATCCACTCTAATAATATATTTTAACTAAATCAATACACACTGAAAGAGAAAAAACTATATCTGATGTACTATTTTTTAAAGAAAAAATATTGAAATTATTTGTATCCGAGTTTTTCAATAAAATCTGATCATCAGTTCTAACGATTTTATTGGTTTTTGGCCAATTTTATAACTGTTTTAGGAACAACATGTATCCGAGTAAACAAAGAATCATAGTTGAATCATTCCAACAAACTGATGCAAGCAATGAAAAAATGCATATAATTTTTATTTCCTAAATATCTAAAGCAATATACTAACATGTAAAAATAGTTAAAAATCATGATCAATCTTAAATGGTTTTTTGAAGGTAAGAAGTTAACCGTGCAGACGCACGGGTCAGGATCTAGTTAATCTTAAATATGTTTACACTCCAACAAAAGAAGATACAGAGAGGCTACTGACAGCTAAACAAACAAACAACAACAAGATAAGGGATAGAAATGCGATACAAATTCCAAAAAGAAACCAAATGAAATCGTATCACAACAACATCATAAGCTTCTTCAAAGATCGCATCTAGTGTAACCCGTAGGATCACACACACTGCACCATGACAAAGAAGAGCATTCGAAGGGAGAAAGACAAGTTTATATTACTCTTTTTAGTTTCTATCAACTACCAACATTCACCCTACTTGGTTGTCTAAAAAACCATAGCTTTATATGAAAACTATGGTCGGCCCGCCCTACGGGCGGGATACAAAAATTTGAGCTATATTCAAGTGTATTTAATGGAGGTTATATTGTTTTCTATAATTTTAAATTAAATTTTGGTTTTATAAGTATTCATATATACCTTAAATATACAATGAACTACTTACCTAAATATATTATGGTAGGTAAATAAAATTTTGCTTTTATTTTATTCATTTAGAACGAACTAAAATTTATTTGTACACATATTATTGAATTTCCATTACTTAAAATTATATCAAAAGAAAGCAAGGTACATGAATTGAAGTTAACTAAACTTTAGATATGATCAAAATAGTCTTTATCATGTTCATTCAAATTTTTATGTAAAAAATAATTAAATTTACAACTGATTTTTATTTTATTTTAATTAGCTTTAGAATAATTGAACTATTGTATCCAATCTTTAAAAACAAACAGACATATAAATCTCTTTTTTTTTGTTTAGTGATAAAGCAGATGTATAAATCTAATTATATTTGTAGTTTTGCAATCTTAGTCTGAACAAAATATAATAATTTTAAGTTGTATTGTTGCGCATAAAATAGTTAAGTAAGAAGGTTTTGATCAAAAAATTACAGAATTCAGGGAACAATAAGATTGGTGTACATCACTACTATTAAAACAGAAGAACTTTTTATCGACTATGTCTTAGACTATCAAAAAATTCATAACAGTTCAATAAAATAAATCCATTAGTTATTATCATATAATGTTTTTCTAATCAAAAAAATATTTATTAATATTTCAAAATTTATTTGACCTTCTATTTTTCTCTTTCAACTAACTTAATTATTATTAAATATATACTATATTCAATCTATTATTTTAATATTCAAAATAAGATACTAAAAAGATATTCTCAAGTATCCTTTTTATTTAAGATGTAAACATAAATATTTTTTAATATTTATTTTTAAATAATAAAATTCGTAATTAAAATTAAATAAATTTTAACGAATATTAATTCTTACATTATAGAATAAGAAATAATATTTCCAGAATATTTATATTCATAATTAAATTATTACATCATCTAATAAATATAAATAACTTAATTTATTTATTAAATATTTTATAAAACATAAAATCAAAGAATAACATACATTCATGAATTTTACCACATACTTTAACATTTTTAAACAAAAAAATAAAGTAAGATCTATAAAATAATAAATAATTACATATTTAAATTAGAATATTAAAAATAATTCAATATAGTATGATACGGATTGAATGAAATATATTTTATTTGTGTAATAATAAAATAAATTTTGACCAATATAAAAATTAAAAATAATATTTTTTTTCCTATAATTAACTGTTTTGAAATATATGTAAATTAATAATGACAAGTTACATAAATGAATTATCTTATTTCCAAAAAAAATATATTTGTTAATTTTAATTTAATTATCTATACAAACAATGTTTAATTAAATTACATGTATGAAATTTCTAATTTTCAGCAAATAAATTTTTGAAAAAAAAAAACTGATCCTGTAAATCTAAGTCGGGTAAACACAAGTATAAATAAATTAAATTATTTCCTAAATAGTTGAACGGATTATATATCTCTTGAACTACAAAAAAAAAGAAAAACAATAAACGAACTGAAACCGAAATCTAAAAAGAAAAACAACCTAAAACAAAAACCAAATATTATATTTAAACATATTGGTGAACAAAAAGACGGGTTAATTACCAATCTCAGACATTTAACAAACTCGAAAGATCAATATATAGAATGATGACCAAAAAAATCTTGTCCACCCTTTGAAATGGCGGGTCAAACTCTAGTCAATACTATTAAAACAAGAAAACTTTTTATTGACTATGTTTTGGACTATCAAAAAAGTCTATGTTAGTCATTTCTATACTAATCTAATTAACTTAACTTATTATATATATTTAAATATTAATATATCTAATTTAATTACAATTAAATAAATATTATGCCTAAAATCAAGGAACTAACTAACGAATTTAATTTGTAAAAATACGAAATTTCATTAAAAATAAATTGAAATTTCATTAAAAATAAATTATATTTAATATATTAATGTAATAAATAATTATATATGTCTATTAATAAGTATGTATACAACTATATATTAATTCAAATGCAAAAAAAAAAACCAAATTCTTCAAAGCCTCACCAAATACATAAAAATATAATTTTTATATTTAGAGTAATAAATAAATAAATAAATAAATAAATAAATATATATATATATATATATATATATATATATATATATATAATAGTTAGCTACTATTAATATTTAATATACGATGAAACATGTTTTAATATTTATATATATATATATATATATATAGTTATTAATATATTTTTAATGGGTTATTTAAACTTAGTCTAGGTTGGACCCTTTCATTTATTTAACCTCCTATTTTTTTACTTACAACTAACTTAAGTACTATTAAATATATATTATATTCAAATCTACTATTTTAATATATTTTTATTAAGATGTAAACATAATTTTCTTTTAATATTATGTTTAAAATAATAAAATTCGTAATTAATATTAAATAAAATTATTAATGAATATTAATTCTTTCATTATAGAATAAGAAATAATATTCCCATAATATTTATATTAATAATTAAATTAATGCATCAAATAATAAAGATAAAGTAACTTAATAAATTTATTAAATATTTTATAAATCATAAAACTAAAGAATAACATAGATTCAGGAATTTTACCACATGTTTTAATGTATTAAACCAAAATAGTAAATTAAGATATATAAAATAATAAATAAATGCATATTTAAATTAGAATATTAAAAATAATTCAGTATAGTATGATATGATTTTAATGAAATATAGTTAATCTATGTAATATGAAAGTAAATTTTGACCAATATAAAAATTAGAAATAAATTTTTACTATAATTTAAAATATAAATAAAATTAATACGGGTTACATAAATGAATTATCTTAATTTCATAAAATAATATTTATTAATTTTCATTGGTTATCTATAAATAATTTTTTTAATAAAAATACATGTTTAAAATTTCTAAATTTCAGTAAATAAATTGTTGAAAAAACTGATTCTGTATATCCGGATTGGGTAAACAAAAGTATAAATATATTAAGTTATTTCAAAAATAACTGAACCGTTTATATATCTCTTGAACCAAAAAAAATCATAACTGAACTGAAACTGAAATCCAAAATGAAAAACAACCTAAAACAAAAAACCGAACATCATATTTAAACATATTGGTGAACAAAAAGCCGGGTTAAATAAATTTGTCAACAAAATATATATAAATATCTTATTTCCCAACAAAAATCATCAAAATGCAAACTTTTAAGATTGATAATAATCTCAGACATTTAACAAATCCGAAAGATCAATGCATAGGATGATGACAAAAAAATATTGTCCGTCTTTTGAAAGGGTGGGTCAAACTTTAGTCTATTATATTAAAACAGAAGTTACAACATTGATTCATGTGTGATTTTTTTTTTAAATGGACTTAATTGATCATTCCTAAAAATCAGTTAACATCATTTATTAATACTAATAATGTAACTTATATATAACATGAATGATATAATTTTGTTTCTTAATAAACCCGAAATATAACCACAATATCTTTTGATATCTTTTCATTTTAATATATATTAAAAATTTGAAAAAATCTGTTTAAAATCTAACGGAGGAAGGACGCCTGGGTCGAATCTCTGCGTTTTGGGTTCTTCCTCCTCCAAGTTCGCCATTATCAGAGCTCTGTTCCTCTCTCTCTCTCTCACGCACAAGAAAGAGAAAAGACTTTTTTTTTCTTTCTCTTTTATTAATTCATCGATTCACATCCAATTTCATAGTTTTGTTCTTGATTGAACGATTGAACCACGTTTGATCAATTATCAGAGCTCTGTTCCTAGAGAGAAAGAGAGAAGACGAGACAATTGTGAGAGAGAGATATGTGCTACGAATGACACGTGTCCTTGAAACCCCTTGAAACCCCTCTTCCGCTCCACATTAAGCTACGTATTCAGTTAATATCTCTATATTTTTTTAAACCAAAAAAGCTTAAAACCCTCTTCTTGACACTGCGATAAAGATGGCCTTACATCATATTTTGTCTACCTTCTGTCAATCAGAGACAATAAAGTCATTTTTTTGTAAAAACAATAAAGTCATTTTCCCCCATCCGATCCATATCATGAAGCTCAGGTATTATTAGACAATCTCTCTCACCAAGATCCAATTTTCATATAATCTAGAAGAAGACTAATCACAAGCCCGAAAACTATGTTCTTTCTACAATTCCAAACGATATATAGTAACATATGTGTATTGCTTTTTTTTATGTCTATGTATTATCTGACATATGCAGCTTGGTACATACTACATCGCAGATTGTTATATCTGCTACTGAGCGTTTGCTTTTAATATACTACTAGATTTCGATCCGTTTTCAAAGCACAGATTTATTTTCCTTTATTTATTTTTAAATTAACAAATATTTAGTAAATGTCATATTTTATATGTATTTATGTTTTATTTTATAAATGACTTAAACTTTTTATTTTTATTTACCGTGTTTCATTTAAAATAACTATTTATGTTTAAAAAATTAATCTTTATTTTTTAATGATATATATATAAGTTGGTATAACTATCATAAATTAATTTTGTTATATGGTTAATTTTTGTAATAAAAAATATATACTTTTAATAAAGATTTATACTTATCAATGAAAAAATCATTTTTTATGAATGTTTAAATTACATTAAAAATATATATAATAATTAAGTGTTTAATTTTTGTTTACTACATAAAATATTAAGAATGATTGAAAAATTATTATTTGAACTTGGACTCAAAGGCCCAAAAGAAAACAAATGTGAGAATATGATCTGATTTCTTAATCAACCCAAATGACACAAGAGAGATTTGATGTGGGTAGAGACTGGATCCGGTAAATAAAATCCAATATAGATATGTTATTAATATTGTTTGATTACCCTTAATGAAACATGCAATGTTAGTAAAAGGAATATTTTTTTTTTTAAAAAAGTCAATAGGATTATGTTTTAATAGTAATGATTGTTTGATAGTTCATGAATATTACGAAAGCTTTTAACATTTCATAAGTCCTTCGTAGATCAAACTATTAGTTTAGAATTTGAGCTCATTGGATGAGAAATCCCCTCATTTTTTTTTTGAAATTGATCATAACAGGATACTTTTATACAAAATTAATGTTTATATGAGTTTATAACGTATTGTTCTCCTAAGTTTTAAAAAAAAAGATACTTTTGTATGATTCTAGGTCATTAATTTTATTAAAAGTGAAGACAAGTTATTATTAACTACAACAAGAGGAATAATATTTTAGTACGCCATCTTTGTAGATTTTATTAGTAACTAGGTGTTTTCCAGCACTATATGCAGTAAGAAATTTTTTTAAATTTAAATTCTATTTAACAATTAAATTTATCAATATTTTAAATTTTATTATTTTTACCAATATTTAAATTATAATTGAGATAAATTTTTCTATCTATTTATTTTGGTTAAATATATTAACTCAATTTATATAAAATTAATGAATATAATTATCAAAAGTCAAAACTAAAAAATATTTATAAAATCTGTATATATGTAAGAAACTAACGATCTTAAGATTAAAATTTATACTTGCTTCTTCAAGACTTACTTCTGGACAGACTTATTGTGTGAGTCCCAACCTCTGATACGGCTTTCAGGTGAAGTGGGAACCCAACTGTTGGGAATTGTTCGGACTGCAAAAGTCTCTGAAGCGGCTGATGCTGGAGGATGGTCCGGAGGTGTAGAGGACGATTCATGCAGGGAATTATTGAGAAAATAGGTTGTGTTCCACCACCTAGATATGAGGCTGGTCCAGATAGACCTCTTTGGAAGTAGAGTGAGGCTATTTACGAGGAGAGATTTGTAACGAAAGCTACTTGGGAGCAACTCCGATCAACTCATCATGTGGTAGACTGGTTTAATATTGTTTGGTTTCCTCAAGCTCTTCCTCGTCAGGCTTTTATCACTTGGTTAGCATGTAGAAACAGACTGGATACAGGAGAGAGACTGAGACAATGGGGGCAAACGCATATATGTTTGTTGTGTGGAGAGCCTGATGAAACTCGTGATCACCTCTTCTTTGCCTGTCCTTTCACCTTTACGGTTTGGACAATGTTGATGACGCCGTTCCTAGCAGGACGCATAAACCCTGACTGGTCCAGGACAGTTTCGAGCCTCAAGAGAAACATACTTCCCAAGTTGGATAATCAGTTAGTACGGATGACTTTCCAAGCGTCGATATATTGGATTTGGCGTGAAAGGAATGTTCGTCGCCATCTAAACCCTCCTCACTTGGCAGTGTACATTGCTAGGTATGTTCATCGCGAAATGCAGAACCGACTGATTGCTCTACACCATGAGAGCAGGGATGCATAAGTGAATGAAGGATTGAACAGATGGAATACCAAGACTGTGTTCCCTTAGTTATTTTTCGCCCTTATTGGCAGAGCTCTCTGGTCCCCTCCTCTATTTTTTTTTTGTTTTTCTCTTTATTTTCATCTTCATTGTAGAGCATTCTTGTGCTCGAAGCTACTCCTATTGTTTTCTCTTCTCCTGATCCCCTAGTTTAGGATCATGAGATTGTACAAACTTTTGTTGTTGTTATAAAGTTAACATTTCAGCAAGAAAAAAAATTATATTTTTTCAAAAATAATTGTAGAAATTTTCTTTTGAAAACTTTAGTAATTAAAAATTTTATAATTATAAAAGATAAAATAAAATAACATTTCAAAATTTATAGTTATATTTAAATATATATATATATATATATATATTAAATGATGATATATGGATTATTGTCATACTCTAAAAAGTTTACCAAAAATAAATATCAACATTAAGTATAATGTATAAGTTATTACCATATTATAATAAGTTTACCAAAAATACTAATTAACATTAAATATAGTTGTCCACGTTGTATTTAGTCATAACTCATATCATTAATTTTAGACTTGTAGTACACATTTCACGTTTTTTTCTGTGAAATTGATTCTAGAAAGGATATGTGACAAAAACACTTTACAAATAATGTATATGAGACTTCAAACGAATCAAATGAAAAAGTTAAAGTGCATATGTGATAAACGTCAAATTCAAAAAGAAAACAATATAAAAAAACTAAAGTTATATGTAACATCTTTATTGCTGTATATATATTCTGGTGTATCGTGTATAACTAAATAATAAAAACTATTTAAAATAACTATAAAAAATAAGAAGTTTATAAAACACAAACCGCACATAATGGATATAAGAATCTACTATATCTACATAGTAGAACAGACATTTAAAAAATTGTATAACAATTACAATCTAAAAAAAATGTTAATACACTGTTTTTATGTTAATACATACTTACGATCTCCGATATAAGAAACAAAATTAGTGATAATTTAAGTTTAGACACTGGGGCGGATCTACAGTGTACATGGAGGGGACAGCAGACGCAGATGAGGATGAGATGGGAGAGTATGTTTTTACCAAACAAAGAATACAAAACACAGGGGAGACAATAATTAAAATAAGAAAATGTCACATAATCTATTTCAGTAATTAAAAAAATATATATGTTAAAAGTATAAGCAAAACGTTAACGTTAAATAAAATAAATATCAAACCACTAGCACAAAATATATTACCCACCTATTATATTTTAAGCAAACAAAGCATACATCAGTGTGAAAGCTTAGATCGAGGATTCAAGATAACTATAGTAACCATCACACTGGATATCTTGGGCATTTGCATCGGGTTTCTTAAACAAATGAATCCTTTCGGTTCACTGGATACCAGCACTACAAAAAAACAGCGATATTCTGAGGAACATTTTTTCGAAAGAAATTAAATTCCTCGGAATTTTCTGACAAAAAAATCGAAAAAAAATCATGGAAATGCAAAATTTGGTTTTTTCGGTATTTCCTCGAAATATACTGACGGAATTCCGAGGAAATATTGTTCGTCGGTTAGAGAACCACGTTCTTCGGAAAAAAACCGACGAACATCCGAGGAAATACTATAGCCATTAGAAAACCATTGGAGAGCCGTTGGGGGGTTTTAAAAATTCCAAGGAAATTTCTAGGAAGTAGCTGTTAGTGTCGGAATTTCCTCGGTCTATCGGCAGAATTTCATCTATAAATACAACCACCCCTCTTCCTCTTCATTCACTCCATTTCTTCATCCTCCTTCCTACTATCTCTACACACGAATTTGATTGAAAAAAAAATGTCTTCTACAAATTATTTTATTTTTTGGATCGATCGACCTCATTTGGATCCGAACACGAGATTGCTTACGGAAGAATACCAACGAGGTATAACCGAATTCATGGGGTTAGTTCGCCGACAACCTGAATCAGAAACATGTATGTTAAGATATCATTGCTCTAATTGTAAAAATAGAAAAATTATTAAATAGTGGGATGTTTGGACTCATCTATATTTGAATGAGTTTACACGAAGTTACAAAATATGGTATCACCATGGGAAAACTGATTATGAACATGGTAGTACTAGTGAACCTCAGCCGGCGGTTAGATTAGAAGAACCATATAGAACGGATGTAGATTATGGTGTAGGTACTGAGCAGATGGTAAATGATCATTTTTGAGGGGAAGATTTAGCCAATGCAGAAGCTAGAAGATTTTATGATATGTTGGATGATGGAAAGCAACCATTGTACGGATGTTGCAGAGATGGTCATTCAGCTTTATCATCTGCTACAAGACTGATGGACATTAAAACAGATTATAACTTGGATGAAGACTGTGTGGATGCGATTGCTGATTTTGTAAAAGGTATTCTACCTGAGGATAATATAGCTCCAGGTTCATACTACGAGGTTCAAAAACTCGTAGCTGGTGTTGGTTTATCTTATCAGGTAATAGATGTATGCAGCAAAAACTGCATAATTTATTGGAAGGAAGATGAACAGCGGGTTACATGCAAACTTTGTGGGACGCTTCGTTATAAAGATACGAGTGGAAGAGTACCAGTGCTATGTAAAAGGATGTGGTATTTGCCTTTGGCGGAAACGTTGCAGAGGTTGTTTCTTTCTGAACGCACAACACAACGAATGAGATGGCATGCGGAGCACTCAACAGATGGTGAGCTTAGACATCTTTCAAATGCAAAAGCGTGGAAGCATTTCCGATCAAAGTATCCCGACTTTGATATGAGAGAAGAAATGTCTACCTTGGATTATGTACTAATGATTTCAGCCCGTATGGCAAGAGTGGAAGACAATATTCTCTATGGCCAGTCATTCTTACACCATACAACATACCCCCAAACTTGTGCTTGCGACGAGAGTTTTTGTTTCTCTTCACTCTCCTATCCGGACTAAAGCATCCTAAGAGATCACTTGATATATGAGTTGCAACAACTATGGGCTCAAGGTGCTGAAACATACGATATTTCGTGTAAAGAAAATTTTCAAATGTGGGCAGTACTAATGTGGACAATAAGTGATTTCCAGCATATGGTATGTTATCTAGATGACAACGCAGGAAAGGCTATCATGTCCATATTGTCAAGATAACACAGATGCTTTCCAAGTAAAACACGGAAGGAAACCGTTTTGACTGGACTGTCACAGGAGATTCCTACCACCTGATCATCCATATCGTAGGAGTAGGAATTTGTTTACGAAGAACAAGAGGGTGTTTGACAGTCCACTTCCGGAAATTTGTGGGAAAGGTTTGAAGACACAACTAAGATATTTTGGTGCAGAGAGGATGCCAGACGTCGATGGACATGAGCATTTTCCGGTAGATGCTGTTGGAGACCTACATAACTGGCACAAAACAAAAGACTTTTATGGGATCTGCCATACTGGGAGGATCATCTGCTAAGGCATAATTTAGATGTCATGCATATTGAGAAGAACTTTTTTGACAATCTCATGAACACGATCCTTAACGTTTAAGGTAAAACAAAGGATAATTTGAAGTCTTAGTCGATATATGTGCTCATTCAGAACTTCATGTTGATGAGAATGGTAGGGCTCTTTTTCCCATATATCGACTTGATGCAGAGGGAAAAGATGTATTCTTTGATTGGATTTCAAACGATGTGGAATTTCCAGACGGTTACACATCTAATTTGCATAATTGTATCGACAGAAAGAAATGAAAGTTTATTGGCTTGAAAAGTCACGATTGCCATGTGTTGATGCATCGCCTCCTTCCGTTTGTCTTCAAAGGACTTTACCACAAAATGTTTATGAAGCAATTACAGGGATAAATGCTTTCTTCTGTGATTTATGCACGAGATCAGTGACTCTTGAAGGTATTGAAAATTTGAAGACTAGCATAGCTGTGATTCAGTGCAACCTTGAGAAGATATTTCCTCCCTCATTTTTTGATGTTATGGAGCATCTTGTTATTCACCTGACAAGAGAATTGAAACTTGGTGGTCCTCTGCAGTATAGATGGATGTATATGTATGAGCGGTATATGTTCCATTTGAAGAAGATGGTGGAAAATTTAAGTTGGGTGGAAGGTTCTATAGTCGCACAGATGACCAATAAAGAAATTTTAATCTTTGCCGAGTACTACTTTCCAGCAGAAGTTTGGACCAAAAACAGAAGACCTGCTCGGCATGATGATAGATGCGAACGAGTAACATATCATGTTACGGTTTTAGATATTTTCACAGATGTTAGACGAATTAGCGGAAAACCAAATAGACTGTCGACTTACTGAGCAGGAGTGCAGTCATTTGCAAACATATTTGATCACCAACTGCGAAGATGTTCTTCAATATGAGAGGTAAATAAATTAGCTTACAATTTTTTATTTTAACAAGTTCAAATTTAAATCTTAATTAATTACATTATTGTCATCATATGTACATGATTTTCATGGCAGAAAAGCGGTTCGAATATAGATACGCCACATAGGAGGAAGTAGAAGAAATAAAGCAGAGATAATTTGCTGGATGCTTACTTATGTGAGTGCCTTAAACAAATTAAAATATCATTTATCACATATTTACATGAATTCCTATTTATTGATATAACATATATATGTGCTATTAATAGGTGTCTGCTGGTTTGGCCAAAGGTGAAATATTTGACGATTGGATACGCGAGATGGTGGTTGGACCAAACTATGTTGTGAAGTCATATCCGAGATTTTGTACTCGAGGATATGCATTCACAACGCAAAACAGGAGACGTTCGAGAACGACCTGTGATGCTGACGTTTGTTCTGCATCAGGAGATGATGCATACTACGGAAACATACATGAGATTATGGAAATCCAGTATTTGAGCATGGTTGGATTGTGGTGTACTGTTTTCTATTGTGATTGGCACGACAACACTCCAGATCGAGGTGTGAGAACATATGCATTTGGTGTTACATCAGTAAATTCGAGGCAATAGCTGCAATATTATGATCATTTCATTCTTGCTTCACAGGCCGATCAAGTAATGATCCAGAATGATTCATCATCATATGTATTAATTTACAATTTTACTAATAATTATTTAAATGTTACAGGTTTGTTATATCAAGTACCATCGGGTTAGGAACAGAGATGATCCATGGATCACTGTTACAAGACTCAATCCGAGAGGCCGAGTTCATGAAAGTTCTGAGCTGGAAGACCCACTACAACCAAGCACATCCGACAACTTAAGTGCAACCAAAGATTTAGCTGGAGTTGGTCTTGTAGTCGATTTAACCGGCTTCGGAGAGGAAGCCGTCGTTCACGTAGAGGATGAACTAGAGTTTGGAGAGTTTCACCAAGTTCCAGATTCAGATTCATCTGGTGATGATGACTCGGAAACAAGTATCATAGATTTTTAATTAATAGGAATACAGAGGAAATTCCGACGGATTATAGGTTTTCCTCGGAATAGACCTTGTAGATTTATGGATTTGATTATAGAGTACTGTTCCTCGGAAAAACTTCGGAATATTCCGAGAGAATTCCGAGGAAAACAAGAGTTTGCTCGGAAATTCTGGTTTTTCATTCCATCGGAATATTCCGAGGAACTAGAGGTTTTTAACCGAAAACAACGTTTTACGGATTGAATAACACGTATATAACATTCATTAAGTGTCTTAACCAGATTATGAAGTCAAAAATTGGTAATTTACCCGATAACAAACATTTTTACGATTGCACGAACAAAAATCACACAACATAAGAGAAACACTTACACACTTTAATAAACGGTAAAGGGAGTACTTACAATTATTTTTGAAGTTTTATTATTTCATAGTTTATGATCATCTATACAAAGAATCCTCAATGGTATGCATTACATTTGTATAAGAAATGATATAGGATAAAAAAATTGATGTTTTGAAATCCCAAACCTTGTTTCCTCGAAATATTTTCATTTAGCCGGGCAACCCTAGCCGCCAAATATTTTGCGAAAATTAAATTAATGAAAATCGAGGAAATTCCGAGGAACTTGTTAAATTATTCCGAGGAAATTACGACGGACATTTTCCATCAGACCTCTCATAATATTAGGTCGAGCCGGATGTTCTTCCCCATTTCTCTCTTCCTTTCCTCCGCGAACTCCGCCGCATTTGTCTTCTCCTCCATCGATTTCCGGCGAAACTCGAATCTCCTCAATTTCATTCCCCAATCATGTAAGCACCATATCTCTCTCTCTTTTCTTCAAAAATCTAGTTTGATTATGGTGTGTTATGATTTTTATATATTTTTCTTAGGGTGAATGGTAGGATTGTGTATTGAGAGTTTGATTATGGTTTTAGGGTTTATGATTGTGATTATTTGTTGTATTCAGTTGAATTGGAATTTTTTTTAAGTTTTATTAATTTTGTGGTTATAAAAATCGAATTAATAATTATGTATATATAATATGAAAACGTTTTTTGTATATAACATCTATTTTTTATTGATTAAAACTATTATTTGTAATTATTAAACTATTTTTTATTGATTAAAATTATTTTTTTTATAATTATGAAACTATTTTTATTTATTAAAACTATTATTTGTAATTATTAAACAATTTTTATTGATTAAAACTATTATTTATAATTATTAAAACTATTTACAGGTCTTATGATGATCAGCCCCTGCCTCGACCTCGAGCTCGTCGTTCCTCATCACGAGGTCGTGGTGGTACGGGGAGCCACTCTCGGGATTTGTCCAGCCACCCTCGGGAATCCGCATCGCCCGACAGCTCCTACCATACATCTCCCTCTCCATTTCTCGCTCCCGCAGCTGCACCCCCTCCTGCTCCTCCAGTCGTTCCGGGAGTGATGACTATTAAGGAGTTGGTTCGACAGCCCGGTCGTGACCATCTTCCCTATCTCACTCCGTATCCACATGGTCGGGATCAAACATGGTAATTAAATGTCTTTTTTCATTAAAATTTGATTCATTATTAATAATTTGTTCCTTGCATTAGGTTCAACCGATCCTCGAATGGGATCAGCGCATGGATCAACCGTATGATATACTCGGCCCTTGACAAGGGACATCCGACTTTCACGGAATTCCCTTACGATAAGCATCAGCTGTGGTTTCGTCAGTTTGCGGTAAGTATTATAATTTTTTTTCTCATATTTTTAATCATTAATATAAAATTATATTGTGTTTTTTTCAGCAAGAATTCAACTGGAATTTCGATTATACGCTGTTTAACTATAACCACTTCGTCCATAAAGTTATGGAAAATTATGGAAAGCAGATTCAGGAGTGGAAGAAGATGTGGGAAGTGAACAAGGTAAAATTTAATTCATTAAAAAAATTTTAATTTATTTAACTATTATCTATTTTTTATTTATTAAAAGGTTCCAAAATCGTTGAACCCCACAGTCTGGGAGGAGTTGTGTGTGCATTTGGATAAGAAAGAGACAAAACAAACTTCCTCCACCAACTCCACCAACCGCAAGAGCGATCGTAAAGGAAAGGACATGTTCAAGCACAACTTGGGTGCCCAATTTATTGCTACTCTGGCAGATCGCATGGTAAGTTCAGTCTTTTTTTTTCTTCAGTTATTTAAGTTTTGAAATTTTAATTTTTGACTTCTTCTAATTTGTAATGTTTGTTTAATTTATAATTTTTTCAAGGGGGAAGAAAATGAAGACGACACGGTTGATGATCGCGCCCTAATGAAGAGGGCGTATACCAACAAGAAGATCGGCCAGATTGGTGATGGTGTTGTGAGGGAAGTGGTCACCGTGGTCCAAACTCATATGGAAAACAAAGTGTCTCAGCTTCAAACCGACGAAGACGATTTGACGGCTTCGACCAACTTCTCCCGGATTCGAATCAACGAAATCGTTGAATCAGTACGTTCTTTATTTAAAGTTCAATTCATTTATTTTTTTGATTTTTTTATCATCTTTTCTATTATTTTAATTTGGTTATTTTCTATTTCAGCCGGTTCCAAAGAAGAAGAGATGTTTGGTCGGTTTGGATCGTCTCTTCCGGTCGGTTCCTCCTTCTGCTGCACAACAGTCCTTTGTTGATCCAGAACTACTTCTGGATCAGTTAAATGACAAGGATGATCGCATATCTGCGTTGGAGGCCCAGATGGCGACTCAACAGACGGGCTTTGAAGCACAGAGGAGGCATAACGAGCAAATGCTGGAGATGATGAAGAGGATGTACCCGAACGTGCAAGACCCGTAGTTCTTTTTTTCAAAAAATCGAATTGTTTTATTTTGATTTGTACAACTTTGAATATTATCTAATATGTTTTCAATATTAATTTTAATTTTATATTTTCGAATTTAAATTAAAAAAAAAAGTACTATTTAAAAGAAAAATCATTTTTTTGGAAATTCCGAGGAACGGGTCCCTCGAAAATTTCCGAAGATCGGTTCCCTCGGAAATTTCCGAGGAATGATTCCTCGGAATTTTCCGAGGGCTTCCGTCCTCGGAATATACCGAAGGCAATTCTGAGGACAGTTTCGTCGGAAACTTCCGAGGATTGGGTCATCGGAAACTCCATCAGAATATACCGAGGAAGTGTTCCCTCGGTATATTCCGAAGAACATACCGATGATAAGGTGGTCTTCAGAATTTTTTCGGAAATCCACATCCTCGGTATTTCGTCGAAATTTTCTGAGGGAATCCCGAAGAAAAATGAATTTCCAAAGAAATATTTCTGAAGACATCTATCGTCGGTATTTCCTTGGAATAACGTTTTTCTGAGAAAATACCGACGATTATGGCCGTCGGCACTGTTTTCTTGTAATGCAAATTTACGTTGACTTGCATTATTGGGGAATCACTTCTATTTTCTTGTTGCTCCATTTGTCCAACCTTTTCGAAGCTTCTTCCACCTGATGCAAACACAATATCCTATTATTCTTGAAGTGTATCAAATCAATGAAATATAGTTGCATATACGTAGAAAAAAATACAAACTTGCCTCTTTTGTCCAGTCAGTCCTAAACGTGACCCACGCTAAAATAACGGTTTGTATAAGGGTACCACATATCGTTCCCGTTCATATACCCTAAACCATCAGCAAGTTTAAAAGATATGATTAGTCACATTAATTATACGAGAATCATTGCCCTAAAACATATTAAATGGTAAGTACATTTGAATTTAGAAGTGAGAGACAAGAAGGTTATCTTACCTTGGCATCGAACTTAAAGTAAAACCCAAAGAGAGCTCCAAGAGGAATTCCGACAATGTAGTAACATGCAACGTTAACTTTCGCCACAAACGCTTGCCAACCACATCCAACCGCCACACCTTTAAATAGAAATTTCCAACTTGTTTCTTATAGAAAAAAAATTTCCTCTATTTTAGTTTGAGAAATTGGGGTGATATAAAACAAAAAGACTTTACCAGAAAGAACAGGTTGGAAGCGGGCAAAGATCAGAAACCGCCGCCGAGACCTTTTCACCCTCAGTGAACGGATAACTCAACACGTCATGGCATGCCAATATATGGCTAAGATTACACTTGTGATTAAAAAATAAATGTTGACAATGATTACAGAAAACACTGCTGATTTAGCGTTCCCAGCTCCAAGTCCATTGTTCACTCTTACACTGAATTAACACACGTACTCAAATTTAATTGGACAAAAGAAAAAAGGGTTTAGTGTGATTTGCTAAACTTGAGTTGGTACAAAATGTAACAATATATATTTTTCTGGTGAATAATTTGGATATAGGCATATATGTACCTTAAACGCTGCATTGAATCCAACATATATCATGAAGAGGACCCATCCCGAAATCGTCATGCTGAAAAACAAAAACAAATGTTATAGTGCCGTAGGAAATGAGCAATAATCATAGTAATAAAATAACTATTGCATGTGTCGTCATACAACATAAACTATTAGTGATGTGCCTAACTCACGTTCAAAAGCTAGCTCATGAGTGGAGGATTACCCATATAAATATATATGCCTAAGGACCACACATCATAAACGATGTGGGATTCTAATAGCCCCTCTCGAGATGTGGGTGGGAAACGGTCCAACACGGAAACAGCCCAAGCCCAACATCTCGGACATACCATAGCAAGATGTGCCATTTTATACCAGACTCTGATACCATATTAGTGATGGACCTAACTCACACCTAAAAACTACCTCAAGAGTAGAGGATTGCCCATGCACATATATATTGTCCAAAGACCATCATCACACACGATGTGGGACTCTAATATAAACATATTTCTATTAGTGCAAACCGAAAAGGAAGAGAATTCTATCTTGATTTGGTTCAACTACCTAAACTTGGTGGCTCTTGGTGATACAACAGAAGTTTAGGAGGAATTAAAAAAAAAATGACTAAAGTACTAGATCTGTTATATAAATAATAACTTATCTAATTGGTGAAATAATATTGTATGATATCTTCAACAAAATAAAGGAGATGATGAACGACAAAAGAATAAAGGAGATGATGCAGTGTTTTAAATAGGACGAAGAAAGGATGTTTTGTTCGAATCCAAGCACAATAACTTTCAAATTAGATTATAATATTCACATATTTAAACGGTCACAGAGAAATATTAGAAACAAAAAACTAATATACATGAAGAAGACAAAAGAGAGGATGTGATCTGACCAAAGATCTGTAGCAGTAGAAGAGTCATGTTCGCCACTAACTTATCTTTCATAGCTAGTTACTAGCTATACAAGCCTACAAACAAACATAGTTTTGAACTCCTACACATAGTTTTGTTCTGTGTTTTCAAATGGTTTTAGAAATCCTTAATCAGAAGAGTCTATAACCTTGTCAGAATATGAAGATAAAATAAATTTTTTTTTTTTTTTAAAACTCTTTTTTTTCAAACTATTTTGTTTTCTAGAGAGCGAAATAAATCATGAGAGAAATGTATATCAATGTCTATTTAGGCAAGAGAAAAGGAAAAATAATATTATTGTTAATTTGGTTTAAGAGGAAATCTTTTTCTTTATGTGTCCTTCTGTTATTCGCTATTTATAACTACAGTATTATATTTCAATGTAAGCAAATTGTAAAGAAAAGTGTAACTAAAACATGTAAATCAATTATGATGAACGAAATTAACGAGTTAAATATCTGTTTTAAGACCATCTTCATTGCGGGTTCGTACCCATGAAATCTTTAAAATATGCATCATATACGTATATATGTACGTATATATTATATAGGTGTAAATATTTATAAGGTCCACACTTTTTGTAAAACTCCATAGGTAAAACTCCTTAAAATGAAACTTTACAAGATGCTCTAAGGAAACATATAACTTAGAAAATACTTACCAAATAGAGAGAGAATCAAGAGCAAGTTTTGGATTCTCGAGAAGTCCGGCAAGAAGGACCAAGATCTGAAAATACCAAGTCTCGAGGCAGAGCATCACGGCCGAGGCGGCTGAGAGTTTGAAGAAACTAGGTAGCCCCGAGAACGCATCCACACTAAACCCTCTTCATGTCTCACGACACCGTTCACTCGTCACGATGTAAACAAACTGAGCCACCACTATAATCCACCACGAGAGACTGAGCACGAGCGACGCTCCAAGAAGCCCCATGCCAATCTTGTAAGCAGCCAGCCAGCTTAATAGAAGGTGGACAAAGAGAGTGGCCGTTGAAATATAAGCACTCAGTGCCACGATGCTTTGTGCCTGAAGGAACTTTTGGATAGGGAAGTTACGGCGTAGGCAAAGATTTGAGGGATTAGGCCGTATACAAAGATAGACGCGGAGGATGCTATATCGGGCGACTCTCCGAAGAAAAGCAAAATAGGTTTGGAGAAGACTTAGATTAACGTTAGGAGAAGGCCCGTGAGAGTAAGCAAGACGGTGGATCTCTGGAGATAAATGCCAAGCATCTCGTATTTTTTACCTCCAAACGCTTGACCACACAACGTCTCTACCACACTACCCCTAGCTAAGAATTTTTAAAAGAAAAACAGATACAAAAAACACAAACACATGCAAAAACAGAACATAGAGACATATCTAGATAAGAAAATTGATGTTGGGAAGTTTTGGTTTACCATGAGACCGTATGCAAAGATTTGGATTCCAGTGTTACCGAGAGAAGCGGCGGCGAGTTCTAGGTTTCTGAGATGGCCAGCGACGATTTGAGTGGACATGGACATGAGGTAGTTTATCATGTAGACGATGACAGCAGGCGCAGCAAGCTTTAAGAGCACCTTTGATTTAATCATCGTGGCCTTACGAAGGCGGTGAAATAATGGAGTTTCAACGTCAGAAAGCACTCTCTCTAGCTCACTGTTGCTTGGCTCCGTTGATGGAAAAGCGGTACGTTCCATCAGCCGGCGAGTAGAGAAGCGATCGGTGTACGTCAACGTTTTGAGACGAGTCCATGAAGAAGCATAAGATTTGCTCTCCTTCCTTTTGTTTTCAGTGCTGTCACTGGGGAATGGGGATTATCTCCTGAGGAGGTGCGTGGCTTGTGTGTATGTTTTTTGGAGGGTGGGGAGTGGCGGCTAAAGGTGTGTTAATGTAAGATAAGCGAGCTACACAAGCTGGAACACACAGTAACACAGGGATAAATCTTTCCAAGAAATACGACTAGATTGATTCTTTTAAAAGTACAAACACGTTCTTTCTAAAAGCAATCTTTCAATCAAGCTCAAGACAAACTTTGACTTGTTGACTAGCCTTGCTATGTTCACATGCCTACCTAGCCTCTGAATAACTTACGCTCTTAACCCCTAGATGCTTTTTCTCTCCTTCTCTGGACTTACAAAACCTCTCTTGCTAAAAGTTCTCTATGTGTGTTAACCTAAACACACTGTCTAACCTAGCCTATCGTACTACATATCGGAAACTTTCCATTTTCCTTGCTTCAACGAATAAGCCAATCTTCCTCTTTTCTCTTCGATCGATTGCTTCTTCTTCAAGTCTTCATTTAATGTGACTTCTTTAATACTTCTTCTTCAAGTCTTCCTTAAATTCATTCTTCTTGACACGTACATCTCATATCTTCAAATGTCACTTGTCGTAGTTCATGTCGCACTTCATGAACTACTCTGCTCTGTTACAGCATCGTCTTGATCATACACCTTCAAAAGGGAATTTACAATTAAGTTTATGTTTTTGTGGGTTTGTTAATTAGATGGTTTTTATACTCTCATTAACGGTATTTAACATAGTTCTAAAATATAATGTAATAAAATATTTTCTTAAATATCTTTTAATCATAAAAAAATTATACCAAAGTATCTCATTTATAGTTAAATATTAATATTTTATATATTTACACTTCCAATTAATTGAAAACATCATGTTGAAAACTCTCACTGGTAATATTCTAGTAAAAGTCACTTTTCTTTTCATCCCCATTATTTTTTTATTTTGTTTTTTTTTTTAATTCAACTGGTCTTCAGATTGAATAAAACAAACATTTAATTTTCTTTCTTAATATCTATGCTGATTTTATAAGTTTAATTAAATGTATTATTCATTTTAATTAATGAATAAAAATAAAATGTTTGGGCAAAAATAATCTTTCAGTTTCCAAGCCTAACATCATTCGGAAACTATTTCTGCTTTCTTGTCGCTCCATATGTCCAATCTTTTGGAAGCTTCTTCCACCTGAAACAAACATAATACTTTACTAGTCTTGAAGTGTAACAAAATCCAAACCCAAACACGTTGGCATAAATGGATAAGAGTGCTTACTTCTTTTGTCCAGTCTGTTCTGAACGTGACCCAAGCCAAAATAATCGTCTGTATAAGCGTACCACAAATCATTCCGGTCCATATACCCTGAAACATCAACAATTTCAAATACAATCATTAGCCTTTAGTTACTCTCATAAATGAACGTTCCTCATTAATAATACAAATTCATTAGAGAAGTATCTCGCCTTGGCATCGAACTTGAAGTAAAACCCAAATAGAGCTCCGAGAGGAATTCCGATAATATAGTAACATCCAACATTAACTTTTGCCACAAACGTTTGCCAACCGCATCCAACCGCCACACCTTGAATGAAAATTTTCCAGTTGTAAGAAAAAGACTTTTTAATATATTTTGGTTCATAAGTATATATTTACCAGAAAGGACAGGTTGGATTCCATTGAGGACAAGCGTTACGGCTAAAAGCGGACATAGATCAGAAACAGCAGCTGAGACTTTTTCACCTTCGGTGAATAAATAGCTCAAATAGTCACGGCACACCATAATCGCAATGGCTAATATCACACATGTGATTAAAGAATATATGTTGACGATGATTACAGAAAACGCTGCTGATTTAGGGTTTCCAGCACCGAGTTCATTACTCACTCTTACACTGGATCAACATCATAACATCAAATTTTATTTTTACACTTCGTCAAAAGTAAATAAAATAATAATTATTGTTCAAACTTCATTGTGAAGTAGGTATTTGAGTGTGTGCGAATAATAAGAATCCATATATATATATATATATATATATATATATATATATATATTTGGAGACGATACTTTGGTAAAACTCGATTATATAATTAAGATTAAAGAAAGGATTAGACCAAAAAGATTAAAGAAAGGAAGTTGGGACAACACAGACCTTATCGCTGCATTGAATCCAACAGATATCATGAACACCCATCCTGAAATCGTCATGCTGAAACATAAAAAATAAATGAATATATATTATCGTAGTCGAGCTCGTATATACCGTATATATATAAAGCTATAAGCCATTATGTCATTGCTTTTAATAAAACATTATAAAATTTCAGCTTTTCAGTTTTAAGAAATGGAGATATTATATTGTAAAGGTGGCGAGATGCAAATTCTATCACGCTTTGGTACAAGTCCCGAAATTGAATGGCTTCTTCTGTTTGGTAGTATAAAGCCACTATTTGATTCATCTAAATAATGGAAGAATATAGTAATATACTCGCACAGAAAGAAGAAAATGCGGTTAACCAACAATTGGACGAGTAGAGAATGTTTTGTTAGACTCCAAGTATTTAAATATTCACATTTTTAAATGCTCATGAAGAAACTAAAGAGCAAAATAATAATATATATTGAAGATGAAGACAAAAACAAGGAAGGATGATGTAGAAAGAGTGTTTTGTTTCTAACAAAAGCAAACTTTAATTTTTTGAAGAAAGCTTTGTTCTGTGTTTTCCATATTGAAATGACAATAAGAGTGTTGTGAGATCATTTCTAAAATCATTCATCCAAAAAGTCCAAGTCTGTACGTACTAACGTCGAATTTCAATATAAGAAAAATATTGTTTTGTTGAAAAGACTAGATATGCACTAAACAATAAAATAAGAAGAGATAATTGGCTGCAGTACCTATAATCAGGTGCTTAATTAGGCTTCTACACATGATTTGATAGAACTAATTTCTATTCCGATTTTGTCCCTACTACTACATCTCCTACTTGTTAAACTACATGTCCGAAGTCTGTTCCTGGCAGCTTGCACATAGTTGTTGTCAGCCTTCTCTCCTACTTATTTTCTACTGTATCATTCTTTTATTATTTTTTTCTATTTTGTTATCAGCATTACGGTGTCTTTAAAATCACCACTTTTGTGAATTTCTTATTTCTCGTCGTTCTCTTATTTTTTTGTTTGTGATCACTGTGAGTCAAACCCTACATAGATCTGAATCAGAACAAGAACTTGGTAGTTGATTAAATTATATTAAGGAAAGATGATTCACTTAAAAGCTTATGTATGCGGTGATTTCCTCTCGATCATTTTCTTCGGTTGGTTGTTTATTTTTTGCTTCTCTTATTGGATATGTTCTTTCGATTATTCGGTATAACAACCATTTTTTTCTCAAATAATTTTATTTGTATTTTCGCATATGGTTTCAAATAATTTTGTTTTGATCTTTATCATTGGCTGTGTTCTCAAATTAACATCAATGTTAGCATGTTAAAACACATTTATAAAAGTTAATATATTTTGTATAGGATACTATTATAGTTAACATGTTAACTTGATTTATAACATGATAATTGTTTTTAATTTTGTTCGTTAACTTTAATATTAGCTGGTTAACTATATGTTTTATCCATTAAAAACATATTAAACTGAGAAATAATACTAAATTATATAATTTATTATTAAATTAATGATTTGTTTAAAGCTCTATAGATAAATATAACTTGATAACATAATTTGTAGCGTGTAGAATATAGTATTTCATGTTAACGAAATTTGTAACATGTTAAAAATATCTATAACAAATATTTTTAACATGTTACAGATATTTTTAACATGTTACAAATATTTTTAACATGTTACAAATATTTTTAACATGTTATAAATTTTGTTAACATGAAATACTATGTTTTACACAATACGAATTTTGTTATCACATGTTACAAGTGATCCTTTATTATTCTCTTACTTCCTCTTTGTTATCACCATATCACCAAAATCTCATCTTACCTCTTCACCAGAAAAATGGAATTTCATATTCTTACAACGAAATTTTCTATTCAAAAAAATTTAATATAAACAAAGTCACATTTTTGTAAAAATATATTTTGATTCATATTTATTTGACTTTATATTTAAAATATTTTTTTTTCGTTGAGTAATGCAACTGGACGAAGATTTTGTGTGGTTGTGAAGTTTCCTAGAGACCTATACCATAGCTTTGACCATTTTACAGGTCTACGTCTACTTTTGTAATGCATTTAGATACGTGGCTGGTTTAGAGATCTTTTTGAATGTTCACTTTTTCTATTTTGATGTGTCTTGTGTCAGATGCGAGGGTCATTTTCGTCTTCACAAACCCATAATGTATGAAGCAATCTCTTTCTTTCAAATCATAGGTAAGTCTCCAATTTCGGTTGGTTTTGGGTACATATAGCCAATTCGCCCAAATAAGAACCGTATATATTCTTGTCTTTTCGGATGAAAAAGATGGAATCTTATTGTCTATTTGGAATAGGTTAAAGAAAATTATTTTTAATCTGTTTTAGCAGGATATTAACAAAATAAAATGTTACTATTTAATTAACAAAACAAAAATACTTACGATAAAGTTTCTCGATTTCTCAAAATTATGAAAATAAAAAGATTGATATTTATTTGAGTGGATAATCTACAAAAAAATGGTGAGTTTTCAATATTTGACATATTCATTTCACTAAATACTGATAATTTTTCATACTAAGCAAAATTCAATTTGAAAATCTCAACTTACAAAAATACCACTAATAATGTTCTAATAAAATGTCCCATTAAAAAAAAATAAAAGGATTCTAGGAGGAAATTATTTATTTCTTTATCTAGAGATTAGTTCCTCTCTTTATATCTGGCAACAAGATTATCTTCCTATTTATAACGAACTAGAATACGTGAATTAATTTAGCCAACGAAATCAACCAATCATATATTATATTTGAAAGCAAATATTTCTGTGGAAAGACTTACCAAATGGAGAGAGAATCGAGAGCAAGCTCCGGATTCTCGAGAAGTCCGGCAAGAAGAACCAAGATCTGAAAATACCATGTCTCAAGGCAGAGCATCACGGCGGAGGCGGCGGAGAGTTTGAAGAAACTCGGTAGCTCCGAGAACGCCTGGACACTGAACCCTCTCCACGTCTCACGACACCGATCACTCGTCACGATGTAAATAAACTGAGCCACCACTATAATCCACCACGAGAGACTGAGCACGAGCGACGCTCCAAGAAGCCCCATGCCAAGCTTGTAAACAGCGAGCCAGCTTAGGAGAAGGTGAACGAAGAGAGTGGCGGTTGCAATGTAAGCACTCGGAGCAACTATGCTTTGCGCTTGGAGGAACTTCTGGATCGGGAAGTTCATTGCGTAGGCAAAAATTTGAGGGATGAGACCGTAGACAAAGAGAGACGCGGCGGAGGCTATCTGCGGCGACTCTCCGAGGAAAAGAAGTATGGGTTCGGAGAAGACGTAAATGAAGGTGAGGAGAACGCCGGTGAGACTGAGTAATACGGCGGATCTCTGGAGATAAACGCCGAGCATATCGTACTTCCTCCCTCCAAACGCTTGTCCACATAGCGTCTCCACCGCACTCCCCATTCCTAGCTACATATTTCGATAATTTTAAAGTTATTACAAAATATCCCAAAATGTGTTGTCGAATAGTTTTGTAATAGTTCTCATATAATATATAGTTCAGTGTCAAAAGCAAAGTCTGAAAATCCATAACCGCAGAAAAAAACAGTATATAATTTTCTTACCATGAGACCGTAGGCGAAGACTTGTATTCCTGTGTTCCCGAGAGATGCGGCGGCGAGTTCTAGGTTACCTAGATGGCCAGAGAAGATTTGAGTAGACATGGACATGAGGTAGTTAATCATGTAGACGATGACAGCAGGTGCAGCAAGCTTGAATAGAAGTTTGGATTCAATCATCGTGGCTTTACGCAGACGGGCAAACACGGGAGTTTCAACGTCAGATAGCACCCTCTCTAACTCGCCGTTGTTTGACTCCGCCGACGGAGAAAGCTGATGCTGGAGAAGTGGTTGGTATCCGCCATCGTTTTGAGACGAGGCCATGAGGTTTTGCTCTGCTTAAGGATGTGTATTGTATGTATAATTCTAGTGAAGGTCTTTTTGTAGAGGGTGGCAATTGACATACGGCTTATATGGACAGTGGACACTCGTGATTCTCGCTTTGAGTTTTTTTTTTTTTTTTTTTTTTTTTGAGATAGAATTTTAGTGCTTGAGGTAAGCCCACGTCAATTATTATCAGTACATATCATTTTCATTTTTCTTTTTTTTTAGCTCAAACAAGCATTTTTTTTTTTGTTATTGTTTTCAAAGGACATTCAATTAAGACCATGATTATCAGTTAGAATATTTTTTTAATAATATAGTTTCAAATTCAAAAACAGTGAGAAAGTGAAAAGTATTCAAGGAGCTTTTACAAATATGTAAAATGTTTTTATCCAATTATGTAACTACGTGGCTTATTTGTAGAATAGCCATAAAAAATGAAAATTAGATTTTTAAAGAAAAAGGAAGAAAAAGATAGGAAGAGGATGGAAGAGAGAAAAATCAATTTTGGCTAGTTAGCTAATTTACTTACCTCTCAAAAAACTGTGCGAGTTATATATAACGAAATCATCATATACCAAAAATCTAGACAATTTGGTGTGGAAGGAAGTCCCACCTCAAGTTTGAGGGATGGTGTGAGTCAGGCCCTCAGAATTCAAATCCGAAAGCTCAAAAAAGACGAGATTTCACCAACGGTTATCTCTCAACTCTGTTTTGTCAAGTTGCAGAACCAAACAATGTACGGTAGATTTAACATGATCAAAAAAAAAAACAATGTACGGTAGAGCAGCTGGATCCTATCAACAACCGGTTCTTACTCCTATCGTCTTTATGGCTCGTCTTCTTTTGCTTTAGCTTTACGGACGTGTAGTCAAGCCATCGAAATTGTTCGATTGGCTATATAAACACTCTTGTAATTTGTAAATGTCTCTGTTTTCAATCAAATAAAATTGTATTATTCAGAGAAACCTTTGTCCTATCCTCTTTATCTACACCATAGCCATCAAAACGGTATGTTTTAACCGTTGCGGTAAATAATTAGCAAACAGACCAAGAATTTTGTTAGACAAACTCGCTGAATCTATACAGTATCAATTCGGTAAATATCAGCTGTCAAAAAAAAATCGGTAAATATCGAAGAAGCCTTTATAAAGGCAACTAATGCTTAAAAAATGCAGAAATACTGTTATTCTCGCAAACCAAATCTTTAGAAACAAATTTTCATACGAAATGATCTGAGAAACTGGAACTGTTTGGTTATATCAGCTAGTTAATCTGTAAGATCAATAAAATCAAAATATAGTATATACACTCAAATACTGGACGTCATCACTATAAATCAGCGTCTGTGAGAAAGGGACCAACATAGTGATTCGAGAACTACCACGTTCATAGATATTTAAGCCTTGTTTCTACAATTACAACGTGCATTAATATTTCAAGTCTTGTGTCCACAACTACCCGTACAAAAACATAGCGCTTCCATAAATCAACCAAAACAAAAATGAATGGAATTGTGGACAGCCTTGATTTGATGGAAATAGCTGAAACTATAAAATCTCAACCAACATAGTGGGTGGTTGCGATTTATGATCTCCGAACCAACATTATATTTGAGTAGAGATGTCAAAAGAGGGTTTAGACCGCGGGCCCAATGGGAAAGAACCTGTGACGGGACGGGTTTGGGTCTGAAATTTTGAAACCTGCAATGTCGCGGGCCCAACGGAAAAGAACCTGCGCGGGATGGGCATTTGCGGTACGGGTCCATGTGAAACCGCGGATAACCTTAAGTCTCGCATCATCTTCTTTTGTAAACAGAGGAGAGAGAGAGAGAGAGAGAGAGAGAGAGAGAGAGAGAGAGAGAGAGAGAGAGAGAGAGAGAGAGAGAGAGAGAGAGAGAGAGAGAGAGAGAGAGAGAGAGAGAGAGAGAGAGAGAGAAGACTCCCTATTTCCACCGTAGACCAAGATCCATCTCCTGGAGATGGCTTTTTTCACCAACGGTGACCGCTTGCATGTGAGTAATGGATCGATCTATTTACTTTTTTTTTGCTTATTGTAATCTAACAGTTTAACTTGTTTTAACTTTTCAGGTGTGTTCTCTGGTTCAATCCACCACCGGAGCTTCATTCCTTCTCCTAGATCCAACGCCTGAGCTTGTATTCTTCTGAGATCCACCACCGGATCTTCTCCTTCGCTGCATGCATGTTGGTCTTCTTCTCCATTTCTCCTCTTTAGTCAATTGTTTTTTATAAGTTTTTTTATAATTGTTTTTTTTCTCCTCTTCCAGAGATCCACCTCCAGAGCTTCTAGTCGTCTGAGATCCACCACGGGAGCTCCTCCTTTGCTGCATGCATGGTCGTCTTCTTCACTTCATGGCCGTAGGGTATGATTCGTTTGATTACTTTAAAACTTCAAAAACAAATTTAAATTTAAATTAAAACTAACACAATAAAAAATTCCAAATTGTCCAAAATTTAGTTACTTTTATTCTTATAAGATAAAAAAAAAATTAAAATTTTTTTAAAAAAAATCTGAATTTTAGAGATTTTAGAGAGTTTAGAAGTTTTGTTTGAAACTTATCACTTATTTAAGTTTGAGTATTAAAATGAGTACATTTTTAAAATTTACTTATTTAAGTTTATAAAATGTAGTTGATTACAATTTTTTTTGTTTGAGCTTCTCGTTTGTTGTTGGTAACTGATAGTATATTGTTTGAGCTTCTCGTTTTTTAGTTCCTTTTGCAACACGATTAGATATTGCTAAGTTTAATTTCTGTGTTCAGTCTCTGATAATTAATTTCTTTTTGTAGGTGAACATGGAGGAATATGGTGCTAACAGTGAACGCTGGGGTAGGCTCAACACGATATAACCTGTTTACTTGTTGAATTGATGTATGTGTTGAGGGCACACCAGTGTGTCCTGTTATCACCATCTTCCTCCTTGTTCAAGAAAGTAATAAGCATGACAGGTTGAAACTTAAAATCCTTGTAAGTGCCTAAGTGGTTAAAACTTTGCAATTTTCAATTCAATTTCTAAAATTTTATATCAAGTCTATTAACAGCCTTTTGGTAATGTAGGTGGACAATACAGCGGGTGATAATAACAGTGAACGCAGGGGTATGCTCAAAACGATATAAGGATGTCATTGTCTTGACTTGATGTATGTTTTGAGCGCATACCTGCGTGTCCTGTTATTACCATCTGCTGTTCACTTGTTGAAGAAATGTGTATACAAGACATTTGAAACTTCAAAGCAATGTAAGTTATTACTACTTCCCGAACTTCAAAGAACTATCTCTGTTAGGTTGATTTTTTATCTTGTAGAATTACTTCAAAGAATTATCACTTTACTATGATGTTTACTTGTATTGACTAGTTTACTGAAACTGTATCGGTTAGGTTAGTTTAATAGCATGCATGTTTTTTAAAATGTGATAACTTGTATTGACTAGTTTACTGAATATTTGTCGGTTAGGTTAGCTTTAATAAATTACATGTGTTCTGTCTCTGTCTCTGTTATATTGGTTTAATTTTTTAAAAAAAAATTGTGAATGTGTCCGTTGAACTCGATACAGTATTTAAACAAGATTAAATCCATGTAATAATTCTTTGAGAGGTTATTTGTCTTTTCGTATTCCTGTCTTACTGTGAATCCACGTAGGTGGAGAAGCAGGTGGATGGTAATCACTGTGAATGCTGGAGTAGGCTTCAAAACGATACAAACATGTCATGTAGTTGACTTGATGTATGTGTTGAGCGCACTCCAGCATGTCCAGTGCTGACCAGACGCCTCCTTGGCCTTGTTAGTCAGTTTTTGAAATTGAGATTGCTTCTCTTGATATTGTAAACAAAATTTATGTTTCTTATATGTCTTTTGTTTATCTTTGTGATCTTTCTCGAGGTTTCGGAGTGGAGGTGAACAAGGAAGACATCGAGTAATGGTGATTGTGACCAAGGTGGAGTGATGGTGACCAAGGAAGGATGACATCGAGTACATCCACCAGCTTCAGCAGCTTTAAGTACCTTAGATTAGTTTACTCATCACTGATTTAATGTCTTAGCTTGATTTGCTAGGTTATCGGATCTCTCTCATTGCTTGTTTTGTTTACGTTGCATGTTTTTTTTGGTTTACGTTTCTTAGGTAGTTAAGAACCTGGATGCAATTTTTTTAAAACTTTTAATTAATATTATTTCCAATTTTAATCAAAAATTAAAGCAGAAACCTTAATTATTTAGGTACCCTATTCTAAAAACTTAGCCTCACGTTCACAAAGTCACGTTCTCACAACTTCACCCTAAACAAAATCAACTGAAAACTTGAGAGAGAATGGGTTCCAGGAGCGATTCAGAAGAGCAAATCACATTCAATACGGACTACTCTCCACCGAATACAGTGGACATCGTGAGTGCATCAACCTTGGCTGCTCTTGCTGCAGCTGAAGAATTCGCTGATCAAAGGCTTGAAAGTGGTGATTTTCCTATTTTTGCTTCCGGTGGAAAGAAGCAAGGAACCAAGAGAAGAATCATTGATTTAAACGATTAGGTGGATGATTCTGATGTTGAAATCACTCCACATACCCAAACAAGCCAGCGTCACAGCTTGAGCAGTTTTGGAACAGCAACGGAAAATCCATGATGCAATCCACTATAGACGGTGGCATTGGCTCCTCACAGGCGCGTTCGAAGGGGAGGTTTGTACCAGCAAAATCTGTGATTCGTGGAGGTATAAGGAAGCCAATGTCTCGGTCACGAAAAGACAAGGCCTCGGCTAGCCAGTTGCAAAAGATGAAGGATGCGTGTACTGTTTCACTGAGGAAGAGTACGATTGAGGAGATACCAGAGCTTGGCGATGAATTGAATGCGGCAGAGATGAATGGGGAAGAGTTGGATGCAATTGGTGAAGAGGAAAGGGAAGAAAGGGAACGATCAGATGTGTGGCCCGATTTCACTGTGGTCCATAAACCTAATGGAACGACGAAAGCTGCATGCAATCATTGCAAGAATGAGTATGCATGGCATTCTCATTTGCATGGAACCAGTGGGTTGAGAAGGCATCGTCTGAGGTGTAAATTGTATCCATGGAATCGAGGAAATCAGCAACAACTCAATATGGAGGGGAAACTGGTTTCTCGCAAGTATGATCATACTGTGTTCAGGCAACTGGTAGCTAGGACAATCGTCCAGCATGATCTGCCCTACTCTTACGTCGAGTATGAAAGAGTGAGAGAGACATGGAAGTAATTGAATGCAGATGTCAAAACTATTTGCCGAAACACGGCGAGATCAGATGTCTACAAGTTATATGAAAGTGAGAGAGATGTACTGAAGAGAGAATTAGCTACTCTCCCTGGACGAGTCTCATTCACGTCTGACCTGTGGACATAAGTGAAGCGGGAAGGATACATGTGCGTGACAGCACATTACATTGATCGTAATTGGAAGTTGAACAGAAAGATTCTGACTTTTTGTGCTCTGCCACCTCCACATACTGGTATGAACATTGCGTTTCAGCTCCTTGAAACATTGAAAGTATGGGGAATTGATAAAAATGTGTTCTCAGTGACGCTTGATAACGCTACAAGTAATGACTCGATGCAAGATATTGTGAAAACACATCTCAATTTGACTGATGATTTGCTGTGTGGAGGCGAGTTTTTCCATGTTAGATGTGCAGCTCACATAGTTAACCTCATAGTGCAAGATGGGTTGAAGGTTATAGTAGGCGAATTGCACAAAGTAAGAGAGAGTGTTAAGTATGTGTTAGGGTCAGAAACGCGAGAAACGCTGTTCCAAAGATGTGTGGATGCTACGGGTGTAGTAGAAGATGGGTGGCTCATCTTGGATGTCTCGACAAGATGGAACTCGACTTACTTCATGCTTGAGCGAGCCATTAAGTACCGGAAAGCGTTTGTTCAGTTGGAGACCTTTGATAAGAAGAATTATAAAGTGGCGCCCACAGCTGAGGAATGGAATAGAGCAGCCAAGATCTGTGAGTTTTTGGGTCCTTTTGCTGAGATCACAAAGCTGATGTCGGGGTCGAATTACCCGACAGCAAACTTGTACTTTTATCAGGTTTTTCTGATCCATGAGTGGCTGCAAAACAATGAGGACAGCGAAGATGATGCTATCAGATACATGGTGCCACCGATGAAACAAAAGTTTGACAAATATTAGGATGAAGATAGTTGTCTTTTTGCTATGGCAGAGATTTTCGATCCACGGTTTAAGCTGACGATTGTCGAACATTGTTTAGGAAAGCTTGACATGGCAGAAGATGAAGAACTTGCGAGACAAGCTTAACAATCTGTTCAGACATACAACAAAAAATCCAAGAATAACTCACCTTCCACTGAGCCTCGTGAGTCTGTTCCACAAAAAGCCTCTAAGTCAGGGCCTAGCCGACTGTTTGGAAACTACGGGGTCAGTGTTTATTTAAACAGTTAGCTCTGTTTATTTTTTTTATCTATCTCATAATATATTTTTTTTAAAACGTCCATAAGATTTCTTTGCATTTCGCAAAGTCAGTGGTATTGCGAGTGGAAAGACACCTCTAGAAGCCTATCTTGACGAAGAACTTTTGGACGTTAATAATTTCGAGAGCATGGACATACTTGATTGGTGGAAAGATAATGCACATCGATATGGTGATTTGGCTGCAATGGCATGTGATATGTTAAGTGTTCCAATTACTACAGTGGCTTCAGAGTCCTCCTTTAGCATTGGATCGCGAGTGCTGAATAAATATAGGAGTCGACTATTCCCCAAAAATGTGCAAGCTCTGATATGCACTAGCTAGGAATTGGATCAAGGGATATGAGTCTTATGCACATGGTATATAACTCGCATTTTAATATTTTTCCACTTTCCCTACATTGTATCATCATAAGTAAAATGCATTTTCTTCATTTGCAGATGATGAAATCGCTGGTGATGGTGATGGTGAGGGAGATGGTGATGGTGATGGTGATGGTGATGGTGATGGCGATGGTGAAGGGAAATTATCATCATTTAGTCCATTGTCAATGGGGAAGATGAAGATTGATTGGGTGTTTTGCTTTACTTCAATTTGGTGTTTTGTTTTAGTTGGATTTGTTGTTTTATCTTAGTTGGATTTGGTGTTTTTCTCTATTGAACTTACACATTGCTTGTTAAAAATGTTTGAATACTATCATTTGAAATTTTTCTTAAATTTATTTTGTTTGAGACTTGATCATCTCATCTTATACATGAATTTATAATTTCAGTAGACAAAATTTACTTCAACAACTTAGTAAACTATATCAATGTACATGTCTCTTTGACAATGAATCCACTTGCTAAAATTTGTAACAATTGAGTATACATAAGGCTCTCAGTTTAATTGTTTTATATATGTGTAAAGTGTTAATGTGAAGTTGTGTCTCATGTTTTTATTATTATGTGAGCTCAGGTGGGTTTTGGAGCAGTCTGAGGCGTCATGGAGCAGTGACAGAGCTGCCTGCAGCATCAAGAATCAAAACGACTCCATTTGGCTAGAATCCTGCGGGATGGACCGCAAGAGCGTGTGGGCTTTGCGGTACGGGCTTGGGCCTGACCGGCTTTGTCCCGCAATGTAGTGAGTCCGCCGCGCGGTACGGGACGGGACGGGCAACCTGTTTGACATCCCTATATTTGAGGAGTTCCAACTTGGAACCTAACCCTTGTCAGTGGCCTCATGGATCAGTAATGACAATGTCAGTGACTTAAGGTGGAGTATATAAGATTAAATAGGCTCTAAGTACTCTGGACTTCGGACATGCAGTAGAAGCCTCAGCTATACATCCTAAGATGAAATGTTTACTTTGGACAATCTCATGTATGAGAGACACGAGGATAACCTTTGTTCGAGACAAACTGTTTGGACCTAGTGGACATGACTACTAAGCCGATAGAATGGCTTACATTCACGATCGAGGTTGAGATGTACCAGTGATTACAAGAGAATTTTGAGGATGTGAGCATGTCTCATATTACTCGGGATAGGAATGGTTGGGCAGACGTACTAGCAAAGGAAACAAGGAATACAGTCTATATTTTTTCCATATAAATCAGATCTGGATAGACGGAGATGCTCCTCAGAAGATCGGCTTGTATGCCACTACTTGATCTTAGCTTATATGGACAGCTGATAAAAGGAAAAAAAAAGGATATATGTGAACCCCAAGAAACATCAAGCATTTTCAGTGAGATCCATGTAACAATTCTCAGATAGCAAGCACTAGCTTCTGATGTGATTTTATAAAAGCAATCAAAGAACTGCTATTGAAGTAACCTGAATTTGGTTTAAAACTTAAAGCAGATTTTGCGACAGAGGAAATGGCTAGCGAATGTATATGTAGTGTAAATATAAATTTTGAACCCTATTAAATCAATATTTTTAACATCCAACAAAATAGAGAAAATATTTTTATTATATCATTTCAGGAAGTGTGGATTTTATTTCAGTTTTTTTTTGTCAGCAAAAAGAAAATCTTATGCTTTTACGTAAGGATTATCAATAATTGGCTGAGATTTCTTTTGTTTTTATAAAGAATAATAATTTTTTCTTTTCCTCTTTGCAATCTAAAAGAGAGAGGCGAGATTAGTTTTCCTTGCAGGTGAGATTACTTTTCCATGCAAAAATCAGCGTACAGTTAACAAAACGCTTGAAAAAAAAGTTACAGAAAATCAAATAAAAAACTCATTATTTCGTGAAAACAAAAGGTCAAAACTAGTTATTACCACGTGTCACCTTTATCCTATTTTACAGCATACTAGTTTTTCGGGGATCAAATGCTGGAATGGACCGAAAGGGTTCAAAAAAGTCTAGGATAGACCCCTTCTATTTTTATTTTTTAATGAATTAAAAATAAATCGAAATTAGATGGAAAATACAATAAACCTAAAATTTAAACATATCTACTGATCCAACCAGATCTGTCCGAACCAGACCCCGATTTGAGATCCGATCCAAATTTTGTAACCTAAATCTCTAAAATCAGACGACACAATACCAAAACTTTCATCGATCTATTTCCTCTTCTTCGACACAACACCAAAAACTCCTCCCCTTTTCAATACCTGCTGAATCATGCTTCTGCGAAGGTCCCCAAGAAAGAGCAAAAACATTGAAGATTCCCCAGAGAAGAAGAAGAAGAAACCAACAAATTTGGTAGCAAAGAAAAAAGGAAAACAGAAAGCTCCACAGTTGAAGAAGAAGAAGGAATTACTGGGAAAAAGAAAAAAAGATATGGTAACAGTGGAGAAAGACGATGGCTACGACGGTGGCTCGTCGTCTATCCCAACGAAGAGAGCACAGAGGAGTTCGAAATCGAACCAGAAAGGTGAGACTGAGACGCCGACGCCGCATTCTACAGTGGCTCCGATTGAGAATGAGAATGACCTAGCGGAGACAGAGCGTCCACCCCATTCTACTGCAGCTTTGACTGAGCATGAGTCAGACCGGCCTGAGACAGAGATACCACCGCCGCGTTTAACCGTTTCTCCGACTCAGCCCGAACAACCTTCAGGGTCCTCAGGATCTACAACAAAATTGCCTTCTCCAGAGCTACAAGAAGAAGACAATGAGGAAATTGGGTCTACCTACTATGGCGCACCTCAGGTACAACTAGTAGTAGTAGCAGAATTATGTTTAAAATGACAGTTTTTTTTTGGAACTAAAAAAATTAAAAAAAAAATGACAGCTACAAGTAGAAGTTTAAATTGTTAAACTTTGAAGGATTATTATGTGTTGAACTAGTACAACTACCAGAAGCTTGAAGTGTTGAACCTAGTACAGCTACGAGAAGTTAATGTGTTGAACTAGTTAAACAAGAATTACCAGAAGTTTAATTGTTTAACTAAAATAGTCTAACTAGTACAAGTAGGAGTCGTATAACTAGTTCAAAGGAAAAAACAGTGTAACTAGTAAAACTAGTATGACCAGTATAACTAGTTCTATTGTATTATATAGCTTGTAATACTTGTACAACTATGGTTTAATATTTATGTAATTTTTTTTGGTCTTTTTGCAGGCGGCTGAGAATATGGAAGTAGAACCCATTAGACCAAATAAGTTTTTCTTCAAACCGAAGGATTATTGGAAGTCTTGTAAGCTTCAATCAAGATGCCACCAACACGACTTCATGAAGATTCTTAAGGGGTTAGATGAATCAGAAAAGAGGTGGTTTCTCGAACACCCACAATTCAAGCACTTGTTCCACATGGTTTCCACCCCAACTAGAAAGGTGATGGGATTGTGGATGTTACTAACCCGCTCCATTGTTACGCAGAAGAATCGGCAAGCATGGTTTGCTGTAAATGGTGTTCCTATTCGATACTCTATCAGGGAACATGGTCTCATCTCAGGTTTATACTGCAACCAGTATCCTGAAAACTATAAGAGTCGCTTGAGCATGAAGTTTGCGGAGAAGCAGTTTAGAAAAATGTTCATGAAGGAGCTGAAGAAGATGAAGAAGAAGAAGAACAAGAATCCAGAGAAGGAGGAACTAAAAGTGACAGTTCAGAATGTGGCAGAGAAGCTTTCACGGATGGAGATTGATCGTTCTGATGACCGGCTGAAGATGGTTATTCTGTACTTTTTGGCCACAGTTATAGATGGAAAGTCCAAATATGGAAGCCCAATCGATTCTTTTCTTCTGCAAGTTGTTGATGATCTGGAGCTGTGTAATAAATTTCCATGGGGACGTTTCATGTTTGATCATTGCCTCAAAGAGATCAAACATGTGAAAGATCATTTTAGAAAGGGACTGCCTGAAAACCCGAAGTGGACATTCCCTGGGTTCATCAACCCTTTAGAGGTAAATTGCATAAATATTTTCAGAAGCATATAAAATTTGATATATGTACTAATATGTTTGCTTGAAATGATGTGCAAATATTGGCCTTTGAATGCATTCCTGTCCTGAAGGCAGAATTTAGACAACCTGGGACCAATTGAACGTGAGCAACAGGTTATCTACCAGACTATTGATGAAGAGTGTTGGGGAGATTTGGAACTTTTAGATGATGATGATCATCATGATCCAATTGTTGATGGATGAAACAAATTTATAGTCTGTGAAGGTGGGCAGATATTTTGGGAAGATATCTTCATGGAAGATACTAAGTCTAGAACACTAGAGGTAGAACAACAAGAAGTGGAGCCGCTAGAGGAGGAGCCTGAGGCTGGGAACGAGCCTGTGAGGATTCGCGGTGGAGAAACTGTGGCAGATCTTGAAAGGTTAAAAGAAATGGTGATGAGTCTGAAGAGTCAGATGTCTACAATGGAAGACAAAATTAATAACAAGCTTGAGGATTTTGACAGAAGACTAAAAGTGTTGGAAGGAGATAGTATTGAGATTGAAAATATGGACTTTCATTATAATCATAATGAAGAGGGTGGAACATCTACACAGAAAGACAAAGGTATAATTTAATTTTTTTTTTTAAAATTATTTTTGTTGCATTATTAGACAGTAAAAAGACAAAGGTATAATTTAAATTTTTAAAAAATTATTTTTGTTGCATTATTAGACAATATTAATCTTGTGTTCTGCGTTGTTCTTGTTGCAAATGATGGGAACGATGTTGGGAATGCTGATAAGGATGGTGGGAAGAATGCTAGGAACGATGCTGATAACGATGATGGGAACGATGTTGATGAGGATGGTGGGAAGGATGATGGGAAGGATGGTGGGATCATCTGTGGTTTCTATCAGTACAGAATTCAAGCTGTGGATCATCTGGTATCCAAGTTTTTAGGATAGTCAAAAACCACTCCCAGCTCGCATTTTTCTCACCATCTACTACTGCAAAAGCGAGGGGATAATGATGATGGTCTGGATCCTGAGCAGTGGCAATGAGAAGCACTCCTTTGTACACACCCTTCAGGTGAGTTCCATCCATTATTATCACTTTTCTCATCGCCTTAAACCCTTCGATGCATGCTCCGAGCGCAAAGAACATATACTTAAACTGATTAGTATCATCCACTACTAATCGTGTAATGGTATCAGGATTCATCCTTTCTAACATGTACAAGTAAGATGGCAGTCTAGCAAAACTCTCCTCAGGGTTACCACGAAGATCACTGACAGCTTTGTGTTTCCCTCTCAAAGCCGTAGAATATGAAACCTTGACACCTATTTTTTTCTTCACCAACTGTATGAGAGTTTTTGGATCTGGAGTCTTGAATTGGCACGGGTAATCAGCGTGCACCACTGATGCGACCAAGCTTGGTGTGCCTCTTTTCCCCCTCTTGGTTTTACTTCCCTCTCCCCGAGAACACGTATGCATCTTTCTGTACCTTCTTATAGTGAAAAGAGCAGAATTTTCAGCTTTGCAGCTCGTAAATACCAACTGCATCCAACCCCACAACATTTCAATACATAGAGAATTTGATTCGACTTCACTATATTAACCTCAAAACAATTCGAGTGCACTCCTTTGTCCACAAAATCCCTAACTTCATCCCTAGTCGCAAATTCTTGATGCAAACTCATATCAATTCCATCATCCCACTCAAGATTGACAACTGATTATTTAGCTGGTGTAACAGCCGCCAACTCCTCCCTATCATCCATTTCATCACCCTCTACATTGCTTTTCTCTTGCTCATACCCATCTGATTGTTGGCGAGGAACAATTTCCAACTCCTGAACTCTTACCATACCATAATTAGCTCTGGAATCACTCAGAATCTCCTCATTCATAGAAAATTTCTCGTTACTCTGATATTTTGAGACAATTTCGGAAAGCTCCACATGCAAGACATTACGCCGACTTTTCTTGTCTACCTCCATTAAATATCCTAAAACATCCTCATCATCCAAAATATAACAAGACCTTTTATTATCCACGACCAGAGGAAAGTAACTCAGTTGAAGCTTCGTTGCAGCTACATCGATATTCATTTTCTTGCATATTCTATCAACCAAGTGGGAATAAGTGATTTCCTCATATCTTCCTTTCATCACTAATGTAGAAATATGTTTGTCTCCACCATGATGAAAATGTATCACCACAGCTCCACTACTATACTCTTCAAAATGTATCACCACAGCTGGTTTAAATTTTTAATGGGACCCAAACGACAGAAGAGAGAGAGAGAGAAGGCAAAAATTTTAATGGCTCAGATTAGAAGAGAAATAATCTGATCTGATGGTCAATATAAAACTACCATTAAAGGAAAAATAGTCTTTTTACACTCCTTGGTCCATATAGATCCATTTTGGATGTTGTAGATCTTGTTTTGGTCCATTTAATCCAAATCAGATTTTTGTTCGTTTTTCGGTTACTACTGCAAATGCAGTTTTTTAGTGTTTTGAAACAATCATAGAAAATGCTTCAAATCGCTTTACGTGGTAAGATAAAACTGATTCTGGTTAGCATTTGCGGTTGCACTCAATTGCGGGTGGGTATTTTTTTAAATAAAAATATTCAACAAAACTATGATAATAATATGATTTTTAATATTTTAATAATTATATGAAATGTAAATATTGTTAATTTGTTACTCCCTCTGTTCCATAATATAAGATTTTTGACATGAATACACAAGAATTAAGAAAACTTACTTTCTAGAAAACAATATTATTAATAATCTAAATTAAACATAAAGTAGCCAATCAGAAATAAAGTAGTATACTACTATTGGTTAATCAATTTCCAATAAAGTTAAAGTATATTAAAAATATCAAAACATCTTATATTTTGAAACACCAAAACATCTCTAAAATATCTTATATTATGGAACGGAGGGAGTATATAACAGCTATTGCATTTTATAGTTAATCATTCATAAATATTCCATAAACGTGCCAATTTCTAGATGTTATAAAAGTCATATTTTTTTAAACACTTAAAACTGCAACCATCTACTTTTTATGAACGTCTGCAACCGCGTCCGCAACCGCATTGACAACCGCTATGGTTATAATAACAGTCAGGCCCTTAGTAATAAATGACCAAACAAATTCTACTACTCCAAGTCTTCTTTCCGGTTCGTCAATGAGCTAATATGGTATAGACAAATACTTGATCCAAAATATGCATAATTCTAGATTATGTGAAGCTATATACATTATCCGGCCTGTCCAAATTTTCAGGAATAACTAAACTACTTAGTTATTAGTTTTGTCTGGGAAACTATGTTTACATTAAAAGCCAATCTCGGCTCTAGACAGATGGAATTCTTTATTTATTTATTTTGAGCAACAATGCTGCTAAAAATTGGAGTATTAAAATACTAAATTACTTGTATTGTATGGCTCTAATCTAGAAAAATATTTCATATGTTTATTATCCTATTAAAAATATTTATAAAGGTTCTGCAACTATGCTATCGGTTTATTTGGCTTCATCAATGTTTGCCTTACTCAAACCGACAAATAACAAAAATAATAAAAAGCTAAAATGGTACTTATTCAATCTTTTGTGGGTTTAAGATAACAAAAAGTTGTCATCATCTTTATAAGAAAAATATAAATAAAAATGTTCTTTATAAAAACTTTAAAAATTTACAAAATGGATCTTCGATAGTTTTTTCGAGTTTTAAATAAATTTCATACGCTTTAATATTTTAAGTGCATGGAATTTGACTGCATTTCTTAAAATCATAAACTAGGTGAAATTTAATTTTTAACCAGTGCTGATAGTTTAGTGGCGTTTGAAGGAGATAAAACTCCAATACAGCAAAACCTTGGTTCGATTCCCGCCCCCAAACTGTCTTAAATAGTAAGAATACGTGGCTGATGCGAGTCTCATAGGATTAGTCGGTTGACTTTGATCGCCGGATCTTCACAGTTATAAAAAAATGGAAGGGTCAATTATGAAAAGAGATACGGCGGTAGAAAATGTGTTGAATAGGTCTTTCTTGAAAAGGATTTGATGTTCAAAAATCATAAAATAGACGAAGTCCAATTTTATTCGACCACCTCTGTTTATCGTTGATGGATGTAGTAGACCTTTTTTTTGAGCAACGATGGATGTAGACCTTACAGACATGATTTATGTACATATGCAAACATTTACAAACATTAATAAGAAAATTGACTCATCATAAAAACGACCAACTCTACGCATCAGAGAGAAGAATACTTCAGTTATGCCAGAGCTAGATTTGTCTTTAATATTTACATATACATGAAGAGATAATTTACGACTTCGTATGTAATATCTGTTTATACAGATATTATATTACATCTCAAGTTTTTTTTTTTGGTAAAAATATTACATCTCAAGTTCGTAATGTAAATCTTTCAAATAAGTGGCAGCTTCCATCGATTGTTTTAAATTCTCAGAATTTTGATGCCAGTTTTTTTTTGTTTTTGAGACTAGAATTTGATACCAGTTGATATCGACAACTGGAGTATTAAAGGCTCAGGCGACCGTTTATAAAATGCATCAAAATCTTCAAGTTCTCGAAATTTTCATTTATTTCGTTTGGCCACAAAAGCATAACTAAGAAAATAATATTCATTCAAAATAATACTAGTGAGCTTGCATGACCTACCTACTTAAAACTCTTAGTAATGGTACTCACCAAAAAAACCATACATATTTAATTAAAACTAAGTGGTTTGCCCGCACATGCGGACATGATTTTCTTATAAATACTTATTAGTTTATATCTTATTAATTCAAAAATCAGCATGATAAGTTATTATTTATGTTTTAGATAATTAAACATCAAATTATTTATGTACGACAAATTTTGTATCTATCAAAATATATATGATTATTATTGTGTTCAATTGTTTTTAAAAAACTAACATATTAAACATATTTTAGAAAATATCTTAATACAAATGTTTTGCTTGATTATTGTTTAACTAAAAATGTGTTATAACTTATATTTTGAAATTTTAAATTCGAAAATATTATTTTCAGATAACAACAAAGTACATCTAAGAATTATCTTACTTTTAAAATATACTTTTAACAATTTATTATATTAAATTATAATTATTATCTAATATAACAGGTAATTTATTATATTAAATTATAATTATTATCTAATATAACAGGTAATATAACATAAGTATATAAAATTCCTTTTTAATTATTTAATAAATTAAAATAAAAAATTAATTAGGGTAATATTGATATTAAGCACTCTAACTTTTAACGTGAAATTTTATAATAAAATTATTATTTCAGATAATAACACAATATATCTAATAATTATCTTACTTTCAAAATATATATTTGATAGTTTGTTATATAAAATTATAACTAATTATCTAATATAACATATAACATATAAATATAATATTAGTAAAATAAAATTTGTTTTTAATCATATATAAGTAGAATCAATATCAACCAAATATAACAGAAAATTTAAAATAACAGATAGGTAAAATTATATAATCTCTTCATGAAACTAGTATAACTGAGATATATGGGCCAGCTTTAAACATTTATAAGTTATTATTTATCAGTCTTTTCATCTCTAAGTTTATATAGTACTTCATGAAACTAGTATTGTCTGAGTTTTATAAAGATTTATAAGGGGTTGCAAGTTATATAATCTCTTCATGAAACTAGTATTGTCTGAGTTTTATAAAAATATATAAGGGGTTGTAAGTTATATAATTTCTTCATGAAACTAGTATATCTGAATTTTATAAGGATTTATAAGGGGTTAAAAGTTATATAATTTCTTCATGAAACTAGTATAACTAAGATACATGAGCCAGCTATAAACATTTATATGTTATTATTTATCAATTTTTTCATCTTTGAATTTATATAGTACTTCAAGAAACTAGTATATCTGAGTTTTAAAAAGGTTTATAAGGGGTTATAAGTTATATAATCTCTTCATGAAACTAGTATATCAGCCTTTTCATCATCTGAGTTTATATAGTACTTCATGAAACTAGTATTGTGTGAGTTTTATAAGGATTATAAGGGGTTATAAGTTATATAATCTCTACATGAAACTAGTATTGTCTGAGTTTTATAAAGGTTTATAAGGGGTTATATGTTATATAATCTCTTCATGAAACTAGTATATCTGAGTTTTATAAAGGTTTATAAGGGGTTATAAGTTATATAATCTCTTCATGAAACTAGTATATCTGGGTTTTATAAGGGTTTATAAAGGGTTGTAAGTTACATAATCTCTTCATGAAACTAGTATAACATAGATACATGGGCCAGCTTTAAACATTTATAAGGTATTATTTATCAGTCTTTTCATCTCTGAAATTATATAGTACTTCATGAAACTAGTATTGTCTGAGTTTTATAAAGGTTTATAAGGGGTTATAAGTTATATAATCTCTTCATGAAACTAGTATATCCGAGTTTTATAAAAGTTTATAATGGGTTATAAGTTATATAATCTCTTCATGAAACTAGTATATCAGTCTTTTCATCTCTGGGTTTATATAATACTTTATAAGGGGCCAGCTATAAACATTTATAAGTTATTATTTATCAGTCTTTTCATCTCTGAGTTTATATAATCTCTACATGAAACTAGTATTGTCTGAGTGTTATAAGGGTTTATAAGAAGTTATAAGTTATATACTCTCTTCAAGAAACTAGTATGTCTGAGTTTTATAAAAGTTTATAAGAGGTTATAAGTTATATAATATCTTCATGAAACTAGTATAACTAGGATACATGAGCCAGCTTTAAACATTTATAAGCTCTTATTTATCAGTCTTTTCATCTCTGAATTTATATAGTACTTCATGAAACTAGTATTGTCTGAGTTGTATAAATGTTTATAAGAGGTTATATATATATATATATAAAGTAGACTTTTCTTTCTTCATGTGACATGTGGAAGGGGGGTTTGTTGACATGTGTCCTTATTTTTTTCATTTTTATATTTTAGCTCATTCATCTTTTATATTATTGCAATTTGGTTAATCACTTTTTAATTATACACTATTTAATTATTTTCACAATAATCATCACCACTTGAAGTCATAAACTATTTTATCAGTCACAAAAATACACGATGTGGGAACCGAAATTCGCACTGTCGATTTTGATTAAGTAAATCGGAGGAAAGCTAAGTAAACCTAACTTTCTCTGAAGGTCCGGATTCTCTGTGACAACCAACGACAAGTGATCAAATAAATGCGGAAATATTTTATTAAGATTTGAGGCTGGACCTTAAGGAAGGCTGCCTACGTACCCCTTTCGAGGATCAAGTCGGACGTAGTTCAGTTGGAAGGGTTTGAACAAGAGATCGAACTGCCTGGCGGAGTTCGTCTAGTATGAGCGTTAGTCATAGAAACGGGCATGTCGAGAACAATGCCTAGGGTTTCTATGTGCGGAACTCTACGTAAAAGGATTGTTAGATCCTTCCGCGAGAAACAAGGGTCTGTTTAGGGTGAGATTGGTCTCAAGCGAGTAAACAATACTAAAAATGGGTTGAACAGAGGTATTTATTAGATTTCGGAGTGAGATTACAAAGGTGGCGAAAAAGGAAACAAAGCCGGAGCTCGGAGAGCTTTGGCCGGAAAAGTACAACAAGCGGAGAGATAACTCGTACGGACTAAAACCCTAATCTCGCCGCTCAGTGTGTGTGTCTAAGTGTCGATCCCCTTCTCCTTTGCTCTCTCTCCTCCTTTTATACTCCCTGTTCGGAGACTTGACCTAATCCCCCATTGCTTTGGGCCTTATCGGCCTGTCGGGCTTAGTGTCTCGCTGCAGGAAGTCTCGCGTGAGCCGTCAAGCCGACTGATCGCTGATAGCTCCCTGATCGGCTAAAAGCAGTCCATAGTTAAGCCGCGAATGCCGATCTATGGCTTCTCGGCTCTGAGCTGACTTTTTGTTCGGTTGGGCCTTTGTTCGATGGGCTTTGAGGATGGGTACAATCCATCCCCAACAGTAAGTCCCCCCCCCAGTTTATTGATTGACCGTAAGTGATCATCAATGAATTTGGAGGTTTTAGCTTAGAGAATAAAGGGATTTGCCGAACATCCGACGCACATTGCTATGAATTTTTGTCGGCAGCTACTAGAAAGAGGGTTGATCGATGAGACAACGAGCCGGCGGAATCAGGAATTCGTTTGATAGATCGAACCGAGAATCTGGTCCGAGATGACTTACTGATTTTGAGAATTATAACCGAGAAAGCGAACCGGCGCGATTGCGCAATACGCGCAAACAGTGGCAAGGCCCATTTAGGCCTTTTTAGGCGTAATAATGGCGCCTTGATCCGAGAGCCCGTCTCTCCTTATAAATAGCACCCCCCCGTTTCTCTTATTTCCTCATTTTGCTCCGCATCAATCAGGTACTTTCTCTCTCTACTCTCCTTCTCTCTCTTGACCTTTGCTTTAAGCTTTTGGTTATCCGAGATGTCGTCGTCCAATCGGTTGTCTCGAGCTGAGAAGGGAAAACAGGTGGCTTCCGTTCGGAGTTCGTCCGAGGATCCAGCTGATGAGATTCATCAAGAGGCGATGATGGATACGGTGAACCTGGACCGTTCTCAGCGTTTGCTTGTTGCAGAGGCGAGGGGTCAGTTTCGTGGGGATGGTGACGGTCAAGACGCGGTCGACACCACGATGGTTCCGAGAAGCTTCTATCCCGGGAACCTGTTTACTGATGAAGGTCCCTTGGAGAGATTCAGGGTTCGTCGGTCCGTCGTGGCCGGTCAGGATTGGGCGAACGTCGAAGAGACCCGATCAACAAACAGATCAGTGGAGGCTCTCCTCAGGAGTCTGAGCGCCGTCGGAGTAACTTTTATTATTCCGAGGAAGGATCAGAGGCCTTGGTCTCCGCCGAGAGGATATCAATGTGTCTACAAGTCCTACTTCCAAGGTGATACGAAGCTTTGGATGCCGATTCCTCGGATCGTTACAGCGTACATCTGCCGTCGGGGAATTGCTTTGAGCCAACTCATAAACGGTGCAATCCGTTTGATGGTTGCGATCTCGGTAATTGCGGCAGAGGCCGGGACGTCGTTGAGCGTCAGAACTTTCGAGGAACTGCCGTCGATTTCCATCTCGAAGGATGGCCTCGTTTCGTTGAGACAGCGTCCGAGCTATAATGTCGTCGCTGGTGGTCCCTCGAAGACCACGGACTGGCAGAGGCATTACTTCTACATAAAGGCTAACGGAGTGGCCTTCGAGGAACCGCCGAGTTCCAAGTTCCGCATTTTGTGGAATGCAGATTTCGGTATACATACTACCCTGTTTGTCCTCTTTGTGCGGGTTTATCTGACCTTATGTCTCTTGTTTTCTTTGTTGTCTTGCAGTTGCTCATTCGAACGTTTCTACCTACTCGGAAGATTGGGAGAAAAGTGCCCGGATAATCGCTTTGCAGAAGCAAGATCACTGGGATAATTTCACTTGGGATAGGATTCGAAGGTCGATTGATCGGATCGCTAACCGTAAGTTCCTCCGTCTTCTTAATGTTATTCCTTTCTGTTTCCTCGGATCTCAAGTCCCCCTTTTTTTGTAGAGGACTGGATTACGGACTCTGTTCCTTACGTTAGAGCTCCGTCCCACAAAAGACTTTCTCTCTTTACCGCTGCCGAGCAAAAGGAGATAAACCGAGCAAGGACCATGAAGCAACTTCCTGATTTGAGTCGCATCATAGCAGAGAGGGCGGCCGCCAAGAAGGCTGCTCCGAAGAAGGGAGGAGGGACCTCGAGCCCGAAGAACACTGTGCATATCCCTTCTGATCGCAATCCCGCTGTTGGGAGCTCGAAAAGGAAGAGCAGCAACAAAAAGAAGAAGGAGGAAAGACTCGTTCTTCGGGACGAGAGTGACGAAGAAGAGATCCCCGAGCAGGAGGCGACAGCTGCTCCTCCAAAAAAGAAGGACAAGAAGAAGAGGAAGAGGACCAGTGCGGAGACAGAGACTCCGACCGTCATTGTACCCGACACCGAGGATCCTTCTCCCGATGAAGTTCCCTTAAAAAAGAAGAGGATAACGAAGAAGGCCGCTGCGCGTTCCTCGTCCGTCGGCGAGGATGAGCTTCTGGCTCTTGCTCCCGAGAATCCATCGTGAAACCAGGATTCGGAGGACAGAGATAATCAGACCGTCGCGGCTCGGGCTAAGGAACTGAAGAAGAAGGGTTCCGGGGGTCGTTCGTCTGGAGTTCCGGAGACTGATCGGGGTGTCGGGGAAGTTTCAGGTGCTTCACCTGGCTCAGGAGAGAAATCCAGTCCTTTCCTCGATCAATCCCCATCGCATGTTTTGGAAAAGTCGGATTCTCGCGCTCCCGAGCGCCGTGAAGGGGTTCCTTCGGATAAGTTCGAGTTTTCGTTCAATCGCGAGCTTCCCCTCCCGTTTTATCCGGAAGAATGCGGCCGTCTGATGCTCTCCTTTAAGGGTTGTCCTAACCTGATGCCTCCGGCATCCGACCTGATCTTCAGAACTGAATACGAACAGGCTGCCAGCTCGTCCGTGAAGGTTACTACTTGCCTTGTCCTTTGTATGCGTATATGTATACATCTTCCTTTTTTTTTTGCAATTTTTATTATCTTCTGCTTTCTCCCGAGCAGAGTCACGGAGATTGGAACGAGCTTATCAGGAAATACAACTTCGCCCTGAAGCTATCCCAAGAGCAAGTTCGCGTTGGTGAGGAGGAGAGGGAGAGGATTCGGATTGAGAATGAGAGTGCTCTCCGGGCAGTCATTCTTGAAAAGGATGAAGCTCTCGCGCGAGAGCGAACCCTTAGGCGGGAGTTTGAGGAAGCTAGGGCCTCCGATCAAGCGGACTTGAAGATGTGCAAAGAATCGCTGAGGGATCTTGAGGTCGTCGTCGACGGACTGAGAGAGGAGAAGGCTGTCCTCGAGAAAAGACGGGATGCGGAGATCCTGAGGCATTCTGAAGACGCTGCTCGGCTTAGGAAATCCCGGAATTTCGAGGTTACACACGAACGGATCCGTGTGATGATCTCTATGATTTCCAAGGCCGAGAAACGATTCCATCGGATAGCTTTACGTGAGAAGGAGAGAGAGGAGTACGACGTGGCGCGATGTCTCCACAGCCAAGCGTATGGAACGAAGAAGTGTCTTGAGCAGATTAGGGACTCGGGAACTGAGGTCCCGCAGGAGAAGATTGATGAGTTCGCTGACCTTGAGAAATTTTATGAGCAGGAGGCGAAGCGTCTTGAGGTGAAGGACATCCCGGAGGAGGACCTTCACCTATCCCCTTTGGTGCAGCCGTCTCGGTTCCTCGTCGAGGAAGTTTGGAAGCAGATTGATCCGTTCGGATCGAACGAGGGCTTAATCGACTCCGAGGCTGCCATCGCGCTTCGTACTCCTATCAGAGGTTGCAGCCCTCATCCCGAAGAGCCAGCAGGTGGTGTCTCGGCTGCGGGATCTTCGACTCGGCCAACCGACCAGGATGCTCGTCCCATTGAGCAGGTGCCGGCAAATGCTGCTGCACCACCGGATGGATCAGTTCCCATCGTTGCTCTGACCGGCTCATCTTCATCTTCTTCCGGAGGACGCGGAACAGAAGGAGGCGATCAAGGGACGTTACCGGTGGTCGATGAACCCCCTTCTCAGGTACCGTTCGGGCGTGTCTCGGGTCCAGAAGTCGGAGATGGTGGTAACCAAGATCCAGCTCCCGCTCAAGAATGATTCCGTTATCGATTGTTGTATTCGCCCGGAAGGGTTTTCTTGTTGTAACCACTTGGGGGTTTTATTCCCCTTTATCTCTTTTTTGAACCTTTAGGTTTTGCCCGGGTGGGCTTTTGTTGTTGTTGATTCGGGGTCTCGCCCCTTTTTGTTCCTCTTAGGAGGCTTTGGATATTTGCCCGGTGGGCTTTGTTATCTATTATTTTTATCTTCTGTGCTAAGGTTCCCTCGAAATCTCTTTCAAGTTCTTTTACCTTAGGCAATCCAAAGATAATTGCAAGTTTCTATTCCGCCGTTCAAATTCTCTTAAGTCCGATTAATCGTAACAAACTTAGTGGAATAGGCAACAGAAAGAATTTTATTCAGAGATGATTTTAACAAGAGAATGTATTTGGACGCAACATAGTAACGGAGAAAAATTTGGTCGGCCAAACCGTTGTTCTTCCTTCGTATTATGGTCCAAATATCTCTTGTGAGTCGGTCAATGCGCGTTGCATCGGTGACACGGATCTCCATTTCCCTTTACTCTGATCTGATCAGGATCCGAGCAATTGATTGGGACGAGTACATGTGCGCCGCTTGTTAGGTAAGGGGCTGGTATCGTTTGTTCGAGATAATTCCCTTGGTGTTTGTCTTGATAGAGCAAACGGGAATGATCGCCGAGCTAAAAATTTTTTTTTTGACTTTGTTTTGTTGGGGCTGGACCCCGTAAAGGGGATGCCTACGTACCTCCGAGGAGGATCAAGCCTTTCGTAGTTCGGTTTGCTTGAGCAAAAATGACGTAGGTCATTGCTCGGACGTGTAGAAGTGACCGTAGGGTGCATCTACTGGGTTTTTTTTTTTTTTTTTTTTTACGAACAAACTGTGACTGCTGTCATTTGCTCGGTGAGATAAACTTTGATTCATTCTTTAAGAATAGAAACTACGGAGATGCATCGAGTTCCAGGCTCGTGGGACTACCTCTCCCCGGGAAGTCGCAAGTCGGTAAACACCTGGTTTCACGACTTGGGTGATCTTATAAGGTCCTTCCCAGTTTGCTCCGAGCTTACCGGCGTTCAGCTCTTTGGTGTTCTCGAAGACTTTTCTTAGTACGAAGTCTCCGAGTTCGAGGGGTCTTGCTCGAACCTTCTTGTTGTAGTAGCACTCGATCTGATTCTGATAGTTTTGAATTCGGAGTAAGGCTTGGTCTCTCTTTTCCTCAAGCTCATCGAGGGCATCCAGCAGCATCTCGCGGTTTAACTCGACGTACTGTGGCATTTTTGCTCGCCGAAGACTTGTCACGTTGACTTCCGCAGGGGCCATCGCTTCCATTCCGTAAGCGAGGGAGAAAGGGGTGGATTTGGTCGCGCCTCTTAGGGTTGTTCGGTGCGACCAGAGGACGCCGTCGAGTTCATCGGCCCAATGTCCCTTCTTGAGGTCGAGACGTTTCTTGATGCCATCGATGATGATCTTGTTGGATGACTCGGCCTGACCGTTCCCCTGTGGATATCTCGGCGTTGAAGTACTTAGCCTGATATCCCACTTTCTGCAGAAGTCCTTGAATCCTCCCGAGATGAATTGTGAGCCATTATCTGTCACGATTTCGTAGGGTAGACCGTGACGACAAATTATGTTTTTCCACACGAAACCTCGGACTTCTTTCTCGGTCACTTGAGCAAAAGCTTCTGCTTCGATCCACTTTGTGAAGTAATCGGTTAAGACCAGAACGAAACGACGTTGGCGGGAGTTCGGCATCGGGCCGATGATGTCCATTCCCCATCTCATGAATGGGTAAGGGGCTGCTGAAGTTCTTAGTAGCTCAGTTGGGCTATGAATGCTCGGAAAGTGTCTCTGGCATTTGTCGCACTTCCGGGCATATGCTTCACAGTCTGTATTCATCGTCGGCCAAAAGAATCCTACGTTTCGGATTTTCAAGGCGAGTGCTCGTCCTCCGGAGTGGTTTCCACCTGCTCCTTCGTGAGTCTCAGCCATGACCAGTCTCGTTTGCTCGCCATAAATGCATTTTAGTAGGACCTTGCTAGCGTTTACCCGGTGGAGCTCGCCTTCCATGACGTCATAATGTGCGCTGTGCCTTTTTAGGCGTCTCGCGGCCCATTTATCAGTCGGGACTGTTCCGTTGGTAAGGTAGTCAATGAACTCTGTTCTCCAATCACTCGGTGCTTGATCGGTCATCTCGGTGTCGCCGTCAGCCTCTGCTCGGGATGTTCTCTCAGAAACTGTGGTGACGATGTCCATTGCCTCCCCCGAGATGTCGATGCTCGGTTTCTCAATCCGATGGATCGGGATGGTTCTCTTGACTTGATCTCGGTGTTTGCTTCCGAGTGCCGCCAATGCATCTGCGCATACGTTCTCTCCGCGGGGGACCTTTGTTAGCTCGAAGAATTCGAACTCTTTTGCTAGGTCTTGGACAACTCGAAGATAAGCGTCCATTCTGTCATTCCGTGCATCGTACTCCCCGCTAAATTGACTTGCAACTAGTTGCGAGTCACAGTATGCACTTAGTCTCTTGGCCTTAACTGCTTTGGCGAGGCGAAGCCCTGCGATGAGCGACTCGTATTCCGCTTCGTTATTGGACGCCGGGAAACCGAAACTGAATGATTGCCTGATTAGTTCCCCTGTTGGAGACTGGTGTTGGACTCCTGCTCCCGAACCTTTGTTCGTCGAGGAACCGTCGACATGGAGGATCCAGTTTGCGTCGTGCACTTCAAGGTCTTGAGCCAGCTCGGGTGACAGCTCTACGAGAAAATCTGCGAGAACCTGAGCTTTAGCCGCTGTTCGGCACTTGTAAGTGATATCGAGTTCTCCAAGCTCGATAGCCCACTTGGTTAGCCGGCCGGCTCTAGTCGTGTTTTGCAACACGGTTCTCAACGGTTGATCGGTAAGGACTTCCACCGAATGAGACTGAAAGTAAGGACGTAGTTTCCTCGCTGATTCCACTACTGCCAAAGCCATTTTTTCGAGTGTTGGATACCGGGTCTCGGGTCCGGTCATCCTTCTGCTCATATAGAATACTGGTCTTTGTTCACCGCGGTCCTCTTTAATCAATACACTGCTAATAGCAGCGGAAGACACAGCGATGTACAGGGACAAGACGTCTCCTACGTCTGGTTTGGCTAGGATTGGGGGAGTTGTAAGGTACTGCTTGAGCTGGGAAAATGCTTCCTCGCACTTTTCATCCCAGAGGAACTTCTTGTTTCCTCGGAGGAGATCGTAGAAGGGAAGGCATTTATCAGTTGATCGTGAGATGAACCTGTTGAGAGCTGCGATTCTGCCGGTAAGCCGTTGGACTTCTCGGCAGTTTCTTGGACTCGGAAGATCGAGGACTGCTGAAATCTGTTTGGGATTTGCTTCGATTCCTCTTTGCGTCACGATGTACCCGAGGAACTCGCCAGATGAGACGCCAAAAGTACATTTGGCCGGGTTTAACTTCATCTTATACGCGTTGAGGATCTCGAAGCATTCTTGCAGATGCGTCAGATGTTTTTCTGCTCGGAATGACTTGACTAGCATGTCATCAATGTAAACCTCCATCGTTTTTCCGAGTTGCTTGGCGAACATGCGGTTAACCAACCGTTGATAAGTCGCTCCTGCGTTCTTCAATCCGAAGGGCATTACTTTGTAGCAATAAGTCCCTCGATCGTTGATGAACGAAGTCTTCTCTCGATCCTCGGGGTGCATCAGTATCTGGTTGTACCCCGAGAAAGCATCCATGAAGGTTAGCATTTCGTTTCCGGCGGTCGATTCGACGAGTCGATCGATGTTTGGCAACGGGTAACTATCCTTCGGGCATGCTTTGTTGAGATCCGTGAAATCAACGCACATGCGCCACTTGCCGTTCTTCTTCTTTACTACGACCGGGTTGGCTAGCCACTCCGGATACTTGACCTCAGTAATTGATCCGGCATTGAGGAGTCGTTCCACTTCTTCAACGACTGCTTTCGATCTCTCGGGACCTAGCTTCCGCCTTTTCTGACGAATTGGCTTGACATTAGGATCTACGTTGAGCTCATGCGTAGTGATCGTGGGATCGATTCCTTGCATGTCGGACATCGACCACGCAAATGTTGATAGGTTCTTTTTCAGAAAATCAATGATCTTGAGTTTCATTTCATCGGAGAGGTATGCGCCGATACGAAGAACTTTGCTCGGGTCCGACTCGTCTACTGGAACTTCGAGCACTTCCTCCTTCTGAGGGCATACCTTGCTTACTGGTGGTGATACTGAGTTAACATGGGACTGTGCACGCTGTAGTTTAACGGTCGCGATCAAGAGATCTCGGGCAGCACGTTGGTCTCCACGAATAGACTTGATGGTTCTGTCGATTCCGAGGAACTTGACACACTGGTGATAGGTTGATCGATTGCTCGCATAGAGTGTAGCCATGGGGTTCTGAGGATCACGTGATAGGGGGTCTTTGTGCTGACTACCGAGAATTTGACCACTCTGGTCACTCCTTCTACTTGGACCGTTAGGCGGATTGTTCCGAGAGTTACTTCGGAGGATCCATTGAAACCAGTTAACGTTCTCGATGATGGCTTCACGTCTTTTAGATCGATCCCCATCTTGATCAGAGTCTCTTGAAAAATAATGTCCACCGAGCTTCCTGTATCGATAAGTACTTTAGTGACGTCGTACTTATCGATTGCTAAGACGACGAGCAGTGGATCATTGTGAGGTAGGCTGACTCCGAACAGATCGTGCGGGGAGAAAGAAATCTCGGGATCACTGGGAGGTTTCTGCGGCCAACGCTGAGACGTCTCGGCTTGTCGGCGATGATCCTTTACAGATCTTACCGAATCTCCGCAAGGGGGTGATCCTCCCATGATCACGTTAATCTGTGGCCTCGCGGTTGATCTCTTCTTGATAAGGACGTCGCGGAGGTCTTTACTCTCCTCCTGTTGATCAGTCTTACTGCGGTTTAGCTTCTCTCGTAAGTCGCCTATTTTGGCGTTTAATCTCTCTCTCAGGTCGGAAACGGGAGCTTCGTCTGGAGGCGCATGCTTCAACCGTTTAGCATCCAATTTTGATCTAAGATCAGAACTGCCAGGTGGTTTCCCGACCTCGGGAGTTGGCTTTCTCTTGAGGAATTCGCGCAGGTCTGATGCCTCGAGGGATTCTTCTGGGAGGCTTTCATCGTCTGATGAAGACTCGGGTTGGGCGCGAATAACTTCTATCCTTTGCCTGACTGCTGGTTGATCTTCGTCTCCCGAGAAACCGTCGTCATCATCCCTCTCGGGCGCCTGCTCGGACTCCTTCGGTTTCGGACTGTCCTGTTTAGGCTTGCCCTGATTCCTCCTCTGGTTTTTCCTGTCCTTGTTCCTGCTCCAACTGCTTTCGCTCTTAGGTTTTGGAGAGGGGATCTTAAGTTCACCGCTTTCGATAGAGGACAGAAACTGCGCGAAGAGCGTCTTGCACTCCGAAGTGTCATGGCCTTTAACTCCGTGTAACTTGCATGACTTGGTGAGGCCTGGGGGAGTTTTGGATGATCCAGCCACAGCATCGACTTAAGCTGGTGCAGTAGTCGCGGTTGCTCGGGGTGTTTCATCCGGGGAATCCGTTTCTCGGTGAAACGTGTTCCACTTCTTCCCGTTCTCGTCGACCACGTAAAGGAGACCACCTCTCGGGTTGCTTTTGCTCGAAGAAGCATGCTGACGCGGCTCAACGTGAGTGCTGGCAGCGTTCTTGGTTGCCGTTTGCTTCGCAGCGTTATGCTTGCTCAGAATAGCCTTGGTGTCTTCTTCCATTCGGATGAAGTTATGGGACCGAGCAATGGCATCCTGTAGGGACAGGGTAGGGCTCCGATATAGGTCTTCTCGGAACTTGCAATCTACTTGGAGAGTATTCATCAGTGCGTCGATAGCAATGTTATCGGGGATGTTGATTCTGGACACGATCGACTTGAATTTCTCCATGTAGTCGCGGAGACTCTGGTCTTTCTTCTGCTTCAAGTTCCAGAGACTTGAAGCTGTGGCTTCTCGCTTTGTAAACATGATGTAAGTCTTCAAGAATGCCGAGGAAAGCTCCTTGAAACTGCCGATTGATTCTTCGGCGAGCCCGGAGAACCACGTCAGGGCTTGCTCGTTCAATGTCTCAACGAAGAGTTGGCAATAGCCCGCTTCCTTCTCTTCTGTAGAGAGCCGAGCTCTCGCCATAGCTATGTTGAAGGCTGTCAAGTGCTCGACTGGATCCCCTCCAGGCTTGTAATCGGGCAGCTTTATCTTGTCCATCTTCCTGAGTCTCACTCGGGTCAACTCCTCGGTGAAAGGAGTCCGCGAAGTTGAGGCGATAACGCTGTCTATTTCAGGAGTTGCGCTTGTCGCTTGGTGGATCTTTGAGTTCATTTGCCGAAGGTTGAGCCTTAACTCGGCGATTTCCCGGATAGCCGTTTGGTCGGACATCGCCGGTGGGGTCTCAGCTGCTAGGGTTCTGAGCCGCTCTGCTTCGTTTGCTGTTGCGCCTTCCGTCGGAGTCGGAGGGTTTGTGTCGAAGAGCTGTCGTCGGAACGGGAGTCCGCTGGTAGGCGGTGCGCTGAGGGCAGCAACGATGGCAGCGAGCCGTTCGTTCGTTGCTTTCTGGATTTCTTCCTGCTGAGCGAGTCGAGCCATGACCGAGCTCATGAAATCCGACGAGGGAATGGGAGGAGGCGGAGGAGGAGTGAGTTCCGGCTCCTCACCAGAGGTGTTAGGGTTTGGACCTGTGGACGTCATACCGAACTAAAAACACTGAATCTGTTCAGCCCCACGGTGGGCGCCAATTGTTTAGGGTGAGATTGGTCTCAAGCGAGTAAACAATACTAAAAATGGGTTGAACAAAGGTATTTATTAGATTTCGAAGTGAGATTACAAAGGTGGAGAAAAAGGAAACAAAGCCGGAGCTCGGAGAGCTTTGACCGGAAAAGTACAACAAGCGGAGAGATAACTCGTACAGACTAAAACCCTAATCTCGCCGCTCAGTGTGTGTGTCTAAGTGTCGATCCCCTTCTCCTTTGCTCTCTCTCCTCCTTTTATACTCCCTGTTCGGAGACTTGACCTAATCCCCCATTGCTTTGGGCCTTATCGGCCTGTCGGGCTTAGTGTCTCGCTGCAGGAAGTCTCGCGTGAGCCGTCAAGCCGACTGATCGCTGATAGCTCCCTGATCGGCTAAAAGCAGTCCATAGTTAAGCCGCAAATGCCGATCTATGGCTTCTCGGCTCTGAGCTAACTTTTTGTTCGGTTGGGCCTTTGTTCGATGGGCTTTGAGGATGGGTACAATCCATCCCCAACAGGGTCTACGGACAAGATGAAAATAGAACGAGAGGCGGCCGGACATTCTAAGTCCTGCCTTGCTAGTCTACCGCCTAAATTTTAAGTTCTTAAGCTAACAGGAGCTTTCTAAGTCTCCAGCACGGACTCTAGCCGTCGGCGGCTACGGCCAGCACGGGGGCTATCCGCCCGGTGGTCACGGCCAGCACGGGCGCTAGCCTCCGGCGGCTACGGCCAGCACGGGGGCTAGCCACCCGGCGGCCACGGCCAGCACGGGCGCTAGCCGCCAGCGGCTACGGCCAACACGGGGGCTAGCCGGCGGCGGCTACGGCCAGCACGAGGGCTAGCCACGCGGCGGCCAGGACCAGCATGTGCGTCTCGGCGAGGGCTTCGATTTGATATCTTGCTCGTTTTCTGGGTCCTCACGGTTTGAGAGAACGGGTTCTTTGAAGTTTCCCGGCGGCCAGGACCAGCACGGAGGCTAGCCGCCCGGCGGCCAGGACCAGCACGGGCGCTAGCCGCTGGCGGCCAGGACCAGCACGTGCGTCTTGGCGAGGGCTTCGATTTGATATCTTGCTTGTTTTCTGGGTCCTCACGGTTTGAGAGAACGGGCTCTCTGAAGTCTCAAGGCGGATTCTTTGTCGTTCGGCCTGTCCAAACTTAGATTACTTCCGGTTTCTTCCGTATACTTTCGTATGGTCGTGTCATCTCAGCTACGGACCTAATGTCTCTCGGTTCTTCTTGATTGTATCATTGAAGTTTTACGACTAAATCTGAGTTAGTTTTCTCGTAAAGTTTATCGTGTAAAACAAGAACAATCGACTTTAACATAGGTTTCTTAAGCTATACGACTTGTTTTGCTTTCGACGCTTGTTTTATGGAAAGTCTGCACACGTTAAATATTTTTAACCGTTGATTTCGAGATAACAGTTTTTGACCCCAACAGTTAGCCCCCCAGCCTGTAAGACACGAAGACGATCTTACGGGCAGAAGATTCTGAGTTGAAAATCAAATTTTTTGGCTAAGAGTATTTCATTGCGGAATTCCACATCACTGTTGGGGTCAAAAACGGTTATCTCGAAATCAACGGCTAAGACTATTTGTCGTACGAAAAATCCTCCGAAGAACGCACACGAACACCCGCAAACTTAAGGAAACAAGCAGACCGCAGCCTGCCCCTAGGCGCCGGGCGCCTAGCGCCCGTGCTGCCTCTAGGCGCCGGGCGCCTAGCGCCCGTGCTGCCTCTAGGCGCCGGGCGCCTAGCGCCCGTGCTGCCTCTAGGCGCCGGGCGCCTAGCGCCCGAAGCTGCCTCTAGGCACCGGGCGCCTAGCGCCCGTGCCGCCTCTAGGCGCCGGGCGCCTAGCGCCCGAAGCTGCCTCTAGGCGCCGGGCGCCTAGCGCCCGTGCCGCCTCTAGGCGCCGGGCGCCTAGCGCCCGTGCCGCCTTTAGGCGCCGGGCGCCTAGCGCCCGTGCTGCCTCTAGGCGCCGGGCGCCTAGCGCCCGTGTTGCCTCTAGGCGCCGGGCGCCTAGCGCCCGAAGCTGCCTCTAGGCGCCGGGCGCCTAGCGCCCGTGCTGCCTCTAGGCGCCGGGCGCCTAGCGCCCGAAGCTGCCTCTAGGCGCCGGGCGCCTAGCGCCCGTGCTGCCTCTAGGCGCCGGGCGCCTAGCGCCCGTGCTGCCTCTAGGCGCCGGGCGCCTAGCGCCCGTGCTGCCTCTAGGCGCCGGGCGCCTAGCGCCCGTGCTGCCTCGAGTCCTCGAGCGACAATCTTCTGTGCACGAGTTCTAGGCCCCGACCGTCAGTAATCTGCGCCTTGAGTCCTTCCCAAGTCCTTGCGGAATGAATCATTGGGATTCCGCATACAAAACTCCCGTTCTTACTCTGAATTAAAAACCGTCGGAAACTCGTAAGATATCAACGGAAAGGAAGGTCTTAAATCATTCATACGAAACGATGATGGTTATCTAAGACACCACGCATCTCAACTCTACAAAGGATTGAAGATCTTCCGAAGAAATCGTAGAAAACAACGGAAGTCCTCGAAACGGCCCGAAAGGGACCAAACGCGATCGGACAATCCATTTACGATTATCTAGGATAGGTACGGCGATTTACGCAACAAGATGAATCCTAAGTTGCCGGGAGGATAAATGTCAAGTTTCCCGAAGATAAACATGAAGGTCGACGAAAATGGAAAAAGCCCGCCTTGCGGCCCAGAAGGAGAATAGACCGTCATAGGAAGGAGTATATAAAGGAGCTTAGGGAGACAAAGGGAGGCAGAGCGAAAATCAGCGAGAGAGAGACCAGATCCGAAATCTAGGGTTTTAGAGAAATTCCTGCTAGCTTAGGGAACTTAGGACTTAGGAGGCTAGACTAGCGGAGCAAGACTTAGAACGTTTTGTCTCCTATTTTTCCGTTGTTTCCTCTTCAGCGTATCTCTACTTCCTGTTTTTCGGAAGAATATTGTATTCATCTTACCATCAGTTTAATAAACGCCTTAGCGCGACTTTTCCGCATTGTTATCTTTTTATCAATTTCGTTTGGTTGTCGCAGAGAATCCGAGCCTTCAGGGAAAATTAGGTTTACTTAGTTTTCCTTCGATAAAACTTAACTAAAATCGACAGTGCGAATTTCGGTTCCCACAGTTTGGCGCTAGAAGGAGGGGGGGTCGGATTCTCTTACTCAAAAACCTACGATTGATAACGACAGCATGGCCACATCGCCTGTCCGCAACATCGTGTCATTCGGGGACGGAGCAACGGCTGGTCAAGCCAAACCTCACGACGAACTCCTCGTCATCAGACTAACGATCCAGGACATCGACGTAGCAAGAATATTGGTCGACACCGGTTGCTCGACAAATATTATATATAGAAACACTCTCGAAAGAATGGGACTCGACCTAAGCGTTATCACGGACGATCCCAATCCAATAATCGGACTCTCAGGAAACATCACAATGACTCTCGGCTCGGTCGATCTCTCGGTCAGAGCCGGGAGCGTCACAAAGATAGTGGAATTTTTGGTAGTCGACGGCCCTGCAGCGTATAACGCAATCGTCGGGACTCCGTGGTTAAACTCCATGCGAGCAATACCCTCGACTTTCCATCTGTGCCTCAAATTTCCATCCCTCTTCGGAGTCGAAACAATACAAGGCGATCGTAAGACGCCGCAAGTTTGCTTGGCCGCTGGGTTAAAACGAAAAAACTCCGAGCCCGAAACTAACTCGAAAAAGCAAGCGACCCACGAACCAGCGTCGCAAGACCCTCCAGAAATCATCTGGCAGTCGCGAAAAGCTGAAGCCCTAGAAGGGAAACGTGAGCCCACTTGCGAACCAGTGATTTCGGTCTGCCTCGACGAGACTAACCCAGAAAGATGCGTGGAAATTGGGGCCAATCTCCGCGATTCTTTAAAAGCAGAACTCATCGCATGTCTCAAGAAGAACCTAAATACGTTCTCTTGGGCTGCGGAAGATATGCCGGGAATCGACATCAACATAACGTGTCACGAACTTAACATTGATCCAACTCATAAACCCGTGAAACAAAAGAGGCGAAAGCTAGGTCCTGAACGGGCGACCGCGGTTAATGAAGAAGTCGAAAGACTCCTCAAAGTTGGATCGATAACAGAAGTAAGATATCCCGACTGGCTCGCCAATCCCGTCGTCGTCAAGAAGAAGAACGGGAAATGGCGAGTGTGCGTCGATTTCACTGACCTCAACAAGGCGTGTCCGAAGGATTGTTTTCCGCTCCCGCACATCGACCGTCTAGTCGAAGCAACCGCGGGAAACAAACTTCTATCGTTCATGGATGCGTTCTCCGGGTACAATCAGATCATGATGAATCCCGATGATCGCGAGAAGACAGCATTCATTACCGACAGAGGAACCTATTGCTACAAAGTAATGCCTTTCGGCCTTAAGAACGCCGGTGCCACATATCAACGGCTCGTCAATCGAATGTTTGCTGAGCAACTCGGAAAAACCATGGAAGTGTATATCGACGATATGTTGGTAAAATCTCTCGACGAACGCGACCACGTACTCCATCTAGAGGAATGCTTCGAGAGATTAAACCAACACAACATGAAACTGAATCCAGCTAAATGCAGATTCGCCGTAGCATCGGGCGAATTTCTCGGGTACCTCGTAACATTTCGCGGAATAGAGGCTAATCCAAAACAAATCAACGCACTGATAGAAATGGCCTCCCCGAGAACCAAGCGGGAAGTGCAAAGGCTGACCGGACGAGTCGCGGCCTTAAACCGGTTCATCTCGCGGTCCACGGATAAGTGCCTCCCTTTCTACGAAACTTTGAAGGGGAACAAAAAGTTCGAGTGGTCAGAGGATTGTGAGAAAGCTTTCCAACAGCTGAAACAATATCTGGCCACCCCTCCTATCCTCGCGAAACCCGTAGTCGGAGAACCCTTGTTCCTCTACATCGCAGTGTCCGCGTCAGCAGTCAGTGGCGTTCTGATTCAAGAAGAATTCGGAGAACAGAAGCCGGTCTTTTACATTAGTAAAACGTTGCTGGATGCCGAAACTCGGTATCCGCTAATGGAAAAGTTGGCACTCGCCGTTATAACCTCGGCGAGAAAACTGAGACCGTATTTCCAATCTCATACCATCGTGGTACTTACCACTTTCCCGCTGCGGACGATTCTACACAGTCCAAGCCAGTCTGGTAGACTCGCGAAGTGGGCAATCGAACTAAGCGAGTACGATATCGAATATCGTCCAAAAACCTGCACAAAGTCGCAGGTGCTCGCGGATTTCCTGGTAGAATTACCCACAGCGGATTTAACTAACAAGGAGCCTGGTTCAACGTGGGATCTCTATGTCGACGGATCCTCATCCAAGCAAGGATCCGGAATCGGGATCCGACTCACTTCACCAACGGGGGAAATCCTCGAGCAATCATTCCGTTTGGATTTTCATGCATCAAACAACGAAGCAGAGTACGAGGCACTAATTGCTGGCCTACGACTGGCCCACGGGCTGAAGATTCAAAATATTCACGCTTACTGTGACTCTCAGTTAGTCGCAAACCAATTCAGCGGAGAATACGAAGCAAGGGATGAAAGAATGAACGCATATCTGAAGGTCGTCCAAAACTTGGCCCACGATTTTCAGCAATTTGCGCTAACCAGGATTCCCCGCTCGGAAAACGTCCAGGCCGATGCTTTAGCAGCTCTAGCCTCAAGCTCAGATCCGGGACTTAAAAGAATAATCCCCGTCGAATTCATCGAGCACCCGAGCATCGGACCACCGGTAATCGCCAACCTGATTAGAGCGCAGATCGAAGGCGCTGAAGAAAGCGAAGACCAGCCGGAAGACGACGCAGACCAAACAGACTACGGCTGCGACACTCCCTGGCTAGAACCTATCAGAGCCTACATCGTAGATGGCACCCTACCCGCGGAAAAATGGGCAGCCCGGAAAATCAAAGTCCAGGCAGCACGATACGTAACCGTGGAAGGCGAAATCTACAAGTGGTGATTCTCCGGACCTCTCATGACTTGCGCAGAAGGAGAGAAAGCGAGAAAAATCATGGAAGAGATTCATTCCGGATCGTGCGGAAACCACTCCGGCGGAAGATCCCTCGCAACGAAAATAAAACGCCACGGTTTCTATTGGCCCACTATGGTAAAGGATTGCGAGAAGTTCGCTCGGAAGTGCGAGAAGTGTCAGCGGCACGCTCCGACAATTCATCAGCCCGCAGAAATCCTCTCCTCTATCTCATCTCCGTACCCATTCATGCGATGGTCAATGGACATCGTCGGACCTTTACACAAATCAAAACAAAAACGTTTCCTACTGGTCCTCACAGACTTCTTTTCGAAATGGGTGGAAGCAGAGTCCTACGCAAGTATCAAGGACGTACAAGTCGAGAATTTCGTCTGGAAAAACATCATAACCAGACACGGCGTCCCATACGAAATCGTAACGGACAACGGGTCTCAGTTTATTTCCACACGATTCGAGGCGTTCTGCGAGAAATGGAAAATATGACTTAACAAGTCAACTCCCAGATACCCGCAGTGCAACGGACAGGCTGAAACCATAAACAAAACCGTCCTGGACGGACTGAAAAAGCGCTTAGAAGCCAAGAAAGGACGATGGGCGGAAGAACTCGAAGGAGTCCTTTGGTCTCATCGAACCACTCCAAGACGAGCAACGGGGGAAACTCCCTTCGCTCTCGTTTACGGAGCAGAATGCATGATTCCGGCGGAAGTCGAATTCCCCGGCGTACGGGGGAGGTTTCTTCCCGAACGAGAAGACCTGAACAACGCCATGCTGCTGGATAATCTTGATCTCGTCAACGAGCGTCGCGACCAAGCCCTCATCCGGATTCAAAATTATCAGCAAGCCGCCGCAAAGTACTACAACGCGAACGTACGCCATCGCAGATTCAAAGAAGGTGATCTGGTTTTACGGAAAGTCTTCCAAAACACTGCCGAACGAAACACAGGAAAACTGGGAAGGACCATACAAAATCATAAAAGTCGTCCGACCAGGTTCGTATCAAATCGCAAACATGCAAGACGTAAAAATCCCGAGAACTTGGAATGTGATGCATCTCAAGAAATACTACCACTAGAACGTAAAACGTGGATAACAGAACTATGAGATGGCTTGATCCTCGAAAGAGGTACGTAGGCAACCCGTCAACCGGCGGATTCAGCTATCCCCCCCGATTTAAAAGGGGGGAGTGGGGTGCGTGCACTCGTGCACTCCCACAATTTTCGGAAAAAACCTAACTTTCGAAAACTTTCCACAATCAAATCGCTTAACAGCCTCAACAACGGATCCAGTATCCACTAAATACATCATAAATTACCACCCGGAAGCGCTCCGCGATTCCTAAAAGCCCATAATTCTTTATGGCATAAGAAAAACAAACTTCAAAGCACTGCGAGACGTCGCTTCGTGCCTGAACATTCGTTTTTCGATTAAAACCTTCATACGCCTTTTAAACGGCATCATATCGTTGTTGCTGATCACAACAAACAAACTCTAACGTCCTAAACAGACAAGCCACCTAAGGATAGGCTCTTTTACATCCGACAAGGATCCCATAGCGCGCTATACAAAAACTCCAAATTTGGTTCAGCACTTCGTAAAGGAAGTAGCTCGATTCGTGCCCAGACAAATCATATAAGCCGATACCACTTCGCGGATTTTAAAACGGTATGAATCAGGTTAAAATCACAAACAGGCAAAACGAAAGCCGATTTGTCATCGCACAGCCTTAGTCTGAGAGTAAACCTAGGTCTTGCCCTAAACCCAGCCTTGCTGGTATCCTAACATCTCACAGGCAAAGCGTCAACGACGCGAGATCCCAAAACTTGTCTCTTCACTCGAGTCTGTACGTTTCCTCAAATTTTCGCGTAAGTCGTAAACCGCAGGAAAATCTCGCTTTGTACAAGCAACGGATTCGTTGATCATCAGGGAGGCAGGAATGAGACGACAACTCATATCCTGCCCCTCTAACTTCGACAAACAGAAGTTCTAAGCACAAAATATTTCTTAAACGCAAACGGCAAGTTCATTACAATGCCCTAAAAAGGGCAGGGATTCGAAGCCACCAACGGCCAGTCCCGAAATCATACATAATGGCCAACCAACGGCCGAAATACAATCAAAATAAAAATCCCTTCAAGGGATTGATCAACCTAGGCGTCCTCCGGAACGCCACCTTCATCCTCCGACTCACCCGAAGCAAGAGCAGCCTCGCCATCGCCCGCACCGACCTCCTCGCCGCCTTTGTCCGCGACGAATCCAGCATCCTGGACCTCTGGAATCTCCGAGTCCGGGACCAGGGCAGCCGAGGATGATGGGTCGGTAAGCTCCGTCGTAGTGCAGGCTCCCGTCTCCTCGAAGCGCTGAATCCTCCTCCTGAGACGCCGAACCTCCAAGGACTTGCTCTTCTTCTCCTCCTTCGCCTTAAGAAGCGAGCTCACAGTCTTTCCCAAGTCACGTTCGAGATCGCTGATCCTAGCTTCGAGCGTCGATATCTGGGCGGCATGAGTGCTTTCGATCGATTGAAGCACAGCCTCGGTACGCTTCAGGGCCTCTCGCGACGAATCCAGCTCCTGGGACAAACGTGTGACCTCCAATCCGCAATCTCCAAGCATCCCGTCGATTAACGACACAAACTGATCGCACGAAAGAAATGTGAGAATCGAAAGAGTCAGTGAAAGAAAAGGGGGTCTCACGAAAATACCTTAGAACGGTGGTGCGATAGTTTTGCCGAAACTTCGCCTTCCTCGCTCTTGGCACACCTTTTCCTCTTCGCTGATCCAGTTGCTCCAGCTCTCGAACGTCCCTTCGATGGCGGGATGGCACTGGATGCGGGAAGTCCCAGAACGATCTCCCTCTTCTTTTCTGGAGGGGGAGGCATGACTTCCACCGCATCCTCTGAAACCAGTATCGGCGCCAAAGAAGAGCCTTCCAGGCGAGCCTGGACGCCGGGCGCCTGCTCCGGAAGAACAGTTTCTCCGGCAGGCAAAGGGATATCGGGTTCAGGAGCCGGAATCGTAGAGCCTGAAGCTGGAGCGACAGCATTTTCAGGAACCAAAACCGCGGAATCTGGAGCTGAAACAACGTCGGGTCCAGGAGTCGGAACGGAAGAAGCACTAGGACCGGCCACGCTGGACTCCATCAAGGCACGGCGTCGCTCCATCTTCTCCTGAAAGGAACTGAACCCCTCGACAAACGTCTGCGTAAGGGCAGGAACCTCTCGCGCCGGCGAGGCTTGGTTGGCATCGCTCATCTCGACGTCTGAATCTTTCTTTTCGTTTAGAGAGGAAGCCATACTTTCTAAGGATTGAAAAGGGGAAGGTGGGTGAGAAATGAGAAGGGGTGGAGTGCTACTTATAAGAAATCAAAGGATAGTGGGATTTTTCGGAATAAAATATTCATAGTTGAAAATTTCGATTTTCCAAACATAAGATCTTCCGCGCGCAAAATCGCTCTCGCGTCTTCCACGCTGGGGGGCTAACTGTTGGGGTCAAAAACGGTTATCTCGAAATCAACGGCTAAGTCTATTTGTCGTACGAAAAATCCTCCGAAGAACGCACACGAACACCCGCAAACTGAAGGAAACAAGCAGACCGCAGCCTGCCCCTAGGCACCGGGCGCCTAGCGCCCGTGCTGCCTCTAGGCGCCGGGCGCCTAGCGCCCGTGCTGCCTCTAGGCGCCGGGCGCCTAGCGCCCGTGCTGCCTCTAGGCGCCGGGCGCCTAGCGCCCGAAGCTGCCTCTAGGCGCCGGGCGCCTAGCGCCCGTGCTGCCTCTAGGCGCCGGGCGCCTAGCGCCCGTGCTACCTCTAGGCGCCAGGCGCCTAGCGCCCGAAGCTGCCTCTAGGCGCCGGGCGCCTAGCGCCCGTGCTGCCTCTAGGCGCCGGGCGCCTAGCGCCCGTGCTGCCTCTAGGCGCCGGGCGCCTAGCGCCCGTGCTGCCTCTAGGCGCCGGGCGCCTAGCGCCCGTGCTGCCTCTAGGCGCCGGGCGCCTAGCGCCCGTGTTGCCTCTAGGCGCCGGGCGCCTAGCGCCCGTGCTGCCTCGAGTCCTCGAGCGACAATCTTCTGTGCACGAGTTCTAGGCCCCGACCGTCAGTAATCTGCGCCTTGAGTCCTTCCCAAGTCCTCGCAGAATGAATCATTGGGATTCCGCATACAAAACTCCCGTTCTTACTCTGAATTAAAAACCGTCGAAATAACTTGGGAAACTCGTAAGATATCAACGGAAAGGAAGGTCTTAAATCATTCATACGAAACGATGATGGTTATCTAAGACACCACGCATCTCAACTCTACGAAGGATTGAAGATCTTCCGAAGAAATTGTAGAAAACATCGGAAGTCCTCGAAACGGCCCGAAAGGGACCAAACGCGATCGGACAATCCATTTACGATTATCTAGGATAGGTACGGCGATTTACGCAACAAAATGAATCCTAAGTTTCCGGGAGGATAAATGTCAAGTTTCCCGAAGATAAACATGAAGGTCGACGAAAATGGAAAAAGCCCGCCTTGCGGCCCAGAAGGAGAATAGACCGTCATAGGAAGGAGTATATAAAGGAGCTTAGGGAGACAAAGGGAGGCAGAGCGAAAATCAGCGAGAGAGAGACCAGATCCGAAATCTAGGGTTTTAGAGAAATTCCTGCTAGCTTAGGGAACTTAGGACTTAGGAGGCTAGACTAGCGGAGCAAGACTTAGAACGTTTTGTCTCCTATTTTTCCGTTGTTTCCTCTTCAGCGTATCTCTACTTCCTGTTTTTCGGAAGAATATTGTATTCATCTTACCATCAGTTTAATAAATGCCTTAGCGCGACTTTTCTGCATTGTTATCTTTTTATCAATTTCGTTTGGTTGTCGCAGAGAATCCGAGCCTTCAGGGAAAATTAGGTTTACTTAGTTTTCCTCCGATAAAACTTAACTAAAATCGACAGTGCGAATTTCGGTTCCCACAATCACCTTTGATTGGCGATCTTGAACGTGACATCGGGATGACCGTGAGTTTGTTGCTCAATGTGAAGAAAGAGAAGAACGTATGTCCTCGAAAGTTCGTCGTCTTCAACAGAAGATTCAGAGTCTCGAGGAGACGGGGACTCGTAACTTCGACTCGATTCTCGCTGGTCTGAAATCCGTGTGCACCCTTGTCATGTATTCGGAGGGTTCGGAGGACCAGGACCACGCAGTCAAGGATCGCGAAGCCGGCGCATATGAGACATGCAGCGGTGGTGCGACCAATGGAGGCGACGGTGAGTTTTGGGATTTTGATTGTGTTTCGGCCGTTTAAGAGGCGATGATGTGTATTTGCGGGACTGGCTGTTTGTGGCTTCGAATCCTGGCGTTTTTCAGGGCATCTGTTGAACTCTGCGGCTCAATCTTTATAAAATATTAATGTTGCGTTTTCAGAACTTCTGTCTATCGAAGTTAGAGGGACAGAGTGTGAGTTGTCGTCTCATTCCTGCCTCCCTGATGATCACTGTATCCGTCGTTTGTACAATGCAAGATTTTCCTGCGGTTTACAATTTACGTGAAAATTCGTGGAAACGTACAAACTTGAGTGAAGAGACAAGTTTTGGGATCTCGCGTCGTTGACGCTTTGCCTATGAGATGTTAAGATACCAGCAAGGCTGAGTTTAGAGCAAGACCTAGGTTTACTCTCAGACTGGGCATGAATCGAGCTACTTCCTTTACGAAGTCCTGAACCAAATTTGGATTTCTTGTATAGCGCGCTATGGGATCCTTGTCGGATGTAAAAGAGCATACCCTTGGGTGGTTGTCTGTTTAGGACGTTTAGAGTTTGTTTGTTGTGATCAGCAACAACGATATGATGCCGTTTAGAAGGCGTATGAAGGTTTTAATCGAAAAACGAATGTTCAGGCACAAAGCGACGTCTCGCAGTGCTTTGAAGTTTGTTTTTCTTATGCCATAAAGGACTATGGGCTTTTTAGAAATCGCAGAATGTTTCTGGACGATAGTTTATGATTTATTTGGTGGATACTGGATCCATTGTTGAGGCCGTTTAGCGATTGGCGAGTTTGTTTGTGAAGAGTTTCAAAAATTCGGTTTCTGTGTTTGTAAAGAGTTTCGAAAATCCAATTTCTTCAAAAAACGTGGGATTATACAAGCATACACATTTCAAATGTGTACGAGTTAATTTTCCCTTGTGCCGCATTTCAAATGTTCGCAGGCTTGGAGATGTTTTGCGAATGTCCGTAGTCAGAAACTGTTGTTTCAGTTTGGACGTGTAAGTTATAAAATTTTGATCGAGGAATTAGGACCAGGGGTCGCGTATATTTGACCCAGGGAGAAGCGTCTACCTTCGCTTTGCGTCGCGAAGTGTTGGCCTTCCGGGATTTTAAGGATGACTCGTATAACTCTTGGAGCTTTGTCACGAGTGTTTCTTTTCATGCTTTGTTTACGGGGCGTATAGAACTTAATCAGTCGATGTTAAGTTCAAATTTTTCCGTTAACCGTATGGCTGTTAGGACTGATTTTATTACGAGAAATTTATCGCATGATTTCCGCTTTTGGGCTATGCGACAGAGTTGCTCGCGTAATGGTCACTTGGCGTTTTATGACAAATCGTGGATTATCGTTTGGCCCTTAAGTGATTGGAGCGGTGATCGTTCAGCTGTTTTGTCTTGGCGTGAAGGCTGTGTTCAGCCGTTTAACCAAGGAGTTGGTAAACGATCAGACCGCGATCCTTTCGCATTAAGGTCATATTGGTTCACGATTGTCCTTAATGGTGATGCCGAATTCAGGTCCGGGCTTTATGGAAAGACGTAGTTGGCCGAGGGCCGAATAGAGTTCGCCGAGATAGACATGCCAATCATAGCGGAGTTTTCCAAGTTATGGGTGATGGCTTTTTGAAACGATTTTCCAATTTAGGTTTCAGCTATACGATAGATGCTTCGTATAAAGTTTCCTTTGGTCGCATGAAAATTGATTCATTTTATCTGAGGAAATATAGTTTAAGGAATCGACGAAGAACACGTTCAGATTCAGTTTTGGGTTATTTCCCGCTTGGACGTAATTTTCCGTATTGCGATGTCATTTTGCATGAGACCGATCTTGGTTTTCCTTATGCTGTTTTTGTGTAACATGTTCTTGTTATACGAAAGTAATGGATGACCGGTTTCATGAAGATAGAAAATCGCAGATAGTCAAAGTAGTCTTGTTTCCGTAATTTACACGGGAAATGTTTCCGCTTTGATTTCATTTTTTGGCGAAAGTTGCTTCGGGTTACTCATGAAGTTTTACCGAAGGTTATTTCGTTAATTTTGTATCTCACTGTCGTGACATTAGTCTCACGGAAGCGGAAAGAGTATGCCAAGGATCTGCGGCGATCGTTTCTCGGTTTTTCGAGAGATTAGATCGGTTTGCGCGTTCTGCCTAGACAGTCAAGGAACAATAGAACGAAACTGGAAGAAAATGCCTAAGACTTACCTTGCTAGATTATCCACCTAGGTTCTAAGTTCCCTAAATTATACGGCAGTTTATAAGACGTTCCCATTACTTTCCTACGAAAAAATTAAAACCTTGATAAAATTTTCTAAGTCGGACGTATCTTAGTCTCATTGATTACTCGAGATTGCCTCATGTCCGTTCCTCTTTGTCTTCTAACGTTTCATTGTCAAAGGTCTTCGAAAAGTCTGACACTGAATCGAGAATCGATTTTTGATGAAACCCGAAGGAACAGTGCAGAATCGTTGAAGCAAAGGGAAGAGAAGTAGGCGAAACTCGAAGAAGGCTAAGGTGGGTAGACAAGCGAAAACGAATGGCAAGATGTCACTTAAGTGGGGCTTCTGGTTTCGCCAAGCTATGAGCGAACTGGTCAGGTCAAGAAGCTTACGATCTTGTTATACTTCACGAATGATGTTTCGTAAAATATTGCCGAGTATTTAACGAGATTTATTCAACAAAATGTTTTCGAGTTAATTTTACGGAAATTGTTTCGTAAAATTAGTTTGGATAATATTTGGGTCAATCTTTACGAGGATTGGCCGTGCTTGACGAATGTTTTGTTTCCCGGCGACCAGCGCACCACGGGCGCGTTAACCACCCGGCGCCTAGAGGCAGCACGGGCGTCCTAGCCGCCCGGCGCCTAGGGACAGCACGGGCGTGTTAGCCGCCCGGCACCTAGGGACAGCACGGGCGTGCTAGCCGCTCGGCGCCTAGGGACAGCACGGGCGTGCTAGCCGCCCGGCTCCTAGGGACAGCACGGGCGTGCTAGCCGCTCGGCTCCTAGGGACAGCACGGGCGTGCTAGCCGCCCGGGACTGTGCTTCCTCGTGGGACCTGCCTGTTTTTCTCGGTTTTTTAAAGGTTTCTCGATCGACACTTAGTCTACCGAGGTTTCTTTAATTGTTTTTCCGAGACTTTTGGACATCGATTTCATCATCATCCCAGCAAGGAATTGTTTCTTAGAAAGTTGTTCTTTTATTTTACGAGAGTTATTTCACAAAATGTTGTCGAGTTAATTTTACGGAAACTGTTTTGTAAAATGTTGTCGAATTTAATTTTGGAAAAGTTGTCTCGTGAAATATTTTCGAGAATTTATTTTACGAAAGGTGTTCCGTAAAATGTTATCGAATTTTGGCATTATAAACGCTGATTGGTAACCCGATCAGTCGTGCTTTCTGTTTCATGAGTAATCTGGGATTTCTCCGCGATTTTAAGGAGAACAAGTCTTTATTTTTCCGGGAAATTCTAAAAATCATTTCCAGTCGAAACTCTACTCGGTAATCAGACCGTCATATCAGCCTTGGGCTCGATCCTACTCTAAAATCGTATGTGGGTCGTTTAGCCGTGATTCGGGCCCCTTTTGGGCCGTTTTGGGACTTAGACGTTTTTACGATTTTTCTTTAGAAAAAGCCGTTGATGTGACGCTGGTTTTTCCGAAAGGATTTCAATTCCCCGTATAGTTAAGGCAACTGGTGTTCAAGCTAACCATAGCCATTTTATACGACAGGCAGGAATCCGTCTCTACTACCAAGTCGTTTTATGAATTTTCCCGAAGTCTTTCTTCGATAATCCCAAACGAGGGGGGTTGTGTCCATGGACCCGAGGACCGTGTTGCAGGAACTTGGACGGGGGTGCATGGTTGATAGGACCTGAACTTGGTCGGGATGGTCCGCTCCCGGGACGTTTGTCCGTAAGATAATAATCTTAGATAACCGTTTGCATAAGTGTTGGTCGTAGGAGCAGTCACTGCTGAAGTTGTTTTACCAGCGTCGATGTGAGCTGCGAGTTGTTCTTTCATATTTCCAGACATTGCTTTGATCAAGCGTTTTGCGGCCGTAAGAGTAAGAGTAATCCGTCCCCCCCCCCTTCCTTCTAGCGCCAAACTGTGGGAACCGAAATTCGCACTGTCGATTTTGATTAAGTAAATCGGAGGAAAGCTAAGTAAACCTAACTTTCCCTGAAGGTCCGGATTCTCTGCGACAACCAACAACAAGTGATCAAATAAATGCGGAAAGATTTTATTAAGATTTGAGACTGGACCTTAAGGAAGGTTGCCTACGTACCCCTTTCGAGAATCAAGTCGGACGTAGTTCAGTTGGAAGGGTTTGAACAAGAGATCGAACTGCCTGGCGGAGTTCGTCTAGTATGAGCGTTAGTCATAGAAACGGGCATGTCGAGAATAATGCCTAGGGTTTCTATGTGCGAAACTCTAAGTAAAAGGATTGTTAGATCCTTCTGCGAAAAACAAGGGTCTGCGGACAAGATGAAAATAGAACGAGAGGCGGCCGGACGTTCTAGGTCCTGCCTTGCTAGTCTACCGCCTAAATTCTAAGTTCTTAAGCTAACAAGAGCTCTCTAGGTCACCAATCTCGGATTTGCTTAAACTCTAGGATTTTTTGTGCTCCCCTTTCCTTCTCTCCCAAAGCTCCTTTATATACTCCTTCTTATGACGGTCTATTCTCCTTTTGGGCCGCGAAGCGGGCTTTTTCCATTTTCGTCGGCCTTCATGTTTATCGGGAAACTTGACATTTATCTTCGGGAAACTTGACATTTATCCTTCTGGAAATTTAGCATTTATCTTGTTATGTAAAGATAAACGTAAATCGTCGTATCTATTTCAGATAATCGTAAACGGACTGTCCGATCGCGTTTGGTCCCTTTCGGGCCGTCTCTAGGACTTCCGTTGTTTTCTACGATTTCTTCAGAATATCTTCAATCCTTCGTAGAGTTGAGATGAGTGGTGTCTTAAGATAACCATCACTGTTTCGTACGAAGAATATAAGATCTTCCTTCCCGTTGATATCTTACGAGTTTCTGAAGTGTTTCTGACGATCTTAGTTTGGAGTAAGAACAGGAGTTTTGTACACGGAATCTCAATGATTCGTTCCGTGAAAACTTGGGAAAGACGCAAAGTACAGACTTCTGACGATCGGGGCCTAGAACTTATGCACGGAAGCTTGTCGCCCGACGACACGAGCCAGCATGGGGCTAGCCGCCCGGCGGCCATGGCCAGCACGGGCGCTAGCCGCCGGCGGCTACGGCCAGCACGGGGGCTAGCCGCCAGGCGGCCACGGCCAGCACGTTAAATATTTTTAGCCGTTGATTTCGAGATAACCGTTTTTGACCCCAACACACGATGAATTAAAAAATAAGTAAAATATAAATATATTTACCTATTTAATTCATTCACAACTAAAAACAACATAAACTTTCGCTATTTTATTATTTTACTATTTTAAAATTATTTACTTACAAATTATATATTTAATTTTAATATTAACTAAACCAAAAAAATAATCTATATCACAACACATAATTTAAACATAAAAACTTCATAATCACAAAGAAAAGCAAACTGCCGAAGTAATACTAACTCAATAAATGCTCAGAATTGAAAGGAAATCAAGAACAAAAACTAACTCACCTCGCCTTATCATAGACATAGAGTGTCATAACTAGAATAAGAAAAAGTCAGAAAATGGTTGAAAGATAAACTTTGAAACAAAGCAACCTTTCGAACACAAAGAAGTGCGATGAAAGACCAACACAAAAATAAGAAAAGTAAAAAACATGTTACATAAAGAAAAATCAACAGAAAGCCAAAATCGCTACGAAGAAGGAATACAATTTCCTAATGCACCATAAGCATAACTATCAACTAAGAAATAAGAAGCGCCTCACAAACTAAACAAACACAGACAAAAAGCTCATGCAAACAAAAAACCACAAAGCTCTGGATAGAAGGGACCAAAACTCCATGAAACAAACTCCGCACACTTATACAAAGAAGCAAGGGAAGAAAAGAAACAACCTTAGGGAGAAAAAATGGAAGCCAACTACCGCCAAAGCAGAGTGAAAGCTTGAGACCTGAAACAACCTTCGAAACCTACAAAGCATACACGGAGGAAAACAGTATCCAAACCTAGAGTGGCAAGCATGACGAAAGAGAGAGCCACAAGAGACGCAGACAGCAAGGAAAGCTGTAACGAGGTGAAAAAAACTGAGAAGAAAGGGTATACGAAATGAAATCAATAAACCGTGGAGCCTTCTTTAAGCTACGAAAGAGAACATACAAGTTAGATCACCAGAATCCAAATCTTGAAAACTAAGACAAGCATGGACTATTGACAGTAAACCAGGATAACAACATCAAAGACGACTAAACTCAGACTCAACCCAAAGAGATGCAGTTCCTAACATCAGTTGAAATCTAAGAAAGAGGAGAAGCAGCAAATATATATTAACTGGAACAGCTTACAATGTCGTTATAAACAACCGCACAACTGGGAACGTATAAACCCGATATATAACAAAAATCAAATAATCTCACGTGAAAAAGGTGAGGAAGAATAAGAACATGGTGGTGAGTCTTTCTTTAGTGATGGTGAGAAACACATCACACCAAATGGTACCAAAATACATAGATTGTGACCATTCAATGTCAAAATATGGGGAGACAGCACAAAACATCTTAAATGTTCAAATAATTAAAAAACAGAAAATACAATTTTTATTGCTAAAACTGTTAATTTTCAATCAATAAAAGAAATTATTGAAATTCAATATGCTTTACATCTGAAACTTCAATATGCTTTACATCATAGGTTCACTTCACTACTAATAAGTACTACTTACACACAACAACACATTATTGAAAAGCCAAACACATAATATATTAACATATTACTACATAGCATAATATTTAAAGCACCAGATGATGTACTTAATTAATAAAGACAATTACATAATTACATCATCCAAAAAATCATAATTAACAACACTAGAACAATGTTTCGCGCGAAGCGCGGACACGCCCCTAGTATATATATAAAAGAGACTTTTATCTCTTCTTGTGACATGTGGAAGAGGAGTTTTTTGTAATGTGTCCTCATTTTTCATTTTTTATATTTTAAATCATTTTTTTTTATATTAATTCAATTTGATTCACCACTTTCTAATTGTGTACTATCTAATTGTGTTCATGCTAACAATTTTTAAAGTTTCATTATCCATTTTCTTGATTACAAAATACAAATGAATAAAAAAAGATAAATATATCTTTTATTTTTAATTATTCACAGCAAAAAATAGCATAAATTATCATTATTTTATTAATTTTACTATTTTATATTATTTCATATACAAATTATATATTTATTTAATATCAACCAAACTAAGAAAAATAAATGAGAGGACAACTCATAATCGAAACATAAAATCTTTATAATCATAGAAAAAAAGAAAAATGCCAAAGACAAACTAACTAAATAAAGGTTTAGCGCTGAAACGAGATCAAAATCAAAAACTAACTTAGACCAATTTCATAAAATATTTTAGCCATAACAAAGAGATGTCAGAAAAGAGTAGAAAAATAAACTCTGATACAAATCATCTCTCGAAGACAAAGAAACGCGATCAAGGACCAACCCAAAGAACCAAGAAAATGTGTTAAAGCAAAAATATTTATCAAAAGGCAAAAATCGCCACAAAAAAAAAACACAAATGCTTAACACACCATAAGCACAACCACCGGTTAAGAGGTAAGAAGCACTTCACAAACTAAACAAACACAAAAAGGCACTCATACCAACGGATAACCACAAAACTCTAGATAGAAAAGACCCAAAGTCCATGAAATTAACTTTGCACACTTATTCTAAAAAAAGCAGAGGAAAAAGACATACAATCTAAAATAGGGAGAATGAAAATTAACCAACAAAAAATAAAAGCCAAAACTTGAGACCAGAAAGTACATTATAAATCTACAAAGCATACACAAAAAAACTATCTAAACCTCGAGTCGCAAATTGGCGAAATAGAGAGACACTAGAGACTCGAGCAGTGATGAAACTTAACATCTAACATTATTTTTCTCTCTTTAACCGAAAAACACATGATGTTTTTATGGCTAATAAAAATATTGTAACTACACGTTTTTTTATTCTAACATAATTATTGTAAAGTAAGATGAGACCTATAACAAAATTAATATATATGAGGCCCAATGATCCAAATCCAGAAGAAGCCCATGAAATTAAACGGCTGATGAGACAGCTCAAGACCACCATGAGAGATGGAAGCGCCGGAAACATAAATCATCGCCGTAATCGAGACTCCCATTGCTTGACCTTTGAAAAAATTCTTCATGCAATCTCCCCTTAGTCTTCTTTTGAATCTCTCATTCCTTATCCATAGCTTAACATACGAGAACATGCTTCTTACAGTCTCATCTTTGTCTTCTTCTGAATATCAAAGCCTAAGCTTAACCTTAGACGTCCACCGTATCTCCAAACGTATTTATTAATATGGGACTTTTGGTTTCTAATTGGATCCTCAAAGCCCAAATTTATTATGATGCCTTCGGTTTAGATGCGTAAAGAAATCATATTATAGTCTTAGTGTAAACTCATCCGCCCGTAGGGCGGGCCAACCACTAGTAAGTTATATAATCTCTTCATGAAACTAGTATATCTGAGTTTTATAAAGGTTTATAAGGGATTATAAGTTATATAATCTCTTCATGAAACTAGTATATCATCATTTTCATTTCTGAGTTTATATAATACTTTATAAGGGGCCAGCTATAAACATTTATAAGTAATTATTATCAGCCTTTTCATCGCTGAGTTTATATAATCTCTACATGAAACTAGTATTGTCTAAGTTATATAAAGGTTTATAAGGGGTTATAAGTTATATAATCTCTTCAAAAAACTAGTATGTCTGAGTTTTATAAAGATTTATAAGGGGTTATAAGTTATATAATCTCTTCATGAAACTAGTATAACTGAGATATATGGGCCAGGTATAAACATTTATAAGTTGTTATTGATCAGTCTTTTCATCTCTGAGTTTTTATAGTACTTCATGAAACTAGTATTGTCTAAGTTTTGTAAAGGTATATAAGGGGTTATAAGTTATATAATCTCTTCATGAAACTTGTATGTCTGAGTTTTATAAAAGTATATAAGAGGTTATAAGTTATATAATCTCTTCATGAAACTAGTATAACTAGGATACATGGGCCAGCTTTAAACATTTATAAGTTCTTATTTATCAGTCTTTTCATCTCTGGATTTATATAGTACTTCATGAAACTAGTATTGTCTGAGTTGTATAAAGGTTAATAAGTTATATAATCTCTTCATGAAACTAGTATATCTGAGTTTTATAAAGGTTTATGAGGGATTATAAGTTATATAACCTCTTCATGAAACTAGTATATCATCATTTTTATTTCCGATTTTATATAATACTTTATAAGGGGCCAGCTATAAACATTTATAAGTAATTATTTATTAGCCTTTTCATCTCTGAGTTTATATAATATCGACATGAAACTAGTATTGTCTAAGTTTTATAAAGGTTTATAAGGGGTTATAAGTTATATAATCTCTTCATAAAACTAGTATGTCTGAGTTTTATAAAGATTTATAAGAGGTTATAAGTTATATAATCTCTTCATGAAACTAGTATAACTAAGATATATGGGCCAGGTATAAACATTTATAAGTTATTATTTATCAGTCTTTTCATCTCTGAGTTTTTATAGTACTTCATAAAACTAGTATTGTCTAAGTTTTGTAAAGGTTTATAAGGAGTTATAAGTTATATAATCTCCTCATGAAACTAGTATATCTGAGTTTTATAAATGTTTATAAAGGGTTATAAGTTATATAATCTCTTCATGAAACTAGTATAACTGAGATACATGGGCCAGCTTTAAACATTTACAAGTTATTATTTATCAGTCTTTTCATCTCTGAATTTATATTGTACTTCATGAAACTAATATTGTCTGAGTTTAAAAAGGTTTATAAGGGGTTATAAGTTATATAATCTCTTCATGAATCTTGTATATCTGAGTTTTATAAAAGTTTATAAAGGATAATAAATTATATAATCTCTTCATGAAACTAGTATAATTGAGTTATTAAAGGTTTATATAACTAATGTCATTCCCAAAACACCAAACTAATGTCATTCCCATACATGATTGGCTCATATAACTAAATGCAATCGACAATACATAAATATGAAACAACAAACTGAATGGCAGTTGATCGAACCCTTAAAGCAAAGTGGGCAACAAAGAATGATACCAAGTCTCAGTACACAAATGAAAACTGTAAAAAAGAAACACTGTTTTGGTAAAAAGAAAACAACAAGACAAAGAGAAGACGACCCTAGTGAGATCACTCACGCTTTGTGTCAAAGCTTTTGCAATCACTCAAGGCCAAAGTCATAAATGAATCTCTATATGTGTGCTGTTACCAACGTCTCTATAAACCTCAACCCATCAAACCTCGGCTCCAGTTTCTCCGCATTCCTCGATTCCCAGCCCTGCTCATTCATTTCAATTCAGCATATATCATATGAGCCTATCTGCCTACCAATTAGACAAGAGCAGATCTGTAATCGCAAATGATAAAAAAAGAGGGAAACCTTTGGAGAGACTGGAGGAAGAGCGGATTAGGAAGAAGAGAGAGCAGCGGTTGAGAAGGCAATGATTGATCTCGTTTCTGTCGTTCGATCTCGTCACCGTCACCGCTCGTCGCGGTCGCTCGATCTCGTTTGCCTCTGAGATAGGATATACTCGATCTAGTTGCACTCACTACAAGAAAAAAGGCTATTGATAGCACCCCGGGATAGCATGGATTTTCAAACTGCTATGATAGACATTTTTTTTGATTTCGGAATGCATTCATAGCATTAACGTAAGGTTATCACGAAAAATTAGTAAGCGGGAAAAGAAAAACCCGGATACCGCCTATACTTAGTAAAATTTCGACAACCGGGAATACTTAACGAATTTCCTCTTTGTTTTAAGACTTATGGAGAAAAAAAATCAGTGTTCACACAAAAAGTGAAAAAAAAAATTAGAGTCACAGAGGAGGATACCTTGAAGCTTCTCTGTAACTCAGGCTCGGTTGAAAAGAGGAGGATGACCTGAAGTTGTGAACGGATCCAAGCTCAGTTGAATCAGACAAGGAAAAGACCCGACTCTCCACCATCCACAAGGTCCTCTTTCTATCTCTATCTCTCCCTCACTCTCTGTTTTGAATCTGACGAAGGCGAACCCAGTTCCGAGCTTCCCTTCCTCGGTAGCAGAGGCGGAGAAGAATGAGGAATAGGACGATGGCGGAGAAAATATAGGTTAGTTTCATATTATCTTTCTCCAATTCTATTGATTGGACAAGGTATCTAGGGTTTGTGATTTCTGATCTTTGATTTGTCATATGTATCTGAGCAGATTGTGATTGAGTATGTTCCAAAGCAGTCATGAGTTTGAAGATGATTTTAACGTTGATCTCAAGCAAATCTTTGAGAAGTTTAACTTCAGGGAACCTTTCTGATTATCTATGTCTAGTATCATGGTTGGCATTAGCTTATGATCATAAAAAGTTAATGCCTCTATTGTGTTTATAAGAAGTTCCTGTCTTGCAGGTTGAAGTTTATAAGTAAATGAAGAATTTTTACGGTTGGAGCAGGGGGCATCTTATGGAGACTTGTTAGAGTTTCAATATGTTCCTTCACTTTCTGGTATGAATTGCATATATCTCTGTTTCTTATTGATTTTTCTTGTGTGCGGTTGTTTTGTACACTTCAGTTAAGCCTTTGGGAGATTGAGTTTTGTTTAGGACCTAACTATAGTTTTTCTCAGTTTTCGTTGTTTTTCCTTTCTCCAGGTCAAGATTCTGAACCATCATTCACGTTAAGCCACGTTAAGCCTGAATGGAATATTTTGAAAACCACGGTAAGCCTTGTTTCTAGATTAATTTTATATCCTCGTGTTAGTGGAATATTTTGACAAGCACAGACTATGAACATAAGCAATTTGTTGGCATGTGTGATTATATAGTGGTGTTGTGAGAACATAATTGCTAGTAATGTTCCTTTTATCGTTGCTTATTGATTCCTTCAGGTCAATTACCGATGCTTCTTGGTCCCAATGGCTGTGTGGAAAATGGTACCCCTTATAAAGGTATGTCTCCTCTCTCTCGTTAAAAGTCTATAAAAGAAATTTAGCTGATCTTGGTCAGGGAAAGGTCTGATCTTTCGATACTGCTTGCGTGTGTGTGACCTCATTAAATCTGCTTGCAGATTTTAGCCGGTGTTAAAAGGTTCAAGCTTTATTCTTTTTGTTTCGTTTCTAAGGGAGATAGATAATTACAAGGTGGTTAGGAAAGTGGGGAGAGGCAAATACAGTGAGGTTTTTGAGGGGATTGACATGAACAGCAATGAGAAATGCTTTATCAAGATTCTTAAGCCTGTCAAGAAGAAGAAGGTGAGTGTTTACATTGCTCTCTGCTCAAAGTAATCTTCCTTTTGCTCACATTCTCTCTGCATACTCCAGTTTTGATTATGATACTGTGATTGATTAATATTCTGAATTGTGTATAGGTCAAAAGGCTCCAACTTTTAGAAAGATGGTTATACTAGGCGGTGTAACCTGGTTAACTCGGTCCGGTGTATCAATGACTGATTGGAAGTTCACCGTCGAGTTCCCTCCTCTATCAGACGAAGCTTGGGCTAAGGAGTTTGAGAAATATAAGCAGTAGCCTGAGTATAAACGGTCAGTAAACAATTTAGGTTGTTGTTGCTTGCATTTGACCGTTTTAGTCTTTAGAACGAACTCTTGAACGGTCAGTAAACAATTTAGTTTGGGAATGGTGTTTTTGCAGTGTGAACAAAGGGATGAATCTTGAGGATTTCAGGTTCAATATATATATATATATATATATATATATATATATATATATTGCTGGAAATGATGCTGTAAGTAAACTAAAAAACTTCGATATAAACTCTATGTTTCTTGGTTATTTAAATCTCTTTGCTTGTGACTTTGTAGGGTGTGCTACTTGCAATTGGCACAATGTGGTGGTTCACAAGGAAGCTAGACATACATCGTATGATCCTGAGTGGTTTTATTGGTGTTTTGAGTGGGTGAATGTATTCTTGGATAAATTATGTATTTTTGGATAATTTATGGAATATAAAAATTATATATAAATCGAATGAAATACCATTACAAAATATTATACAAAACAATATACGAATAGGAAATGTTAACCTTAAATAAATTAGAAAAAAAGAAAACTATTGGTTTTACCTCAAAACCTAAACCCTAAACAAGCCCTAAATACCAACATCCAACACTTATAATAATTTTCAAAATGAACATTTGAAATTTTCAAACTTTTTAGTTTTGTAACTCTATAACTTTATAATTTATTGTTTAGATTCATAACTATGAAACTTAACTCCAAAACATAACTATAAAACTTAACTCCAAAACACTAAGTATGTTTAATCCTAAACTGAAACCATAATTAAAACTCTATCTTTTAACACCATAACCTATAATCTTAAAATTACTCAAAAGTTAATTTCTTTAATCTTAAGTCATAACTCACAAACACATAAAGCTTAAATCTTCAATCAAATTATATACCCTAAACCCTAACTCCAAACATAAACCATATCTCCACTTAATAAAAACCATAAATCTAATCACTTCAAATAATATAATTATTAAACTAAAATCTATTCTCTGTTGAGATTATAATATTTATCTTAAGTTTTAACTTACCTACAATTCTATTTTACAAATCTCAAATCATACACTTTAAACTTAACCACAACTATATAAACTAATAGTCAATAATTAAAATATTAGTTAACAGATTTTTAAAACCAAACTTTTAAGTTTTAATTGTAAAATCTATATTTTATTTAAACTCTATACATACTCCATATTATAGACTATACATTTTAATAATCCCTAACATCTATAGACCTTAAAATTGAATTTTAAATCTCAAATCCTACATTTAAACTCCAAATCCCAAACTTAAGCCCTTCATACAAAGTTATTAATCTAATATTTTTAACATCAGTTTTTAAATTTTAAAGATTCTAATTTTATCATAACTATTTCAATTATACTTTTAATTGAACATTGTAAATTTAGTTAATTTAAAAAACAGTATAACAAAGAAGAAGAAAAAAAAGAGAGGAAAAAGCCTTGACCAATGAGGAAGAAGGATGAAGATAACTAATAAATCAATCTCCACCATTGATTCATCTAAATCGAACGGATATAACTAATCTATTTTTTTATTATTTTAACCAAAAACGACCAATAATATACAAGGGCGGAGATCAGTGTTTCTTTTATTCACAACCGTTGATTATTCTAAATCTAGTGGACAAGAATTCATAGGGTGTAAAGATGTGTTTGTCTCTCTCTCTCTTCCCTTCACCCCGTAATTCTTCTTTCACATCTTCTCCACTCTTTCTCTCATCTTCTTTCTATGCCTTGAAAAAAATCTGTCTCAACCACCATCACAATAAACGAATCTGGAAATATGTGTCTGCTTGCCATATCTATTTCCGATCCGTTCCCTCTCTGCGTATCTCTAACAGATCTATAAACATTCAAGTTCTTATTTTTATGTTCTTAATGTTGTTATGCAGATTGGGATTGTGTTGGGAAAATTAGACAAGTTTGACTCTTTGGTTCCTCCTGTAACCAATGGCAAAACTCCTGAGAAGATAGTTAAAGCAGAGTCGAAGGCTGCTGATGAAGCAGAACAAGAAGCTGATGGTGGAGGAGGTAGCACAAGTCGTGAGACTGGAATACGGCGGCGACGAGACGATAAAGTCATGGAGTAGGAAGATGACGAGCAGACAGAGACGCAAGGAGGAGGATGGAGTATGAAGATGACGAGCAGATCGAACGGTGGTGGTCGTGGTTAGCGGTCTCGGCGTCAACGAGGAGTGCGGCGAAGATTAGAGAAGGACTTGTTTAGTTAGGTTTAGGTTTGGTTAGGTTTAGTTAATAAACTGGATTTGTATGTAAACCGGTTTTTGTAATAAACCAATACATTTGTAAACAAAAATTTTAATAACAAATAATTTTATTCACAAACCAACCATATTAGAATTTAATTCTAGTTTTAAATGTGGATTCATTTCTATTAATATATAATTTTAATTAATAATTATGAATTTTAAAATATAACTGAGAAATAATATGATAGCATTATATATATATATATATATGTCATTATAACATATTTTTCAGCTTTATAAAAACGTCATGAGAAAATACATTATAGCATTAAACCAATGCAATAAAAAGACTAATCAACAATAGATGTCTAACGCTATAATATTTGACTAACTATAGCGAGTTGAAAACAAAGCTATCATATGTCTCTTATATAATAGCTTTTAAAAAACTGCTATCATATATGAATGACCTAAGATAGCTGGGGCAGACATAGCACTTTCAATAATGCTAACAAAAGCATATGATAGCTGTTTTCTTATGCTAAGAAATGCATTTTTTCTTGTAGTGACTCGCTCAATCTTGTCGCCGTCACCGATCGATCTTGTTGTCGTCATCGATCGATCTCGTCGTCGATCTCATTTCAGTGCCGTCGCCGTTGAAGATTTCTCGAGAGAGAGCAAATAGATGAAACTAAATTAGGATTATGAGAGGGTTATTTTTGTAATTTGTTTATTGATGAAAAGTGTATTTGTGAAAATGTCTTTAAAGTAGTGGTAAAACTGAAAACTGGTACCAAACAAAGTGTAGTTTTGAAATTTTTCCTAAAAACTAACAACGATGGGCCGAGGTCCTAAGCAACCTCTAAGAGTTTTCTAAATGGAGCTTAAAGCCTTGAACCACGGCATCATTTCACTTGGGCTGTTGGGCTGTTGGGCAAGCAATGGTAGCGTTCTTTTTTTTGTGTTTTTTAAGACATAGCTTAGTTCTAAAACTTGAATTGTACTGATCACTAAGATCACTATCAACTTACGTACCACTGCTTGGTTAATACAACATCCATTTTTTGCATTTACTTACTTACCATTTTACGTTCCCTTATACGATTTTGAATTATTTGTTTTCTAGCCATAACTTTTTTGGTTTGGATAAAGAGTGCACGTACCCCCACAATTTTTTTTAAACTAATGTATTTCTTCACTAATTTTTATATGTATCAATTGAAATTTATAGTTTTACATGTTGGTGCACCCAGTCATTATCACTTCTGGATTCGCTGCTGCAATTTGTAGTTTGATATAACAAAATTTGACCCGAAACTTCTGAAATTAGAGTTATTGATAGAAGCAAGAAGCATAATAAGTATACATAGCATCGACATCACATCGAATATATTTATGTATGCCTTTTGTATAAAACGTTTGGATGCATCTACAATGCTTTTTGGTCCACCAAATTGAGATATACATGATCGAAATTTTCGCAAAATGTATACGTACGTACGTGTCAGTATCATATTGTAAATTTATTTCATTTTTAGCACATTTATATTATATACATGATTGGACCAGGAGATTCACGTTGCCACAAACACATGCTAAGATAAGCACAACAACAACAACAACGAGCTGTGGTCGGGAAACGCTTAGAGATTGCGTGAACAAATTGTCATCAGGAAAAAGAAAAAAAAAATTGTCATCAGGAGACTGAGACAACGGAAACATATTTTCATATAAGTTTTATTTAATTTATTTATTTATTTGGAGCATGCCAAGAAATTAAGAAAATTATATATTAGGTACGAATTAACTTATATTTACAGAATTACAGGAACAGTGCATATGTACGTTTATCAAAGATTTAGACAAAACTTTAGACGGTCAAAACTGCAGCTAAGAACTAAAAAGAATAAAAATATGTCATTTTCAATGTTCAAAAGATATGAATACCGTGCAATGGTTAGGACGGGTCCCCGCCTGCACCCAGGTAGGGGGTTCGATCCACGCCGGAGGGAACTACCGTGCAACGCTTCCTGTCATAACGCTGGTACTGGGCCTTCGGGCCCAGGGAAAGCCCTCCCGGGTGAAGCTGGCCGGCGGCCTGACCGGGCCCAGGGATTGACCCGCAAAGCGGGGAACCCTGGATTACAAAAAAAAAAAAAAAAAAAAAAAAAAAAAAAAAAAAAAAAAAAAAAAAAAAAGATATGAATACGTCAGAGAGTATGAATCTTACTTGTAGTGTTTACTTCAATTTATTAAATACGTAAAAGGGAATGAACCTAATCGACTTGTATCATTTGCATACGTTAAATGAGTAAAATCTAGCCAATCTAGTCACGAAAGTGGAGTGTAAATTAGTTCGCTCAAGAATTTGATTCTTTTAACTGGAAATTGAGTAACTTAAGTGATAATTCATGATTGGAAATATTTATGTGTCACCGTCATTTTAAAAAAAAAAAATTGATGTTTTTTTCTATTTTTATTGAGAACCATGTATATTCATATCTTTAGACAGAAAATTTTCTTTTCTGGAGGGGTAAGAGGAAAATTCATCTTGTTCACTGCCGCCTAGACCGCACAATGGCTAACAGCCACTGGTCTGACCTCTTCCTCACTGCTAGAAACCACTATCTGGAGTTCGAAAAATCAGACCACAGACCCCTTCTATCAATGTTTGACCCTACAAAGAAGAAACCAAAGCAGATCTTTAGATATGACAGACGTCTACGCTATAACATTGAGGTTAGCAAAATCATTGAGGAGGCATGGCAGCAAAGTTCTTCCTCACATGTATCACGGCGAATTGCAAATTGTCGAAGGGCTATCTCCAAGTGGAGCAGAAAGCATTATATCAACAGCCGGAAAACAATTGACTCTCTCAAAACTTCCCTGGATACAAAACTCTTTCGGTCTACTGCCAACGACGTTTTGATCTCTGAACTCAATACTAAACTTCTACATGCCTACAAAGCAGAAGAAGAGTATTGGAAACAACGCAGTCGGCAATTATGGCTCACTTTAGGAGATAAAAATAATGGGTTTTTTCATGTTTCCACTAGAGGAAGAAGAGCAAGAAACAGACTTACAGTTCTTGAAAATTCCAGAGGAGAAGATGTCTTTGAGAAGGATCATATTGTAACTACGATCACTGACTACTTCCAAAGCATCTTCACAACTTCCACATCAAACTGCTCTGATATTATTTTTCGTGCCATCAAACCCTCTGTCTCCCAAACGACAAATGAGAAGCTAACTTCAGTTTCCACAGAGACTGAAATCAAAGAAGCCCTCTTCTCTATCCATCCCGACAAGGCTCCGGGGCCTGACGGTTTCTCTGCCAGCTTCTTCCAGTCCAACTTGTCCACTGTCAAGCCTGCAATTGTACAAGAAATTCAAGATTTCTTCACTTCAGGATCCCTACCAAGCTCTATCAATGAAACACACATACGTCTGATACCAAAAATCCTGAACCCAAAGAAAATGGGGGGCTACAGACCCATTGCCCTCTGCAATGTGTACTACAAAGTTATCTCTAAGTTGATATCCCTACGCTTAAAGCCTGTTCTAGATGATATCATCTCAGAAAACCAATCAGCATTTGTACCAGGTAGAGCTATTTCTAACAATGTTCTAATCACGCACGAGATACTACACTACCTCAAGCACTCAGAGGCACAAAAGAAGTGCACAATGGCAGTGAAAACCGATATTAGTAAAGCCTGTGATCGCCTGGAATGGAGTTTCCTAGAGAAGGTTCTAATCAGGATGAGTTTTCATAGTGTTTTTACTAGCTGGGTGATGCAATGTATAACTACTGTCACTTACTCCTTTCTCATCAACGACGAAGTGTTAGGAAGTGTCGTACCTTCTCGTGGAATACGCCAGGGAGACCCAATCTCTCCTTACGTCTTCATACTCTGCGGAGAAGTGCTCTCTGGCCTCTGCAAAGTAGCTCAACAAGATGGCTCGATGACTGGAATCAGAATTGCCACGCGATGCTCCCGGATCAACCATCTTCTATTTGCTGATGATACAATGTTCTTCATCCACTCTAACCAGCAAAGCTGCCTTGCGCTCAAAGAAATCCTGTCAAGTTATGAGCAGGCCTCAGGATAGATGATCAATGCAAGCAAATCATCAATCTCTTTCTCAGCAAAAACTAAAACAGAGGACAAAGATCGAGTGAAACAAATACTTGGCATTGACAAAGAGGGAGGAGTTGGCAAATATTTAGGGCTACCTGAGCTCTTTGGAAGAAAGAAAAAAGACCTCTTTGCCTCTATCATCGACCGAATCAAACAGAAGGTGGTCTGCTGGTCCTCTTGACAACTCTCATCTGCAGGCAAACTCACACTCCTTAAAGCCATTCTCTCAGCAATTCCAACGTTCGCCATGACCTGCTTCTTCCTCCCCGTTAGCCTCTGCAAACGTATACAATCAGCTTTGACTCGCTTTTGGGGAGATGGTAAAGATTCACAAAAGAAAATCTGCTGGATCTCATGGGATGAAATTACCAAACCAAAAAGCATGGGAGGGCTGCGCTTCAGAGATATCCAAACTTTCAACAAAGCTCTCCTCGGGAAATTAGCCTGGAAACTTCTCACCAAACCGAATTGCTTACTCTCTCGAATCCTTTTGGGTAAATACTGCCAAACGGAACCCTTCCTCAAGGTGACTTGTAGCTCTGTTGCCTCACATGGCTGGAGAGGCATTGTAGAAGGCAGAGATGTCATAATCCAACACCTTGGAAAGGTAATCGGGAACGGGAACTCCACAAAGCTATGGCACGAGCCCTGGCTGTCAGTGTCGACTCCCACAGCCCTGGCCGGACCTGTTACAATTGATGAGAAAGACCTCATGGTTTCAGATGTTATGACCAGAGAAAAAGGTATTTGAAACAAAGATGCTTTGATGAAACATGTACCTCATCTTGTAGAAGATATACTCCTCCTCCAACCTAGCACTACTGGAATGAGTGATAGCTATGCATGGCTTCTAGACCAGTCAGGTGAGTACTCTTCTAAGTCTGGCTATCTGGCTCTACAACTAAATGAACCCACGGCACGGAACCTCAACCTCCCAGACGACTTCAGCTGGTTCAAATCTGTCTGGAACACTCACACACTCCCGAAGATTCAGCTCTTCCTATGGAAAGTGCTTCAAAATGCCATCCCCACAGGGGAGAATCTTCAAAAACGCGGACTATTGACCAACACAAACTGCATAAGGTGCGGAGCTTCTGAGACATCTATTCACTTGTTCTTCCATCGTGACTTCGCAATACAGATATGGAAGCTCGCCCCCTGGGCATCAATTATGGACTCTACATTGATCTCCTCCTTTGGGGCGGAACTCCAAACATCTCGACATCGTATAAATCTCCCACCTGTGGGAGTCTCGATTAACCTCTTCCCCTGGATCACGTGGCCAATTTGTACGGCTAGAAATCGACTCATCTTCGAGAACAGAACCACCCCCCCCATCAGCCGTTATATCTCAAGCAATCTCGGCGGCAAGGGAATGGTCAATCGCTCAGAATGCTGCGCAATCGAGAGCTACGCCACCAACAGAGCAAAGGACCCTAGCGCCGGAACCGCCCCCATCAACGATCCTATGCTTCACCGATGCCTCCTGGATCTCCACTACTAAACATGCATGATTAGGCTGGATCTTCACCGATAATACGAAAAAAGGAGTCCCGAAAGGTTCTCTGTTCAAGGATCACATCTCATCCCCCCTCCTGGCTGAAAGCATGGCGATTAGGGCTTCACTGCTCCATGCCTCCTCCCTCGGCTACACAAACATCCGGATACACTCGGATTCTCAAGAGCTCGTGAGAGCAATCAATGGAAAGCGCCGACCGTCGGAGCTCTACGGAACTTTGTCGGACATCGCCGTCCTGTCTCTATCGTTTACTTCCTGTCTTTTCTTTTTCATTCCTCGTTTAAACAATGGGCCGGCTGATAAACTAGCCAAATCTGCTATCTTGTTGGGTCCCCTTGAGCCTCGTTTGTAAGCCACTCTCTGCTTTTAATGGAATTTTTTAGTTGAACAAAAAAAAGACAATGGATCTTATAAAGGTATACTTCAATGGTTTGCTTCATTTTCTATTTGGAAAAGAATTATTTCAAATATATTTCATCTCTAAATTTATTATTAGTAACATTTTTTACTTTTTCATGTTTACTAATGTTACTCAAATATTTTATTTTAAAAGTAACTCAACGCTATCATTATTAATATTTAAGTATAAGCATATTATAAAACTATTACATAACATAAATAAATAAATAAATAACATCATATTTATAAAGAATCATATGTATATATATTCCTATAACAAATATATTTTGAAGTAAAAGTAAGTTTATTTATCTTGATTCTTCTTAGCTGAGTTTAAAAAAATAGAATTAAATATTTATGCATTTTGATAGAAACATCTAATTAAATGAAAATAATAATTGAATCTTTTAAATAAAGTAGATATTATTAATGTGTATAAATTGTTTTCTTATAAATAAGAATAAATAAAAGTTAGTGACCAAATTAAAATTTTAAAAGTTCATCCCAAAAAAGTAAAAATGTTAACAATTTGAAATATTGTTCATTATTTTATTTTGAAGGAAGAAAGGAAGTACATTGAAGCAAAATTTACTAGAATATAATTAATGTGTATTAGTTGTTTAGATAGAAATAAGAAGAAATAAAAGTTAGTGACCAAATTAGCATTTTAAAATTTCATCCTTTGACAAAACAAATTCATCCTAAAAAGGTAAAAATGTGAACAATTTGAAATATTATTCATTATTTCATTCTGAAGAAATAATTGAAGTACATTGAAATAAAATTTACTTCAATATAAAGTAAAGTGAAAAATGAAGCATTATTGGAGATGGTATGAGTAGTTTGAACTATATATAGTTTAAAAAAACTACACAATCACGTTAATAATGTTTGTAGAGTAAAACTATTTTTTTGAAGAGAGTAAGCTATTCTTTTGGAACAAGATCGAGGAGAGTAAACATTTTTTTGATCAAGAGGAGAGTAAACATTTATAGTTCAAAAAACTACATAACCACGTTATCGTTGTTCAAACTAAAATCTTGGAGAAGACATGTGAATTATTAAAATAATACTTTTATTTTTTTTAATAGAAAACAGTTTAAAATTACTTTTATTCATAAAGTGGTCAGTGTATTTTACGGTTTTCCTCTGGTCTTTAGCTGAATTGTGTTTGTATTGTGAGCTTAATGTGATGACTCGTTACAATTAGGTTACAAAGCTTAATATTTTAGCTAAAGGGGCCGTGCATGAATATGGAGTCGAAAGTGTTGTTTGTAATAATTTATCAAAAAAAAAAGTGTTGTTTGTAAGAACCATGCATAAAGAAATAAGTGTGGGACAAATGTGGTATCAAAATATCATCGAAGGAAGATTTTCTTATCGTCCCATTATTGTAGCTTTATTCTATTAATTTTGGAATGACATGTGACACATCCAAAGTTGGCAATGGCATAGATTCCCAAAACAATCATCTTTTTGTTTTGTTTTTGTAAGACTCATCATTTTGGTTTATATCTCAATTTGATGATGAATTGAAATCTCTGAGTTTCTATTTTATACAGTAAGAAATCACCTAACTTCTTCTAGAATGTCGTATTACTGAATTTATGTGTCATATACTCATATTAGCTTTTGATGAATGACATTGCCGAAATGATACAGTATAAACCAAGCATGTGAACTGTTAAGTTGTGGACATGGTCGTGAACTGTTAAGTTGTGGACATGGTCATCAACTTATCACGGCCTTTTTTATGCTAACTACAAATTAATTATTTTTGAGTTCTCGTATTTACAGAGAGTTAGGTAAATAACAAAAGAGAAAAACTCATTCTAGATTAATTAAATAACACTATTATAACATTAAGAAAATAATCATATATGTTTTTTTCTAATTGACATACATGTTTTGGATATAATATTGTGTGTGTATTATGTATTATTTGCAAATTTACACTAACAAACTAAATCTCTTTCCGGAGCCGGATCCCGTTTTTCTTCAGCAAAGTCGGTCTTCTTCGGCTTCTCCTTCGCCTGCTCCCCCTTACTGCTTTGTCCGAGTTCTGGTCTGGTCTCCAACCTTCGGTGCTAACTCGTGAAGCAAACCGATTTAGTTGGTGCTTCCTTGGCTGGAGCAAAGATGCGTTTGTGGAGAGTTGAGCGTGGTGAAGTTGTCCGTCAGAGATGGTTTTTTTTCCGGAAGGCGGAGGCTTACACAGCTCCGTCGCCGCCGGCTAAAGTCGCCGGGAAGTGGAGGCTTCGTCAGCTCTGGTTTCGCCGGTTCTAGCTCTGGGAGGTGATGGCTTTCACAGCCTTACTTCGATTTTGGACCGAGTTTGAATCGGGTTTCGTTTTGTCGCTTCTTGATGCGGTGGTCTGTGGCTTTGTTAAAGGAGATCTCGAATAGGTTGAGGAAGAACTCCAAAGTGAAAGCAAAGAGCTGAAGAGAAGACTCGGCGGTGCTACGGACTCCGTCGTAGCGAGGGTTTCGGTGGTGGCGAGGTGGCGGCGTCTAGAAGAGGAATCGATCAAGTTGAGGCGGACTCGGACGCGTGTCGTTCTGGAGATCACTAACCTTAATCATGATGAGCCTCTTTGACGATGGGTCTTAAGACGTCGTTTGGTCTGTACCGAGTTGGGGCGTAGGCCCGATTAGAATGTTTGTTTGTGCTGGGCCGTAGGTTTATAGGCCGAGAGCTTTGTAATATGGGCTTGGATGATGTACTTGTTGGGCTTGTCCCTTTTATCTATCTTATTAAAATTGAAGTACACTTTAGAGTTGTTTGGAAATAAGAATAGTAGTAAAAAAATAATGTTGTTTGGAAACATTGATAACACTATACTAAAGAAAAAAAAATAATAGGCTCAAGTTGAATCAGTTTCAAAAAAAAAAGGCTCAAGATGAATCATAGATCATTATGTCCCAAATACAATTAATATTTATTCTTAGGTTTTGTATGATTTTTATTAATTTGTTAAAGAAAAATTATTATAATTATTTATAGTTCTATTTTAACGGGTTTTTGAATAAAGAAAGAAAAAATATAATCTATATAATATATATTTCGTATTATTACTTTCTGTTTTCATATATTTTAAATATCTTCTCCAAAATTTCTTGATATATAATTTAACAAATACATTATAATTATATAAGTGATACATCTCATGAGTTATTCTGTGTATTTAAGAATGATACTTTATTATTAAGTTAAAAAATAATAGATTACATAAAGTGTATATATTTGTAAAATTCTTACTACAGTGTTTACGGTTCGTAATATTTTACGGGGACGTCCCTATTACACACTATAAAATACGTAATTTAAACAATAAACAAAAATAGTAAAATTGAAACCGTAAAATTTTAAATTTCGAAAGTTTATATATACTAGATATATACTGGAAAACATGCATCCGCACAGTTGTGGGGGTCAAAATCTAGTTAATATAAATCCTGACCGAAAAAAAAACTAAATCTCTTTATCCTTCGATGTTTAGTTAAATATTTGCTTCCTCTTCTCCCTCATCTTATTTTTTCTCTTAATACAAACTTATTCAGACTTATAGTTCTATGTAGACTACAAAATCGTTTCATTAATATAAATTAGTTTAATAAACTAAAGCATATTTCTTTTTTCTTGGACAGCTAACACATATTTCCTTAAAGATCACTTATAGAAAGAACTTGTAGTTATATATATGTAGACTAAAATAGTACATTTTATTATTTTATATAAAAATTAAAAGAATGTACTACAATATGAATTCAAAATCATATGATTTACAAAGTTCTTAAGACTTTTATGTTCGCATTCTACATTTATATCATGTTATGATTTACAAAGTTCTAACTTAGCTAGACCGCTTGATAATGATTGGATTTACTCGTATATCTTTTACATTGGATTATAATTTATCGTATAATTGAAATGAAAATCGGATAATAAATATATAACAAACATATTATAATATAACGTTGTGGTTAAAAAATTATAATATAACATTGTCGCAAATAAAATATCAAGTCTTAAGAATATCCTACAGAGTTAGTAAAACATATCTGATTCTATTATTTGACTACGTACGTGTTGAACTGCCTATGGTTTGGCTATAGGTAGTGGGATTGACCCACATAACCTTAATAATTGCATGTTAAAACATAAAATAATGAAGTCTTGATTAGAATCACTAACCCTTTTCCAAAAGGTTGGAGAAAGTGTAGAAACGTTTGGAAAGATAAAACCCTAATCATCCCAAGAACTTAACTAAGCGTAAATTCCAATACCAAAATAACTTTAGAAGAGTACACGTTGTTTGAGTTCGGGAATCATTACAAGAACATGGAACAAGAAATACACTCTATCGAGTGTAAATAACTAAGTATAGATTGTAGTTTCTTTTTCTTTCTTTGTACGTATATATTTTAGAAATAACGAACTCTTTTTAACTGACCTCTGCGAGGAAAAAGTTACGCAAAAATGTATCTAAATGATTTGAATATATAGCCCATAGAGTCCAGCATCCTTTGGTTTCTAGAAGATAATGCAGCTTGAAAACTATCGAGAAAGTTGTCTCATTTTGTTGTATATTAAAACATATTATTGTAGTAATAATGTTGATACGTTACTAATTTGGTAGGGCCAATTCTAAAGTTTATGAAGAGAGATTCCTAGTGTATGGTGAAAAAATCATCATGGCCTCCACAAAGAGAGAATGCAACTTGGAGTAGTATTGTATCTTAAACCTTACTTTACCTTAACAATTGGAGCAAATTTATATTTTATTTTTACTTGAAAAGTTTTTTTGAGTAAATGTTGCTAACATCATTTCAAATTAGAGAAATCAGCATCGTTTCAAGTTAGAGGAATCAACCCGTCAACTTGTGCAGCTTTTTAATAATTGCTCTCTCCTTAGGTAAAATATCTTCCTCCATTTTGGTGACTTTTTAACCTATCAGTTCCCCTTTAATTAGTCACTTTCGAATATAATATTTTTGTTACTTCAAGGGTTCAAATGTTTTGTACTTTATACCTCTTGCTTTGCTTGTAGATCGGTCACCTGAAATATTTTTCTCATTGTATATCTTATTCTTACAAACATGAGAAACAGAAAATCAAGTTCATCGGGTGCCGAGTACCAAATGATTCAACATGTTATATAAAACAAAAGAGTGCTGGTTAAGGATACTGTGATCAGTTGATCATAAAGCCCCAGCTCGACAAGATTTATTGAGTCCGAACATGATTTAACAATGTTTTGATTCTCACTTTTTTTATTGACAAAGGGTGTTATTTATTATCATTTGTTGCGGCAGATTGAGCTGCCAAACATAGAATAGCATTGGCTTTTTGGGTTACGATTGGTCGTTTGGTTCTAGTCGATTTAAGTTTATAGTTTATCTTTAAGTACAAATTGGCTCACGAGATTTTGGTCCACGACAACATCTGTAGTCAATTCAAAGAAGAATACCCCATAAATCATTGAACATGTGCAAGTTTTTGAACCATGTGTTATTGAAATGATAGTACTAACTAAGATGCTTAACAAGTCACAATGGTCCAAATACTAGCGAACATGCGTACTAGTATTGACACCTTGTGTGCATTCAGCGAAAAAGATAAGGGCATCGATCAATATAGTGTTGAATCTGAATTCAGTATGTGTGAGATGAAAACATGAATTTAATGCTGATTTATTTGAAAGACGTTTATTAGAAGATTCGCGATTGATTACAAATAAAATAATGTTGAATTTAACTAAAAGGCGATGAACTCATCAAGAACAAAGTAAAGATGTATAATTCTTCTGCTCACTTCATGTGTTTGTCCATCTCCATCTTCTCAACGACTTCCTCTCTACTTATAAGAGAAAATCTGCTAGGTCTTTCATTTTTGCCGACTTAGTTTTCTCCAACCACCTCTGTTTTTTATTATTTGGCTGAGTTAATTTACATGATAAGCCTTATCGAGGGCCGAGGGGCATAGTACATCCTCAACATATATAACAACCATTTGGTACATGTACAAAGAGCAGATAGAAATGTTACCAGGTGTAAAATCTTAATAACGAATAGCAATGTGAATGGTAGGTATTTGTATGAATGTTTGGTTTAATGATTAAGAGATTTGTTGAAGGAGAAGAGTGACAGTTGCAACCACAAGAAAAGGGTATAAAAGGACAAAACAGAGTAATTGAGGGGTCGACATGGGGAATTACAAAGAAGCTGAAAACCTTGCAACCACATGAAATAAACAAATGTCCTAGTCATAAGATAGTGAAATCACACTGTTGTCTCTTGCGTATGTGTTTGTTTAGATCTGATCATCCATGAAGAACCACACATTAAAGCGAAGCCACATCTTGAAAAAGACCCAATCAACCCCATATCTCTCGTCACATGTCCATTGAATCGAATCTCCTCTCATTTCTTCTTTTGTTTTGTTGGACTTAGATAGAATCAAAGGACACACAAAAGTGTCAAAACCCTTATCACTATAACCTCCACCATCTTCAACATCTCTCCTTATAAACAACTCTACTACTCTTATTTCTCTCTCACAATCTCTTAAGTACTCAATAAGCAATGGTGAGTTCTACTTCTTTCTCTCTGTTTTCTCTTCCTCTGTTTTCTCTGTCTTAATGGTTTTGCTTGTCTCTAAAGGTTCATGTGTCATCGCATGGTTCAAAAGATGGCTCGGAAGAAGCCTTCGACTACAGAGGAAATCCACCGGATAAGTCCAAAACCGGTGGATGGTTAGGCGCCGGTTTAATCTTAGGTACAATCTCAAGTCTCCATAACGCAAACAGACTAAACTTACCCTGTTTCTTTTCTTTTAACTAAAAAATTCATCTGTTTCTAAGCTTCTCTGTTTTGTTTCTTTTAACAAAATGTGAAGGTAGTGAACTATCAGAGAGAATATGCGTGATGGGCATATCAATGAATCTAGTGACGTACCTTGTCGGAGATCTACACATCTCAACAGCAAAATCTGCAACCATAGTCACAAACTTCATGGGAACTCTCAACCTCTTAGGACTTCTTGGTGGTTTCTTGGCTGATGCTAAACTCGGTCGCTACAAGATGGTCGCAATCTCAGCCTCTGTCACAGCTCTGGTAAAACCCTAAACCACATCGCTGTACCCTCGAGAGATTTCTTCCGCTGACTCTTTATCTCTGTGAAAACAGGGAGTGTTGCTGTTGACAGTGGCTACAACAATCCCAAGCATGAGACCACCACTATGCGACGATGTTAGAAAACAGCACCATCAGTGCGTAGAAGCAAACGGTCACCAGCTAGCTCTTCTCTACGTCGCTCTCTACACCATAGCTCTTGGCGGAGGAGGTATCAAATCGAACGTCTCCGGTTTCGGGTCTGACCAGTTCGACACGAGTGATCCTAAAGAAGAGAAGCAGATGATTTTCTTCTTCAACAGATTCTACTTCTCCATCAGCCTCGGGTCTCTCTTCGCCGTGATTGTTCTGGTTTACGTCCAGGACAACGTCGGGAGAGGCTGGGGCTACGGGATCTCGGCCGCGACCATGGTGGTCGCGGCCGTGGTTTTGCTCTGCGGGACGAAACTGTACCGTTTCAAGAAACCTAAGGGAAGCCCTTTCACTGTTATATGGAGGGTTTGTTTCTTGGCGTGGAAGAAAAGAAACGAAAGCTACCCTTCGCATCAGAGTCTTTTAAACGGTTATGAAAACACAACGGTTCCTCACACTGAGAGGCTAAAGTGTTTAGACAAAGCTGCGGTAGTAGTAGAAGAGAGCTCTCCTAGTACCAAGGAGTTCAAAGAGAAGGATCCGTGGATGGTATCGACCGTTACACAGGTAGAAGAAGTGAAACTTGTCGTGAAACTGATTCCCATTTGGGCAACAAACATTCTCTTCTGGACGATTTACTCCCAAATGACGACTTTCACGGTGGAACAAGCCACGTTTATGGAGCGTCAACTCGGGTCTTTCAAGGTTCCCGCAGGGTCCTACTCTGCTTTTCTCATCCTCACCATTCTCCTCTTCACTTCCCTTAACGAGAGAGTCTTTGTGCCTTTAGCAAGAATGGTCACAAAGAAACCTCAAGGCATCACCAGCCTTCAGAGAATCGGAGTAGGGCTTGTGTTGTCAATGGGTGCAATGGCGGTAGCAGCGGTGATAGAGAACGCTAGACGTGAGGCAGAAGTTACCAACGGCTATAAGATAAGCGCGTTCTGGTTGATTCCACAGTATTTCTTGGTTGGTGCGGGTGAAGCGTTTGCTTACGTTGGACAGCTTGAGTTCTTTATAAGAGAAGCACCAGAGAGGATGAAATCGATGAGCACCGGTTTGTTTTTAAGCACGATTTCGATGGGATTCTTTGTCAGCAGCCTGCTTGTTTCGCTTGTTGATAAGGTTACGCATAAGAGCTGGCTTAGAAGCAACCTTAACAAAGGGAGACTGAACTACTTCTACTGGTTGCTTGCTGTCCTTGGAGCTTTCAATTTCTTGGTTTTTATCGTGTTTGCGATGAAGCATCAGTATAAAGCTGATATGATCAGTGTTGGGGTTGATGATTCAGTGGAGAAGGAGAAGGATAACGAGAAAGAAAAATCTGAGTTAGAGCTTAAGGACATTCCTTAAACCAGAGATTTGTCTTGGAGCTTTCTTCCCTTTTCTTGAACACTTGCTTGTTGTTGCTTTGAAGATTTTCATTTTTTGTTGTATTTTTAAGTATAACGTGTGTATGAAATACAAGCATTTCTACATATAGTTTGGATTGTAATTTTGTAAAATTTGAAAAAAAATTTGTTGTTACGATTTAATGGTAGCCTTTCTTTTGCATCATTCAAGAATATCAGAATACTAAAAAATGACATGACGTATATATAAGATGCAACCTTTAGTGAGGTTACCACTAATTCAACTTCTTGCCAGTCTTCAACTTGTGTTGTTACATCTCTTTACTTGATCTATTTGTGTAACATCATGTGGAATGCCAGATCGTAGAGAGGTTGGAGTCCCCACGTGAAGAAGAAGACTTCAGTGTATTTTATCACTCCTTTCTCTTTCTCTAATGTTATTGCTTTCTTAGCTTATTTTATTGAGCCGGTAATGTTTAAAGGCTAGTGTTCTTATATCTTTAAAGGCTAATGGAAGAACACTAACCGGATCAGACTCTGCAGCCATTGAGCCACAAGCTTCATCTAATTTGCTGATCACTACACACGGCCATCATCAATGAGCCTAGTAGTAGATCCCAGCAGCGCCAATAACCTCGATCCAGCTAAGATTACTCATTGTCTCCAGGCTTAATACTGGATGTTCAGGTTGTTCTTATTGATGTCTTCTGATAAGTGTAAATGTATTTACAGTAATAATCAGTGGAGAGATACCATGAAGAGTGATATTTGCTAGTATTAGAGGCCTTCACCAAAGTACTTCATCGCAAAATGTATTTAACATTTTATTCAATGATGGGAGCTTAGCAAAGAAGCACTTTGATCAAGAAGCAAACAGCAAAGAGAAGAGTTTTTGGGGGTCATGCTAATACACAAACCGCCAAGATAAACCTTTTAAAAAGTTGTCGTGTCTCTCGAGAGAAACTCTTACTCGCCTTCTCGTAATAAGATCCCCACAAATTGAAGAAGAGATATGATAACAGATGCTGTTTTCTTGTACTGTTTTGATTTTACAATAAAAACAAGTCACGTTGTTGTTTCAATGTTGGTCCACAACGAGGGTGGAGATGAAAGGATAAGTAATAAAATTGAGCCTAATGCATTGTTGTTGAGCAGCTTGTTCTTTGCTGTTGATATGAAAATCATTTTCGCCTTCACGTGAAATTCCTTCATTGACCACACACTTGCAGCATTGCTTACAACTGGATCTGGAGATTCTGTAGACAAAAATTGTTGTCCCCTTGAGTACACTTATGTCCCAAGTTCAGTACAAATCTAGAAACCTGCACCAAGAGGCAAATTAATGGTTTAGAAACCATGTTATGTTGATTATTTTTTTTTTAGAAAACATGTTATATTGATCACTAATCCAACCAAATACATTATTGAAAAACCATAAGTTCTTCACCTTTGACATGGCCGCAAGGACACCAAAATCATCGCACTTTTCCTGGCTGTAAACGAGTGCTTCTTCCACCAAGAAATATCTTCCTACCAAAAGAAACTATATTATTCATAACCTCTATTAATAATAATAGAATTTTCAGTAAATGCATTTTACTGATGCCTCTTTTCATTGTAACATCTTTCATAACCATAAAAGTCCAAATAAATACTCTTAATTTTCTTTCACCCCCTTTATATTATTTTAGTAGCATTAAAAATAAATAACCTTTAGTTCATGTGTGATTTACAAATGTGCTATTTCCTAAGTGTCATCACCACAAACTTTCTCACAACCTATTTTAAAAAACCCTTAATTAACTAGACTAATTACGTTAGTTGCCATTGGTCTTTACATTATAACTTAACTAATATATTCTAAGCTTTTACTTATTTCCTAACCAAATAAATCATGTCTACGATTTATATTTTCGGATACAATATTAAAGTCGGTTTAAATCATGATGCATTCCATTGTTCTTACATGGTTTTCACATAATTATTTACCAAACAAGAAATGTGGTTTCATATGATTCTTTGTATCATTCTTACCAGAAACTAAAAATAATCAAATCATTTCGTACATGGTTAAATACTATTTTTATAATTATGTATAATATTTTAAAAGCATAGTCTAAAATCATTACAATTTCACTATACGACCAAGACGACCGTTCAAAGCATAGTTTAAAATCATTACAATTGAGTATGATATTTTAAAAGGATTTTGATAAGAGGATATATATAATCACAACTGATAGGGTCTTGACTATATATATAATTCATGTTTTATAAGATTGTGTTCTTTACGATTCGTAAATGATACATGACATTTATAGGAACTCGAAAATATAAACTATTCATAATTATGTTCTTCTATAAAACTTTAGTACATGTGATTTATTTTGATTAATATTTTGGGAATTTTATGGGATATGCTACATTTATTTTGGGATAGGTTAGTAAATTTTTTTTATATTGTAAAATCAAAATTTCATATATAAAAAATTATATGCAATATTATGTGATTGTGATATACACTTAACAAGGTATTCCATATTATTATTTTTGCAATCCCTTAACTTTAGCAATTTTAGTTTTTTGATTGCAAAATTATCATAAATATTGATATACATTTAATTTGGAAATATACATAATTAATTCTGATTAAGTTTAAAGTTAAATATCAATTTTAATATAGACGTCCATTATTTTTGTCCTTTGCATATAATACTTTCTATAACTGTTTGGAAAATTATGATGTTATACAAAATTCACAAGATAGCTTGATATATATATAGTCATAACTGATAGGATCTTGACTATATATATATATATATATATATATATATATAATTCATATTTTTATAATATTAATGTTCTTTTCTGAATAAATGATACATGAAATTTCTTAGGGACTGAAAAATATAAATGATTCGTAATTATGTTCTTCTATAAAAGTTTGATGCATATCATTTATTTTGGGATTGGTCAATATAAATTTTTTATATTGTAAAAACAAAATGTCATATACAAAAAATTATATGAAATCTTGTGTGATTGTGAAATACATTTAACAATATGTATTTCATATTAAATTTTTACAAACCCTTAACTTTAGCAACAAGAGTTTTATTGTGAAATTATCATAAATGATGACAGAAATCTAATTTGAGAATTTATATAGTTATTTCCGATTAAATTTAAAGTCAAATACAAATTTTAATATGTGATTCTTTTATTTTTCACCCCTTGCATATAATATTTGCTATATTTTTTTGTAAATGTATGATTAGAATGTTATACAAAATTAACAAGATAGTCTAATATATATGGTCATAACTGACATGGTTTTGACTATATATGTGTGTGTGTGTGATTCATATTTTTATTAAATTAATGTTTTTATGAAATATATATGAATAAATGATACATGAAAATTTTTAGGGACTAGAAAATATATACGATTCGTAATTTTATTGTTCTATAAAATTTTGGTACATCCTTTATATATTATTTGAGGAGCACTAAAAATAAATAACCTTCAATTGATGTGTGATTTACATGAGTGATATTTCCTATGTGGCAGCCTTACAAGCACTCTCACATCTTCTTAAAAAAACCTTACTCTACTAGAATTATTACATCAAGTGTCATTGGTCATTACCATATAAATGTGTATGATTTATGTTTACGCATTATTAGCTTCTGAGAATGGGTTACGGTTTAATGCTTTGTTGTTATTATATTCATATACTTACAAAGATAATTATATATGAGATACGATTTTATGAGTGTCCACATATAAATTGTAACAATTTATACACTACACTCTAGATCGAAAATATTTGTTCTAGACATACCCAGTCCTATGTAATATCTTTTTTATTTTTTTTGTTTTTTACATGTATTATTATAATATAGCATTTATATATAGTTATTATTATATATAAAACCGCAAACTAAGTATAATGTAAAACTATAGTATATACCAATTTTATGTCTAATATAATGGTATCACAATGGTCCCTCAAATATAAAATATTCTTTTGGTTTTTATAAGTATTATCAATCATATAGACTTTTATATATAATTAGACATTATATATATAAACGCAAACTAAGTATAATGTATACAAACTTAATGTCTAAATATAATAGCATCACGATTTTCCCTCAAATAGAAAATATTTTTTTTTATTTTTACAAGTATTATTAATCATAAAATTTTTTATATATAGTTAGACATTATAAATATATATATATATATATATATATATATATATATATATAATATATTTGAAAAACCTATAAAATTTGAACTTGATCCTAATAAATATTGAAAAACGTTATTTACAAAAACAATTAATCACACGAATTTTAAAAGGAAATTTATAATAAATTAGATATATTTTACATTTACGATTTTGGTAATGTGTAATTATTTTGGAATCTCTAATAATGATTAATCTGCTAATTGTTAAATATTAGGGACTTGATTATAGAGACTCATTTGTGTTTATAATTAAGACTTGATTATGGTTATTAATTTTTTTTTCACATAATTGACTGTTGTATATAAAGAAGTTAAGCTATATAAATTTGAAATTACTGTAATCAAATTCTAATTGTGCGTCTTCCAAATGATTCTTTCAGTTTTGTAATATATATAGAAATTTGATTATTTTGTCTACAAAATCGAGGTAAGTTTTAATATATAAATGGAGCGAGTTTTAGTATGTCATCTTAATATAAATATATGTTCTCTATAATTCATTGACTCATTACACCTTTCTTCTCAACTCTTATTTTTGTTTTATCTTATAGTTATAAGTTATTTTATATGTGGACAAATATTTTATCGTTTATTTCATTTTTACTTCATAGTTCATTTTATATTAGTATTTGTTTACTATTTCTGATTCACTTCTACGAACTATATTTCAATTAAACAAATAAATACACAATTTTAAAAAATTTTGGTCGAAGATTTATTTATATTGACATACTCAATTTCTTTTAAACCATTAGTTTATAACATATAATATTTCTTCCTAATTTTTACCATTATAGTGTCCATTAATTCAAAGTGTTAATTTTTTAAAATCTACTCACCCCGTGCAGGGCACGAGTTATTACCTAGTAACCATTATGAAAGATAGCGTATTTTTATTTTATATATACATTTTTACTTGTTATCTACTTCTTTAATATATATTTTTAGAAAACTCATGTCTTAATTTCCACTATATTTTTTACAACATCTTATTTATAAGTCTATATTTTACAACGATCTCAAACCAGAATTTTGATAAACAATTAGATCATATTGTGTAAACTATTTTAAACTTTTGTAAGAGTACAATCTCATTTTCAAACGATTGTCACAAATATGGATATTTCGTGAAACAAATAGCTAGTGATGACAAAGGAGAAGAAGATATATGTAATCAAAGTAGAGAGAAGTTAAAACTGCTAGTTTAGATGAATTTTTTTCCTTATGAATTATGTGAATCTTCTTCCTATGTGGAAAATCTTAACTATTTAGGTGTTGGAGGTGAAAAATGCGGTGAACTTGTATCTCTCGTCTGTTGCTATACATTTTTTTTTTTTTGCTTTAAATCTGTTGCTATACTTTTGACCTTATTTTCTCGCGTTGTTGTTGAAAATGCAATAGTTGTGTACCAGCTAAGCTTGAAAATGCACCAACTGATATGGTTCAAGGGTGAACCAACGTATGAGACTTGATGAAAAATCTTATCAAAGAAGGCTAAGCAGCATAAACTAGCAGTATTAGTTTTGCCACCATACGTGTTGTTTTACTAGCTCTTCAGCTCTACAGCTCTTGGTTAGCATGCAACTAACATATGTTGTTTAGGCATAAACAATTTACTTATAAATGAGGTTATTGCTCGTTCAGGTGGCACTGAGAAAGCATCACCAAATGATGTGTTTATTGCACATATGACATTTTTTTTGCCATCTACTACTTTATTGGACATATGACATGTTTGTGATTGAGTACAAAGTGAATTATAATCCAAACGCTAAAAGACAAGTTTAAGCGCTGAAAAAATATAGAAAAATGATAGGAATAAAAAACAGAGAGTTGCATGACACATGTGGAAGTGGTGAAAAGTTAAGAAATTGTTGTATCATTATCTTATAGTGATTTATTTCTAATGTTTCTTACATAATATTAAAATTAAAAATCAATAAACAATTTTAAATAAAAATGTTGTTGTTTCTTTTTTTGTGTCTCATACTTGTATTTTAGTAAACCATTTTCCTATTTTTATAGCCTTGCTTTAGCAACTTCATGCGGACAAAAGAAAGAAAAAAAAAACTCATTTTCTTTTCTGATTGTAAGTCAAACAAATAAGTTCTATTATGTGGTTACTTTTCCTTATTTAGCCAAACTCTTTGAAACACATAACAAAAAGGAAAAAAAAAAAGGCTTTTTTCAAGACTAACCTACAATTTCAAGTCAAATGCAAAACCAACCCAATTTTTTTTGTCAATACTATTCACCTTTGAAATTTCCAAACCATCCTTATGTTTTTGAATTATTTACAAAATTGCCATTATTATCAAAAAGATTTAGACTTACTTATCAGTCTACCACATTAAAGATTTAGACAAAAAACCCATAACACCTTAAAGATTTCATCTTATTTACAACAATGCCATCATCATCAATATTGCAACCACCATTGAACCACCATTTTAGAGCTCATAAAAGCTCAAGATCTACATTTACATCACTTTGTTTCTCTTTCTAAAACAACAATTCTTCATTTTTTCTTGTTTTCTCTACATTTCTATCTAAAAAACTCTCATAACTCTTATTTTCATAATCTCAAACTTCACATTTTCGTATTTTTTCATCAGCAAATCGTAAAAGATGCCTCTTTTTGCTCATTTTTGGTGTTTGGACGGTTAAAAGGGTTGGAATCGAGGTTCACACAAGAAAAAGGTAACTGTTTACATGGTTTTCACCATTTTCTTCAGTCTGTGTCGCGTCTGTAGACTGTTTTATATGTCTGCACCAGTATGTAGACGTACGACTCAGTCTATTTGTCAACGCACAAGTCAGTTTTGCAATTGACCTTTCGAACTTTTTTTGCAGCGCAGACTTCCACAGCAGTCTACGTCCTTACCTTTGACAACAAAAATAAAAAAGTTACGTAGACCTACCAAGACGGCTACGGAAAAAAGGTTAGTTTTACATTTGACCGAGCTTTTGACTTTACAAAGTAGACTTCACTGGAAGTCTACGAAGTGTAGGCTGCCAAAGAAGTCTACTTTAGGTCAGTTTTGCATTTGACCAAAACTTTGACTTCGTTGAATAGGTTAGTTTTGTATTTGACTAAAATGTTTTTAAATAAATTAAATATTTTTTAAAAGTGTAGACTTGAAATGCAGTCTTCTCTTCTTAGACAAAAAAATTGAGACTGTTTGTGAAGTCTACAAATTTATTTTGGTCAAATGCAAAACCAACCCATGGGTTTTGAAGTTAGACTTTAAGCGAAGTCTACGAAGTTGTAGACGTGCATTTTAATCTACACTTAGAAAGTCAAACAATGGTCAATTGCAAAACTAACTCTTTTCAAAAAAATTAAAACATGTAGACTACATATGAAATCTACATCCTAAAATCAAAACTTGGATACGTTTTGGTCAATGGGAAAAACTAACTTTTTAATGTGGTAGACTGAAAAGTAAGTCTAAATCTATAAAGTCAAAACTTGGATGAATTCTGGTCAAATAAAAAAGGTAACCTGTAAAATTTTCAATTGCAAAAACCAACCCGAGTAGACCTATATGACCGTCTACGAATGTAAACTAAAAAGAACGTCTACACCAATGTGGCGTAGACCGATTTCACAGTCTACATAGGAAAATAAATTAAAACTGAATTTATGTATTATTCATAAAGTTTTTGCTAGATTTTTTTGTTTGAAAGTCTGTGTTAGTTAATCTTAATGGGTTTGAGAGATTTTGAAAAGAAAAACTGTTGTATTTATGAAATTATAATACTTTTGATTTTACAATGTAGTTAGGTGTTAACATGTAGACATAATTGTAGGTCTACATTTATAATTTTATGAAACATAAAATATTTATTCGCTAATTATGTGAAACTATATTTTTTTTTCAGGAAATGACTCAATTACCGACCATATACGGAGAATGTGTGGAGAAAGGTTCATTGTGGGAGTTTGTGGTCAATAAAGATAAAGGAGGGAGGATTTTCCCTTTGAAAGATGGTTGTACACATGTTGAACTTCTTCAAATGGTACAAGAAGATTATGATCTAGACAAGAAGATCGAGAAGGTGGTGTGATCGAGTTGTCTAAAACATATTTTGTATGCCTTTGTGTATCAAGCCAGAGCCAACTAGACTATAATTTTTGACTATATGTTAGATAATAAGTGTAAATATCTTTGCAAGTCTACTACATATGTAGACCGCAATTGAAGTCTACGTCGTAAATTTTATTAGAAGTGCATTTGTGTATTATTCATCATATTTTTGTATGATTTAATTATTTTATAGTGTATGTTAGTATATCATAATTGTCTTGGATGAATATCAAAAGTTGATGTGTTATAATTATACACTTGAAACATCAAAAAATTGTAATTAGTTTTACTCTTTGAAACTTCTTGAAAATTTTGTATGGATTTTTCTTCTCACATGTGTGCTAGTTATTGTTTTAGCTTATAGTGTTTTTAATTGTTTGGTTGACTAGAGTATCTTGTGCAAAAATTGATAATATCATACAAGCGAAACACAACTAAAAAATAAATACAATGTTTATAAATTATGTATTAAACAATTATTTACAAATGAATATTTTATTATGAGAAATTATTACAAATGAATATTTTCATAATCTTGATGTCTTATATGAAGTCTTGGAAAAGAGTACCTGCAAAGTAAGATAAAATTATGAGAAAAACATAAAAAAAATATAAATCATATTTTAGTAGACTTTTTATTAAGTCTACTGAAAGTTCATGGTTTTGTAGACTTTCTTTGGAGTCTACACTAGCGGAAAATTTCAGAACTATAGTGTACATTTAGAAAATTTGAAATACTCTTTGTTCTAAAAAATATTTAAAAATTGGTTTTTGGTCAACTTTGTAGTAAAGAACAAAAACATAAGTATGAATCTATAAATTAGGTACAATAAAAACAAGAAAAAATATCCCTATAATGAATAAATGTAAATCTTACATTTTTGGGAAGATGATTTGAAAACATTGGAGGAGAATAACTGCAAAATAAAATCAAATTAGGAGAAATAAGATAAAATATTAAAACTTTAGAAAATATAATTTATAAGATAAAATAGTAATAAATAAAGTACATATAGTTTGAATATGCAATTTTATTTAAATATAAATATAAAAAACATATTTAAAATCTATAGATATAAATCTTACATTTTTGGGATGAGGAAATAACAACCATGGAGAAAAATATCTGCAAAATTAGATTAAATTATTTAAAGAACATATGAAAAAAATTAAAGTCATATTTTTGTAGACTTTCAATGAAGTCTACTTAAAATTTGTGATTTTGTAGACTTCATATGAAGTCAACTAACCTTAGCTTATAAGCAAACTTTATTAGAAGTCTACTCTATAATTTTCAAATCTGGAAAAAATGTGTACATTTTGAAATGTGAATCTAGTTTTAAATCTAAAAATACTTAAAATAGAATTTATAAAATAAAACATTAGCAAATTAAATGCACAGAGATTGATCTATCATTTTATTTGAATATAAACATATAAAGATACATTTAAAATCTATAGATCTAAAACTTACATATTTAGAGGAGAAGATGAAACCATGAATGATGATACCTACAAAAAAGATAATATTGTGAGAAAAAAATAACATAAAATAACATATTTAAAATCTATAGATCTAAAACTTACATTTTTAGAGGAGAAGATGAAAACCATGAATGATAATACCTACAAAAAAATATAATATTGAGAGAAAAATAATATAAAACTACACATTTAAAATCTATAGATCTTAAACTTACATTTTTAAAGGAGAAGATGAAAACCATGAATCATAATACCTAAAATAACAAGATATCATGAGAAATATATGAGAGAAGTGGGAGAATTTTAGAGAGAAGATAGAGAGTTTTAGAGAGAAGGGAGAGAGTTTTAGAGAGAAGGAAGATATGCAGCCATTTTGGAGTGAAGTTGTGTAAATTTCATTTATATATGGAGACAAAAGTGAAACTAGGTTAAAATTTACGACACTATAGACTTCTTTTGAAGTCTACTAAAATTAAAATAATGGAGTATACTTTGTTGTAATTTGTAGACTTCTTAGAAAATCTACTATGGTAATTTCAATATTTATTATTCTTTATTGTTTTGATAATTTTAATATATAATTTATAAAATTCGTTTTTTATTTTTAATATATAATTTATAAAATATGTGTTACAAAAAAACAAAAAAAAAAAAATATTCATAATATATGATGATTTAAAATTAGAACATTTAATTTAAAATTAAAGATATACACGGATAAAATAGACTGACAAAGACGTCTACAGATTTATAGACTTTATTGTAGGTCTACGAAACCCTAAACCACAAATCTCAAACCGTAAATAGTTTGCTTGATACTCAAAAAGTCTCAGTATCAAATATCAAAATTACACAAAATATAAACTACTAAACATTAATAAACATATTTAAGTCAATAAAACAAAAAAAAATCAAAATCTAAAGTCTAATTCTAAAAATCTACCACTAAAAGACCTATCATGTTACAACATTTTGTTTCTACACTATGAACATTGTTTAACACATTGATACCAATTTAGTATATATTCTTTAAAATTATTCAGTTATATAAATTTTTTATATATTTACTTCATACTATCCATTATATTGATGGTTAGTTAAAATTTATCACAATAATTATTTTTAAACAATTTTAAAACTAAATATTAGATAAAATTTTGGTGTAGACTACACATCAAGTCTACAAATTAGACTTCGATGGAGGTCTAAAAATATGTAGACTTCATTCTTCTACATGTAGACTTCCAAAAGGATAGAAACGTAAATACCCCTCCGTTTTTTTGTTTGGTCATAAGGACAAAATAGTATTTTCATCATCCATTTAGGTTGGTTTTGCATTTGACTGAAATTGGGGTACACTAATGCATTTGACTTCAATATTTAGGTTGGTTTTAGCAATTCTTCCAAAAAAAAAAACTAACTTAAAAGCAACCAACAACTATTCTAAAGTTTGAAATTGTCGCACTACAATAAAAAGTTCTGGTCTGTTTTTTTGTTCGCAAGTTTCAAAATCTGAATCAAATATTGGAGCGTGAACTTTTAAAGTTAGCTTTCAGCATGTTCGAAGATTTAGACAAACCATTGCTTAAACTCTTGTGCTTGTTTAAACAACATGAGTCAACAAAACTAATACTTTTTTTGAACAAGCACAAGAGTTTAAGCAACGGTTTGTCTAAATCTTCGAACATGCTGAAAGCAAACTTTCAAGATGTTAGATGGTTTCTATCCAGATCATTATCCAATATCCGCTGAGCCACCGGTTTCATCAGACTTGTTAACCACTAAACCACTACCACCCACGACAGGTCCATGCGATATGGACCACCGGATTACTGTTTTGACTGAGTACCCACCCAATTTCGCAGCAAGCCAAGCTGAGAGAATCTGAGGCCGGAGTGGAACTTATGATAAATTTTCAGAATGGAATGTTCATACTGAGGTATTACAACTCGAATTTTCTAGATGTCCCAAGAGTTGGTATGCGGGCAGAGAAGGTAACTGACTCTCATAGAGGCCAAAGCCTCTGTTGGTGGTCCTATAGGAGCTGTAGGTTGAGAGCAAGAGGGCCAAGAGTAACCCCAGATCTTGATACTGTCACCATTGCCAACAATCCATTCAATAACCATTTAAACTATAAAATTATTAGGGTAAAACCCGTCCTACGGGCGGATACATAATTAAAAACAATTAAAATATAATAATTTATAAAATATAGTTAAAAATAAAGGAGAATTGCCAATTGTGACTCAAAAGTTGGAGTCAAACCCAAAACAATACCCCAACTTGGGTCAAAGGCAAAAGTAACCTAAAAGGCTATTGAAATTACAACTAGGACCCTTGTGACCAAACAAAAAAACGGGATTTTTTTTACGTTTTTACCCCTCGGCAAGTCGTCTGTGCAGACGACTTAAAAATAACTCGTCCAGACGACTTAACTTAAAGTCGTCTGGACAGTTATTCTTAAAAATAATTTAAAAATTCTGTAAAAAATATTTTGATAGGTGAAAAATGGGAATTATGTAATTAACATATGTCTTAAGAGATATAAATTAGGATATAACAAATTTCAATTGTTTTCAGCATAGATGAGTGAAAGTATGTCGTCATGATATTCTTTAGTTTTGGTTTCATCAACATATGTTGTAGTATTGTATATATTCTCAGGGTTAGATTTCGGAAAGCATTAAAACCGTTTTTGAAAAATTTAAAAATTACCTAAGCGTGTTAATTTCTGTGTATAGTAAACACTATTGAACTATACTTTGATTTTATAACGTGGTTAGTTAGTTAATTTAGTCATTTTAGTTTAGGGTTTCATTTTAGGGTCTGGACGACTTAAAACTTAGTCGTCTGTGGACAGACGATTAAATATTAAGTCGTCTGATGTACATTATCAGCCAGAATAAACTTAGTCGTCTGTGGACAGACGATTAAATATCAAACCTTAAATTTTACCAATGTACTCTTAAAGCTAACCGGATTATTTACCCAATATATAAGGTGATTTATTTTTTTGTTCATTTTTTCGCGAAATTCAGAAACCCTAACAGTTCTCTCTCACCGGCGATATCAAAGGCGATTCGAATTCCCACTATTTCCGAACAAACCATCGTTCTCAACGTCGGCTATCTAACTTCATTCTCACCGTTCTCGCCGCAGCGTCTTCTAACCCTAGCGCCGCCGCTTCCTCTAAACCCTAGCGCTGCCGCTTCCTCTAAACCCTAGCGCCGCCGGTTCCACTATTTCCGAACAAACCGTCGACCTCGCCACCGTGCTCACCAACGTTCTCACCGCCGCTTCCTCCAAACCCTAGCGCCGCCGCTTCGCCGCCGCTTCTTCTCTGTAAACCGTAGCGTCGTTTCTCTGTAAACCCTAACGCCGGTAAGTCATCAATCTCGAGGAAAAGATGAAAATAAAATGTTGTCTCTATCAATGTACTCATTCTCACCGTTTCACTTTTATTTTTTCAGATCTATAACTGCAATGACGAGTACAACAACCGCAATGACGAGTATTCCAACTCCTTCTGCGACTAATCAGGTCCGCTTTACATTTTTCTACTGGAAGACTTGTAAGATAAGTCGTCTGGAGAGTCTTCCAACTGGACGACTTAGTAGACGACTTAAATTAAGTCGTCCAGCAGGAAGACTTTCCAGACGACTTATTACAGGTCGACTACTAAGTCGTCCATTGGGAAGACTTTCCAGACGACTTATAATTAAGTCGTCTACTAAGTCGTCTGGAGTAACAATTAAGGCGTGATTGATTTAGCTTGTGTTCTGACTTCTATTGTTGTCTTTGATTATTTTGCAGACAAAAAGGATGGATATTCCAGAACTCCCCCGTAGGTTATACACACCAGGCTCTGAGCCACCAGCCCACAATAGCATTTCGTATCACACGGATAACAAGAGGTTGCATACTGCTCTTAAGGAAGCTCTTACTGATGACGAATTTGAAGAGCTCAAGGAGTCGAGATTGGGAGTTTTCATCAAGTTCAAGGAGCAGGGATTTGATTGGGCTTCAAGGCTGGTTCACCACATGCTCAGTTTCAGGCTGGACATTCAGAAGAAGTATGAGATGTGGTCTCTGGTTGGTCCAGAACCTTTGAGGTTTTCACTGTTAGAGTTTGAAAACCTCACTGGTCTAAACTGCGAGTACATCGAGGACCTTGAGACACCAAAATGTGAAGTTACCAAAGAGATGGTTTCTTTCTGGGGGATGCTGGGAGTTCATCTGGAAGCTGGGCCAACTACAGATCAGATAATAGCAGCACTGAACAGATGCGGGGATTGGTCCACGGAAGATCGGAAGCGGCTCGCGTACCTTTCCATCTTCACAGGATTCATTGAAGGGAGAAAGTTTTCAACCGCTACACGATCTTCTCTGGCAAGGCTAGTGATGGATTTAGATCGGTTTGAGAATTATCCATGGGGGAGAGTCGCGTTTAAGGTGTTGATGGACGCTTTGTGGAAGAAAGAAATTACTGGCTGCTACACCGTGGATGGGTTTATACAAGTTCTTCAGGTCTGGGTGTACACAGCTATGCCGGAATTGGGTGCTAGTATTGGTGCTCCCAGAGCAAACAGTCCGTCTCCACCGATACTGGCTTACGCAGGCAGCAGAGGCCGCAGATCAATGAAAGCTGCTATCTTGCGTCAGGTATTTACTTCAATCCAAAACACTGCGCAGACGACTTATATTAAAGTCGTCTCTTAAGTCGTCCATCTAGACGACCTTTCAGACGACTTAATTAAAGTCGTCTACTAAGTCGTCCATCTGGACGACCTTTCAGACGACTTGTAATAAGTCGTCTGGAAAGTCTTCCAGCTGGACGACCTTTCAGACGACTTGTAATAAGTCGTCTGGAAAGTCTTCCAGCTGGACGACTTAGTAGACGACTTGTAATAAGTCGTCTGGAAAGTCTTCCAGCTGGACGATTTAGTAGACGACTTGTAATAAGTCGTCTGGAAAGTCTTCCAGCTGGACGACTTAGTAGACGACTTATAATTAAGTCGTCTATTTAGTCGTCTTGCTCAAATATCTAACTCGATCCTTCTATTTACTGCAGACCCGCGTGATCAACTTTGTCCAGAAGGACATTAGTGAAATGTGGCCAAAATGGGACTCTGAGGTTGAGGACCTGCCCGCGGAGAACATCATCAAACTCATGTATGATCGGAGACCGTGGAAGTGGACCTTAGATTGCTGGGAAGTCACTGGTACTAAGGTCTATACAAAACCTGTGGAGGCTACATCGAAGAAAGCCAAAGAGATAGAGATGGTTGTTGTGGAGGAGGAGGAGGAGGAGGAGGAGGAGGAAGACAATCCAAGACCTCTGAAGAAAGGTCGTAAAGAGGCTCCTAAAGAGGCTCATAAAGAGGCTCCTAAAGAAGCTAGTGAAGAGGATTGGATGACCAAACAGGAGTTGGAAAAAATGTTCAAGGACGTAACTGAGTGCATGAAAGAAGGGTTTAGGAAGTGCATTAAGGAGATTAGGAAGGTGTCCGATAGGTTGGAAGCTGTGGAGAAGAAGGTTGGTATCACCAATCAGGCTACCCCTAAAGACAAACACCCTACACCTCAACCCAATACAACAACCCCTCAAGATAAACAGCCTACTCCTCAACCCATTCAGACAACCCCTCAAGATAAACAGGCTCCTGCTCCTGCCAAAGAGCGTACTCCTCTTAAGAAACAGCCTCCTGCTCCTACCAAACAGCCTCCTGCTCCTACCAAACAGCCTCCTGCTCCTACCAAACAGCCTCCTGCTCCTACCAAACAGCCTCTTCCTCCTACCAAACAGCCTTCTCCTCAAAGGAAACAGCCTCCTCCTCCTCCTACCAAACAGCCTTCTCCTCAAAGGAAACAGCCTCCTCCTCCTCCTACCAAACAGCAACAGCCTCCTATTCCTCAACTCAAAGATGTAAGTCGTCTAGGGTTAACTAGTTGTCCAGACGACTTAAAAAAAAGCTTTCTGGACGACTAGTTGACCCTGGACGACTTAAATGTAAGTTGTCTGGACCACTAGTTGACCCTGGACGACTTAATTGTAAGTCGTCCAGGGTCAACTAGTCGTCCGGACAACTTTTTTTTAAGTCGTCCAGGGTCAACTAGTCGTCCAGACAACCTTTTTTTAAGTCGTCCAGGGTCAATTAGTCGTCCAGACAACTTTTATTTAAGTCGTCCATTGTTAACTAATGTGCAACTTTTATATTGCAGAGATATTTGCCGGAGGATACATTCGATGAGGGTTTCTCGGTAAATAAAGCAGATGGTGTCTCCTCCAAACAGATTGTCGAACCGAGCCTCGCTTCCACCGATCAACAACCGAGCCTCTCTTCCACCGATCAACAACCGAGCCTCTCTTCCACCGATCAACAACCGAGCCTCTCTTCCACCGATCAACAACCTAGCCTCTCTTCCACCTTCCAACCGAGCGTCGCTTCCACTGATCCAAGCGTTCCAGCACCAGAATCAAGCGTTCAAGCCACAGAACCGAGCCTGGTTGTATTGGACAAAACAGCTCCCCCTGCTGCTACTGCTGTGCGTGGAAGGAGTGAACGAGCGAAGAAACCTGCTCCCACGCAGTTATCTCCTTATACGGCAGAGAAAAATAAAGCTAAAGTGGCAGCCTATAAGCCATTTCCTCCAGTAAACAGAGAAAAGCTGAAGGAACTCGCTGATTGGTTGAAAACTGATCCGTAAGTGATTGCTTTATCCAAAACTGATTGCTTTTTTGCTTGATTTAGTGTACCAAAACTGAATGTTTTTTTGTTTGCAGTCATTATTACACTAAGCATGAGGACAAACCACGTACATCACCAACTTGGTGGTATAAAATCCTCTGGACCAAAACTGAATGGCTGGAAGACTGCGTAAGTCTTCTTAAATTTAAGTCGTCTGGTAAATATAACTCGTCTGGAAAGTCTCCGTGCCCTGTGTTTCTTCCTGGGTTTGTGTCCTCTCATCCTAGATAGCTCCAACCAAGATTGCCATCTTGATTTCTTAAGTCTTCCCGGACCACGCTTTACTTCTGGAGGAAAGCATTCTCGTTCCTCAACATGTTGTGACACGATAGGATATATATTCTCTGAGTATCCTGCATACAGATAATTCTTTGAGTACACTGGACATACAAGTGAGGAGATATGCAAACCAACTTTATTTGCAGCAGCTATAGCATGAGAGCAAGGTATTTTCTCCACTCCATAGACACCACAATCACACTTTGCATGTTCCAAATCAACCACACAGTCCATTTTGCCACCTTTGACAAAGTACTTCCATCCATTAATTGGTTCGACCGTCATCGTATCCGCTATCTCTGTTCGAACAGCAAGCAAGTATTCAACACCCCGGCTATGTGGAGTTGTGAGACTCAAAGCATCTTGTCTCCTTTTCACATACCATTTTCCTAACTTCTTTCTTATGAACTCCAGCAGGAACGTAATCGGAAATCCTCTTGCTTTCTTCAGTGCAGAATTAATAGATTCAGCGATGTTGCTTGTTTTTATGTTGAACTTGTTCCCCTTACAATGAACCCTTGACCATAGGCTGGCGTCGGCATCCTCCAAATACTTTGCAAGTTCCGGGTTTGCACTCCGTATCTCAGCCATGTACCGGTCAAAATCGTAAACCGTGTGAGCATAAGCAGCCCCTTTCACCAAGTACATGAGATGTTTCCCTTTAAACTTTTTGACAATGTTATCTTGAAGGTGATAATAACATATTCCTCGGTTTGCCCAAGGAAACACCTTATCACACGCACTTTTAGTGGCCGAGTGCCGGTCGGAGACTATCATCAGAGGCTTGTCATGAGATATACAACTAGCCAATTTTGTGAAAAACCATTCCCAAGAAGGATCATCTTCAGCATCCACGATCCCAAAAGCCAATGGGAATATCTGAAAATTGCCATCTTGTGCGGCTGCAACTAACATAACACCTCCATACTTTCCACTTAGGTGAGTTCCATCCACCACAATGACCCTTCTCTGATAATTAAAACCTGTGATAGAAGCTCCAAAAGATAGAAATAGATACTTGAATCTTTTAACAGAATCAAGTTCTATAGCCGTGACAGAATTAGGATTTGCAATGGAGATTTGCTCGAGATATGATGCCAGCCGCGAATACCCTTCTTCTGCTGATCCTCTCACCAATGTTTGTGCATATAACAATGCTCTGTATGAAGTGGTGTAATCAAGCTCCATGCCAAACATGTTCTTCATTGCATCAGTGATATGCTGCGGAGTAATCCCATCAATGATCCCAACACGATCAATGAAAAGACTACCAACATACTTCGGAGTACAGTGTCTCCGCTGAGCGATTCGGTCTCCCACTGAGCATAAATGTTTTTCCACATACTTTGTTACCCAAAACGTGTTTGTCCCATGTTTCACACTCGCTCTGATCTTCCATCCACAACTGCTAACCCGACATCTTGCCACAAGGAGAGTTTTCGTTGATTTGTATATTCTGAAAGAAAACCTACCCCTCACTGCTGCCAACCGCAGCTCTGAAAGCAGTGCATCCTTGCTATCAAAACTCTGGTTGACATAGATACTACCATCCGATTTTCCTCCTTCAATAGCTTTTGACTTAGCATATGTCTTTTCAATTTCTTCAAAACAAACATTATCATCATCTTCCTCATCCTCATCTTGAACCTTTCCATAAAGACTGTAATCCCCACCATTCTGATCTGTTTCACCAACAATTTCCTCCTCATTTTCCTCCTCCCCATTTTCTTCCTCTCCATCTTGATTTTCATCTTCAACAAACTCATTATCACCAACATTTTTTTCCCATTCATCAGCTTCATCATTATCACCAACATCTTCTTCCCATTCACCAGCTTCATCATCACCAACATCTTCTTCCCATTCACCAGCTTCATCATTATCCCTTTCCTCTGAAACCGTTTCCACCTTGCTGCGGCTTGATACACAAAGACATACTCTATGCGTTTTGAGTATCTCGAGCAAGTTTTGAACTTGTCTATCACTTGTAACATGAATGGGAGGACTGCCTGGAGCCATCATCATTTCTGCTGGTAATGAGTAGCTAATCTCCACAGTCACTGTTCTCATGTCCAGGTTATAATCTTCTTGAGCCATTGCAACAAGTTCAGCATGTGTTGAATCTTCATTCAATAAAAACAATCTTGCTCCTTTGAGATCATCAACCACAAAATCCCAACGGAAATCTCTCAACAACCATTCTCCATACACTGCATGTAACTGAAAAATCATCTGCAAATATTCAAAATAAAACACATTAGTAAACATAGAGAAAATGAAGAAGTTCAATAAACATTGCCGCAGACGACTTAGAATTAAGTCGTCCAGACGACGTAAAGGTAAGTCGTCTAAAGAGGTCACTTTTGCAATTGAAAATGAAAAGGGACGACTTAATAGTAAGTCGTCCGGCTTTGTTTGTTAAAAAAAAAACTTCAGACGACTTATATAAAAGTCGTTTACAAGAAACGGGTTAGTTTTGCATTTGACCGAATCGTGACAGATATTTGACTTTTCTGGACGACTTATAATTTAGTCATCTCTAGGAAAGTTAAAATTTCAATATTTTATTCAAACAAGACGACTTAAACGTAAGTCGTCCTAGGTTAGTTTTGTAATTGAAAAATAAAACTTGAAATTTAACTTTCTCCAGACGACTTAAATGAAAATCGTCCCACCAGAAGACTTAATTTAAAGTCGTCCGGGGTAAGCAAAGTCGTCCAGACTAAGTCGTCCATCTTTTGACGACTTAAATGAAAGTCGTCCAAATAGATGACTTAACTTAAGGTCGTCCGGTTTAAGCAAGGTTTGACCAGAAAATTTGGAAATATTTTGGACGACTTTGCTTTCCCCGGACGACTTTAAATTAAGTCTTCTGGTGGGACGACTTTGATTTAAGTCGTCTGGAGAAAGTTAAATTTCAAGTTTTATTTTTCAATTACAAAACTAACCTAGGACGACTTACGTTTAAGTCGTCTAGTTTAATAAAATATTGAAATTTTAACTTTCCCAGAGACGACTGAATTATAAGTCGTCCAGAAATAGTCAAAGATCTGACACGATTCGGTCAAATGCAAAACTAACCCGTTTCTCGTAGACGACTTATATATAAGTCGTCTAGAGTTTTTTTTTAACAAACAAAGCTGGACGACTTAGTTTAAGTCGTCTTGTTGGGCTTTTCAAGCCCATGTCCAACTCTTCCGAGCACAATTAGTACGATATTGTCCACTTTGGGCCCGGAAGCAAGGCCCGCATGGATTTACTTTGGGACTCCTTTCCAAAAGGCCTCGTTCTAATCAGAGTTGGACATCCTTTTATATACTAGACATTATTTGTCTAATCTTCCAATGTGGGAATTTGTTTGCATTCACAACACGTCTGTTTGACCAGAAGACTTATCAGTAAGTCTTCTACATACAGATGACTTACTAGTAAGTCTTCTACGCGAACAGATCTTGAAAAAAAATCAAATTCGTACCTTAAACTAGGTGAGATGACTTCGTTTGCACACAGGGTCTTCTCCAACCACCCAGAACCTCAAACGAAAGCAACCGTAAGTCAAAACGAAAGAAATATGGCTCTCTCAACCATAAAATATTTTGAATCAAAAGCTTGAGTTTTTTGGATGAATATGGAGAGAAAGTGAAAGAAATGTTGTTTTTAGTTCATAACAATTGAAACAGAGAGAGTGTAAAGAGATTTAGGTGCATTAAAATGCATTAAAAGCTCCATACAGTTAGTACAAGGTTGTTGGAACTATTCATGGTAGTGGCACTATTGTAAATACTTGAAGAAGATGAGGTTGAGACAGTAAAGAAGCCATTTTCGATAAAAAAAAAGTAATGGCATTTTCGTAGATAAAATGCAAGTGTGGGGTGAAAATCTCAAAAAAAAAGGAGTCAAAAGAAAATGTTAGTTTTCTGTTTGACTCCAAGTTTTGAGTCACTTTTGCAATAAGCCCTAAAAATAAAGTGATATTATATTGGATATTGTTTTATTCTTGTTGAAAATAGTACTTATTTTTATTTTGAAATATTATGATGAAATGTCACCATTTAACATTTTCATCAATGTTTATTTTTCATTAAAATTAGTAAGGAACATACATTATTTTTTATTTATAATCAGTACGTAAAATATATTAATTTATTCAAAACTGAAGTTGAAATCCAACCTTTCATCATAATATTCCTACCTTTATTATTTATAGGAACCTTTATTGTTTTGAAATATTATTATTTTATATTTTTTTATTTACAATCAGTAAGTAAAGTATATTAATTTATTCATAAATTATTCCTACCTTTAACTTTTTCTTTGTGAATTTATTGACACTTTTAGTTTCTCTGATACATCTTTTTGTACATATTAGTTTAGATAATTCGAAAATAGAATAAATAATCTTCTTATAAATAGCTAGATCGCTCAAAATATATTACTGATAGTTACCACAAAAATTAGAAATATGTACCAAAAAAGACATATTAATATTCTAACAGATAAGTGTTTAAAATGATATATATATATATATATATATATATATATATATATATATAGTTTTTAGAAAAAAATCAGTGATTTTTTATTCGTATTCTATGATTTTTTGTATTTTAATTTATTATATATATCATTATATTTTTTATATTTTTATTTAACAAATTTACTATATATTTTCTTCTTAATTTTTAAAATTTTATATCCAGTATTTTAGAATCATTTAAATATCATATCATGTTTAAAATATATAAGATGATATAATTTCGGATCAAGTCACATTTGTTCATTAAATAGTTTCTTAGAAATGTAATCACATCATCTTTTTTTTATGTAATCACATCATTGAAAATTCAGTGTTCAGAAAACATAAAGAGAAAAATTTTTACAAACAAAGTCTGAGATTTCCTATATTATACGTACATAATGAGTGAACAAAAGAATTAACTTTGTAAATGAGAGAGAAGGGAGACTAAAAGTAATAGGATACAACTTTTGTTGAACCTGCTTCCTTAGAAACAATTTCTTCTCATGTGTGAACTGTTCTAGAGGACATTTCTTCAGTTCAAGCTGATCAATCAATTGTACCAAAACAAAATTGATCAATAATGAAGATAAACACAGTCAAATTTGTTCGTCTACCAAGCTGGCAATAGTTTTAGTTACATACTGTTTCTACTATGGTACTTTCATTCCTTTAAAATTCTAAACCTTCATAAACGTTGAATAAGATGCAATGATAACCAGAAGAAACATTTTAAAACAGTTACAATAAAGATACATGTAAACCAAGAGAGCGATGGATACACTGTAAGTCCATTGTCGCTTTCACCAAAGCAAGATTTAAAAAAAGAGGGCTTCAGGAGAGAGATGATACCTTTTCAACCTCTTCCTTTGACATACCTGCAACAAAAAATTCCCGCATCATCATGAAACAGCTGAAAAAACATTCCAAAACAAATGAAAAAAATGCATAAGACAACAGTTTAGACCAAGTTTATAATACAACTTTAAGAAGCATAGTACACAACCTGCACCACTTTGTTTGAGTCGACCTTCCATTGTGTCTAAATTGTTGTCTGAACTTCTTGAATATGATATCTTTCATATTTTCAAAAGAGAAAACATAGTCTGAATTAGTTGGCGACAACCTCTCTGATTTAATTAACAATACTCTCTTGTGTTCGCTCCCTTCCTTTAACTGCAATAACAACGACAGCCAAAAACAACACATTTAGAAACCATTTATCAATTGATTCAATAGGGTTCCTTTTCTTAAAAACCATAAACCTTTGACGTAATGTAAGACACAGCTTCCCAGCTCAGTAATGAAGTGCTATAGTTTTAAGAAATAAGACAATGGAAGAGAGAAAAAAGAAAGAGGTAAGACATGGTCTGTCTAGCCATGTATTCTAGGTTTTACACAAATGAAGTGAAAAGTGAATGAAACCAAAGTAGACTACTTTTATATGAAATGGGAAGGTGATAATGTGTTTGCTTACCAAAATTACTTTTGCATCAAGTAGAAGCATATAACTAACCATAAGTTCACCGGATTTCTTCACACTCCAAGACTCTCAGGATCTGAGGAGCCACCGTTCAATGGTGGAGCTACAACCGCCGGCCTACAAATCAGTGAGTAAAAGGGAAGAGGCCGCCATAACAGTCGCTGAAAAAGTATGAAAGGAAGCGACTGAGAGGAATGAAGTAATGATTTTTTGGCTATGTAGCTTACATATTTATAGTGGAGGATTCAAGCGAAGGATTTAATGAGGGGGTTCATTGAATGATAGATCGTATGAGTAATGGTAAATTGGTGTTAATGTGATAGTCAGTGAGGATGCATGAATCTAGCCGACTTCCATAACGGTTCCGAAATTCAACCAAAGTTAGAAGAAGTGGAATTGAACGAATCTTCATTGACCTTGATCGGAATTGAGCGTGGCCGGTGTAGCAAATCTTCATTGGCTGTAGGTTTAAACCGGAGTTGTTGTTAAAATGCGGCAGCGCTGTAATTCATTCGTCGACGACATTTTTTGAGAAGTCGTCTCATGTGAGGTTCTCTCATGTATTACTCTACATACTTAGCTTAGAAACCAATAATGTTAAGTCCAAAATACTGATCTGATATACTTGTTAATAAATAGAGAAAAGCCCATTAATAATTGTAATTAAGTGAAACATTGAGTATTGTCCGACCCGAACACGTGTCATGCGTACAACAACCGAGTTTATGACGTGGCTGCCTATGTGTCTTCACCAGGAGGGAGAAAACTATACTTTATATAAATAGACTGTTTATAGATTAGCCATTAAAATCATTAACTCATTAAATTAAATGAGTTATGGATGGACCCAAACCGTTTGTCATATGTATTGGTTTTATTAGTTTCTCATATATGCTTAAAACCATTTTAATATGATTTGGTTTTGGTTGGTTTACTCATTTTGACATTCCTATCCAAGCTCATCTAGGTCTCATTAAATTGTAAAAACTGTGTCATTTTAAAGTTATTCAAACTCAATTAAAATAATACACAAACATTTTTTTTGATAGAAAATAATACAAAAACTTTAAGAAGAAAATACAAAAATACTTGAGTCCCTAAACAATGGCTTATACTGCTTTATGCCATCTGCTTCCATTAATAAACCAAGTGGTAGATCCTTCAGCACCAACAACATTAATTAGTACTCACCATACACATTCGAGGTTTCATAAACGCGTCTGGTGCAAATGGGTTTTACCAAATCCTTATTATGGGGGTGTCTTCCAAAGCCATTGCTTGACTTTGACTAATCCATAAAGAAGGCTTGCATCCAGAAAATACTGACATTTTTTCAAGTATTTAAGATCAATTCTTTAGTGACATTCAGTATAATATCAATTAGGCTAAATCTTGAAGTGTTTGACCCACAACTTTGACTGCGATCATCGGTCAACGATTGATTCATTAGAGAAAAACAGCTTTTGAAAAAGTAAAAGTCATAGACTTATAGAATATGGTAATATAATTCTGATGAGTGTGTGTATATAATAAAGTTTCATTCATCAAAAAAAAAAAAAAAAAAAAAGTTTTAGTCATCAAATTTATACAAGAAAACTCGTATCGATTTTGACCAAATTAATTCCCCTTTTACTCTGGAGTTACATTGTGCTTCTTTTTTACTCACCTGCCACCCTGTCAAAACCGTGCGTGTCCATGTTATTTGATTTATTTCCTCTCCTCTCTCTGTTCTCCTTTTTTTTTGTGTGATATATATTAAAAACAATTAAAAATTGAAAAATATCTGGATCTTCTGTTATTGGATCTCCTCTGATAAGTGTAAATGGATTTACAGTAACAATCCCTGGAGAGGGATAAGGAGAGAGACGAGATTAGTCTTCTATTTTTGCTCATTTACAACCTTAAAACCTGTCTTAAAATTTGTTACTCTTTTTTCCCTTTTTTCTTTTGTCTGCCTGGATTTCGTTTGCCTTCTTCTGCTCTCTCCCTCTCTCTCTCGCTCGATTCAATTTGGGCGAGATAGGGTTTCATTACCGGATCTGCAAAAAAGCTTGTATCTTTATATGATTTGTATAGATCTCTCTCTAGCCCATCTGCAAAAATGTAAGCTTTCCTCCTTTTAATTCGTCTCTTATCTCGATTAGCTTTGATTGGTTGTGTTCTGATGTGTTTTAATCTATCGTGTTTCGCGTGTGATTTGGGTTCAGGGTTCGAGCTCTTTCAATGAACTGAAACTAGGGTTTCATTCAGAAACCGAATCTGGTTATGCTTAGACAATAAAGTTCGAGACTTTGTGCCCTAAAGAGCTGATTTAATAGCTTTGATTCAGATATGATCAAGCAGATATTTGGGAAGCTGCCAAGAAAGCCTTCAAAGTCATTGAACAATGACTCCAACGGTGAAGGAGCTGTTAACTCCTATTACGCCCCGAACCCATCAGCTTCAGGCTCACGCGTAGCAGCAAACGGGACTCTTGCTCCCAACTCTAACAAGATCAACATTCAAGCACCTTCTGGTGGTGTATACGAGGCCTTGCCTAGCTTCAGAGATGTACCCATCTCCGAGAAGCCTAACCTCTTCCTCAAGAAGCTGACTATGTGCTGCGTTGTCTTCGACTTTAGAGACCACTCCAAGAACCTCAAGGAGAAAGAGATCAAGAGGCAGACGCTCCTCGAGCTCGTTGACTATGTAGCATCGGTTGCCGTGAAGTTCAACGAAGCTGCCATCCAGGAGCTGACGAAGATGGTTGCTGTGAACCTCTTCAGAACGTTTCCTTCAGCGAACCACGAGAGTAAGATCCTTGAGATGCACGATATGGAAGACGAGGAGCCTTCCTTGGAGCCGGCTTGGCCTCACATTCAAGTCGTCTATGAGATTCTCCTCAGGTTCGTGGCGTCTCCCATGACCGACGCTAAGCTCGCGAAGAGGTGCATTGACCACTCCTTCGTCTTGAAGCTTTTGGACTTGTTTGATTCCGAGGATCAGAGAGAGAGGGAGTATCTCAAAACCATCCTCCACCGTGTCTACGGGAAGTTCATGGTGCATAGGCCTTATATAAGAAAGGCCATCAACAACATCTTCTACAGGTTCGTGTCCGAGACTGAGAAGCATAACGGCATTGCGGAGTTGCTGGAGATTCTTGGGAGTATAATCAATGGATTTGCTTTGCCTTTGAAAGAAGAGCACAAGCTCTTCCTTGTCAGAGCTTTGATCCCTCTCCACAAGCCTAAATGTGCTTCGGTCTATCACCAGCAGCTTTCTTATTGCATTGTTCAGTTTGTGGAGAAAGACTTCAAGCTCGCGGATTGCATCATCAGGGGACTTTTGAAGTATTGGCCTGTGACTAACAGCTCCAAGGAAGTGATGTTTCTTGGTGAGTTGGAAGAAGTCTTGGAAGCAACTCAAGCTGCTGAGTTTCAACGCTGTATGGTGCCTTTGTTCCGACAGATAGCTCGTTGTCTCAACAGTTCACATTTCCAGGTTCTACTTCTTGTTTTTGTGTTTTCTCTCTTGACAAGTCTTGTTACCTATAAGGAAGTTGTATTGTTGGTTGTTAGGTTGCTGAGAGAGCATTGTTTCTATGGAACAACGATCACATAAGAAACCTGATCACTCAGAACTATAAAGTGATCATGCCTATAGTCTTCCCAGCTCTTGAGAGGAACACGCGTGGACATTGGAACCAAGCGGTTAAGACTCTGACTCTAAACGTGAGGAAAGTGTTCTCAGACATTGACCAAGCTCTCTTCGATGAGTGTTTAGCTAAATTCCAAGTGGAAGAAGAGAATAAGACAGAGGTTAAAGCGAACAGGGAAAGAACATGGAAGCAGTTAGAAGATTTGGCGGCTTCGAAGACCAACGAGGCAGAGCTGGTCCCAAGATTTGTGTCCTCGGTGAATCTTGCAAGCAGCTCTGAGTCCTCAGGGTAGGAGGTATTGTGGTTTCTGCTCTGTTATGTCAGCTTATACTTTTAATGGTAACGGATACAGATTCGGGTTTTGAGTTGTTGAATCGGTTTTCTTGAGGCAACCAAGAAGATATTCGAAAGAAGAGAGGGAGAGAGGGCATTGAAATACTTTTTAACAACTTTTTTTTGTAATGGGTTTACTTGTTGGTTGCTTGTGATCTTCTTCTTCTGGGAATGGGCAAAACAACATATTATGTACTGTAAGAAACTATAGTGGATGGTTCTTGAGAGACGAATGTATAATTATTTTGTTTAATTTAATCTTTTGGATCAAATTGTGAATGTTTTATCTTTTTTTCTTTCTCCAATGTTCTCAGATTACTTTTTTTTTCTGCAGACTTTTCTTGCAACTAGGTATGGTCTTATGATTGGAAAGTTATATATTTATTTTGGATATATTTATTTTGAACATTCTGTTACATCTAGAATTAGTACATCTAGAAAGCAAAAAACAATAAAGTTTTTAGTAATTTGAATATGGGTATGGATCTTAGAAAAACACTTACTTTGGCAGAGACACTATGGGCTGAGACACATATACGGAACATACAAAATGTAACACCACACATGCCGTGAACCGAACGTCCATTTCAGGTAGATGATGTTTTTCAGGTAGATGATGTTTTAGAGATGGTATTTGAAAAGAAAATGATATTTTTTTTCTGCACATGGATGGCATTAGTATGCTTGAATGTTTTATGGATTAATGGGGGTCCGGAATGTCAGAGCTACGTCTCCCTTCTCCATGTGGAGATGGAAGGCTAATCTGAGAAATGGAATGTATGCGGAATCACTTTTGCAACGGATTGTTTTTAATTGATAAAAATGGTTTCAGAACCATAAGAGTGACTGACTTTTGCAAATTACTTAAATAAAATATCAAAACCTTAAAGGAAATGCTTTCTTAACTCAGAGTTCATTCATGTATTCCACACTCAAAATTCAGAAGCTGGTCGTCTAGCACATATTGCCAGAAAACAACTGTCTTTCGTCGTCTATATGGATGGGGAGTTCAATGTTCGGTTAACAGAGTCAGTTTGAGTGTTTATGTTAATGACAAAAATATAAAATTAGGTTCTTTGTATATATTTATTTTGAAATTGTAGATAAAATAGTGTTTTTTATACTTTTGGATATTTAAGATGATTAATAATTTAATTCAAGTATATTCAAAAAATTATCTAAATATCCAAAATTAATTTAAAAATTTAGATGTTCAAGAGGCTTTACAAAAAGTACATAATCTGTTATCTAGAAAATTTGTCTAAACATTCAAAATTAATATAAATAGATATGTGTGAATAAAAGAAAGTACTTAAATGGTTATTGTAATTAATTAATTTAAATTGATTTTAAATGCAGTGACATAATCTGTAAATAAAAAGAAATACAAAAGGACAAAACTTAATTTAATGTAAATGCAATAGCTAAATACGTAAATAAAAAAGTACTTAATATGTTATCTATGTTTCCAAATAGTTTTACACATTTACACAATTTGTTTTTTGTATTTCTGAATGCAAAATGTGTACATAAAGTGAAGTACTTAATCTGCTATCTATGTTTTCAAAATTAATATAAATATCTAGATGTTCAAGCACCTGAGTAAGACTTCACTATGTTTCTCTGGCAATGTTTCTGAGAGATCTTTAAACTCAAAAAAAGATTTAAATCCGAAAAAGGTTTAAAGAAGGTAACAAACTAGATTTGTGGGTTTGGTTGTGGTACACATGAAAGTATTGTTTGTCGACTTTTGAGTTGTCTTGGAGTATTTGTATGTTTTGATATTGTGAATGCAAAACAAATAACGTCTGTGGCGCTTCAGCAAAACAAAGAAGAAAGTGTGGGTCAGGAGCAGGAGATGGAAACGACCCATAGGTATGAAGAGAACCCACAAATAATAGGTGTAAAGATATATAAACTATATGAAACTAACGTCGTGGATAAACTGAACTTTAGTCGGAGCCTCCAGTTCTTAGGGTAAAAAACTCACAGCTATGAGTACCGCTACATGGAAGCAGTTAGAAGATTTGATGGTCCCAAGGTAAAGATGGAAACGACCCATTGGTCTCTTCAAAGACCAATGAGACCAATGAGGCAGAGATGGTCCCAAGGTTTGTGTCCTCGGTGAATCTTGCAAGCAGCTCTGAATCCTCAGGGTAGGAGGTACTGTGGTTTATGCTCTGTTTTGTCGGCTTATACTTTTACTGGTAAAGATATATATATATATATACATATTCGGGTTTGAGTTGTTGAATTGGTTTTCTTGAGATAACCAAGAAGATATTCGAGAAAGGCAGAGTGGAGTGTGAAGTATCTCAGTTCTGATCATTGAATACTTGATACTTCTTTTTGGTATGGGTGCATGGGTTTACTTGTTGGTTGCTTGTAATTTTCTTCTTTTGGGAATGGGCAAAACAGCATATATGTACAGTAAGAATCTACAAGGGATTGTTCTTGAGAGACGAATGTTATTTTAAAATTTTGCAAAACAGCATATATCATATACTACCATAGATCTTTCAAACTATAACCTCACTCCAGATGTCTCCGAAATAAAAGTATGAAACATATTTCTCCATGAAACTATAGTATAGCTCTTATATCTCTTCAAAATAAAAGTTCGAAAGTCATAACTTCATAAAATTAAATTATTCAGTTTAAACCTATAAATTAAAACTGTTTCGGTTAATTAAACCAGTTTTAGACCAATAAAGACCTGATTAAGATCCGATAACAGCAATCAAAAAAGAAATTATAAACCATGATGCAATTAATCAACCAAAACAGTTTTAACTTATAGGTGTAAACGGATCTTAATTGGGTCGTTATTGATCTAAATCTAGTTTAATTACAAAAAGTTTTAATGTATAGATTTAAACTAAGTAATTTAATTTTACGAGACTATCACTTTTGAACTTTTATTTTGAAGTTTATATGGAGAAATATGTTTTGAACTTTTATTTTAGGGACATATGAGATGAGATCATAGTTTGAGAGGTCAAAGTTTGATCTTATAAATATTTTATTTTTTTATTTCAAATAATATTGGTCAAATCAGTGAAAATGTAAATGCATTTCTTTCTTTTTTTTTAACTCGAAGAAATTTGACATACATAGTGTTGATAGAAACCAAAATCAAAGAAAACAAATCAAACAAAAAAACAAAGACATAAACAGAGCCGAAAACTCATCTATGTCCACACGTCTGTCTATTTCTTCCACCTTTCCAAAAAAATTTGATATCAATGAAACTGACCTAAAGAACCAATGTCTTGAGCGGTCCTAACCCTGAAGGGAACATCACCAAGCCATACTAGAACCAGCAACATAGAAACAATTGTGAGATCAAATCTACACCAACTCCAGCAGCTGCTATCCATGTGAAATTTGCATGACCAGAATCCACCACTAAAACTAAGATACAATGACAAAAGACCTTGAAACACTACTTGGAAAAACGTCAAAGAAGACCATCAGTTCTTACACGCGGACACTCGCAAGACAGCCAAGTGACCTACAGAACAAAAACTGCCCACCTCCTCGCAAGAGAAGAACTGAAGATCAAGTTAACTGCTTCGTCTAGAAACCATCTTCCAAAACCACAAAGGACCAAGATAAGGTCTAGTAGATACCTCCAGATCGAACATAAATCATAAAACACGAATCCAAAAAGCCAACTTAGGATGCGACGAAGTGACTGAACAGCAAGAACCAAACAAAAGCAGTATTCCCACGACTTCAAACTAAAACCAATTCACCACACAAGAACATAAGTTCCAGTGATTGAGATGCTAGAAAAACCATCATTCCCAGAGACACAAAGCCGACGATAGAGATGCTAGAAGAGTCATCTCCTCCCAGAGACAGAAAGCCGGCGGTAAAGAACTTTGAGAACTTCTTTCTTTAGAGTCTTAGCCGCTCCCGGTGGCGGTGAAAACCACCAACCACCGGAGCAAAAGAGAGAAAAGACTCTGCTCTTCTTCTAACTTATGTAAATGCATTTCAATTGTTTGTTTAATTTGGTTGAATATCAAAATAACACCTTTTAGATAAAAAACTACATCAATAATATTTCTTCTGCTACGGTTAGATCAATCATCCACATAATATCAAATCTTAGAAAAAAAACTAATACCAAAAGCTATACTCAAAAAGGAAGCAAAGTCAAACCAACAGAACTCTTATAAATTAAAGGAAAAGAACCAATTAATATACACTAACAAATTTCGGATCGATAATGCGTTCACACACTCACTTCCTTCAACAAAAATGGCTGTCTTCCTCTGATTCTTGACCAAAGACATCCAAATTCCAACAGACAGAAGTTTCCAATATCAAATAATATTTCCAATAATAACCAGCGCCGATTAAAATTAATATATTCTTAATAATCATTCTCTGAGTTGAAAATAGTCAACGTCGAATTAGTCAACCTTCTACCTCTTTGAATCTCATCTCTCTTCTCTCTCATCTCTTCTTCCCCAAAGCACACGGAACAAAAAACACAGAGAGGCCTCAAGATCTTTTCAAGAAATGAAGCTACGAATTGGAATTGCTACTCTTCTTCCTCTTCTCCTTCTCCTCTTCTCGCCGTCGTCTCTGTTCTTCACCGTCGAATCTAAATGCAGTGGAAGCTGCGGCATAGCTTTAGCCTCTTACTACCTCGACAACGGAACAACCCTCTCCGATATCAACCTCAAACTCAACTCTCCCGTCGCACCTTTCGATCAAGTCAACTTCGACCCGATCCTAAGGTACAACCCAAACATACCGAACAAAGACACGATCCAGATGGGTTCTCGTGTACTTGTCCCTTTCCCTTGCGAGTGCCAACCAGGAGACTTCCTCGCCCACGTGTTTAGATACGCTGTCCAATCAACAGACACTTATGACAGAGTTGCGACTGACCGTTACGCCAACCTCACGACGGAGGAGTCTTTGCAGAGGACCAACACTTATCCGGCGACTAACATCCCGCCCTCCGCCACGCTTAACGTGTCGGTGAACTGCTCTTGCGGTGACGAGAGCGTGTCCAAGGAGTATGGGTTGTTCGTTACGTACCCGCTTCGTCCTGAAGATAGTCTTGACGCGATCGCGAGTGCGTCCGGTGTACCGGCGGAGACTCTGCAGAGGTATAACCCTGGTGTTGATTTCAGATCAGGGAGTGGGATTGTCTTTGTTCCTGGTAAAGGTATGATCTTTTCTCACTTTTGAAGAGTGTTTATAGATTGATTTTGGATTATATTGACAAAAGATTCGTATGTGGAAGTTTCTTTATCTATATCATTCTCGTTCAATTGGTTTAACCTCATTAATTCTCTGTGTTGTTTCGGTTTAATCATTATAACATTCTTGATGCAGATCCCAACGGTACATTTCCACCTTTCAAGTCAAGGTATGTTTTGTTTGTTGGTTTCATTTTGTCTGTCGCTGCTTTGATTTCTGCGAACTGATGTAGTCTTCTTCTCTTGTGTTGTTTTGTAGTAAACAAGGTTGGTTCTTCTCTCCATTTCCGTGCTTTTGATGGTATCAAGAGGAAAAATGTTTATTTTTTTAATATAATTGCAAAAGCAGGTGGGCTTGGTGCTGGAGTTATAGCTGGTATATGTATAGGAGTGCTGGTGGCTCTGTTGTTGGTCTCCTTTGGCATATATTATGTTTACCGAAAGAACAAGAAGCAAGATTCTTATTCATCTTCTATCCCACTGTCTTCTAAGGTTGATCAGGGTAAGTTTTGTGTTGATCACATGTACACCAAAGGGAGAAGTGTGTTTAAGTAAGTTTCTATGAATCTGCAGCTAGCCTCCAAAGTGGCGACTTGGTCGGTACAGGAGTCTCTCCTGGCATCGCCGCCATAAGCGTGGACAAGTCTGTTGAGTTTACGTTGGAGGAACTCGCAAAGGCTACTGATAATTTCAATCTGTCTTTTAAGATAGGGCAAGGTGGTTTTGGTGCTGTTTACTATGCAGAGCTTAGAGGAGAAGTAAGCAGAGATTCCTTTTTTCATCCTTGTTAGTGTAGGTCTACATGGTACATTAAAAAAACTATTTGATGTTTAGAAAGCTGCAATCAAGAAGATGGACATGGAGGCATCAAAACAGTTCTTGGCGGAACTAAAAGTCTTGACACGTGTACATCATGTCAACCTGGTAAAGCTAAACTGTGTTCCTATTTTAGATAAAACACCTTCTTGATCTGATGGCAAGACTTGTTATTTTGTTCATGCAGGTTCGTCTGATTGGTTATTGTGTAGAGGGATCTCTGTTCTTGATCTATGAATATGTTGAGAATGGCAACCTTGGACAACATTTACATGGATCAGGTACACAAATAATACTACTGATAAGTTGAAACTTGTGATCAATGATTAAAAAACTAAGGAGTTTAAATCTAATCTAGGACGTGAACCGCTACCGTGGACTAAGAGAGTGCAGATTGCGCTAGATTCAGCTAGAGGTTTAGAGTATATCCACGAGCATACGGTTCCAGTTTATGTTCACAGGGACATTAAATCTGCCAATATATTGATAGACCAGAGCTTCCGAGCAAAGGTTCATTCTCACTTCCTTATGGACTGAAACTATGTTATGTTTGATTTGTCATGGAACTGAGTCACTTCCGTATGTAACAGGTCGCTGATTTCGGTTTAACAAAACTGACAGAAGTAGGAAGCTCAGCAACACGTGGCGCGATGGGTACATTTGGTTACATGGCACCTGAGTAAAGAACTTGATCTCATTTCTCTCTACATAATATTTGTATACCATTATAGTGATTGTATACCAATAATGTAACTGCAGGATTGTTTATGGAGAAGTGTCTTCGAAAGTAGATGTATATGCATTTGGAGTAGTCCTTTATGAGCTGATCTCTGCGAAAGCTGCGGTTGTCAAGATGAACCAAGCCAGTGGCGAATTCAGAGGCCTTGTTGGTGTGGTTAGTATTACTATTTATTCCCTCTTCTTTGAAGACATGTATTGTCACTTAAACATTTGCTTTCTGGTGCAGTTTGAAGAAGCATTCAAAGAGACAGACAATGAAGAAGCTCTACGGAAGATAATCGACCCGAGGCTTGGGGATAACTATCCGTTTGATTCAGTATATAAGGTAAAATAATCTCTTCTCGCGTGCAATCCGGTTTATCTTAACCAAGATCGCTAAACCAAGACAATAATGTGATTTATGTTTTGATTCTGGTTTAGATGGCGGAGCTAGGAAAAGCTTGTACGCAAGAGAACGCGCAGCTACGTCCAAGTATGAGATACATTGTGGTTGCTTTATCTACTCTGTTCTCTTCAACGGGAAACTGGGACGTTGCAAACTTCCAAAACGATGATATTGTCAGCCTTATGTCTGGCCGGTAGAGTTTGCGGTTTGCTGTTTATAGAAATGACTGTTCTTGGTTTTAACTTTAAAATTGATTTTTGTTAAGCATCAGCACATGTACATTCTCTATACGAACTGTGCATGTCACTTGTTGACTTCTATATGATCTTCCATAATAATTAATTTTCGACGTCGACAATCTCAGTATCTTACAGAAGTATTAAAATTTGAAACTGTTATGGATATTCTATCGAAAGCATATAAAAATTCTAAATTGGTTCATCACACTATGTTGTAGTAAAGGCGACTGGCTGGCTTAGGCCCACATAGACTACTCTGGTCGTAATGTTGTAAGAGTGTTGGAGCGTTCTGGCCTGATGTCCATAGACATGTATCAATTGCTCTGAATCTCTGACCGTATCAGTTTCTTTTGATGTGATTACTTAAGCGCAAAAGGATCTCCTAGTTCGGACTTCATTGTCTTTTGTGTTAACCATCGGATTCCACATATTCTGCAAAGGACGTTACCAACTAGCCTCTTCTCTAAGTGGTTTAGATTTAGAGTTTAGACTTTTAGTGGGTTTTTTTTTTCTTGTTTCAGGACGCAATGGTTAAAGATATGTTGGAACGCACTAAAGAGCCGAATTTGAAATTGCAAACACGTTTCTACTAAACGCGTATGCACATCCAATGTTTTAAGGCGGCATATAATCCGGGAAATGAGATGGTCGTAGAAGAGCCACCTTTAAACGCATTTTATCTTTCACGAATGATATTTTTTACATATGTTTGTGGAAAAATGTTTTGCAAATTTATAGTGCTTTTCACATATCGATCTCGAGATCTAAAGGCGGGTGTATATAGGGCAATTCTCGTAAATAAATTATTTTGAAATTTTGGTCGCATGATTAGGACCAGACAAATAAACAGAACCCGAAAATTCGAACCGAACCCGATTTGAACCCAATATAAATACTGAATAGATCTTCTTTTTTGGTATATTGAGTTATGAGTATTATCATAACCGAACCGAACCTAAATGAATATCCGATAAAACCCGAAACATTTAAAATCACAAAAAAACTTCTACTAATATGATCTTAATTTCTAATACGTATCCAAAGTACTTTAAGACTAGGATAAGACCTGCGCCTTGCGCATGATGAAATATTTATTAAAATTTTATATTTTTATATTGTAAAATCTGATTATTTCTGCGGATTTTAACGGATCTGATTTGGTTTGGATTGGATCAAATCTTTAAGGGTTTGGTTTGAGTTGGATTGAATCAATTTGTTATACTTATGATGTATAGTTTACTAGGGCCGACCCGCCCTACGGGCGGGATTATATATTTCAATTTGTTATTTTTGTGATTTATTTTATGTTTTCGTTTACTATTTTATTTATATGTTATTTGATATTTTATAATATATTTTTTATGCTTATAATATCTTGGATTTCAGATGATTATATTGATTAAGATTTGAGAGGAAGAAAGTGAAGTGATGAATTTCACGAAATCTTACTCCATTATTTATAGGTGCATATTCAATATCATAAAAGGAGGGGTGTATTGAATGTGGCATAGTGGCAAGAGTGGTTCATTGCTATTGATGAGAACGTTATTTATGTTGTGTGAATGCAAGAATAACCTGTTCAGAGGTAATAGATTGAACATCAATCGATACGACGACAACGGTCGAAGCAAAAAAAACTCAGATTAAATGAAACGGTGTGTTTTGTTTCACTGAGATACGTGTCAGCCCAGAATTACTTGAATTTGTGACTTGAAATCTTAGGTGGCTTCACCAGGAGAGATCAAACCCATTTCACCAGGTAGAATCTTAAGGTCGGCCCGTCATTCGAACGGAAAGTTATAATAAAAACTATTTATAATAATTTTATGAAATAATTATAATTATTGTAGATTGAAAACAATATTATAGACAAACAACTAATAAAAGTAATTTTGAGATCATTTCGTTGTTTTTAATAAATATTTTTGGTTTGAATTAAAATGATAACAACCTTCATTACTGTCATTATTTTCTAATTTTTTGAGAATACAAAATTAGCGAAAAAATCATAAAATGTAATAATATCTGTGTTATTATCATTTATATTATTCAAAATTATAATGTTTGCATGAATATATTTTAAATTTTGATAATTTTTATCTATTTGTAATTATAGTTTTTACAATTTTTATTACAATTTTTTTTAATTTAATTATTTCTTTTCACAGCTTAACTATTTTTTTCTGCAGTTATGCAATTAAGCAATTGTAATTTTTTGAGCTATTGAGTTTTATCCGGGATATATTTTACTTATGATCTAGATTATTATTTATATACATAATCCTCTGTATAGTTAAATGTTAAATGTTAAAATCTTTATATGCATAATCCTCCTTTCTCATTAAATTAAATTAGTTTAGTAATCAAACATCATTATTTTCTATTTTGTTTAGCAAATCAAATATAATTATTTTCTTTGGAAATCTTAAGAAAAGCTGAGTAACAGAAGGCAACATGTGTGTCTCAAAAGTTATAAATTTTTAATTTCAAATAAATTCCAACTCTTTCACATTAGCCACACTTGGTCACACTCTTCCCCTTCATCGCACTTGTCTCTCTGTTGAACATTTATGAACTCGCAAGACATTTGGCATCAGAAAGGAGAGAGCTTAAGCACTTGAAGACACCAAGAACAATCCATGGCCTCCCGTTGGATATAGTAGGTACTTACAATCTCATCTCAATGCTCTTAGTCATGGATATCTTCAAGAAACTGACTTGAACAACTACTAACCAAGATTCCTCTTATGATCGGATCCTTTTGGGTATGACGTCTCGGGTCGGGTTCAGTGGTGCAGCATCTAAGCTCGGTTATCAATCTCCAAAGGCAAGTACTTGTCGCATTTTGTCTACTTAGTTCTGTAAAGTGTTGACACATTTTGGATTATCTGATATCTCACATTGTTTTTAACTATTGAATTAACATTATAGCGAAAGCTGGGCAATCATACCACAAAATCCCATTAATCACAAAATAAAAAAGGGTGAGAAGCACAATTAAAAAGATGAAGAGAATGTAAACTCAACATGAACAACATCCAAGCCAACACAAATCACGCAAATGGTCGCTGGTCTTCCTTCCCTTAGTCTAACCCCAACATGTAGATAACAAAAACACATGAAACGAAAACTACCCATGAAGCTTTGTTTACTCTTGATTGTTGTCCTTTAAGGCTCGGCATGAGGGAGAAAGCTCTTCCTTCACACGGAAAGAAAGAGTATGAGGTGTAAGTGTTAATGGATGGAAATTTGTTGAAGCTGGAGGCAAAGATCCAGGTGGAGTTGACCGAAGTTCGTTGTGAAGATCATTCATCCTCTGCAAACGGTCGTTGAGATAATGGATTGCATCTCCAAGTAATTGATGATCGATCTATATCCACTAAAAATGCTAGAGTGTTTTAGCTCAAGCCATATAAAAGCAACAAACATAACACAAAATCCTTTTAAACGCTAATGGCAATAAGTAAGTGATGAAGATAAAGCCCTTAAGCAGATAATAAAGAAGTCATTACATGTGTTTTTCTTGTTCTCTAGATCAACATAAGAGACCATAAGTACCAAGAAAACACCCAGAATTCTTGAACACTTGCAAAACCCAAGAGACATCAATTACCCAATCCCATACTCTCGCTCTGATCTGTATTTGTATAATGACTAAATTAGAGAAATAGTCACAATGTTTTAAGTATTCACACTTTCTCTACCAATTAAGCTAAGCTATGAATAACATAGCAGAAACTGGTAGCTAAACATAATGCAAGAAAAGATAAAATGACTTACATTAATATTATCTTTCTGTTTAAATAGCCAAATTTGGATCCTAGCTTTCTGCATGAAAAATACAGAAAAATTAAAAACCAGACAAATCATAAACGACATTGATAAGTTAAAACCGTTCAAATCCATTGTTTTGGAGCTTAAACTTTGAAAAAACCTAAAAATCAAGTTACGGAGCAAACAAATAAATGAAAGAGAAAAGGTTATAGGAAACGTACAATTAGATTCTATGGACTTTGGTGATAGCCATGGCTGGCTGCCGACGTTTTAAGATCTCTTTTAAGATTCATGAAAGATGAAAATCTGAGAGAACCAAAACCTAGATCAGTGATTTAGTTTACTGCTTGGCTTAAAAGGAATGAGAGGATGATTATCAAATCAGGAGCGCTCACCTTTTTTTATAGTAGAACCTCCACCGTCTTTTGGAGAAAAAAAAATTATCACTGAATGTAGATCGAGGATTAAAGATCAAATGAGGGTTGTAGGGGTATTAATCCGTAACTGGTATCGCTTGGGATGAAGAAGATGGAAGATCGCTTGACGAAGAAGAGGCGAAGAAGAACACGGATACAACCTTTGATGACAACGCTGCGTTTAGTTTAGGGGCCGAAGCTCTTGCCGGTATCGGAAAAAAAGATCTAGGAATTGCCATATCAACACGAATCTAATTTCAGAGAAAGAAAGAAGAAGGGATTGTGAGTTGGATGTGAGGATAACTCACATATTTATACAGAGCTAAGACCGCCTCACACTCTAGATCGTCGCATTGAAAGGCCTCATAGTGGGTGTTAGAATTGATTGCCATAAACAACAGACCTCTCCGTTTAGATCGATAGTGAAGGCGGAGAGTCTCTTGGGGTCGGCGTCGATGGAAGAGAAGAGAGAACAGGGAGAATGAATTTTGGGTTTGAGCAATTTCAGAAACGGACCAAACAGAACCAGGCCCACTAACGACAACATTTTAAATGAAACGAAGCGGATCAATAGCACGGGACACGTGGCGGCATGATATCACATGAGTTTCCAGGCTGTCTGCATACGTGGCACAACAGGAGTGATTTAAACACTTCTTTATATATATAGATTAGTTTAATTTAAACGATATGATATATATATATATATATATATATATATATATATATATATATTTAACATAAAAATCTATGAAAATATTTTTTTTCTTCATATGGTGTAATAATCATTTTATATTAATATAGAAAAAAATTAAACCTTGATCATAAATATTTATGTGAAAATTTTAACAGTTTTAGTAATTTATACTCGTTTTGAAAAATTCAAAATACAACATATACGAAAAATCTAGATTTTTATTATATGATTAATAAAGTTATATAATTTATTTTAATAATAAAGAAATACACAAAATGATAAAAAGTGTATATATTGTTATCAAATCTTTATTGTTTAAAATCATTAATTGCTATATATATGTTAATCACATTAGGTAATTCTGTAGGTTTTACTTAAAGAAAGACTGTAAAACAATAAATATGTGCGACCAACTATAGCCTTCATAATATTATTTTGCTAGAGAATATCATTTTTAGACTATGATTTATATTAGGTGTTCTATCTATCTAGTGTTAAGATTTAGAGGCCATTTAGATGTGCCACATAGGATTGGATTATTTTTTAATTAGTACAAATTTGAAGTTACATCTTTTTAAATGATTCTTCTTTAATATATAGGGGATGTGCGACCAACTATAGCTTTCATAATATTATTTTGCTAGAGAATATCATTTTTAAACTATGGTTTATATTAGATGCTCTATCTATCTAGTATTAAGATTTAGAGGTCATTTAGATGTGCTACATAGGATTGGGTTATTTTTTAATTAGTACAAACTTGAGGTTATATCTTTTTAAATAATCCTTCTTTAATATATAGGGGATGTGCGACCAACTATAATCTTCATAATATTATTTTGCTAGAGAATATAATTTTTAGACTATGATTTATATTAGGTGATCTAGAATCTCTAGAATTAAGATCTAGAGACCATTTAAATGTGCCACATAAGATTGAGTTATTTTTTAATTAATACAAACTTGAGGTTACATCTTTTCAAAAGATTATCCTTTAATATATAGGGGATTGAGTTTTATTTGGATTGTAGGTGTTTAATCCGGATATCAGTTTATTTTAGTTCAGTTTGGTTTTTCGGTTTTCAGTATTTCAGTTATTAAAATATAATTATTATTCTAAATCCATATTTACTTCGGTTCGATTTATATACGATTTATTCGATTTTATATCAAAAACGTAATTATTTAGTTTGAGATCATATTATATATCATACGAATTTTAGAGTCATGTTGTCAAAATTTTGTTTATTAAGAAATATGATATATTTTAATAAAAGAATAAAAAAATAAAAAAATGCTTCTATCATCTAATAAAATAATCAAATCTAGAATTAATATCAATGATATAAATTTTAAAAATAAAAATAAAACAATTCAGAAGCATGAAAGAAAAGTTTTTCTATTCTTCCATATTTAGTTTTGATCAAATTCATATGTATTCGATTGAACACAACTCTGTTTTTTTTAAATAAAAAAAGTTTTAAAGAATTTTAACTAATTGTTATCCACCAAATTTATAACATTTACTTTAATTTAGTCAATGCTAAAATAAAGCAACCAAAAAAAGAAAAAGACTAAGAAAATAAAAAGCTTCAATTGCAAATAATTGTTAAATTATAATTATAGTACAACTTAAATAACATATACATATTCATGTGTTGTATAAACAAATACATATTTACATGTTTTTACTTTTAATCGGTTTTGTTCTGTTTAATCAATTATAAATCAAACCATATTCAAATCTTACGGTTTTTATAAAATCACATCCATTCGGTTTGTATGTTTTTGAGTTGTTTTTATCATGTCTTAATACTATATTGTATAATTCGATTTTAAATTTATATTTTTGTGTTCGGTATAAGCTGTTGATGTTTTTGTTTTTTTGGTGATAAGCAAAATATAATTCATATTTCTTTTGTTTTATGCTATAAAATTTCAGACAATCATGATGGTAAGAAATCAATTCATACTATAATTACGTGTGCGGTTTTATAATATGCCAATGGTAAAGAGATGTCACGTAGTACAAATTTAATAGCATATATTTTTACCTTGCAGGATCACTATAATATCAATATATTACAATAAGATTAAAATGTCAAATATGTGCTGTTAACTATCATTAAATTACCTTGCCAATCACTCAAAAATAACCACAGGTTGTTTATTCGGTTTGTTTATCATTGATTAAAGAACCTTGCTAAACACTTAAATTTCCGACCAAGCATTTACGTTGGTTTTATTCAGTTTGTTTAATTTTGATTTAACCACGGTTTGTTTAGTCTTGATTGAATCACAGTTTGTTTAGTCGTAACGACAGCAGCCACAATATACTTTTCGTACGTGCATTTTCTAATAGCAAAAACATATTGCGTTTAAAATTTAATTGGCCAACAACGTAGGTGCATGAGCTTTCACACGGACCTGCATTAACTGGTAAGAAGACACCGAACACTAATGATTACAGCAAATACCGATCGTGAATTTTTTTTACAGTCTTAACTCCCCTGAAGGTACACTGAGCATGAACACAGACAGACGTACCTCCATTAACTCGTAAGAAGTTTAAGCAACACTATTAGTTACAGCAAACATCGACCGTCTTGTATTTTTTTTACATTGTCTTAACTCCCCTGAAGCTACACTGAACAAACTCCGCCCCTTCTTTTCCTTCAATGGAGCTTTTCTTTGATCAATCCGCAGGTACTTTCCGCAGGTCTATTCTTCTTCTCGATAATCGCTTCCTCCCTTTAACAGAGAGCTTTTTAACAGAGCAATGAACTCATATTCTTCTTTCCGCAGGTCTATTCTTCTTCTCGACATTCTCTGCTTCATATATAGATTATCGACGTCTGAACTCATCAACTTCGATCGTTCTCAACCGATACTCATTATGTGTGGTTTATGCTTCTCAGCAAAAACTTATGCTTTAGAAGTCCTAGCAACTAATAAACGTCTTGCTCAAACATTGCTTTCTCTGCTTCGTGTCAAGATTATCAACGTCAGAACTCATCAGCCTTATGCTTAATAACCTATCCTCTCCGTGTGTGGTTTAGAATTCCTCGAAACGATTAAATGTCTTGCTCAAACCCTATTGTTAATAGGTATTGTTAATAGGACTAATCGTTTTCTAATTTTTCTTGTCGGCAGAGACAGGTGGCTAGCTAGGAGATACTCATGAACTTACTCGGCTGTTATAGGATATCGTATAATGATTCCGAAATGATCAATAACCATGCATTTTCAAACTTCGTCGTCGATTTATGTAAAATGTATATTAGGAAAGTAGTGTTCGATTTTTGGTGAAAAGCTCTAATTGCTTGACACGTCATATTCTCCTCTCAAACTTTCTTCAACCTTCCATATTTAAATTTTCTCAATGTGAATGCATTTAAAGCAAAATGCTTCTCTTTAATAAGAAAGGGATATTATTGATCTTCTAAATAATTATCCATTATATGAAGGTTGATGATTGAAAGGTAGCGGCTGAAACTTGATGTTTTTAGATTTTTGGTTTTGTTTTTATTAAATAATGTTTATCATTTCATCAGAACTTTGTTTTTTTTCTTTATGCTTTCATTTATTTAGTTTTCTTTCTATATATAACTATATTTATCATTCGTTTGATTTTGAACGATCATGTTGATGTTATTTCTTATTTTTGCATCGAGTTTACTTATGTTTTGGCTATTAAAATACATACAAATCATGTACTTTAAATCTGAAGAACCGATTTTATTTATATTTTGGTTACAAAATAGGTACAAATCATGTATTTTTAAACCGAAGAACCGATTGGGACCCGAACCCGAAAGTATAACGGGTTATACCGGTTCTTTGAAGATTTACTAACCACGATCCGAACCCGATATAATCTGAACCGATCCCGAACCAAACTTTCATATAATCTGAATGGAGCTGATTTTGATAAACCCAAAAAACCAAAATCCGATTGGATAAAACCGAAACCCGATTGGGATCCCGAATGCCCAATGCCGATTGGGATCCGATTGGATAAAGAGAAAAATGATTAAATATTTAATTTAATAGGTAAAAAGATAATACCCAAGATATATATATATATATATATATATATATATATATATATATATATATATACAAATAAAAAAATTTAAAATAATAATTTTTAGTAGTTTCAGATTATATGTTTTCAAATTCGATCATTTATAAAAAAATTGAATTCTTTTTTGGGCTTTTTGCAAAAGTGACTCAAAACTTGGAGTCAAACAGAAAACTAACATTTTCTTTTGACTCATTTTTTTTGAGATTCTCACCCCACACTTGTATTTTATCTACGAAAAATGCCATTACTTTTTTTTTATCGAAAATGGCTTCTTTACTGTCTCAACCTCATCTTCTTCAAGTATTTACAATAGTGGCACTACCATGAATAGTTCCAACAACCTTGTACTAACTGTATGGAGCTTTTAATGCATTTTAATGCACGTAAATCTCTTTACACTCTCTCTGTTTCAATTGTTATGAACTAAAAACAACATTTCTTTCACTTTTTCTCCATATTCATCCAAAAAACTCAAGCTTTTGATTCAAAATATTTTATGGTTGAGATAGCCATATTTCTTTCGTTTTGACTTACGGTTGCTTTCGTTTGAGGTTCTGGGTGGTTGGAGAAGACCCTGTGTGCAAACGAAGTCATCTCATCTAGTTTAAGGTACAAATTTGAATTTTTTTCAAGATCTGTTCGCGTAGAAGACTTACTAGTAAGTCATCTGTATGTAGAAGACTTACTGATAAGTTTTCTGGTCAAACGGACGACTTAAACTAAGTCGTCCAGCTTTGTTTGTTAAAAAAAAAACTCTAGACGACTTATATATAAGTCGTCTACGAGAAACGGGTTAGTTTTGCATTTGATCGAATCGTGTCAGATCTTTGACTATTTCTGGACGACTTATAATTCAGTCGTCTCTGGGAAAGTTAAAATTTCAATATTTTATTAAACTAGACGACTTAAACGTAAGTCGTCCTAGGTTAGTTTTGTAATTGAAAAATATAACTTGAAATTTAACTTTCTCCAGACGACTTAAATCAAAGTCGTCCCACCAGAAGACTTAATTTAAAGTCGTCCGGGGAAAGCAAAGTCGTTCAGAATATTTCCAAATTTTCTGGTCAAACCTTGCTTAAACCGGACGACCTTAAGTTAAGTCATCTATCTGGACGACTTTCATTTAAGTCGTCTAAAGATGGACGACTTAGTCTGGACGACTTTGCTTACCCCGGACGACTTTAAATTAAGTTTTCTGGTGGGACGATTTTCATTTAAGTCGTCTGGAGAAAGTTAAATTTCAAGTTTTATTTTTCAATTACAAAACTAACCTAGGACGACTTACGTTTAAGTCGTCTTGTTTGAATAAAATATTGAAATTTTAACTTTCCCAGAGACGACTAAATTATAAGTCGTCCAGAAAAAGTCAAAGATCTGACACGATTCGGTCAAATGCAAAACTAACCCGTTTCTCGTAGACGACTTTTATATAAGTCGTCTGAATTTTTTTTTAACAAACAAAGCCGGACGACTTAGTATTAAGTCGTCCCTTTTCATTTTCAATTGCAAAAGTGACCTCTTTAGACGACTTACCTTTAAGTCTTCTGGACGACTTAATTCTAAGTCGTCTGCGGCAATGTTTATTGAACTTCTTCATTTTCTCTATGTTTACTAATGTGTTTTATTTTGAATATTTGCAGATGATTTTTCAGTTACATGCAGTGTATGGAGAATGGTTGTTGAGAGATTACCGTTGGGATTTTGTGGTTGATGATCTCAAAGGAGCAAAATTGTTTTTATTGAATGAAGATTCAACACATGCTGAACTTGTTGCAATGGCTTAAGAAGATTATAACCTGGACATGAGAACAGTGACTGTGGAGATTAGCTACTCATTACCAGCAGAAATGATGATGGCTCCAGGCAGTCCTCCCATTCATGTTACAAGTGATAGTAAAGTTCGAAACTTGCTCGAGATACTCAAAACGCATAGAGTATGTCTTTGTGTATCAAGCCGCAGCAAGGTGGAAACGGTTTCAGAGGAAAGGGATAATGATGAAGCTGGTGAATGGGAAGAAGATGTTGGTGATGATGAAGCTGGTGAATGGGAAGAAGATGTTGGTGATAATGATGAAGCTGATGAATGGGAAGAAGATGTTGGTGATAATGAGTTTGTTGAAGATGAAAATCAAGATGGGGAGGAGGAAAATGGGGAGGAGGAAAATGAGGAGGAAATTGTTGGTGAAACAGATCAGAATGGTGGGGATTACAGTCTTTATGGAAAGATTCAAGATGAGGATGAGGAAGATGATGATAATGTTTGTTTTGAAGAAATCGAAAAGACATATGCTAAGTCAAAAGCTATTGAAGGAGGAAAATCGGATGGTACCAGTATCTATGTCAACCAGAGTTTTGATAGCAAGGATGCACTGCTTTCAGAGCTGCGGTTGGCAGCAGTGAGGGGTAGGTTTTCTTTCAGAATATACAAATCAACGAAAACTTTCCTTGTGGCAAGATGTCGGGTTAGCGGTTGTGGATGGAAGATCAGAGCGAGTGTGAAACATGGGACAAACACGTTTTGGGTAACAAAGTATGTGGAAAAACATTTATGCTCAGTGGGAGACCGAATCGCTCAGCGGAGACACTGTACTCCTAAGTATGTTGGTAGTCTTTTCATTGATCGTGTTGGGATCATTGATGGGATTACTCCACAGCATATCACTGATGCAATGAAGAACATGTTTGGCATGAAGCTTGATTACACCACTTCATACAGAGCATTGTTATATGCACAAACATTGGTGAGAGAATCAGCAGAAGAAGGGTATTCGCGGCTGGCATCATATCTCGAGCAAATATCCATTGCAAATCCTAATTCTGTCACGGCTATAGAACTTGATTCTGTTAAAAGATTCAAGTATCTATTTCTATCTTTTGGAGCTTCTATCACAGGTTTTGATTATCAGAGAAGGGTCATTGTGGTGGATGGAACTCACCTAAGTGGAAAGTATGGAGGTGTTATGTTAGTTGCAGCCGCACAAGATGGCAATTTTCAGATATTCCCATTAGCTTTTGGGATCGTGGATGCTGAAGATGATCCTTCTTGGGAATGGTTTTTCACAAAATTGGCTAGTTGTATATCTCATGACAAGCCTCTGATGATAGTCTCCGACCGGCACTCGGCCATTAAAAGTGCGTGTGATAAGGTGTTTCCTTGGGCAAACCGATGAATATGTTATTATCACCTTCAAGAAAACATTGTCAAAAAGTTTAAAGGGAAACATCTCATGTACTTGGTGAAAGGGGCTGCTTATGCTCACACGGTTTACGATTTTGACCGGTACATGGCTGAGATACGGAGTGCAAACCCGGAACTTGCAACGTATTTGGAGGATGCCGACGCCAGCCTATGGTCAAGGGTTCATTGTAAGGGGAACATGTTCAACATAAAAATAAGCAACATCGCTGAATCTATTAATTCCGCACTGAAGAAAGCAAGAGGATTTCCGATTACGTTCCTGCTGGAGTTCATAAGAAAGAAGTTAGGAAAATGGTATGTGAAAAGGAGACAAGATGCTTTGAGTCTCACAACTCCACATAGCCGGGGTGTTGAATACTTGCTTGCTGTTCGAACAGAGATAGCAGATACGATGACGGTCGAACCAATTAATGGATGGAAGTACTTTGTCAAAGGTGGCAAAATGGACTGTGTGGTTGATTTGGAACATGCAAAGTGTGATTGTGGTGTCTATGGAGTGGAGAAAATACCTTGCTCTCATGCTATAGCTGCTGCAAATAAAGTTGGTTTGCATATCTCCTCACTTGTATGTCCAGTGTACTCAAAGAATTATCTGTATGCAGGATACTCAGAGAATATATATCCTATCGTTTCACAACATGTTGAGGAACGAGAATGCTTTCCTCCAGAAGTAAAGCGTGGTCCGGGAAGACAGAAGAAATCAAGATGGCAATCTTGGTTGGAGCTATCTAGGATGAGAGGACACAAACCCAGGAAGAAACACAGGGCACGAAGATGCTCAAACTGCAAGGAAACTGGCCATACGAAACCACAATGTAAACAACCAGTTGACTAGTTGTCCAGACGACCTTAATTTTAGTCGTCCAGTCTTGATTACCATTTAGACGACCTTAATTTTAGTCGTCCATCTGGACGACCTTCCAGACGACTTGACTTGTTTCCTCTCTATCATCTTAACTTGTTTCTTTTTGTTTCATTAGCAACTTATCAACTTATGTATTTTGGTTTGTACAACTTGAATGGTTTTCTATGTGAACTTTTATTCTAGATGTGCAAAATGTTAATTGTAAGTCGTCCAAACCCTCCAGACGACTTATTTGTAAGTCGTCCATTTGGAAGACCTTCCAGACGACTTAACTGTAAGTCGTCCTAACCCTCCAGACAACTTATTTGTAAGTCGTCCAGCTGGAAGACCTTCCAGACGACTTATTTGTAAGTCGTCGAGACCTGAAGAACTTGCAGACGACTTATAAATTTACAAATATATAGAAGGGAAGACCAGTTCAAATATAAGTTGTTCAAAAAAAAAAGACAAGTTCAAATATATACAAGAGACAAGTTCAAATCTATACAAAAGACAAGTTCAAATATATACAAGAGACAAGTTCAAAGCTATACAAGAGGAGTTCAAATCTATACAAGAGACAAGTTCAAATCTATACAGCTAATCATACATGCCCACAAATCTATCACCATCCACATTTTCTTGCAAATGCTGATCAAGAAGCTCCGTCCATATATCCACCGCCATACAATCCCTCATATTCTTCACGTTGGCCCTAGCAAAGTCTTTAGGGTTAAAGGGGACCCCAAGAGCATGACATTCAATGTACTTTAGAGCGTACACGCCACAATCACCACTGTTGGCCGTGGGTATTCCTTGCACCGCTCTCTCATAGGTGTATGGCTCCAACCCGCGTGCGACCCGTAAATCTTCGTTGGGAGCGCACTCAACAAGCAGATAAGGGAACATCTCGAGAAATGGCTGCATTATCTCATCCCATGCTTCTGGTACCGACGATGAAGGTATGCTGTCCCAGACGACTATGTGCCTCTTAGGGATCGATATCCAAATAGCAACCCAATGCTTGTTGTTCAAGTTCACTGGCGCATAGATATCATCAACGTCCTCCCCCCACTTCTTCATTGATTGGCAAAATGAAGGTATTGATCCTTCATAAAAAGCCCACGCCCCACCAGGTAACGCTCTCCCTAAACCTTTGTGATCAGTTTCCGAGGCTTTGAAGATGTGATATTGTTCTCTCCAAGACTCGGAAAAGTTGTGATCCAGGAATGCCATTCGCTCGCTTCTGAAAGCTTGTGGGTTCTCCTGATACCTCTGCCTCAGCACATTAATCCAAGCATCTATATGCTGCAGATGGCAATAATACAAGTTAGAAGATACCAGACGACTTAAATATAAGTCGTCTAAATGGTCGTCCAAGTAGACGACTTTCCAGACGACTTATATTTAAGTCGTCTAAATGGTCGTCCAAGTAGACGACTTTCCAGATGACTTATATTTAAGTCGTCTGGTAAATATAAGTCGTCTGGAAAGTAGTCTACTTGGACGATTTTCCAAACGACTTTCCAGAAGACTTATATTTACCAGACAACTTATATTTAAGTCGTCTAAATGGTCGTCCAAGTAGACGACTTTCCAGACGACTTATATTTAAGTCGTCTGGTAAATATAAGTCGTCTGGAAAGTCGTCTACTTGGACGACCACTTAGACGACTTTCCAGACGACTTATATTTACCAGACGACTTAAATTTAAGAAGACTTACGCAGTCTTCCAGCCATTCAGTTTTGGTCCGGAGGATTTTATACCACCAAGTTGGTGATGTACGTGGTTTCTCATCATGCTTAGTGTAATAATGACTGCAAACAAAAAAGCATTCAGTTTTGGTACACTAAATCAAGCAAAAAAGCAATCAGTTTTGGGTAAAGCAATCACTTACGGATCAGTTTTCAACCAATCAGCGAGATCCTTCAGCTTTTCTCTGTTTACTGGCGGAAATGGCTTATAGGCTGCCACTTTAGCTTTATTTTTCTCTGCCGTATAAGGAGATAACTGCGTGGGAGCAGGTTTCTTCGCTCGTTCACTCCTTCCACGCACAGTAGTAGCAGCAGGGGAGCTGTTTTGTCCAATACAACCAGGCTCGGTTCTGTGGCTTGAACGCTTGATTCTGGTGCTGGAACGCTTGATTCTGGTGCTGGAACGCTTGGATCAGTGGAAGCGACGCTCGGTTGGGAGGTGGAAGAGAGGCTCGGTTGTTGATCGGTGGAAGCGAGGCTCGGTTCGACAGTGGAAGTGACAGCAACAATCTGTTTGGAGGAGACACCATCTGCTTTATTTACCGAAAAACCCTCATCAAATGTATCCTCCGGCAAATATCTCTGCAATATAAAAGTTGCACACTAGTTAACAATGGACGACTTAAATAAAAGTTGTCTGGACGACTAATTGACCCTGGACGACTTTAAAAAAAGTTGTCTGGACGACTAGTTGACCATGGACGACTTACAATTAAGTCGTCCAGGGTCAACTAGTGGTCCAGACAACTTACATTTAAGTCGTCCAGGGTCAACTAGTCGTCCAGAAAACTTTTATTTAAGTCGTCTGGACAACTAGTTAACCCTAGACGACTTATTTCTTGTTGATACTAACCTCTTTGGCTTGAGGAGGTTGTTTCCTTTGAGGAGAAGGCTGTTTGGTAGGAGGAGGAGGCTGTTTGGTAGGAGGAGGAGACTGTTTGGTAGGAGCAGGAGGCTGTTTGGTAGGAGCAGGAGGCTGTTTGGTAAGAGCAGGAGGCTGTTTGGTAGGAGCAGGAGGCTGTTTCTTAAAAGGAGTACGCTCTTTGGTAGGAGCAGGAGGCTGTTTATCTTGAGGGGTTGTCTGAATGGGTTGAGGAGTAGCCTGTTTGGTAGGAGGAGGAGGCTGTTTATCTTGAGGGGTTGTTGTATTGGGTTGAGGTGTAGGCTGTTTGTCTTTAGGGGTAGCCTGATTGGTGATACCAATCTTCTTCTCCACAGCTTCCAACCTATCGGACACCTTCCTAATCTCCTTGATGCACTTCCTAAACTCTTCTTTCATGCACTCAGTTACGTCCTTGAACATTTTTTCCAACTCCTGTTTGGTCATCCAATCCTCTTCACTAGCCTCTTTAGGAGCCTCTTTATGAGTCTCTTTAGGAGCCTCTTTAGGAGCCTCTTTACGAGCTTTCTTCAGAGGTCTTGGATTGTCTTCCTCCTCCTCCTCCTCCACCACAACCATCTCTATCTCTTTGGCTTTCTTCGATGTAGCCTCCTCAAGTTTTGTATAGACCTTAGTACCAGTGACTTCCCAGCAATCTAAGGTCCACTTCCACGGTCTCCGATCATACATGAGTTTAATGATGTTCTCCGCGGGCAGGTCCTCAACCTCAGAGTCCCATTTTGGCCACATTTCACTAATGTCCTTCTGGACAAAGTTGATCACGCGGGTCTGCAGTAAATAGAAGGATCGAGTTAGATATTTGAGCAAGACGACTTAGTAGACGACTTAATTATAAGTCTTATTACAAGTCGTCTACTAAGTCGTCCAGCTGGAAGACTTTCCAGACGACTTATTACAAGTCGTCTACTAAGTCGTCCAGCTGGAAGACTTTCAAGACGACTTATTACAAGTCGTCTGAAAGGTCGTCCAGATGGACGACTTAGTAGACGACTTAATTAAGTCGTCTGAAAGGTCGTCCAGATGGACGACTTAGTAGACGACTTTAATATAAGTCGTCTGCGCAGTGTTTTGGATTGAAGTAAATATCTGACGCAAGATAGCAGCTTTCATTGATCTGCGGCCTCTGCTGCCTCCGTAAGCCAGTATCGGTGGAGACGGACTGTTTGCTCTGGGACCACCAATACTAGCACCCAATTCCGGCATAGCTGTGTACACCCAGACCTGAAGAACTTGTATAAACCCATCCACGGTGTAGCAGCCAGTAATATCTTTGTTCCACAAAGAGTCCATCAGCACCTTAAACGCGACTCTCCCCCATGGATAATTCTCAAACTGATCTAAATCCATCACTAGCCTTGCCAGAGAAGATCGTGTAGCGGTTGAAAACTTTCTCCCTTCAATGAATCCTGTGAAGATGGAAAGGTACGCGAGCCGCTTCCGATCTTCCGTGGACCAATCCCCGCATCTGTTCAGTGCTGCTATTATCTGATCTGTAGTTGGCCCAGCTTCCAGATGAACTCCCAGCATCCCCCAGAAAGAAACCATCTCTTTGGTAACTTCACATTTTGGTGTCTCAAGGTCCTCGATGTACTCGCAGTTTAGACCAGTGAGGTTTTCAAACTCTAACAGTGAAAACCTCAAAGGTTCTGGACCAACCAGAGACCACATCTCATACTTCTTCTGAATGTCCACCTTGAAACTGAGCATGTGGTGAACCAGCCTTGAAGCCCAACCAAATCCCTGCTCCTTGAACTTGATGAAAACTCCCAATCTCGACTCCTTGAGCTCTTCAAATTCGTCATCAGTAAGAGTTTCCTTAAGAGCAGTATGCAACCTCTTGTTATCCGTGTGATACGAAATGCTATTGTGGGCTGGTGGCTCAGAGTCTGGTGTGTATAACCTACGGGGGAGTTCTGGAATATCCATCCTTTTTGTCTGCAAAATAATCAAAGACAACAATAAAAATCAGAACACAAGCTAAATCAATCACGCCTTAATTGTTACTCCAGACGACTTAGTAGACGACTTATAATTAAGTCGTCTGGAAAGTCGTCCAATTGGACGACTTAGTAGACGACTTAATTATAAGTCGTCTGGAAAGTCTTCCCAATGGACGACTTAGTAGTCGACTTGTAATAAGTCGTCTGGAAAGTCTTCCTGCTGGACGACTTAATTTAAGTCGTCTACTAAGTCGTCCAGTTGGAAGACTCTCCAGACGACTTATCTTATAAGTCTTCCAGTAGAAAAATGTAAAGCGGACCTGATTAGTCGCAGAAGGAGTTGGAGTACTCGTCATTGCGGTTGTACTCGTCATTGCGGTTATAGATCTGAAAAAATAAAAGTGAAACGGTGAGAATGAGTACATTGATAGAGACAACGTTTTATTTTCATCTTTTCCTCGAGATTGATGACTTACCGGCGTTAGGGTTTACAGAGAAACGACGCTACGGTTTACAGAGAAGAAGCGGCGGCGAAGCGGCTGCGCTAGGGTTTGGAGGAAGCGGCGGTGAGAACGTTGGTGAGCACGGTGGCGAGGTCGACGGTTTGTTCGGAAATAGTGGAAGCGGCGGCGCTAGGGTTTAGAGGAAGCGGCGGCGCTAGGGTTAGAAGACGCTGCGGCGAGAACGGTGAGAATGAAGTTAGATAGCCGACGTTGAGAACGATGGTTTGTTCAGAAATAGTGAGAATTCGAAATCGCCTTTGATATCGCCGGTGAGAGAGAACTGTTAGGGTTTCTGAATTTCGCGAAAAATGAACAAAAAAAATCACCTTATAATTCGGTTAGCTTTAAAAGTACATTGGTAAAATTTAATGTTTGGTCCGGTTTAGACGATTTATTCTGGCTGATAATGTACATCAGACGACTTAATATTTAGTCGTCTGTCCACAGACGACTAAATTTTAAGTCGTCCAGACCCTAAAATGAACCCCTAAACTAAAATGACTAAATTAACTAACTAACCACGTTATAAAATCAAAGTATACTTCAATAGTGTTTACTATACACAGAAATGAACACGCTTAGGTAATTTTTAAATTTTTCAAAAACGGTTTTAATGCTTTCCGAAATCTAACCCTAAGAACATATACAATACTACAACATATGTTGATGAAACCAAAACTAAAGAATATCATGACGACCTACTTTCACTCATCTATTATGAAAACAATTGAAATTTGTTATATCCTAATTTATATCTCTTAAGACATATGTTAATTACATAATTCCCATTTTTCACTTATCAAAATATTTTTTACAGAATTTTTAAATTATGTTTAAGAATAACTGTCCAGACGACTTTCAGTTAAGTCGTCTGGACGAGTTATTTTTAAGTCGTCTAAACAGACGACTTGCGAGGGGTAAAAACGTAAAAAAAAATCTCGTTTTTTTGTTTGGTCACAAGGGTCCTAGTTGTAATTTCAATAGCCTTTTAGGTTACTTTTGCCTTTGACCCAAGTTGGGGTATTGTTTTAGGTTTGACTCGAAGTTTTGAGTCACAATTGGCAATTCTCCCTTTTTTTTTTGAATTTTTGATTTTCTTGGTATTTTCTTTTTGTAATTCAAAAATACTTTCTAAAACTATTTTTTCAAATTTTCAATTTTCTAATATATATTTTTTATTTTATAAAATTTAAATCTTAGTCTCAAGTCTCCATCCTTTAATTCTAAGTCATAAGGTTTAGATAGTTAACTTAAGGATAGAGATGGCAAAATGGAGGCTTGCCCGCGGGCCCGGCCCGGAAAGGCCCATTGCGGGGCGGGATTGGGCAAAGATATTGCGGCCCGTTTAGTTGCGGGTCTTGCGGGACAGGACCGCGATGGTATCGGGCCGAAGCGGGATAGGCCGAAGCGGGACGCGGGAAATCATTGAAGCCCGCTACACTTTTCTTGTTTGTCTCTTCAGTGACTCACCGAAAATAAAAACGGTGATCAGTGATCGGTGACGACGATGGCGATTCTTGCTCTCTGTATTTCTTCCTCGTCAAGCTGTGCCCTTCTTCTGCGATCAGCGACCATAGAGAATCTTCTTCTTTTACTCTACACAGCTGATCGACATGCATGTGAGAAGGTATTTAGCTCGTGCCTCTCTATTTTGATTTGCTAACAAAATTTCTGGCGTTTCACTTTCAGTTTGAAGTAGATAGTGGCCAATCTCAAAATTCTTTAAATTATGATTTTAATAATTTACACGAACCTTTGTACATGATCCAAATGATTTCAATGATTTTTTTTCTCAGGTGCAGTCTGGTGGTGATGCGAGTGAGCTGATTCATCAAACAGAGAAGAACAAACAAGGAGCTACTGAGAAGGAGACGGAAGTTCGTGAAAGCTTATGTTGCTGTGAAAGCCAAACTGGAGTTCCTATTAGTAACAATAATTTCCATTTCTCTTTGTTGCAGATACTCAGAGAGGTTAGTAAACTTTTGGTGACCTCTTGAAGATGATGTTTTTTAACTTAGGTGCTGAAATTGCTTGAGCAAGAGGTGGTTTCCTGTGAAAAGTTGGAACAGTTTAATGAAGAAATTTACGAGGTCTTTAAGCGTTACAAGACATTTTCTTTAATTATGTTTGTTAGATTCGTCTAGATCTTTGCATTCTGATTTCTGAGAGTAAATCTTTATTTTGTTCAGGTGATTGGTGAAGGAGATGACATATACGTTATTGCAACTTCTGAGCAACCTCTTTTGTGAATATCATATGGATGAATGAATCCATCCCAACGAGCTTCCCATAAGGTAAGCTTTTAGGATATTGTTTTTTTTACGTATTGAACAAGATGTATTGACATCTCATTTTTCGTCCAAATATGCTGGTTACTCGTCCTGCTATAGAAAAGAATCTGGTTCCCATGGAAGCAAAACACTTTGCATTTCAGCTTTCTGTTATTAATCAGATTTTTTTTGTTTATCAACAGCTCCATCTGGTTGTGGGCTTTAAGTGGCGAAGTTCTTTTGGAGATGGTTGAGCAGACCTCGTAGTTTAATCACTGAGCCATCTAAAATAAGGTACGTCTCTTACATATGGTTGCTTGCTCTTGATCGTTTAGTTTGATAAGACTTGAGTAAGAGACTTGATCTTTTAGTCATCGTTACTTCATGCCATTCTTATGCATATGCATCAAACCAAAATGATGCCCATCAAAGAGTGTTTTCAAATTCTAAACCATCGATATGAGACTATAATCAATCAAAGAAGTGTTTTCAAATTTTAAAACATGAAGCTTACATAATTATACAACCGAACGCAAGCAATGTTCCATTTCCTTATAGAACTGACTTATGATGTAATCTCATCTCTCTTGGTCTCTTTTGTTGCAGGTGACATGTGAAGATCGGCGTCCCGCGGGCCGTACCGCCAAGGCTTGTGCATGGTGCGGGTCGGGATTGGGTAGCACTTCTAGGGACCGTGTCCCGTGCGGGCCTGTACCGCAAAGACCCGCATTGAACATGACCGCGGCGGGGCGGGACTAGGCGGGGCGGTACAACCCAATTGCCAACACTACTTAAGGATATAAATGTATATTTACCTTTTTAAAATATTTTGGTTATTTGATTCTCACAGTCTAAATTTGTGACAAAAATAACTTTTTTTAGTGCTATTCTAAAGTATTTCTCATGTATATATGAAAAGTTGTTGGTCTAGCGCAAATTTGTTTTCAGAAAAGTTTGCTGATGTTTTTTTTTTAAAGAAATAAAGCTCAAAAATAATATGATTTTCGTGGTAAAAATTCAAAATAGTCTACGTATATGATGAAATTATTTTAAGATTATCAAGAAGAATTTTAAAGTGTATACTTGAAATTAATTACGTTAAGCCAAGTTACAAAAAAAAATTAATTACGTCAGTTAAAAATTATAATCCAAAGCGTGTGTTTATCTATTTACTTTCAACAATGTAGTTTGTTCCTTCGGAGTCCGGAATAACACAGAATACGAAAAGCTGTATAAACAAAAGGAAAAAAAATTTCCAATCGTGTGCGCATCTCCAAAAAAGTATCAGAACTTCTCCATCGACATCTGATCTTCTCGCACTTTTTTTGATTCATAGAAGCAGAGGAGATTGGGAGATAGGCTAATGGACGAGGTGATGACGGTGGCGGACGCCGGCGGAAGCAGCAGGGCGTTGAACGGATCTCCTTCGTCGCAGAATCTGCTTCCTCACAATCTTCCCATCTTATCCGCTTTTCTTGCATTCGCCCTCGCTCAGTTCCTCAAAGTCTTCACCAATTGGTCCGTTACCCTCGTTTTTCTCCGATCTGCTAAAGATTGGCTTTTGTTATTACTTGGACATGATGGGGATTCTGTTAAGAACCACTTTTTGCTCCAAAGTTGCGAACTTTCTTATTGTTAGGTCTCGAAATTGTTTGAAAGTTTAAAACTTTTTGCTTACCCTCTTTGTGTTTTTGTCTTAGCCAACATCTGTTGGTTCCAGAACCTTGAAAGTTTGCTTCTTTGCAGCTAGTTAAGATACTTAGGTCTTACTTTATAGAGATAAAGAATAGAGGTAATTACTAGTTAGGTGGTGATTTTGAGGAGTAGATTCTCAGTTGTTTTGGTGGTGTGTGTGTGTTAGAATTGTTCAGGTACAAAGAAAAGAGATGGGACTCTAAAAAGATGATTAGTTCTGGTGGAATGCCTTCCTCTCACTCTGCTACTGTCACTGCCTTAGCTCTTGCCATTGGTTTTCAAGAAGGTGCTGGTTCACCCGCTTTTGCTATTGCTCTTGTCTTGGCATGCGTTGTGAGTTTTTCTTCTTCTTCTTCTCTCTTCTTGTTTCTTCCTCTTACCAAGTACCATGTGTCCTCCTTGTGCCAATTCTTGAGGTATTTGGTACAAAAGTGTTTTCTTTGGATATTAGATTTTGGAACTTTCGAACCGCTTAATTTTTTATGTATTGAACATACATGTAGTAGCAGCTTGTTTCACTCAGTGTAGGAAAAAAAGGAGATTTTGTTCAACTAGCAATTCAGTTTTTGGCATACATTCTGATTTACTCAATTATTTTTCTTTTACTTGCCAACAGCCTCTTTGCTTATCAAGACCAAACCAATCTTGCATTTTTATTACTCAATCTTACCATCTATCTTCGGGTTGCAGGTAATGTATGATGCCTCTGGGGTCAGGCTTCATGCTGGTCGCCAAGCTGAGGTAATATTCCATGAGGGGCACTAACTTCTTAATCCTTGTTTCCCTGTTTTTGTTTTCTTTCCTTGAAGAAGGATTGTTCCATGCTCTGTAACCAAAAGCTTTTTTTTTTTTATTGTATATGAATGGAAATTTCAGCTACTGAATCAAATTGTTTGTGAGTTTCCGTCGGAGCATCCGTTATCCACAGTTAAACCCTTGCGTGAACTGCTCGGCCACACTCCTATTCAGGTTTGTCTTAACTCATCATCAGTAATTCTTAAATGTCTGTTCTGCTCTTCAAAAAGTATCAAGCTATATTGTCTAAGTTAGTCTAACCGGTTAAAAATTGGGTAGTCTCCTTTCATAGAAAATGTTAGAATCAAGTTTACCCATTGTATCGACCCGAGTTCTGTTTGGTAAAGATTATATTAGCTAAGTTATGAGGTTGAATATTACAGGTTGCAGCAGGTGCTGTTTTAGGATGCGTGGTAGCTTTTTTTATGAGGAGTACAGGCTAGTTTCTACACAACAACGACTCCAAAAATTGAATTGAAAATCATAGCACCTTTGAGAGAAAATGAGGGTTAGATCATCGGAAGTAAATGGAAAATTGTTAAATCTGTGTAATATATAGATCATCGTTTAAGAGGCTTTTTCTTTAACTTGTCGTCATTGTTTATGCTATTTTTTTCCTAATTATTCCAACCGTGTTTCTTTTAATTATCTTTTTACCATTATTGAGCATTGGTAGAAAATGTAGGGTATTGATCCTTGTGAGTCAGCCTAACAGTTTTTTAACCAAGCAATGTGGAATCAGATTCAAATTCTATATTTCACCTTCTGTTTTTCCTCACTTTAGTGCCTATATTTGATTAAAACGTGTCCTATGAAAATGCAAAGCTTGTTAGGTACTCTATTCTCTCTGGTTGTTAAAAGGTTAGATATGATGTCACATTCGGATAAACATTAACTAACTTTTGGGATTTTATACTAAAAGGGACAAAGTTATCAATTTAGTAGAGTCGGCTTCTTGCTAAGGACCACGATGCTGAGGTTCACATTGGTCATTGTTGTCTTGTTCTGAAAGCTACAACTGTACAAATAAAATCTACGGACCACGATGCTGAGGTTCCCACATTGTTCGTCACCGTCTTGATACCGAGGTTCACACCGGTCATTGTTGTCTTGTTCTGAAAGGCACAACTCTACAAATAAAACCAAAAGTTCGCATGTATTCAAAGTCTTTTACACAAGAACAACTAATCTAAATTCTTTTCAAGATCAAGGCATAAAAACTATTCATAAGCTGCTATTGTAGATGACTCTTGGAAGTTACAAACCAATATGATTAGAATAAGATAGTTCTTATACAGTAAAGAAGGCACTTCTACCAATTCATCACTGATGGCAGAAGCAATGGATATGCTATTTAACAAATAAATAGACGCATACAAAATATGATATCAAATTCTAGGGGACTGAGCAGAACTAATCAAGAGTTTGGATCATCTACCAGCAGGAGAAACCGAGAAAGAAAGCAAGACATTGACATCAACTGTGCAACAGCCATAATCCAAGACATCTTGAATTTGTCTAAGAACAATAGCTTTTCCTATTACTATTTCCGTAGAATTTTTTTGTTCATGTTGATCAGCTAGCAAAGAGTGCCGAATTTAATAACCAAAATTATGTAATAACCTGATGTAGTTGTTACTTGTTAGCTGGCCATTTGTTTACTATTAATTCCAAGAAATGAAAATGTTGACCGAAAAAAAAAAACCCTTTTCATGACCAATCTTTAAGACATTGATAGTAGTGTAACATATAGAGAGGGCATATGACATATCGTCAATTAAATAGGTCCCACATAGCTTACCATATCATGTACACATGTACGTGTATTTGAGTGTATACATGTAATGTACGTGTACAGTGTGTGTAACGTCGTTAAGTATTGTTTCCATACCCGCCGAAAGTGAGGAAAGCTGTAGAAGCAAGAATATATTCACTCACTCGAAAGACGATATGAATTAAAGTTAAATATTCCAAACAAAACAATCTCCATCATCTGCTTCAAGATTACAAAACCTCTTAAAGAGAACGTTAGTGTTAAGGATAGAAGAACAAAAACTAGGCAGACAAGAAAATGGGATGTTTCGGACCATCAAAATCTTCAAGAACAAGAAACCAAGAACGAGACACCACCCGACATAGCCCACCTCCTCAACCTCAACACCAAACCGTGAGAACCGAAGAGATTCTCTTACAGATTCCAAGATGTAAAGTCCATCTCATCGATGAATCCGAGGCCGTGGAGCTCGCCTCAGGTGATTTCAAGCTCGTCAAAGTCTCAGACAACGGCGTGACTCTTGCTATGATCGTCAGAATTGGACATGACCTTCAGTGGCCAGTGATTAAAGACGAGCCGGTGGTGAAACTAGACGCACGTGACTACCTCTTCACGCTCCCGGTTAAAGACGGTGATCCACTTAGCTATGGGGTCACTTTCTCTGGCGACGACAGGGATTTAGCGGTTGCGAATAGCTTGAAGTTGCTTGACGAGTTCTTGAAGGAGAACTCTTGTTTCTCGTATTCGTCTTCGAGTAAAGTTGACAATGGAATCGATTGGAAAGAGTTTGCGCCGAGGATTGAAGATTATAACAACGTTGTTGCTAAGGCTATTGCCGGAGGGACAGGACATATCATTAGAGGACTCTTCAGTTGCAGCAATGCTTACACTAACCAGGTTTTATAAGATGTTTATAAGTTTATATGCCAAGCTTGATTATATTTCATATTTTGTGACCATTTGTGTTATACAAATTGTCTTTTGTGAGTAAATATATCCAACTAGGTATTTAAATGATATTGACTAAATTTTTTTTATGTAGAAAATAATTTTGTATAAAAAGAATTAGAAACATTCTAAAACAAAATAAATGGAAGGAATATTTGAAGAATATTGTATGATATGAATCCAAACCGTCTTATGCTACATGAAAGCAAGAATTCTAGATTCTTATCTGCATTAGTGTGTACTATGATTGATATGGGTCCTAGAGCCATAGGAGGTGTGGCATGTGCCCCACCCTAAATGATCTTTCCCCCATAATAATTAGTGCTAAATTTATCAAACATTCACTTATACTAAACATTACTCATAAAATTTTGTTATGTGCCACATACCAAAAGTAGTCTTGCTTCCGCCCCTTGGTCATGAGTTTCATGATTGAACAGGTTCACAAGGGAGGTGAAGTAATGATTACAAAGGCTGATCAGGAGAAGAGTGGTGCCTCTCAGAGAAATGGCTACAACCGTGGAAACTCCAGTAGTACTGAGAAGAAAAATGGAATCAACACAAACCTTCAACGGTAATCACTCCTTTTTAATTATAAGTTCAATCTGGTTAAAATATGGATTATTTTCAAATTTAGTTTCTGCGTTTGCGTTCCCTTACATGAGGAAAAGAATATCATATTTTTAAAAATATAAAACATCATTTTCTATAAATAGTTTTCCGACCTTTGCTTTACTTTTGGCGTTTACGCTTTAAAGATAATACAAAATTTTGTTTGTAAGATTATGTGGACTCGACCAAAAAAAAAAAAACAGATTATGTGGATATGATTCGAAAATACAGAATTGATGTAAATATAAATGTAAACGCAAAGGCAAACCTAAGCAAATATTAGAGATATAAATTTTCGTTCTTGATTCTATTGATATCTTGGCTGCTTTGTTGGATCGATGTAATATATAATATAGGGTGAGGAAGCTTTCACAGGCGACAGAGCAGCTGAGCAAGACGATGTTGAATGGGGCTGGAGTTGTGAGTGGCTCTGTGATGGTTCCTGTGATGAAGTCGAAACCAGGGAAGGCTTTCTTCTCCATGGTTCCAGGGGAGGTTCTTTTGGCTTCACTTGATGCCCTTAGTAAGTTACAGAGATATGTGAATAACCATACATAAATATAGTGATTTTCTGGGGTCAAAACTCAAGAGTCTCAGAACATATATGTGATAGGGAGAACGCTTAATAAAATGTAAATAATGTTTGGCTTGATCCAATAGATAAAATACTAGATGCAGCTGAAGCCGCAGAGAGACAAGCTCTTTCTGCTACATCCAGGGCTGCTACCAGAATGGTCAGTGAGAGGTAACTTTTTGAGATTCGTTCTTGTATAACATGTGTTCATGACATGTCACTAATGATCATGCACATTCGGAGTTTGAGGTGAAAATAACGAACGGTAAAGCAGGTTTGGAGAGAACGCAGGGGAGGCGACGGGAGACGTACTAGCAACTGCGGGCCACGCGGCTGGAACAGCATGGAATGTTTTCCAGATCCGCAAGACTTTCTATCCTTCATCTTCTCTCAAATCCGGGATCGTAAGAAATGCTCCAAGAAAGTGATCACAATCGGTTTTTATCTACTTATATCAACTTGTGATCCATGCAAAACCCAAACCAAGTTCAGTTTCATATTTAGATTGTTTACGTAACCCACGAAAGAGACTCATCAGCTATACTATATTGTGTAACATAACCCTAATAATTATCTAAGTTCAGTAACTTGTGATAAAACACATCATCAAATTAAATGGTGGAGAGATGAATTAATCTTGGAATGTTCAAAACTTCAAATGTCAAATCACACCAAGGGTTGACCCGGCTTCGTCAACGATTCACTTAACTCACGCTATAAATGGTTTGACCAGATTCCACCATAGATTCTTTATGATATTATCTAATATTCATATACTAGTGGTTGGCCCGCCCTACGGGTGGGTTGTATAATTTTATTAAAATATTTTTATGAAGCATTCAAAACTGATAAAGATTTTTAAATTTTATGAAGCATTAATTTTTTAAAAATATATTCTTTTTTGTAACACTTTAAAGTATATTCTAAAATCTATATTATCAGGGGCAAATTAACGATATGTTTAGCTGACATATGTATAATCTTGGGTTGGCGTTGGCCTGTGGGGGCATTTCTAGAATTTAGATTATTTTTTTCATGTTTGGTTAAGGAATTGTCGTTCTTTTATCCTAGAATTTAGATTATTTTTTTCATGTTTGGTTAAGGAATTGTCGTTCTTTTATCTTAATGTGGAGTTGATTATATTTCTGCGTTTGAGATGCAGAGTGTTTTTTTTTTTAATTTATGTATCTTTAATATTGAGCTTTATGTGTTTGTTTGTGGGTCCATCTTATAATGATGTGTTTATTTAACTGTATACTGGTCAAATAAGGTCTGAATATACAACCTGCTTAGGTGGGGTGGGGCGGAGAATAGGGCATGTCAAAATTACTTATGTCTTGGATCCGTTTGTGTGAAGTTGATTTCCATTGTGTTTTAAAGACATATAATTGGTGACTGTGTCAGGACATCGATCGGCGCTGCCGTTGGTGGTAGTTGCTGACATTGTTGTAGTTGGGATATTGTTTGTGGCTAGCTTTTTTAACTTAGGGAACATGGTTGGTGCATGATCATACTTGAGATTTACCATTGTTTTAGGGGGAGTGTCTCAACATGAAAATAAATAAAAGTTAGTCAATGATGACATCTACTTTTTTTTTTTTAATTTGTCAAACATGTAAGGTAAATGTTGAACAACTGTTTTGTTTTAAACGACCTATGTTTTAGGTGGAAGAGTGTCTGGAGGCTGGAAATGGGTGCTTAGGAGCCATTGTCAAATATTTATCAACCTCATACAACTGAGTTTTAAATATAGTTAGAACTCTGTTCTATATTTCATTGGGATGTTTTTGAGTTACTGTATTTATTCTCTATGATGAGGTTAGAAAACATGTTTAGCGAGTATGTGTATGTTCCTCTCTAGAGAAGAATCACCATCCTCTGATCCATCATCACCTTCTCTCTTTCTTGACATGTATACACAAAAAAGTAGAAATATATTCATAATGAAATTCATCATATGATTATATGTGTTAAGGACTGACGAGTCTAAAAATAAAAATTACAATGAGGGGAGCAGGTTGTTTTGGTACCATAGTATTCTGAGAAAGCGAAGCATCTTGAACAGAGATGATCTCATCATCTTTCTCGCATCTCGAGTACTCGTTTAGGATATCTCTGCTTCATCCAAATGTCTGGGTGATAGTGACATGCAAAACTTCATGATAATCTTATATCAAAATTTATCTCAAATTATAACCGTATCTTGAACAGAGATGATCATATTCTCTTACAAAAAGACGATATCATTTTAAATGTCACAAAAGAGTTTTCCAACTCTCAAAATCTACACAACTCTACTGTGTCAGACAGATCATTACATTAGATCATAGGTTACTGATCAATCCAAAGAGATTTAAAATAACAAAATGAGAGTGATTATGCTTACATGATGAACACTATGTGGCTGAAGATTAAGCCTATACATTTAACTGATATCGTAGAGCCACTTCTCGTTCTCTTTCCAGCATCTGTTACCTCTGGATTTGCTTCCCGACCAAGCGTCTCCAAGTAGATTCCTTTTTGAAAGCTAAATAGCATTGTCGAGCACCCGTTTCCACCTATGTCATTTGGTAAGCCTTATGTTGCTCTCTCTCTCTCTCCCTCTCCCTCTCCCTCTCCCTCTCCCTCTCCCTCTCCCCTTTATTTGGATGGATTATCTTTATTTAGGTTTGGTGAAGCTTCTGTCGTGGTAACATTTACTGATCAGACGGTCTTGGTTGATCTCGCATCACCCAGCTCTAAGATCAAAAGTCACCTCCTTTGAACAAAAATAAAAGAATTGCTGACAATACAGAGGAATAAAATGTTATTACAGATCAAACACGGATTAAGACCACTGAGTCAAAGTCATGCTTTCACATTTTTTTTTCTTTAGTTCCTAAGCAGAAGAGACCAAACAGTCCATGGAATTGAAAAGGATTTTAAGACCAAACAGTCCAAACCTGCAACGTCAGAGATTTAGTCACCTGCTTGGTCCTTGGCGTATCTGTTTCTTCATCTTCTTGTTGCAGCCTAGATTCGCCATTGTTGGTGGTGTTAAGCTGATTCATACACGTTATACACGTCAGCATCACGAGCCTGAGTTCAAAGCCTGAGATCTAAGCAAAAAAGAAACAGTTTAGCATTAACTGTCTCTCTCTCGCTCTATTCTGTTTCATTCTCCTTTGTCCTTCAGCGGCTTATTAGAGAATGAATGAAAATACAGTCTTTAGCCTTATCTGAACATCAATACACCAGCATAACTTCAACTCTGAGCAATGAAATTGGGAATTCACCATGATTAAAGGGTTACACTGAGAAATAACAGAAGCTCTGAATTGGAAAACTAAGAGATCATCGCTCTGGCTTTCACATAATTTATATATACTCAGTGAAGCTGAGAAAACAGTAAGTAAAGCTGCATCCAATAGGAAGGAGTGGGATAAGCGAGATTTCTGGATTGATTGTATGAAGGGTTACGTCGAGTTTGGCAAAAGAAAAGGAATTGTAAAGTTTCTACTTTCCATTGTCGACGTTGAATACAAAAGGAATTCTTGGGCCAGTGTGAGGATAAACTAAAACCTAATGAATTTCAGAATTAACAGAAAAGCCCATTTGATATAAGTGGTCGGGAAAACAACTTTTGATGATTAATGAAGCTGCACGTGTCCTTATTCCCCCATATGAGAGATTCAAGTCTACTTTATTATATAAGATTTGCGGGGCCAGCATCAACGGAAAGTAGTCGTAGCTGTTTTGGCAAAACTGTCGGGTTGTGAAGTGTTGGTGTTGGGATTCGTTCGGGTGGTGAAATTAGCAATTTCAGATTTTTTTTCTAAAGGTAATAATGAGCAAAAAAAAACTGCTTCTGCGCCAAAAATATTTCAAGCTCGGCTGTAATTATGTATGGCATATATTATCCAAAAGAGTTAACACCAGTTAAGTCTGGTAATGTAAGATATGATATGAATAGTGCATAACAAAAGATATCAAATGCCAAAAATAAATTGCCTTTCCAAAATTCGAGATCTGCTATATCTCAAGGAAACAAAACATGATAGCTGATTCACTAGCTAGGAATGCTCACAATTTTCATAGATATCTTTAATACTTTGGTTGTTCTATTTCGATCTGGTTATTCAAACAATCTTAAGTTAGAGTAATAGAATAGTGTTTTGATGAAAAAAATAGAAAATGCCAAAAAAAATTGCTTCTGCCTCAAAAATATTTCAAACCTACCTGTAACTATGTATGGCATGCATATATAATTCAAAAGAGTTAATACCACACTACAAGAAAACATCGTTATTCTGAGGGACATACCAAGGAAAAATGAGTTCTTCAAAATTTTCTGACCAAAAACCGAGGAAATACCGAAGAAACCAAGAAATGTGGTTTTCTCGGAATTTTCTCGGAATTTTCCGAAGAAATTCCAAGGAAGACACATTTCCTCTGTATATTCCGAGGGAATACCGAGGAAACAATGTTCGTCGGAAAAAACCAACGGGGATTTTAAATATTCCGAGGACATTTTATAGCCGTTAGAGAGCCGTTGGAGAGCCTTTGGAGGATTTTAAAAATTCCGAGGAAATTACGAGGAAGTGTAGGTTTTCCTCAGAATTTTCTCGGAATTTTCTCAGTATCGGCAGAATTTCATCTACAAATACAGCCACCCCTTTTGCTCTTTATTCACTCCATTTCTTCATCTTCCCTCCCACTATCACGAATTTGATTTCAAAAAAAAACATGTCTTCTTCAAGTTATTTTTTTCTTGGATCGACCGACCTCATTTGGATCCGAACACGAGATTGCTTATGGAAGAATGACAACGAGGTATAACTGAATTCATGGGGTTAGTTCGCCGACAACCGGAAGCAGAAACATGTAAGTTAAGATGTCCTTGCTCTAATTGTAAAAATAGAAAGGTTATTAAAGAGTGGGATGTTTGGACTCATCTATTTTTGAGTGGGTTTACACGAAGTTACAAAATTTGATATCATCATGAGGAAACTGATTATGAGCTTGGCAGTTCTAGCAAACCTCAGCCGACGGTTAGATTAGAAGAACCAATTCGAACGGATGTAGATTATGGTGTAGGTACTGAGCAGATGGTAAATGATCATTTTAGAGGGGAAAATTTACCGAATGCAGAAGCTATGAGATTTTATGATATGTTGGATGCTGGAAAGCAACCATTGTACGAAGGTTGCAAAGATGGTCATTCAGTTTTATCATCTGCTACAAGACTGATGGGCATTAAAACAAATTATAACTTGGCTGAAGACTGTGTGGATGCGATAGCTGATTTTGTTAAGGTATTCTACCTGAGGATAATATAGCTCTAGGTTCATACTACAAGGTTCAGAAACTCGTAGCTGGTGTTGGTTTATCTTATCAGGTAATAGATGTATGCAGCGATAACTGCATGATTTATTGGAGGGCGGATGACCAGCAGATTACATGCAAATTTTGTGGGAAGCCTCATTATAAAGATACGAATGGAAGAGTTTTAGTGCCTTATAAAAGGATGTGATATTTGCCTTTGACGGAAAGGTTGCAGAGGTTGTATCATTCGGAACGCACCGCGCAACGAATGAGATGGCATGCGGAGCACTCAACAGATGGTGAGATTAGACATCCTTTAGATGCAAATGCGTGGAAGCATTTCCAATCAAAGTATCCCGACTTTGCGTATGAGAGAAGAAATGTCTACCTTGGATTATGTACTGATGGTTTCAGCCCGTATGACAAGAGTGGAAGACAATATTCTCTATGGTCAGTCATTGTTACACCATACAACTTACCCCCAAACTTGTGCTTGCGACGAGAGTTTTTGTTTCTCTCCATTCTCGTTCCCGGACCATAGCATCCTAAGAGACCACTTGATGTGTTTCTTCAGCCACTAATATATGAGTTGCAACAACTATGAGCTGAAGGTGCTGAAATATATGATATTTCGTGTAAAGAAAACTTTCAAATGCGGGCAGTACTAATGTCGACAATAAGTGATTTTCCAGCATATGATATATTATCTGGATGGGCAACGCATGGAGGCTATCATGTCCATTTTGTCAAGATGACACACATGCTTTCCAACTAAAGAACGGAAGAAAAACGTGTTGGTTTTACTGTCACAGACGATTCCTACCACCTGATCATCCATACCGTCGGAGTAAGTGATTTCTTCCGCGATTTATGCACGAGATCAGTGACTCTTGAAGGTATTGAAAATTTGAAGACTAACATAGCCGTGATTCAGTGCAACCTTGAGAAGATATTTCCTCCCTCATTTTTTGATGTTATGGAGCATCTTGTTATTCACCTGGCAAGAGAATTGGAACTTGCTGGTCCTGTGCAGTATAGATGGATGTATCTGTATGAGCGGTATATGTTCTATTTGAAGAAGATTGTGAAAAGTTTAAGTATGGTGGAAAGTTCTATAGTCGCACAGATGATCAATGAAGAAATTTCAAACTTTGCCGAGTACTACTTTCCAACAGATGTTCAGACCAAAAACAGAAGACCTGCTCGGCATGATGATAGAGGCGAACATGCAACATATCATGTTAAGGTCCCAGACATTTTCACAGATGTTGGACGACTTAGTGGAAAACCAAATGACTGTCGACTTATTGAGTAGGAGCGAAGTCATTTGCAAACATATTTGCTCACCAACTGTGAAGATGTTCTTCAATATGAGAGGTAAGTTTATTATCTTACAAGTTTTTATTTTAAAAAATTAACATTTAAATCTTAATTAATTACATTATTGTCATCATATGTACATGATTTTTATGGCAGAAAAACAGTTCGAATATAGATACGCCACAGAGGAGGAACTAGAAGAAATGAAGCAGAGAGAATTTGCTGGATAGATGTTTACTTATGTGAGTATCTTAAACAAATTAAAATATTATTTATCACATAGTTATACTAATTCATATTTATTGATATAACATATATATATATATATATATATATATATATATATATATGCTATTAATAGGTGTCTGCTGGTTTGGCTAGAGGTGAAATATTTGACGATTGGATAAGCGAGATGGTGGTTGGACCAAACTATGTTGTGAAGTCATATCCGAGATTTTGTACTCGAGGATATGCATTCACAACTGAAAAGAGGAGACGTTCGCGTACGGCCTATGATGCTGGTGTTTGTTCTGCATCAGGAGATGATGTATACTACAGACACATACATGAGATTATGGAAATCAAGTATTTGGGCATGGTTGGATTGCGCTGTACTGTTTTCTATTGTGATTGGCACGACAACACTCCAGATCGAGGTGTGAGAACAGATGCATTTGGTGTTACATCAGTAAATTCGAAGCGAAAGCTGCAATATTATGATCCTTTCATTCTTGCTTCTCAGGCCGATCAAATACGTAAATGTTAATTATTAAGAATGATTGATCACCATGTGTATTAATTTATACTTTTACTAATAATTATTTAAATGTTACAGGTTTGTTATATCAAGTACCCCCGGGTAAGGAACAAAGATGATCCATGAGTTACTGTTACAAGACTCAACCCGAGAGGCCGAGTTCATGGAAGTTCTGAGCTGGAGGACCCACTACAACCAATCACATCCGGCAACTTAGTGCAGCAGAAGATGTAGCTGGAGTTGGCCTTGTAGTACATTTAACCGACTTTGCAGAGGAAGCTGTCGTTCATGCAGAGGATGAATCAATTATTGGAGAGTTTCACCAAGATCCAGATTCAGATTCATCTGGTGATGACGACTCGGAAACAGACTAGCATCTTTTTTTTTCTTGAAATACCGAGGAAATTGCGACGAACTTTAGGTTTTCCTCGGTATTGACCTTCTCTATTTAGGGATTTGATTATAAAATATTTTTCCTCAGTAATTCCTCCGAATATTCCGAGGACATTCCGAGGAAGGTATGGGGTTTCGGGTTGAAACCCCTGGTTCCTCGGAATTTTCTAAGAATATTCCGAGGAAATTCTGAGGAAGGTAATGGTTTGCAGTATTTCCTCGGAACTAGGGGTTTTGAACCGAAAACAACATTTTGCGGATTGAATAACACATATATAACTTTCATTAAGTGTCTTAACCAGATTATGAAGTCAAACTTTGGTGTTTTACACGAAAACAAACACTTTTACGATTGCGTGAACGAAAACCACACAACATAAGAGAAACACTTATACACTTTAATAAATGTTATTGGGAATACATACAATTATTTTTGAAACTTTGTTATTTCATGGTTTATGATCATCTATACAAAGAATCTTCAATGATATGCATTACATTTGTATAAGAAATGAAATACGGCAAAAAAATTCGATGTTTTGAAACCCCAGACCCTGTTTCCTCGGAATTTCCTCGGAATATTTTGAAGAAATTCCGAGGAAGATATGCCCAAACCCTGGTTCCTCGGAATTTTATCAGAATATTCTGAGGAAATTCCGAGGAAGATACTTTCCTCGGAATATTTTCATCTACCCGGCAACCCAAACCGCCAAATATTTCGCGAAAATTAAATTAATGGTTTCCGAGGAAATTTCGAGGAACCTATTAAATTATATCGACATTTTCCGTCGGAATTTTCATTTTTTAATTACGCCGAGCAGACCTTTCTTCCCCATTTCTCTCTTCCTCTTCCTCGCAAACTCCGCCTCTCCCTCTCCTCCTTCGACGATTTCCGGCGATTCAAGTCGATTTCTCCTCAATTGCACTCCCAAATCATGTAAGGACACTATCTCTCTCTTAGATTTGAAAATCGAGTGTGATTATGGTGTTAGGGTGATTTTTATAGATTTTTGTTAGGTTGAATGGTGTGATTGTAGTGATAGTTTGATTATGGTTTTTTGTTTGTGAGGATTGTGATTATTTGTTGTTATTGAGAGTTTGATGATGGTATGGAATTTTTTTAAGTTTTTATTAATTTTGTGGTTATAAAAATCTTATTGGTAATTATGTATATATAATATGAAAACGTTTTTTATATATTAAAATTATTTTTGTAATTATTAAACTATTTTTGATATATTAAAACTATTTTTTGTAATTACTAAACTATTTTTTACACATTAAAACTATTTTTGTAATTATTAAACTATTTTTATATATTTAAACTCTTTTTGTAATTATTAAACTATTTTTTATATATTAAAACTATTTTTTTGTAATTATTAAACTATTTTTTATATATTAAAACTATTTTGTAATTATTAAACTATTTATATTTTTTTGATTAAAACAATTTATTGATTTTTTAAAATTTAAATTTATTAGAACTAGTTTTAAATATATATTTTTTTAATTTACAGGTCTTATGATGATCAGATCCGGCTTCTATAGCGTCGTAGTCGTGGTGGTACGGGGAGCCACTCTCTGGTTTCGTCCAGCCACATTCCGGATTCCGCATCGCCGCATAGCTCCTACCATACATCTCCCTCTCCATTTCCCTCTCCTGCTCCTCCCGCTCCCGTTGCTGCACTTGCTCCTGCTTCTGCTCCTCCGGGTCCTCCGGCAGTGATGAGGGTTGCAGAGTTTGTTCGAAAGCCGGGTCGTGACCATCTTCCTTATCTCACTCCGTATCCACATGGACGGGGTCAAACATGGTAATTAAGCATATTTTTTTTCATTAAAATTTGATTCGTTATTAATAATTTGTTTTTTTATTAGGTTCAACCGATCTTCGAACGAGATCAGCGCATGGATCAACCGTATGATGTACTCGGCCCTCGACAAGGGACGTCCGACTTTCACTGACTTCCCTTCCGGCAAGCATCATCTGTGGTTTCAACAGTCTGCCGTAAGTATTCTAATTTTTACTTATATTTTTAATCTTTAATATAAATTTTCTACTAATTGTGTTTTTTTTTCAGCAAGAATTCAACTGGAATGCCGATGATACTTTGTACATCTATCACCACTTCGTCCATAAAGTTATGGACAATTATGAGAAGTAGATCCACGAGTGGAAGAAGAAGTGAGAAATAAACAAGGTTGTTTTTTATTTATTAAACAACTTTTTAATTTAGTAAAATATTTTTTTATTTATTTAACAATTTTTTTTATTAAAAGGCTCCAAGTCGATGAACCCCACGGTCTGGCAGGAGTTGGATGTGCATTGGAATAAGGAAGAGACGAAAGAAACTTCTTCCACCAACTTCACCAACCGCATGAGCGAGAGTAAAGGGAATGGCGTTTTTAAGCATAACTTGGATGCTCAATCTATTGCCACTCTGGGGGATCGCATGGTAAGTTCAGTCGCTTTTTATTTTATTATTTAAGTTTTTAAATTTTGTTTTTTGTGCATTTCTTCTAATTACTAATGTTTGTTTAATTTATGTTTTTTTTAATACGGAAGAAAATGATGGCGAGCCGGTTGATTATCTCGCCCTAATGAAGAGGGCGAATACCAACAAGAAAACCGGCCAGATTGATGAAGGTGTTGTGAGGGATGTGGTCACCCTGATCGACACTCAGGTGGAAGACGAAGTGTCTCAGCTTCAAACCGAGGATGATGATTCGACGGGTTCGACCTACTTGCCTCGGGTTCGGATCAACGAAATCGTTGAATCGGTATGTTCTTTTTTTTTAAAGTTCAATTCATCTTTTCTATTATTTAAATTTGGCTATTTTCTATTTCAGTCGGTTCCAAAGAAGAAGGGACGTTTGTTCGGTTTGGATCGTCGCTCCCGGTCGGTTCCGTCTTCTGCTGCACCACCGTCCTTTGTTGATCTAGAAGTACTTATGGGTCAGATGCAGGACAAAGATGATCGCATATCTGCATTGGAGACCCAGATGGCGACTCAACAGGCGAGCTTTGAGGCACAGAAGAAGCTGAACGAGAAAATGATGGAGATGATGAGGAGGTTGCACCCAAACGAGGTGTTCCCGAACGTGCAAAACCCGGACACGCAAAACCCGTAGTTTATTTTTACAAAAACTTCGAATGTTTTATTTTTATTTGTATGAGTTTGAATATTATCTAATATGTTTTCAATTTTAATTTTTATTTTATATTTTCGAATTTAAATTTCAAAAATTTTATTTTCTTTAAAAAAAATTAATTTTCTTAATATTCCGAGGGCTTGTCTCCTCGGAAATTTCTGAGGGCTTGTGTCCTCGGAAATTTCCGAGGGCTTGCTTCCTCGGAAATTTCCGAGGGATCACTTCCTCGGAATATTTCGTCAACTTCCGAGGATTTGTCCGTCGGAAACGTCATACCGAGGGAGGTCTTCCTTGGTATATTCTGAGGATTATTTCGACGAACCTTTGTCTTCAGAGTTTCCTCGGAAATAAGGTTCCTCGGAATTCCGTCGGAAAATTTTGAGGGAAGTCCGAGGAATAATAAAATTCCGAGGAGTTATTGCCGAAAACTTGTTTCCTCGGTATGTCGTCGGAATACGGTTATTCCGACGACATACCGAAGATTTAAACCCTCGATATGAGTCTGTTTTCTTGTAGTGCCAGTTATGTCTCGTGTGTAATGTAAGATATGACATGGATAGTGCTATATGTAAAATATCAAATATTTAAAGAATATTTTGTATTATGTCTCAAGAAATTATCGGTTCTTTTAAAAAATCGACAAACACATTTATTTCCTCATGTGTTCTCACCGGATAATAATGATCTGAGCTATTTAATCTAGTTATTGGTAAAATCTTATATAATAGATGATTGGAAATTACAACAATGTTTTATATATATAGGAGATGAATAACATTTTTTTGTGGAAACAAGACAAGGTTAATAAAAAGAGGATAAATGTATATATGCACAAAATTTATAATGTTAATTAAGAAACACCATATGGTAACTTCTCTAATTTAACTCACTTTATATGACCAATCGAAGTATCATGTCAGATTAAAATAATTAAAATCTAATAAAAAATATAATTTATTAGAAAAAGAGCTTTTCAAAACCAGCCCAACATTCAAAGTCTAACTTTAAAACCGACTTATTTTTATCATTACTATTCACCTATGAATTTTTCATATTCTCCTTATGATTTATAAATATTTAAAAAATTGTCATTACTATTTAATATTTTATTTATTTCAGAATTAACAAAAAAAACAAATACACCCTAAAAATTTCTTATTATTTACAACAATGCTATTATCATCAATATTTCCTACCACAATGAACCACCATTTTTAAACTCTTAAAACTCAAGAACCCAATTTCTACATACTTTTATCTCAGTCTAAACAAAAAAACTTTATTTTCTCTTGTTTTTCATCTAAAAATTTCTCTTAACTTTCATTTTTATAAGCACAATTTTCATATTTAAGAGTTTCTTCATTGGTGAATCGTCAAAGGTGCTTCTTTTTGCTCACATCTGGTGATGATGACTCGGAAACAGACTAGCATCTTTTTTTTTCTTGAAATACCGAGGAAATTGCGACGGACTTTAGGTTTTCCTCGGTAATGACCTTCTCTATTTAGGGATTTGATTATAAAATATTTTTCCTCAGAAATCCCTCGGAATATTCCGAGGACATTCCGAGGAAGGTATGGGGTTTCAGTTGGTTCCTCGGAATTTTCTAAGAATATTCCGAGGAAATTCTGAGGAAGGTAATGGTTTCAGTATTTCCTCGGAATTCCCTCGGAATATTCTGAGGAAATTCCGAGGAACTAGGGGTTTTGAAGCGAAAACAACATTTTGCGGATTGAATAACACATATATAACTTTCATTAAGTGTCTTTACCAGATTATGAAGTCAAATTTTGGTGTTTTACACGATAACAAACACTTTTACGATTGCATGAACGAAAACCACACAACATAAGAGAAACACTTATACACTTTAATAAATGTTATTGGGAATACTTACAATTATTTTTGAAATTTTGTTATTTCATGGTTTATGATCATCTATACAAAGAATCTTCAATGATATGCATTACATTTGTATAAGAAATGAAATACGGCAAAAAAATTCGATGTTTTGAAATCCCAGACCATGTTTCCTCGGAATTTCCTCGTAATATTATGAGGAAATTCCGAGGAAGATATGCCCAAACCCTGGTTCCTCGGAATTTTATCAGAATATTCTGAAGAAATTCCGAGGAAGATACTTTCCTCGGAATATTTTCATTTACCCGACAACCAAAACCGCCAAATATTTCGCGAAAATTAAATTAATGGTTTCCGAGGAAATTTCGAGGAACCTATTAAATTATATCGACATTTTCCGTCGGAATTTTCATTTTATAATTACGTCGAGCAGACCTTTCTTCCCCATTTCTCTCTTCCTCTTCCTCGCAAACTCCACCTCTCCCTCTCCTCCTTCGATGATTTCCGGCGATTCAAGTCGATTTCTCCTCAATTGCACTCCCAAATCATGTAAGGACACTATCTCTCTCTTAGATTCGAAAATCGAGTGTGATTATGGTGTTAGGGTGATTTTTATAGATTTTTGTTAGGTTGAATGGTGTGATTGTAGTGATAGTTTTATGGGCTTTTTGCAAAAGTGACTCAAAACTTGGAGTTAAAAAGAAAACTAACATTTTCTTTTGACTCATCTTTTTTTGAGATTTTCACCCCCACACTTGCATTTTATCTACGAAAATGCTATTAACTTTTTTTTTCGAAAATGGCTTCTTTATTGTCTCAACCTAATCTTCTTCAAGTATTTACAATAGTGCCACTTCCATGAATAGTTCCAACAACCTTGTACTAACTGTTTGGAGCTTTTAATGCCCTTTAATGCACGTAAATCTCTTTACACTCTCTCTGTTTCAATTGTTATGAATTAAAAACAACATTTCTTTCACTTTCTCTCCATATTCATCCAAAAAACTCAAGCTTTTGATTCAAAATATTTTATGGTTACAGAGCCATATTTCTTTCGTTTTGACTTACGGTTGCTTTCGTTTGAGGTTCTGGGTGGTTGGAGAAGGCCCTGTATGCAAACGAAGTCATCTCACCTAGTTTAAGGTACGAATTTGATTTTTTTTTCAAGATCTGTTCGCGTAGAAGACTTACTAGTAAGTCATCTGTATGTAGAAGACTTACTGATAAGTCTTCTGGTCAAACGGACGACTTAAACTAAGTCGTCCAGCTTTGTTTGTTAAAAAAAAACTCCAGACGACTTATATATAAGTCGTCTACGAGAAACGGGTTAGTTTTGCATTTGACCGAATCGTGTCAGATTTTTGACTATTTCTGGACGACTTATAATTCAGCCGTCTCTGGAAAAGTTAAAATTTCAATATTTTATTAAACTAGGCGACTTAAAAGTAAGTCGTCCTAGGTTAGTTTTGTAATTGAAAAAGATAACTTGAAATTTAACTTTTTCCAGACGACTTAAATGAAAGTCGTCCCACCAGAAGACTTAATTTAAAGTCGTCCGGGGAAAGCAAAGTCGTCCAGAATATTTCCAAATTTTCTGGTCAAACCTTGCTTAAACCGGACGACCTTAAGTTAAGTCGTCTAGCTGGACGACTTTCATTTAAGTCGTCTAGAGCTGGACGATTTTCATTTAAGTCGTCTGGAGAAAGTTAAATTTCAAGTTTTATTTTTCAATTACAAAACTAAACTAGGACGACTTACGTTTAAGTCGTCTAGTTTGAATAAAATATTGAAATTTTAACTTTCCCAGAGACGACTAAATTATAAGTCGTCCAGAAATAGTCAAAGATCTGACACGATTCGGTCAAATGCAAAACTAACCCGTTTCTCGTAGACGACTTTTATATAAGTCGTCTGAAGTTTTTTTTTTTAACAAACAAAGCCGGACGACTTAGTATTAAGTCGTCCCTTTTCATTTTCAATTGCAAAAGTGACCTCTTTAGATGACTTACCTTTAAGTCTTCTGGTCGACTTAATTCTAAGTCGTCTGCGGCAATGTTTATTGAACTTCTTCATTTTCTCTATGTTTACTAATGTGTTTAATTTTGAATATTTGCAGATGATTTTTCAGTTACATGCAGTGTATGAAGAATGGTTGTTGAGAGATTGCCGTTGGGATTTTGTGGTTGATGATCTCAAAGGAGCAAGATTGTTTTTATTGAATGAAGATTCAACACATGCTGAACTTGTTGCAATGGCTCAAGAAGATTATAACCTGGATATGAGAACAGTGACTGTGGAGATTAGCTACTCATTACCAGCAGAAATGATGATGGCTCCAGGCAGTCCTCCCATTCATGTTACAAGTGATAGACAAGTTCGAAACTTGCTCGAGATACTCAAAACGCATAGAGTATGTCTTTGTGTATCAAGCCGCAGCAAGGTGGAAACGGTTTCAGAGGAAAGGGATAATGATGAAGCTGGTGAATGGGAAGAAGATGTTGGTGATGATGAAGCTGGTGAATGGGAAGAAGGTGTTGGTGATAATGATGAAGCTGATGAATGGGAAGAAGATGTTGGTGATAATGAGGAAAATGGGGAGGAGGATGGGGAGGAGGAAAATGGGGAGGAGGATGCTGATAACTCTATTGTTGGTGAAACGGATCAGAATGGTTGGGATTACAGTCTTTATGGAAATGTTCAAGATGAGGATGAGGAAGATGATGATAATATTTGTTTTGAAGAAATCGAAAAGACATATGCTAAGACAAAAGCTATTGAAGGAGGAAAATCGGATGGTACCAGTATCTATGTCAACCAGAGTTTTGATAGCAAGGATGCACTGCTTTCAGAGCTGCGGTTGGCAGCAGTGAGGGGTAGGTTTTCTTTCAAAATATAAAAATCAACGAAAACTCTCCTTGTGGCAAGATATCGGGTTAGCGGTTGTGGATGGAAGATCAGAGCAAGTGTGAAACATGGGACAAACACGTTTTGGGTAACAAAGTATGTGGAAAAACATTTATGCTCAGTGGGAGACCGAATCGCTCAGCGGAGACACTGTACTTCGAAGTATGTTGGTAGTCTTTTCATTGATCGTGTTGGGATCATTGATGGGATTACTCCGCAGCATATCACTGATGCAATGAAGAACATGTTTGGCATGGAGCTTGATTACACCACTTCATACAGAGCATTGTTATATGCACAAACATTGGTGAGAGGATCAGCAGAAGAAGGGTATTCGCGTCTGGCATCATATCTCGAGCAAATCTCCATTGCAAATCCTAATTCTGTCACGGCTATAGAACTTGATTCTGTTAAAAGATTCAAGTATCTATTTCTCTCTTTTGGAGCTTCTATCACAGGTTTTAAGTATCAGAGATGGAACTCACCTAAGTTGAAAGTATGGAGGTGTTATGTTAGTTGCAGCCGCACAAGATGACAATTTTCAGATATTCCCATTGGCTTTTGGGATCGTGGATGCTGAAGATGAACCTTCTTGGGAATGGTTTTTCACAAAATTGGCTACTTGTATATCTCATGACAAGCCTCTGGTGATAGTCTCCTACCGGCACTCGGCCATTAAAAGTGCGTGTGATAAGGTGTTTCCTTGGGAAACCCGAGGAATATGTTATTATCACCTTCAAGATAACATTGTCAAAAAGTTTAAAGGGAAACATCTCATGTACTTGGTGAAAGGAGCTGCTTATGCTCACACGGTTTACGATTTTGACCGGTACATGGCTGAGATACGGAGTGCAAACCCGGAACTTGCAACGTATTTGGAGAATGCCGACGCCAGCCTATGGTCAGGGGTTTATTGTAAGGGGAACATGTTCAACATAAAAACAAGCAACATCGCTGAATCTATTAATTCCGCACTGAAGCGAGCAAGAGGATTTCCGATTACGTTCCTGCTGGAGTTCATAAGGCAGAAGTTAGGAAAATGTTATGTGAAAAGGAGACAAGATGCTTTGAGTCTCACAACTCCACATAGCCGGGGTGTTGAATACTTGCTTGCTGTTCGAACAGAGATATCGGATACGATGACAGTCCAACCAATTGATGGGTGGTGATACTTTGTCAAAGGTGGAAAAATAGACTGTGTGGTTGATTTGGAACATGCAAAGTGTGATTGTGGTGTCTATGGAGTGGAGAAAATACCTTGCTCTCATGCTATAGCTGCTGGAAATAAAGTTGGTTTGCATATCTCCACACTTGTATGTCCACTGTACTCAAAGAATTATCTGTATGCAGGATACTCAGAGAATATATATCATATTGTGTCACAACATATTGAGGAACGAGAATGCTTTCCTCCAGAAGTAAAGCGTGGTTCGGGGAGACAGAAGAAATCAAGATGGCAATCTTGGTTGGAGCTATCTAGGATGAGAGGACACAAACCCAGGAAGAAACACAGGGCACGGAGATGCTCAAACTGCAAGGAAACTGGCCATACGAAACCACAATGTAAATAACCAGTTGACTAGTTGTCCAGACGACCTTAATTTTAGTCGTCCAGTCTTGATTACCCGTCCAGACGACTTATATCTAAGTCGTCCAGTGTATTTTATTTTTAGACGACCTTCTACTAAGTCGTCCAATGTATTTTATTTTTAGACGACCTTCTACTAAGTCGTCCAGTGTATTTTATTTTTAGACTACCTTCTACTATCCCTTCAAGTGTATTTTATAACATTTAGAAGTCCAGTGTATTTTATAAAATTTAGTCGTCTAGTCTTGATTACCCGTCCAAACGACTTATATATAAGTTGTCCAGTGTATTTTATTTTTGGACGACCTTCTTCTAAGTCGTCCAGTGTATTTTATTTTTAGACTACCTTCTACTATCCCTTCAAGTGTATTTTATAAAATTTAGAAGTGCAGTGTATTTTATAAAATTTAGAAGTCGTCCAGCTGGAAGACCTTCCAGACGACTTATTTGTAAGTCGTCCAGCTGGAAAACCTTCCAGACGACTTATTTGTAAGTCTTCCAGCTGGAAAACCTTCCAGACGACTTACAAATAAGTCGTCCAAACCCTCCAGACGACTTATTGTAAGTCGTCCAGCTGGAAGACCTTGCAGACGACTTATAAATTTACAAATATATACAAGGGAAGACAAGGTCAAATACAAATTCAAATATATACAACAGACAAGTTCAAAGCTATACAAGAGGAGTTCAAATCTATACAAGAGACAAGTTCTAAGCTATACACAATTTCTTTCAAGTTCAAAGAGGAGTTCAAATCTATACAGCTAATCATACATGCCCACGAACCTATCACCATCCGCATTTTCTTGCAAATGCTGATCAAGAAGCTCCGTTGGACCTAGCAAAGTCTTTAGGGTTAAAGGAGACCCCAAGAGCATGACATTCAATGTACTTTAGAGCGTACACGCCACAATCACCATTGTTGGCCAAGGGTACTCCTTTCAGCTGTCTCTCATAGGTGTATGGCTCCAACCCGCGTTCGACCCGTATTTCTTCGTTGGGAGCGCATTCAACAAGCAGATAAGGGACCATCTCGAGAAAAGGCTGCATTATCTCATCCCATGCTTCTAGTACCGACGATGAATGTATGCTGTCCCAGACGACTTTGTGCCTCTTAGGGATCGATATCCAAATAGCAACCCAATGCTTGTTGTTCAAGTTCACTGGCGCATAGATATCATCAACGTTCTCCCCCCACTTCTTCATTGATTGGCAAAATGAAGGTATTGATCCGTCATAAAAGCCCACGCCCCACCAGGTAGAGCTCTCCCTAAACCTTTGTGATCAGGTTCCGAGGCTTTGAAGACGTGATACTGTTCTCTCCAAGACTGGGAAAAGTTGTGATCCAGGAAGCACATTCGCTCGCTCCTGAAAGCTTGTGGGTTCTGCTGATACCTCTGCCTCAGCACATTAATCCAAGCATCTATATGCTGCATATAAAATAATACAAGTTAGAAGATACCAGACGACTTACGTAGACGACTTACGTAGACGACTTTCCAGACGACTTTTCAGACGACTTATATTTACCAGACGACTTAAATACAAGTCGTCTGGAAAGTCGTCCACGTAGACGACTTTCCAGACGACTTATATTTAAGTCGTCTGGTAAATATAAGTCGTCTGGAAAGTAGTCTACTTGGACGACTTTCCAGACGACTTTCCAGACGACTTATATTTACCAGACGACTTAAATATAAGTCGTCTGGAAAGTCGTCTACTTGGACGACCTATATTTAAGAAGACTTACACAGTCTTCCAGCCATTCTTTGGCTGTCCGGAGGATGTGATACCACCAAGTTGGTGATGTACGTGGTTTGTCCTCTTGCTTAGTGTAATAATGACTGCAAAAAAAAAAAGCAATCTGTTTTGGTAGACTAAATCAAGCAAAAAAACAATCAGTTTTGGGTAAAGCAATCACTTACGGATCAGTTTTCAACCAATCAGCGAGATTCTTCAGCTTTTCTCTGTTTAGTGGCGGAAATGACTTATAGGCTGCCACTTTATCTTTTCTTTTCTCTACCGTATAAGGAGATATCTGCGTGGAAGCAGGTTTCTTCGCTCGTTCACTCCTTGCACGCACAGTAGCAGTGGGAGCTATATTGTCCAATACAACCAGGATCGGTTCTGTGGCTTGAACGCTTGGATTGTGGTGCTGGAACGCTTGATTGTGGTGCTGGAACGCTTGGTTGTGGTGCTGGAACGCTTGGATCAGTGGAAGCGACGCTCGGTTGTTGGGAGGTGGAAGCGAGGCTCGGTTGTTGATCGGTGGAAGCGAGGCTCGGTTGGTCTGTGGAAGTGACAGCAACAATCTGTTTGGAGGAGACACCATCTGCTTTATCCTCCGGCAAGATCTTATTTACTGAGAAACCCTCATCTGCTATATCCTCCGGCAAAAATCTCTGCAATAAAAGTTGCACACTAGTTAACCATGGACGACTTAAATAAAAGTTGTCTGGACGACTAGTTGACCTTGGACGACTTAAAACAAAGTTGTCTGGACGACTAGTTGACCCTGGACGACTTAAATGTCAGTTGTCTGGACGACTAGTTGACCATGGACGACTTAAAATTAAGTCGTCTAGGGTCAACTAGTGGTCCAGACAGCTTACATTTAAGTCGTCCAGGGTCAACTAGTCGTCCAAACAACTTTTATTTAAGTCGTTTGGACAGCTAGTTAACCCTAGACGACTTAATTCTTGTTGGAAGAGGATTTGATACTAACATCTTTCGCTTGAGGGGTAGTCTGTTTCGTTTGAGGAAGAGGCTGTTTCCTTTGATGAGAAGGATGTTTCCTTTGAGGAGAGGCTGTTTCTTTTGAGGAGGAGGCTGTTTGGTAGGAGGAGGAGGCTGTTTCTTAAGAGGAGTACGCTGTTTGGGTTGAGCAGTAGCCTGTTTGGGTTGAGCAGTAGGCTGTTTGGGTTGAGCAGTAGCCTGTTTGGGTTGAGCAGTAGGCTGTTTCTCTTGAGGGGTTGTCTGATTGGGTTGAGCAGTAGGCTGTTTCTCTTGAGGGGTTGTCTGATTGGGTTGAGGTGTAGCCTGATTGTTACTAACCCCGGTTTGTTTGGCTTGAGGGGTAGCCTGATTGGTGATACCAACCTTCTTCTCTACAGCTTCCACCCTATCGGACAACTTCCTAATCTCCTTGATGCACTTCTTAAACCCTTCTTTCATGCAGTCAACTACCTCCTTGAACATATTTTCCAACTCTTCTCTGCTCAACCAACTAGCCTCTTCTCTAGCCTCTTTAGGAGCCTCTTTACGAGCTTTCTTCAGAGGTCTTGGAGCCTCTTCCTCCTCCTCCTCCTTCTCCACCAAAACCATCTCTATCTCTTTGCCTTTCTTCGATGGAGCCTCTTTAGGTTTTGTATAGACCTTAGTACCAGTGAATTCCCAGCAATCCATGGTCCACTTCCACGGTCTCCGATCATACATGAGTTTAATGATGTTCTCCGCGGGCAGGTCCTCAACCTCAGAGTCCCATTTTAGCCACATTTCACTAATGTCCTTCTGGACAAAGTTGATCACCCGGGTCTGCAGTAAATAGAAGAATCGAGTTAGATATTTGAACAAAAAGACTAAATAGACGACTTAATTAAGTCGTCTGAAAGGTCTTCCAGCTGGACGACTTAGTAGACGACTTTAATATAAGTCGTCTGGAGGTCGTCCAGCTGGACGACTTAGTAGACGACTTATAATAAGTCGTCTGGTAAGTCTTCCAGCTGGACGACCTTCCAGACGACTTATTATAAGTCGTCTACTAAGTCATCCAGCTGGACGACCTTCCAGACGACTTATATTAAAGTTGTCTACTAAGTCGTCCAGCTGGAAGACATTTCAGACGACTTAATTAAGTCGTCTAATAAGTCGTCCAGCTGGAAGACTTTCCAGACGACTTAATTAAGTCGTCTGCGCAGTCTTTTGGATTGAAGTAAATACCTGACCCAAAATAGCAGCTTTCATTGATCTGCGGCCTCTGCTGCCTCCGTAAGCCAGTATCGGTGGAGACGGACTGTTTGCTCTGGGACCACCAATACTAGCACCCAATTCCGGCATAGCTGTGTACACCCAGACCTGAAGAACTTGTATAAACCCATCCGCGGTGTAGCAGCCAGTAATATCTTTGTTCCACAAAGCGTCCATCAGCACCTTAAATGCGACTCTCCCCCATGGATAATTCTCAAACCGATCTAAATCCATCACTAGCCTTGCCAGAGTAGATCGTGTAGCGGTTGAAAACTTTCTCCCTTCAATGAATCCTGTGAAGATGGAAAGGTACGCGAGCCGCTTCCGATCTTCCGTGGACCAATCTCCGCATCTCTTCAGTGCTGCTATTATCTGATCTGTAGTTGGCCCAGCTTCCAGATGAACTCCCAGCATCCCCCAGAAAGAAACCATCTCTTTGGTAACTTCACATTTTGGTGTCTCAAGGTCCTCGATGTACTCGCAGTTTAGACCAGTGAGGTTTTCAAACTCTAACAGTGAAAACCTCAAAGGTTCTGGACCAACGAGAGACCACATCTCATACTTCTTCTTAATGTCCAGCTTGAAACTGAGCATGTGGTGAACCAGCCTTGAAGCCCAACCAAATCCCTGCTCCTTGAACTTGATGAAAACTCCCAATCTCGACTCCTTGAGCTCTTCAAATTCGTCATCAGTAAGAGCTTCCCTAAGAGCAGTATGCAACTTGTTGTTATCCGTGTGATACGAAATGCTATTTTGGGCTGGTGGCTCAGAGCCTGGTGTGTATAACCTACGGGGGAGTTCTGGAATATCCATCCTTTTTGTCTGCAAAATAACCAAAGACAACAATAGAAGTCAGAACACAAGCTAAATCAATCACGCCTTAATTGTTACTTCAGACGACTTAGTAGACGACTTATAATTAAGTCGTCTGGAAAGTCGTCCAATTGGATGACTTTGTAGACGACTTAAATGAAAGTCATCTGGAAAGTCTTCCCAATGGACGACTTAGTAGCCGACTTGTAATAAGTCGTCTGGAAAGTCTTCCTGCTGGACGACTTAATTTAAGTCGTCTACTAAGTCATCCAGTTGGAAGACTTTCCAGACGACTTATCTTACAAGTCTTCCAGTAGAAAAATTTAAAGTGGACCTGATTAGTCGCAGAAGGAGTTGGAGTACTCGTCATTGCGGTTATAGTTCTGAAAAAATAAAAGTGAAACGGTGAGAATGAGTAAATTGATAGAGACAACGTTTTATTTTCATCTTTTCCTCGAGATTGATGACTTACCGGCGTTAGGGTTTACAGAGAAACGGCGCTACGGTTTACAGAGAAGAAGCGGCGGCGAAGCGGCGGCGCTAGGGTTTGGAGGAAGCGGCGGTGAGAACGTTGGTGAGCACGGTGGCGAGGGCAACGGTTTGTTCGGAAATAGTGGAAGCGGCGGCGCTAGCGTTTAGAGGAAGCGGCGGCGCTAGGGTTAGAAGAAGCTGCGGCGAGAACGGTGAGAATGAAGTTAGATAGCCGACGTTGAGAACGATGGTTTGTTCGGAAATAGTGGGAATTCGAAATCGCCTTTGATATCGCCTGTGAGAGAGGACTGTTAGGGTTTCTGAATTTCGCGAAAAATGAACAAAAAAAATCACCTTATATATTGGGTAAATAATCCGGTTAGCTTTAAAAGTACATTGGTAAAATTTAAGGCTTGGTCCGGTTTAGACGACTTATTCTGGCTGATAATGTACATCAGACGACTTAATATTTAGTCGTCTGTTCACAGACGACTAAATGTTAAGTCGTCCAGACCCTAAAATGAACCCCTAAACTAAAATGACTAAATTAACTAACTAACCACGTTATAAATACAAAGTATACTTCAATAGTGTTTACTATACACAGAAATGAACACGCTTAGGTAATTTTTAAATTTTTCAAAAACGGTTTTAATGCTTTCCGAAATCTAACCCTAAGAACATATACAATACTACAGCATATGTTGATGAAACCGAAACTAAAGAATATCATGACGACCTACTTTCACTCATCTATGCTGAAAACAATTGAAATTTGTTATATCTTAATTTATATCTCTTAAGACATATGTTAATTACCTAATTCTCATTTTTCACTTATCAAAATATTTTTTACAGAATTTTTAAATTATGTTTAAGAATAACTGTCCAGACGACTTTCAGTTAAGTCGTCTGGACGAGTTATTTTTAAGTCGTCTAAACAGACGACTTGCGAGGGGTAAAAACGTAAAAAAAATCCCGTTTTTTGTTTGGTCACAAGTGGATAGTTGTAATTTCAATAGCCTTTTAGGTTACTTTTGCCTTTGACCCAAGTTGGGGTATTCTTTTGGGTTTGACTCCAAGTTTTGAGTCACACTTGGCAATTCTCCCTAGTTTGATTATGGTTTTTTTGTGAGGATTGTGATTATTTGTTGTTATTGAGAGTTTGATGATGGTATGGAAATTTTTTTAAGTTTTTATTAATTTTGTGGTTATAAAAATATAATTGATAATTATGTATATATATAATATGAAAACGTTTTTATATATTAAAACTATTTTTGTAATTATTAAACTATTTTTGATATATTAAAACTATATTTTGTAATTATTAAACTATTTTTTACATATTAAAACTATTTTTGTAATTATTAAACTATTTTTTAGATATAAAACTATTTCTGTAATTATTAAACTATTTTTTATATATTAAAACTATTTTTTTGTAATTATTAAACTATTTTTATATATTAAAACTATTTTGTAATTATTAAACTATTTATATTTTTTGATTAAAACAATTTATTGATTTTTAAAATTTAAATTTATTAGAACTAATTTTTAAATATATATTTTTTTAATTTACAGGTCTTATGATGATCAGATCCGGCCTCTATAGCGTCGTAGTCGTGGTGGTACGGGGAGCCACTCTCGGGTTTCGTCCAGCCACATTCCGGATTCTGCATTGCCGCACAGCTCCTACCATACATCTCCCTCTCCATTTCCCTATCCTGCTCCTCCCGCTCCCGTTGCTGCACTTGCTCATGCGTCTGCTCCTCCGGGTCCTCCGGCAGTGATGAGGGTTGCAGAGTTTGTTCGACAGCCGGGTCGTGACCATCTTCCTTATCTCACTCCGTATCCACATGGACGGGGTCAAACATGGTAATTAAACATATTTTTTTTTCATTAAAATTTGATTCGTTATTAATAATTTGTTCTTTTTATTAGGTTCAACCGATCCTCGAAAAGTTTTTCATATGGTAATTTTTTTTTGATTTCGTTGAAAAGTTTAAAACTTATCAAAAATTAATTAAATTTAAAACTTCATTAGCAGTCTACTAATCCGAGAAAAAAAAATGTTGACTGCATACGAAATCTACTATTTTATTTTGGTCAAATGGAAAATTAATCCGTTGGATCTGAATGAAATTAGACTTCATGTGAAGTCTACACATTTGTTGATGTTTATTTCATTCTGCTTATAGAAAGTCAAAATTGGTCAATTGCAAACTAAACTCTTGCAAAACAATTTAAACATGTAGACTGCATATCATGTCTAGCTACTTATGAAAGTCTAAGCTGTGGTGAATTCTGGTCAACTGCAAAAGCTAAAATTTTTAAAGTTTAAACTGTAAAGAAAGTTTACGTGTATAAAATCACAAGTTATTTTCAAATACAAAAAGAAACCCGTAAATTATGTTATTGTGAAAACGAACCCAAAGAATAGACCTATCTGACCATCTACATATGTAAACTGAAACGGACGTCAACAGTTTTGTAGACAAAATATGGAGCCTACGTACAAAAATATACTAAAAGTGAATTTGTGTAGTATTGATTAAGTTTTCTCAAGATTTCTTTGTTTGAAAATGTGTATTAGTTAATCCTAATGGTTTAGAGTGATTTTTGAAAAGAAAATCTGTTATAATTATGAAATTATAAAATTTTGATTTGACTATGTTGTTAGCTAATTAGTGTAGACTTATTTTAGTCGACAGTTATAATTTATGAAACATAAATTTTTTCTTCGCTAATTATGTAAACTGTATTTTTTTTTCCAGGGAATGGTTCAGTTACCTTTTTTATACAGAGAATGGATGGTGAAAGACTATTTACGGGAGTTTGTGGTCAATAGCAGAAGGGGGGGGGGATATTCGTTGTGCATGATTGTTGTACACATGGTGAACTTCTTGAAATGACACAAAATGATTATGATTTGGACAAAAAAATCGAGATGGTGGACCTAACGTTAATATGTTATAATTATACACTTGAAACTTATTTCGAAAATTTGTGATTAGTTTTACTCTTGAAACTTCTTGGGAATTTTGTATAGATTTTATTCTTCTTACATGTGTGTTAGTTATTATTTTAGGTTATGGTGGTTTTAATTGTTTGATTGATTAGAGTATCTTGTGTAAAAATGATAACAAAACTTAATAATATCAGATAAGTGAAATACAACTAAAAATGAATAAAATGTTTATTTATGCATCAAAAAATTATTTACAAATTAATATTTAACTTGAGAAATTATTTCAAAGTAATTTATTACAAAAACAACTTTAGTGTGTTTGAGTTTTTACAATCTGAATGCTTCAAATGAAGTCTTGGAAAAGATTACATGTAGACTTTAGTTGAAGTCTACACTAACGAAAATTTTCCAGACCTAAAAGTGTACATTTAAAAAATTTAAAAATACTTTGATCTGAAAAATATTTCAAAATATTTTTTTGTCAACCTTATAGTAAAGTGAAAACATAAGTATGAATCTATAAATTTAATTCAATAAAAACACAAAAATATCCCTACTTTTTTGGGAAGAAAAGAACTGCAAAATAAGATAAAGTTATGAGAAAGAAGATAAATATTAAAATCATATTTATGTAAGCTTCTAATGAAATCTGCTTAAAAGTGAGGGCTAGGAGACTTCAAGTGAAGTCTACCAGCTCTAACTTTTAAATAGACTTCATGTGAAGTGTACTCTATCAGAAAAAAATTAGATTTGAAGAATATATACTTTAAGAAATACAAAATAATTTTAATGCCAAATTGGCTGAAAAACAAGATTCAGAAGTTAATTAGCTACTCGTCCAGTCAAAAAATAATTTAGTAACTTGGATAAAGGATTAGGTGCGAATTTACCCAGATGATCCATATCACTCTCGAAGTAGGGTTTATAGGATGCAATGCTACGACGTTATGCAAAATCAAAAATAGATATACATGTCAGGTGTGTCAGACGAGATGACACTTTGTCTCACTTATCGTCCCGAGTTTCAAAATTGACGAAATGCAAAAGTTGGCAGACGCAAGACAAATATAGTGATTTCACAAACTTTCTAAAAGTGTAACATATTAATAAAATTGGCCCCTGTAGATTTATATAGTATACAACAAAAACACTAACTTTTTTCACTAAGAATGTGTGGCCCAAGTTGCCAAATAGCGAATAAGAAGAAATTAGCAAATCTGAAGAACGTTATTGACTTGGAAAAATGTGGAACAGATATTTAAAGATGATTTGTATATATATGTATTAGCAAGCAGGTGTTTCAACATCAAATCAGTACCATGAATAAACTAATAATTTACCAATTTTGTTCTTGACCAAACCATTCCTTCTATGAAGTTATCTTCAATACTTCCATCTTTGATGCTCTCCATCTAGAAAACTTCCGCTATAGCGAATTGAAAAAAAGCCATATTCCTCAGATTTAAAAAACCTTGGAAATTACCGAAGAGTGAATCAGTTAAGGTACCAGCATGAGAAATTTCAAAAAAGGAAGAATGCGCAGAAGGATCCATGGAAACCATAACAGTGAGATTTATGAACGGATGATACAAATATTATGTTAGACAACAAAAATAATGTATTATTAACACGTGTTCTTAGAAGTTCCACAACTTCTACGAATGAGAAGAGAAATAAGTGGTTAACAGTTGAACAATGTTACATTCACAAGCAATTGATAACCAAACCGGGTTACAATATACAAATATCAAATTAAAAGTAAGAATGATGTATCAGTTTGACCATTTGAGCAATCCAAAAGACGGGACCAAAACGTCCAGAAGGTTGTATATTAATTTTAAATTGAACTTGTCAGAGATATTTTACTAAACCTATCCAAATGTAATGATGTCTAATACTAGGTAGCCGGTGCAGAAGAAGCTTGCGTATAATCTGGATTTTCTGTATGTAACTCCATCTTGATCCCTCATTCTAGCTTTAAAGAAATGCTCCTGGTTGCCAAATCTCTTCAAAAAACCACAAAAAAATCCAGTTTCCTTGTTTGGTTCTTCAGCTAAAGCATTTAAGGTTTTTATCATGTCTTTTTCTAGGGTTCTTCGCAAAAATAAAAAACATTTATACAATTTTAATATATAATATTAAAATATATAATATTTATGTTTACTGTCTTTACACTAAGTAAGTAACTATGTGATGCAGAGGGAAGGTTATTCAAGCTAGTGGAGGAGCTTTGGAGTAAAGCCGCAAACGGCGAATGGAATTTTCACGAAACCTCAGCTGATCACTGGGAATCTCTCATTATTAACAGGAAAAAATATGTTGATGGTCTGGTGAAACTCATACGTATAACTCTTAATATGGGGATATAAACCCCGATTGCATTGACCTATCAACTCCCGGAATGGATGACACTGTCTGAGGGACCTAAAACCCCGATAACATTGTCAAACGACAAAGATGTTGAGATTTTGACCAGTGTCACCGATTACATGACCCAGCCTGTGCTTTACGTTACCAGTGGACCTGAGCTAGCAGCAAAGTACAAGTTCTTCTGTTGATCACCTTTCACAATAGGTGATACGACTTACCTTGCAGATGGGGGAACTGAAGATCAACATCGTCAAGCTATACTCGGTTTGGTTCTTGAACTCCCTTATTCTACATTTTAAAAAGAAAATAATTAATTTTTTTCACAGACTTGGTAAGTGGACATCCGATTGTTTGTAGCAAACATTTGTTGGAGATTATGTTCAATGAACCACAGCTCCTCATCGTCTTCCGTGTGGCGCTTGAGATAGAAAATGTGTCTGATATGCCCAACGAGAATGAGAAAACCGAAGTGGGCGATATCATTATCTCTATAGAGGAAGATCTTACCATACCACCAGAGTATCATACCCTCTACGATCCTAATAATGAAGGTATAGATGGTATATAATTGCATAAATTTTTTTAAACATTAATTCTTTTTATTAGTCTTTAGGTTGTATTTATTTCACCTAATTATTGTAGCTATTTTGTCGATAATTTTTATAATATTAACAACAACATCATGTTTTTCAGTCATCAAACTTGTGGTTACCTGAAATAAAAATAATATTAAGACATCAACACTTTACATTTCTTACGATGATATGTATGTTTAAGCGTTGTAATACTTAATGTTTCAACTGATGACTTTTTTAAATTTATAGTACTCTACGGGGGGAACCGCTGACTATTGAGGAGCTTCAGAACACATTACCAAACTCTCAAGCTGCAGCTCTGCGTATACAATCAACCCCTTTGGAAGTGGAACCACTTACCATATGGAGAGACATGACGCAGCAAGAGTTATACTGGGATGGAATGATGGACGAGGAAGACAACTTTGAAGTCTACGTCACGCAGTCACCACATCCTACCGAGGGCATAATAAGTTTACCACTACCTCCTAATAGAATGATGTCTGCTCTCCAACCAGCGACAATAATCATCATCGACGACGATGATATTGGTTTCAACACCGGATTTACAGACAGAATTACCGGGAAATTATCCATCACCACCGCCCCTCCTTCAAAAGACATGGAAACCCTAGCTATGGAGCTGTCCATTAATGGACCGACTGTGATGAAAGGTAACGACCATAATATAAAATAATCTGAGTGTTGATTAACATTTTGATTAGTTAAATTAAATGTTTCTTCCTTGATGCTGTAAGGGAAATCTTCCTCTGACTCTGAGAAACAAAACACCCCACCAGCTACTGAATTTGACAACAGACCGTCACCAGCAGAAGCTTCAACGTCTGACAAACCTTACCTTGACCTTACTCTTGCTGTTGGAAATGAAAAGACCTGCACCGAAGATGATCCCCTGGTTGATCTCGATAACTCGTCCTCCGAAGCTGAAGAGGGTAGTGGTGGGTTTGGTACCCTCTTTTAAAATCTTTCTGACTTTTTAGCTTTTGCATCCTGCATAACTTAAATAACTAGCCCATGTTTGTTGTGAAATAGTCGGGCTTCTTGGACATCCTTTTTGGCTTGTGTTAAAACTCGAATGATGCATAAGATATTATGTTTGTGGCTACTTGTAATGTAATAAAATCAATGTAAACTATCTTTATGCTACTTCAGACTTTAAAATTCACTAATTTTCATATCGATAACAAATTTGTAGGTAATCACAGTAACAATTCTGATGAAATTATATGTGGGAAAGGTTTTCACAAGTAGAGCTGATTTCAAACAACAAATTGCCTTATGCGCTTTACGACAAAAAATCCGGTTTAGAAACTCGCGTTTGTCACCGAATGGAATGGTCCTTCATTGCATAAGGCCACCAGCATCGGGAGTTCATGGCAAAAGTACACACAGTTCCCAAAAAAATAAGCATTAAAATATTACAGTTTTGTTGAACCCGCGTCAAGCGAGGTCAATGGGATGACCCCGTATCGTTACTATTCTGCAGACTCCATGCCACGTGGCGGCCTGCGAATGGACCAATATTATTTTTTTTTAAATAAAAAAAAAACGAAAATACAAATAAAATAATAATATTAGGAGCATTGGAAATCTGAAAGGAGAGGTTCACCACAGCTGGTGGCCTAAGTCAAACATGCAACTGGAGGATTTATGCATATTAAAATGAAGCATTCAGACACGTATGAAATTCGTAAATTATTTTTGCATCATACATGTTCGGTGGACGAAAGAGAAAGTAATCCAAAAAACTTTTACAATTTGTATATCAAATTGTAAAAGATTATATAACGACCATATTTGCAGTTGTTCATAATAACCATCTTTCTTAGACCACCTTTTTAGTATAGCAACATGCACGATAGAAAATATCCTTTGAAATAAATAAAGCTATATAGTTCTACGAAGAAAAAATACAGCACATTTCTTATATAAACCATTAAGTACATGCATATAATTTTTTTATCAATCGAAAACAAACCAACACAAGTTTTTACACCATGCAGGTTATGAAGAACATGCCACGCATTCTGCCATATGGGAAATGATCAAGTCAAGGCAGTGGACTCGTCCTAATGAGATTATTGATGTGATGCTTAGCGATCACAATGTTCGGATTTCATATTGGAAAGTGTAGCGTTCTCGAGAAGTTATCGTCGAATATGCAAAAGGATCTTGTGGTACATCATATCAATTACTTCATGATTAACTCCATAAACTCATAGTTGCAAATCCAAGGACACTAGCTAAAATGCATATAATATACGATGCAACAGTTGGGCATTGCTTCAAGTACATGTTCCTTGCCCTTGGAGCTTGTATCAGTGGTTTCAAGAATATGCCTAATGTAATAATCATCGATGGTGCCCATTTACGAGGAAAATATGCAGGTTGTTTATTGACAGCCTCAGCTTAAGATGGTAATTACCAAGTATTCCCTTTGGCAGTGACAATGGTTGATGGTGAAAATGACGGTTCTTGCGAATGGATTTTACAAATGCTTTTAAAGTTCATCTCAAACAAAGCCGATGTGATTTTCCATCTACAATGCGATTTCTACATATTCGACTCTAATATTATAAAGTGATCCACTATATAAACGAATCTAAAATGTTCCATAAAATGCGTATATTTACAATATTGGATTCAATTATAAATTCAAATACAACATCTACTGATAACAATGGTAATTTTAATATACATGTAGGTATACCCTGCTGCCAAAATTTGTGCATGCATTTTACATCTCAAGTGAAACATCATGACCTACTTCAAGAACAAACATCTAGGTTACTTGGTGTAGAAGGCAGCACAGGCGTTTCGAATCAGTGAATTTTACATCACGTTCAATAAAATTGAGAACATCAATTCCTCCTGTGCTGAATACATGACAGGAAATGATTTTGAGCGCTGAGCACGTGCTCATTTCCCTAGTAATCGTTACAACATAATGACGAGCAATGTTGCGGAGACATGGAACGTTGTTCTTCGCGAAGAAAGAGAATTCTGAATAATGCATTTGGTCTAGTTTATCAGATCCAAACTGACGATCGTGTTTCCGGAAAGATGTAATGTTACACATATTGTAAAAGGCCGGTTGACTCCACGTGTTAAAGAGATCATTGAAGAAAAAATTGAAGTGAGTGGTGGAATGCTTGTAATCCGGATTAACGATGATGAGTACAATGTCAAAGACAAGCAGGGTTCATCATACCACATTAACCTAGCGACCAAATTTTGCAGCTGTTTCTCCTTCTAGACGCTCCTCATACCTTGCCCACATGCAATAGCTGCAGCTATAAAAGAAAAAATAAGCATGGAAGTTTCTGACTATTACTGTATACAAATTCTAGCTTCAGCATATTCTGACTATAAGCATGTCCCATAACCACCAAAGTCTTGCCACCGGACTTACTATCAAAGGCGAAGAAGAAGCAGTGAAAATATTCCCACCCGCAAGTAGACGCCCATCTGGAAGACCTCGCAAAACTGGAGAAATACGAATAATGATTTGTGATTTTATTAAACGTTCATATAGTAAAATAACGTGTAATAACCAATTTGTTTTCGTTGATGAAGACTCAGACGAAAAGGCATGCTTGTAGCCGGTGCCGGGGCAGTGGTCACAATAAAGCAACATGCAAAGTTGCTATATAAGTAGCAAGTAAAACATGTCGAAGTTGGCTATTGTCGAATGATGAAAGTGTTTGAAACAAAAGGTTGGCTGTCAATGACAGATTAATATAGAGCATGTGAATGCAAAATAATTTTATCGATGTTGGTATTGGGGAAGTTTTGTATTAATTTCATACATTGTGAAATAAATAAGAAGCCAATTTTGTAGTATAATGCTTATAGTCAGCCAGATCACTGAAGAATACATATCTTCATTTGAATAGTAATTTTGATTGTTTGAAGTGATGGTTATAAGACACCAAACGATAGCTGCAAAATAAATTTTCGAAACCAAGCCTAATATATAACTTAGTTAACATGATATATGTATGTATATGTGTCCATAAATAGGCTACATGCCGGAATCCAGATTTGAAAAATATATCTAGTTATCATATATAAATCAAGCAAATTAAACAAAATTACAAATATGTTCACAAAATTCAATTCATGTAAACTTTGTCACACATGAAACCCAATACAAGTTCATAATTCTTGTATATTCTTGTAAGTGTAGTGAGTAAACACCATGTCTTGCAACGCGTAATTGAACTTAGATACTGAAAATATATTAAACATGCATACATCATACATACGAGTATATTAAACATTCACATGGATTGTCTTCTCCAAGTACAAACAAACACTAGTAACACAAAGAGCCCAACATTTTTAGAAAAACGACCATCTTCTTATAAGAACCACATACTGCAATTATTGAAATAACAACACACAAACAGGGGACTACGTCATTTAACTCACAACCATGACTTCATTATTCTTGACAACTTGGACAACATAAGTTGCAGCCGGTTTCTTTAGTTTGACGATCCATTTGGAGATGACGCAGACACTAATAGAAATATATAATATTAAGATGATCAATCAATCAGGTAACATTATTAACATATTCCATAAACAAGAAGACATTCAAACCTTCATCATCTTGAACAGCCAAAGAAACACTTGTCCAAGCAGCCCTCTCTTTGTGCTCTTGTTTGGCCTTTTCAATCTCAAGATGCACTATGTGCATCAAAACCATTTGTTGCTCGCAAAATATCTCCTCAAGAACCTCTTTGCTTGCAACAAGTTCTTCGTCAAAATAACCTAGCACGATATTTTATTTTAAATTATGTATACAGTATAGGTTATCTATATAAATGATATCTTGCATTTTTTACATTGTTTTAACCTTCCATTTTGAGCATAATCTTCATATAGATTAGGAATTAGACATCTTTAGGATCCATTTTGCATTCATTTGTCCTTATCAGGTGTTGGAGCATCATATGGTGTGATTTGAGATGTTTGGGAGCTTAAAAACTCAAGAAGAAGTGGAGAATGAAGTGGTGGTCAAGACAAAGCAAAGAAAATATGAAGTTGGTCGAGACACCCGGCCAGTCACACCCGGGTCAGGGCACCCGCGTACCGGGATGAGGAAGAGAAAAGGCGGAACACGCGGGTCAGCACACGCGGCTACTCTTGCCCGCACGAAACGGGACGAGGGAGACACCCGACCGGTCTCACCCGGGTACACCGACCCGGGTACCGGGACAATGAAGAGAAAGAGTGAAGCACGCGGGTGGCGGTACGCGGGACGAGTTACCCGCACGTACCAGAGGCATCACACCCGACCTTCCAAACCCGGGTTGGTCAAGGTTTCTTGTGACCCGGGTGCCAGTTTTCTTACTCGGCTCATGAGCTATCCAAGGGCATTTTAGTCATTTTATATTGTGTTTTTAGGTTTTCTATGAGGAGTATAAATACTCTTATAAACATTTGGATAATCTTATCTTGTTTTCTCTTAAGAACACAAAAAACTATTTTGGTGAAAGTTCTTCCCTTTAATAATAATTTCATCTTGTTCTTGTGTATTTGAGAGATTTCTTGCTTGCTAATGATGATTAGCCTTAACTTAATCATGGGTTTAAGGTTTATCATGTCTATTAGTGAGTAGATCATCTTAGGATTCATGAGCTAGGGTGATTAAGGGTGATTAGTGAAGATCCAAGATGTTTTAGTGTAGGTCTATTGTCTCCTTGCTTTATTTATTGCTTTTAGTGTTAAAGCTGGCCTCTTTAATCTTGATCATTAGACATTTCATACCTGGAAGGTGTTTGATGAAATGTCTGAATGAAATAAATCTTGCTCTTTGCTTTCTTAGCCAATGATAATTGATGCTAGGTTGCTTAGATAGCTAGTAGACTTGCATATAATGATTGCTTGAATGATCCAAACCAATGGGAATTGATGTTTGGTCATTGTTTTGCAAATGAGCATTTTTCTAGGGATAAAGCTTGCTTATTTTGAGTGTTCTAGGCTTAAGGAAGCCTTTTGATTGTTCATCTTGACATCTTGGATTGGATCTTCATCACCTAAAGTCAAATTCCTAGCCCCATGACTCCTTTTGCCTCATATTGTTATAAAGTTTGTTCATTTATTTCTTTAAGGTCTTGTTAGTCTCATCATATCACTTCACTAAATTGATTGCACTTAGATTAAGCATTTGCTTGCATTCTCATTGCATCATGGTCACTTAGGATTGGATTGACACTCATCTATACTACATTGATTTGCATATTAGGGTTTGAGTAAAATCCTTTATCAAATTTGGCGCTGTTGCCAGTCCTTAGTACATTGTGACATTGAGATTTGGTCATTGCTTGAGACTAAGTCTTATTTTCTTTTATTTGGTTACTAATACTACTTCTTCCTTTACTTGTGATTCTCAGGTGTATGAACTTGCGAAGTAGAGGGCCAACAAACCTTACTCCTTTGGTTGAAGACATCAGAGCACTTGAGAGGGAGAACACAAGAAGGAGAAGAGAAGAAGAGCGACAGACTCATTTTGAAAGATTGGGGTTTGAGATGGATCAGCATCAGAATCAGCCTCAAGATGAAGAGGGTAATGGTCAAGGAGCTGCCAACCTTAGACCACAACATCCACAGCGCCAAGCTAGGGCTATTGAAACTCATGATCAGCCCAATATCCATGGTCATAGGGCAGGCATTAGAGCACCATCTGTGGAGAACAACAACTTTGAGATCAAGTCCAGCTTGATTAACATGATCCAGAGCAACAAATACCATGGTCTTGCTTTGGAGGATCCTCTAGACCACTTGGACAACTTTGACAAGCTGTGTGGAACAACAAAGATCAATGGTGTCTCTGAAGATGCTTTCAAGCTCAGGTTGTTTCCATTCTCTTTGGGAGATAAAGCTCACACATGAGAAAATAGTCTTTCAAGAGACTCAATCACTACTTGGGATGAGTGCAAGAAAGCTTTTCTCACCAAGTTCTTCTCTACCTCAAGAACTGCCAAGCTTAGGAATGGGATTTCTGGTTTCACTCAAAAGAATCTTGGGGGCTTTGGAGAAGCATGGGAGAGGATCAACAGCTACATATCACAGTGTCCACACCATGGCTTCAATATGGAGAGCTTGCTTAGTACTTTCTACAGGGGTGTTTTGCCTAAGTATAGAAGCCAACTTGATACAGCTAGCAATGGTTTCTTCTTAGGGAGAATTGAAGCTGATGCTTTGGAGCTTGTGGAGAATATGGCTAAGAGTGATTCAGTCTACAATGATGAGCATGATAGAAGCAACAGAGGCAATGGTGGTGAGGATCAGAACACAAAGAAGGAGCTGAAGGCTCTTCAAGACAAGATTGATATGCTTCTTTTGGATAAAGCTAAGCAAGAGAAGGTGCACTTTGTTGGTGAGCAGAAACAGGAAGGAAATGCTGTGGTGAATGAAGTTGATGGGTTAGAAGGTCAAGAGGAGTTGTGCTTTGTCAATGCTAATGGGACATGGTACAAGAAGGAGCCAAACTTTCAGTACAACAACTACCAGCAAAGATCCTACTCAAACAACCAACAAGGTGGTTATCAAGCCAAGCAGAACTATCCTTCAAAAGGGAACCAGTCTACACAACCCCAAGGTGGATCTTCTACTTCAGCTCCACAAGAGAGTAGTACTGATGCTATGTTGAAAAAAATCTTGGAATCTCAAAATAGAAGTGAGAAGCACATTGGGTATGAGCTGAAGAATCTACACAACAAGATTGATGGGAAATATAATGATCTCAACAACAAGTTTGTTGGGGTCAAAAACGGTTCTCTCGAAATCAACGGCTAAAACTATTTATCATGCGCGGACTTTCCATAAAACAAGCGTCGAAAGCAAGACAAGTCGTATAGCTTAAAGAACCTATGTTAAAGTCGATCGTCCTTGTTTTACACAATAAACTTTACGAGAAAACCAACTCAGATTTAGTCGTAAAAAATTCGATGATACAATCAAGACGAACCGAGAGACATTAGGTCCGTAGCTGAGATGACACGGCCATACGAAAGTATACGGAAGAAACGGGAAGTAATCTAAGTTTGGACAGGCCGAACGACAAAGAATCTGCCTTGAAACTTCAAAGAGCCCGTTCTCTCAAACCGTGAGGATCCAGAAAACGAGCAAGATATCAAATCGAAGCCCTCGCCGAGACGCACGTGCTGCCTCTAGGCGCCGGGCGCCTAGCGTCCGTGCTGCCTCTAGGCGCCGGGCGCCTAGCGCCCGTGCTGCCTCTAGGCGCCGGGCGCCTAGCGCCCGTGCTGCCTCTAGGCGCCGGGCGCCTAGCGCCCGTGCTGCCTCTAGGCACCGGGCGCCTAGCGCCCGTGCTGCCCGTAGGCGCCGGGCGCCTAGCGCGCGTGCTGGCTCGGGTCTTCGAGCGACAATCTTCCGTGCACAAGTCCCAGGCCCCGGCCGTCAGAAGTCTGTACTTTGAATCTTTCCCGAGTCCTCGCGGAATGAATCATTGAGATTCCGCGTACAAAACTCTCGTTCTTACTCTAAACTAAGATCGTCGGAAAAACTTTGGAAACTCGTAAGATATCAACGGAAAGGAAGATCTTAAATTATTCATACGAAACGATGATGGTTATCTAAGACACCACACATCTCAATTCTACGAAGGATTGAAGATCTTCCGAAGAAATCGTAGAAAACAACGGAAGTCCTAGAAACGGCCCGAAAGGGACCAAATGCGATCGGACAACCCGTTTACGATTATCTAAGATAGATACGACGATTTACGGAACAAGATAAATGTCAAGTATCCAGAAGATAAAGGTCAAGTTTCCCGATAAACATGAAGGCCGACGAAAATGGAAAAAGCCCGCTTCGCGGCCCAAAAGGAGAATAGACCGTCATAAGAAGGAGTATATAAAGGAGCTTTGGGAGAGAAGGAAAAGGGAGCAAAAAATCCTAGAGAGAAAACAAATCCGAGATTGGAGACCTAGAGAGCTCCTGTTAGCTTAAGAACTTAGAATTGAGGCGGTAGACTAGCAAGGCAGGACCTAGAACGTCCGGCCGCCTCTCGTTCTATTTTCATCTTGTCTGCAGACCCTTATTTCTCGCGGAAGGATCTAACAATCCTTTTACTTAGAGTTCCGCACATATGTTGGGGTCAAAAACGGTTATCTCAAAATCAACGGCTAAGACTATTTATCGTACGAAAAATCCTCCGAAAGATGCACACGAACACCCGCAAGCCGAAGGAACCAAGCAGCCGACCGCAACATGCCCCTAGGCGCCGGGCGCCTAGCGCCCGTGCTGCCTCTAGGCGCCGGGCGCCTAGCGCCCGTGCTGCCTCTAGGCGCCGGGCGCCTAGCGCCTGTGCTGCCTCTAGGCGCCGGGCGCCTAGCGTCCGTGCTGCCTCTAGGCGCCGGGCGCCTAGCGCCCGAAGCTGCCTCTAGGCGCCGGACGCCTAGCGCCCGAAGCTGCCTCTAGGCGCCGGGTGCCTAGCGCCCGTGCTGCCTCTAGGCGCCGGGCGCTAGGCGCCGGGCGCTAGGCGCCCGAAGCTGCCTCTAGGCGCCGGGCGCCTAGCGCCCGTGCTGCCTCTAGGTGCCGGGAGCCTAGCGCCCACACTGCTTCGGGTCCTCGATCGACAATCTTCTGTGCACGAGTTCCAGGCCCCGACCGTCAGTAATCTGTGCCTTGAGTCCTTCCCAAGTTCTCGCGGAATGAATCATTGGGATTCCGCATACAAAAATCCCGTTCTTACTCTGAACTAAAAACCGTCGGAAACACTTCGGAAACTCGTAGATATCAACGGAAAAGAAGATCTTAAATCATTCATACGAAACGATGATGGTTATCTAAAACACCACGCATCTCAACTCTACAAAGGATTGAAGATCTTCCGAAGAAATCGTAGAAAACAGCGGAAGTCCTCGAAACGGCCCGAAAGGGACCAAACGCGATCGGATAACCCATTTACGATTATCTTGGATAGGTACAGCGGTTTACGTTTATCTTTACGCAACAAGATAAATCCTAAATTTCCGGAAGGATAAATGTCAAGTTTCCCGAAGATAAACATGAAGGTCGACGAAAATGGAAAAAACCCTCCTTGCGGCCCAGGAGGAGAATAGACCGTCATAGGAAGGAATATATAAAGGAGCTTTGGGAGAGGAAGAAAGGCAGAGCGAAAATCATCGAGAGAGAGACCAAATCCGAAATCTAGGGTTTTTAGAGATTTCCTGCTAGCTTAGGGAACTTAGGACTTAGGAGGCTAGACTAGCGGAGCAAGACTTAGAACGTGTTGTCTCCTATATTTCCGTTGTTTCCTCTTCAGCGTATCTCTACTTCCCGTTTTTCGGAAGAATATTGTATTCAACTTATCATCTGTTTAATAAACGCCTTAGTGCAACTTTTCCGCATTATTTTGTTCTATCAATTTCGTTTGGTTGTCGCAGAGAATCCGAGCCTTCAGGGAAAACTAGGTTTACTTAGTTTTCCTCCGAAAAAACTTAACTAAAATCGACAGTGCGAATTTCGGTTCCCACAGTTTGGCGCTAGAAGGAGGGGGGGTCGGATTCTCTTACTCAAAAACCTACGATTGATAACGACAGCATGGCCACATCACCTGTCCGCAACATCGTGTCATTCGGGGACGGAGCAACGGCTGGTCAAGCCAAACCTCACGACGAACTCCTCGTTATCAGAGTAACGATCCAGGACATCGACGTAGCAAGAATATTGGTCGACACCGGTTGCTCGACAAATATTATATATAGAAACACTCTCGAGAGGATGGGACTCGACCTAAGCGTTATCACGGAAGATCCCAATCCAATTATCGGACTCTCAGGAAACATCACAATGACCCTCGGATCGGTCGATCTCTTGGTCAGAGCCGGGAGCGTCACAAAGATGGTGGAATTTTTGGTAGTCGACGGGCCTGCAGCGTATAACGCAATCGTCGGGACTCCGTGGTTAAATTCCATGCAAGCAATACCCTCGACTTTCCACCTGTGCCTCAAATTTCCATCCCTCCTCGGAGTCGAAACAATACAAGGAGATCGTAAGGCGCCGCAAATCTGCTTGGTCGCTGGGTTAAAACGAAAAAACTCCGAGCCCGAAACTAACTCGAAAAAGCAAGCAACCCGCGAACCAGCGTCGCAAGATCCTCCAGAAATCATCTGGCAGTCGCGAAAAGCTGAAGCCCTGGAAGGGAAACGTGAGCCCACTTGCGAACCAGTGATTTCGGTCTGCCTCGACGAGACTAACCCAGAACGATGCGTGGAGATTAGGGCCAATCTTCGCGATCCTTTAAAAGCAGAACTCATCGCATGTCTCAAGAAGAACCTAAATACGTTCGCCTGGGCTGCGGAAGATATGCCGGGAATCGACATCAACATAACATGTCACGAACTCAACATTGATCCAACTCATAAACCCGTAAAACAAAAGAGGCGAAAGCTAGGCCCTGAACGGGCAACCGCGGTTAATTAGGAAGTCGAAAGACTCCTCAAAGTTGGATCGATAACAGAAGTAAGATATCCCGACTGGCTCGCCAATCCCGTCGTCGTCAAGAAGAAGAACGGGAAATGGCGAGTGTGCGTCGATTTCACTGACCTCAACAAAGCGTGTCCGAAGGATTGTTTTCCGCTCCCGCACATCGACCGTCTAGTCGAGGCAACCGCGGGAAACAAACTTCTATCGTTCATGGATGCGTTCTCCGGATACAATCAGATCATGATGAATCCCGATGATCGCGAGAAGACAGCATTCATTACCGACAGAGGAACTTATTGCTACAAAGTAATGCCTTTCGGCCTAAAGAACGCCGGCGCCACATATCAACGGCTCGTCAATCGAATGTTTGCTGAGCAACTCGGAAAAACCATGGAGGTGTATATCGACGATATGTTGGTAAAATCTCTCGACGAACGCGACCACGTACTCCATCTAGAGGAATGCTTCGAGAGATTAAACCAACACAACATGAAACTGAATCCAGCAAAATGCAGATTCGCCGTAGCATCGGGAGAATTTCTCGGGTACCTCGTAACATTCCGCGGAATAGAGGCTAACCCAAAACAAATCAACGCACTGATAGAAATGGCCTCCGCGAGAACCAAGCGGGAAGTTCAAAGGCTGACCGGACGAGTCGCAGCCTTAAACCGATTCATCTCGCGGTCCACGGATAAGTGCCTCCCTTTCTACGATACCTTGAAGGGGAACAAAAAATTCGAGTGGTCAGAGGATTGCGAGAAAGCTTTCCAACAGCTGAAACAATATCTGGCCACCCCTCCTATCCTCGCAAAACCCGTAGTCGGAGAACCCTTGTTCCTCTACATCGCAGTGTCCGCGTCGGCAGTCAGTGGCGTTCTGATTCAAGAAGAATTTGGAGAACAGAAGCCGGTCTTTTACATTAGTAAAACGTTGCTGGATGCTGAAACTCGGTATCCGCTAATGGAAAAGTTGGCACTCGCCGTTATAACCTCGGCGAGAAAACTCAGACCGTATTTCCAATCTCATACCATCGTGGTACTTACCACTTTCCCGCTACGGACGATTCTACACAGTCCAAGCCAGTCTGGTAGACTCGCGAAGTGGGCAATCGAACTAAGCGAGTACGATATCGAATATCGTCCAAAAACCTGCACGAAATCGCAGGTACTCGCGGATTTCCTGGTAGAATTACCCACGACGGATTTAACTAACAAGGAGCCTGGTTCGACGTGGGATCTCTATGTCGACGGATCCTCATCCAAGCAAGGATCCGGAATCGGGATCCGACTCACTTCACCAACGGGGGAAATCCTCGAGCAATCATTCCGCTTGGATTTTCATGCATCAAACAACGAAGCAGAGTACGAGGCGCTAATTGCTGGCCTACGACTGGCCCACGGGCTGAAGATTCAAAATATTCACGCTTACTGCGACTCTCAGTTAGTCGCAAACCAATTCAGCGGAGAATACGAAGCAAGGGATGAAAGGATGAACGCATATTTGAAGGTCGTCCAAGACTTGGCTCACGATTTTCAGCAATTTGCGCTAACCAGGATTCCCCGCTCGGAAAACGTCCAGGCCGACGCTTTAGCTGCTCTAGCCTCAAGCTCAGATCCGGGGCTTAAAAGAATAATCCCCGTCGAATTCATCGAGCACCGGTAATCGCTAACCTGATCAGAGCGCAGATCGAAGGCGCTGAAGAAAACGAAGACCAGCCGGAAGACGACGCAGACCAAACAGACTACGGCTGCGACACTCCCTGGCTAGAACCTATCAAAGCCTACATCTTAGATGGCACCTTACCCGCGGAAAAATGGGCAGCCCGGAAAATAAAAGTCCAGGCAGCACGATACGTAACCGTGGAAGGCGAAATCTACAAATGGCGATTCTCTGGACCTCTCATGACTTGCGCAGAAGGAGAGAAGGCGAGAAAAATCATCGAAGAGATTCATTCCGGATCGTGCGGAAACCACTCCGGCGGAAGATCTCTCGCGACAAAAATAAAACGCCACGGTTTCTACTGGCCCACTATGGTAAAGGATTGCGAGAAGTTCGCTCGGAAATGCGAGAAGTGTCAGCGGCACGCTCTGACAATTCATCAGCCCGCAGAAATCCTCTCCTCTATCTCATCTCCGTACCCTTTCATGCGATGGTCAATGGACATCGTCGGACCTCTACACAAATCAAAACAGAAACGTTTCCTACTGGTTCTCACGGACTTCTTTTCGAAATGGGTGGAAGCAGAGTCCTACGCAAGTATCAAAGACGTGCAAGTCGAGAATTTCGTCTGGAAAAACATCATAACCAGACACGGCGTCCCATACGAAATCGTAACGGACAATGGGTCTCAGTTTATTTCCACACGATTCGAGGCGTTCTGCGAGAAATGGAAAATACGACTTAACAAGTCAACTCCCAGATACCCGCAGTGCAACGGACAGGCTGAAACCATAAACAAAACCGTCCTGGACGGACTAAAAAAGCGCTTAGAAGCCAAGAAGGGACGATGGGCGGAAGAACTCGAAGGAGTCCTTTGGTCTCATCGAACCACTCCAAGACGAGCAACGGGGGAAACTCCTTTCGCTCTCGTTTACGGAGCAGAATGCATGATTCCGGCGGAAGTCGAGTTCCCCGGCGTACGGGGGAGGTTTCTTCCCGAACGGGAAGACCTGAACAATGCCATGCTGCTGGATAATCTTGATCTCGTCAACGAGCGTCGCGACCAAGCCCTCATCCGGATTCAAAATTATCAGCAGGCCGCCGCAAAGTACTACAACGCGAACGTACGCCATCGCAGATTCAAAGAAGGTGATCTGGTTTTACGGAAAATCTTCCAAAACACTGCCGAACAAAACGCAGGAAAACTGGGAGCGAACTGGGAAGGACCATACAAAATCATAAAAGTCGTCCGACCAGGTTCGTATCAAATCGCAAACATGCAAGACGTAAAAATCCCGAGAACTTGGAATGCGATGCATCTCAAGAAATACTACCACTAGAACGTAAAACGTGGACAACAGAACTGCGAGATGGCTTGATCCTCGAAAGAGGTACGTAGGCAACCCGTCAACCGGCGGGTTCAGCTATCCCCCCGATTTAAAAGGGGGGGAGTGGGGTGCGTGCACTCGTACACTCCCACAATTTTCGGAAAAAACCTGACTTTCGAAAACTTTCTACAATCAAATCGCTTAACAGCCTCAACAACGGATCCAGTATCCACTAAATACATCATAAGTTACCTCCCGGAAACATTCCGCGATTCCTAAAAGCCCATAATCCCTTATGGCATAAGAAAAGCAAACTTCAAAGCACTGCGAGACGTCGCCTCGTGCCCGAATATTCGTTTTTCGATTAAAACCTTCGTACGCCTTCTAAACGACATCATATCGTTGTTGCTGATCACAACAAACGAACTCTAACGTCCTAAACAGACAAGCCACCTTAGGGTAGGCTCTTTTACATCCGACAAGGATCCCATAGCGCGCTATACAAAAAATTCAAATTTGGTTCAGCACTTCGTAAAGGAAGTAGCTCGATTCGTGCCCAGACAAATCATATAAGCCGATACCACTTCGCGGATTTTAAAACGGTACGAATTAAGTTAAAATCACAAACAAGCAAAACGAAAGCCGATTTGTCATCGCAAAGCCTTAGCCTGAGAGTAAACCTAGGTCTTGCCCTAAACCCAGCCTTGCTGGTATCTTAACATCTCATAGGCAAAGCGTCAACGACGCGAGATCCCAAAACTTGTCTCTTCACTCAAGTCTGTACGTTCCCACGAATTTTCGCGTAAATCGTAAACCGCAAGAAAATCTCGCTTTGTACAAACGACGGATACGTTGATCATCAGGGAGGCAGGAATGAGACGACAACTCACATCCTGGCCCTCTAACTTCGAGAAACAGAAGTTCTAAGCACAAATATTTTAAATGCAAACCGCAAGTTCAGTACAACGCCCTAAATAGGGCAGGGATTCAAAGCCACCAACGGCCAGTCCCGAAATCATACATAATGGCCAACCAACGGCCGAAATACAATCAAAATAAAAATCCCTTCAAGGGATTGATCAACCTAGGCATCCTGCGGAATGCCACCTTCGTCCTCCGACTCACCCGAAGCAAGAGCAGCCTCGCCATCGCCCGCGCCAACTTCCTCGCCGCCTTTGTCCGCGATGATTCCAGCATCCTGGACCTCTGGAATCTCGGAGCCTGGGACCAGGGCAGCCGAGGATGATGGGTCGGTAGGCTCCGTCGTAGTGCAAGCCCGTCTCCTCGAAGCGCTGAATCCGCCTCCTGAGACGTCGGACCTCCGAGGACTTGCTCTTCTTCTCCTCCTTCGCCTTGAGCAGCGAGCTCACAGTCTTTCCCAAGTCACGTTCGAGATCGCTGATCCTAGCTTCGAGCGTCGATATCTGGGCGGCATGAGTGCTCTCGATCGATTGAAGCACAGCCTCGGTGCGCTTCAAGGCCTCCCGCGACGAATCCAGCTCCTGGGACAAACGTGTGACCTCCAGTCCACAATCTCCAAGCATCCCGTCGATTAACGACACAAACTGATCACACGAAAGAAAGGTGAGAATCAAAAGAGTCAGTGAAAGAAAGGGGGTCTCACGAAAATACCTTGGAGCGGTGGTGCGATAGTTTTGCCGAAACTTCGCCTTCCTCGCTCTTGGTACACCTTTTCCTCTTCGCTGATCCGGCAGTTCCAGCTCTCGAACGTCCCTTCGATGGCGGGATAGCACTGGATGCGGGAAGTCCTAGAACGATCTCCCTCTTCTTTTCTGGAGGGGGAGGCATGACTTCCACCGCATCCTCGGAAACCAGTATCGGCGCCAAAGAAGAGCCTTCTGGGCGAGCCTGGACGCCGGGTGCCTGTTCCGGAACAACAGTTTCTCCGGCAGGCAAAGGGATATCGGGTTCAGGGGCCGGAACCGTAGAGATTGAAGCTGGAGCGACGGCATTTTCAGGAACCGAAACCGCAGAGTCTGGAGCTAAAACAACGTCGGGTCCAGGAATCGGAACCACAGGAGTCGGACCGGAAGAAGCACTAGGACCAGCCATGCTGGACTCCATCAAAGCACGGCGTCGCTCCATCTTTTCCTGAAAAGAACTGAACCCCTCGACAAACGCCTGCGTAAGGGCAGGAACCTCTCGCGCCGGCGAGGCTTGGTTGGCATCGCTCATTTCGACATCGGAATCTTTCTTTTCGTTTAGAGAGGAAGCCATACTTTCAAAGAATTGAGAAGGGGAAGATGAATGAGAAATGAGAGGGGGTGGAGTGGTACTTATAAGAAATCGAAGAAAAGTGGGATTTTTCGGAATAAAATATTCATAGCCGAAAATTTCGATTTTCCAAACATAAGTTCTTCCGCACGCAAAATCGCTCTCGCATCTTGAACGCTGGGGGGCTAACTGTTGGGGTCAAAAACGGTTATCTCAAAATCAACGGCTAAGACTATTTATCGTACGAAAAATCCTCCGAAAGATGCACACGAACACCCGCAAGCCGAAGGAACCAAGCAGCCGACCGCAACATGCCCCTAGGCGCCGGGCGCCTAGCGCCCGTGCTGCCTCTAGGCGCCGGGCGCCTAGCGCCCGTGCTGCCTCTAGGCGCCGGGCGCCTAGCGCCCGTGCTGCCTTTAGGCGCCGGGCGCCTAGCGCCCGTGCTGCCTCTAGGCGCCGGGCGCCTAGCGCCCGTGCTGCCTCTAGGCGCCGGGCGCCTAGCGCCCATGCTGCCACTAGGCGCCGGGCGCCTAGCGCCCGTGCTGCCACTAGGCGCCGGGCGCCTAGCGCCCGAGCTGCCTCTAGGCGCCGGGCGCCTAGCGCCCGCGCTGCCTCTAGGCGCCGGGCGCCTAGCGCCCGTGCTGCCTCTAGGCGCCGGGCGCCTAGCACCCGAAGCTGCCTCTAGGCGCCGGGCGCCTAGCGCCCGAAGCTGCCTCTAGGCGCCGGGCGCCTAGCGCCCACACTGCTTCGGGTCCTCGATCGACAATCTTCTGTGCATGAGTTCCAGGCCCCAACCGTCAGTAATATGTGCCTTGAGTCCTTCCCAAGTTCTCGCGGAATGAATCATTGGGATTCCGCATACAAAACTCTCGTTCTTACTCTGAATTAAAAACCGTCGGAAACACTTCGGAAACTCGTAGATATCAACGGAAAAGAAGATCTTAAATCATTCATACGAAATGATGATGGTTATCTAAAACACCACGCATCTCAACTCTACAAAAGATTGAAGATCTTCCGAAGAAATCGTAGAAAACAGCGGAATTCCTCGAAACGGCCCGAAAGGGACCAAACGCGATCGGATAACCCATTTACGATTATCTAGGATAGGTACAGCGGTTTACGTTTATCTTTACGCAACAAGATAAATCCTAAATTTCCGGAAGGATAAATGTCAAGTTTCCCGAAGATAAACATGAAGGTTGACGAAAATAGAAAAAGCCCGCCTTGCGGCCCAGGAGGAGAATAAACCGTCATAGGAAGGAGTATATAAAGGAGCTTTGGGAGAGGAAGAAAGGCAGAGCGAAAATCATCGAGAGAGAGACCAAATCCGAAATCTAGGGTTTTTAGAGATTTCCTGCTAGCTTAGGGAACTTAGGACTTAGGAGGCTAGACTAGCGGAGCAAGACTTAGAACGTGTTGTCTCCTATATTTCCGTTGTTTCCTCTTCAGCGTATCTCTACTTCCCGTTTTTCGGAAGAATATTGTATTCAACTTATCATCTGTTTAATAAACGCCTTAGTGCAACTTTTCCGCATTATTTTGTTCTATCAATTTCGTTTGGTTGTCGCAGAGAATCCGAGCCTTCAGGGAAAACTAGGTTTACTTAGTTTTCCTCCGAAAAAACTTAACTAAAATCGACAGTGCGAATTTCGGTTCCCACAACATAGAAACCCTAGGCATTGTTCTCGACATGCCCGTTTCCATGACTAACGCTCATACTAGACGAACTCCGCCAGGCAGTTCGATCTCTTGTTCAAACCCTTCCAACTGAACTACGTCCGACTTGATCCTCGAAAGGGGTACGTAGGCAGCCTTCCTTAAGGTCCAGTCTCAAATCATAATAAAACCTTTCCGCATTTATTTGATCACTTGTCGTTGGTTGTCGCAGAGGATCCGGACCTTCAGGGAAAGTTAAGTTTACTTAGCTTTCCTCCGATTTACTTAATCAAAATCGACAGTGCGAATTTCGGTTCCCACAGTTTGGCGCTAGAAGGAGGGGGGGACGGATTACTCTTACTCTTACGGCCGCAAAACGCTTGATCAAAGCAATGTCTGGAAATGTTAAAGACAAACTCGCAGCTCACATCGACGCTGGTAAAACAACTTCAGCAGTGACTGCTCCTACGACCAACGCTTATGCAAACGGTTATCTAAGATTATCATCTTACGGACAAACGTCCCGAGAACGGACCATCCCAATCCAGTTCAGGTCCTATCAACCATGCACCCCCATCCAAGTTCCTGCATTACGGTCCTCGGGTCCATGGACACAGCCCCCCTCATTTGGGATTATCGAAGAAAGACTTCGGGAAAATTCATAAAAAGACTTGGTAGTGGAGACGGATTCATGCCTGCCGTATAAAACAGCTATGGTTAGCTTGAACGCCAGTTGCCTTAACTATACGGGGAATTGAAATCCTTTCGGAAAAACCAGCGTCACATCAACGGCTTTTTCTAAAGAAAAATCGTAAAAACGTCTAAGTCCCAAGACGGCCCAAAAGGGGCCTGAATCACGGCTAAACGACCCACGTACGATTTTAGTGTAGGATCAAGCCCAAAGCTGGTATGACGGTCTGATTACCGAGTAGAGTTTCGACTGGAAATGTTTTTTAGAATTTCCCGAAAAAATAGAGACTTGCTTACTCATGAAACAGAAAGCACGACTGATCGGGTTACGAATCAGCGTTTCTAAATGCTAAAATTCTATAACATTTTACGGAACACCTTTCGTAAAATAAATTCTCGAAAATATTTCACGAGACAGCTTTTGCATGATTAAACTCGACAACTTTTTACAAAACAGTTTCCGTAAAATTAACTCGACAACATTTTGTGAAATAACTCTCGTAAAATAAAAGGTCAACAACGTTCTAAGAAACAATTCCTTGCTGGGATCATGATGAAATCGATGTCCAAAAGTCTCGGAAAAACAATTAAAGAAACCTCGAGAGACTAAGTGTCGATCGAGAAACCTTTAAAAAAACCGAGAAAAACAGGCAGGTCCCGCGAGGAAGCACAGTCCCGGGCGGCTAGCACGTCCGTGCTGTCCCTGCGCCGGGTGGCTAACACGCCCGTGCTGTCCCTTGGCGCCGGGCGGCTAGCATGCCCGTGCTGTCCCTAGGCGCCAGGCAGCTAGCACGCCCGTGCTGTCCCTAGGCGCCGGGCGGCTAGCACGCCTGTGCTGTCCCTAGGCGCCGGGCGGCTAGCCCGCCTGTACTGCCTCTGACGCCGGGCGGCTAACGCGCCCATGCTGTGCTGGTCGCCGGGCAACAAAACATTCGTCAAGCACGGCCAATCCTCGTAAAGATTGACCCAACGACTATCCAAACCAATTTTACAAAACAGTTTCCGTAAAATTAACTCGACAACATTTTGTTGAATAACTCTCGTTAAATAAAAGCTCGACAATATTTTACGAAACATCATTCGTAAAGTATAACAAGATCGTAAGCTTCTTGACCTGACCAGTTCGCTCATAACTTGACGAAACAAGAAGCCTCACTCAAGTGACATCTTGCCGTTCGTTTTCACTTGTCTATCCACCTTGCCTTCTTCGAGTTTTGCCTACTTCTCCTCCCTTTGCTTCAACGATTCTGCAACGATTCTGCACTGTTCCTTCGGGTTTCATCAAAAATCGATTTTCGATTCAGTGTCAGACTTTTCAAAGACCTTTGACAATGAAACGTTAGAAGACAAAGAGGAACGGACATGAGGCAATCTCGAGTAATCAACGAGACTAAGGTACGTCCGACTTAGAAAATTTTATCATGGTTTTAATTTTTTCGTATGAAAGGAATGAGAACGTCATGTAAACTGCCGTAAAATTTAGGAAACTTAGAACCTAGGTGGATAGTCTAGCAAGCTAAGTCTTAGGCATTTTCTTCCAGTTTCGTTCTATTGTTCCTTGACTGTCTAGGCAGAACGCGCAAACCGATCTAATCTCTCGGAAAACCTAGAAACGATCGCCACGCATCCTTGGCATACTCATTCTAGTTCATAAAGAAAAAATTCCTTTCAAAAGGCAAACAACACTCTAAGATTCGTCTGAAACGCTAGCGTCATAACGGCATGGTCAAACCGCTACAAACATAGTCTTAAAAACTCTACACCGTCTCTTGTTGCAATCTCGCGACAAGAAACTCGTACAACGTCAGACTAATAGCACGACGGTGAGCTACAAAATTAACGGAATAACCTTCGGTAAAACTCCATGAGTAATTCGAAGCAACTTTCGCCAAAAGACGAAATCAAAGCGGAAACATTTCCCGTGTAACCCATAACTCGGAAAACTCCGCTAAGATTTGCATGTCTATCTCAACGAACGCTATTCGGCCATCGGCCGACTACGCCTTTCCATAAAGCCCGAACCTGAATTCGGCATCACCATTAAGGACAATCGTGAACCAATATGACCTTAATGCGAAAGGATCGCAGTCTGATCGTTTACCAACTCCTTGGTTAAACGGCTGAACATAGCCTTCACCCCAAGACAAAACAGCTGAACGATCACCGCTCCAATCACTTAAGAGCCAGACGATAATCCACGATTTGTCATAAAACTCCAAGTGACCATTTACGTGAGCAACTATGTCGCATAGCCCAAAAGCGGAAATCATGCGATGAATTTCTCGTAATAAAATCAGTCCTAACAGCCATACGGTTAACGGAAAAATTTGAACTTAACATCGACTGATTAAGTTCTATACGCCCCGTAAACAAAGCATGAACTTAGCTCCAAGAGTTATACGAGTCGTCCTTAAAATCCCGGAAGGCCAACACTTCGCAAAACAAAGCAAAGGTAGACGCTTCTCCCTGGATCAAATATACGCGACCCCTGGTCCTAATTCCTCGATCAAAATTTTATAACTTGCACGTCCAAACTGAAACAACAGTTTCTGACTACAGACATTCGCAAAACATCTCCAAGCCCGCGAACATTTGAAATGCGGCACAAGGGAAAATTAACTCGTACACATTTGAAATGTGTATGCTCATATACTCCCACGATTTTAAAGAAACCGGATTTTCGAAACTCTTTACAAACACAGAAACCGAATTTTCGAAACTCTTCGCAAACAAATTCGCCAATCGCTAAACGGCCTCAACAATGGATCCAGTATCCACCAAATAAATCATAAACTATCGCCCGGAAACATTATGCGATTTCTAAAAGCCCATAGTCCTTTATGGCATAAGAAAAATAAACTTCAAAGCACTGCGAGACGTCGCTTCGTGCCTGGACATTCGTTTTTCGATTAAAACCTTCATACGCCTTCTAAACGGCATCATATCGTTGTTGCTGATCACAACAAACAAACTCTAACGTCCTAAACAGACAAGCCACCTAAGGGTAGGCTCTTTTACATCCGACAAGGATCCCATAGCGCGCTATACAAAAAATCCAAATTTGGTTCAGCACTTCGTAAAGGAAGTAGCTCGATTCGTGCCCAGACAAATCATGTAAGCCGATACCACTTCGCGGATTTTAAAACGGTACGAATCAGGTTAAAATCACAAACAGGCAAAAGAAAAGCTGATTTGTCATCGCACAGCCTCAGTCTGAGAGTAAACCTAGGTCTTGCCCTAAACCCAGCCTTGCTGGTATCTTAACATCTCATAGGCAAAGCGTCGACGACGCGAGATCCCAAAACTTGTCTCTTCGCTCAAGTCTGTACGTTTCCACAAATTTTCGCGTAAATCGTAAACCGCAGGAAAATCTCGCTTTGTACAAACGACGGATACGGTGATCATCAGGGAGGCAGGAATGAGACGACAACTCACACCCTGTCCCTCTAACTTCGATAGACAGAAGTTCTGAAAACGCAACATTAATATTTTATAAAGATTGAGCCGCAGAGTTCAACAGATGCCCTGAAAAAGGCCGGGATTCGAAGCCACCAACGGCCAGTCCCACAAATGTACATCATGGCCTCTTAACGGCCGAAACACAATCAAAATAAAAATCTCTGAAGGGATTGATAAACCTAGACGCTCCCCGGAGCATCACCTTCATCCTCAAAACTCACCCAAAGTAGGAACGGTCTCACCGTCGCCTCCATTGGTCGCACCACCGCTGCATGTTTCATATGCCCCGGCTTCACGATCCTTGACTGCGTAGTCCTGGTCCTCCGAACCCTTCGAATCCGGGACAAGGGTGCATACGGGTTTCAGACCAGCGAGAATCGAGTCGAAGTCCTCTCCGTCAAACTTGCGAGTCCCCGTCTCCTCAAGACTCTGAATCTTCTCTTGAAGACGACGGACTTTCGAGGACATATGTTCTTCTCTTTTTTCACATTGAGCAACGAACTCACGGTCTTTCCGACGTCACGTTCAAGATCGCCAATCGAAGGTGATGTGGATGTCCGCGATGAAATATTCTTAGCCACAAATTTCGATTTTCAACTCATAATCTTCCGCCCGCAAGATCGTCTCCGCGTCTTACAGGCTGGGGGGCTAACTGTTGGGATCAAAAACGGTTCTCTCGAAATCAACGGCTAAAACTATTTATCATGCGCGGACTTTCCATAAAACAAGCGTCGAAAGCAAGACAAGTCGTATAGCTTAAAGAACCTATGTTAAAGTCGATCGTCCTTGTTTTACACGATAAACTTTACGAGAAAACCAACTCAAATTTAGTCGTAAAAACTTCGATGATACAATCAAGACGAACCGAGAGACATTAGGTCCATAGCTGAGATGACACGGCCATACGAAAGTATACGGAAGAAACGGGAAGTAATCTAAGTTTGGACAGGCCGAACGACAAAGAATCTGCCTTGAAACTTCAAAGAGCCCGTTCTCTCAAACCGTGAGGATCCAGAAAACGAGCAAGATATCAAATCGAAGCCCTCGCCGAGACGCACGTGCTGCCTCTAGGCGCCGGGCGCCTAGCGCCCGTGCTGCCTCTAGGCGCCGGGCGCCTAGCGTCCGTGCTGCCTCTAGGCGCCGGGCGCCTAGCGCCCGTGCTGCCTCTAGGCGCCGGGCGCCTAGCGCCCGTGCTGCCTCTAGGCGCCGGGCGCCTAGCGCCCGTGCTGCCCGTAGGCGCCGGGCGCCTAGCGCCCGTGCTGCCCATAGGCGCCGGGCGCCTAGCGCCCATGCTGCCCGTAGGCGCCGGGCGCCTAGCGCGCGTGCTGGCTCGGGTCTTCGAGCGACAATCTTCCGTGCACAAGTCCTAGGCCCCGGCCGTCAGAAGTCTGTACTTTGAATCTTTCCGAGTCCTCGCGGAATGAATCATTGAGATTCCGCGTACAAAACTCCCGTTCTTACTCTAAACTAAGATCGTCGGAAAAACTTCGGAAACTCGTAAGATATCAACGGAAAGGAAGATCTTAAATTATTCATCCGAAACGATGATGGTTATCTAAGACACCACACATCTCAATTCTACGAAGGATTGAAGATCTTCCGAAGAAATCGTAGAAAACAACGGAAGTCTTAGAAACGGTCCGAAAGGGACCAAATGCGATCGGACAACCCGTTTACGATTATCTAAGATAGATACGACGATTTACGGAACAAGATAAATGTCAAGTATCCCGAAGATAAATGTCAAGTTTCCCGATAAACATGAAGGCCGACGAAAATGGAAAAAGCCCGCTTCGCGGCCCAAAAGGAGAATAGACCGTCATAAGAAGGAGTATATAAAGGAGTTTTGGGAGAGAAGGAAAAGGGAGCAAAAAATCCTAGAGAGAAAGCAAATCCGAGATTGGAGACCTAGAGAGCTCCTGTTAGCTTAAGAACTTAGAATTGAGGCGGTAGACTAGCAAGGCAGGACCTAGAACGTCCGGCCGCCTCTCGTTCTATTTTCATCTTGTTCGCAGACCCTTATTTCTCGCGGAAGGATCTACCAATCCTTTTACTTAGGGTTCCCCACATAGAAACCCTAGGCATTGTTCTCGACATGCCAATTTCTATGACTAACGCTCATACTAGACGAACTCCGCCAGGCAGTTCGATCTCTTGTTCAATCCCTTCCAACTGAACTACGTCCGACTTGATCCTCGAAAGGGGTACGTTGGCAGCCTTCCTTAAGGTCCAGTCTCAAATCATAATAAAAACTTTCCGCATTTATTTGATCACTTGTCGTTGGTTGTCGCAGAGGATCCGGACCTTCAGGGAAAGTTAAGTTTACTTAGCTTTCCTCCGATTTACTTAATCAAAATCGACAGTGCGAATTTCGGTTCCCACAAAGTTCAAGGCTTTGGAAAATCAGTTTGCCTCCATGAGTTCAAGTTCAAATCGCCAACAAGGGACACTTCCTGGAAAGCCTGAGCAAAATCCCAAGGAGTAAATGAAAGCAATCACTCTAAGGAGTGGTAAAGAGTTGCCTCCAAGAGCTCTCACCAAGGATGGTGATGTAGTGATTGTAGATGAGAAGGTAGATGAAGAGATCTTGGAAAAGATTGTGGAAGCTAAGGGTAAAGGGAAGGTTGGAGAAGTGAAGAAAACAGTGAAACATGGTGAAGCTACTACTCCAACAAAGGAATCCTCTTTTGTTCCTCCTCCCTATGAGCCAAAGCTACCATTTCCTGGAAGGTTCAAGAGGCAGTTGCTAGAGAAGTACAAAGCACTCTTTGAGAAGCAAATGAGTGAAGTTCAAGTTACAATGCCCATCATAGATGCCTTTATGTTAGTCCCTCAGTACAGCAAGTTCTTAAAGGATGTTGTGGGTGCAAAGAAGAAAGAGATGGAGGGTATGATGATCTTGACTCATGAGTGCAGCGTCATTATTCAAAGGCTAGATGTTCCAAGGAAGCTAGAGGATCCAGGATGCTTTACTCTACCTTGTACCTTTGGTCCCATGCTGTTTGAGAAGTGCTTGTGTGATCTTGGAGCTAGTGTCAGTTTGATGCCCTTGTCTATTGCAACAAAGTTTGGGTTTACTCAATACAAGAAGTGTAGACTCTCCTTGGTGTTGGCTGATAGATCAGTGAAGTACCCTATTGGTATACTAGAAGATCTTCCTGTGAAGGTTGGGAATTGTGAGATCCCTACTGATTTTGTTGTGCTAGAGATGGGTGAGGAAGCTAGAGACCCTTTGATCCTTGGAAGACCATTCTTAGCCACAGTAGGAGCTATTGTGAATGTCAAAGAAGGGAAGATTGATCTTCATCTTGGAAAAGATACCATTCTCCACTTTGACATCAATGAAGTGATGAAGAGACCAACCATTCAAAACCAAGTCTTCTACATTGAGGAAATGGATGCTCTAGCTGATGAGCTTCTTGAGGAGTTGGCACTTGAAGATCCCCTACAACATGCTTTGACAATTGATAGAGAAGTCCAAGTGGTTGAGAATTGGGAAAGTGATGTCTATGTGAAGTTGCTGGACTCTCACAAAGGAATTAGTGGTGAAGATCAGTTTGAGGAGCTTCCACAAGAGACTCACCATGCTGCTTCAGCTACTCAGCAAGAGGCTAGTCATCAAGATGACTGGAGTGAGCACAATGCACCTAAAGTGGAGCTTAAACCTCTTCCCCATGGTGTAAGGTGTTGGACCCAAATATGACCCTCAGGTGAGGTACCGGTAAAATGTGAGCTGCTAAGTGGGCCGCGTAAAGCCTATCACATTAATAAGAGCTGGAAGCTGAACTAAAGACTGAACCTAGAAGTCATCAAAATGGAGGTCACGTTATAACGGGAGCTGATACTTCGAAGACTCGGTCAAGAGGAACCTGGAGCGAGTACGTAACTGAAGCCGTGTATTTCGGAGGTCGGTTAAGGAGCTATCGACGAGACCTAGACTATATAAAGACAGAGAAGATCCAAAACAGGTGATCTCCTCCACGTACCAACTTTTAGACTAGATTAAACACATTACGTATTCTCTTTGTAATCATCAAAAACACCTTTTGTAATATTCTTTGATCATCAATAAAAACGTATTCATTCATCAAGCTTACTTACGGGATTCAGCCCACGATTCTTATTCATTATCTCTCAACCTAACCTAAATCTAAGAAGTGAAACCTTGTCCCTCACATAAGGTACGCATTCCTTGGCCCTAATGAGACTTATCCTGTCATTGTGAGTAGTGAACTTAATGAACTGGAGCTGTCTTAACTTTTAAATGAACTAAGAAAATATAGAAAAGCAATAGGGTATTCACTTGAAGATATTAAAGGGATATCACCTTCTTTGTGCATGCATAGGATACATCTTGAGGATGAATCAATGACTTCTATCGAGCATCAAAGAAGGTTAAATCCTAACCTGAAGGATGTTGTAAAGAAAGAGATTCTTAAACTCTTAGATGCTGGTGTTATTTACCCTATTTCGGATAGTAAATGGGTATCTCCTGTGCATGTAGTTCCAAATAAAGGTGGTATCACTGTGGTTAAAAACGACAAGAATGAATTGATACCCACTAGAACTATCACTGGGCATAGGATGTGTATTGATTACAGGAAGCTTAACTCAGCCTCTAGAAAAGATCATTTCCCATTGCCATTTATTGATCAAATGCTTGAGAGGCTTGCGAATCATCCATATTATTGTTTTCTTGATGGGTATTCAGGGTTCTTCCAAATCTTCATACATCCAAATTATCAAGAGAAGACGACATTCACATGCCCTTATGGTACCTTTGCATATCGAAGGATGCCATTTGGGTTATGTAATGCTCCAGCCACCTTTCAAAAATGCATGATGTCTATCTTCTCTGATCTTATTGAAGATGTTGTGGAGATATTCATGGATGACTTCTCTGTCTACGAATCTTCTTTTTCTGTTTGTTTGTCAAGTCTATGCAGGGTCCTACAGAGATGTGAAGACACCAACCTTGTGCTGAACTGGGAGAAGTGTCACTTCATGGTTAAAGAAGAGATTGTGCTAGGACACAAGATTTCAGAGAGAGGAACTGAAGTGGACAAAGCCAAGATTGATGTGATGGTTAAGCTAGCTCCACCAAAGACAGTAAAACACATAAGAAGCTTCCTTGGCCATGCTGGATTCTATAGGAGGTTCATTCAAGACTTCTCTAAGATCACCATTCCCTTGACCAAGCTAATATGCAAGGAAGCTGCCTTCAGTTTCAACCATGAATGTCTTCAAGCCTTTGAGAAGCTGAAGCATGAGTTGGTTAGTGCTCCTATTGTTCAACCCCCTGATTGGAACCTTCCCTTTGAAATCATGTGTGATGCTAGTGACTATGCTGTGGGAGCAGTTTTGGGGCAGAGGAAAGACAAGAAGACTCATGTGATCTATTATGCTAGCAAGACTCTTGATGATGCTCAAGTGAAGTACACCACAACTGAGAAGGAGCTATTGGCGATTGTGTATGCTTTTGAGAAGTTCAGGAGCTACTTGGTTGGGTCTAAGGTTATTGTCTACACTGATCATGCTGCATTGAGACACCTCATGGCAAAGAAACATGCTAAGCCAAGACTGTTGAGGTGGATTTTGTTGCTACAAGAGTTTGATCTTGAGATTAAGGACAGGCCCGGGGTTGAGCATGGTGTAGCCGATCACTTGTCCAGAATGAGAGTGGAGTGTGGCATCCCCATTGATGAGGGGCTTCCAGAGGAGCAGATCATGGCTATCAGATCAGTGGTTGAGGTTTGCAAGACTGGTAAGAAGCTTGAAGAGGTCAAGGCGACTGAAGAGAAAGGTCCTTGGTATGCAGATTTGGTGAACTACTTGGCTACTGGAAAAGAACTTTTGGATCTTGTGGGATATGCCAAGAAGAAGTTCTACAAAGATGTCAAGAAGTACTTTTGGGATGAACCTTACCTCTACATTCTTTGCAAGGATCAGCTCTATAGGAGAGTAGTGGCTAATGAAGAAATCAATGGGATCCTTACACATTGTCATGGATCATCCTATGGAGGTCATTTTGCTACTTTTAAGACTGTTGCAAAGGTGCTACAAGCTGGTTTTTGGTGGCCACATATGTTCAAAGACACACAAGAATTTTTATCAAGATGTGACTCATGCCAAAGGAGAGGCAACATCACCAAAAGAAATGAGATGCCTCAAAATCCAATACTTGAAGTAGAAGTGTTTATTGTGTGGGGTATTGACTTCATGGGACCTTTTCCTTCTTCTTATGGTAACAAATACATTCTGGTAGCTGTTGACTATGTTTCCAAATGGGTTAAAGCAGTGGCAAGTCCTACAAATGACTCAAGAGTGGTGATCAAGATGTTTAAAAGCATAATTTTCCCAAGATTTGGAGTCCCTAGAATAGTTATAAGTGATGGAGGATCACACTTCATCAACAAGCTGTTTGAAGGACTTCTCAAGAAGAAGGGTGTTAAGCATAAGTTTGCAACACCATATCACCCTCAGACTAGTGGGCAAGTGGAGCTTTCCAACAGGGAAATCAAGGGCATATTGGAAAATATTGTTGGTACTAAGAGAAAAGACTGGTCAGACAAGCTTGATGATGCACTTTGGACTTATAGGACAGCTTATAAGACTCCCATAGGAACCACACCTTTCAATCTTGTGTATGGGAAAGCTTGCCATCTACCAGTTGAGCTTGAGTACAAGGCATTATGGGCTGTGAAGTTGCTGAATTTTGATATCAAGAGTGCTAAGTAGAAGAGACTCTTCCAACTGCATGAGCTCGATGAGATAAAGATGGATGCTTATGAGAACTCTAAGATCTACAAAGAGAAGAGTAAAGCTTTTCATGACAAGAGCATCTTGAAGAAAGAGTTCAAAGCTGGAGATCGATTCCTTCTTTACAATTCAAGGCTGAAATTGTTTTCTGGGAAGCTCAAGTCCAAATGGTCCGGACCTTTCACTATCAAAGAGGTTAGACCATATGGAGCTTTGGTGCTTTGTAACAGAAATGGAGGGGAATTCACAGTGAATGGTCAAAGAGTTAAACTCTACATGGGCAGTACACCGGAGGAAAAAGGAATCTCAGTTCCACTTTCTGATCCTACCTCTGCCTAGTCTCAAATGAAGCAAAGTCAAGCTAGAGACTTTAAACAAGCTCACTTGGGAGGAAGTCCCATGTCTATCCTTATAAATATTGCATTAGGATTTCTTTTTAAGTCCCTTGGAAGCACTGAAGATCATGGATTGTAGTAAGTTGGATCTTGAGGTGGAGTATGTATGTGAAAAATTAGTTTGGATCAGTGAGAAAAGAAGAACAAGTTGAAAATTTTTGGTATGGTCGATGGGATACCCGGGTTGGCATACCCTGGTGGAGTGACCCGCACGTTTTGGAGTCGACGGCACGAGGGAAACACGCGGGGAGTGACACCCGGTTGGCGACACCCGCACGAATCGAAAAAAAAGAGTGAGATACCCAGGTTGGCATACCCGGGTCAGTATACCCGCACGTTTTGGTCGACTGATAAGGGAGAAGCATGTGGGAACCGAAATTCGCACCGTCAAATATTACTACGTAAAACGTAGGAAAACTAAGTAAACCTAGTTTTCCCCGAGGATCCCGGCTATCTGCTGGGCCACGCACGACAAAGTTAAAAAAAGACTAAGTTGAAAATAAAAGCGTAAAATAAAGAGAGCAAAAAGAAAGAATTTTATTTCCGAATTCGCGGAGAGCGTTGGAACAATAGGTCGAGATCGCGGCCGTAAGAGCTGTCGATCGTCGCTAGTCTCAAAACCCTAGATCTAACCTAATTGAGTCGCAGCTCGCTAAAAAGGAAATAAACGCCTAAGTTCTAAATTGCTCTGAGGGTGGTTTTTCTTGTGATTTTCGGATCCCCTTTTCTCTGCTCCTAGACTTGCTTATATACTCCCATATGACGGTCTATTCCTGACGGGCCGGCGCGAGCTGGGCTTTTTCCATTTTCGTCGGCCTTCATGTTTATCGGGAAAGTTGACATTTATCTTTTCGGAAAATTGATGTTTATCTTTTGGGAAGTTTAACATTTATCCTGTTTTGAGAAGATAATCGCAAACTGTCGTATCTATCTATTTAGAAAATCGTAAAATGGTTGTCCGATCATGTTTGGTCTCCGTTGAGCCGTATCTCGGATTTCCGCTATTTTTACGATTTCCTCGAAGGAACGTTCCTACTCGGACATTGGGTTTTTCGGAAGATCTTCGATTCTTTTACGTGGCAAACGATGTTTTTAGATAACCGTTGCTGCCCTCTACGAAGTTCTCCCATCCGTTGACGTCTTACGGGTTTTCCGAAGGCTAGGAGGAAGAAAAGGAGTTTGGTTTGCGGGATTTCAGAAAGTCGCAAAACTTCGATTTCTGGCGGTTTGAAAACTTGGAACTTACGCACGAAGGCTAGCCGCCCGATAACTCGAGCTAGCATGGCGCTAGGCGCCCGGCGCCTAGAGGCAGCACGGGCGCTAGGCGCCCGGCGCCTAGAGGCAGCACGGGCGCTAGGCGCCCGGCGCCTCCTAGAGGCAGCACGGGCGCTAGGCGCCCGGTGCCTTCTAGAGGCAGCACGGGCGCTAGGCGCCCGGCGCCTCCTAGAGGCAGCACGGGCGCTAGGCGCCCGGCGCCTCCTAGAGGCAGCACGGGCGCTAGGCGCCCGGCGCCTCCTAGAGGCAGCACGGGCGCTAGGCGCCCGGCGCCTCCTAGAGGCAGCACGGGCGCTAGGCGCCCGGCGCCTCCTAGAGGCAGCACGGGCGCTAGGCGCCCGGCGCCTCCTAGAGGCAGCACGGGCGCTAGGCGCCCGGCGCCTCCTAGAGGCAGCACGGGCGCTAGGCGCCCGGCGCCTCCTAGAGGCAGCACGGGCGCTAGGCGCCCGGCGCCTCCTAGAGGCAGCACGGACGCTAGGCGCCCGGCGCCTCCTAGAGGCAGCACGGACGCTAGGCGCCCGGCGCCTTCTAGAGGCAGCACGGGCGCTAGGCGCCCGGCGCCTAGAGGCAGCACGGGCGCTAGGCGCCCGGCGCCCAGAGGCAGCCCGGGGCCTTTGCTCGTTTCTTTTGGCCCGTGCGAGTTTTTTGCGTTATTTTTACGTCTCGGAGATTTTTATCGTGTAGAGAATGTTTCTAATCGTTAATTTCGGAATGTCTTAACATTTTCCCGAGTGTTCTAGATCGAAACTTATTCTCCTAACGCTTTTCTAACGCCTTTCGTATTTTGTCCGAACTTTTCGGACATCGATTTCGTCTTGACCGATTTTGACCCCAACAGTTAGCCCCCCAGCTAGCTAGGAGCCGTAGCCCGAGGTCGTAGGTCCTAGCTTGCTGTATGATTTGCGAGGAAAGTATGGAGACGAAATCGTGCCGAAGAGCGGGGTAAATAGTAAAATTTCATGCCTATATAGGCTTGTGAATCCTTTACCATTCTTACTTCACCCAAGAATCATAAATCAATTTCTCCCTTAAAGATTCTCTCTCTATTTTTTAAGAAAAGAATGACTTCAAGGCCGAAATCCTCGAGGAGACAGTTTCGCTCTGCTTCGGGCAGCTTCCACGCCGAGGAGGAAACTCCGAAGCCTGAGGTTTCGGAAGCCGAGAGGAACGCGTACTGCGACGCCGTCTTTGGTTCCGATCCCCCTCTTCCTGTGATTCCGATTCCTCGGCGTCCTGTGAAGGCGCGTGTGGAAGCTGATTCGCCGAGCGAGGTATCTCCCGTGTATCTCGAGATTCTTCGGAAGTTCTATAACGTTCCGGAGAAAGTCGTGTTTCGCATCCCCCTTGGGGACGAGAGTCCGGAACGTCCTCCGGAGGGTTACTTTACATGCTACGAGGCATTCCTGACACAATGCCGATTATGGTTCCCGATTCCCGGGGTCGTCGTCCAAGCCCTCGATCGTTTCGGAATCTCAATCAGTCAGTTGAACGTTCCGGCTTTGGAGAGCTGGCTGGGCGTGGTGATTCTAAGTTTCGAGTTAGGAATGGATCTTAGCCCTTCGGACTTCGAAGGGCTGTGGACTTCCAAAAGCGTGAGCACCAATGGGATATTTGCCATGAAATCGAGGACCGACCACTCGATAATTCGTGGACTTTCCTCGCACACTAAGGATTTCGTTGATCGTTTCTTTTTTGTGAGGATAGATGGAGAATCTGTCGAGGAGAGCTTTCTTCATCTATTCCCGACGGAATGGTTGTACCGACGCGGTTAGATTATCGCAGTGATTTTTTTTTTTTTTTTTTTTAGAATCGAAAGGCGAACTCTGAACGTACATACGCATTTTTTCTGTTGCAGAGAACAGGTGTCTCACGCACGTCCCTTCCGATCTTACCGTCAAGAGAGATATATTCAGGTCGAGGGCCTGTTCCTGGAATTCCTTCGATCTCGACCGGATTCGAAAGGCGGTCGCGCTCCACCGATCGCGAGGCGGTACGCGACCTCTTGTCAATGATGGGTCCTTCGTGTTTGCTCCCCCGAGGCGAAGGGGGAAATTATTGAAGGGTAAAGGGATTGCTTTCGAGGCCTCGTCGGGGAACAATGAGCCGTCGAGGTACGATCCCGACTTTGTCGCAGAGAGCGGAGGTGCTTCCGGTCCGAACCCTCCTCCAAACGACTTCTTCGACGAGCTTCCCCCGGCTTTTACTCGTGACGAGTCTCTGGACAACGAGGAAAGGGACAGGGTGACAGCGGAAGGCGCTCGTTTGGTCAACGAGGTTTGTTTCCGACACTTAAGCAGATTACTTCTATCCTCTCGCTTGATCTCGATTTTTACGCAGGCCGTGAGAGTATGGAGTGCGTCAATTGACGGGAGTTTCCGCACTGCTCGATTGGCCCGCTTCAAAATGGAAGAGACCGAGAGGGAGTTTGCCAAGTATCGATCGGAAGTTGAGGAGCGAAACCGTCGGCAAGCCGAGGTTGAGGCTCGAGCCCTCGTCCGTGCAGAGAGGAGAGGACGGAGAAGAGCGGCCGCCGAAATGAATCGACGGGCGGAGATCTTTTCTACCGAATTTGAGGCATACAAGGAGGCTCAGGACTTCGTAGGTGACTTTCGCGAGTGTCGTGGTTCGGTGGGCACTCTTCACAAGGTGCAGTGTGAGGGTTTCTCGCTTTCCAGCGAACTTGCCGCGATGGATGGTTCGATGAGAATATGTGCTAACGCCGAATCCTCTGTTCCTCCGATCGAAGGAAGAATTCGGGAGCTGTGGAATCCTATTCAAGTCTCGGAAGATACAGCGGATGCCGGTGCGGACGCGAATGCAGGTGACGGGGGCGAAGAGGTCGACCAGCCCGATTCCTCATATGGGATAACTTTTTCTGATTGTCTTGCGTTCGATTATAATTTGTAGTAAGCCAAGTGGGGCTGTATGTGTTGCGACCTTTAGGAGGTTGCGTAACTTTATGTTTTTCGGGATCGGCCGTTGGTGGCCTTTGAATCCTTATTACGAATGCTTTATGAATTATGCGTTTTGATTTATACTTTCGCCAAGTGTAGAGGACTTTGAATACGCGTAGTCACTTCGTATTCTAGCTCTTTTTTGTCGCTTAACCTGCAGGTTACTTTGTAGCGAACGTTAGGTTTATAAGCGATAAGAGGCAAGTTTTGGGATCTCGTATGCTGGATACTTATGCCTATGAGATGTATTAGATACCAGCAAGGCTGGGTTTAGGGCACGACCTAGGTCTAGTTTCGGACTGAAGCTATGCGATGACTAATCGGCTTTTCGTTTTGCTTGTTTGCGATTTCGACCTGACTCGTACCGTTTTAGAATCCGCGAAGTGCTTATCGGCTTATATGATTCGTTTGGGTACGAGTCGAGCTACTTCCTTTACGAAGAGCTAACCAAAATTTGGATTTCTTGTATAGCGCGCTATGATATCCTTGTCGGATGCAAAAGGACTTCGTTGGAAGCCGGACTACGAATTTGATTTGAGTGAAACGTTTCTATGCTTTTCCGTTGGGGCCAATCAACGAAAATTAATTTTAGAGTCGTATAGACTGTCTGATGGAGTTGTTTGGAGTCGCGGATGGACTATCTTGGAGGAAAATCGATAATCGAGGCTTTTAGGGAATTTGCGACGTCTCGCGTTCCTTAAAGATACGATTTTTGTTTTTCCGTAATGTTTACGCATTGAATAAGCTTTTGAGTTTAAGACTTTATAGAAAGTTTAGAAAATGTAGAGTACATATAAAGAATGTTTTTGCGGGAGTAGAAGAGCGTTCGTTTCCCATCTCCCCCCCCCCTTTTTGGTGGGGGGATAGCTGAACTCGTCGGGTTTCGACGAGCTGCCTACGTACCTCTTGCGAGGATCAAGCCATCTCGTAGTTCTGTTTATATCGCGGATGTTATTACTCCGCGACTTCCGGCGCTTCGACTGTCTTAGCTAAGTCGGTGGCCGTGTCGGGAGTTGGATTATCCGTTCTGTCGGCGATGGATTCGAGGATTTGCTTATCATCCTGAGTCGTGGCCTCTTTGGACGAATTCGAGTCGCCTTTTGCCGAGTTTTCGGAGATACTCGGATGTTTTTTGATCCGCTTCAGGTTAGCCGTCGGGGCGTTCTGATTACTGCGCAATTTATGTTCAGCCAAGAAGCAGAGTCGCGACTGTTTTTGGCTTCCCCAGATTACCGCCGTCCCCGTTGGCGTTGGAAATTTGACACTGAGATGGTAAGTGGATGGGACTGCCTTCATGGCATTTATCCAAGGAGTCCCCATTATGGCGCTATAGATAGCCGGGTTATCCACTACCGCGAATTCGACGATCTTTGTGACCTCTTTCGCCATGACTGGGAGCCTGATCTTTCCGAGGGTCATGGAGGTGACGCCCGAGAACCCAGTCAACGGTCTCGGCTCTGGGATGACTTCTCCGAGGGGTATGTTCATCCTTTGGAGAGTATCGCGGAACATGATGTTGACCGTGCTTCCTGTGTCGATGAGGATGCGGCCGACTTCGAGATCTTGAATCACCAAGTCGATGACCAGCGGATCGTAGTGGGGTTTGTCGAGTCCAGCCGTATCATGTTCTTCGAAGACGATCGCGTGGTTGGGGACGTCGTCTTCCGGGCACCATCCGGGACTTGTTTCGGCTTTCCGTCCATAGGCTTTGATTGACGAAACTGAGTCCTGGTAGAAGTGCGATCCGCCGATGATCATGTTGATCCTCTGGCGATTGCTGTTGTTTCCTTCGCCATCTTGCCTTCGTCCGCGTTTTTCGCCCGATTGAGTTCCAGGAGCGTTATTCTCGGGATTGGCTCCGTCGGTTTTTGGCGGACGGTCCGAGTCTAAGAGCAGGTCCTTCACGCTTCTCACTGTTGCTAGCTCGCCGGCGAGCAGCTTTGTAATGAGTCTAGCGCCGAGAACTTTGCAATTGGCGGTAGAGTGACCTCTCGTCTGGTGGAACTCGCAGCTGGAGTTGTCCTTGTACGAGTTCTGCGTCCAAGTATTTCCGGCGGTCCTCCCTTGCTCGGAGTTGACGGCATAGTTATGCTCGCCTTGGACTTCTTCCCCCTCGTGATGGACGTACTTGTCGTTACGTGAGGTTTTCTTCTTACCGGACGCTTTCTGCGGCCCGTGCTTCTGCGCCAGGACTTTCATCTCTTCCTCCATGATGATGAAATCCGTCGCTTTGTGGAGAGTGTCCTGGATGGTACGCGGTCTCTCCAGAGAAATCCACTTTCGGAATTTCGACTTGTACCAGAGGTTTTTCCTTAGGGCGTCGATGGCGACTCTATCGCTGAGACCTGTTACCCTGGACATTACGAGTTTGAACCTCTTTATGTAGTCGCGGAGCGGCTCGTCTTCCTTCTGAATGAGGCTCCAAAGGTCTACATCGGAAGTTTCCCTGTCCATGAACATGGAAAACTGCTTCAGGAAGGCTGAAGCTAGCTGGCGAAAGCTTCCGATGGAGTTTCTTTTCAAGCGTGAGAACCACTCGAGCGCAGCACCTCTGAGGTTCTCGACGAATAGGAGACAGCAGCCGACGTCTTTCTCCCGCTCCGGAAGTTTAGACCTGGCCATCGCAATCTGAAAGGATTGCAGATGCGCCTTCGGGTCTGTGGTTCCGTCGTAGGTGGGAAGCTTTATTTTCCCGGGATCCGAGACTCGTGCGTCTGTGATTCGAGACGTGAACGGAGTCTTCCTCGATTCTTCGAGGAGCAGGTCGATCTCGGGAGCGGTGCTGGTCGCGTGGTGAATCTGCGATTTTACTGCTTTCACTTCGGTTGCAGTCTTTGCGATGTACTCGCGTAAATCGTGGATCTCATTGGCGCCGTTTGCGCTTCTCTGTCTACGCTGGCTGCGATAGGCCCGAGTCTGGTCTTCGGCTAGCCTCTCTTGCTCTGACCAGTAGAGGTCTTCCTCCTCTTCTGTCATCGGTTTCTCGAAGGCTGCCGCCAGTCGAGCCGATTGACTTCGGGTCCTTCTGTGGTGGACGTCGGCGTCTTCGTCGGACGGATCCGACTGATCGCTGATATCTAGATTGATTCTTTCGACGTCGACTCCTTCGTTTTCCCTCGCGGGAGGTGGAAGGTTATCCGTCGTTTTCTTCTGCCCCGCCGGAGTGGTATCGTCAGGGATGAGTTCCGGGGATTCTCTCGGGGCGTCTTTTTCTTTGTCTCCGGAAGTTCCGAAGTCAAGTCTCCTGACGCGCCTCACCTTGGTGGATCCGCGCGGGAGTTTGCTTTTCGCTGTTAAGGTGCTGACCTGTTTAGCGAGTGAAGCCATTAGTTTCTCCTGTTCGTCCGACCGTTTCTGGGCGGTGGCGAACAGTTCCTTCACCTGGTCCAGCATCGCGGTGTTTGCCTCGGCAGTGACCGTCGATACGTTTCCAGCGGGAGTCTTTTCAGCGTTGGCATCGTCGGTTGGTCCGTCGTGCGTTTGCTTGTCTTTTTCCGCGTTAGCAGACATGTTTAACTGAGCGTGCGTAGTTGCGAGAAAGATAATTCCGTGTATCCCCCTCCTTTCAGCGCCAAACTGTGGGAACCGAAATTCGCACCGTCAAATATTACTACGTAAAACGTAGGAAAACTAAGTAAACCTAGTTTTCCCCGAGGATCCCGGCTATCTGCTGGGCCACGCACGACAAAGTTAAAAAAAGACTAAGTTGAAAATAAAAGCGTAAAATAAAGAGAGCAAAAAGAAAGAATTTTATTTCCGAATTCGCGGAGAGCGTTGGAACAATAGGTCGAGATCGCGGCCGTAAGAGCTGTCGATCGTCGCTAGTCTCAAAACCCTAGATCTAACCTAATTGAGTCGCAGCTCGCTAAAAAGGAAATAAACGCCTAAGTTCTAAATTGCTCTGAGGGTGGTTTTTCTTGTGATTTTCGGATCCCCTTTTCTCTGCTCCTAGACTTGCTTATATACTCCCATATGACGGTCTATTCCTGACGGGCCGGCGCGAGCTGGGCTTTTTCCATTTTCGTCGGCCTTCATGTTTATCGGGAAAGTTGACATTTATCTTTTCGGAAAATTGATGTTTATCTTTTGGGAAGTTTAACATTTATCCTGTTTTGAGAAGATAATCGCAAACTGTCGTATCTATCTATTTAGAAAATCGTAAAATGGTTGTCCGATCATGTTTGGTCTCCGTTGAGCCGTATCTCGGATTTCCGCTATTTTTACGATTTCCTCGAAGGAACGTTCCTACTCGGACATTGGGTTTTTCGGAAGATCTTCGATTCTTTTACGTGGCAAACGATGTTTTTAGATAACCGTTGCTGCCCTCTACGAAGTTCTCCCATCCGTTGACGTCTTACGGGTTTTCCGAAGGCTAGGAGGAAGAAAAGGAGTTTGGTTTGCGGGATTTCAGAAAGTCGCAAAACTTCGATTTCTGGCGGTTTGGTAACTTCGAACTTACGCACGAAGGCTAGCCGCCCGATAACTCGAGCTAGCATGGCGCTAGGCGCCCGGCGCCTAGAGGCAGCACGGGCGCTAGGCGCCCGGCGCCTAGAGGCAGCACGGGCGCTAGGCGCCCGGCGCCTCCTAGAGGCAGCACGGGCGCTAGGCGCCCGGTGCCTCCTAGAGGCAGCACGGGCGCTAGGCGCCCGGCGCCTCCTAGAGGCAGCACGGGCGCTAGGCGCCCGGCGCCTCCTAGAGGCAGCACGGGCGCTAGGCGCCCGGCGCCTTCTAGAGGCAGCACGGGCGCTAGGCGCCCGGCGCCTCCTAGAGGCAGCACGGGCGCTAGGCGCCCGGCGCCTCCTAGAGGCAGCACGGGCGCTAGGCGCCCGGCGCCTCCTAGAGGCAGCACGGGCGCTAGGCGCCCGGCGCCTCCTAGAGGCAGCACGGGCGCTAGGCGCCCGGCGCCTCCTAGAGGCAGCACGGGCGCTAGGCGCCCGGCGCCTCCTAGAGGCAGCACGGGCGCTAGGCGCCCGGCGCCTCCTAGAGGCAGCACGGGCGCTAGGCACCCGGCGCCTCCTAGAGGCAGCACGGGCGCTAGGCGCCCGGCGCCTCCTAGAGGCAGCACGGGCGCTAGGCGCCCGGCGCCTCCTAGAGGCAGCACGGGCGCTAGGCGCCCGGCGCCTCCTAGAGGCAGCACGGGCGCTAGGCGCCCGGCGCCTCCTAGAGGCAGCACGGACGCTAGGCGCCCGGCGCCTTCTAGAGGCAGCACGGGCGCTAGGCGCCCGGCGCCTAGAGGCAGCACGGGCGCTAGGCTCCCGGCGCCTAGAGGCAGCCCGGGGCCTTTGCTCGTTTCTTTTGGCCCGTGCGAGTTTTTTGCGTTATTTTTACGTCTCGGAGATTTTTATCGTGTAGAGAATGTTTCTAATCGTTAATTTCAGAATGTCTTAACATTTTCCCGAGTGTTCTAGATCGAAACTTATTCTCCTAACGCTTTTCTAACGCCTTTCGTATTTTGTCCGAACTTTTCGGACATCGATTTCGTCTTGACCGATTTTGACCCCAACAAAGCACACGGTCTGTGGCACTCGGTCACGAAGACCCGCACGTTTTGGAGCGTACGGACGCGCACATACCACGCGGGGAGCAGTATCCGGCCACGCCCACTCCTTCCCGACCCGCGTATAGCCCAGGTATGTTTTCTTATTCTTTTCTCGACCCGGTTCGGCAACCCGACCAAATTCTCCGACCCGGTTCGCAAAATAAATCCTTTCTCATTTTTTCTCTCTCACTTCATCTCTTACAAAATTCTAAAAACCTCTCTAGCCTCCAAGGATCCAAATCATCAAATCTCACTCAAATCTCCACCAATTCACTCAATTCTTTTTCCTAAATCAAAACTTTTCTCCCATTAGTCACTTTCCTTGAATCTTTTCATCATTTACCCTCATCCAAAGCAAGGTATGCCTTCCTAAAGTTCATTTTCGCAACTCTCATGAACCCTAAAATTTTGAACTTGAAATTGGATCATTTTCTTGCTAGATTCTTGTGAAATAGACCAGGTAAAGTTTATATATCATGCTGGGTAGTTGATTGTATGGTGTAATTGATTTGAAATTGAACTTTGAGAAATTAGGGTTCATGAGATTTGGGGGTTTTCCTCTAATTGCTCAATTGAAGTTGATTGTGGTTTAGATGGGTTAGTTAAGCTGTTCTAAAGCCTGATTAAGTTGCAATTTCGATCTGATTGATGATTTTTCTTAAGTTTAGCTTAGTTAAGACTCTCATGTTCTTAAAAAAAAATCGAATTTAGATGCATGAGAGCCCTCTTATGTAGCTATTGTTGCTTAATGCTTAGTTCTTAATTGAATTTTTGATCACTAAGCTGAAATCCCATTTATTTGATCATTTGTTCTCTTTGAATATGTCTCTCTTCCCTTAAAGCTTATTCTTTTCCAAGGTTTGTACTTTCAGGTACCAATGGCGAGACAGAATCAAGCAGCCATAGCGGCTGAGAAGAAAAAGACTGCGGAGAAAGAGACTGCTCAGTTTGGGAAAGCATTGGGTTCTATGCCTGGTTCAGAAGAGGAGCGTAGACAACAAGCCTTGGTCATGCTAAGAGAAAAAGCAAAGGCAAAAAGGGAAGGCAGGAGAGTTGCTGTTGATGAGATTGTGGCTGACATTGCTCACAAGCAAGCCCCTTCCAAGAGAGCTAGGGCAACAAGGAACACAAGTGTGGGAGCTCTTGTCTTGGAGAAAGGCAATAAGGGAAATCATGCACCAGCTGCTACTAGCTCAAGCGCCAAGAAGCAAGAAAGTTGCACCTCCCCCTTGGAGCAAGAAGATGAAAGCAATGGAGAGGCACCTTCCCAAGAGAGTAATGAAAATGAGCAAGGTTCTAAGGACAAGGGCTTCAATGGTGACAGAGATAGAACGAAGAAACCCTCTGAAGCTGAGCTGCTAGCACAATTGAAACATGGTGCTTCTTGGCCTCCAACCAGATTTGCTGATGTTAGAACGATGAAGAAGCTGGATATTGACCAAGACATGAAGGATCTTCTAGGCCACATGGGCATGGAAAACTTCTACTCCATGGCTCATCCTATACACAAGGAGGTATCATGCCAATTCTTGGCAACATTGGAAGCCACATTTCACTCTACTCAACATGCAACACAAGGATGGGGGAGAATCAAGTTCAAGATTGATGGAAAGACTCACTTCATGACCTTTACAGAGATTGGAGCAGTGCTTGGTCTTAAGGACTTGAAGGAATCTTCTTTACCCAAGCTCAAGGGTCTTCCAAGAGGAACAAGCCTCGCTCACTACATCTTCCAACTGTTATCTGGCAAGAGAAGGGTCCCCAGCCGCGACAAAAATGCTTCTATCTGACACCCTTCTGTGCGCTATCTCCATAGGTTGATTGTCCACACTCTCTTCCCAAGAAAGGAACCAGGCAATGTCAATGGAGAAGACCTAAGGATCATGCACCAGGCTATTCAGCACTACGCTTCACCTCCTCAGCTACCTGAACTACCCACAGATTTCTACACAGATTTTGGTTTGGTTGGGTTCTTTGTGCAGAGGCTCTTGCACTATAAGGATTATGCTTGGACAAACAGGGATCCAGATGCTCAGATTGGAATTGGTGGTTTGATCACACCTTTGCTTCAGAGTAAGGGAATCAGTTTGGGAGATGATGCGGCTGGTCCCTCTTTTATAGATCTCACCTACTTGAGGTCAGTTCATTACTTCTCTGGAACGTTCAATGGGAGATGTGTTTACTCTTATTTGAGAGGTGCAAAGACAGTTGAGCTGGTTCTCCCTAACTATGAACTCACCACTTTGAGATCTCCAGGAGCAATCAGTTTTGATATTAGTGAGGAGCATCTTCTTGGATCTCATGGAGCTCTTGGTCCCATGACTATACCAATGGCCAAGAAGAGGGCAGGCAAAGTAAGTGTCTATCATGAAGGACACTCCAGCATAGCAACCGAGCATCTCTATAGCCCTCCTCGTTACCGCTTCGATCAGTATACTGGTTCTCTTCCCTTGGTCCACTTCGCCAAGCTCATGACCAGATAAGCACTCTTCATAGGTGGAGCAGAGCTCAGGATAGAACCATCTACAAGCTCACAAACAAGTGCAAGGAGCTAAGAAGGACTGTGAAGAGACAAGCTGAAGCTTCAGCTCAGTTCATGAAGAAGGTGGCTGATGTTTTGACTAGAGGAGAAGTGGCTGGTTGCAAAGCAGAGGACTTCAATCTTGATAGTTTTCTCGCACCGCCACCTCAACCACTTTATGATCCTTCAGCGCCTTGCACCAAGAAGCAACTTCTTCGCCGCAAGAGAAACCCACCAATTCTCCCATCCAACTCCGGCAACAAATCCCCTTCACTAGCCTCAACAGCTGAGGAAGACGACTCCGAGGGTGAGGCATCAGCCTCTTCTCACGCTCCATAGAGGTACTCCAATACCTTACCACTGTAAATACCATCTTTCATTTGCATTTTTATTTCTTTTGAGTATCTTTCTCCACTTAACAACACAGATACTGTGTGAATTAAGTGTGGGGGAGGTACAAGTTGCTGATGATTTTGTGTTTTATGTCATAAGCATGCATTGTAGATAGTTATTTGCATTAAAAAAAAATTGAAAAATTTCGAAAATTACAAACAAAAAAAAAGAAGCATGTAGTTGCATTTTGCAATCTTAAGATTGAGTCTAGAGCATTCTAAAAAAAACAATAATAGGTGTCTAGAAGCATTCATATATGTTGCATTCACTTGCATTGGGGACTAGGATGATAACTACCTTGTAAAGAGCTCATGCTACCTATTCAATTTGATGATCTTTGTAATCATGGCAAGTAGCTTGAGCATCCTTTAGAAAGCTTGTAAACTTCGAACCTTGAAAACTCCTCTTGAAACTCATTTGACTGAATGAAACTCTCTCTTTGAAGCAAGCTCCTGTCTTAATTAAAATTGATGTCTCTTGCATATGGTCCTTTGTGTACTAGGTCATGGCTATACACACTTGAGTTGTCTCATCCATTTTACCAATCTCTTTAGACAAACTCAAGTGGCACTCCATTCCCTTAAACCCTACCCTTCTTTCAAGCCATCATTGATTGTTGAGTGAGGCCTTTTTGAAAAGTTTTACATGCGCATAATGTTGAGAGTATTGGGAACGACAATGCTTGGTCTCCATTCTTTGCTAGAATAGGCACAATATTGTCTAGCTTATAGGATGGGAGGTGAGTGTTGCAAGGTTTGATTATGGGGAATGAAAGATTGGTTATGAAAGACTAAGATAGACTCCTAGAGCTCTAGAGAAATCATTTCATTTTGTCTTAGAGGGATAAGTGAAGAAAAGCTCAAATTTGAAAAGAAAGTTTTGGCCCCCCAAAAAAAAAAAAAAAAAAAAATTGAATTTCATAAAGAAAGGGGGCTAGCAGATGATAGTAAGAGCTATTAAGTGTTTAAAAAGTGTAAAAATCCCTTGTAAAGAAACAAGGAGTTCTAGAAAAGAAAGTGTCTTTGAGTTCATATATATATATTTGGGTGAGTGTTGTGAGTTGGGTTTGATATTGGGGATTAAGATTTGTCTTGAGTATATGTGGGAAAAGGGTAGAACAATGGAGACTGAGCATTGTATGCATGAGTTGATCCTTTTCTTAGATATATTATGTGCAATGTCAAAGCTACTTGTTTTGAGAGTAAGTCACCTTAAAAGAATATACATGAATCTTGAACACTTTGCTTCTTTTCACATTAAACCAATTTTCTTACCTAACCAAATGACTTGGACCATTTGACCATTTGCAAGATGTCTATTGAGTTTGCTTAATGATTGTAAGAGAGTTGGTGGATTTGTGGTTTGTGGATTCATGATTTATGAGTGTAGAGATCAAAGGAGTTAAGATAGGCCTAGAGAAGTTAGAGATGGATAAAGTTTTTGCTTATTGCTATTTGGTATGATTATGCAAGGTTATTAGATTGAGAACTAAGAAGAATTTCTTTTGGTTATGAGTTCCCACCTTCAAACCTCTCCTCCTTAATTCTTGAAAGTCTACTTGAGGACAAGTAAAGGACTAGTGTGGGGGAGTTGATATCTTGCATTTTTACATTGTTTTAACCTTCCATTTTGTGCATAATCTTCATATAGATTAGGAATTAGACATTTTTAGGATCCATTTTGCATTCATTTTTCCTTATCAGGTGTTGGAGCATCATATGATGTGATTTGAGATGTTTGGGAGCTTAAAAACTCAAGAAGAAGTGGAGAATGAAGTGGTGGTCAAGACAAAGCAAAGAAAATATGAAGTTGGTCGAGATACCCGGCCAGTCACACCCGGGTCAGGGCACCCGCGTACCGGGACGAGGAAGAGAAAAGGCGGAACACGCGGGTCAGCACACGCGGCTACTCTTGCCCGCACGAACCGGGACGAGGGAGACACCCGACCGGTCTCACCCGGGTACACCCACACGGGTACCGGGACAATGAAGAGAAAGAGTGAAGCACGCGGGTGGCGGTACGCGGGACGAGTTACCCGCACGTACCGGAGGCATCACACCCGACCTTCCATACCCGGATTGGTCAAGGTTTCTTGTGACCCGGGTGCCAGTTTTCCTACTCGACTCATGAGCTATCCAAGGGCATTTTAGTCATTTTATATTGTGTTTTTTAGGTTTTCTATGAGGAGTATAAATACTCTTATAAACATTTGGATAATCTTTTCTTGTTTTCTCTTAAGAACACAAAAACTATTTTGGTGAAAGTTCTTCCCTTTAATAATAATTTTATCTTGTTCTTGTGTATTTGAGAGATTTCTTGCTTGCTAATGATGATTAGCCTTAACTTAATCATGGGTTTAAGGTTTATCATGACTATTAGTGAGTAGATCATCTTAGGATTCATGGGCTAGGGTAATTAAGGGTGATTAGTGAAGATCCAAGATGTTTTAGTGTAGGTCTATTGTCTCCTTGCTTTATTTATTGTTTTTAGTGCTAGGTTAAAGCTGGCCTCTTTAATCTTGATCATTAGACATTTCATACCTAGAAGGTGTTTGATGAAATGTCTGATGAAATGTCTGAATGAAATAAATCTTGCTCTTTGCTTTCTTAGCCAATGGGAATTGATGCTAGGTTGCTTAGATAGCTAGTAGACTTGCATATAATGATTGCTTGAATGATCCAAACCAATGGGAATTGATGTTTGGTCATTGTTTTGCAAATGAGCATTTTTCTAGGGATAGAGCTTGCTTATTTTGAGTGTTCTAGGCTTAAGGAAGCCTTTTGATTGTTCATCTTGACATCTTGGATTGGATCTTCATCACCTAAAGTCAAATTCCTAGCCCCGTGACTCCTTTTACCTCATATTGTTATAAAGTTTGTTCATTTATTTATTTAAGGTCTTGTTAGTCTCATCATATCACTTCAGTAAATTGATTGCACTTAGATTAAGCATTTGCTTGCATTCTCATTGCATCATGGTCACTTAGGATTTGATTGACACTCATCTATACTACATTGATTTGCATATTAGGGTTTGAGTAAAATCCTTTATCAATAAAAGAGAAATTATTTTCTAACCATTGAACACAAACGTTGCACCTCCCACAGTGAAAGTTGTTTTGCTTAGAAACTGGTGATAAGCAACATCTTCTGCACCGGATGACACGCAAAGAGTCAATTCCACAAACCAAGAAAGAATCTGCATCATTGTTGCAACTTGCACAGTAATTGTCAGTGTAGTAGGTGGTGTTCAGGTTTCCTCAGGTTCAAGCATCCACTCGGGTGGGTGGTAGGACAACACCAAAGGTGTTTCGAGTTTCAAGTGATACCCGTATATCCCTAGGACAACAAACATTCACGTATCAACGTGATATCACTCAAATTACCCTAAGGAGTGAATTACTCTCTCAAATAAGAGATTCAGATGTAGTACTTAGGGATCAAATCACGAGGAGCTAAGGAACACAAAAGATTGAAATCCTTAGAGATTATGCTAGGTTGAATATGTTTAAATCTAAATTGCAGTTTGTGAGCAATGATAAGTTGCTCAAGAGAATGATTTTAAGTTGTAAACAATAAGAGAAAGTAGTTAGATTCAAGGTTACTATTCAGATAATCAGGATTATAATGCTATAAATGTTTTACTAAGTTGCTTGCAAGATACTAAAGAACTTCAATTCTTAGAGTTATCTAATAGCTATCACTATTAGATTCGTCCACTGATCTGACTGCCGACAATATCGATCGATGTTTTGACAGCGATATCGATTGATATGAGTTGACGTCGATCGATTACTCTTCTGGAGTATCGATCGATATAGCTTCAGATCGAATTGAATATATGTTCACCAAGATCATAAACCGGCTCTCGCGTATCCCTATAGGATATTAGCTTATGCAAGATGATTTCAGGATAATGATTTATGAATTAAATCACTTCCAATATCATATTCTAGTTAGCTACTCTAGAATAAGCATTAGGGTTCATCAAGATAATGAGTATCACAACTCAACAATCTATAGTTGGAGCTAATCCCTCATAACTATTTGAACCATAAATCTAACAAAGGAATCTACTCAGACATAGCTAAGTGATTCATAGCATCAAGGTAATAATAGAGATTCATAAGACAGAAGACTAAACAATTAAGTTTCTCTAGATAACAAATATCTTTGTATCTTCTTCTAGATCTTAGAATTCTATAACCTTTGATGAATAGAATAAGATGAAAAGAATACTTTAGATTGATAAATGAAAGGTACTTAGAACAGTGAAAGCATAAGAAAGCATGAAAGCATATTTTGCCTAAACACATAGGCATAACTATCCTTCTTCTACACGCTCGATATCGATCGATAATATTAGGCGTATATCGATTGATGGAGTATCTCGTCATCGACTTCTACGGATGCGTCATCAATCGATTACACATGATGTGTAACGATCGATATGTATCTCTGGATATTGACCTTCACGTCTGATCTTTATAGTTATCTCGGGAAAACTCTCCTTTAAGCTCCATAATGGCACCTAAAACGTCACTTTAATCCAAAATGCCCTTGAACCCGAAAACATACCTAAAAGACTCCAAAACATATATATATATATATATATATATAGTAAATTCATAGAAATACCATGGGTAAAAGTGGGTCAAAATCATGGTATATCACAACGTCTCCAAATCTTTGTGCATCTCTGTCCGCTTAACCAAAACCGTATACTGGAGGTCACTTGGCTTCCGCTGGAAAGTCCAATGGCCATCGTCAGAACGTCGCCACACACCATGAAACAAATGTAAACTTAATGTGTTTGCCATCTGAAATGTACGAGAAGGATGAGTAATAGATGTAAAACACTATACATATTACTAATATAATATATATGGATTCGTATAACCTTTGGGCGACTATTGTCATATGTAATGTAATGAAATCGTATAGAGAGTATGGATATTTATAGCAAAAATAAGGCGAAGAGCTCACAGATAAGATCAACAAATATACAAACATCCAAATAAATAAAGTTCTGTCTTGCCTAGTCTACTAAAGCTGTTTAGATAAGATTCAAATTATCATTGAAGGGAGGAAAAATATTGGACTATACAACAACGATATGACAAGCCATGCTTTTTCAATACGCGTGCTTAAGTTGTAAGAACATGACCTCGAGTAGTCCATTTCCTTCACATCAATGTCTATGTAATTTTCGAATGGTAATATAAAGGTAATTGTTTACATTATATATGATTTCCATGAGAGCTTGGTTACTTAGGAAACTGAACATATCGTTTATGCAAAGTGATGTCAAAATAGCTGGATACATTTGAGAGAGATCTTAATATATTCTTACGACAGGTTAATGTCAATAAGTTAAGGTGAAACCCAATTCACAAAGAAAGAGTAATTACTGAAACATAACAACTAGACGGTAAGAAAAACAACAGAAGGGGTTGATAATTATTTTTCCATCCATATAAACCACAAATTCAAATGACAATCGATATCATGACTGAGGCAGATAATAAACAAATGTGAACATTAAATTATATAGTCTTCAATGGAGTTTAAACGAAAATACAAACGCAGCTTCAACAGAAAACATGACCTACAACTTCTCCTTGAATTAATATGCCAATGATGCAGCTCTCTTCCCTTCCTCTTCGAGAAACTCTTTGCTAATATTCTTACATGCTTCAACACCATCAAGAGCGTGAATAGCCATTAAGAGCACAGCCAAGAAACCAGAGTCGGCTGGATTTCTACACTGGACAACAGATTTTGGCCTAGCAACATCATAACACTGGATAGCAGAATCGGCTCCTACAGGCTGACATGCAAATCTAGCAACGTATGGTAACATCTCAACTATGGTACTGATAAGTTTCTTAAGTTTAGCATCCTCGTTAGATGCCAAATCACAGTCAAGAATGGTAACAATCCCGCAAGCAGCATCAAAACAAAAACTAACCCAATGTTTGTTGGACAATGAATGGAAAATAGTACCTTGTTGGATGGGGCTTTGGAGATTCTTTACTGGGAAAATAGCACTCAATCCTTTGGGGAATACGTAGCCTTTTTTATTTTGACTCTTAAAAATCTTAGGAAAATTCCTCAGAATGACAGTAACAGATTTCGTATCAAGAAATTATGCACTATGTGGACCGTCACTAGGCAGCTTCTCCGAAATCACCGACCGTAGGACTCGAATAAGTACATCAACAACATGCAAACATAAGATATCTTTCCATTATACAACTCGACTTCATATATATATAATTAAGTGTATAAGTAAACCGAACATACCTTCGCAGAGGAAAGTTGTGGTCTCTCAACAATGAGAAGAATTTCCCTTGCATATACAACTAACCCAGATATGTTGACCACACTGTCACAACAACGAAGTTAATATTATACACATTAATTCATTTTATACAAGTTAGATTATGTGCATTAAAGATAGAAATTATGAAAACTTACACTTTTCCCTTTAGTTTAGGTATGAGTTTGGCATACTTGCTTTGCATCTAATTTATATCAGGTATCACAGATATGCTTCTCTTAGATTCTTTCTGTCTACTGAGAAAATGAGGACTACATTGATAATCCTCTACAAGTTCTGTTGGAACCGTCTTTAGCCTCTTACTTTTCCGTGATAAGTGACTTTCTTCGATGTTGCCAGCAACATTATAGTAAGTACTTGGTTCCCCTTCCTGGACATCATTTGTCAAATGATGTCCTTCTCTTTGAATCGGCTCTTCCTGAGTTAAACCAAGAGAGAAAGAAGGTTCTTCTGATAAATGTTGCGGTTGCCTTTTATGACCCTCCTTTGCATTTGTAAGAAATATAATAAAACAGAAATAAATTAATTGACCGACACATCAAGCGTTTGTGTTTGTTAAAAGTAAACCATAAAACAAACTAACCAAACTTTGGTGGAACGAATTCTGCCTTGAACGGTGCTTGCTGTTAGCTGAGTATGCACATGAGTCAGAAACCGGACTAATACAAGCTTATCCAGATTCAACAACGTCTTTGGTGGTTGGAGTGCAATTTGCATTCTCCTAATGCATATTTGAATGTCATCAACAATATGGAACAACACATTAACCAAATATTATAAAGGAAGTTGATGCTTTTTATATAAAACAAAATTCATACCTCGCTAATACGATTAGGGCGTGGGGCGTAGAATATTCACTAATGTCGCGTAACACATTCTAAATAGTCTGGGTATTAACATCTGCAACGGGGGTCGTATCGGATGGAGGCACTGATACTACATTCGGACTGGAAATTGTAATATTTTCTGACCCGAGAGGAACACCAAGTTTCTCTTTACATAGAGAAGAACCATTTCCTTAACAGTTGTCCACATTTCCTCCTTAAACTTACCAAATAAAGTCTCAACTTGTGTTACAACATACCCCTCTACAGCTCTTACCGTTAAAGATGCGACCTTCAAGTCGTTTTCAATGGCATCGAACAGCGGTTGTATTTTCTCTATAACAATGTCAGCCATATAACTACGCTCTTCTTCCTGCGGATTAGAATGAACTTTCTTTACTCTCTTTTACTTTCCAGCTGATTTAGCCATAGTGTCTCGCATTCGATCAACATCAATCTTCTTAAGGCCACCGCAGAAAGAAGAATGGTTGAACGGATAATTACGGGTGATGCGCATTAACATATTTTCGGCCTTAAAATCATACTCTTCATCCGCCCTAACTACATTAGCCTCATCAATTGTTCGGAGCAGATCTTCAACTAAAACGCTACCAACAATAACCTAAACATATACAGTGTCCAATAAAAATCAATATAACAAAACACTTATATGGTACACATATTTTTAAGTGCAAAGAAAACTTTCCCTAACCGCAACCTAGTTCACAAAATAGCTTAATATCAAGTGCAATTAATTAATTTCACCACATAACTTACATCGGTTCTCTTGTCTACATTTCGGGCGTGATCAGGGTTGAGAGTTATTTTTCTTGGTAAAAATGTCACGGCCATTTCCATCCATTTCTTCGCCTTCTGATTCTGATGACGAACAAGTATCTTGCACAACCTCTGTCAAAGCCAGAACGGCTTCGACCATAACAAGCTGTAAAGCAAGAACAAATCCTTTTACTGAAATAGTGTTTTAGGACAGGGCTATCTCATCTCTCTTTTTAATACTACCAATCAGCATGTCAAAAGATACTCTCCCCCAAGGATAAGCAAAAAAGGCTTCAAGATCGTTAATGGCTTCGGCATGTTCTTTTGAAATCTTCATATTAAAGCTTGTAGGGAGAAGCACAGACTCGAGCAGCGCCAAGAAAGCATATTTGATTTGGATTTCTTGGTCTTTGACGGTTTTTTTATACGACATCTTGATGACAGATGATACAGACACAACCTCAACTTTTCCAAATAAGGCAGGCCAATACGGCCGCTCAGATATTGTGTTCCTAAGCTTCATCTTCGACTTACGGGGATATTTTCTGCAGGGTAGGCCTGTCACAATCACAAATTCGCACAGTGAAAACCTAACCGGTTTACCAGCAAGTTAAAACCAGGTTTCGTGCTTCTTCCTCGACTTCATCTGCCTCGATAACATATATCGGGTGAATCCACTCGAAAAATCTGGTTTCTCTGCAATCTCTATCAACCACCCAAAAGAAGATCGCCTAATAATATCAACTTCCTCGTCGTCTAACGAATTAAAAATCCGTTTCAAAGCGCTAGATGATTGGTAAGTAAGAACACGAACACCTACCGGTTCCTCCCCAGCTGCAAACATCATATCAGGAATAGGCTGCATCTCTGCTTCTTCCGGTTCGTCCGGACAATCAACAAGCCAGGCAGAGACAATCTTTAGAAGAATCAACCTCGGAGACTAACCCAGAACTCTCCTTTCGTTTACTCCGCCGAGAAAAACAGATACCAAAGTTTTGTTTTTGTTCCACTGTAATAATGTGTTTCACCGATTTTTTGCAATTTAACATAAATACAATGGCGTGATCTAGTCTCTCATATAGGATCATTATTATATACACAACTATAGTTTATAGGGTAACTGTAGCGTAGAGGAGGCAACGAGCCTACGTTATAAGGACTTTATTGGGATATAGGAAAGTGTAACAGTAGAAATCCCCCAGCTAAATATACTTTTTCGTTACATGGAGCGCAATTTGCCTTCATTTAAATCTAAAATAATTAGAAAATATAATTTACAAGAAAAATAGTAATAAATTAAAGACATATAATTTGAACATGTAACTTTATTTCAATATAAATATAAAATGCATATTTAAAATCTATAAATGTAAATCTTACATTTCTTGGATGAGAAAATAACAACCATGGAATAAAATATCTTCAAAATAAGATAAAACTATTTTAAAAACATGGGAAAAAATCAAGGTTATATTTTTGTAGACTTCCACTGAAATCTGCTTAAAGTTTATAGTATAGTAGACTTCATATGAAGCCAACTAGGTTTATCTTATAAGCAGACTTCTAATCAAGTCTACACTATTTGATAATCTCCATATCTGAAAAAATTAGTACATTTTGAAATGTGAAAAGTAGTTGTAAATATGAAAATACTTCAAAAACATGATTTATAGATAAAATAATAGCAAAGTAATTGCATAGAGTTTGATCTATATTTTTATTTGAATATAAACATATAAATACATATTTTAAATCTAAGGATCTAAAACTTACATTTTTATAGGAGAAGATGAAAACCATAAATGATAATACCTACAAAAAACAATAATATTGTGAGAAAGAAATAACATAAAATTAAACATTTAAAATCTTTAGATCTAAAGCTTACATTTTTATAGGAGAAGATGAAAATCATGAATGATAATACCTACAAAAAAAAGATAATATTGTGATAAAGATATAACATAAAATACACATTAAAATCTATAGGTCTAAGACTGACATATTTAAAGGAGAAAATAAAAAAAAGAATCATAACAACTAAAATAACAAGATAATATTATGAGAAAGACATGAGAAAAATGAGGGAGTTTTAAAGAGATGAGAGAGAGAGTTTTAGAGAAAAGTGAGAGAGTTTTAAAAATTTATGGAGCTATTTTAGTGAGAGGTTGTGTAAATTTAATTTATATAGGAAAAAAAAAGACTAGGTTAAAATTTATGACACTGTAGAATTTTTTTGAAATCAACTAAAATGAAAATTTTGGAATATACTGTATTATAACTTAGTAGACATTTCTGAAAGTCTGTTATGATAATTTCATTATTGTTGTTTATTTTTTATTGTTTCTATAATTTTAATATATGATTTACTAAATTTATTTATTTATTTTTAATAGTTATAGTATATGATTTCACATTTGTATTCTTTAGGAACTCAGCTTAATTTGAAAATAATGATTCCTTGTAAATTTGTTTTTGCAAATGTAGAATGAAAAAACGTCTCCAGCTAAATAGACTTTATTGTATGTCTACGAAACCCTAAACCATAAATCTCAAACCCTAAATGTTTTGCTTGATAATCAAATTGTCTCAGTTACTGTATCAAATATTAAAATCTTACAAAATATAAGCTCTAACACTAATATGCAAATTTAAGTCAATTAAAAAAAACTAAATCTAAAATCTAACCCTAAGAATCTACCACTAGAAGACATAACATACTAAAACCCTTTTTTATAAACTATAAACATTGTCTAACACATAATTATCAAATTAGTATATATTCTTTAAAATTGTCCAAATATATAAAATTTCAATCTATGTACTTCATATTAACGATTATATTTATGATCAAATTAAAAATATTACAGAAATTGTCTTATGTATTTTAAAATTAAAATATTATATCAAATTACTATGTAAACTACAAAATAAGTCTACATAGTAATTTTTTTAGGAGATCTACATATATGTAGACTTCTTTCTGTTACGTGTAGACTTACGAAGTACATAAGTGTATATGTGTGATCATAAGAGTTAAATAGTATTTTTATCACTCATTAGGTTAGTTTTGCATTTGACTGAAAGTGAAGTACATTTTTAGGTTTTAGCAATTCTCCCTAGAAAAAGAAAGGCAACGGCGTTTGTTAATTACGTCCACGTCTTCTTCTTCTTCATTACCCACAGAGAAGATAGCAAGCTTTGTTTGTCAAGTTTGAGTCTCCAATTCTGTGCTTTCAAATCGAATTTCAATTTCATATTCTCCAAACCAAATCAAGCCATGTTGCCATATGAGCTAGAAAGAGCAGCTTGTAAAAGTAAACGCGGAGTCGCTGAGGATGAAGAAGATGATGGTATGTGATTCAAACTTGAAGGCCCGAGGGAGGAATACTCCATCCTCTCTTTTTCCCTTTAGATAGTTCTCTTGAAGATAACATGAATCCATCATTGATACCACTCAAATTACCTTAAGGAGTGAATTACTCTCATCAAAAAAAGTTCAATCGTAGTACTTAGGGATCGAATCCACAAAGATCTAGGGAACCTATTAAATCTAGTTATCAATTAATTCTAAGGTTTTGGTATGGGAAATGTTTTAAATGTAAATAGCAATCCTAATGAGCAAGGTTCTTGCTCATCTAACAAGATGAATTGGGGTTTGTCACTTATTGGAAAGGGTATTAGACACAGGGCTACGGTTCAGGTACTGGAGATTATAAATCCTATAGATGCTTTATTGGTTGCTTGCGAGATAATCTAGAGCTCAATCGCTTAACTCAGTGATCAGTCTTTCCCATTATTTCACTGGTTAACTAACTAGAATCTCATGTCTCAACTCTCGTTTACTGACACAAGAAAGTGTCGATTGATGATCACAAGTGGATATCGATCGATGATCACAAGTGGATATCGATTGATTAACCTTTCACAATATCGATCGACAGTCGATGGAATATATCGATCAATACGCTTCTAGCTAGTACGAGGTGCGGGTTTGATATATCTCACTGCTTTCCTAGATCAGCTCTCGCTCTACTCTAGTACTCACAGCTTGATATGTTTAGGTTTCGGGGTTGGATGCCCAAGGATGCTTGGTACATGCAATATCCTAGATTGAAGTCCTAGTTAGCAAGGCTAGAACAAGCATTAGAAACAACCTAACAATTCATATCACAACCTAGCAGATCTATAGTTTGGGCATAATCCCTCTAACTTATTTGAACCATGGATCTAATAGAAGAACTACTCAGACATAGCTAAGCAATTCATAACAGAAATCAAATAAGAAAACTGCATCGATAGAGATAGAGAACAAAGTATGAAAAACAAGATGTGTAGAACAAAAGTCTGAAAAAACTCTCTGCCGTAAAAACAACTGGCAGTATTAAGTATTACTCTACTAGGTTAAAAACTTGTCAGGGATAATCTCGTCATTTGGTGAATACTTGGGTTTAGCGTCAACTGGTTTAGAGTCTCCTCATATCGCGTCTCGACATCGATGGTACAGGATGTACATCGATCGATACTAATCTTCACTCGTCGAGGCGTCTCTTCAACATCGATCGACGTCATTGGATGTACATCGCTCGATATCTTCCACTCCGTATCGACCTCAAATAACCAACTCGGATGAAATGTCATTTAAGGTCCTAAATGCTCCCATAATCATCACTTTACTCCAAGCAACTCATGAACCTGAAAACATACCTAATAGAGTAGAATACATAATAGTAATAGTATCAAAACATATATATATCTTGGATTAAAACGGGTAAAATCAAAGGTATATCAATCATCATCATGCTTAATTTTATCTTGCCCTACTAATTCTGTATACGATGACCACAAATAAGATAATATGCATCCATCATCCTTAGATTGAAGTTCTCTCTTTGCTTTGTCTTGATAAGGTGTGCTCATTTTTTTCCAAGGCCTGAGGAAGAAGATACTTCTTGCATTACGATCTAAATGTGAATAGATTTGTCTGTTGCTTCAAGCTTAGGGTGAATGAGCGTCGAAAAGATCATGCAATTCTCTTTATCATTGTCTCTTTCTTTCTCATCTCCATCTGAAGAGACAAAAGTAAGTAATATTTTGAATATTAAAAACAGTTGTTGTAACACAGAGAACTGAATGACTGAAAATGAATTTTGGAATGAGAAAGAAAAAAGCGTTTTGAGTTTCGGATCTTGCTTCTTTTTGTTGAAACTTGGATAAGCAAAGGGGACAAGAAGGTTTACAAACAAACTTGTTCTCGTAAGTCATCATGTGTAGTAACTGAATCTGGACATATAGACCATGGCGAACCAAGCTTGGCTACTAGCTTCGAGTCAACGTTGTCTATGCCTGTATTTTTTAGAGACAATTTTCTATGGGTTTTTCAAATCTCCTATACTGTCATTGCTTAAATGAAATATAGGAATCTGATTTTGTCCTTTAATTTTCAAATTTATTATTTTTTAAATTAAAAATTTTAATTTTTGAATTTCAGAATTTCAAAATTTGGATATTATATTATACCGTATAGTTTTACTTAATTATAATGAATTATACTTCATTATACTGGATAAGACTGATGTTTAGTTATACTGAGTTATATTGGTTATACTAAATTATACAAATTTTACACTTAATTTTTGAACTGAAAAAGATAAAAAAGCTAAAAATAGACGGGGTCCTTCAGATTTTGCTCTATGAGATATAGAGGTAATAGAGGAGTTATTTCACTAGCTTTCGAGTCTGGTCTATAATGAAAATAAAGAAACAAGTAACACCAGCCATCTTAGCTCAATGGTAGAGCGCGTGATTTCTAATCCTTTTTCCACGTTCTATAGCTTGCCCATGCCGGTATCACTATGGCAAGCGCCAATGATGGCATGGAGCTTAAATCGTTAGGCAAACAAACCATAGTAAAATGTTTAAGTAGTATTTGTGGTATAATTTGGTTTTGATAGACAACCAACCCATATATATGATTGTAATCTTCGGTGATAATGTGAACATCATCTAGTACACATAAAAATCTGTTTGTTACTGTGCTGTTTGCAAAGATTATGGTTATTGTTTCCACAAAAGAGAGTAAGAAAATCAATCTAATTTCTATGTAGATAATTATAAGTTAAAAAACAAGAATGCTAGAAATACCAAAAGTAAGAAAGAAAACAATGTTTTAAATATAAATTAGAATTTAACCCTTCATTTAATATACACTAACATTTATTTTACATGAATAATAGTGAAGAAAGTAACAATAATTATATTAAAAATTGTTAGTTCAGTCATTTCCAAACACAATTATTGTTTAATTTGCATTTGTAAATATAATTTATTTGTTTTAAATTTTCATTTTTATTTCTTATTTGTTTATATAAACATAACTTTTAGTATGCTTGTATACTAATAAAGCAAAATCCAAAAATAACATGCCATGATTGTAGTATACAATGTTAGCATGCTAACTATCTGAAATAATAAAATAAATAAATACTTTTAAAAACATAACTCAAATAGTTTTCATTTAGTTATATATATATATATATATATATATATATATATATATATATATATATATATATATATATATTTACAGCATTAATTTTATAACGAATATGTTATTAAAAATTGAATATTCGCATGTAGCTATTACATTTAAAAATGATAAATAATTCATACTATATGATTTTGGTATGGATTTTGTATTTTTATTATTAAACATAAGTTAAATTTACATATGACTTTATTATGGGTTTTTGTATTTAGATAATTAAACATAAGTTACAGTTACATATGATTTTGATTTTACTATATTTGGTATGAACTTTGGTATTTCAGAAGTTCCTTTTTAATGTCATGATATAAGTAACCGAAAGAACATTTTAATTGATTTTATACAAAAAACAAATTCACTAAATAATAAGTTCATGATATTAGTTCTTTTATCCAAACCATAATCACCATACATTTCTGATGATACTAAATTACAAAGAGAAAGTAAATACGCGAAAATGAAAGGATTTAAATCATGTCGTATAGATATAGCTGGAAGTAACTACTTTTAAAATTAAATTTATTATTATAAAAAGAAGTTTCAGAAGTATTTGTTGTAGTTTCGGTTCAAATTAGATTAACGTATTACAATAAAATTATATTTTGCTAAGCTTTTTAAGTTTTACAAATAAAAAATAATGTCCTAAGCCAATGTTTAAATTTTCTTTTTGTATGCACGGTTCTGACCGTATCTGACTAATCAGGAGTAACAGTCAAGCCAAAGAGTCCTTCGTTTACATTACTAGACTATGCACTAGTAGGACACGTGATAAAGAGATTCTGGTTTGATTACTGACATTTCCCACAAAATACATAGCTTTGTTCCACTATCTAAATATGTATCCAACCAAACTCATATGGATAGTTTTTTTTTTGCAACTTTTTTCCTATTAAAAGAATGAGAAAGAAAAAATACAGACTAGCCAAGCCTTAGTGTTATGGGCCATGCCCCAGGAATTTTAACACATCAAGATACAAAACTTAAACAAAACGGAAAGTAGTCGTAGAAAACGATGACAATGGAGAAAGCGACGATCTAGTTCTTAGCGAATCCAGAATTGGAACATCCTGGAGGTAGATGCATGGTTGATCTCTATGTTACTCTGAATCTTGTTCTTAACAGTTCTTACCATAGTTGCAGCCAGAGAGTCAAAAGAGCGATAGGTTTTGCGATGGAGTCTTGCATTCCTCTCAATCCAGATGCTGTAGATAGTGAGTTTCCAGACCAAGCAACAAAGTTTCTTGTACCAAACTTCCCCTGTTAGTGATTGCATTGCTGCTAGTGAAGAAGCCCAAGTAGTATAAATCGGAAGTCCTAGTTTAGCAGAGAAGATCGACCATAGTGATGAAGCATAGGGGCACTGGAACATTAAATGATCTCGCGATTCGAGTCCAGAGGAGCAAAGAAGGCAGTTAGGGTTGACATTCAGCCCCCATTGGAGTTGACGGTCCTTTGTGGAGAGACGATCTAGGGTGACAAGCCAAACAATGAAATTATGCTTGGGGATGCCTCCCTTACTCCAGATGACTTTGTGTCAAGGTACCTTGATTTCAGGATAATCAACCATGTTATGAAAAAAAACAGAGTGACTGATTCTTTGTGCCAACCATACCCGTTTAAATCATGGAATTTACTCACGCTGCGGTTTTGTTTGACAAGAGAATTTGAGAATAACGAGAGCTTCTAGTCTGGTGGAGATTAATTTGAAGGCAAAAATTTAATATGGTGAAGTCATAAGGATTCGAATTCCAGTTAGCGGAAAATTAATATTTTAGTATCACCAGGAGTAGTGACCCGACGACACGTAGTTAAATGTGATTAGTCTAGACCATTTTCATAAGACTAGTATATTTTTGTATAATTAAAAAAATGAGAGTTAGCTTCGCTAGTAATTATTTGTGGCAAAAAGGATGAAGACTCCAGAAGTCCAGATTGTATGATAATTTCAGTTTAGGCAAAAACGTATTATTTACTGTTTATGTTTTGGGAAGATTTTTATTTTGAAAAAAAATTGAGAAATTGAGCAACTTTTAAGTTTGTAATTTGCTAGTTGGATACCTTCAAGTTTAAACTGGTAAATTGGGCAACTTTTCGAATTTGCCCATATAAACTTGTGTTGAAATGTCCAACAAGTGTTTTGTTACTAATTGTATTTACAGAAGTGCCATTCATATTATTTTAAAGAAAAAGATAAATAATTGAAATAATATTACAAAACAATTTTGGGGAAATTCACTAGAAAATTAATTTCAGAAACGAGAGCTTTGCTAGATTTCTTATTTACATCTTTGCCACTATAATTTGTATTTTACTTATATTTCACTTAAAATATATTTTCTCACATAAATTTATCTTCAGATTACTCAATAATCATTCACAATGAATCCCCCTAAAAGGTGTTTCAACGCTATGCTGGGAAGAACCATGACCATTTCATCAAACTCTGACAAAAAATAAGATTTATCAAAAAAGTTCTGATTTTGTGTGTTTAAACCCTTCAAATTCGATCTTATGTTATAAATCTATGGTTTTCATGCAGAAATGATACGAAAATTTAAAAGAAAACCATGTTTTATGTTGAAAATGTCTAAGACGACCATGAAAATTTTCGCAGCAGAAGTGAAAACCCTAAAAAGAAGACAACTTAATTACAAGTTTGTCATTAATGAAAGAAAAAAAATTAAAACAAAAAAAGGATACCTGCGAATCGGACCCATTACTTCTACTTTCCTCCCGACGACCCTAACCACTGGACTATGGATACATTTTGAAAAAAACTCGCGAGTATTATTGAAAACATAACGACAGATCTAGAACTTGTGTATATAAGCTTTAAAAGAAAAAAATGCACGTATAAAACTAGCGCATATAAGTTATAAAGTAAATTTTTATATGTATAAAATTGTATAACTATTTTCCTATTTATATTTTCAAAAATATTATTTTAATGAACAATACATTTAAGGAAAATATACACGACCATATGAATATATTAATAAAATAAAGCACATATATCAAACTTTACTACATATATATATATTAATAAAAATAAAACACATATATCAAATACATTTTTAATTTATATATATATATATAAATTAAGAAAGATATATAATTAATTTATTTTATTTATTAATAAAATTATGTTAATACAGAAAATAATTATCCCAAAAATAATTTTACAATTAAAATATATTTTTAAATAATATTATATCAAACACAATATATATCAAACATATAGAAATTAGTGACAATATATCAAACATATATATATCACACACATATATCAAACACAAAAAACACATATATCAAACTCATACATCAAACATTTTTGTTTATTAAGAAAGATAAATAATTTATTTATTTTATTTATTAAGATCAAAATTATGTTAATATAAAAACGTTATCTGAAAATAAATTTTATAATTAAAATATATTTTTAAATAAAATTTCAAACACATATATCAAATAAATAAATAAACACATATATAATTAATTTTATTTTATTTATTAATATCAAAATTATTTTTATATGAAATTTATATAAATGCTCAAATAATATTATATAAATGTTAATTATATATAAATGAATTTAGTATTTTGTTACAGATTTACTAATTTTACTGTTTTAGTGTTTGATTCCAGTTTGTAGTGTATAAACGATCTCGATGGCCGTTTACCAATGGGCTTAAGGTTACCAAGGTAAACAATTTGAGGTGTATACTACTAGACTAAGTGATTAAAATAAACAATTTGAGGTGTACACTGCTAAGTGTACACTAAACAATTTCATGCATAAAATGGCTTACAAACTTAATATAAATTTGTTAAATAAATATAAAACTGTGTAAAATATATATTTTCTATACATTATTTCCCAAGTTATTTGTACACATGTCACCATTATAATTTTTTTCCATAAAAAAAATGACTTGGTAATAAAAAATATGATACGGTAATAAAAACATATAAAGCAATAATTGCATTAATAAATACACGTATTGTTTTCAAAAAATATGATATATATTATTTAGACAAAACTATATAAAGTCTAAGTGTTGAGAGACAGAGAGTAGCATACGCAAATTAAATCAGAAATATTTCAAAATCTTAATTGATTGTTACAATTCATAAGTTGATTATATCCAACATTAAAAATATGTATGTAACATTATATTATTATATTATTAGATATCTGATTTCAAAATATATATATATATATATATATATATATATATATATATATATATATATATATTGGATCAGTACAATTGTTCAAGAAAAATACTTGGATTTATTTGTAAAAAAAACAAAAGTGTACACTTCGTAGTGTACAACTTTGTGGTGTACACCTAGTTTTGTACACCTTAGTGATGTATACATTGCAGTGTACACTTTGTAGTGTTCACTTAAATTTTGTTTGTCTTATCTCATGCACTGCATACAGTTTTTTATGCATGTTGCAAATTCTTATGAAGTGTGTAAGACATTTAATTATAAATTTATTGATTAAAAAGTTTAACAAACAATATATATTTCCTATACATTATTTACCAAGTGACTTGTACATGTGTCGTAGTATAATTATTCTCGATAAAAAAGATGACATGGTACTAAAAATAAATGACAGGGTACTAAAAAAATGACATGTTTTTAGAAAAATGATATGAGATCATATTTTAGTTTTGACATGTAATATTTTCTTATAAAAAATATATTTTTTGCAAGAATTTTAAATATGGTAATGACTAATAACTGATATTTCGTCATCGATGTCAATTTCCATATAAATATGTATTTTTGGTGAAACTATTAAAATATATTAATAAGTCATATATCAGTATTAAAATTATATATGTACATATATATCACATTAATAAGTTTAAGTTAAATAATATTACAAATATAAATTTTTACATCAACTTATATATCATATTGGTATAAATATAATTATAAATGTGCATCAAAAATATAAAACTAAAGTAACACTAATCCGAAAAAATGATAGTTAAATTTTTAAAATTTATTTAAATTTATATGTTCATCTTCGTCATATTAATTAACCAATTGATTTCCTAGTTTAACATACTTTAAAATATAAATAATTATATTCAAATATAAATCAATTTTTCTATTTTAAAACAAAAAAAAAATATTATATTTAAAGATTGATGCTTCAAGGTTTAGTATTTAGTGTTTCACAGGTTTTGAGTCTGTGGGCTTAGGTTTAGGTTTAGTGTTTCATTTAAGGTTTTGAATTTGCGGATTTAAGGTTTAGTGTTTTATTTAGGGTTTTGAGTCTGTGGGCAGGCTTAGGATTTAGTATATTTATATTTACAAATATAATGAAAAGAGACTTGGTTTGTTTTAGTTATAGCTGGATTCGGACTTCAAGGTTTTGGGTCGAAATTTCAAAGTTTAGGGTTTCATTTAAGATTTTGAATTTGTGGGTTAGGTTTCGTTTTAGGATTTAGGGTTAATCTTTAAGGTTGAGCGTGAAGTGTGTAATTATATGAGTGAAATTAGAATGAAACCCAATTCTACTGTTACATTATTTTAGCTATAGTCGAGGGTTGAGAATTTAAGGTTTATATTTTTGGGTTTAGATTTAAGGTTTTGGGTTCTTAGGGGTTAAAAATTATAGATTTATAAGTTTAAGATTTAGGTTTAAAGGTTTAGGGTTTAGGGTTTAGGATTTAGGGTTTAAAGTTTAGTCTAAACCCTAAACTTTAAACCTTGAAACCTAAAACAACAAATTATATGCATATAAATTCTAAATATGTAACCTAAACGTAAAAACCTAAACCTTAAAACAAAAATCATGAAGTGAACACATTTAGTTTCGTTCAAACATTTGATATAAGTTTTAAATATTTAACCCGTAACTATTTCACATTTATTTATTTAAGATTTGAGATTAATATTTGTAAAAGAATACTTGTATCAAAGTTTTAAAAATTTAAATAAAGTAACTAAATTCTTAACTTTAGACACCTTTTCCAGTAGGAGTGAGTGTTGGCTACCTAGCAGGAGTGATAGCTAAGCAGAGGGAAGATTGAGAAGCTTGAGAATGTTTTGCTGGGAGTTTCCAGTAGGAGTGAGTGCTGGATCGAGTAGAAATGAGTGCTGAGTACCTAGTAGGAGTGAGAGCTAGGTAGAGTGGAGGTTGGAGTTTGAAGATAAGGAGTTTTGGCTTGAAGAAATTGATTGCTTTGATATTTCAAATTGTATAGAAATGTAAAAATGTATTTTCTTTTGAATTCAATTTAATATTCAGTTCAAAAAAAAATAACTTTAGACACCTTATAAATAGTTTCATTTCATATAAATATATTTTTTTATTATATGTCTGAGATTATTGCCAAAGTAATTGTTGTGGTCCAGTGGCGACAGTGTCATTTATGATGTAAGATGTCACTGGGTTCGAGCGTTTTTGTTATATATTTTTTTTTCATTAATGACATATTTGTAATTAAATTGCCTTCTTCTTTTTAGTGTTTTCACACCTACTGTGAAATTTTCATGGCCGCCTCAAACTCTTTTAACATAAAACATCATTTCTTTTTGCAGTTTTCTTATCATTTTTTGCATAAAAACTGTAGATTTGTGAGATAACATCAAAATCCAAGCCTTCGAACATCGATTATTTGTCCAAGTTCTATGAAAACACATCGCTGTTTCAATCAATTATAAATTGATTTCGTTGAAACAAAACCTAGATAAAATGAAGAAAAACGAATGTTCAATGAACAGATCCATAAGTTTCTTATGTTATTGGGTAAATTCTGACAAATTTTGTTGTAAAAATCGTATCATAAATATTTGTCTAAGAAAACAAAAAATAGTAGGTAAAAATTTCAAAAAAAAAAATATGTCCAATATTAGTGAGGCAAGTCTAGTTTTTATTGTTAGCTTTTGTAATTATTTCTAGAATTTCATTTTAGTTTTGAGAATTTAAAAACAGAAATGGCAATCATGTGAATAATATTTCTGACAAGGATTTTTAGGATATTTTAACTTAAGTTTATATTGGCAAATTTCAAAAATTGTCTAATTTGCCAATTTAAACTTGAAATTATCCAACCAGCAAATTACAAACTTAAAGTTGCTCATTTATCTAATTTTTCCTTTTTTTTCTAATACCTAGTTCAGTTGTGGTTTTATTATTATAATTTCATTGTATTTTTAGCTTTCAGCCTTCTTTGCATCTATCTTTATAATGTCTGCCAAAAATAAAAACTTAACATTTCACCCCATAACAAAAAAAATATATAAGCTAAAAATTTGTTATATTACAAAAAATTATATATCCAGAAATCCAGCAGATAATATTTATAGTATTACTCGGAGCTATTATTGTTTACTTGTAAAACTTTTATGTCTTAAAGATAGAAATACCATGTGCGAGAGTTTTTGCAGATGCATGGAAAGGATTTAGCAACTGAATCTTATTCTTAGCCCAAAAATATTATGAGATTCGGTATGGAACTTCTTCATTTCAAAAATAAAATATTCTAAAGTATTTTTTAACATAGTATTTTAAAGTATTTAAAAACATATATATATATATATATATATATATATTTATATATATATACTTATATGATATTCATTTTACAGTAAAATATGATTTTCTTAAATTACATAATCAGACCAATTGATTATGAAACCGAACTATCTAAATGAAGGTACTTTTGAATAAGAAAAATAATATTTCAAATCAATAATAACAGAGTTTACAAGTGTCATAATTCATAAATCTATATAATATAATAATAAATGTCTTGGAAATATTTATAAATTCCTTTATCAATAATTGACGTGACTTGTTTGGTAGGAGATATCTGTAATTTAAGAAATCGATTATGACATAAATTTTCCCAACCTGCTACATTGTTTCTGGCCACACATCCTACTTACCACCAAGGGGGTGTTATGACGTCTGCATTTTGAAATGAATCAGTCTAGAAATTGCATATGACGTAGGTTTTGCCTACCTACCACATTTTTTTCTGCCACACATCTTACTTACCACAACACGTCCTCCTCTTGGATGTGTCTCTTATTATGACTTCGATTTGGACCGCTTTGTCAACCAATAAAGATGAACTGATCTTTTTGAGGCAATAATTTAATTAATCGAAAGAGTACTAAACGCACAACGACACAAGCTAAAACCATATGGCTAGCTTAGCACAGAACGCAATGATTCACCTGTTACAGCATTAATGTTACAGTGCCCCCCCATGTCGATAACTAATGGGTCCGAGTACCGGTATACGCCAGCAGTGAATAAGCTAAAGTATGCAGCGAGCTTAAAAATAGGCGACGAGGCTTTGTAATTAAGAGTTCTATCTTTCTCTTTTTTTTTCTATTTTTTTTTTTTGAAAAAGGGCTTCAAGAGTTCTATCTTTCTCCCATCCACAATGTAATATTTTTAGTAATTTAAACACTCAACTAAAGATCAATCGTAAAATAAACTTTCAACTAAAAATCCTGTGATATAACCTTTCATATTTATGTTCGTTAATGTTTTTGCCTCTCCGTAACCATTACCGTCAATTGTCGACGGCGAAACGTTAACAGTTGACAACAAAATTTACGGAATGACGAAAATGAGATTTTATTTCACATAATTTTTAGTTTGAGATTTGTTTTACGATTTATCTTTAGTTAATGGTTTAAATTACTAAAAAAAATATTTGTTTTGAGAAAATCATATAATTATTGACTATTTAATAATTATTTATTGTTCATTAATTTCATGACCGACTTTACTATTAATACTCCGTACAAATTTACTTTTTTTTCAGTGCGACCTCACACTCTTTTGGTAAATGTAAATCGTAGCTATTCTTGTTTTCATGTTCTTTCTTTCACAAAGAACTTGTTTTGAGATTAGTGTTTGGTTTGAGTTTTGCATTAGTCAATTCCTACAAATGAAAAATCTAAGGCCGGAGTTCAAACTTCAGGTATCTGATTCTCATTCGGTGGAAAATCCACATTAGCCTAAACAACAAGCTAAGTGGACCAATCTCCATCAGCTCATTATTTCTTATCTAACAAATCATTTCAATCTCTCAATGCTATGGTAAAATCTTCCTTAGTGTGTTCATCTTTCAATGATCGTCTTATAATGACAGTGCTTTTAATGCAATTTCCAGTGACTACATCACTCAAACTAGTCATCTCTGTATTTTAATCTGACACACCTATCAATCTTAGAAAAGAGAAAACGTAACTAAATGATAGTTTGTGCTAACTTAAGTTATAGATATGTTAGATGATGCTTACTGAGCCACCATTCTACATATTAAGCGTGGTCTTATTTCAGTAGTATTGATGTTAAAATTTGTCGGTTCTCCATTGATTTAGGAAGTTCAGACAAATCAAGAGAGTTAGGTAGTCAACATTCCACTTCATCTTTACTAGATGAAGTTTGAGTTGTTTAGAAATCTCATAAAACTAATTCACCTTATGAATGGTTTAGCTGTGAGTTTATTCGTTATTTTCTTTTTTATTGCATGTTTAAATTACTAATTTTTTTTTTGTAATTTAAATTTTCAACTAAAGATAGATCGTAAAAAAACTCTTCAACTAAAATCTTTAGTTAAACTCTCATCTTTATGTTCATTAATGTTTTTGCCTTTTCGTAATATTTATCGTCAACTGTTAACATTTTTCGTCAGTAATTGATAATAAACGTTACGGAAAATCAAAAATATTAACGGACATAAATATGAGGTTTATTTTACGATGATCTAATTACTAAAAATCATAATTATTAGTATCGGTGGATGCGGAATCCTCTAATCTTCCTTTCGGTAACTTCCAAAAAGCTATGGACCTTGTTTCAAAAAAAAAAGAAGAGTTACCGACATACACTGTATTAATGGTACATATGATTTCTACATGCCTGTTAGAAATTTTTTGTCGTTATTAGTCAAAGTTAACAATTTACAACTGATAAAATTAAATAGATTTTTTAATTGCACACGAGTTGTATTATTTCGTACTCATCCGTGTTCGATGAAGATATAATTTTCAGATTTTATTCTATTTTATTTGACAAAGATAATAATTTTATGTTTTCAACATAATTTTAAGATAATAATTTTATGTTTTCAACATAATTTTATACTGTTCTATTTTTTAAAATAGTGTTTTGATATTTTTTTCTTATCAGACAAAGAATTCTTATTTTAAAATTTCATTGTAATTTTTATTCACTTTTAGATTAATATTAGTTATAATCTTCTAATTAATTTTATTTATTTCAAATATTATTAGTCATATATAATAAAAATATAAATATATTTTAATCATTTTCTATATGAAATGTCAAAATGAAACTTTTAATGAAAATGAAGAAATAATTCAATTATTCATTTTCATATTAAATAAAACAATTATATAATATTTTTTCTTTATAAATTATATTAAAGTAGAATTATTCTACGAGAAATTATGTTTTAACTTTATAAAAAAAGATTATGTTTTAAGAGAGCTAGCACACAATCAGGTAAAGGAAATGTACTTTCAACCCCCATGCAGATACTATCCAACACGTGTTTCTGTATATGTGTCTGTGTTGCTAACGTCGGAAGATTCGAGATCCAAGTTTCAAAAAGGAAAAAAAAAAGATTCGAGACGATGAGAATACATACATAAATCCATGGTTATCTGAGATTCTGATTTTTCAAAGTTGTAAATTGTGGAAGTAACCAGTATTTATTTCGTTTTTCTTTATAGATGTTCCTAAATTTTCAAAATTGTAAGGCAGTCTCCAATCAGGCTACTCCTAAACAATTTTGTATATCACCTTACATATACTCTCTCAAGTTTTGATTTCGCTGTGTTCTGTCGAGCATCGTGCAGACCGAGTATTATTAGTGTGCATGGATGGTATAATAAGATTACACCACGTCCACATAAATCACATACAAATATATTTTTCGAATTTAACGAACTAATTATATATGCCATTAGTCAAAAAAAGATATAACAAACTAATTAGTCATAAAAACACACGTCGTGATCTAATATTATTCAAGAAGGATAACTAGTCTCCCCAGACCCATACAAAAAAACAAAGAAAATAAAGAACGAAATGGAGCATACAAACAAACACAATTAAGGATTTGCAGAAAACAAAAACAACACATAATACAAACCACATTTATGATTTTTGCATTAAAAGTTTTTGAATACTTCCGTTCTGATTAAGACTTCCGTTCTGTTTAGCCACAGGTTTCACGCCCAGCTTCTCCACAAACTCATCAAGATTCCGATCAGACGAGCCACCGCGAGCAACGGCCGTTTCCGCCTCCTCCTTCCACTTCAAAGCATTCTTCTTAAGCTCGAAAGCTTTCTCTCCTTTACTAACTTCTCTTAGCCTCTCCGCTACTTCCTCTCTAGGCACCACCCTCTCTTCCGTCTCTCCACGGCTAAGCCTCACTCCCGTCTTCAAGACATCGATCATGTAAACAGCGTCCGTGACTTGATCTCCCCACTGAGGAAAACAAACCGTTGGGACTCCACTAGACAAAGCTTCCATCGTCGAGTTCCATCCGCAATGAGTCACGAAACAAGCCAGAGAAGGATGAGCCAAGACTTTCTCTTGTGAACACCATTCAACGACTTTACCTTTCCCTTTGAGTTCTTCAGGCAGAACATGTCTTTCTTTGTTTATACCCAACTGTTGTTGTCTAATCACCCACAAGAACGAAACGCCGGCGTTTAAAACGCCGAACGCAATCTCGTTGATCTGTTCTTGTTTCACGTAAGCGACCGTTCCGAATGAGATGTAAACAACCGAGGAATCAGGCTGCGAGTCTAACCACTCCATGCAGTCATCCCTTGTCTCGGACATATCTCCATTGATGTCATCACAAATTAGCGTTTTAGCCATTTTGTAAAGCGGTCCGACCGGTCTGACAACGCCGGGGAGAGAGAGGTTTGTCATATGGTCGATGATCTCTTGCTCAAAGGAGTAGACAGTATCGATGAGAACAGCGAAAGGCCTGTGAAGACGTTTGATCTGATCTATGATCACTTCTCTCAAAGCAGAATAAGGTGTAAAGGGATGAATAAAAGAAGGGATCTCGTCGTGTTTCAAGACAGGCATGCATGGGATTCGAACTTCGATCTCGGGATCTGTTTCGGTCGGGAAGTCAACAAGCTTGTGGTGGTAATAATAATAAGATGCTAAGCAAGCGCAAGACTGGACCCAGAGAACAGCACAGGGGATTTGAAGATCTTCCGCTACGTCACAGACCCAAGAAACGAAAGGGTTGTTGATGAGACACGTCACGGGCTGCTTCATCACGTCCTTGTAACGTTTTACTAGGTTTTTGATCTCTTGTTGTCCGACCAGCTCGAGTTGTGGTCGGAGGATGGTTAAGTTGGTTCTGCTAGCGTCGTCGTCTTCAGGGAGCCCATCGTCAAAGAAATCGAACCGGAGATAACCTTTACCGATTGGTTTGAGGGCTCGGTCTTGAATCTTGTTGGCGGTTCGCATCTTTTTGCCCCATGATTCTGTGGTGACAAAAGTGACGAGTAAACCCTTTGAGGCTAAGAGCTTGCCGAGACGAAGAAGTGGATTCACGTGGCCTTGCCCTGGGAAGGATACAAGCATAACATGAGGAGGTAAAGGAGAAGATGATAGTTCCATCCTTCAAAAAAAAGTGGGTTCTCTTTTATGTGCTCTGTTTTTTTTCCTTCTCAAGTATGTGACATGTTAAGACACAAAGACTAGGTATGCTTAAATACAAGACAAAGAAGGTGTATAATTAAGGAGTTCTCAATTTCCACCGTCGCATCTTTGTCCATACTATCTTATTCAATTTTATTGAATGCACGAAGCTCTTACTAGGTGGCTTGGTTAAGTGGGCAACGTGGATAACTTGACACTCGTTAGTTTCCCGATTATTTACATTTTGAAAACAAAATAATATCTACATACTTTTGGTTATTAACCAAAGAAGAGACATGTCAGTATAGCATTACCTCTGTATTCCATGTGGTGCTAACTGCTAAGTAAGAGATATTAGATATTTTTTTCTTTGTTGTTTGTTCTGCAACTACATATTTTTTCTTTGTTAGTGTGTATGATGACTACATTTAGGTCGAAACTATTCAACCGAGTGTTTAACTCAACATAACAACATGTACAAAAAAAAAGAGAAGAATATTAATATATTCATGAATCGTATTTGAAGTTAGCAATATATTCATGTAATGTTAGATGTATTGTTTAATTTTAATCCAAGTGACGTACCTCATGTGTGATAGACTGATGATAGTCTTGATGGGTTAATTTTCGCTCTATAGCATGGATTTAGCCGACAATACATAAGAAAAACAAAGCCAAATAAGAGTTATGTAACCAAAATATTTGTTTGTAGTATGGTTTATGTTATAAAACTTCTGTCGGTATATGAGAAGTTAGCCTTGGAAAATAATTTGTCTTTTCTTATAATTTTAGATGGAAGCAAACTTGAAACTCTTATACCAAAATCTTATAGTTTTTTCTTATAATCTTTTGGTTAATGAAACTTTTTACGATATGTACAGAGCTATTTGCTTTTTGGTTACTTGAAGAGTATGCTGCCAGATTTGAGAAACAATCGTCAATCATGCATAAAACAAAAACAAGTGAACCACCATTTACCAAAACATAGAATCGTGTTCAAATTCAAGTCTAGCAACATCCAAAATAATATCTACTTTTCTAACCAGGATGGATAAATTGACCCTAGTTGACTAATTAGAGATATCCTTTGGACAATAATATTCTGTTAGTGGACACTGTAACCAAACAAGAAAATAACAATACAGGAGACTGGCGTGGCGAAATTAAATACCACTACTTTTATATGCTTTCTTCTTATATATTTTGTAGAATCATGGAAATCCCGAAGACTTTATTAGTTTAGTTCCACGAAATTAAAAAGTGACGTGTTGTTATACCGTTGGTTAGCTAATAAGTGGCCAAGTTTTATTTACACACAATTTTGTTCCAGTAGTTCCTACTTCCTAGTCTTGTGCACTACCACCAACCGTAAAGCTATTAATGAGTTTTGTTTTGCTGCAAGAATCATGACTGCCTTTCATTATTGACAAAGACATATATAGAGACATAAAAGAATTTGCGAGCACTGTTCACTACAGTACAAAAGAAGTTCAAAAGTTAAAATAGAGCTGTTGGGAATATAGCTGTTAGAACCTTATCTCTTGGTTCTCTTTCCTAAGTCTTTAATGTTTAGATATCTTGTAATCTGGCTATAAAGCCAATAGAAATGTATTCTAAATAAATCAAGGAAACAGTTCTCTTTCTTTACTCTCTCTCTCTCTCTCTCTCTTGTTCTTGAGCATTATTTCTCTTGTTCTTCATTTTCTTACATGGTATCAGAGCCTAAAACTCTTGAGAACCTAAATCAATTCCGCAAATCTCACTCTGATAGTCTTTTCTCTTGATTCATCCATTTACTTTTTCAAATTTCTCTTCAGATTTCTTTTATCTTGTGGATAATAGATCTGGGTTCTTGAGTTTCTGGAAAATTTTAAATCATTTTTTTTCTTGGTTGTGCTTCCTCTATTCTGTCTCCATTTCATTTTCTTGAAAGTTTTTCTTGATTCTAAACTTGTTTTTCTCTCAGTTCTGAGTGATTTACTTGTTTCTGTCTTGAAAATTCTTGAAAAAAAAAAAAAAAAAATATTTGAAGCCTTAAGGAGAAGATGGAGGATTACAGACCAGTGAGGATTCCATGTATACTCAAGGGACCAGGAAACTACATCACCTGGTCTAGAATGGCCAGGACAGCCCTTGGAGGTAGAGGATATTGGGAGCATGTCACTTCAGGCTCTGCCCCAAAGAAAATCACCCAAGGAGAAGATGGCAAGGAGGTTGTAGTGGTAGATGAAGGCAAATGGGCTCAGGAAGATCTCATGGTGCTGTCTACCTTGCAAAGCTCTCTTGATGGTCCATTGATGGACTCTTATTCACACTGTACCACCACAAAACAGTTGTGGGATACTTTGCACAAGGTTTTTGGCAACACTTCAAACCTCACCAGAATCTTTGAAGTGAAGAGAGCCATCAACAACTTGGAACAGGAAGAAGGAGACTTCACCAAGCATCTTGGGAAGTACAGTCAGCTGTGGTCTGAGCTAGAGATGCTAAGGCCAAGCACCAATGACCCTGATACACTTGAAGCCAGGCGAGAGCAAGACAAGGTCTTTGGACTGCTTCTCACACTAAATTCAAGCTTCAATGATGTGGTGAAGCATATATTAAGAGACAAAGAGCTTCCATGCTATGATGAAGTGTGTGCTAGACTACAAAAGGAGATAGGCTCAGATGGTCTCTTTGGAGGTGGAAAAGGAGGAATGTCTCTGGCACACAGGGCTGAGAAGATGGAAAGTGCAACAGCTAGCAAGACTTACTTTAAGCCAAGAGGAGGAGGAGACAGAGCAGTAACTTGTGAACATTGCAAGAACAAAGGACACTTCAAAACCAACTGCTGGACTCTCCATCCCCATCTCAGGCCACCCTCAGCCAACAGGCACAACCAGGCAAAAGCCCATGAAGCAAGAGCTTAGGAACAACCTGTACCTGATTCCATGCGCATGAGAGATGATGGAAGAGCCATGATCTCTACCACTCACACTAGAGCCTCCACCTCTTACACCACATCTCAATCATCTCATGAGGATGCATTCATCAGGAAGTCAGACATTGAGGCATTGATCAAAGCCCTCAATGCAAATTCTGGTAACCAAAGTATTCATGCCTTAAATTCTATTCAAAATGCAGCTCACATTGCTAGACCCTTAATTATTGATTCAGGAGCTTCTCATCATATGATTAGGGATGCTAGACTGATTAGTAATGTTAAACCAGCTCTAGGCAATGTGGTGATTGCTAATGGGGATAGAATTCTAATTGAGGGAGTAGGAAACTTGAAACTGTTTGAAAAAGATTCTCAAGCTTTCTATATGCCTAGCTTTACCTCAAATTTATTATCTGTTAAAAAGGCAGCTACTGATCTAAATTGCAATGTTATTTTTAGTCCTAATGATGTTTACTTTCAGGATATTAAGACCAGTAAGCTGCTGGGAAAAGGTGTGAGCAAGGGAGAACTCTATTTGCTTGAAGACACCAATTTATCAGATTTATCTCATGCATTTAATTCTGTTTTAGCTAGTAATGTGTTGTGGCATGCTAGATTGGGTCATCCCCATTCTAGAGCTCTAAGTTTAATGTTGCCTAATCTATCTTCTACTAATGAATCTTGTGAGGCTTGTATTCTTGGTAAACATTGCAAATCTGTTTTCCTCAATCTACGACTATTTATGAGAATTGTTTTGATCTAGTTCATTCTGATGTGTGGACTGCCCCTTGTGCATCTAGAAAAAATCATAAATATTTTGTGACATTCATAGATGAGAAATCAAAATACACTTGGCTCACACTGATTAAAAGTAAAGATAGAGTTTTAGAGGCATTTATCAACTTCCAAAACTATGTAACTAATCACCTTGATTCCAAGATCAAAATTTTCAGGTCTGATAATGGTGGAGAGTATACCAGCAATGCATTCAAACAACACTTAGCAAAACATGGAATTATTCACCAAACAAGCTGTCCATACACACCACAACAAAATGGAGTTGCTGAGAGGAAGAATCGACATCTTATGGAGGTTGCAAGGAGCATGATGTTCCACACAAATGTTCCAAAGAGGTTTTGGGGAGATGCTGTCATCTCAGCTTGCTATCTGATCAACAGAATCCCTACCAAGATCCTCAAAGATGTCTCTCCCTTTCAGGTATTAAACAAGATCAAACCTCCAATAGATCACTTGCGTGTGTTTGGGTGTGTGTGCTATGTCTTGATACCAGGAGAGCAAAGGAACAAGCTGGAAGCCAAGAGTATCATGGGCATGTTCATTGGATACACTCACACACAGAAAGGGTACAAGTGTTACATTCCAGATTCAAGAAGGGTGATGGTCTCAAGGGATGTAAAGTTTGTGGAATCCAAGGGGTACTATGATGAGAAGAGCTGGGAAAACCTTAGAGATCTCTCACATGGACCAACTGATAGGGCAAACAACCTGAGAATCATATTGGAGAGCTTGGGAATCAGCCAGCCTAAGAACAGTGTGGCGCCACCAGCATCACCATCACCACCAGTGGCTGCAACCAATGAAGCAGCAGCACCAATTATTGATTCAGTCCAACCTGATCCTGAGGAGGACAATGAGAATGAATCAACACCAAAAGATGATTCAGCATCAGTTCATGATCAAGATGGAACTGAATCTGATCATGCTAGTGACAACCAGTATGAGGGTGATCAAGGAGAGGAAGAGGCAGTGATAGAAGAGCAGATTCAACCATTAAGAAGAAGTACCAGAGAGAGAAAACCATCCAAGTGGGTTGACACCAAAGTATACTTCAACAGCAATGCAGTAGCTCATCCTATCCAAGCAACCTGCTCCTTTGCAAGTTATCCGCAAGATCATGTAGCATTCATCAGCAACCTGGATCAGGAGTATATTCCAAAGACCTATGAGGAGGCTATGGCTGATGATGAGTGGAGAAAGTCAGTTGGAGATGAAATTGGAGCCATGATCAAGAATGATACTTGGTATGAAGCTGAACTTCCCAAAGGAAAGAAGGCAGTAACAAGTCACCTGCTGTACACCATAAAATACTTGGCTAATGGAAAGCCAGAGAGGAAGAAGACAAGGCTAGTTGCAAGAGGATACACTCAGATCTATGGAGAAGACTACCTTGACACCTTTGCACCAGTAGCAAAGCTCCATACCATAAGAATCCTTCTCTCAGTGGCAGTAAACATGGAATGGGATCTATGGCAGATGGATGTCAAGAATGCATTCCTTCAAGGAGAGCTAGAGGATGAGGTCTATATGAGGCCACCACCTGGTATGGAAGACATGGTCAAGCCAGGAAATGTTTTAAGATTGAAGAAAGCAATATATGGATTAAAACAGTCTCCAAGAGCTTGGTACCACAAGTTGAGTACAACTCTCAATGGAAGAGGATTTGTAAAATCAGAAGCTGATCACACCCTCTTCACCCTCACAAGCCAGCAAGGAATGGTGATGATACTGATCTATGTTGATGATATTATCATCACGGGAAGTGATAAGGAAGGTATCATCTCTACTAAAGCCTTTCTTAAGTCTACATTTGATATTAAAGATTTGGGTGAGCTAAAGTACTTTCTAGGAATTGAGATGTGCCGCTCTAAAGAGGGGCTATTCTTATCCCAAAGAAAGTACACACTTGATCTATTAAATGAGGCAGGAGAACTTGGAGCAAGAGTAGCTAAGACACCTCTTGAAGAAGGCTACAAAATATTGCGTGAGGGGGAGTTTGAAGATACTGCATTTGGCGACTTTAAACTCTATAGAAGGATGGTTGGAAAGCTGATCTACCTCACCATTACAAGACCAGATATCTGTTTTGCAGTAAATCAAGTCAGCCAGTATATGCAAGCACCTAAGGTTCACCATTGGAGGATGGTGGAAAGGATCATGAGGTATCTAAGGGAGGCTCCTGGTCAAGGTGTTTGGATGGGCTGCAACAAGAGCACAAAGATTGTGGGATATTGTGATGCAGATTGGGCTGGTGATAGAGTGGACAGGAGGTCCACTACAGGCTATTGTACCTTCATAGGAGGTAATCTGGTTACTTGGAAGAGCAAGAAGCAAAAGGTGGTATCATGTTCAAGTGCTAAGGCAGAATATAGAGCAATGAGGAAGCTGACTAGTGAACTCATTTGGATCAGAAACCTGCTAAGAGATTTGAGCATAGAAACAACAACACCAATCACAATGCACTGCGATAATCAGGCTGCCATTCATATAGCTTCAAACTCAGTCTTCCATGAGAGAACAAAGCACATTGAAGTGGATTGTCACAAGGTTAGACAAGCTGTGGAGCAGAAGATCATCTTACCTTGCTACACGAGGAGTGAAGACCAGCTAGCTGATATCTTCACCAAAGGAGCAAGTACCAAGGTCTGTGAGTTCATACACCCAAGACTAGGACTCATAGACTTGTCAAGTTCATGTTCTCCTCTGCCATGAAACATCTACTCTTTTTCCTTTTCTTGGTTTCCCTTTTACCACATTGGGTTTTGGGTTTGCCTTGAAAGGTTTTAATGAGGGATGTGTTCATGGTCTTCCAAGCTCATCCATGCTGTATGGCTAAGCTTGAGGGGGAGTATTGACAAAGACATATATGGAGACATAAAGGAATTTGCGAGCACTGTTCACTACAGTACAAAAGAAGTTCAAAAGTCAAAATAGAGCTGTTGGGAATATAGCTGTTAGAACCTTATCTCTTGGTTCTCTTTCCTAAGTCTTTAATGTTTAGATATCTTGTAATCTGGCTATAAAGCCAATAGAAATGTATTCTAAATAAATCAAGGAAACAGTTCTCCTTCTTTACTCTCTCTCTCTCTCTCTCTCTTGTTCTTGAGCATTATTTCTCTTGTTCTTCATTTTCTTACAATCACCACATGAATTGAGTTTTCTTTAACAGGTTGGAATTGTGATATTTTGTATATGTCGTATTAATTATGGATCTAGATTATAGGAGAATAAACTTGTGGAAACGGTTGGAACGGAGCAGAAACGATGTGGCTGGCTTAAAACAAATCAATTTTGCTAACTACGGTTTAAGCGGTGCAGAACAAGCGGTTTAACTGCGGTGCAGTTTTTATAATTATAAATACGTATAGATACATGCTATATGTAGAATTTTTTGTTATTTTTAACTGCAGTGCAAGACATGACAGATCGTAACATTCTAAACCTAAGACTCCAAATCTTTTAAACCGCCTCGCCCCATAACACAATTAAAAGTAATAAAATCTTTACATATACCATATATCTATACGTTTTTATAACTGTAAAAATCGTATCGCAGTTGAACCGCTTGTCCCGCACCGCTCAAACCGTAATTACCATTCGAAGTCTAGAAATGTAAAGAAAATGAAGCAATTTTTGAAGTAGTACCAAATGTGATATAGCAATCATTTTAAGCATTTCAAATAACTGAAACTGTATTTTTTATAGTCAAAATTTTATTAATCAAATAAACTTAATCCGCTACTTTCATTAGATAATATATCACATATTTTGGACAACACTAATAACCGAAAAACAAATCTAGTCCGACCTAAAAAGTTATATTATATCCAAACCATAACTGACAAGATATTCGAAATCTAAATATTATGAAGAACCGAACCGAATTATTTTGGATACTTGAAAATATTCATATCACAATTTGTTTACTTAAATATATTAACCAATTTTAATTTTAATATTAATAGATATCCAAAATAAAAATTTTAAGAAAACTCAGAGATATCTCAAATACATTAAAATAGCTAAAGAATATTCAAAAATACTCAAAACACCAGAAATACCTTATAATAACAAATAAAAATTTCTGTGTGTTTTATGTGTTTATTCAAGATCTTTGATGATCAATTCTCTCTTTATCTCTACTACTTATTTGTTTCTAATTATAACTGAGTCAATACACAAACTCCACAACTCCTCATACAGAGAATTAAAGATTGCATGGTTAACAACCAAGCATTAAAACAGTGAGTAAAAGTAATTGTTAATATCAAAATAAATAGTTCATCACCAAAGTTTACCATTACAAATAGTTACAATGGTTTAGCATAGTTGTAATAGTTAATCTCTAAATGATACAATCATCAATAATTGCATAGTTTATAAATATATAACATCATAAAATAATTAAATTACCAAAACAAAATCACATGAATATTTGTAGAAATTTTAATATTCTGTAAGTTTATATAAAATAGATACGAAATGAACTAAGAGATAACTAATTAAATATTTATTCAATTTTAGATACAAATGAACTAAAAGACAACTAATTAAGATTTTATTCAATTTTTAGAAAGGCCAATCTAGGTGAATATACAAATTCTTGATGATATTTGCAGATTTATGCATTCTTTTTAATTATTTGCGAAGGTAAGAAATTTTTGTCATGGTTTGCCAATTATATCCTCCAAATGACACATTCGTATCTACCTGCAACCGGCGAAATTGATAGTAAAATATTATTTTCCGTAGCGACAAAGAAGCCTAAAGTAGAAACTGAAACCTGTTTCATTTTGAAGATTGCTGAATTAGATTTTGAAACCGGATATAGTTATAATAATTGAAGAGGTGAAGGTTTACTGATATTTCACTAGGGGTTTGAGAAAATATTTTTTAAAGTTAGATATTTATTGAAATCGTTGGTAGGGAATCGTCCACGCCATAGTAACATAGATTCATGTTCCGTTTCGGATATTTCGATTTATACTTTTCGATGTTATCAAAACTGCTTTCGTTAACTGTAGTTCTATCTTTCCATCGAAAACTTATGTCAATAGAAATTGTTCAATGGTGGGCTATTTAGGCAACTAAGCTTTCGCTCCCACCTATCTGATAAATAAAAAATGTATATCCGGTTAACTAAATTAGTAATGGGCTTCAACTAAAATTATATATTGTTGCGAACTGGTAAGTGCATATGTTTAAACAAATGATTTCTCGTATTATAACAATCTATATCTATATATATAAAATAGATTTTTTTCTCTTCTTCTGACATGTGGAAGGAAGATTTGTTGACATGTGTCCTCTTTTTTATTTACATTTTAGGTCATTCTTTTTTAGATTATTACAATTTGGCTCACCACTTTTTAATTATGCATAATTTAATCTTTTATACACTAATCTTTATCATTTGAATTTTGATAATCTATTTCATTGGTCACAAAAATGCAAGATGAATAAAGAATAATTAAAATAATATTAATATAGTTTAAATATTTAATTTATTGACAACTAAAAAATAACATAAATTTTCAATATTTTAATTTTAATTTTCACTTCCTATTATTTTATTTACATATTATATATGTATTTACTATTAACTAAACTAAGAAAAATATACTAGAGCAAAACATAATCTAAACATAAAATTTTCATAATCATATAGAAAATAGTAGAAAATAATTCCGAGACAAAGCAATATGCCGAAGACAAAGGAGAGCGATTAAGGACATACTCAAAGAATCAATAAAATGGGTCATAGGAAGAAAATTTAACGGAAGATAAAAATCGCTAAAAAACAGGAAGACACATGCCTAACGCACCATAAGAACAACCAACAGTTAAAAAGCATCTGACAAACTAAAAAAGCACAAACAAAATGTACACGCCAACAAAAAACTACAAATAGAAGGGACCAAAGCAGCAAGAGACTAACTCCGTACACTTATAGTAAAAGAAACTGGGGAGGAAGAGAAACAATCTGAGCGAGGGAGAATGTAAGCCAGTCACTAAGAAACCAGAGCTCAATCTTGAGATCAGAAATAACCTTCCAAACCTACAGAACATACACAAAGGAAAACACTATCCAAACATGGAGTGACAAAAATAGCGAAAGGGAGAGATATAAGAGATGCGAGCAGCAATGAAAGCTGAAACGAGATGAGAGAACGGAGAGGAGAGGGTAAGACGAAATGAAATCAAAAAACCGTTGAACCGCCCTCGAGCTATGAAAGAGAGTATATAAGGCAGATCATCAAAAAACAAATCTTGAAAACCAAAAAACACAGGGACCGTCAACGGTAAGCCAACGACGAAGAAAACAACATCAATGACGATCAGAATTTGACCCAACCTAAGGAGATTCAGTTCTTAACATAAGCCAAAATCTAAGGAAGAAGAGAAGCAGTCAATATTTGACCGGAATAACCTACAACACCATGAAAAACAACCACACAACTGGTATCTTATAAACCTGATTTATAACAAATACCAGATAATCTCACATAAAAAAATGTGATGTAGAATAAGAGCATGGAGGTGAGTCTTTTCCGGTGATGGTGAGAAGCACATCACACCGGAAAGGTAAATGAAATACATAGATTGTGACGGTTCAATATCAAAATATGAAAAGAAGGCAAAAATATCTTTAAAAAATAATTTTCAAATTTGAAAAAATAAGATACGACTTTTTAATGCTAAAACTTTCAAACTTAGAATCAACAAATGTCTAAATACTTTTCTCTCTTATTCTGCTATCTGGCGGGCGGGTTTTGCGACACATGTCCATTACTGAAATTTAACATCTAACGTTACTTTTCTGTCTCTTTAACTTAAAGCTACATGTTGTCTTTATGCCTAATATAAATATTGTAACTACACGTTGTTTTTATGCTAACATAAATATTGTAAAGTAAGATGAGACCCGTAACATAACTAATATAAATGAGGCTCAGTAATCCAAGCCCAGAAAATTGAACGGCTGATGAAGCAGCTCAAGACTACCATGAGAGATGAAGGCGTCGGAAACAGAAATCATCGCCGTAATCGAAACTTCCATTGCTCGACTTCCGAAAACAATCTCCATGCAGTCTCCACTTCTTCTTCTTCTGAATCTCTCATTCCTTATCCATGGTTCAACTTACAAGAACATTCTTCTTACAATCTTCGTTTCGTCTTCTTTTGAATATCAAAGCCTAAACTTTATTTTAGACATCCATCGTATCTTCAAACGTATTGGTGCATATTGAGCTTTTTGTTCCAATTGAATCATCAAAGCCTAAATTGATTCTGATACTCTCGGTTTAGACGTGTAAATCAATCATGTTATAGTTTTAATGTAAATTAACTCGCCCGTAGGGCGGGCCAACCACTAGTTTATACTAAAAGAGGAATATCCTCAAAATCTAAGGTGTCCACGTCGTCTAATAAACTCAGCCAATCATGAAGTTTTAAATCACCACGTCATACTCGCTTAAACCTCAGAACTGGCCCAATTCAAGTCCAGTCCACCTAAGCCCTATTTTCGTCTGAAGCGTAGAGACCCGCAAGTTTCCCGACGCTTCCACATCTTCACCTGATTGCTCTGACTCCGTTACTGCTTCCTCCTCTTCTTGATTGTTTCGTTCTACCTCCCTTGATCTCTTTCTCTTTAGATATAAATTGATACGTTTTCACTTCGGTTGCTCTGTAATCTTCTTCTTCGCCTCAGTACTTCGAAATCTCTTCCATGGAGGTGATAGTATGGTATCGTTATTTTTAGATTCGAGTTTTAATTCGTATCTCCTCCTCGGCCTCATTATCATATGCGACTCCAGAATTATTTTTCTTCTCTTTCTGTCGCCGACAACGGTGGTTATGCCTCTTGGATCAGTATTTTACGCATATTTCCATCTCTTATTTCGTTATTGAGTGATTATAACTTTTATTCACTTTTCTCTTGCGTTTTTCATGTGTGTTCAGATTGAATCTGATTATATTTGATTTATCTGATATTCTTATTGCAGTATCTATATCTGTCTAGCCTGGGTATAGATAGATGATCAGAAAACAATAACAATGAGGGAAAAAAGAGCTCGCTGGTTAGCAATACATTCCAGAACCATTTCTTCCAGAGGTGACACTCATCAAAGCTTCCTCAAGCAAACCGCAGGAGTTATGAGGCCATGGGTCTAGGCACTAAACATGTATTTTTCCTGGAAAGTGACGTCAATGTAAGTTTCATATGCTCAAAGATTTTGGTAAATAAACTATAAATGTGAGAGCAAAAGAGTTGAAACCTTTAAATAAGAGTTGTTTTGGATATCTATAATTTTGATTCATAGCAAGACGTGTAAAATGATGTTGGAATGAATGGCTTACTTCACAGAATATTCCTCTGCAGCTATAGGCAAGGGTGCTTAAGGAAAGTTCCCGCAAGTTTGCTAATGAGTGATATTTTTACTCTCTTGAACAATGAATAATCTTCAGTCAATGATGTTAAACTTGCTTCTTAAGAGTTGCTAAGCTGACACCTGCAAACAAAGATGGAACTATTAGCGGAAAGAGTGGTCAACAGGTCAGTTTTACTTAATTTTAGTCTAGAGATGTCACATTTTCGTTTTGGATCAATGCTATATATTTTATTATTCCAGATATTGTTTGAGCCCTTGGCCAGAGGTGGAACTGCCCAAGGAATCATAAAAGAAAAAGACTTGGTTTAGGCAAGTATATGCTATTCAGAGAAATTCATCTTTTGTTTCCTCCGAGCCATTTTGAAGGTGTAGGGTTCACTAAGAATATCCAAAACAACTCTTTATAAGTTGCCCACTTAGGTTTGACTTTGTTTCTTTCTGTCTTTTAGGCGTTTACTCAGCATTTGAGTATAATTATGGGCGATGCTGAAGAAGTATCGCAACACTATAGATTAATGACGAAACATACAAGAGTTTGTTTGGGTACGTGCTTCTTTCTTTTAACCTCGACATGATCTATGTTTCATTGTCTGATGAAGTTATGATATATTGTAGGAGTGTCCTTTAGATGTTACGCCTACATACCCGGTTCAGGCCAAGAGTATGTGTAATTGTCTAATTGAAACGCTTAACAAAGATGAAGTGTATAGTCTAGACATGTGTTAGAGCCATAGTCCGAAAACGTGAACCACATTTGGAGAAAGTACAAGTCGTCTTAGAGCCATAGACTAAAAGCACAAGGCATAGCTTTAAAAAGTTGGTTGAGTTAACTTCCACCAAAAACTAACATCATCATGTATGTAGACCATGATTCCTGTTAGCTTTTTTGAATTCAATATTAGAGTTTAATAAGCTCAGACTGTTGAAAACCACAGCTCAAGAAATGCCGAAGAACAATGAGATTACCAAACCGGTTGCTACCATGGATTTAGCTTGGGTTAGGTACGTATTCTCTACCATTTGCATATGCATTACATAATCTTTTCGATTTAACTTTCTAAAGCCCTTTTTTGTACTTCTAACCGGCCACCACTTTGATTGGTTTCCCTCTCATATTTATCATCAAATTGCTTTATGCAGTCCCCAAGTAAGCTATGAAGATCTTTCAAGAACAGTATGTTACTTATACTTGAAGGTAGTTACTAATTTGCATCTTTTGTTTTTGCAGGTCAAATAGTCCTAAGCGGAAGAAGATATACAGCCATAAGCAAGAACCAAGCATTGGATATCTACGAGCCAAACGCCATCGTCCTCACCATTAAAACAATATAATAAAATATAACCTTAGGAGATCAAAAATGTTTTGTGACTTGTGCTTATATATATATATATATTTTTTTTTTGTTTTTTGAGAAAGACTTTTACTTATATATACATCTTTGGTTTTTGGTTTCATTTAAGATGGTTACTCAAATGGAGAGCACAAGTTGTAGATAAAGTCTAAAGTAACGACTCAATGTTTGCTTTTCCACGATTTTCTTAAATTACATAAAAACGAATATGTATACATATTTACTCTCTTATAATAAAGGTTTTAGTCAGTTGTGAAGTTAACAATTATTTTCATCAAAATTAATCAAGTATGATGAAAATGATTAGTTCATAACTATTCTATGTTTCAGATAAATTCATATAATTTTACGAATAATTAATGCATATTTTAGAACAACCTGTTAAACATGACAAGGCTACTAAAATTACATAGATATATCTATTTATTTTTTGAAATAAAAAACAAAGATCCACGAGTTGAAGTTGAACACAATAAATATGTTTACATATCTTTGATAAACGTTTTATTTTCTAAAATGCTATCGAAGAATATCTAAAACAGTTTTATTAAAATATAAAATTGAAATTAGATAGCCACATTTAAAATTCATTATTAAAATAATTAGAAATAAATAATATTTGAAAAATTTAAAGGTGTGTCCATGTTTTATTCTTTTAGGCATTTAATTTTTTTTTTAATATTATGCAAAAATATTCATAATATTAATAAATTAAAATAAACTGATAAAATATTTTAAATAAATATTATCCAAAGATATTGGTAATTAGATTAGGATCTCCTGTAAATTAATTACTTAAGTAACTTAAATCAGTAACTTAATTACTTTCAGTAAATAAAATCTATAATCTTACAATATATATTCATATAGAAACAGAAACTAATTTTAATATGTTTTCATATTTTTTTAACACACAATATGTTTTAATAATTATCTTACAAAATCATTATTTTGGAATTTTAAAAATTAAACAAACACAGAGAATATTTACAACTCGGCCAATGACCGTCTGAAAAATAATCGTGCCAAAAAAAAGAAAAAAAAAAGACCATCTGAAAAATACATGCAGGTCGTCATACTTCACTTTAACAATAACTAATAAAATCAAAAATATTATTTAATATAATCTTACTCCAACAATTCTCATATAAATTTTTCTTAAAACACAAGTATCTTAGATCAGGTTACCCATCCTCTAGAAGTATTGGTTAAGTTCAGTAAAAACTACTTATTTTATCTTACATTTTCATTATTTTAATCATCTCTTTGATACCATATTTTTACGAAATACGATCATCTAAAGCACATAATATTATACTATTCTTATTATATCCATCACATGTAAATATATTCTAAATTTCCTGGACCCAAATGTAAAATTATTTAATGACTTTTAAAATTTTCTATTATTATTTATTTCATTATCGATCACTCAGTTTCACTTTGACAAAAATAGACATCATCAAACACTTCAAAGGAAGAATAATAGTCAAGTTCAATGCTAGAGTTTAAGAAAAGACTCTCAACAACAAATAAGAAGATTATCATCAAGAAAACACAACTAAGAAGAACTTTCCATCCTCTTCCAATTTATATATGTATTCTGAAGTCAATCTTGCTATTTTTGCCAAACTAATAAACAAAATTATTACAAAACAAAGTGAGCAGATAAAATTACATATAACATTCAAACAACATAAACCATAGCATCTATCTCTTCTAATGCTAGATTATACACTCTTAATTTTTTTTATAAAATATAGCTATTCTACAGTATTTTATATTCACACAACAAAATTAATAGTAACATGTTAATATACTTCACTTTAATATACAACAGTATTTTAGATTACATGTCATTTTTAGATTAAGACACTTAAATCAATGAATACTAGAAATATACAGTACATAACTCAAATAACATAATTCGACATTGCATCATATGTTAAATGGATATCTGGATAACTTATCTAATAAACGGAAAACTTATTCAATAACTTGCTGCACCAGTGGGTCTAGGAGGACCAGCGTTTCCCCTTCCTCTACCACCACCACCTCTTCTACTTGTTGTAGACTGAAGAGGAAACTCAATATTTTTATGCCTATTAAATCACCTGAGGTCTACGATGTCTCAGTCTACTTGCTCCACTTCTTAACTCAAGCATTCTTACCCCATACAAACAGTAAGAATTTTTTTTTTCAGTGACTCATTTACCTAACTGCAGCACAAACAGAAGAAGCATATATAGGGTAATTATTTAGTAGATCATAACTGAAAAACACCTTACACAATCTAATAACGAGAAACAATTTCTTGCACATTGAGCAACTGGATAGCAACAAAAATAACTTGATGTTTAGGGAACAAACGGATATATTGTCTGATAACCAGATAAAATACAAACCATCACATAAGAGGGGCTTTGTTGATTTTGGTCATGAAAAGTCTCCTAAAGATCACAACATCGAACTTAATGTCAGTTCTCCGTATCATTTGTATGTTTGCCAACTTAATTCATTGTGACATACTATTCAGACAACAAGTCATGGAGATTCAACTAATGGAACAAACACAATGATGTAATAGATACCCATAGTATTACCTTAATAAAAAGCTTAAGGTAGACAACATCGCTCTTACCTCCGGTGATAATACCAATTCACTGAAGCAACGACAAGAAGATACAAAATCAAGTGAACAATAATTAAACCATCCCTCTAGTCACTGCTTGTGGAAGACATGGCAATCATGCATCTTCCTTACTTTGTCTCCGTCTTTAGTTTCTACAGATATACAATATAGAGATTATAAGCAGAATCGCAAAGATGAAGGATGAAGAAACAAATATGAAATGGCGGAAAGATAAGTATAATCAGAATCGCAAATATGAAATGGCGGAAAGAGAGGTTTGCAACCTTTTGCACACCGAACTAAGAAATGAAATTTACTATTAGAAAGAGACAATATATTGAGAAATGAATTGTATCAAACCTCTTTGGGTTTTTGCATGAAAGATAATTATTTGAACATTCTCGATTCTTCGCATTATTATCACTCTCTCTCTCTCCCTGTGCAACAATGACAACAGATTCTTTGCATTAATATTATTTCTCTCTGTGCGACCGTGTTCATCTGACGTGTAACAGGTCGTTCGGTTTACTTTTCTTATAGTAAGAGTGACACTTTCGGTATTACTTCAATATACACAGTGCCTTTACCGTTTAGCTAATTTATTTGTATATTTTTGCTATCTAGTGCAAATGCCCTTTTAGAAATGAACTAAAAGATAACTAAATAAAAATTTATTCAAGTTTTAGAATTCAAATATTTTTTAGAATCCTTGAAACAATATATGCAAGTTTTAAAACGAAAAACACAACATTAGATAAAAAGATAACTTTTAAAACGTTTTTTTAACTTTTTCGAGAAATAAACACAGTCTATACCCCTTTACAATCTGTTAGTACTCAGAGTAATTTTTAACATGAAAAGACATATATTTTTATAAAGGAAATTTCTTGAATATTTTAACAAATTCTTAAAAACTAATGCAATAGAAGTGAAGAAAAGACGGATGCTTTCACATTTTTGGATTTCTGTTATTAATAATTTTATTGTTTACGTAGGGTTTGTAACCTGAAACTAGGCTTGGGTTTGCGTATCAACCCGTAGCGGATAATAGTTTTATTGTTTACTTAGGGTTGGTAACCAATTAGGCTTGGGTTTGCGGGTTAACCCACCCCGTTCCGCTACAGGTTGAATCACTTTTTGATTCAAAAGTTTGACATACTTGACCACCAAGTAGAACAACTTATACATGCACCTCCCCGCTTAGATTTGCGGATTACATGTATGACTCACGTGTAATACTGAAAATAATAAAATAATTATTTCATATATTTTATTAAGCTCTTATTTTTAAAATTATATACATAAAACATGTTAGCTAAATTTTATTTTTAATTCATAACTTTTAATTATTTTATAAGAAAAAATATTTTTTTAATTATAAAAAAAATTGCGGGTTACATGGTATCCATTTTTAAAACTTGACCGACCTGCATCCTCTCTGCAGTGGATCAAACACGGCGGATCCCACGGGTAAAAAGTTACCCGGAAAGTGTGAATTATAAAATTAAATAATGAATAAATCGCGCACCAGATCACTTTTTGAAAGGTATTTGATCTTATTTTTAGTTTTAGGCTGCATGAAATCCCTCTTTTGTATGATAAGTTAATCAAAGTTTTGTTTTAGGCCTAAGATATATAATTAACAAATAAAGAGGCTGATCGGTTCAATTGCAGCTGTAGATTTTTATTTTATTGACTTTAGCTTTAGAAACTACTTAAAGCATGATTGGTAACTTAAGTGGTTGTAGATAGAAATTAAAGCTAAAGTCACTAGTTACAACCCAACCAATCATTCCCAAAGTTTCTCGTGTTCGATAATTTAAAAAAAAATGAATCTCTCTCTCTCTCTCTCTCTCTTTATCTACACTATTTTTTTTAATTATGTTTTTCCAATACACAACTCCACAACTCCTTATATGAAGAGTTAAAGGTTAAAATGGTTAATAACCAAGCATTACAATTATAGGCAAGAATTAAAATTGTTAACATCAAATATTGTAATGGTTCATCACCAGAATATACCATTACAAATAGTTGAAATAGTTATCATAATTGCAGTATATAGTTCACTTCTAAAGAATACCATCACCAATAGTTGTAATAATTTATAAATGTATCATGTTATAAAATAATTAAATTATCTGAATATTTCAGACAATCTTAATTTTGTTTAAATGTATTAAAGTAGATATTAATGAACTAAAAGATAATTTGTTAAAAAAAGAACTAAAAGATAACTCGTTACAAACTTATGCCAATTTTTGAATAAAGTATATTTATTCTCGGATATTTTGAGAAACATTTAAAGTGGTTTTAAAAATGAAAAACATATCTTTAGATAAAAAAGGATAAATTTTTCAAAATTTGTATTAAAATTATGATAAAAAGACATATTTTTTATTGTTTGTTTTTTACAATCTCTTAAAATTTTATATAATATTTAACATAAAAGACATATCTTATGAAAAAAAACGCTCTTTATTCAGTTAAAACCTCTTAAAACAACAAATGTAATGTTTAGGATGGAAATATATTAATATTACAATCTTTCACATTTATTGACTTCCTTTTTTTGGCAAAAGACGCATATATATATATATATATATATATATATATATATATATATATATATATATATATATATATATATATATATATTATATTAAAAGAGAAGTCATAAATTCTATTCATTTTTGATTTTTTTTTTAAAAAATGGACATTCCTTAGAAATTCATAACTTTAAATAGAAGTATTGTTTATTCAACTATACATTTAGTTTTAAACTAACATTAAAAATTTAATTAAGTAAAAAAGCAACTTCCCAATATTTAATGGATTTTGTAAATAAGAGTAACAATATATTGAGTCATTGAACTATTTTGATACCTTTTTATTTAATATATATATATATATATATATATATATATATATATATATATATATATATATATATATATATATATATATATATTAAAAATTTTAAACAAATCTGCTTAAAAAGATTCTAACAAGAACTTCATTTTCAAAACTTATATGTACATATTTTAAATTAATTTTGGAAAATTATTTTACACTAATATATTCAGTTATTGTTTATAAAATAAAAAATAAACATTTTATCCTATTTTTATCAGTTATATAATCACAATCATTAATATTAAAATAAAATTATAATACTCAACTAAATATGATAAAGTTATATTAAATTGATAGATTTATAAATTTATTTTTATAAAGATAAATTATTTATGCTAAAAATATAATATGATAATATAATGACTTTACATTTGCAAACTATATAATACAAGAATAAATTGACATATCTTATAATTTTGTATGTACGATAATATATTATCTAAAATGAGTAAACGTAAAAAAAAAATATTGTTAAAAACGAAATCCTGGTTTGAAGCTATGCGGCTCAGAATTGGACATAAATTTCATACAAAATCATTTTGAAATATGTTTTTCGTGCATATACTAATTTGTTCGATAAGTATATGCAAATACAATAATATAAATATTTAATAAAAATGAAAAATACATGTAACAGTCTTAAATAATTAATTAATTAATAACGACATGTAAACGACATGTATTTGAAATAGTTACATAAAAATTTAAATATATTATTAACATTAAAAATGTGTACCACTAATGATCTAAAATAAATATATAAATATATATATATATATATATATATATATATATATATATAACTGAAAATAAACATTGTACAGTTGTGCGAATCGAGATCTAGTAATCTATTAAAACTCAATGTAATTTTAATTTAACCTTAGATACGATGTAAAATAAAAAAAATTATATGTTGCATAGAAAACAACAATTTATATAGTTTCCGGTCAAAACCACACAATGGTCAGTTCATTTTGGACTACCATATCATTCGACGATCTATATGATATGCGTGACAAATGGAATAGAGGAAGAAAATGACTTCATGTTTTATGCATCCAAATGGGATACGCTAATACAAAGAGGAATATAACGAATCTGATCCTTAAAGCCACGTTTTCTAGTACAACCCGGAAATACTAATAATGGCAACCAAAGCAACCCCCAAAAGCAAAAAATAATCATAACTAAAACTTCCCACAACTTTTTGAATAGAGTATAAGCAATATCAAACCCTTTTTTACGTAGAAGCAATCTCTCTCTATATCTCCACATCTATAAATAAACACTAGAGCAAACGATACTTTCATTAAACAATATTCAAGAATAACCAACAACTTGAAACCTAACTTACCAGGACTAGAAGAATATCAAAATGTCGACAATATTCAAAGCCATAAGAGACCGGACATACTCAGGTGTAGGAGACCTCATCAGACTCCTCCCAACAGGAACCGTCTTTCTGTTCCAGTTCTTAAACCCTGTCTTAACCAACAATGGACATTGCCTCCTAATTAACAAATACTTAACCGGAGCTCTTATTGTAATATGCGCCTTCTCTTGCTGCTTCAGTTGCTTCACCGATAGCTACCGGACAAGTGACGGTTACGTTCACTACGGAGTCGCTACCATGAAGGGTCTTTGGCCAGATTCTTCTTCAAAGGATTTGTCTTCGTATCGGCTTAGAGTTGGAGATTTCGTCCACGCTTTCTTCACTCTTATCGTTTTCAGCGTTATTTCTTTGTTGGATGCTAATACTATTAATTGTTTCTATCCTGGCTTTGGTTCCACTGGGAAGATTTTTCTAATGGTTTTGCCTCCGGTGATCGGAGTTATCTCCGGCGTTGTCTTCACGGTGTCCCCTAGTAGACGTCACGGAATTGGGAATCCGTCCGAGAACAACGACAATGCTTCGGAGATTGAGAAATGATATACATGAATTTCACTATATATATATATATATATATGTGTGCATAATTTAAAGAAATGGAATGTACTCGTGAAATGGCAAAATGTTGTGCAAGTTATGCATGGATGTGATGGTCATATTGTAATGTTTACTAATTTTATTTTTCTTGTGATTTAATATTCATGTTTGGTGAGAAATCAATGTGTATCTGTTTCTTTTTTCTTTCTAAAAGATTTTATGTTTGTTGATAAAAGAAAGTAATTACATATCTATTTACATTTTTAGCAAAAATAATCTATTAATAATAGAAATCCTGATTAATCTTAAAGAAAGTGTGTTTTTATAGGTATCATGTTAGTCAAAGATGTTTTTTTATGAAAGGTTGTGTCTCTTCTTTATTAAAAATTGCGACAATTTAAATTGAAAATATGTAACTTTTTAAAAAGAGTTTTTCAAAATCTATAAATAGTCAATGTTTATACTTTTCTGAAAGTAAAATTTTCGCTAATCTAGTTGATAATAAAATGGTGAAGAAACAGTTATACGAAGTTAGTTGATTACAAATTTTTAGAAAATGTTCAAATGAAACGTTGTCTACAAAAAATATTAGAAAAATTTTACATGTTTGGATTGCCAAAAATCCTAAACGGGATATATATAGTAATTTTCTTTTTAAAACAGGAAGGGTTGAGATTATTGTTTTGACAAAAAACAAAAGACGACGCATCCGAAGACATATTATGTCGGTAATGAATCATTGTGTCCATTGATGGAATTATGACTCTTGGTTTGCATCTCTTCTTTCGTTTACATTTTTGATAACCAGTGTACATTTTCTCTTCTTTCAAAATTCTTTTTCTTTTGCTGATTTTTAATTTCTGCTTTCTATTTAACCTTTGAGAAATACTTGTGTTCACCTCCTAGGGTGAACCTAGAGGTTCACCAACCAATGATATCTTGCCAACTCATATTAATATCTAGAAAAAATAAAAATTGAAAATATAATTTTCTACAGAAAAACGCCGTAACTTCTTCTTCATCAATACATTACAGAAAACTAACAAAGAAAAATTGAGTTCTAACCTTAAGTAAAATACTAAACCCTAAATCCCTAATCCTAAACCTTGAACCCTTGGGTTTATGATTTACCCAAGGGTTCAGGTTTAGGATTAGGGATTTAGGGTTTAATATTTTGAGATTTAGTTTTTAATATTTTTGATTTAGAGTTTATGATTCATCCAATAGTTTAAAGTTTCATATAAGATTAAACTGTTAAATCTTTTGATTTTCTTAGAGAATAGTTACCTCTAAAACATATGTTTCTGCCACATGTAGTTCTTCTCCGCTGCCAAATTCAGATGATCACCAATTTAGTAGTGTTCTCATCTTTTCAGGGAAAGAGAATCATGTTGTGGCTGTCAAATTCTTTTTTTTTGTTTTCTTTGGTTGGTCCAAAGTGAATTAGAAAGAAAAGGAGATTTAAAAATCACGGACACATAATTTTTTTAATGGACAACATTGAAGAAGAAGAAGAAGAAGAAGAAGAAGAAGAAGAAGAAGAAGAAGAAGAAGAAGAAGAAGAAGAAGAAGAAGAAGAAGAAGAAGAAGAAGAAGAAGCAGAAGAAGAAGGAGGAGAAGAAGGAGGAGCAGAAGGAGGAGCAGAAGGAGGAGAAGAAGGAGGAGAAGAAGGAGGAGAAGAAGGAGGAGAAGAAGAAGAAGAAGAAGAAGAAGAAGAAGAAGAAGAAGAAGAAGAAGAAGAAGAAGGAGAAGAAGAAGAAGAAGGGAGAAGGAGAAGGAGGAGGAGGAGGAGGAGAAGATTGAGTGAAGTAGGTGTTATTAACCTTTAACGCTTTCCTTTTTTTTCTATAGTTACTTTTATTTATAATTTTTAACTTTTTTATTCTAGAAATTAAATATGAGTTGTCAGGATACTATTGGTTTGGTGAATCTAGAGGTTCACCCCTAGGGTGAACCTACGAATTTCTCTTAACCTTTTCGTTCATCTGCATTATTTTTCTGTTAATCTCTTTATCATAGATTATCATGGTATGTTTCCATGTTCTTCTTAGAAGCTTAATAAATGAACTAATCTTCTCCTTTCTCCATGTGGTCATGTGCCGCCACAAGTTAAAATATTTCCTCTTCTCCCTGCCAGTTTAAGTCACCGCCACAAATAGAGCAAGATAACAAATTTGGCTGACGAAAACAAAGTTGATATTAGAGAACAATTGAAAGGAAGACGATTATGAGAGGAGTACCTGTATAAATCTTTCAAGGAGGTGCCATTTTCATCCGAAAAAAGGTGTTGGTTTGGGGAAAGACAAAAGATGAGGTTCGCTTGAATAAACATTGACGTTATTTTCTAAAGGCAACAAAATATTGTTCTTTGGATTACATAATTAAAGCAAACGTGATCGTTGGATACAAATATTTTTGGCCTATAAAAAAAGATGACATCAGCAGTTAACAAAAAACATGACCTTTCATATGCATTTTTGAAAAACTATTAATATATGCTCTTGAGTTTGGTGTTTTGTGATTATAGGAGAGAACTTCCCAATTGGTAAGTGCATCACAACACCAAAATCACATTGATCACCATTGCATGTCCTGTTGTAGTGTCTAGGAAATCCTAATAAGCAACAGTATAATGGAGGGATCATCGTGAACCTTGACCTACAAAATGGTTGTAGTGTCTAGGGAACCCTAATAAGCCACAATATGGAAACGGCTATCGATTTCACAGAATTTAGGTCAACAAGTTTGTTAGTGTACATGGAGGAATCAAATGAAAGGGTTGTTTGGAAAATGGAATTCTCTACACTTTCTCCGGTATATATAATTTTAAATTTGTGATTTTTGGCTCTCACTCTTTCCTGAGAATGATGTTGACTATTATCTGAAATATTTGATGTAACATGCAAATTGGCTACAAGTAATCCAAGGGAATGCTCCAGTGAGAGCCGTCTTCAAGAAGAATTAATGGTGAACATAAACATGTGTGTTTAGTTTTTGCTGACTCCAAATGATGGTTTATGAAAAAAGGTGGTCTTACTTCTGATGAATCTGGTCCTGATCTCTACTTTGAGGTATCTTCATATAAAAACATAGTCCTGGTCTAGATCATTTGCCTCAGAAAACTATTACTTTCAGATAATTTTTTAAAAGAAAACTAGAATTTCACCCGCCCTTAAAAGAAGAGGAGGGGGGGATATTTTTTGCTTTATATTTTTTTCAGAAATTTAATCTTTTTATTTGTGTGTTTTAGTTATATTTATGTTTTTGGTATAATATTTTTCTTAGATGATTAATATTTTTTTTCATCTATTATATTAAAATAGAAGTCACAACTTCTATTCATGTGTGATTTTTTAAAAATGGACCTTCACTAGAAAATCATTTCATTTTAAGCTGTATATACATTAAAAAACTTAATTAATTAAAACAAATAATTTCCCAATAATTTAGGGATTTCATAAATAAGAATATCAATTTATTAAATATTTGAACTACTTTGATATTTTTATTTAAAACATATATATATATATATATATATATATATATATATTAAAATTTCAAAAAGAAATCTGCTTTAAAATATTTTAACAACAACTTCATTTTCAAAAATTATATGTAAATACGTTCACTAATTTTGTGATTACTTTTGAAATATTATCAGTTATTGTTTATAAAGGAAAAATAAACATTCTATCACATTTTATCAATTATATAATCACAATCATTTATATATATTTTTTTGTCGACATAATCACAATCATTTATATTAAAATAAAATTATTATATTCAACTAAATATGATTGAGATATATTAAACTGATAGATTTGTAAATTTTAATTTCATAAAGATAAAATATTTATTATGAAAATATACATGAATAAATTGACATATCTTATACTTTTTGTATATATGATAATATATTATCTAAAATGAGTAAACGAGAAAAAAAATTCTAAAAAAAAAATCCGGGTTTGAAGGTTTGCGGATCAGAATTAATCATAAATTTCATACAAAATAATTTTGAAATATGTTGTTTCATGAATATACTTATTTGTTAAATAAGTATATGCAAATACAATAATATAAATATATAATTAGAAGTGATAAATAGTTACATAAATATTTAAATATATTATTAACATTAAAAATGTGTACCACTAATGATCTAAAATAAATATTTATGTATATAAAACTGAAAACAAACACCCGCACAACCTAGTTTATTCTATTAAAATTACTAGACCCACCTATATCAATATGTCATGTTACTGTTTTTGACATGTTCTTTCTCACTCGTCATTTAAAAAAAAAAACAGATATATTTTTGACTATACATAAATGTCCACCATTTCACTGTTACAAGTATGTTTTCAAATACAGACTTGTATTCTTCTGTAGGTGTTATTTTATATAATATAGTGGTATCGCCGTATCGGGCATGAAGAAAACGAAGTTGATAATAATGAAAATGCTTACTGTCACTAATTTTGTCATGAATAATATGATTAATTAGATATATCTGTGATATATATTCTAGTGGAACTGTTCATGGTCGTATTCTGTTTTGTTTTTTGAAAAGTAGAGAGCCGTATTCTTTCTTTGCTCATATATAATGTATACCTGAATTTATTTAGTTTTTTTAAGTGATTGAATTTATTTAGTTTAAATAAAAGTAATGGGTCCCTGAATTATAGGATGTAAAGTGGAAGTTGGAATAAATTGAAAATTACGTAATTTGTAATATATATAGACTAATTAATGGCAGTTAACATAAAATTATATTGGACTCAACTAATATTAATTGGACATGATCTTAATTTAATAGTATTGATTGCAACAACAAGAATAACAGTTATTTTATAAATGGAATAATTATTTGAAACACAACTCCTGTTTTTTATACTTTTAAAATGTAAAAATAGGCATTAAATATATAAGAAACTGCTACTTTTGTATATTTAAAAAAAAGGAAAAAATGCAATTTTTTAAAGAAGGTTTATTTGAGAAAAGTAATTTATAATTTTTGTTTCTTTACATTTGAAATATTACATGTAAATTCAAACGGAGAAACTGACCAATGGTGATGATTTATATTGACTTATTTACGTAACCACTGAGATTTGGGTGGACACGTCTCGTTACCATTCACACAAAAAGAGTATAACTCTCCTCAAGCAGATCAGTAGCATTATAAATCAAATCATCAAATACGTAACCAACAAGATCTCTTAATTTATAAATTTAGTACATGATTAGATATATATCTCATTTCGTATTGAAATATTTATAAGGTTACTACACAAACCTACAAACAAAATACAGATTTTTAGTATCATCAATAATATAACTGCATGCAAAACAAGCTGTAACACATTTATTTCTCTAATTAAATATATATATATATATATAAAATATGGAATACTATTTTGACAAAACGAGTTTCCGTGCGACATCGTACGGGTTCTTTACCTAGTAATAATAATAACAACAATAATAATAATCATAATAATTACATATCTTATGGTTTTAATATTGGATTGTTAATTTCTGGAATGAAATGATGATGTGAAATGATTTATTCCATTAATTCAAAAAACATAATTCACCATTTGACATGAATAGAATGAACTCATTCCACCAATTCACAAAAAAATAGATAAAAGTTGTAACTGTTAAGTCAAAAATAAGAATAAATTGAATAAAGACGAATAAGATGAATGAAATGTATTAGAAAAATGGAATAGATTCATTACAATTATTCTTTATCGAAATTGTAATGGAATGTTTGCATTGTATTTTGTTTAGATTTTTTTTTTGGAATTGTTGGAATGAACATTCCACTGTATGCACATTAAATGGTAAATCTTTTATGGAATCAATAGATTTGATCATTCCACAACATTTCATTCCAAAAATGGATATCTAGTTTTTTTTGTCGACAAAATTTAAGACTCATGTGGACTCTGTAAACCAAACTGGTTGCTCTGTATCCATATGAACAGTAAACGACGTCTGTTGCCTCACCCCACGTGCTAAGTTATCCGTCTTTTTGTTTTGCGTCCTTGATATATGAATAATCTCCGAGTTGTGAAAACTTCTCTTGAGACTCCTGATGTCCTCTAAGTAGCTTGCAAAAGTCGGTCATTCTTCTGGTTCCGAAACCATCTTCACCAATTGAGAACAATATGTTGCAAAAGTAACATTATACTGCCTTAAGTTCCTCATACATTTCATTCCCATATGAGAGCTCAACCTCCGTGTGTAAAAGTGATTGACTTGCCCTTGTATTTCTAGCTCCCAGTAAGCCTTCAAAGCCGTCTAAAGTGCTATATCATCCATGACCTGAAAAGGTATCTCCCAATTTCCAAGATCCATCCATAAAACACCATCGTCCCGGTCTAATCGGTAAACCAGTCTCAGATGCCGTTGTAACCTGTGACTTCTGTATTATAGTTAGTTGTGCGTCAGACCAGAGTAAAGATTCGGTCAAAGCCAGTTTAAGAGTACCCCTTGGGTCTATGTCCAGATTACTAAAAACTTTATTGTTTCTTCTTTTCCATATGTACCAAAGTATCCACGCAAAATGATGATCTTCCATAGCTGGGTTGATTCTCTAGAATAAATAATCCATATTCGTAAACAAAGATTGTCCTGGAAAATAATCCGGATGCGAGGAGATCCTCGATAGTGCCCAAACCTGGACTGCAGGTGGGCATTCGAAAAATACATGATTTATAGATTCCTCAGCTGCTCCACATCTGTCACAACCAATATCTCCCTTGAGACCCCGGGTGTGATAACCCGTCCTTCGGGATAAAATGGTCGAGATCGACAAAGACAGGGTTTGGAGCCAAGCTTTTGGAAATCAAAGAATAATGAGGAATGTTGAGTATTGATCATTTCAAACTTAACATGGTTCAGAGAAAACAGAAGATTGATCGAGCATCAACTTAATGGTCGAACCGCGGGCGATACATATCAACCGAGAAGTTTCGAAGTACGATGTGGTCAAGCAATGGATCGTGAGTGAACCATGAGACAAATTAAGCTGCTATAAATTTCTTAGAAGTGTCTCAGATTGATCAGACAAAGATTTTGGAAGCATCACATTTTTGGAAGCACAATGGTTTAAAAGCTCGACGTTTCAGAAACCCGACGTTTCTTAGCGACGAAGCTTTCCGCGAAATTTCATATCTATCATCAGAATATTATTTCAGAGATATTATAAGACGGAATCAGGACGGGAAGTAAGCATGACGGAAAGCAAGCATGACGGGATCAAAACATGACGGGAAAATCCTAATTTCAGTTTTACGAAATTTCTAAAAGCAGTCGGAGGCTCGGAAAATATTTTTAGAAGATCTCAGAATTTATCTGTAGTTTATTATAATTATTCAGAGAATCAGAACGGGAGCGGAAAAATATTCGGGATTGATCACGGGACGAAAATTCATCAGAAAAACCGAAATCGCGTAAATAAAGCGGAAAGCTCGAGCTGGCTTGATCTAAGGGATAAGACCGTGGTGTCTACCATCTAACCTTATGAGTGTCATCGCAAGAAGGATCTGTAGACGTGCATGAAGCAGAAGCATGCATCTTGACACCCAGAAGCACGAGATGTCGCCGTACATGTGATCGGAACATGCTGAGCGACATGTGTGCGATGTGGTGTCAATCTAGATGAGGCCAGGACGTGGATCAGACATATGGATGGCCTGGTGTCATCTAGAATGCCATCCTGTACATGCAGCAAGCCATTTGGAGCACGAAGTGTCGAGACGCATGCGTCCGGAGCCATGCGAAGCGACACGCGCGCTGCCACCAACCTGAAGCTGATTCGCTGAGGTATACTATAAATACCCCACGACCCCTTCCCATTTCATTCATACAGACCTTTCAAAAGCAAGTAAGAAACGTGTTTAGAGAGAGAGAGAGAAAGTAGAAAAACAAGTAAGAGGTTCCGATCTTTTTTGAGGGTTTTAGAGAGTTTTCGAGATCAGTTTCTTTACTGATTTTGAATGAGTGTCTGGGGAAGGTTCTGCACATATCAGTTCTTCCAAGGGAGTTAGTTTCTTTACTGATCAAGTGGAGGTGCTGTCCAAGATCAGTTTAGTTCCACGAGTTCAGATCTGTCGAAGTTCTGAAGTACCGAAAGTCCGAAGAATTGTCCAGAAGCTAGGGGAGGTTCTGTTGAAGTTGAGTTCAGTCCAGACCAGTATCAGGGGAGGTTCTGTCCAAGTCAATATCAGTCCAGTCCAGTCATTCAAGTCTTCCATTGGGTTTTGGCTGAGTCCTCTCCGATCAACAAGCTGCTTATCGGCAAAGAACACTGTGAGTTGGTTTTGTTTGAGTTCCACTTGAAACTTAGGATAGATCGATTCTGCATATAGATTAAAGATTAGAATGATCACACTATTGCAAGTAGAGTCTTTAGGGTTATTTTGTTTATGAATGGAACTCAGCTTAGCACGGGCTAAGTTGAGATGGAACGGAATTAAGACTGAGTTAATAACCTGATTAGGACTAGGGCTAGGATGCATCATGTTTTCTATTCTTGTGTGTTGATTTGATTGAGTGCAGGTTCCCGTTATCTTTAAAGATAGTTTATCAGCAGGAGGCTGAACTATCTGGGTAACGGTTTGATTGAGTTATTTATTGTTGTTTGAGATTAGTCAGCTCTAGGTAAGGGAGTGACTAACTAGTCGATTTGATTAGTTATGATATTTTTGTTAGTGTTGTAAAGTAGAGAGTCTTGATAGAGTCTAGGACTTTATCTTTATGTTAGGTTCTAGATTGAGTTTGTGTTGTGTGAGTGTGCCGACAGTATGTGCGTAGCCCACCCATACTAGGCTTGTTTAGGGGTAATTAGTGTTTCCTCAGCCTCGTACCCAGCGGGTTTGAGGAAACCCCTTATTCGTTGGATCGGAGAAACTCAGAGAGACGAGATCATGGCCTAGGGCTGAGTGATTACACGACGGTGTAATGTGGCAGTGACCCGAAGGACTGTGGGCTGTCGCGCGGTGACCCGATGGACTGTGGGCCGCGGTCGGTTGAAATTTCCTTCTTCTGGCCTTTGTGGTAGGGAGATAGGATATTGCCGATGTTGAGGAGGAACACGAAGTCACCATACCCCGGGTTAGAGTGTTGGGTTGTGTTAGAGTGTCTTGTCTAGTTAGATCGAGTCATAGTTAGATAGTATCTTGTTTTTGTGGTTGTGGTTGATTGATTTGCTTGCAGGTTTCTAACATTGAGTTCGAATTCTGGATATGGTACCATATTAGGCTTGGTGTCTCTTTGGTTATTGTAGACCCGAAGCTGATTGTATATTGTTTGGGTGATATGCTTGTGAAGGGTGGTGGATATTGAAGCTATGCGGTATCATTGGTTAGTCGATCATGTTCTTGTCTGATTGTTGATCGACTGGTTAATGATACTTGTATAGTCTAAGTGTCTAACACTACATGAGTATTGAACTCAGGCGAATATATGGTTAACTAGGGATTGGTTGTTGACTTGTTTGCATGCAGGTTCCCGTTACTTGAAGTTAGATAACGGCAGGAGGCCATATCTAACTTAGTAACGGTTTGGCTATTTAATATTTGTTTTGATTGATTGCATGATAGGACAAGTTGCTTGTTATTTTGGGTTGTCTTAGCTAGTTTCTAGGTTTGGGTAGAGGTAGCCAGCTCACTGAGTAACATTAGGTTGCTCACCCATCTCCGTTGTTCTTTTTGTAGGCCGTTTTAGGTAAAGGATGATCGATTAGCTTGATGCTGGACGTTAGGACCGCCGGAGTAGATTTTCATGCCTTTTGTAAACTGTATTTTTGATTTGCGTTTAGTTGACTCGATTTTGGCGTTAGGCCGGGACCGGTCTCGATTTATATCTATGCGTGGATATTTCTTGAATGAATAAAGCAATTGTTTTATATGCGCATCATGAGTACTCTGATATTTGACTAGTCCGGTCTAACACAACGTTAGGTCTTGGTACGGGTTGAAAAGCCTTAGGCCTCGATCGAACGGCAACGTTAACTCTTGGTACGGGTTGCACAGCTTTATACCTGGAGTTAGCGGGACGAGTTAGTGGATGAACTGGTCTAGGTTGCGGAATAAATTCTGCAACTCTGACCGGATCGTTCCTAACCCATCACGTAGTGCTTCCGGACCATGGTGTTGGGTTGGACGGTCAGTCATGTTCTTGTTTGATTGTTGGCTGGCCGATTGGCTTTTCATCTCCAATCCTTGGTGTTGGTCGGACCGTCGGTCATGTTCTTGTTTGATTATTAGCCGGTGGATCGACCTATGTCTAGGACGGTTCGGGGGTGTTACACCGGGCTTTTAGGTTTTTCCTAGCAGCTATACATCCTGACAACAGCTACCACAAAAAGTGCTTCATCTTTGGTGGACACCGCACTTTCCAACAATATGCTTTAAGATTTGTAACTGTTAGAACAAACTCTATTATCCTATTTCCTGTATATGGGTATGCCATTTCTATTTGATATCCTGATTTAACCGTATATTTGCTATTTTTTGTAAAATGCCAACCATCTATTTCTGCTGTTTGTACTCTACTCAAGAGTATACTTTCAACAATCTTGACATCCGCAGGTTTCATTATTTCCTGTAAAACCAATGAGTTCCAAGCAGGCGTCTAGTTATCAATGAGAGAGTCGACCGTAAGATCTGGTAAGAGAACTTATTGTTTTTTATTTGCTGCTATCGGGCGGTTGGTTGGGAGCCAGGGATCATTCCATACTGATATAGAAGATCTTGATCCCACCCTTTTGATTAGTCATTTGCTAACCAGAGATCTAGCAGAGATTATACTGCGCCATCCATAGGAAGACGAGTACGATCTAGCCGGTTCTAGGGGTGAGGTGTTCCTAAAATACCGGCCTTTAAAGACACGAAAAAATAAAGAATTTGGTTTCTTTATGAATCTCCATAGTTGCTTTCTAAGCATGGCTGTGTTTACATCCGTAAGATCTCTAAACCCCAACCCTCCATCATTCTCGTGTAGACAAACCTTATCCCATGATTTCCAGTGTAAACCTTTTGTGTTGCCACTAGTACTCCACCAAAATTAGGATACCGCACTCGTAAGTATCTTCATCACCGTTTTCGGGATTCTATAACATGACATAATATGATTCGGAAGAGCCATTACCACCGATTTTATAATTACCTCTTTTCCTCCTTAGTTAAAAATTTAAAAGTCCATCCATTTACTCTATTGTTTAAACGTTCCTGTACGAAGCCAAATACCAGAACTTTAGATCCTCCTAAACTCTCTGGAATTCCTAGGTAAGTTCTCATTCCTCCCCGGTTTTGGATTCCCAAAATGTCCCTGAGCTCCTGACGGGTATCCTCATCAATCTTGTGTCCAAACTGAATTGATGATTTGTCAAAGTTAATCTGTTGGCCCGAAACCTTTTCATACTCTTTAAGAATTACCAAAATGGCATGGCACTCCTCTTTCTGTGCTCTACAGAAAAAAAGCTATCATCCGCGAACAACAAATGAGATATTGACGGACAAGCCCTCGCCACTTTTATTCCTGTCAGCCGTTTTTCATGTTCTGCCTTTTTAATATTTGTTATTAATGCTTCTGTGCAAATAATGAATAAATAAGGAGATAATAGATCTCCCTGACGTAGTCCCCTATTTGGGATTATATGTCCCCGTGGTTGCCCTTTTAATAACACTCTATATTGTACTGAAGAAATACACTCCATCATCAACTGGATCCAATGTTGATCAAACCCCATTTTCTGTAATAAAGCCCGAATGAATCTCTATTCAACTCGGTCAAAAGCCTTACTCAAGTCCGTTTTTATTGCCATAAATTTATTTTCGCAGGCCTTATTCGTCCTTAATCCATGAAACATTTTCTGTGCAATAAGAATATTATCTAAAATCAGTCTCCCGTCTACAAAAGCCGATTGAGTTTCCGAGATCAGAGCTGGAAGACACAACTTAAGCCGTTGGCACAAAATCTTTGAAATAATTTTATATCCTACATTACAGAGACTTGTTGGTCTAAGCTCTGTCATCCTTGTGGGCCTCTCTGTTTTGGGAATCAAACAAATATTGTAATATTTAAATGCTCATCAAACTTCCCTATGGTCAAAAGATTTATTGACCAATTCAAGATATCATGTTTAATGTTATGCCACGAATGTTGGAAAAAAAGTGCCGTCATACCATCTGGCCCCGGTGCCTTCTCGGGATGCATCATAAATAGAGCTTGATGCACCTCTTCCTCAGTGGCAAGCTGTACGAGTCGCTGATTCATTTGTTGAGAAATAGATGGTTGAATTACATCTAAAAAACATCAAATTCCTTAGGCAACGTAGTACTAAAAAGCTCATCAAAATAGCCCACTGCGATCCTCTCAATTCCATTTTCCTCTACCGCACATATCCCATTGTTATCATATAATCTCACTATACGGTTACGTGTCCGCCGCTGTTTTGTCAAAGCATGAAAAATTTTTGTACTTAGGTCTCATGCCGTATTCCACGTATTCCTACTCTTCTGGTGCCAGTGATCCTCTTCATTCTTGTACGTATCTTGTAGCTTCCTAGAGACCTCCAAAATATCCTCATGTGATCTATTATCAGGTCCTATAAAGTGACACCAATTAACAAGAAGTGGAGCAAAAGAACGAACCAAGTCTGTCCCATAATGGAATTATTAAGGTTATGGAAAAAATCATGATTTCCTCTAAATTATAACATTTTGAAATCATGATTTCCTCTAAATTATATTCTACCTTATATAAATTTGCAGGATTAGTTATAAAAATTTTAAGAGCATGACTATTGGTGAGAAACTCATAAAATATCTTACAATTGAAAAATACTATGATTTCGTCGTTAGTTAACTTTAAATATGATAAAAGGTAGAATTAAACAATGACTTTCCAAAACCGGACATTCTCTCCAGAAGAAACTTTGTTGAAAGCTATCAGAGAAGCCCGTGAGTGGACCTCCTCCCAATCTCATTCACCCAGTCCTCATTCAAACCAAACCTGTATCACCCAAGATCCTCCCCTAGACCCAAGTCGAGCTTGCATGTTCACTGATGCTGCCTGGAACCCACAATCCAAGATAGTTGGTCTCGCATGGATCATCGATGATTCGGGATCATCATCCTCTCACTTTGCGACCGATACACATGTAAATCTGCGAATGGCCATGAACTCTGCCTTGAGTCGTGGAATCACATCTCTCCTGATACTATCCGATTCAAAGATGCTCATCAATTTGGAGAAGTCAAAGGATTGAAACCTAGAGATCGCGTCTCCACTCAAGGACATCTATCTTCTAATTCCTCTTTTTAATTCTGTTGAGTTTAAGTTTATTCCTAGACTGGATACTCTAGAGCAGACCTTGTTGTCAAACAGGCTCTATCCCTGCACCAAACCTAATTTAATTTAAATTGCATATTTCACAAAAAAAACAATGACCGACGCATATTACAAAAACAAAAATATATTTGATTTTTTTTGTTGGGTTTCTCCTACTAGAGCTTAAATCTCATAGTTTCCATTTGTTTATTTTCTTTCCAGCTTTTCTATTTATTTTTATTTTTATTTTTAATTTTTAGTACCTTTTTGATTTTTTTTTCTAATATTTATTATAATGAGACAAGCCAAAAAATGGACAAAGCCCAAAGTATTACAAACCCATAAAGCCCAAAAACTATTTCCAATGGTTTGCACTATTTTTTTACTTTAAAATAAAGTGACTATAATAGAGTTGAAGTTTGCTCAATTGGTACTCTATTTTTGAGTAAGAAATAGAGTGATGAAAAAAAAACAACAACTTACTATATATTTGGAGTAAATTTATTTTTTACTCTATAATTGAGTGAGAAATAGAGTACCATTAGAGCACTTTTACTCTAAACTCTACAGTAGGGTTGGAGATACCTAAGAGCATTTTTATCGCAACTCTTAGGGGGGTTGGGTCCACACAAAAAATAAAAACCTTTCCCTCTCTCCTCTTCCTCAAGAGACAACTATTGTACTATTCCGCGATTGGTTAGTTTTTAATTTTTTTATTTAATCAGACAAAAAAGAAGAACCAAGCCACCACCGGAGAACCAAGCCATCAGTTCACCGGAACACACCGGAGTCACATCAGATCCACACCGGAACCCATGAGATACACACCATTAACTTCATCTTCCTTTCTGTTTCCACTGGAGAGCGTCTATCGAGAGACCTCGAGATCTCATCCTATTGCAAAGCCATCACACAAACGAACAAACCTACAACCCTAATTCTTTTCTCTCTCTGAACCTCTTTAACGGAGAATCGACAAGAACAACCTCTTCGAGATCTCCTCCGAAGAACGAGGCTGAGAGAAGATAGTCTAAATCGGAAATAAAAACGAAGCCGGCTGCCCATCACCGGAGTTGAAGGTCAAGATGCCAGAGACAGAGGCGAATGCCCGCTGAAGGTAACCACGACGCCGGAGACAAAAACGGTCGGATAAATTCTGAACCAGGGAGAAAATTGAGCAAACTTCATCGGAAAATAAGGATCCGACCGACGTCACAGTTAAGGGAGCCCTCCGACGCCGTCAGATAACGCTAATCTTGATCGGAGTTCTACCTTAAGAAGTTTGTTTTAGCCAAATTATATTTTGTTTTCTTTCCAAATTATATTCTACCTTAAATACTATCGATATTAGATAGTGTTACTCTAAACGCACTCATCTTGGCATTTTGGTAAGACGTTTGTTTTAGCCCATCAAGGAAAAGTCTTGAGAGGTTGGGATCTCGACACTGTGGGAACCAAAATTTGCACCGTCGATTTTTATAAGTAGATTGGAGGAAAGCTAAGTAAACTTAACTTTCCCTGAAGGTCCGGATTCTCTGCGTAACCACACGAAATCGATAAATTAAAAAGATGACAAAGACGTAGATAGAAAATCGCACTGAGGCGTTTTATTGAATGATATGTAAATACAATGTTCTTCCGGAACGGAAATAAGAGATATGCTAAGGAAGAAAAGATAGAGCTATAGGCAGCAAAACATCCTAAGCCTTGCTCTGCTAGTCTAACCACCTAAGCCCTAAGTTTTCTAAACTAACATGAATTCTCTAAGTCTCTAGATCTCAGATTTTTCTCTCTCTCTCTCTCTTCAGTTTTTTTCGCTCTACCTCTACTTCTTCTCCCAAGCTTCTTTATATACTCCTCATATGACGGTCTATTCTTCTTGGGCTGGATCTGTCGCGAGCCAGGCTTTTCCATTTCCGTCGATCTTCGTGTTTATCGGGAAACTTGACATTTATCTTCGGGAAACTTGACATTTATCTTTGGGAAACTCGACATTTATCCTTTTTGGAAATTTAACATTTATCTTGTTAGGTGAAGATAAACGCAAATCGTCGTATCTATCTTAGAAAATCGTAAATGGACCGTCCGATCGTGTCTGGACCCTTTCGGACCATTTCTCGGACTTTCGACGTTCTTACGATTTCCTCGAAAAAATGTTATTGTCACGATATCGAGCTTCCGAAAGATCTCCAGTTCTTCGTATAGCCGAGATAAATGGTGTTTTAAGATAACCATCACCGTTTTATACGAAGAACTAAGATCTTTTCGTCCATCGAAACCTACGTGGTTTTCCGAAGTCTTCCCGGCGATCCTGGTTCGGAGCGAGAATGGGAGTTTTGTACGCATGATCTTAGAGATTCGTACTGCGAGGCCTTGGGAAAAGATGCAAAGTGCGGGTTTTGAATGTACCAGAGTTCGGCGCCTAGAAAAGGCGCGCAGAACTAAGTGCCCGGCGCCTAGAACTCGGGCACGGGAGCTCACCACCCGGCGCCTAGAACTTGCGCATGGGTGCTAGCCGCCCGGCGCTCAGAATTCGGGCACGGGAGCTAGCCGCCTGGCGCCTAGAACTTGCGCTCGGATGCTAGCCGCCCGGCGCCTAAAATTCGGGCACGGGAACTAGCCGTTCGACGCCTAGAACTTGCGCACGGGTGCTAGCCGCCCGGCGCCTAGAACTCGGGCACGGGAGCTAGCCGCCCGGCGCCTAGAAGTTGCGCACAGGTGCTCCACCAGGCGCGTAGAATTCGGGCACGGGGGCTAGCCGCCCGGCGTCTAGAAATCGCGCAAGGGGGCTAGCCGCCCGGCGCCTAAAACTAGCGCGCGGAAGCTAGCCGCCCGGCGCCTAGAACTCGCGCGCAGGGGCTAGCCGCCCGGCGCCTAAAACTCGCGCACAGGGGCTAGCCGCCCGGTGCTAGAACTTGCGCGTGGGAACTAACCGCCCAGTGCCTAGGACTTGTGCACGGGGGCTAGCCGCCCGGCGCCTAAAGCGTTGCGCGGATGTGTCCGTTTTTCTTTCGACAGTTATTTTTTTATGTAAACCCCGCGCGTGACGAATATACTTTAGCCGTAGATTTTAAGATAACCGTTTTTGATCCCAACAGACACCCAACTCCAACACTGTATGGAAATAGTATCATCATAGTAAAGTCTGGTCCGTTGATGCTGATCCGATGGAGAGACATATTGTACTGCCTCCGCTGGTCCACAAGTTAGATGTGTGCCGTTAAGCTATATTGGCCTCATAAATCACTTAGGTTTTAGGTCTTTTTAGTTAGAACTTAAAAGGAGTAAAGGACTAGAAATTTCGACTCGGGCTTTTAAATAATGTAAATCAAATCCATATTATTTTTCGTCATGGGACATCAGCCATGTTCTTCTCCTCTCAACCGCATGGGCTTTTCGTTTTACTATTAACCTTACAACACTGCGAAATATTATTACTTCAGGTTTTTGGGTTCAGGCCATTGGAATCAGAATATCCTTTTACCTTGAGAAATATTATTACTTCTAATATGAGTATGATTTCATTATTGCCAAAGGCCTAAGCTAGTTTATCGTTAGTTTTGTTCTTACATTGATTAGTATACCAAATCATGGTAATAATAAAATCTGAATCCCTTCATCTGATTAGATACATCTCCTGAATCGCCTTACGAATTTGTCCCTGGCTCTTATTCTGTTCTTTCTTCCAATGGTACTTCTGATAATAGTCAAACTCGATTTAGTTATAAACAAAGATCGATCTCGTGGCAGCTTCCAACATTCCCTTAAGAAAGCAAAGCAAAATATCGTCCGGATATAAGCTTTTATGATGTCGGAAGATACATGGAACTAGAAACTACTAAATCTTCATAAAGTTTGGCTAAAGAACTTATATAGATAGACACACAAGCTCTGTTTTATATGGTAACGTCGTTTTATTCTGAAATACTATAAGATTCCATACAATATACATTTATGGTCATAACTTTAAAAAGAACTAAGTAAATGTTTTTAGGCATGCAATCGTTTTCTTTTATATTCTACAATGAATATTGACCAAGACCTCAAACAACAAAAGCAACTATACATTTCATGCAGAGCCAGAATCCTTCTTGGTCTCCTCCTCCTCCTCCTCACCACTTGGAGCATACCCGAGACCATTCCGTTTGCTAGGAAAAATAGCGAAGATACCTGCCGAGGCAATGCCCACAGCTACAGGCAAAACCATGACTAAAGTCTTTTGCGTTTCTCTAAACCGCGGATAAAAGCAGCTTGCCGTATTAGCGTCAAGCAACACAAGTGTTCCAAACACAGCCACCACAAAACCCGCGTGAACGAAATCAGCAATCCTAAGCTTGTACTTAGATAAATCCACGGATCCTGGATCAGCGTAAGTCCAAAGACCCTTTCTGGTGACTATACCATACTTTCTTGACCCATCCGTGCCTTTGAAACTATCGGTGAAGCATGAGAAAACGCATGAGAAGCTGCAAAGAGCGACAAGAATGCTTGACATGACCTTGTTAGATGTGGAGCATTCACCGTCGTTTGTGAGGACAGGGTTGAGTAAGAGGTAGATGAAGAGTGTTCCTGTTGGGAGAAGCTTTATGAGACTCTCGAGGCCTGTGAGGGATTTGTTTGCCATTGATTCTGATGAAGCTGGAGAGTTTTCTTTGGGTATTAGCAAAGAAGAAGCTTCGGACATGGGATTTAACTTCGAGTTTGATGTATAAATGTTTATGTTCTTAGTTGGTTTAATGCGTATTTATAGAAGAACTAGATGGTAACTCATTGATCCGGTCCTAGATGTTGGGTTTAACACCGTAGAAAAAACTCGTAACGAACTTGACAAAGTCAAGTTATTACACGTTTATATGTCCACATGAAGACGACATATAATGCTGAAATAGTTGATTTTTATTTTCTCAATAAGAAAAGTAGAGACAAAAGTATTTAAGTTTTGGACCTCACAAAAAGAAATTTCTGAGGTATTGAAGGTCGTTTGGTATAAATGAATTTTGACTGAACCTAAATAGAACTTTCTTTTGGGTAGACAAGTTTGTTAGACTATCGGGCCGGGTGAGAGGCGGAGGCAGCTGTGTGAGAGGGGAGTCACTTGCCCCATAGATTTTTTTTTTGTTAAAAAACTTTTTTTTTCTTGTTTTTTGGAAAAAAGAATCTTGTAAAATGTTGTAAAATTAGTATTCTGACCTCCATGATATTTTCTCAAACATAACTCAGACCCCTGATACTTTTTGTGTCTTTTAAATCTACTAGGTGGTTTGTCCGCATGTGCGGACATAATCTTTTTATGGATATTTATTAACTTATATCATATTAATTCAAAAATTAATACAATAAGTTATAATTTATGTTTTTAAAATTTAAATTTAACATCAAATTATTTATATGTGATAATTTTTTCATCTATCAAAATATATATGCTTATTATTGTGTTCAAATTTTAAAAACGCTTACATATTAAACATATTTTAGAAAATATCTTTATACAAATTGTTTTGCTTGATTAATGTTTAACTAAAAATTGTATTATATCTTATACTTTAATTTTATATTCAAAAGTATTATTTTCAGATAATATCACAGTATATATAAGAATCTGAATTTTTAAAATATATTTTCAGTAGATTATTATATGAAATTATAAATAATTATCTAATATAACAGATAAATCTAATATTAGTAATATAAAATTTGTTTTAATTCTACAATAAATTAAATATAAAAATTCATTAAATGTAACATTTCTATTAACCATTCTAACTTTTAACGTGGAATTTTATAATAAGAATATTATTTTCAGATAATAACATATTATACCTAAGAATAATCTTATTTTAAAAATATATTTTTGACAATTTATTATATTAAATTTTTCATTAACTATTATAACAGATAAATATAGTACTTAGTTAAATTTAATTTTGGATTTAATTACATATAAAAATTCATTAGGGTAATATCAATATTAACCACTCTAACTTTTAACATGAGAGCTATGTTACATAAAATCACTTCACAAATAATAGTATAGATAGATTAGCGGGTTTCATTTAGGTCAAACCCATTATCTGAATAAAATGTGATATTTATTTTTATTTTATCTGATTTTTTTTTTCATGTCTATTTCTAGTGCTGTTATTCCAATAAAAAAATAAAACATTGAAGAAAATAAGCAGGTCCGCTGTACATATTTATTTATGTAGAAATGAATAAATTTAATTTTATAAGCTGATATCAAAATAAATTAATATATAATTAATAGTAACTGTATCAAATTCTTTTGAGATTTGTTGATGTATTTTTTATTATTAATTCTTGAATTTATGTCAATCTTAAAGGTCAACCAATAAGCTAACTTATATAGAGTATCTCAAAAGAAATTCTATAAATTTAAATATAGAACTTTTAACTCTCTAAAAAGAAGAATTTTAAATTTAGAATTTTGAATAGCGAATTTCATATTACATCTGAAGTTTGAAATTTCTTCTTTTTTCTTTTATTTTGGCACTTACAATTAATTACCATCATATTTATGATTCTTGAGTAATTTTTTTTCATAAATTCAAGTTTTACACATAAAACTAAATAAATTTAAGTAAGGTTTATATTATTTTAAAACTAGAATCAAACAACAAGAATATTGCAAGAGAAACTCAATAATGTTTGTAAGGTACTTGAAGATATAATTTATTACACAAATTTAAATATTACAACACTAATAGTCTGGTAAATTTGCTTTATTTTCCAGACAAATTTAGATTAACTGTAAATAGAACATTACATAAATAAGTTTATAGAATAAGGTGGTACTTTGCTTGTAGTTTATATTTAATTATATATTTTTATGTATAATTTTTCTCTTACTTAATTTATTAGTTAACATTGCTATAATATTTTCATATTTTTCTAGTTATTTATAAAAGTTTATAGATTTACATTAATTCAAAAAAATATAAAGACTATTAAGTAAAATACAAATGATTTTGAAGTTAAATTTGAAATTTTGGTTTTGGAGAAAAACACTCTGAAATTTCGAATATAGAATTCTGCAAACTTTAAAAATAGATTTTTTTTTGGAGTTGTTATTATATTAAAAAAATAAACATTAGTTTTACATAATTAGAATATTAGTTAGAGAGCTAGTCTATTAAATTAAACTTTTAGATTTCTTAATAAAAAAATTAGAGTTACATGTTCAAATCCCATTTGTTGGATTTATACTTCCAAAGATTAATATAACTTGATCAAAAAAAACAGAGAGATTAATATAACATGGTTTTGGACCTCCTATCATTAAAAACATGTATATATATATATATATATATTATTTTTGATGCTGCGTTTGCGTTTAGATGTTAATTTGCATTGCTTTTACACTATTATGTGTGTTTATAGTATACTTACAAATAACATTTAATATCTAAAATACATTTTTATTTCCAGTTTTTGCCATTGACCCAACCAAACTTCTAAGCACAATTAGTTTTACGTACACAAGACATAATCAACAGCTCAATATTATTTTACTTGTATAAACTCAACTTAACTTGAAATAGTGCTGAAATAGTTGCTTTGGCGAAAAAATGCTGAAATAGTTGATTATAGGCAGAACCGGATTTGGGACAGCCGAGTGAAACATTAGTCTCGACCCCCAAATTCTTAGAGGTTATTTATATAGGTTTAAGCCCAAAACATTAGTTCCAGCCTCCAATTTTTTTTAGTTCTTAAAAAATGTTTCAATCCTCCAAATTTTCAGATCCGACTCTGATTATAGTTACATATTACTCGTTTATAAGTCTACAAACAAAGACGAAATAATGTCGAAATAGTTGATTATTGTTTCATCAATAAGAAAAGTAGAGGCAAAGTTTGGATCTCAATGAGAAGAAATTTCTGAGGTATTGAAGAGCGTTTGGCAATGAATCCTCACTGAACTTAAATAGAACTTTCTTTTGGGTACGAAGAGTTTGTAAGACTATTGAATTATCACTTGAGTTCGACTTTAGCAAAAGCCATCGTATCATATACCACAAAATTGTTTTTCTTTTTGAAAAGAACAAAATTGTTGTTATTATTTACATGTTTATGTTTACCAAGTTTACTTGATCTATACGTAATTCATGTGTTTAATTTCTTATAAAATCCATAATTTAATGTTATTTGTCAAAAGGGTATATTTTTATAAGAAAATGTAAGCATTAACAGAAAATAATATTTAACGTATAATTATGGTTGCGTTTTCAATTTGCAAATGATATTTGTTTTTAACAAAAAAAAATAGATCAAACTTTTGTAGATATAACTATATATGCTTTTCACAAGCAAACACACATTTTTAAAATATATTTTTGCCGTTATATCAACCAAACTCCTAAGCACATACGTACACAAAAGAGAATCAACAGCTCGTTTATTTTACTTGTGTAAATTGAACTTAACCTGAAATTGGTTCTGAACCTACAAATGGACTATCTTGCCATGCATGTTCGCGTTGTTTTTTTTTCAGGTAAATATGCAATCATAATTGGATTCGACAATAGCGACTTCTTTTTTTTTTTTTTGAAAAAAAACTTAGGTTCACCCCCATGATGAACATTCAGATTCACCCATATTCTAATAATCAACCAAAATACCAACTAGATTAATGATTAAAATTATAAAATATTTTTTAAAGAAACTAAAATAATTAAAAATAAAAAATGTATAAATTTTAATAATGCTGGTGTCACTATTTAAACACTACTAAACTCAAACTTCATACCCTAAAATCAAATTCTAAATCCTAAACTGTAAGTTATCAACCCAAACTCTATACCCTAAATCCAAATCAAAGATCCTAAACCCAAACCATAAATCACAAACCAAAAATCTAGACCCTAAACATAAACTTATATCCTAAACTCAAACCTAGACTCTAACTCCAAACGGTAAATCTTATACCTTAATTCTAAAATATAAATCATAAACCTAAACTCTAAGCTCTATCTCAAATCCAAGACCCTAAATCCAAACCATAAACTCTAAATCCAAACCATAAACCCTAGGATTTACTATTTAGGTTTAAAGTCTAGGATTTGGTTTAAGGTATATTTATGGTTTGGGTTTAGGATCTTGAATTTGGATTTATGATATATAATTTAGATTTCTGAATTAGGGTTTAGGATTTACGATTTGGGTTAGAGTATAGGATTTACGATTTGGGTTAGAGTATTGGATTTGGGTTTAGGGTATAGGTTAAGTTTAGGGTTTAGGTTTTTGGTTTAGAGTTTATGGTTTTAGTATAGGGTATAAGATTTGGATTTAGAGTATAGATTATAGAGTTTGAGTTTATAATTTAGGGTTTAAAGTTTAGAATTTGGATTTAGCTAGGATATAGAGTTTGAGTTTAGAGTTTAGATAGTAGCATTAGCATTAATAAAATTGATACTACTTTAATTTTTAATTATTTTGATTTTTAAAAAATTATTTAATATTTTTAAATCGTTAATCTAGTTGGCATTTTGATTGGTTATTAGAGAAGAGATGAATTTAAAGGTTCACCATAGAGGTAAAAGTTTTTCTCTTTTTTTAGCGACTTCTATTTTAGCTTTGTAAAGTTTTTATTTCTGGCAACTTTCTAATGATTTTCTCATATGAAGTGCATGGATATTGTGTGTTTGTGTGTGTGAGTGCATATTATTTCTTGATTTTTACGTATAATTGCTAAAAACTAATTAGGAAGCACAGTTTAACTTTTATACGGAGATAATTATAAAGAGAAAATCAGTAATAAGATTTGAAAGGTCCATAATTAGCGATGGAGCAGTTCCCTTAGACGATGGAGACCCATAATCAAGAAAAATCAACACATAATCTTTGATTAATTTGTATAATAAATTTCGTGCCATTGGTTTACACGCATCGTACGTTCTTGCATGTCCCATTCCTCATGTGAGGCGTGTCAAAATGGACGTTCTTGCATGTCCCATTCCTCATGTGAAGCGTGCCAAAATGGAGATCTTTACCCAGTGATTTACCACCAGACATGACAAGGCTAATTACGCAGAAATTATTGTTATTGTGCTCCTAATTCAAAATTCAGTGAAAAGAATGCTTTATACCATATATCCCATTCTTTACACCCGCAAAAAATATTTATTTTGGTCTGTCGTAAAATAAAACATAAAATATGCTAATTCAGTTCGAAATTTTATTTTGTGAAGAAGAAAATTATTTTGTGTATCTATAGCATTCCAAGTTCGATTTCACCTTTTGCCTTTTTCTATTTTATCCTAGGTTTTTAATGGTATTGAGATTAACAAAGACTGATTCGGGACAACAAAGAGATTAAAGCATAGTATCCAAACTCTTTTTAGTTAACGAAAAGATGCACTGGTACTATTATACTATATTGTTGAATTTGGCTTGACGTGTTAGAATTTCATTTAAATACAAATTATGTAAGGAAGAATGTGACATTTACTATGGGTAAATAGATAAGAATGGTGTGTATGAAGATGACTATGAAAGTATTTAGAGTGCCGGAAAATCACAATGTGAGAATCGAAGAACTAGTGGTTGCAAAATATGAGATTGTGTGCTTAAGATAGACAAAAATATGATAAAGTCTCACTTGAAATTTTTTTTAAAAAAAATAATGATCCATCCATTTATCTTAAGTTGGTTTTAAAATAGAAATACATTTAACCTTGAAAACAAAAATAGCTCCTGTTGGTTTATTAGTTGGTTTGTTTCTATGATGTGGCCATATGATTTGGCAACATACCAAACCGGTTTGGTATTCTAATAGTTAGGCAAAGTTAATTCTACTAAACCCATTACCTATTGCTTTAACTTATTTTGTCCCTACATACAAAAAAGATACATTGCTGAGAGATGTAAAAGGGTTGGACAATTAGAGATCTGGAAGAAATTTAGACAGAGAGAAAATGTTGAGAAACAAATAACTAAATTGTGTCACGTGATTAATTTCGATTAATTATTTCTTGAATAAAATTTCATATTAAATAGTGCTCCTCTCAATCGCATGATTGGATGAGATAGGGGATAGAAATTAGTTATTACATTTGTTTGGCTGTGGACAACAATACAAAAAGTTAGGCCTATAGAGTTCAAAGTCACAAATGCACTTGATAAACTCGTTACGTTACCATTTTGTTAGACATGTTGTAAATAACTCAGCCATCAATGTTTTATCCTAATAATCTGACACTAGGCTGACAAAATCACTAAATCAATAAAATTAATATATTAAAATCTACCAAATAAATGCTATTTAAAAGTACATCGAATGGCTAAGTTTTACGTTAATTATGTACCATCCAGTTGAGTTTTCAAATCGTGTTTAGATTTCTTATATATTAATCCTGGAACATTACAACATGTTTTATAGTCATGTGTTATCATTATGATGATTCTTAGAAAAATAAGTTGGTCCATATAAATATATATTATATTTGTTATTAAATTAATTATCACACTGATTAGTAGTCTTAGGGGAATTATTGGTAGAAGAATTTTAGAAGAGTTATTAAATTTTGAGATTATATGATTATTGGTTTATGAATTTTTAAAATATGAGTAGAATTTATTGTTATTGGGGTGATGACTTTTAAATTTCATTCAAAATTCTTGGTTATTGGAAAAGTTGAGTTTTTATTGATTTTAAGATTCTATTAAAATCTATTGTTATTGAAACATAAATTTTCTTTTTTTTTACTCATAAGACTCAACTTTGAGATATCATCTATAACTATAAGAATTTTGAAATCTATGTAATAAAATACATTCACATACAAAAACACACAAAATAGAAGAATGAAATAATACAAAGTCTAATTTAACATGATACAAATCAAAACTTAATAAAAAATATTAAAAATGTAATAAAGTAAAAAAAAAGTTTTAAAATATTTTGGAATTTCAAATTTTTTTAATAAGTTGAAAAAATCAAAAACATTTATATAAAAAAGTTCAAATTTAAAAACATATATTCCGAAATTATAAAACATATTTTTATTTTATTTTTTAGTTTTGTATTATTTATATATCTAACTACTATATTAAGGGTATAATAACATTTTACCTCTTTAATGATTGAGAAGATTATTTTTCTTTTATCCTACTATCATTATTTTCTTACTTTAAAGGTTAATAACAATTAATATAATTCTATACACAAATAATGAAAATCTATGTAAAAGTATTTGATAAAATTTGTTAAATCTACTTAACTTCTAAAATCCTCTCAACTATTAGAATATCAAACTCCACAAAAATTCATGTTCCAATAACCCCCCCCCCCCTTAAATTTTTTTCCTTAAATAAATACTATGTAAGTTTTTTTTTAAATAAAAGCTACAAAATTACTTAATATGATTAACGTATCTACGACAATTAATGATTATAAATCATACATATTTTATAATAAAATTTGCATCCTCTACATTTTTTTAAAAAAAATTATATTAATAAAATAAATTAAAAATCACATTAAGTATATTTAAAAAAATCATATATGCTATATTATTAATTTTTTAATACATTTATAAATTACAAAAAATGGTAAGATTTTATTAAGATGTTATTTTTAAAACGGAACCCGATCCAAAACAAAATATTTTGGATATCGAATATATCCAAACCAGATTAATATACTTAAATATATTAATTAATTTTAGAATTTAATATCTAAAAGAATATACAAAATAAATAAGATGTTATTAAGTTGTCCAAAATACTTGGAAATATATTCAAAGTTAAAAATACATGCTTAAAATAGTTAAATGGTATTAAAAATAACAATACTTCAAATATCTATTGATTTCTTATCCGATTATTGAACCTAAACCAAATTTTATGTTAAATTTATGTATTTTAGCTTACATTATACATATGTATATGTTATAAATATATTTTTTCTGAGAAATTTAAAGCATATATGAATTTTATTTTATTTTTTTAAAAATGAAATGAGTTATATGAGTCCAAACTCAAATTGAACCCGTAGATCCGAACCGGATCGAACTCACAAAAATTCAAAACATAACTGAAACGAACCAAATCAAACCGAACCAAATGGTATCTGATGTCCACTCCAAATCAAATGTAAAAAAAAGTCTTTGATAACAAAATACGTTCTAATTGTAATATTTAAATACAACATATTGCAAAAAAAAGTTTATGATAACAAAATACGTTGTAATTGCAATATTTGAATACACCATATTTTAGAAAACATACTTGATGTTTTCCAGATAACTTTCATACGCTGGTCATTCTTGTGGTTCTGAAACCATATTTACCAGTTGAGAACAATTCGTTGCAAATGTAACCTGAGATTGATGTAAGTTCCTCTTACATTACATTGCTCATATTAGTGTCTCCACCTCTGAGTGAAGAGGTGAGAGACTTGCCCTAACGTTTCTAGCCCCCATGAGTCTATCTAAACCCTCAAAAGTGCTATATCATCTTTGTCTTAAATAAGATTGTTATAGTTGTGCCTATTTACTTATGAAAAAATGCTTCCGAAATTAATTTTGAAGTTTTATTTTATTTTTAAAATAAATTAGATATAATATATTATCTATGTGAACGCGAAACATCTATCTAGTTTCTTTTTTTTATGTCTAGCTTATTATTTGTAATATAAATATATAATTATTTACTCGACAATTGCTGGTAAATGTGCTATTTTAAATACATAGTAAAATTAAAATTTTAGCTTAATATTTTCTTTTGTCAACAACATTTTAGCTTAATAAATTATGCTAGTTTTGAGATCCAACCAACTATATTTATTTTAGAGAAATTGGGCCGTATAACCATAAAAACATATAAGTCACTGTCTAACCAATTTCAGTAACATTTATATACACGGTTTTACCTTTCTATAATAATATTATGTTACCTCTTTTTCCAACCGGTGGAACCTGAAGAAAAATAAAAATTTATAATTAAACTAAAAATATCACCGGCAGCACATCTTCCATATGTGGTTTCCTCCTGCTCTTTCATGTGGAATAGTTATACACTTATACCAACTATTAGTCATTTATTTTAGGGAAATTAGGATACATACCAAAGAACTTATATGAATTTAGGAATCTACCAAATTCTACTATTTATCCTTAGATTATGTGTGTTTATGGACTCTACTACCCATATACTGGATAATATCGAAACCTAGACTACATGTAAACAAAATATTGCCAAAGATCTTATCCTCTGTACCAAATCTTGATAGATCGATTAAGATGATATTTACCAATTTCATTGAAAATTTATCTAAATTTTTGAAATTCACAATTATTTTTTACATATGATTTTTGCCAGACTTCAGATCCCCACCTGAAACCCAGATGATGACAAAAATAAGGATTTTTTTTCATTTACACGGGTTATAAATAGCAAAATTGTAATGTAAATTATGTTAGACGGTTACAATAATATTTCGGTACTGTCACAAACTACAGTAGATGATTAAATTATTTATTAGCCAAGGTATTTAATGTTTATAGGTGGCTAACAATATTTAGTAATTGTGGGGTTAAATAATTAAAAAAAATTATAGTCCATTGAAAATCTCATTGTTATGTAAATTATGTTAGCTGGCTACAATAATATTTGGTATTGTAACAAACCACAACAGATGGTTAAATAATTTAGTAGCCATGGTATTTAATGTTTATATATAGCTGACTAATAACATTTGATAAATCGTGGTTGTAAGTAATTAGCTCTATATTATAATATTTATTCTTATAATTAAATATATCAATGAATTAGTTTGTGAGATTCAGTGTTAGTCGGCTAACATATTTAATAACATATAACAATTTAGTGTTAGCCTTCTAACATATTTGATAACATTAAAATTTATTGTTAGCCAGCTAAAAATTGCAATAGATTATAACAGTTTATTCATATATTTAGATATATCTATGAATTAGTTTGCGAGATTCAGTGTTAGTCGGCTAACATATTTAATAACATTCGTTTAATTAGATTTGAAACCCATTGTTAAATGGTTAACATATTTAATAACTTATGACAATCTATTGCTAAACAGCTAACATATTTAATAACCTAATAGGAACGGCCATAACCCAAAACTTAATGTCTAATCCCTATTACGTTTAAGGTTTAGTCGTTTTGGATTTAGGGTTTATGAATTAGACATTAGAGTTTGGGTTCAAAGATTTTTATTGGGTTTAGGGTTTAGTATTTTGGGTTTAGAGTTTAGTGACTAAGATTTGGGTTCAGGGGTTTCTATTGGGTTTAAGGTTTAAGGATTAGAAATTAGGATTTGGGTTCATGGATTCCTATTGGGTTTTGGGTTTAGGGTTTAGTGACTAAGGTTTGGGTTCTGGCCGGTCAACAATTACAACATTCGGATCATTCAAAAAATATACGGCTAAACGAAAATTTTAAACGTGTATATATTATATTAGATATCCAACAATTTGACATTACCAACAAATAAATATACATAATAACATTATGTGTATGTACATAAGTAAATTGTCAAAACTATTGTCCAGCTAATATATATTGTAGTTGGTCTAAGAAAATTGTTATCTGGCTACTATTATATTTATACATCTAACTAATTATTTCACACAAAAAAAAAATACCTTTGTGGTTAATTGCCCCCGCCATCGTTTCACATTCTAAGAGATATCAATTGACATAGAAGATCCAATCCACCATAACTTTCCAATTCCATCACGTGAGGAAGAAGATTCCTTTTTTGGTCAAAAAAATATAATCAAAGAAGAAAATTTTAATTAAAGAAATGTATATAAATTTATCTAAAACTAGAAACTTTTGTCTTTGGCTAAAACCAGAGGATCATCATCTCATCTTCTTGCCTTCCACGTAGTCCTCACCTCATGAACTCATGGAGAAAGAATCTGATGAACTCATGAATTATTCAGAATTTATGATCTTCTTCATTTTATTTAGATTCAGTAGGAAAAAAAAAGAACAATGAAAGAAGGTGAAGAAATAAGACAGAGGCAATGAAAAAAAAAATGTGGTTTTGAATTGAACAATCCACTGCAATATTTTTTTTTTCATTTACAAAGATAAAGTTTAGCAAATCTACCCAAATCTTTTTATAATTTTGTCATACCTATATAAATCTCCTTGTCAGTTTATAGGTGTACGTCATCTAGGTTTTGTAGGTGGATTTGTAGAGTATTAATGGTAGTTGTGTCTTTCACCATGGCGTTGAACTTCCAACCTATTGTTGCTGGCAAATTCCTAATTTCATTATCTTCCTTTGGTTTTTAAGCAAATTAACCCTTTATTTTATGGAATACATCACATCCGCACACTTCAGTTTGTATATCCCTCAGTATTCTGTAAAATCTAGTTGTTGGATTTATATCCAAAAAAATCTGATATTAAATTATGTTAAAATCAATACTCCTCACGTTATTTGTCACTCAAGTATGGATTTTGTCCAATAAGTCCTTTATTCTAAGGGTTCAACTTTTTTCACAATAAGGCCATGTTCAAGTCTTCAGAAACGTTGTAAGCAACTCCAAACGAGTATATAATTACAAGAGTTGAAGCCAAAGACAACAACATATTACATATACAACCACTTTCTTTCTAATAAAGTGTATCTAAAACAGAGGAGCTTTTATAGTTCAAAAAAGAAAATAAAAACAGAGGAGCTTTCATAAAGGAACAGTTTAATCACATTTCCTCCTTCACCCTCTACGGCGTTGGAACGTACCTTTACCATCTCTAATCCATATCGTTGAGCGCGTTCTTCTAATATGATCAGTGAAGAGACGGTACCTGACAATGTACAAGATCCACAAAGAGACATGCATGAGAGTCTGAGACAAGACAAAAGCATTTGTTTCGGATAACAGTACTAACCTCTCATACTCTAGTTTCTGTATAACTATCCCATTCAGCACTAACTCAGAGCTATAGACCTCAGCCCCTGTAAAGAAACAAAAAAACTTGAATTTCCCGTGCAATCTACAACATATAATAGCTCGGAGTAGTTACATAGATCAAAGTGTGATTCACCTTTTTCTAGAAATGGTATGCTCATCTCTCGATCCTCTTCACATGACAAAACTAGAAGATTCTCTGGGACCTTATCGTCGCTTAGGACAGATCTTCCCACTCTTTCTACAGGCTGCCATTTTTTCAGTATATATCAGTATCATTTTGTGTGTTTATCCAAATGAAAGTGTAAAAGAGACTTAAAAATCAATACCTGTCCATGAACTGCCTTAACCAAAGTTGTGATTGTGTTCAAACCAGGCTTCGTATTTGGGGTGATAAAGACTCTTTGCCCCTGAAGTAGTAACACTAATGAGCCAAAAAGAAAAGAAACTGAAACTAAAAAAATAGTGAGATACCTTTAGTAGCGGATTCTGCCGTGCACGAGCCAAAGAAACCCCCATGTTGAAACCGAACTCCTTCTCCTTCTTCGAGTCTCTGAGTATGTAAGGATCCTCGTCAACATAAATATTCACTTGATCAATGCTTTCGAGCCACTGTGTTGTCACCACTGGCTTCCCTGAAGCGATTGCCTCAAGCATGTTTCTTGTTCGCATAAAGTTATCCGCTATAAAGTGTGTTGCCTCCTTCATGGAGGATGCTTCCGAGATATCAAACTTAACCAAAATCTATCAAGCAAATGCCATATACTGTTAGAAAAGATTACTTTTTGTGTAAAACTGAAGCTTAACTATCTAAAGCATATACCTTCTTCTGATGCTTGGTCACTTCTTCATCAAGATGTTGGCTGAACAAGACACGTACACTACCCAAGTCTCTTCTCTTTCTTGTACTCTTTGTCTCGCGAATAGGTTCCACTGATGGTGAGGTCAAGTTACGGAACTCCCTTGTTGTGTTTGTTGTGCGTGAATCCTGGCAAGAAAGTCTATGATACTCATCTCCCATGCATATAGGCGATACATTCTTTGAAGGCTCCTTAGACTTAGCTGGAGTATCAAAAGCAGGTTCCGAACTCCTCTCTGCCTCAGTAATCTGATCTTTCGAAATACGAGCAGACCTTCTCCGCTTGGGATAACTCAACACATCTGCTTCACCTCCACTTGATTGCTTATGTAGCTTGGACGTACACTGTTTGTTTGATGATTCTACTCCCCCCTTCTCTGTACTTGACACAACAACTTCACTTGGAATATCAAGTTTCTCATTCTTCTCACAAGCCTTGGCAAGAACTAATTTAGCCTTCTTGGTTTTTGGTTTCAATGATTCAATATCATCATCTAAAGCTTGAATCCCCTTAAGTCTCTTGGATTTCCTGGTAACAACTCCACGTGAAGATTTCTTACCCTCATCCCTGGCGTCTCCAGAGTGCAGAGCACTGATCACTTCAGCAGCCATCTGCGTATCAGGGCCTGCTTCTACCTCTTCACGCTTATCAAACGTTCTTGTATTACTTTCCTTGGAAACTTCATCTAATTCATCAACAAGATTCCTTTCACTCTCTCGTGAATGGACCTTTCTTCTCTTCAAGAAACATGTACCGTTCTTATCAAGCTGGTCACTCTTTAAAGACCTTTCAATACTCTTCCTGCAAGCTTTAGCAGGACTCGGAGTAGCCTTATTCATCCTTCTTCTCAACAATTCATCTTTACCCATAGCTTGAATCCTCTTAGTTCCCTTGGATTGTCTTGTAATCACTCTCTCTTCTCCCGGTGACTGTTTATTTCCTGGACTAGCCTCAGCATTTACTTTGCTGCGACCTCCAGAGCACACAGCATCAACAGCTTCAGCAGCCACTTTTGCATCATACCCTAAAGCCACCAAATCATGCATATCAGATGTATTATTATAACCTTCCTCGGAAACTGCATCTAACTCTTTGCCAAGATTCTTCTTAGCAGCTTGGATCATCTTTTGGCTCCTAGCCACACTACACTGCAACAGTCTGGAATCAGAATGAGCCCTTCTTTGACTTTTATGTATCAGTTCCCTTTTATGTTCTCTAAGCAAGGAAGAAGGTTTCTTTGCTTTACTAGCAACCCCAAATAATTCTTCTTTTCTTCTGAGATAAATATCACCACCTCCTTCATCCTCAAGGTTATCATCCCACTCGAAGATACTGTTTTCAGTAGCTCTCACTTTGTGAGTTGCTTTCTTTGCTAATTCCTGTGGACCTTTAAGACTCGGGATGATTTTGTTTAATGTTTCCTCTGTTCTCCTTCCATAATCAGCTTCAGCATCAAATTTTAGACCTGACTCACTGATGAGTTTATCAACGAATTTAAGAGCACTGGCCTGTGATGCCTCGCCAGGCTCTTGAGAGTCTATATAACTCAAACCACCAGGGGAAGGGCAGTTTTCTTCAGGCGAATCATCCTCAAAAAGGAGCTTCCTCGCTGTTCTTTTTCCTTCAACTTTCTTTTCAACAGATGTATTGGGAGGAGGGCATTTCTGATTATTCCCTACTTCTCCAAAATTTTGTTGTAGAAGGGACACATGGGTTGCTCCTTGACCAGAAGAATGACAGCTGGCTAAAGTAGAAGTGTCACTGTCGAGTAGCTTCAGGGCTGCTGCGGCAGAAGCACGAAAAGCTGCTGAACGAACTGAAGCGAACCTAGCCACCTTTCCTGTAAGAGAAGGAAAGTGCGCTTTCATGAGAACACACCGAAACAAGTTTCTACTTGGGAAGCATGCAAGATGGTATGTATTGATTATCAAAGAAAAGTGCAAGCATCAATAATTCAATAGTAAACACACAAGAAAACATTACTACCAAAGCATATCAAACTAGGTGTAAACAAGCTTGTAATTTCTCATGTGTTTGGAGACTAGTAATTTCTGACTGACCAACTAATAGTCAAGGCATATTGAACCCAAAATACATTACCTAAACAAGAAGACGAAACGAGAACTTGATGCAGAAAATAACAACAATATTGTTAATGTTTTCATAAACAACGTCAACCACTTTTGTTTTTATAAACTCACCCGTTGGCTTAACGTTTTCATGTCCACTCGACCGAGAATCGAGAGCACCCGTTGGTTTAATGCACTCATCAGCATGCTCTCTACTTTTATCTTCACTTGATAACAGCTTGCCTCTACTGTTCGAGTCACCACAGTCAGAGACCTGGCTGTTGTCCACCAAGAAAACAGTAACATCATCATCACTATCTCCAACAGAATGATCCAGTACTTGCGTAGCCAACCCATCAAAACCTTGGAGTAACTCCTCATCCTCCAGAAACGGTTCTTCTTGAGTTCCAAACCCCAAATCCACAGCTTGAGTTTCCCGACAGAGAAGAAACTCGTCGTCGTTGTCTATGACCTGAGTCTCCATAAACACATCGTTGATCCAAGCCTCGTCCTCAAAAGGTACAGTGTCCTGAAAAAACTCATCGCCATCTTTCTCTTCACCTAACATACGAAACAGATCAGAACAGTTAAAAAGAGCTCAACTTTAACTCATGTTAATGTCTGAGAAACCCCAGATCGATGAGAAGGGGCAAAAAGATCATAGCTTTATAAAGAATAAAACCCTAGAGAGAATCGTACCAGAGTGGGAAGGCGAAGAGGGAAGAGAATCAATCGGCTGGGTCGTGTCTTGATCCGCGGAAAAGTTTTGATCTTTAGTCATTCCGATTCATCCACTGATGAAATTCCGACAAAAGTGGTCACCGTTCTTAACTGATCGGTCGGGATTGATTTGTCGACACACGAAACTTGTGCGCGAAACTGGGAAGAAGAGGGAAAGACAGAAATTTAGGCGCGCAATGACAGCAAAGCGTCTCGTTAGGGCTCTCGTGGAGGGAAATAGAGTAATTTATTTGTTTATATTTAACAACAAAATATGTTTAACAAAAACGGGCGTTTGGTCTAGTGGTATGATTCTCGCTTAGGGTGCGAGAGGTCCCGAGTTCAATTCTCGGAACGCCCCTTTTTTAATTTTTAGTTTCTTTTTTAAAATTGGAAAATGTTTGATGCTTTATGAATGCTCTGCCCGTTAACTTAAGAAACATTAGATAATTTGTCCAAGCAGACCCGTTAACTTAAGAAACATTAGATAATTTGTCCAAGCAGACAAGACAACAATGAAAAGTCCATTATGTTTTTGGAATTCAGACAGAGCATGTCTTATCCCTACAGTTGTATTTTTTCCATCAACAGTTTCGCCGAGGAATACAAGAGACCGATATTCGAATGACATCTGAAGCCTTCCGCATCAACATCCTCCACAGACTCAGGCTTGTCTTCTTGCCAATGTTCTTCAAAACCTATCACGTATAGTCAGTGAGGTGAGGTCCTTTGATTAATATCCAATGTGAACCTGTCATATGCTTCTCTCACTTGACTGAAACCATCTTTGTGGAACTCATCAGCTTGATCTCAAACACATTTAACACGAACTCAGGTGTTCAGAGAATGCCAGCGATGCAATCAAAACTACTGCACGAACTTCGTAAACCACTTCGGCTGCAATGTTCACCAGCTTCCCTCTCTCTCTTCGAACCTGAGTTCCTGTTACCTTATCACCCTCTTCGCCTTTTGTACAAGCGACGAGGATACTGGGCTTGTCTCATAATCATCACGTGTCTTAGATCTTTGATGATGAAACAGCTCCGTCGTGTAGACTCAGGTCAAAACTAGTGAGCTTAATCCTGTGGATTTCTCAATACCCCTTTTCTCCATTTCCACTCTCAACGTTTCAGCTGTTTGCCATCTCTCGGCGTGTGCATACAAGTTCGATATCAACACAAGATGGTTTTCACTGTCATCCTTCGTGACGCTCCCTGCAGTCTCGATTATCTCCATCACTTGTTCAGCCATCTCTGCATCCATATGAACTTTACAAGCACCAAGTAAACCTCCCAAAACTGTATCGTTCGGTTTCACAGGCATCTCTCTTACCAATCCATAAGCTTCTTTCAGTTTACCCGAGAGTCCCAAGAGATGAACCAAACATCCAAAATGCTTCACATTCGGTTTCACATCTTTGTTCTTCATCTCCAAGAATATCTTTAGACCTTCCACTAGAAACCCTCCATGAACACAAGCGGTGAGAGCCGCCAGAAAAGTGATCTCATCGGGTTTTGTATCCATCGTTCTGAACATCTCTAAAGCTTCTCTACCTTTCCCATGAATGGCGAGACACGAGATCATAGAGTTCCAACAAGCTACACTTCTCTGACTTAACGACTCAAACACAGATGTAGCATTCTCTAGATCCCCACACTTAGCATACATATCGATCAATGCGTTTGAAACAAACTCATTAAGCTCAATTCCTATACGGTTAATAAGAGAATGAACTTTTCTGCCAACATCAAGACGACCTGACTGAGCACAAGCAGACAAAACACTCGAAACCGTCACTACATCCGGTTCAAACCCTTCTCCTTGCATCTCATAAAAACCATCAATAGCACAATCAGAGTACCCATTCTTCGCATAACCAGTGATCAAACTGTTCCAAATCACCAAATCACGAACCTTTACACGGTTAAAAACACAACTAGCCTCATCTACATCACCCACCCTAAAATACCCAGAGATCATCAAAGACCACACAAACGAGTTCATCTTCGGTATCTCCTCAAAGAACACCCTCGCAGCCTCCATTTCTCGATTACTAACGTACCCTCCAAGCATCACCCCCCAAGCCTTCACACTCTTCATCTCCAGAGGCATCCTCTCAAACAAATCTCTAGCTTTCTCAGTCTCCTTTCTCTTCCCGTACCCTTTCATCATCTCGATCCAAGTCACTTCATTTCCACTCCCCATTATCTCTCCGAACAACCTAGTAGCCGATACTGCGTCACCGTTCCACATATACCCACCGATCATAGCGTTCCAAGTAGCAATGTTTCTCTCAGGCATTTCGTCGAACACTTTGCGTGCAGAGACTATGCGTCCGCTTTTGCTGTACATGTTTATCAGGGAGGTTCTCACCATGACGTCAGAGTGAGTACCGAACTTGATTGATTCGGAATGCAAGAGCTTCCCGAGGACAAGACTTGGAACGCAAGCGCAGGCTTTGAGAAGGAGAGGAACCCATCCAGGAAAAAACACTCCTTTGCGGCGGATTCCTTTGTATAAAAGTAGAGCTTGTCTTGGTGATCCTTTAGAAATACGATTTCTTATAAGATTCGATATATGAAAATGGTCCTGAAAATTCATGACCGGTGAGACAAAAAGAACAACTCTTTGCTAGTCTTGTAGCAATATTACTGCTAACAAGATATATTTTATTTTCCAACTAAAAGCAGTAAAGAAAAACTCAACGGAATCAGTAAAATCGAAGACTGTGGCTTTGTGTTTGATTGTATTCTAAAATAAAATCTTCAAATTAGCCAAAAAATTATTTTGATCTCTAAAACTCATACAAGTGAAATCCAAAAACTGGGCCAAGGTATTGAGAATTTGCTTCTTTGATCACAAATTGCAAAAGGTTCTCTTGTGACTCAAAGTTCCAAAGTTTTTTTTTTTGGTTTTTTTCTCAAATTCGTTATTTCAGCGAGGAAACAGAAATACAAACTCTTGTCAGTTTGCACCAGTGTCCCTAAAGACAAACCGTAAAGAACGAGAAAGAGTTGCCATAGAAAGCACGAGACTAAAATAGAAATGTGTGTGTTTCCCCTGCTACTACACTTTGCCTCACTTATCGTTTTGAAAGATGTTATTCGTCGGAGCAAACTTGAACTGATCTTATAGTTGCGGTGTAACGGGATCCAAAGTCATCAGCTGAGAAGAGCTTCGTTCTTGTTTAGCTCATCCAAATCCACACTCACTCTTAAACCCGACTTCACCAATGCATTGACCATTGCAGGGATGTCGGACTTCAGTGAAGCTGCTACATCCTGTTATTTTTGTTTTATAAAAAAAATGGTTTAGGTTATACAAGCTTTTGGTTTCCGTTGAACGTAAAAGTGAAATGATTCAGAAAGAATCCTACCTTCTTATCTTCTTCTTTTTGGTGCTTGAGGACGTCCAAAGGCCACTCGTTTACCAGCTTCTTGAATTCAGCCTCAAGTGCTGATTTCTTCTCATCAGGATATGCCTGTGAAGAATACACACAACATGCTTTAAGAAAATTACATGATGAAAAAAGAATGCTCTTTAACCAGATTCTGGCTCAAACCTGACAGATGATTTGGATGACAGCAGCAGCTTCTTCAGGTTTATGTTCTAGCAGAAAACCCTGGAACAGAGCAAACATGAAAAGATATGGTAATGCCCATAACATGACTGAGGATGCTACAAAGAAATGTTTTTACCTTTGCACATGAAAAGGCTGCGGAAAGAGTGTGTTGGGTGTAACTCTCAGATCTCAGCTTATCAACCTTCCATAATGACGCTGTGTCTCCTGATAAACGATTAACACATTAAGCATTTGCATCTAAGTAGTATATGAAAATCTTTAACAAGCAGAGTTATGTTCTGCTAACATATCTCAAGATCACTTCAAATTTAAGCTATGGAACGCTTGTGACAAACTCATCAACATAACAAGAACGACACAGGAAACCAGATACACTCAAAAACCTACCTCTTTTGGCAGCAAATTCCATCCATACATCAAATGTGGTCTTCCTTAACTTGACTCCAGCTTTGCAGAATTTCTTAGAGTACTTAGCTAATAGATCCCAGCTATCTGTCTCATGACAGATCCTGCAAACAATTCACTTGAAGTTCATTTCATGAAATAACAAAAGCTCATCAACCATAAAAAATAGTACGAAGTGAGAAATCAAGTAAGCCTAGGCACCTGAAAACTAAATCCGCTGTACCGGGTTGTAGAGGCAGGTCATTGGCCTTCAGGAGTTTCATCACATCGTCCATGAGGTTAGCGTTCTTGTGCTCTAACGCATGAGACTACATAAACCAGAAAACATCCTTAAAACTCTTGAGGCATTAAAGAAACAACCAACAAACTTATACACTTGCAAAAATACCAGTAAATGGTGAGCAGATGCAACGCTAGGAGTCAAACCATGAACATTATGTTTCCAAAGAGCCCGTTTACCTGAGGATCATAAGATTACAAAAGCTGTATCAGTACTGACAGATTCACAAAACAGCCCAGTGATGCGACAAGGTTTGAGATTACCATGGTTGATTGCTCCCACACGGACACAAGTCTTAGCAACTTGCCGGCACAGATTGCAATTAAAGTTGTCATGAATACGGAGATTAGACAACCTCTACATATCCAAAAGCAAACATTATCTCAGACTATAAGAACTATCTGAACATAACCAGGAATAGAGAAGTAAACTACTCACAAATCTCCTGAGATTCTGAAGAGCGTCAAAGAGAAAACTAATGTCATCCTCCTTCCGACAGTTCTCAATCAGTGACCACAACAAAGAGTTCGGAGGCATCGATCTCTTGACATTCACAGACTCCATTATCTTACCATGTAGCTCCTTGACAGCCTCTGCATACAGAAACAATCTAAGTAAGCTCAATAGCCATTTCCAAAACAAAGGTTTTGAAATTAAGCAAACCTGTAGGATCTTCGACAAGTTTTGCTTCAGAGGAAAAGCTTGATCTCAGCATCATCAGCCCTACAAAACACATCGTCGAGAATCTCAATAACTCACCAAATTACAAAGGTCGAGACTTTATAATCCGTTTCACATAAAGTCTTAATCTTTTGTCTTCTTTAAGAACGGGCAATCACCAAAAATTGAAACAAATGCGTGAAATGAAGAGATGGTACCTGGAGAGACAGGAGCAGATCGATGGTTCTGCCATTGGGTGGAGTCAACAACATGAGAAGCGAATCTCACATCAGCCTCGAAGAGTGCAAGGGGTTTCAGAGCGCGAACGATTCTACGAGAGTTCGATAGGTACTGCATGACTCGGGATCCTTAGCCTCTCTGAGTCAAGCCGTGTTCTTGTCGGATTGAATCAGTTCAGTGTGGGAAGAACAGCGGTGAGTCAAGATTTAGGGTTTATGTTTTTTACCCACTAAAAATGGTATTTACATAAAACACCCTATACTATTGCTCTTTCAATAAATGACGCCCTGAATTCGTGATATTCATATTCAAACCTAACAACTAGTCATTTTGGATGAATCGGTTGATTATCCTAAAAGAATTATGAAATTAAAAAAAAAAATACAGTATATGATTGATTATCCTAAAATAATTATGAAATTAAGAAAATATATATGATGTAACAATTTGTATCTATGGAAGAAGGTGCCATGCTGGAAGATTTAGAGTATTAGAATGAATTATGGTATAACATGTGAGTAACAAATGCAATTTTCCTAATCATTTTCATATTTTGTTTTATGTTTATCTTTTTAAAAATAGTGTGGGGTTAATTTGATTTAATTTTTAATTATTTTTAAAATACTTTGATATGAATTGGAGAATTTAGTAAAAAAAATTGTTAAAACAAGAATTTCATCTAAAATCATGAAATGATAAGTATTTTCTAAACATTCTAAAATTATTTGAAAACTTTAAAATTTCACAAACTACAATGTTTTCAATAACCATAAATTTCAAAATATTTTACTATGCATAAACACAACTCCTCAAAATCCATGAAACCTCATTGATGAATGCTCTTTTGTTTCACTGAGATTGCTTTATCACATTTTAACCAATTATCCACTGGTGCTACTTTCCAGTGATCCTTTAACTATGCTTGCTCAACCATCAAAACCGGTTAGACCGAATTCGGTTGAAAGTATCAGGATTGAACCGGGTTAACCCCAACTCCATGATTGCATCTAGCACAAATAGAGTTCTTGTATATGTATGGTTAGTTCGTCTAACGAATTAGCATTTATCAGATTTCTATTTTTATTTATTTTTAAAGTTTTTCGCGGTTATATAATCCCCGAAAAAATTCTATTTTCTCATCTCTTCTCTCGTCTTTGCTGCTTCGTCTTCTCTCTTCTCATCTCTTAATCGATCGCTTAATCCGTAAGCTCTCTGATTGATTCCTTCCGATCTCTCACCGCTCTCCTCAATCTCTCTCTGCATCTATCTACCTGTCTATCAATCGAAGTCCCGTCGATGTCTTCAAAGTGATTTTGGATTCTTCTCGGTAAGCTTCATTTTCCCCCTCTTTCTCTCGCGATAGAGATAGTTTCGATTTCTGAATTCGTTCAAATCGAATGAAATATTGAAATAATTGAGCTCAATTCATTGTTTTTTCTTGAATTTGTGAGCTTTCGATTTGAAAATTTGAAGCTCAAATCGATAGGTGTCAGGTCGTGTGATTCGAATTCGTGCAGTGTAAACTAACCTAGAGTTGCTTTAGGAGATTAATTTCAAATTCGGAGAAAGCTATTTCTTAATTTCTGGGGTTTGAGCGGAAGTACTGTTGAAGCTGATAGATGAAGCAATTGTAAAATCAATTAGGTTTCTGCATGCAGATTCACTCGATAGATAGATGTAGGATTGAGTTTTTGTGATATATAGTGCTATTTGGTTTTGAATCTTGTGGGTAAACTAAACATTGTTTCAGTTTTGGGAAGGCTGTATAAGTTATTAGAAGAGGGCTTAGCAAATGGCGCCTTCAAGATCAACGAAATCTAAGTACAGGAGGACGCCGCATCCTAAAGATGTTTCTTCTCACAAAGAAGAAGAAAGTATGAGCAAAACCAAACAACGGGTAAGCTGACTTTAGTTATATTGCTCAGCCAAAGATTTGATTGTAAACAAAATTGTGTAGTTAGGTTGCAGAAGGATACCAATCTTATATGTGTGCTAGACTTTTAAGTTGTTGTTTCTGTTATATTTCTATCTCAAGTAGGTGACATTGTGTTACACTTATTTCCAGTGTGCTAGCATTCTTTTTTTTGTTATTTTGCGGGGAAAATTGTATAAGGATCAATCATATCTTATTTTACATGCAGAAGAGGAAGTTGTCGGATATGTTAGGTCCTCAGTGGAGCAAGGAAGAGTTAGAGCGCTTTTATGAAGGATACCGCAAATTCGGAAAAGAATGGAAAAAGGTCTGTTCAATTAGCAAAATATATCAGTTATAAGTCCTAGAGTTTCATTTGTAGTATAACTTTCCATTTGAGAAGAGTACTAATAAACTGCCACCATAGTTTCCGATAAATGTTAGGTGGATAGTTAAGTCATTTTTTAATCACTTTGGTTTTGCAAAGTAAAATAATAATATTGTTTTGCTCTCTATGGTTTATAGGTCGCTGCTTTTGTACATAGTCGTTCTGCAGAGATGGTAGAGGCTCTATACACTATGAATAAGGTTAGTATGCTCTCCTCCTTCTCCGGTTTATCTTTTGATATTTGTCTAAATACTTTTCAACTTATGTTGTACCATCTGTACTTTAGGCTTATTTGTCTCTTCCGGAAGGCACTGCTTCTGTCGTTGGCCTAACTGCAATGATGACTGATCACTACGCTGTTCTGGTAAGAGCTCTAAACCGTTCGAATAGTTATTTGATATGATTAACATGGTTATTCCTAACTTACACAGATGTGGTACAGTTCAAGATACTAATTTTCATTTGTAAACTCAAAACAACAAACAAGTCTGACACCCATTCCTATGGAACACCTGCAAGCTACTAATCATGGAAATTTTCCTTTTGTCTCTTGTTAAATGTTGTGCAAACCTAGGGGTGTAGCAATCGTGTCTGTTCAGATATTGTCACTTGAAAATATAGTTTAGCTTAGGGAAGAGAAGTTCTTACATTTTTTGTTGGGTGTTTCTTTGGTAAGTCGTTAAGTGTTGATAAAGTACATTTATGTTTCAAAGAAATATAGTTTGATAGTGTGGAGTTGGTTTTCTTTATGTTATTGTGTAACAACTCTATCTCTTCTCTAGCATGGAGGAAGTGAAAGTGAGCAGGAAAAGAACGGAACTCTGAGGTCAGCTTCTAAGCGCTCTAAACTGAAATCCTCAGATCATCCCTCTGCAGGATTAGAGGGTCTGTCTGACCGCCTGCAGTTCAGGTCCTCTTCAGGCTACTTGCCATCACTGAAGAAGAGGCGTACTGGTAGTGTTCTCTGCTTCTCTTTGCCTCAAAATCTGTTCACCGATTCAAAAACATGAGTTTTGCGTGCACACACGATATTCTATAAATGCACGAGTCTTGTGTGGTGCAAACTTTTTTTTTTCCTATCTCTCAGTTATTGCAGTCCTTCTGATGATACGATTTTGCTCTAAAGAATAAGCTTATTTAGTACTGCTCTGTTTTTAAAAATAAAAAATAAACTAGCGTTGATAATGTACACTACACAAAGTTACTTTGCGGACTTGCAACATAAGTTAAAAGATATATTGTTTGCTAACTTTTCTTATAATCGTCACCTGCATGTGCCAAGAGACTATGCCTCGTGCTGTTGGAAAAAGGACACCTAGAATTCCTGTCTCATATACCCCTGAGAAGGATACTAGGGAAAGATATTTGTCACCTGTTAAGAAGTCTCTAAATCAGAGGGGGGATGATACTGATGATGATATGGAACATGAGATTGCATTAGCATTGACTGAGGCTTCACAACGAAGTGGTTCGACCAAAAACCCACACACACCACCAAACAGAAAAGCAAAGATGTTCTCCCCTGATAAGAAGAGTGGAATAGTGGTAATTTTCTTTACTGTTGCTTATTATTCATAATACTTTCTTCATGAAACTATAACTCGGTTTCACTACATGATAGTCCTTTTACCAATTCAGTTAACAGAAATCTAGCTTAAGTAGCAACTGTATTATAGAAATATGGACTGATGGATCTTGATACAGCGTGCTGATAGTGATATGGCGATTGCCAAGCTTCGTGCCACTGATATGGAAGATGCCCGCTGTGAACCAAGCTTAGAAAGTACTGAAGCTGAAAATGTGGATAACCCAGGAAGTAGAAATGAGTTGACGAATGGAAAAGATAGAAGTGCCATGAAAGAAAAACAGTACTATAGGAGGAGATTCGGCGTCAAAGAAGATTATTCAAAAGAAGCCTGCAGTGGTACAGACGAAGCACAAAGCTTAGGCACTCTCGATGAGAAATTTAAAGAAGAGGGGGATGGGAAGTTTTTGAAATTCACATATAGAAGTTCAAGGAGAAAAAGTAAAAAAAGTCTTTTTACTGCAGGTGTGTTCTAGTCTCTCAGTTCTCGGTTAAATTTACCTATCTGCTATGCACATCGAATTAGGATATAAAGAAACAATAGAAACATCACTTAACCTTTATTCAAAGCACTCTTTTAAATGCAGGTGAGCACATACCTGGTATACTTAAGAGAAACACCAATTATAGCCCAGCTATACCTTTGAAAATTTTAAGACTTACGGAAGTAATATCTGAAAATCATTAATTGAGTTAATGTTTTGGTGATCACCCAATCTTGCGTTTCTTAACTTTAAAATCCTTATTTCTGGTAATGTCATTGACATTTCTGTTGTCTGGTAAAAATTGGGAGCAACATCTGCTTGTTTGTAATATAATATGAGCTGGTTACTGAGCTTGGAATTCAAATTTGATCAAATTAATAATGAGGTTTATGGAGGCATTCTTCCTGAAGGTTCTTCTCATATATGAAAAACTTGAGAAGCTAGTTTATGGAGTCATTCTTCCTAAGATTCTTTTTATCTATGGCAGGCTTAAGAAGCTGTTTATGGAGTCAACTTATGCGTCAATATTTAACTTTTTTTCCTGTAAATTCTCTCTGCAGATGAAGACGCAGCATGTGATGCTCTCCAGACGCTCGCAGATCTATCGCTGATGATGCCTGAAACTGCAACGGACACTGGTGGGATACCTATGTTTGACTTATAATCGTTGTACATTAAACCTAGTGTCTTAAGCTGGTTAATGTTATTGGCCATATACTGTATATATATATATATATATATATATATATGTAATTGCACTGATATGCGATTTTGTTGTTTATTAACTTTCTCTATCCGAATTTTTGTTTGAAGAGTCATCAATTCAAGCTGAGGAAAAGAGAGCTGGAATGGCTTCAGATTATAAAGAGACCGATCCAGCATCCATGTCTAAAAGGGGCTCGCTTAGAAAATCGAAACAGAGAAGATCCGTCTGCAATGATCTTTGTAATACTGAACCCGAGAGAAAGAGTCCAAGTAGCTCTGTAATCCGAAAGGGACGGCAGAAAGCATCACCAGCTAAAGTAATAGAAGCTATATATTTAACAAAGATACTTGCTTTTGCAGTTCTGTTGTCTGAATTCATGAACATGTTCAAGTTGTTTTCTTCCTGCAGGTACCTAAAGATGAGCTTGCTGCAGTTTCACAAGTCACTGAGCCTTCTAAAAACAAGGTACGTGTATGCTATAGAACACATGTCTTATAATTAGATAACATTGCATACATTACTTATCTGCGTGCTCTTTGGAATGTATTATTTTATCGTCGACAGCCAAACTATTAAAATATTTCAGGTTTTGTTTCTTTTGTTGCCTTAATCTTTGGACTGTTTCTTTTGTTGCCTTAATCTTTGGACTGATTACACTGTTGTAGGACATAGGTGAGGAAAGTAAGCCTGTTGGGAGAGGTAAACGGTCCCTAAGTATTAGAAACTCGCATGAAAAGAAGTCTGTCAAACCCCAGGATCGTACTTCCTCAAGTAACAACATGGTAGAGGAAGATGAGTCAGCTCCATCAACTGCAGCCACGCAAAAAGAAGTTAACTTGCCAACTAAAGTTAGAAGCAGAAGAAAGATAGTAACTGAGAAACCTCTAACTATAGATGAGGTGAAGAAATTAGAGATTTTGGTGAGTGAAAATTCTTGATGATACAACTCTGTTGCCAAATGATAAAGAATCACCAACGATATCAATTAATCTTAAGATCATTAATTTATTTGGAATTTAGTTGCTGGAGTTCCCTGATTATATGTTGTATGATATACAGGACAAGTTTTCGCACTGCATATCGAGTTTCAGAGCACGAAGATGGTGTCTTTTTGAGTGGTTTTATAGCGCAATTGACTATCCATGGTTTGCCAGACAAGAGTTTGTTGAGTACTTGGATCATGTAGGGTTGGGCCACGTTCCTAGGTTAACTCGCGTTGAATGGGGTGTCATAAGAAGGTTATCTCAACTAAAATGCAGTTAATTTTCTACTTATTAATTTTCTGTTTGTATATGAATGTTTCCTTAATCATACTTTGTTGGTGCAGTTCTCTTGGGAAACCAAGGCGTTTTTCTCAACAGTTTCTGAAGGAGGAAAAGGAAAAGCTATACATATACAGGGATTCTGTAAGAAAACATTACGATGAACTAAACACGGGCACGAGGGAAGGACTTCCGATGGATCTGGCTCGGCCTCTAAATGTTTCACAGAGAGTAATTTGCGTGCATCCAAAGTCCAGAGAGATTCATGACGGCAGTGTCCTAACTGTCGATCACTGTAGGTACCGAATTCAGTTTGACAACCCTGAACTAGGGGTGGAATTTGTCAAGGTACTCTTCCTGCCACTGCAACTTTTCTGGCATTTTGTAGAATCTGAATTTTTGACATAAAGAATCAACGTGAAAATGGAATAATACTGAAACTGAAAAAAGAGAGGAATGAATCCTCGCAGTTGACTGCACATTTGTGATTTTAATTAATGTCTCAAAAACGTTTGGTAGATAAAATCGCTACTGAATTTCTTACAACAGAATTTTAGCACTCGATAGTTGACCAATGTATCTGGTGCATACTTCACGAGGTTCTCTACGAAAGCACTAAGAAATAATCTTAAATCTTTATGACTTTTGAGTGAGAACGAATTTGAATGTTAATAACATTTACATCTCTCTTTTGGTGAAGGATACTGAATGCATGCCACTAAATCCTCTAGAAAACATGCCAGCTTCACTTGCAAAGAACTATGTTCTCTCGAAGCATTACAGTCAGAGTTCCAGTGAGGAGAAAATGCATGAGCAGGTAAAGGAGAGCATGCCGGAAGGATTCCCCAAACTTTCGTGCGAGGCAGGTCATCCCTTACCGTCACCAAATTATAACATAAACAATTCACTAAAGCAGGAAAAGGTTGGTATTTTCTGACCATCATGCTATGCGCATCATATTCTGCTTTTCCATATGCTATATTATTTTATGGAGTTTATTTTTCTGTATACCTGGAAGAATTGACTTAGTATCATATATCTAGAAGTTACGGTGTTCATTTGTGGTGTACTGGTTTCTTTAATATAGATGGGTTTCCAACAAACGTATTCAATCTCTTGGGAGTTTCTGTCTGAAGTCGTTGACCAATAATTGTCCCAAGCATTAGTCTACCCTAGGACAATACCTAGGAAGTTATGCAGAGAATTCAAATCTCTTGCCAACCCTGTACAAAATTAACGTCCATGTTCTCTATCACAGTTCTCGCTGAGACTGTAGCTAATGTTATTCCTCCTTACTTTCATCCACTCTCTCTTGCATTTGCAATGCCTTGTTTGGCATTTGACCACAGTAAATCTTAGCAACAGTTTAATAAAGTCACGGTTGATATATTAATTATATTGATTTTACAGCTAGAAATCTCAAGTTCGGATCCACAAGCTCAAAATGGAGTCGATGAGGCTCTTGCTGTACAATTGTTTAATTCTCAGCCTATTGGCCATATTCATGCAAGAGAAGCTGATGTCCAAGCTCTTTCTGAACTAACACGTGCGCTTGACAAGAAGGTTCGGCTTTCTAATTAATTATCAGCGTTATTATACATGTGTGATACTTGCTTGTCCTTAATCTTCTTCGACATAACACTTTCTCTATGACCTGGCTACTTTTCTGTCTATTTACATATTTCATGAAACTGCTTCAGTATTGCTAGCATTAAACTTCAGATAAGTAGAGATTGCAAGAGGATGTGTTCGATGGAGTAATATTGACTAATAAGGAATGTGAAATCATGTAATTACTGATAAGCTTTAAAGGAATAATAATGTTTTGAATTTGTTTTGTTACTCTTTGACCCGCTCGAATTTAGATTTTTTTTCTTCCTTGTCTTCCATGTTTGTTTAGCTCTTTCGACATTGTGGTTTTCATTCTAACTAAAGCTTAATCTACACGCTACAGGAGTTAGTTTTGAGGGAGCTAAATTACATGAACAACGAGGTTGTGGAAAGTGAGAAAGATAGGCATAATGCTCTTAAGGATTCTGAATCTTTTAAGAAACAATATGCAGCAGTTCTCTTTCAGCTAAGTGAAATCAATGAGCAGGCAAGAGTTTATGAATGAAGTATCAGTCGTCTTGTCGTCTTTACTACATACGGCTCCTGAAGTTTCTTGTTCTATCTGTCAATTTACACAGGTTTCGTTGGCACTTCTTGGCTTGAGGCAAAGGAATACTTACCAGGAGAATGTACCATCTTCTTCAATAACACACATGAGCAACTCAGGGGAACCTGATGGTCAGTTGACGTACGTAGACAGTTACGCACCTGATACAAATGGTTTCCATGTCTCTGAGATTGTTGACAGTTCTAGAGTAATAGCTCGGAAAATGGTACACAGAGCTATACAGGTGTGTGTGCAGAACAAGTTAGTCTGTTTCTGTGTTTGGGATCTACTTGTGATAAAGCTTCTGGTTTGACAGTTTACTCATCATTTGTTGCGTCTCCAGAGGTCTAACCCACTTAACCATTTGATCTCTGTATCTATTGCAGGCATTGGCGTTACTAAGGAAAGACGAAAATAATGTTGTAAATATAGAAGAAGCCATTGATTTTGTTAATAACCAGCTCTCAACAGATGAATCAGAAGGATCCTCAGTCCAGCGAATACAAGCTTCCCAGGATCAGCGTCTTCCCTACACACCAAATCCATCTAGCTCTACTCAACATGCAGATGATTCCCACGTAAACCCATTAGACCAAAATGATCTGCAGGTTCCGTCTGAACTTGTTTCACGCTGTATGGCTACATTGCTCATGATTCAGGTGATAGTCTCAAATAAAACATTCTTTTATTAACACATTTACATTTTTAGGTCCGAGTGTTCTCTCTCTTCATACAGTTTTAGATATTAGAGAAAGTTAAGCCTTGAGTGTTGTTTTCCTTTCGCTCTCACACTTTGTAGTGGCTGCATTAGTTAGTTATCTTGTGTTGGGTTCTTATTTCGTTCCCAGATTGTGTCCTAACACTGAAACCTTACGATGCAGAGATGCACAGAGAGGCAATTCCCACCAAGTGAAGTGGCGCAGGTTCTAGACTCGGCGGTGGCCAGCTTACAGCCTTGCTGCTCACAGAACCTTCCTATTTATACAGAGATACAGAAGTGCATGGGAATCATTAGAAACCAGATTCTAGCCCTCGTACCCTCCTAAAAAGCCAAGACTTATAAACCCTCCTTGTCTCTTCATGCTGCTGCTTGTTTGTTAGTGTAAAATTTATGTTCCTTTGTAGAAAATCTCTTTATATATACCTCAGTTATTTGGTGTGTCTTGACTCGCGAAAGAGCTAAAACTCAAAAAGTATTCAAGACAGCATCGACCAAAACAGTTTCTTTGGATCCGAGCAAGATACCTCTTAATGATTTATAATAAAATTCATCAACGACTGCATAGCCCTCCAAAAACTTGTAACTTTGACAACGATTTATAGCTTCTGTATGATGGTTACTGATACGAATTTGAAAACAGAACCACAGTTTGATCTTGTGTAGTTTGAAACAGATTCAGTTGATTTGTGTTAATTGTTCAGGTGAAAGATACACTTGTTCAGTTCGAAACAGCTCTGAGTTTAGATCCAAATCCTATTGAGTCGCATGCTGCTTACTATATAACAAAGCTTGTTGTTATGCTTACCGGTAAGTACCTCCAACCGATGAAACTGATATGATATGGAAGATAGTGACTGATGAAATTATTGTTTATCCTCTCGAGTCAGAGGGGAAGGAAACAAAGCTGCTAATTGCTTGAGAGTCGCTTTGAGAGATTATATAACCTCAAGTTTGCCACTATCCTTAATGATCCTAACTTAGCATCCTTTCGCGCTTTACCAGAGTTTAAGCAGCTCCAAGAAGAGGCTCTTCTACTTTCCCTTCTTTCTCGCCTCTTCTTACATTCCCAAGAAGAACTTTCTCATTGACTAAAACTTCTGTCGCAGGCTAGGTTAGGAGGAGAAGACATTGGAGATAGTTTCAGAAGAGACCTGAAACTCATCAGCGAAGTACGAGCACCCTTTCGTGGCTTTAGAAAGTTTTTCTACTTTGCATTTTCAGCTGCTTTACAATCAGTTTTGGACCCAAAAATGTTTTTTTACGAGTGTCAAAAATTAAATTAATATTTAAAGTTAAATAAAATATATAAATTAAACTAATTTAGTTATATATTTATTTAAATTAAAATATAATTAAAACTATGAATTATGTGGAATGTTTGATTTTAGCCTAAAATAAAAAAAGGTTATAATATGTAAAGGTTGTTAATAATGTTAAACTTACAGTTAATAAAAAATCGGATCTGGATTTAAAAGCTCATATAAATAAAATAAATATTAAAGTTTAGGGTTAGTCTAAAAACTTACAAACTAATTAGGTTCTAGAGTAAAAAGCTATAATTGGATGCAGCAGTAAAGGTTAAGACCGTATGAAGGGAGTCATGATACGCTGTGTCTAATGTTAATTAGCTTGCATTGTTTTATATCTTGTCGCGACACTTTCTCCGACTTTCTAAAAACTTACAAACTAATTATTGTGATTTACCTTTCTTTCGAATTTGACAAGTTAAAGATGAACGATGGAGATACCATTGACGTTTTCGTCGGAAAGCTTTCTGAGATAACTTCAAAACGGAGTCGTCGAACGGCGTAACTGAACTCTGTTCGAGATGACAAGGAGTATATTAAAACATATGAAGATGCCAAATCGGTTTTGGGGAGAAGCTGTGAGACATGCTACTTATTTGATAAATCGTGTGGCAACAAGATCTTTAGGATTTACCTTTCTTTCGTTCAGATACACTACTTCGTGCATCATGAGATTGTCGGCTTCAGTGGTATCTTCATCAGTCTTCACAACAGCTTCTTGGACCTTAAGAAGCTTGTCGGGACAGTCGCTTGCGTAATGTCCAAGCTTATCACACCGAAAGCATGTAATATGTGAGATGTCCACACCTCGTCCTTGTTTGTAAGCTTCTCTTTGTTGCTGGAAGGAGCCACGACCTCGGCCTCTTCCTCTCCAATTAGTACGGCCCCCTCGTCCTCGTCCTCGACCATAACCCTCATAGTTTGAATCTGCCGTATACATCAGTTTTCCGGCCTCTTCTTCTTCTTCTTCATTGATCCGTTCTTCGTATGTTTTCATTCTTCCCACTATCTCCTCAAAACTAATCGTGTTTAGGTCTAAGAATTGTTCTATTGAGGCAACTATTTGAATATATCTTTTTCTTGGTAGACCCTTCAAGAATTTCTTCACAACCTTTGATTCTTCGATTATCTCTCCCAACGCTGATGCTTTTGAAGTTATCTCAGAAAGCTTTCCGACGAAAACGTCAATGGTATCTCCATCGTTCATCTTTAACTTGTCAAATTCGACCATCAGAGTCTGTAACCTAGCTTCTCTTACTCTCTCTGCTCCAAGGTTGCGCGCCTTTATCGCATCCCATACATCTTTTGCAGTGTTGACAACTCCAATCTGTAATACCAAAGCTTCTGGTATGGACTGGAACAGATATGCTATAGCCATGTTGTTCTTCTTCATATCCTTGCTACCAGGGTCTATGGTTTCCCATACCTCGCTAACCTTTAACGCAATCGTCATCTTAATGCTCCATACCGTATAGTTAGAAGTAGTCAACATCGGGAATTTGATGGATTGTCCTGGTTCCTTAGTCTTCACGTTTTCTTCTTTCACGTCTCCCATGGTTTCAGATGTTTTGTATTTTATTTGCTAGGATCTTTGTAAAGCTCTGATACCAAATATAGACTCAAAGATTTCGTATAAGAAGTCCTTCTCTTATTCAATATCAATGCTTGTTAACAAAGCTCAATCACAATAATCGTTATAATGCAACACACTGCATCTATCACATATATATATAAATTGAAATCTCCTAAACACACTAGGAATCATATTTTCCTTTTCTTTAAAGATCATCTTAATTCATAATAAGAAAAGGAGTCGAAATCAAATCATCAAGCTTATTCAACAGCAAAGGTTCGAACCCGTATCAGGGGAGTCATGATACGCTGTGTCTAACGTTAATTAGCTTGCATTGTTTTGTATCTTGTCGCGACTTTCTCCGACTTTTTTTGTTTGTTGTCGCGACATAAACCCCCGCCCCCTTTCTCCTCTGATTCCAGATTCTAAAACCCTCATTTTCTTTAAGCCGTGAGATGTGATGGAAGAGGATTTTCGAGATGAGAAATCAGTATTGCTCACACCAGTAGTGAGCAACACCGAGGACAATGCACATTATTTGTCGATTTCGTACACGAAGAAGCTTGCTGTGGGTGTGGGTGCTGACCAAGGTGAATACTTCAAAGGTTCCTTCAAGGATCGACCTGTAGTGGTGAAACGGATCGCAAACTCTACCGAATCTCGTGATGCTGCTGAACGCGAAAGATTGAACCACTACAAAACCGAGGCTTTTTCTAAACGGGTACTTCGGCTCCATGATGTCATATTGACTGATGCTTACATTTATTTGGTGGTTGATGAATGAACCTACCCGCTTTATCACTAAGGAAGCAACAGAAGTGTTGAGTGAATTTATGAAAAAACAAAACTGTTGGTGTTCACCTTCTTCTCGACCTACATCTCTTCTTGTGAGATTGATTCGTGACATGGTCATGGCAGTTGAAGATCTCTATGTGTATAAGATCCCACATCGAGCTATTAGCGTGGATAGTTTTTTTGTAACTTGCGATATTGCGGTGGCAAAGGTGATATTGGTTTTGATACCGATATAAAGTCGCTTGATTTTGCTGTTTCATATGCTCTAGCTAAAGCCTGTGGTGTAGCTGGTCAGTGCAACTCAGTTGCTGTTCTTACCAACCATCTTGAAGGCGAAAGCTTTATCAACAATTTGGTTAAAGTCAGGTAATTTGGTGGTTTCCCTGTTTATTTAGTTAGGAACTCACTAAATGCAATTGTTAAAATCATTTTCTATTGTTCATATTTCAGTATAAGCGTAGACAGAGCTCATCTCGAGCCAGTTTTTGGACAACCAGAAAAAAATCTCGCCTCTTTATGGTTGCTCACGCCATACTACAAGTCAACACTCTCAACCTGTACAGATTGACCTAGTCGACAGTGCAGAAAGGCTTCTCGGTCCTACCAGAAACTGGTTTATGTGCTTACCTTTTGGTGTGAGAAGATACCTAGCCCATTTCTGTCAGAATCAGTACGAATATTGTACGTTTATTGATTTGGTGAGATTTGTGAGAAACAAGATTGTCCATTGCGATGAGAACGAAGGAGATATGAGGGTGGGTTCATATTCTTGTACATTTCCACCTCTTTGTTTTATATTTTTTTTCTTGATTATTTTGTTGCTTGTTTAGACTTGGATGGAAGATACAGAAGAATCGGTTGTGGAGGCTTTCACTGGGAAGTACTCAGGCTTATTGGATGCATTGTACCAGATATTATCAAGACATTTTCCCACTAATCTCTCATTTAAAACAAACTTTCTGGAATGTCAGTTTTGAGGATGTTCGGTTCTATATGAAAAAAGTATCTCTGTTATGCAATTGTCTGTCGTTAATTTCATTTTGTTTAATAACTTAACTATAACTTTAAATTATTTGTAAGCAACAATAAGAACTTATTAAGAAAGAAGTTTGATAATAGGACGAGGATTGGTATCCTTTATCCAAACTCATTCATGTGAGATTTTTGTAGATCATTTTTGTTGGTTTATTTTTGCATAAGAACTAGACAATGCACGTTCTAATAGCTGAAAGTAATCAATATAGCCTCCAAAATCTTCACAACAGAAAATCTAAAATTTCAAAAACAAACAAAATTTTAGTATATCTGATTTTGTTTGTGATAATTTCCTTATCTTATTATATAAAGCGTAGTTTTCAAAGTTACTAATTAACACGATCGCAACACGTGGCGGTTATATATTTAAGATTGTGACATGTGTTAATCTATCCCATAATTAAAAATCTTATTATCATTATCATTAATAGTAATTTTCCATTTAAGAAAAATCTAAACAAAAGATAATTTTAAAAGATTATTTGATTGTTGTAAAAACAAATTTCGAATAATGTAATTGTAAAAATTATTTAATATATTTTTCAGAATTTTTCCTTTTTGAGAATCCTAAACAAAAAAAATATTTACAATTAAGATTATATAGAGTTCGATTTTTAAAAATTATTAATTAACATAATTGTGACACATGGCAGTTATATATTTAAAATTATGATATATATTAAACTATCTCATAATTATTAATATATATATATATATACACTAAGATAATAATAAATGATTTTGGTTCTCTTCTTATTATATAAAGCTTGGTTCTTCAAAGTTACTAACTAGATGATCATAACATGTGTCAATAAATATTTAAGATTGTAATATGTGTTAACTTATCTTATAATTAAAAATATATATACTAAGATAATAAAAATAAATTTTGTTAAAAAGTAATTGTAAGTATTATCTAATAGTAATTTTCTATTTTAAAATTCTAAAAAATAATTGAAAATGGTTATTTGATAGTAACTTTCCTTTTAATATTATGAAATATGTTAAAATTTATAATGTTATAAAAATATATATAAAGAGATAGAAAAAAACGAATTTTGAAATTTATTTAATAGTAAAAAAATAATGATTTAATAATATTCTAATAGATTTTTTTCTTTAAAATCCTGAATAATTGTTTTTGTAAAAGACTATAATAAACTTGGTTCTTCAAAGTTGTTAACTAACATGATTGTGATACATGACAGTTATATATTTAAAGTTGTAATATGTAGTAATACTATCTCATAATTAAAAATAAATATGCTAAGATAATAAAATTTTTATTAAAAATAATTATATAGTAATTTTCCAATTTAAGATCTTTAAAAATATAATTGCAAAATAATTATTTGATAGTAGTTTTTTTTAATATTGTAACATGTGTTAGAATATCTCATGATTAAGAATATATAATAAGAAAATAAAAAAAGAATTTTGAAAAAGTCTATTTCAAAACTATTTAACAGTAAATTTATTTAAAAAATATTTAATGGTAATTTTCTAGAAATTTTCCTTTTTAAAATCCGAAAGAAAAAAAAATTGATTTGTAAAATAACTTATTTAATACTAATTATCCTTTTGTAATATCCAAAACAAAAGATAATTTTAAAAACTTATTTTATATTAATTTTCCTTTTACAATTTTGACATTTTTAAAATATCTCATAATTAGTCAATATATTGTAAAAGATTGATAGTAATTATTTGATAATAATTGTCCTTTTCCAAAATCTTAAACATAAGAAAAGAAAATTCTAAGAGAATGTTTAATAGTAATTTTAGTTTCTTTAAATCCTAATCAAAACTATTTTTAGAATAATTATTTCAAATAATTTTTTATGAATAATTAATTTTCTATTTAAAAATCATAAACCAAAAGAAACAAAAAATATTCACATCTATATATGTTATTAAACTCTCTAATTTTTTTTTTTGAAAATCATAAACCAAAAGAAATTATAATTATTCATATATTGATCAATAGATGTGATTAAACTCTCTCATATATTGTGAATAGATACAAGAAAATTATATGTGAGTTTTTCTGCATGTTCTTTCACATCTTCCCATGTTATCTTTTTTGGGTGTCACATGTTGAGAAAATAACTCGATATTCTGATCTTCACATTAAATTGATGTCGAACTTTTAAAATAATATAATTGTCATGATGTTGTACGTTAGTTATTGTTACATAGATACTTAAGTGTTTGTACATATAGATGTAGGGGTGAACATTAATCGGATATCAAGGCTTTTGGAGATATTTTGATCAGATCCATTTTGTCATAATACTCAAGTATTCAATACGATTTGATCCGTAGCCACCTATATATTCGGTGTTCCGGATATCTAAAAAAATTAGATTTTTCATCGGATATCCAGTTCGATCCATAAAAATAAATAATAAAAACAAATAAAATTCCAAAAATAAGATAAAATAATAATAACAATTTTTAAAAAATTCTAATAAATAACCTAATAATTTTAGAAAATAAAAATAATATAAAACTTATATAAATTATAATATTTATATAACTTATATATATATATATATATATATCCATATAATGTATCGTATCGGATATCCATTCTTAAATGCATTAGTATTTGTGATTTGTTTTGTTTCCTACAGATATTTTATATAAGTTTTTACTTTCCTTCGTAGAGTTACGGATATTCATAATTTCAGTTCAAATCAAAACGGATAATGAATCCAATCAAAATTTACCACTATTTTGTCCAGCTTTATATAGATATTATGTTGTTGTGACTAAGTTAATGTGACTATTATACTTATGTGTGTGTTTGTTCTTATCGACATATAAAATTGGTTATGTTGTTATAAATCATGCTATTATGGAACTTAAATCAAAGAGAACGACTATGCAATCGATTGTTGTATGTGATGTTATTAAGAAATTTAAATCAAAGAGAAAGACTTTACAATAGAAGAATGGTACTGATAACTCACTTAGAAAACATGATTATTGAAGTCGGAATCCTAACCGGAAGTTATGTGGAAAAACAGATTTTTATTCCTAGAATAAGTCTTATACCAACAAATGCAAGAAGACCTTTCAAACTGAAAAAACTTTAATTTCCTATAAGAGCTATATAATGACTATCAACAAGAGTTAAGGTCAAACTTAAGAAGTTAGTCTATTTGCCAAATCTGTTCTTACAATTATACGTTGCACTATCAAGAGTCACCACAACTAAAGAGCTTCAGATTTTTAAAAAATAGTGACAATAATGTTTTACAAAATATTATATCGAAGTTAAAGTCACACCATGAGTGCTAAAGTAAACAAATTTGATGTTTTATCTAGCAATATATTCAATCTTTAGCTGACAATCAATAAAACATATTGATTGGTGTTGTGTAACATTAATATTTGAATTGTGCTGTTTTAATTTGTCTTACACAATATAAACAATATAAAGCGTTCACAATTCCATATGTTTCAATTAACTATAAATAATATTCTTTTGAAAAATAACTAAAAGTGAAGTATTTATTAAAAAATAAAAATATCAATATACTATTTAAAACACCATGAATATTGAAATACAAATACAAATACAAATTTACAAACGGATTATTATTATTAAAATGTAACCAATATATACTGAAAATTCAAGAACTAATGTGAAAAAATATTTTCATTATTTTTATATGTTTTTAAAATTAAAATATCAAATAAACCTGTGCAACGCACGAGTCCATATCTAGTATTCAATAATTCAAAATCTCAATAAGGGAAAGTAAATACTATATCTCGTTTATGAGTATTTTGCTCAATTAATCATTTATATTATTATTTTGAAATATCAAATCTATCTATCTATTTATTTATAAAAAAAAAAGTTGGGTTATTTGCTTTCTCCTGGAGAGAGGAGAATTTTGCGCCACGTGTTGCGACATCAGAGCTCCTGCGATTTTTGCTCCCGACGCTCTTTGATCTATCGAATGTCTTCTGGGCTTTTATTATAATATTTGGAGTAGGCCTAGACATTGAGACCCATCGGAAATTATGTTTCGTCTTCATCTTCTTAATCCTCTTGCACGTGCGACTTCCACGATCAAATTCACAGACTTTAAGTGCCGATCCGAACTCAGTAACGTCTCAGTAATCCATAAATTATTTCTTTACTCCTTGAGTTCTTCGTTATTATTCCGCCCACTTGAAGCAATCAATCAATTTCTTCGTTTTCCACGGTAACCGTTGAAGCTTCAGCTATAAATATCGGTCTTTCCTGCGATAATCAGTACAACTCAAACGATATCCGAAAGCAATTTTTCATAGCATCCCATCCGAAAATGGCTAATTCCTTCATCATTCTCAGCGGAATTGAAAAACAGGAACCAGTCTCCAAGGTCTTCCGATCCGTTCGCCTTCTCGATAACTCTCTAACTTTCGTTATCATCTCCTTGCTACTTTCGATTTCAAAATTTTAGTGTTTTGTTGTTGGAGGATCAAAGGATTGACTTTTGGTTTTAACACGTTTGTTTATAATTTTCTGCGCAGGAAGATACAGGAGAGTGTGTGATCATTAATGCTACTGAGATTGTCCCGACAAGGATATCCATGCAAACGCATAACAAGGTTATACGGTACGATATACCAGGCTCCACAGCTTGTAGTGTCTCTGCTGCTGGATTTGTATGTTTCTTCATCCTTTCTATTTACGTTCATGTGTTGCTTGGAGGGCATAGACTAAGCGAAGGTTTTTTTTAGTTGCTGGTAAAGTGTTTTTTGGTTTCTTCTCTTTCTCCTTTTAAGGTTGGGCTGTTATTAATATTTAGAAGGTTTCTCTACAGCTGCATTAAAGTTGGGGACGATTAGGCAGGGTAAGATTTTGTTTTCTTTAATAAGTTGGTTCTGTCTCAGTTTCATTTGATGTAAATCTTTTCTGATACTAAGAGTTAGTTTCTGTCTCAGTTTCCTAAGTATATGTTTTTTGTATGAACTACATGTAGATGCAAATGTAAAAATACTTTTCATCAACTTAGGAAGCTCATATCTGAACAGATTTAATTTATCAAGTACTTTAGAATCTGTTTTTCTCTTTTGTGATTAACTCCATCGATCTTATGATATGATCTGTGGTTGTCAGGTGATCATAAGAAATCAGAACGAGCCTTCTGAGACAAAGCCTCCAATAAAAAATATTTTTTTTCTCCTCAGTTTGGTTTTGTGGGTATGCTCTGTGACAGAGAAATTGAATTTGATGTTTTTAGATTCATCAAAGATGATGTCTTCGTAGAAACCAGGAGCAACACACCTTATATAAGAAAAAAAATAATTGAACAGTATCTATGTTGAAGAAGCCAAGAGTTCTATGAGCAACACGTTTCTTCAGGCCGATATTGCAAATGTAAAAATTCTTCCGGTACCTCGGCTCTTGCTGCCCTTATTTTTGGAAGGTATGTTTGTTAGCTTCGACCAAACCCAACTTGAGAATCACTAAGATTCGATTGTAAGTATACGTTTGTTTGCTCATGATTGTTGTTCTGTTTCTGCACCAGACACTTAATGGTTGCCAATGCAGAAGATGGCAGAGCCGTTCTCTGTAGGAATGGTGAGGCCATAGACATGTCTCGAGACTACAAACCAATCTACTTACCGTAAAGAAGAAAGTCGAAGGAAGTGGCGACTTCAACGTTGCCTGTTACCTAAATGGCACAGCGATTGGGACATGTAACTACCACGAGGGTCAAGATCTCCACTCTTAGCAGAGCCAGGAGATCAAAAAGATACACTTAACAGAGGAAGACAAGTTTCTAATAATGGGATGCGACGAGATTTGGGATCTTATGATAATTCAAAAGGTTTTTGTATCGTTAGGTGTGAAATACAAAGTTTGGTAACCCAATGGTGGTTGTTTGGTTCTTGTCGGCTGATGATAAAATGACGATGGTTGCTCCTCCGGTGGAGGATCAACGGTGTTGTAGTTTGACGGCGTAAGCTTCTCAGATATTGAGGTCTTATTTGACAGTTGAATGAAAAAATAATGACATTCCCTTTTGTGTTCTTGGCTGAGCTTTTTCTTGTTTTTGTATATTTGGTGTCTGTATCTACCTTCGAGTGTCTACGTGTCCCAGTTTTGTGTAAGCGGTTATTTGTTCGTGCATGGATTGAAAGTTTTTTATGTATGTGCTCCGTTTAAGTTAATATAATTACATGGATTCCAGTTTATGAAAACAAAATAGATTTGTTTGCTTGGTTGCTAACTACATACATTTCCAATTTGTATGCTTGATCAGTCGCTATTCTGTCCACTTTGTTCAGTAAGAAAATAGTTTTGTAATATGAACATTAACAATATACAATATAAACACATTAGAAACCAACACTTGTCCAACATGAAAATAGTTTTACAAATTGGTTCAAAGATCATAACTACACACTATATAGTCCAAAAATTAACATTCGATGAATTAATAACATTATAATTTATTTTTTATCGATTTTAAGTTAGATAACTTCAAAATATGACACAAATCAATAAAATAATAAGATAATATATTTTTGAAGATCTCATGCAAATTTATAGTCTCACTAGAGTCATATAATATATTGTATTGTTTGATTTAGATTTACAATGGATATTAGTTTTAATTATTATTTTATAATTTCTAAAAATTTGTCTCTAAAACACCTTTATATCACATGATACATATCTCATAACATTAAAAATGAGCTATAAGTTTCTGTCTTAAATGAAAAAACGAACTATAAGTTTCTGTCTAACATGAAAAGTTTCTTCTATAACTTCCATAAAGCAATATTTTCACACTTACAAAATATAACTGCATCCAGATAAATTGTTACATGTGGAATCTCTTATTTATTAATCATGAAACATTACAACATGTTTTGTAGCCACATGTCATCGGCAGGATTATTGTTAGAAATCTATAAAAAAATAAGTTGGTACATACAAATATATATTATACTTTTTATTAAACTAATTATCACATTGATTAGTAGTCTTAAATTTTGTCCTTAAATAAAAGCTATAAAATTACCTAATATGATTAACGTATATATGATAATTATTGATTATTAATCATACATATTTGATAAAAAAAATGTATCCTCTACCATTTTTTAATTTATAATATTAAAAAAATCACATTAAGCATATTTTTTTAAAAATTAGATTTTTCATATATGTTATATTTTTATTTTTTTAAATGTCTATAAATTACGAAAATTTGTAAGATGTTATTAAGATGTTATTTTTTTTAGAACGGAACCCGATCTGAAATGAAATATTTTGGATATCGAATATATCCAAACTAGATTTATATACTTAATTATATTAATTATTTTTAAAATTTAATATCTAAAAGATTATACATAATATATAAGATGTTATTAAGTTGTCCAAAATTCTAGAAAATATATACAAATAGCTAGAAATACATGTTTAAAATAGTTAAATGATACTCAAAATACCAATACTTCAAATATCTATTGATTTATTATCTGAATATTGAAGCTAAACCAAATTTTATGTTAAGTTTAATTATTTTAATTTACATTATAGACATTTATATGTTATAAATATTTTTTTTTATTTTGAGGAATTTAAAGTGTATATGATTTTTTTTAAAAAATCAAATGAGTTATCTGAGTCCAAACCCAAACCAAACCCGCAGATCCGAACTGTATCGAACTCACAAAACATCGAAACATAACTGAACCGAACCAAACCAAACCAGACCAAATAGTATTCGAATGCCCACCCGAAATCAAATGTAAAAAAAAAGTTTTTGATAACAAAATATATTCTAATTGTAATATTTAAAGACAACATATTTTAAAGAACTCATTCCGCGCATGGCGCAGATTATCCTCTAATGTCAAATTAAACAAAAAAACAACTACAATTATTAATATAGCAGTAACCCACCATCTAACAAAATATATTTAGTTCTTCAACAAAGAGAAAGATTCACAGGAAAACATATTTTTCCACTCTATGCACAAAAAAAATAAGTTGGAATCAGATATTTTAGTCAACAATTATAACTCAAACGAAAGCATTGACAGCTATGACGAAAGCTTTTCAGGCCCAAGCCATGCCATCCATTTCAAAAACCTTAGACTATGATATTGTGCAGCGGAACCACTTAGGATGATGAATCAACACATTCAGTTCATGAAACAATGTTTGGATAATAACAATTCAGAGGATCATTGAGGGATTAAATCAGTATTTTTCACCATAAATCTAGCAATTGACTCGACCATCTTCGTCAATCCGCATATATGGGAACTATGACAAAGATACATATCCCTATGGTATATTAATGTTATGCAGAGGCAATTTTGAAAATAGTTTTTGAATAAGCAGTCTTCGAAAAATAGCCACTTCAAATCCAATCAATATGGAACCTGATTAAGAATTCACTCAAAAATATCATTTCCTTTTAACATATATTCATCTTCATGTTTTTGAACTTATTTTTTTACTAAGACCATAAAATAAATTGTTAATTCATTTAAAAATAATGCATACAAATCCGGTGCGTAGCGCGGGAAGACCACTAGTGTTAATATAAATGATTAGTTTGAGTCAAACTAATTATCAACTCCTCGCACGGATTCAATTCCTCGCACAATGTAAATTCTCGTGAAGCACAATGATAGGCTGAATAATTGATTTTTCTCTAAATGCTCTTTCTCTCTCAAAACCCCCAAAAATGGAAACGTTCATCCATTTTCAAAAGACCACTTTAAAGCTTTACAACCTAGAACAGGTTTATTTCAACATTCCGATAAAAATGAGTATGGAGGCTGTGAAGAAAGAAATGGAAGTGAAGAACACCAAGAAGGTGATTATTTTGTGTTCATATATAAGTTTGTAGTGTAACTCACACAAATGTCACAAGTATAAACTCTTAATGTCACACAACTTTGTACTTACGATGTCAGTGAAAAACAAAATGTTTCGGTAATTGTTCTTCATCTTTCTAGTGGAAGCTCTTAAAATTAAGCATTTGGTTAGGAAGAACTCGACGATCTAATGTGACCACCCGACAATCCTCGTGAACGCAACAAAGCCGGTCAAACTAGTTTGTTTAATATAAGTTAATGCAACCTGAGCATTCAACAATAAATATGTACAAATGTCTTGTCTGGACTGCAAACAGAGCTAATATGTCGATTGGTCCAGCCAGGCCCCATTGTGTCCCAATTCGGATAGAAGATGTTTAGTTTGGCTGAGTCTGATTTTGGATCTGGTGTAGTAATGAATTGGCCTAGTAGGATTTTAGGGTCCGACTCAGATTTTGGTCTTTATTGAAATATCAACAAAGAGTTAAAAACAAAGGTGGTCAAATTGTCCAAGTCAGTTAGTTTATGAGTGTGATTGAATGGTACCAATAGAGTAAATATTTACTCTCAAAATAAATTTACTCCAAATTCAGCTAATTTTTTACCAATCCGGTGGAATAATGTTTTTCACCTTTTCAGCCACCCAATGTAGAATCAGAGAAAAATACACTCTAGTATTTACTCCAACACTTAGAAACACGTTTACTCCAGTTCTCTTTCCTCTTACCATAATTTTTGTTTTTCCGCTAAATTCCACTTTTTCATTTACTCCAATTTCCACTTATTTATACCAATCACTGTAGGAGATGGACCGAGCCCCCTTTACAAGGCCCATCGAATGAAGAAGCCCAGTCGACGTTCTTACCCGACCGGGTCCACAGTCTTGAAAGGGACGGGACGAGCGAGTCAGACAACGGGTACAAGAGTCAAACGAGGACGAAAGAGACGTCTTAACTCGTGCCACTAATAGGAAACGTTCCTATCTTACGGGTCTGCTGCCTCGAAAGGGACATGACAGACCAGTCAGACAACCAGTACGAGAGACAGACAATGACAAAAGAGACGTCCTTACCCGGGCCGCTAGTAAGGCCCAATAAAGATCCAAAGCCCATGAGGACGCAGACGAATTAGGGCGAACGACTTAACAGGACTATAAAAGAAAGGGAACACGCAAGTAGGAAGGCATTCACACTCAGACACATTCACTGCAACGGCTAGATCTAGGGTTTCATTGCTTAGATACTCGCCGCCTTGTATTCCTCCGGACGCTCTACGAGCTCCGGCTAGCGTGTCACTCTTTTTACCTCTTTGTAACCTCGAAAGTCTAGTTCTAATAAAAGAACGTCTTTGTTCGTCCCACTTCATTCTTTATTGTATCCTGAACCGTTCTAGGCACGAACAATTGGCGCCCACCGTGGGGCTACAGAACAAAGTAACGTTATCGTAGATCTAGGCATGCCTGACGACGACAACGTCTCCGGCGCTTCCGGGGAGGAGGCCGCTCCGACCCTAGAGCCCATAACCCCTCTTCCGGCCGACTTCATGAACTCTGTCTTGACGCGTTTCGCACAACAAGACGAGATCCAAAAGGCGACTCAAGCGCAGCTCGCTAACCTGATAGCAGCACTTACAACCGCTCCGGTCGGCCAAACGAGCAACACTCACCCCTTCCGACGTCATCTCTTCAACTCAAACCCAACGGCGCCAGTAGCCGACCACGTTTCGGAAGGGTCAGATCCTAGCGATACCCTCGCAGCTGAAACCGCCCATCCCGGTCCAGATCCCGCGACGGTACGCGAAATCACCGAACTCAAGCTCAACCTCCAGCAGATGAGTTCCACCATTCACAAGGTGACCAGTGCGGCTCCTCAGATCGAGAGCGTTCTTGCCTCCACGGAGCGTACCCCGTTTAGCCGCACCCTTACGAACGTCAATTTCAGAAAGATTGAAAAGATACGTCCCCCGCAATACAAGCCGGGCGGCGACCCCGTCGAGCACATAACGGCGTTCAATATAGCGATGGCACGGGCACGTTTACCCGATGAAGAGAAGGACGCCGCATACTGTCAACTGTTCGTGGAGACGCTCCACGACCAAGCCCTGACCTGGTTCTCCGGACTAGCAGAGAACTCTATCCACAGCTTCAGGGACCTCACGTCCGCCTTCCTGAAAACCTATATCATCTTTACGAGGCGCGAGGCTACGGCGTCCAGCCTATGGAACCTTAAGCAGTCCAAGGATCAGAGCCTCCGAGAGTTCATGGAACGCTTCAAGTCGGTTGTCTCCAAGATCGACATACCCGACCACATCGCCATCGACGCTCTTATGAACACGCTTCAAGTCGACTCGAAGTTCCGAGAAGATCTGTACCGCAGCCCGTCTACGTCACTACAGGATGCTATAGCGCGCTCCCATAACTTCGTCCGCATGGAAGAAGACACGAAAGCTATAATGGGAAAGCAGAGCACATCCAAGCAGGTGACGGCTAAAGCCGCTGACACAAAGCCGGAGCCGCGTCAACACGCCCCTGGTGATAAGAACGCCTCTAAGAGTGGTCTCATGTTTGTCGTCGACGAGAACAACAAACCAGTCACCAGCTTCACCGTGCGGGGCGAGCCTTGGAACGTGTACAACCGCGAGACCACCGTAGCCGCTAGCGCGACTAGCCCCGTCTGCGCGGCTCAACCCGCTCCGCCTGCCGCGGCCGGATCTTCACGTGGAACCGACCTCACCAAACATTGCAAATTCCATGACGTGAAAGGGTACGACACCACTGAGTGCAAGACGTTATACGCCCAGTTCCTCGCGAGCGTCGAAAGCGGCGACTTGAAGGTCATGCCTCCTAAGTCTAAGCCGAAGTCCGGTAAAAGCTGGTCGAAAAACAAAGACAAGCGTGCGCAACGACAGGCAAGCGGCAAAGCCAACGACAGACGTAGAGGCGACGACAAACCTACTGACGACGCGGACAATGAAGCCTCTTCTGCAGACGAAGATCAACCAGCAAACCGCCAGCGTATCGAAGTTATACGCTCCCAGCCGCCCAAGTCGTCGGATGATGAGGACGACCGTACGATCCATTCAGAAGACCTCAGGAACGCCCTCAAGCGGAAGGCGGCTCAAGACGTCAGCAAGGATGATCTCCGTTCCAAACTCAACAACTGCAAGACGCGACGCCGAAGCGGCGCGGCTCAAGATGTCAGCAAGGACGATCTCATTTCCCGACTCGACAACTGCAAGGCGCGACGCCAAAGCACCGCGGCTTCAGAGTCAAGCCCTCCGCTGTCGCCGACCAAATCTATTACTGACCTCAGGGATAAGCTAAATGCTTACTCGGTCGACTTGCGCGTCCAACTCAATCGATCAAAATCAACCGATCTACGGCGTCGGCTCGAGCGTCTCCCCAAGACGATACCCCAAGAGTCGATCGATCACGAAGTCTCAACCGACCTTCGCACGCTTTTGGATGTCAAGAAAGCCGCCTCACGACCAAGGCTTAACGTCATCATGGGTGGCTCCCCTCCTTGCGGCGACTCAGTCCGATCCGTCAAGGAATACCGCCGATAGGCTACGACGTCGCAGCGATGGCCCGTGAAATCCCCAAGTCATCATCCCATCAGCTTTTCCCCTGACGACTTGCAAGGCATTCACGTCCCGCACAACGATCCCCTGCTCGTCGTCCTTGGGATCGGTGAGTTCGACGTCACCAAAGTACTCATCGACACAGGGAGCTCGGTCGATCTCATCTTCCGCGAGACACTCGTCACAATGGGAATCGACTTCTCTGACGTCAAACCATCCTCCCGGACCTTAACCGTCTTCAACGGCTCTTCGGAGACAATCCTCGGCACCATTCGACTTCCAGTTCGTGCGGGTGGAGTAACTCGGTCGGTTAAGTTCGCTGTAGTAAATACTAAAGCACCCTATCATGTCATACTCGGCACGCCGTGGTTGCATTCCATGCAGGCGGTTCCGTACCACCAGTGCCTTAAGTTCCCAGGAGCCGACGGAACAATCCGAACAATCCGCGGCGACCAGCGAGCCGCGCGAGACCTCCTGATCGCGACCGTTAAACTACAACAGTCGTCTTCCCTCATCAATGCGGTCTCCTCGTCGATTACAAAAGTCTGCCCTCAGAAGGAGGAAGTCCTCGAAATGCCCGTCGATGACTCCGACCCGAGTCGGACAGTACGCATCGGAGCGTACCTGACCGACGACGTCCAACAAGCAATCTTTGCTTTCCTCAAAGAGAATATGTCAACTTTTGCTTGGTCCATGGCAGATATGAAGGGAATCGACCCAGCAATCACCACGCACGAGTTGAACGTCGATCCCGCATTCAAACCGATCCGTCAGAAGAGGCGGAAGTTAGGGCCCGATAGAACGAAAGCGGTGAACGAGGAAGTCGAGCGACTACTAGGGGCAGGTTCAATCACTGAAGTCCGTTACCCTGAATGGTTAGCCAACCTCGTAGTAGTCAAAAAGAAGAATGGGAAGTCGCGCGTCTGCGTCGACTTCACTGATCTGAACAAGGCGTGTCCTAAAGACAGTTACCCGCTCCCTAGCATCGACCGACTGGTCGAGTCGACTGCGGGGAACGAAATGCTCACCTTTATGGACGCATTTTCCGGCTACAATCAAATAATGATGAACCCCGACGACCATGAAAAGACAGCTTTCATCACGGACAGGGGGACGTACTGCTATAAAGTCATGTCGTTCGGCTGAAGAACGCCGGAGCCACCTACCAGCGACTCGTCAACCGAATGTTTGCTGACAAACTTGGCAAAACCATGGAGGTCTACATAGACGACATGCTTGTCAAGTCACTACACGCTAAAGATCACCTCGACCACCTGCGCGACTGTTTCGAAGTCCTTAACAAGTACGAGATGAAGCTCAATCCAGCCAAGTGCACGTTCGGAGTCTCATCAGGAGAGTTTCTCGGCTATATCGTCACCCAGCGGGGCATCGAGGCTAATCCAAAGCAAATATCCGCAGTACTCAACTTACCAAGTCCAAAGAACAGCCGCGAAGTCCAGCGGCTAACGAGACGCATTGCCGCTCTGAACCGCTTCATCTCCCGGTCGACCGACAAGTGTCTCCCCTTCTACGATCTCTTGCGCGGTAATAAGAAGTTTATTTGGGGCGAAGCATGCGAAGAGGCGTTCTCCCAGCTAAAGAAGTACCTTACCACTCCACCGGTTCTGGCAAAACCTGAAGAAGGAGACGTTCTGTCCCTCTATATCGCCGTCTCTAGCGCCGCGGTTAGCAGCGTCCTCATCAAAGAAGACCGGGGGAGCAGAAGCCGATCTTCTACACCAGCAGACGAATGACAGGGCCTGAGACCCGGTATCCGACCCTTGAGAAGATGGCACTCGCAGTGGTCGAAGCCGCCCGGAAGATGCGTCCATACTTCCAATCGAATTCGGTCGAGGTACTCACGGACCAACCGCTCCGCACCGTCCTCCAGAACACCAATAGAGCTGGGCGACTAACAAAGTGGGCTGTCGAACTCAGCGAGTTAGATATCACCTTCAAGAACAGGACTGCAGCAAAGGGTCAAGTCTTAGCCGACTTCCTAATTGAGCTAGCACCAGAACTCGAGCTGGACCTGAAGCTTCCCAACCAGAACTGGATTCTCCACGTCGACGGATCTTCCACAAACAAGGGATCAGGCGCCGGCGTGCAACTTCAATCCCCGACAGGTGAGTTGATCCGTCAGTCGTTCAGCTTCAGTTTCCCAGCGTCGAACAACGAAGCCGAATACGAATCACTGATCGCCGGTTTACGACTCGCAAAAGCCGTCAACGCAAGACGCCTGAGCGCTTATTGCGACTCGCAGCTAGTCGCCAGCCAGTTCAACGGCGACTACGATGCCCGCAACGATCGAATGGACGCCTACCTCCGCGTCGTCCAGGAACTCGCAAAAGATTTCGAGTTCTTTGAGCTTACCAAGGTCCCGCGTGGCGACAATGTCTGCGCCGACGCCTTAGCCGCACTGGGAAGCAAGCTGTGCGATCAGGTGAAGCGGACCATCCCGATCCACCGCATCGAAGAGCCGAGCATCAACATTCACGTCGAGACGCCTTCCCTAGTCGATACCGTCGACGCGATGTCACAACCCGCGGATTGGAGAAGGGAGTTCATCGATTTTCTTAACAACGATATTTTGCCGGAAGAGAAATGGGAGGCCAGAAGACTTAGGAGGCGCGCGGCTCACTACGCACTCATCGGAGACGACCTCTTTCGTTACAACGCAAGCAAAGTCGCCCTCCGATGCATCGACGGAGACGAGGTTCGACGTGTTCTCGCTGAGAATCACGAAGGCGCAGGAGGCAACCATTCAGGCGGACCGGCACTAGCACTCAAAGTCAGAAACCAAGCTTTTTTCTGGCCAACGCTCAATGCCGATTGTGAGTCTTACGCTCGACGTTGTGATAAGTGCCAACGTCATGCATCGGCGATCCATTGTCCGACTGAGCTCCTACAAACGTCCACCCCACCCTACCCTTTCATGCGTTGGGCTATGGATATCATAGGTCCCATGGTTTGCTCACGCCAGCGTCGTTTCGTCTTGGTCCTTACTGATTACTTCACTAAATGGATCGAGGCCGAAGCCTACGCGCAAGTGACGGATAAGGAGGTTCGCGGTTTCGTCTGGAAGAACATCATCTGTCGCTACGGCCTCCCATACGAGATCGTCACCGATAACGGCTCCCAGTTCATGTCCGGAAATTTCAAAGACTTCTGCAAAAAATGGAACATCCGTTTAAGCCCTTCGACTCCCAGACATCCGCAGGGGAACGGCCAAGCCGAATCATCTAACAAGTTAATCATGGACGGCATCAAGAAACGCCTTGACCTGAAGAAAGGCCACTGGGCCGATGAGCTCGACAGAGTCATGTGGAGCCATCGCACGACACCGAGGGGGGCGACTAAATCTACACCTTTCTCTCTCGCGTACGGCGTCGAAGCCATGGCTCCTGCGGAGGTGAACATCGCTAGTCTCCGACGCTCCCAGATGCCGGCACACATCGAACCCAACGAGTTGATGCTCCTTCACGCCCTCGACGAACTTGAAGAACGACGCGACCAGGCTCTACACCGGATTCAAAACTATCAACACCAAGTCAAACGATACTACAACAAGAAGGTCCGGGCACGACCTTTGGAACTTGGTGATCTCGTCTTACGCGAAGTGTTTGAGAACACTAAAGAAGTCAACGCCGGAAAGCTCGGCGCGAGGTGGGAAGGACCCTATAAAATTGTTAAGGTCATTAAACCCGGCGTCTACCGCCTCCAAACCTCCCAAGGAGATGAAGTCCCCAGGTCTTGGAACTCCAAGCACCTCCGTCGCTACTACCCGTAAAACATTCCCGAGTCGGACGAGTAAAACGGCTGACGTCTTTCTTACCCGTCCGGCTCCAACAGCACGTTTGATGGACACCATCTTACTTAAAAAACAAAAAAAAAAGAGTAGATGCACTCCAGAGTCACTTCTACTCGACCGAGTAAATGCGCATTGAAACTGCCACTTTTACTCAGGTTAATCGAACTACGAACGGCTTGATCCTCTCCCGAGGTACGTAGGCAGCCTTAACCGGTGCAGCTGTAACAACACAAAGTTCAAACTTTGTTAAGGCGATGTTTATAACAGACACTCGCACCCACTAATCAGCCGTGTTTAGATAGAACACTCGGCTGAGGGACACCTTAGCCGATCGACACCGATGTCCGCAATGAAAGCGACCGGCTAGAAAGTCGAATCCAGATCATCTGTTAGGAAAAACAGAAGTGGACGATCCACTGACTCATCCCGGAACCCGCAAGCCGATCGATTTGGAACCTTATCCTTTCAAGAATATACAATCGACTTCTGGGTCCCCAAAAGAAAAGGTTTCGCCTGACGACACCAATCTCGTCAACACAAGCGACCGGCTAGAAAGCCACTTCCGGATCATCTGTTTGGGAAAAGAAGGGGACGATCGAATGATACGTCTCGCAACCTACGAACCGATCGATCTGGAACCTTCTTCTTTCAAAAGTATGTAATCGACTCCTGGATCTCCTAGAAAGATGGTCAATGTTCAACAAACACTTATCTTTGCAAAGAAACCAGTTTCCATGCCCGCGATACATCGTGACGAGATGAAGTTGGAAATCACTTAATCATATTTCATAGCAAAGATAAATAGTCATCAAGACAAAAGTAAGCAACAACACAAGGAGAAAACCAGCAAAGTCTCAAAAAGGAAACAACGACATAAGGAGAAAACCAGCAAGGTCTCAAACAAAATAAAAAAAAACATAAGGAGAGAAGTGTTCAAGAGTAAACAACAACAAAGATAGAGATCAAACAGAAGGTTCCTTCGAAATAACAGGATCAGGAACGACTTCGGAAGCGTCCGTGGACAGACCCGCAACCCGGTTCTCCTCGACTGAAAACGTAGCGTCTTTGAGAGGATCGTCCGCGGGAACACGCACCTCTCCTCCGTCTTTTGGAACGATCTCCTCCTCCCCGGACTAGTTAGGGGGATCGTCCCGATCAATCTGCTCCGAAGAAGGGATCTCGGAAACTAAGGTCGTTCCCTCTTTGTCCCCATCGAGTAACGGAGATAAAGAGTCCCCGCTGTCACCGCCCTCACTCTCCGCATCCCCCTCAGAAGAAGCATCTGAGACCTCGACCGCATCGCCATCAACTAGCGTCTCTTTGACCCGTTCAGCCTCCAAACCTTGTTCCAAAGGAAGCGCTGTAGTAGCCGGATCCTCCGTTAACCGACCAGTCGATCCACTCTGGAGCTGAGAAGCCGCCTCCTTTCCGATCAGATCGACGTTCGACCCGTACGGGTCGAGTGTCGCCGTGAACCCCTCACTTGCGGTTCTAGCAGGAAGAACTAGCGGAGATAAAGTAAGGTCCTCATCGGAAGAACTCTCTTCTCAGCTCGATCAGTCTTGAGAGCCGCCTGAAGCCCCTCGAACTTCTCCCGAAGGATCCCTTTGTCCCTTATGTTATCAGCTCTAATCCGCTCTATGACACCAAGTCTGGATTCAGCAAGCTTGTTGGCGGCTCCAAGTTGAGCCAGTGTCTGCTTCAGAGTTCTATCGTACATCTCCACAAGAACAATGAAGCTCCCGTCGGCCTAAAGTAAAATGGTCGAACACGATTTGTGAGAAAATAGCTAAAAGTCATGTACAAGATCCGGTGAAGACACGTACCTGTCTGCTCGCCATTGCGGCTTCGGCGTACTGCTTGCCGAAGACGAGGTCCTGATACGGTGGCAACTCCTTAAGTCCGCCCCGAATTTGCTGAGTAAGTTCAGCGCATTTCTCTGGATTGTATACCAACGGAGTCGACTCCTTGTACGCAAAAGAGACGGAATCCGAAAACTCGAGCATTGCCTTTCTTTCGAGCGAACCTTCAGAACGACTAACCCGAAGATGACCGCTCGGATTAGGAGGAGCAGGGGACACGCCAGGCGACTTAGTTCCCCCGGTAACACTAGTATCAAAGACGTCCACGGGCGAGTTAGCCGCGCCAGTTTCAGGAGCCGGAGATGGAGGAGCCTTCTTCTTCTTGCTCTTCTTCGATTTCTTCTTCTTTGGAATCTCAGAAGCCGCTCCCGCCGAACCATCCTCTGCAGAGCCCCCGCGCGACCTCTTCTTGCTCCCACGACCACTTGCCTTCGCAGCAGACTCTTCAGGAGAGAAGCAGTCTTCGCAGCAGTCTTCGCAGCCTTCCTCTTCTTCGCGGGGGAAACCGACTGATCGACGGGTTCCGCGCTCGGATCATCAACCCCATCAGCCGCTAGCTTTCTCTTCTTCGGCACAGAAGCCGGCTGCTCCGCGTCGACGTGCTGGCCGACCGGATTGGAATCCTCTTTCTGAGAAGACTCATCCCTTTCGCTGCTAGCCGCAGCACCCGCGGCGCTCGCCTTCTTCAACTCACTCAGATCCGCCTTCGCCGACATCTTCTTCGCTTTGTTGTGAAGTTTCTGCTGTTTCCTTGTAAATAAAGATAAACGGCCTTTGCGCGGTCCAACTACCAACGGCTGCCTCGAATCCCAATCAACTGCAAATAAAAACAAGGAGGAAGAGACCATTAGAACCCGTCTCGCCGACAGGCGACTGCGGAAAACAAGAGAGGATGAGCCAAACTACCTCTTGCTATCCGCGCTTGTCGTCGACGGATCCACTCTCTACTCAGCTCAAGCCAGTTAAGATGGCTTTGCGTCGCTACCTCTTGTGCTATCTCAAAGAACTTCTCCGGATATGCAATCGTATTGGGGTGAAGACCTGCAAAGATAAACAAACAGGGTTAGAAAATCGGCTAAACAAGGCGGCATGACGGCATATGTGTCTCTACCAATCGACGTGTTCCACAATACGGGGAAGTCGTCTTCAAGATCCTCCGCGAAAGCGAATTTATCAGCCTTCACGAAGAAGTATGAGCGTTGCCACTTTGGGGTCTTAATAGGCGCTCTCGTGAGCACATTATAGCAGGAGCGCATCTTAGCCGAGTACAAGCCACTCCCATCCTTCTTAATTGAGGTCAACCCCTCAAACACCCTGACACTCATAGGAACGTCGATCTCAGCCGCCAACGTGGCTAGCACAACATCGTTCCTTACCGATCCGATTTTCAGCTGGCTGATCGCCATCTCGCGCCTCCGGACGTAAGAGGTGATCAACCGGGGAATCGGAAACCATAGCTTTGCATCATCCCCAAAGTATGATTCGTACACGCAATGATAACCGATCGGAGGGGACCAAGGCCTTTGCTCCAGTGAAGGAATCACGTAGGTAACGCCCTTCCATCCATAGCGTAACAACATCCCTCTCACAGAACCATGGGTGGAGCACGTTCCAAATACGTTCTCCCATCGCTGACCTTCAGCCCAAGGGTCGCGCTTGAGTTCAGGAGGAAGCACAGGCAGATCTTCAAAAGTCCCATCCAGCCGGTACAAAGTCGGCTTGCATTCAATCAGATCGAATCGGGAGAACCGATGTCTCATCCACAGTTCCTGAGGAGTCGGACTTGACGAGTTGGAACCTTCATCAGTCTGATTAACCTCGGCGTCTTCTCCGTCTTCTCGCTCGGACTCGCCAGCCGTGCGATTTGAGATGCTCCGACCACTCGCGCCTTCGTTGGAAGAATGGGTCGCGTCCCCCGAAGCCGCGGTAGTAGAACCGCTTTGGTCTCCTTCTTCGTTCTCAGCAGAACCGGCTGAAGCCGCACGATCAGCCTCTCCCGATCTCCCTTCAGCCCGGGAAGCCGCTCGCTCAGATCCGCTCTCAGACTTAGAATCCGTGCAACCAGATCCACTCTCGGACTTAGAAGCCGCTCGATCAGATCCGTTCCCAGACTCCGAAGCCGCACGACTCGACAAGCTCATATATTCGCCGGCTTCCACAACCATCTCTTCGTGATCGGACCTCCTAACCGCCGCATTCAAACTGCTCCGCGTACCCTCCATATCTGCGGCTCGTATGGCGTCTCCCATAAGTCGCATGGGAGCAGCTGCCTGGATCCTGTCAGAAGAGACGTCCTTAGCCGGACTAACTGAAGGGGCTATTCCTTTTCCTTTTGCCTCGCGAGACAACCTACTATCCGAAGCCATGACTTTCCCAGCAGCAACCAATCGACTCAAAACAACGCGGATCGAACCCAAGACGATAGAGTTGACGGCCGATCGAACTTAGAGAGAGAAAACGACAAAAAAATGGAAGTAGAGAGAAGGGAGAGAGAATAGTACTTGAGATGCAGAGAAGAATGACGACAAAGAGAGAAGTACCCCCTTTTATAGCAAAATCCTAGGCACTCTTTCCTAGACGCATTGATTGCGCCTAAACGGGCCAGAAAAGCCCATTAGCCGCCAAAGCCCGCTCAGCACTTCGACCAGGACCCGGTTTATTCGTTGAAACCGGCTTGTTTTTAATCTGGATTAAGTTGTCATAGATCAGATTAACGGGTTAGAAAAGCCCATTAGCCGCTAACGCCCACTCAGCGTCTCAGCCAGGACCCGGTTTATTCATTAAAGCCGGTTTGCTTTGAATCTGGATTAAATTGAATATCCGGTTAACTTGTCAAAACCAATCCGCCCTTTACCGAAGGGAACGAAGACAAGAGCATCATTAGCCGTCGAAGCATTCTTCGACACACAACTAGAAACGCTCTCAGCCACGCTACTCAGAAGCGTTCCCAGCCGTACAACACAGAGACGTTCCGAGCCGCGCGGATAGGCACGTCCACAAGGGATGTCGAATAGACACGTTCACAACCACCCGCGACTAGCGCTACCCTCTTAGGAGATAGCACCTCTAGCCGCGTTGCTCGAAGAGGACGGTAAGTCGCGCACGACTATCATGTCGCGCGGCTAGCGCGTCGCCCAACAGCAAGACGTGACGCATGAACAAAACAAAGACTTCATCACCGCGCCTCTAGCCGCATCGCCACAGACGGCGGTACGTCACGAGAGACTATTACGTCGCGCGGTTGATATGACGTTCAGAAGCGTGACCAGCCGCGCGGGCAGAACGGAGATCAAGAAATCGCGATATGTTATGTCGCACGGCTAGCGCGTCGCGTAACGGCACGATGAGCCGACCGAATGAAACAGAGCTTCATCATGGCGCCTTGAACGGCATCACCGAAGACGACGGTACGTCATGATCGGCTATCACGTCGTGCAGCTTATGCGTTGTTCGGAAGCATAATGAGCCGTGCGGGTAGGATGAACTTCGACATGTGGCACGATCGCGCTGGATTTCTTCATTCAAACGAACCTAGTCTCAAAATCCACCCAAGAGCCTCGAACTACTCTTGAGTAGACTTAGGGGGACTTATTGTAGGAGATGGGCCGAGCCCCCTTTACAAGGCCCATCGAATGAAGAAGCCCAGTCAACGTTCCTACCCGACCGGGTCCACAGTCTTGAAAGGGACGGGACGAGCGAGTCAGACAACGGGTACAAGAGTCAAACGAGGACGAAAGAGACGTCTTAACTCGTGCCACTAATAGGAAATGTTCCTATCTTACGGGTCTGCTGCCTCGAAAGGGACATGACAGACTGGTCAGACAACCAGTACGAGAGACAGACAATGACGAAAGAGACGTCCCTACCCGGGCCGCTAGTAAGGCCCAATAAAGATCCAAAGCCCATGAGGACGCAGACGAATTAGGGCGAACGACTTAACAGGACTATAAAAGAAAGGGAACACGCAAGTAGGAAGGCATTCACACTCAGACACACTCACTGCAACGGCTAGATCTAGGGTTTCATTGCTTAGATACTCGCCGCCTTGTATTCCTCCGGACGCTCTACGAGCTCTGGCTAGCGTGTCACTTTTTTTACCTCTTTGTAACCTCTAAAGTCTAGTTCTAATAAAAGAACGTCTTTATTCGTCCCACTTCATTTATTATTGTCTCCTGAACCGTTCTAGGCACGAACAATCACAACCTACATACTTTATACAGTGATGATATAAAACGAAAAGATGCCGTATATTTTTCTGTAGTGATAATTAGATGTGACTATTATAATTTGTAACAAAGTGAACATTTTGATTTTATACGAGAATGTTTAAGTTGTAATCTTAGATTAAATCATTTTGATATGATATTTTGTTATTTTTTTGGTTCCCACCATAACACTGACGTGTAACCACATCATCTTACGTCCATTTTCTCTCTTCTAGTGTCTTTCTTTCCTTTGGTCTGCAGATTTTTCCCTACCATTTGGTAGAAGCGGCAATAACGACAAAATAAATAAGAACCGACAATTCATTTGTTAATGTAATTATTATTGAGCTGTAATTATTATTGAGCTATAATTATTAATAATAATAAATAAAAGAGTTTTTTTTGCACCATAATGGGACCTTTTTGTCGTTTAGTAAAACAAGTGAAACAATAATGAAGGATTTTGTCTTCTTTCTTCTGAATTTTATCTTCCAAATCGTTCAAATAGATCTTTGAACATGATACTTCACATCCCGTGAAGGGAGAAAAATTGAGACCACGTCTCGATCACACAGCTATGTTTAACTTTGATTAACCACTTCTGAAGATTATCAACACTTAGATTATTTTTGGAATATCTCTTTTCGTTTTAAAAAATATGTTTGTTTAAAAAAAATAATATTAAAAGACATTTTAAAATTTAACTATAAATGTTTTATTTTCTTGTAATTTATATTTTTCACAATTTTTAACCAATAAAATTTGATAAACACATTTTTCAAAAGTTTATAATTTACCATTATCAATAAAAATGTATCTTTTGTATAAATTTTGTTTTGTAAATCATGAATCATTTTAAAATAGTCAGAGTATATGCTTAATGATACAAACTAACAAAATACATTATCTTCAAACATTTATCAACATAAACGTGGATCTGATGTTGTTCTTTCTTATTCTTTATGTTCCTTCTCGGCATACATATGAATACATAAACACACCCAACTCCACCCACACACACACTGACACACATAATATATTACAAGTTGTAGTTACATTGGGGAATTTAATCATTACACTAAAACCCCTAGGTGGGAAACTTTTCTGTACATTATACACACAAGAGTCCCACAACTAAATTCTAAAAAAATAATACAAATTAAGTGGTAACTACTTAATGGAAGGTGAAAGAGGTGTGAAAACAATATAGTTAATTGAGAATCTTGGCAAAATCAAGTGACTTCTTGCCTTGGAGCTTGTTGGAGACATAGTGATAACTATAGTCACCATGATTGTAGCTTCTATACTTGCATGGGTTGGTTTCATCATCAACCAACTCACCCATTGGTTCTATTTTAACCTCGTAGTTTGGTGCATAGAATGTCACTATTGTAAGCCTCTCCCTTTCTCTGTTTGTCACTGCTCTATGCTCTACACTCTTGTACTTCCCATTAGTTAGCACCTACACGCACATATATAGAAATTCATATAATGTTGTAGATATAAGTTAACTCTGATTGAAGTCTATTTAAAATAATACCTCAATTGTATCACCAATGTTGATGACAAGGGCATTGGGAAGAGGTAGTACAGGGACCCAGGTGTTGTCCTTGAGGATCTGAAGCCCAACACAGCTGTTCTTGCTCTGTTGAAGAACAGTGAGAGCACTTCCATCAGAATGTGGGCTGAGTCCCAAGACAAGATCAGGACGTGAACATGGTGGGTAATAGTTCATCCTTACTGCTTGCACTGCTTCCCCAAACATTTCTTCAAATCTCTCTTCCTTTAGATCCAAGCTTATTGCTATGTACTTCAACAACCTCTTGCATAATTTCCTTATCTCTTTTGAGTAACCTTCAAGATTTTCACTATAGAAAAAGAAAATAAATTACTTAGCCACATATAATTTTAGAAAAGCCTAAAAGGGAATTAAATAATTGAAAAATATCTATCACTAAGCTACGCTATGTAATATTTTAATTATCAAATGATCCACTATAATTTTTTTAATATGAATTATGATTAATTTCGAACATGGATACAGTATATATTACACTTTCGAACAAAGACTATTTTAATTTGCGCGCCACATGCTCATTAGTTAATCTCTACAGAATATGTGATGATAAAACTGAATAAAGGTATTTCAGAAGATTAAATAAGTGTGTTATAAAAAAACAGGGGTTTTTGTGGAAAACCTGAACCGGGCCGGTGTAGAAGGCCATAGTTTGGGGTTACGAATAGAAGGAGGATGAACACCAAGAGCAAACATGTTGCACCAATCAAGCTTCTGATCTTCAGAGAAGATGAAAGCTTGACCGTAACCTTGTACGGTCCCTGGCTCCATTGGATACTTCTTCTTCTCCTCCAGTGGCATCTCGAAGAACTCCTTAGCCACCTTCTCTATATCTTCCACCACACCCACTTCAATCCCATGATTTATAACCTATAGAAGAAAACATTCTGATATTCATATGTAGTTTAAACATGTTAAGGTTGGTCTAATAAACCCAATTATCTAAAGAATGTATTTATAGTGGTAAACCGATTACTGTATATGATTTTGACTAATAGACAATGTTTAGGGAAAAAAATTCAGAATTTTACCTGGAAAAATCCCCAGTCTTCGCAAGCTTGTGAGAGCTTAAGAATCTCAAAGAGAAAATCATCATGAGTGTGAGGTTTAGACAGTTTAGAGAGATCAACAACAGGAATATGATGATGAAGGTGAGTCTTATGAGACACTAAGACACCTCTCTCATTGGCCTCTCTTATGAACCGCTCTGGAACTTTGTTTGGTTTTGATTTTATTAATTCTTGAACATCATCAATTTTCCCAATTCTAATCGAAGAAATGGGCAGAGGAGCCATATTGAAGCAAGCAAACTCGCAAGGAGAACCGAGAGCTTGTTTGCTTTCTGTTTCTTTTTATTTGTAATTTAGCTAAAACAAGTGGACTCGTTGCGGTGTGAGTCGTGAGAGAGTCTACATTTATAGAAGAAATGCGTGGAGCTCAGTGATGTTTATTATGTTTGCATGTTGTGGGTTAACTGAGTGTGGCAGGTTTTGTGGAGTGGGGGTCCATTTTGTGCACTTTCGAATTTCTTTTTTATTTTTAAAAAGAATTTAGTGTTGTGGCGTAAGTTCACACTGAATATAAATATATGTTTTCCAAAGCTCCTTGTACATTCATTTTGTGGACCAATTAATCATTAAAAATCTTTAAATAATCCTCAAATTACCCACCAACCTACTCAATATATAAGAAAAGTAATTGTATGTAACTAATTGAGAACCCTCAAGTTGTCCCTTTTATGTTTAATACACTATATATTTATATATAGTGAAACAATACGGAGTGTTATTTTGGATACTATTTTAAAAAAATTCAAACAAAATTTCAAAATTTTGATGAAAAATTGCTAGCGTTACATACTTTTCCATTTTAGTTCATGATACTTTTTTGAGAGAAAAGAGGTATCATGAACTAAAATATGACTACATGAGTTTTGCGTAGACACACGATATTCTATAAATACATGAGTCTTTGCTTGGTGCAAACTTGATTATACCATTTTGCTCTAGTTCATGCCACTGAAGGTTTGGATATATGCATATTCAATTTTTATTGTAAATGATTAGAGTCAGCAAAAATTAGTGTTATAATCTCAAGAATATATTTTATATAGTTAAAATAAAGAATATATTTTATATGTGCAACCGAGTTTAAATTTTCTATAACTCATTTTTTTCCATAAAACTGGTCAAATTTTTGTTTCACTTTAATTTTGAAAATCTCAAGAACGATTTTGTATTTGATAAAATAAAATAACAAGTTATGGAATAGTTAATCTTTGTTGAGAGTGATGGTTCGGATCGGTTCGAGTTGGTTAAGCTGGTTCCGTGGGATAAGTATAATATGTTGTAGATAAGTCTTAGTAGTTGTCGATATAGTTGAATCTATGAGAGAAAGATATTGTAATCTCTTGTATATAAGACTTAACGTGATCAATGAAATACAACACAGTTTCACGTAAACATATTCTCTCTAAGTTCACATGGTATCAGAGCTTGTGTAAAAGATCAGAAAATAATCGTTTTAGAGAGATTGTGAGAGATGACTAAAGGAGAAATCGTGACTGCAAGTGGAGGCGGTAAGGAGAGCAAGATGGCGTCTCCGTATTTCCTGGCGCCGTCTGACAATCCAGGAGTCTCCATAACACCTGTTACCCTAACTGGTGAGAACTATGCCGAGTGGGCATCAGAGATGGAGAACGCGCTTCGTGCGAAGCGCAAGATAGGGTTTATCAACGGCACATTGTCGATGCCTGATGAAAAAGAGGAACCAGCTGAGGCCGAGTTGTGGAAGCAGGTCAACTCCATGATCGTGGGGTGGATCCGTGCTTCACTCTCAGCAACGATGCGCTCAACAGTGACGTTCACAGCGGATGCGTTCAAGATGTGGAGTGACTTGAAGAGAAGGTTCTCTATTGGAAACGCGGTGCGTGTCCATCAACTCAAGTCGGAGTTGAGTTCCTGCAGACAAGACGGGTCGATGGTTCTTGAATACTTCGGTCGGCTCTCTTCTATGTGGGAAGAGTTGCTGAACTATAAACCTCTTCCTACTTGTACTTGTGGTGCAGCAGAGAAGATAAGCAAGGATTACGAGGAAGAGAAGGTGCATATGTTTCTCATGGGCCCGATGATGCCAGGTTTGGAAACGTCTGCACCAATATAATTGGGTTGGATCCGTTATCAGACCTGAACTCAGTGTACCAGAGAGTAGTGCGAGAGGAAAGGCGTCTTCTCAGCACACGCGTTGAGACCAGACAAGATGCAGTTGGGTTTGCAACCAGGTCTGAGACGAATGCAGTAATCAGTGATGACGCGAGTGGATCGTCTGCAGCTGTCTCTAGGCGCCGAGGAGGTGGCTTGGTATGTTCTCACTGTGGTCGAACTGGCCACGAGAAGAAGGAGTGTTGGCAACTCATCGGGTTTCCCGACTGGTGGACAGAACGGAACCAAGGTGGAGACAGGAGTACGCGTGGAAGAGGTAGAGGTCGAGGACGCAGCCAGGCGCAATCGAATGCGGTGCAAGCTCAGTCGTCGAGTGGAGGAGGTGGTCCAACACTGACAGCAGAGCAATGGGCTTCTTTGACTGCACTTCTTGACCAGCAGAAACCAAAGCCGATCTCGGAGAAGTTGAATGGTAAGAAACAAACAGGAGAAGTTATTCTTGACACTGGAGCATCACACCACATGACTGGTGATGGTCGATTACTGAGTAATTTGCGTAGTGTGGTGGGATGCCCAGTTCGTTTTGCTGATGGAAGTGAGGTACATGCGACACAGTGTGGAGTCCTGCAACTCTCCGAGAAGCTAACATTACCTGATGTCTTGCTAGTACCTGATTTGAACTGCACACTACTTTCTGTGGCAAAATTATTGAAACAGACTGGTTGTCTAGCTGTGTTTTCTGATACACTGTGTGTTTTGCAGGACCGTTTTACGAGGACCCTGATTGGAGCCTGTGAAGAACGGAATGGTGTGTATGTTTATCGGGATGTTACGGTTAGGCGAGGTCTCAGAGTTAAGGCTGCAGAAGACAAGACTTTGTGGCATCGCAGACTGGGGCATCCTTCGTTTGGTGTTTTGAGTTTTTTGCCTTTTGTTTCTGGTGTTTCTAATCACTCCGACAAGTTTGGAGGATGTGATATTTGTTTTAAATCAAAGCAGACTCGTGGTGTTTTCACAGAAAGTTATAATAAAGCTTCAGTTCCTTTTGCTTTAATCCATGTTGACCTATGGGGACCTTATAGAGAACCAGCTTCATGTGAAGCAGCTTATTTTTTGACAATAGTCGATGACTGTTCTCGTGCTGTATGGATTCACCTGTTACTTGAAAAATCTGAGGTGAAAACAGTGTTACCAAATTTCTGCAACTTCGCTCTGCGACAGTTTGGACATCCGGTTCAGGTCGTCCGCAGTGATAATGGAACGGAGTTCTTATGTCTGTCTAAGTACTTCGCAGAGAGTGGCATCGTCCATCACACTTCGTGTGTCGCAACCCCGCAACAGAATGGCCGGGTGGAAAGAAAGCACCGTCACATTCTCAATATTGCGAGATCAATCATGTTTCAGGCTAATCTTCCCATCAAATTCTGGGGAGAGAGTGTCTTGACGGCAGCACACCTGATCAATCAGACGCCTTTCGAGTCTCTTACAAGGCAAATCCCCGTACGACTGCTTGTATGGGAAACGACCCTCGTATGACAGAGTTAAGATTTTCGGATGCTTGTTATGCTCACATGAAAACTCCTGACAAAGACAAGTTTAGAGCTCGGGGAAGGAGATGTATCTTCGTCGGCTATCCGTTTGGGAAGAAAGGCTGGCGGGTGTATGATTTGGATAGTGGGGAATTCTTTGTGTCTCGTGACGTGGAGTTTGACGAGTCGACGTTTCCATTCGCTGAGAGCAAGTGAGATTGCTCGCCGGTGGAAAGCTCATCTCTGCGTCCTGTTAATGTCGATCATGACAACCTTGAGCCAGTGCTGGACTCCAGGGGGAGTGCTCAGGATCCAGACGAGCATGTTACTGGCGGAGCAGTGGAGGAAGCGACAGAGGAAACACCTGCAACTTCTCAAAGTGAATCACAGAATGTGGTTGAACCTGCAACGACAGTAGCAGAACAGGCGACTGCAGAACCTGCAACTGAGGCTTCAGTTACTGAGACAGAGCAGGTTCCTGAGCAGGTCTATGGTAGAGGACACCGAGTTCCCATCCCCTCTGTGAAGCTCCGTGACTACGTCGCATACAACTCACACTGTCATCTCGATAAACAAAGCACCTCTCCAGTTCATCCCGCTCCGTCTCAGACCTCAGAAACGAGTCCAGGTAAAACAGTCTCCTCTTATCCCATTACGGATTATATCACTGATGAGGCGTTTTCTAGTAGACATCAAGCATTCCTTGCAGCGATCTCAGTCGGTGTAGAGCCACGTAACTGGAAAGAGGCAATGTTGGACCCCATATGGAATGGAGCTATGACTACTGAGGTCGTTGCCTTGGAAGATCAAGGAACCTGGGACGTAACCGAGTTACCTGCAGGCAAGAAAGCATTAACGTGTCAGTGGCTTTATAAATACAAGTACAACGCAGATGGGACTGTGGAGAGACCAAAAGCGAGACTAGTTGTGTGTGGTAACAGACAGGTAGAAGGGGAAGACTATGACGAGACATTCGCACCTGTCGCAAAGATAACCACAGTTCGAGCACTGCTGGAAGTGGTGGTTGTACGGAATTGGGAAGTGCATCAGATGGATGTGCACAACGCATTCTTACACGGAGACCTGAAAGAAGAGGTTTACATGAAAATGCCTCATGGCTTCTATGGTGATAGTCCCACAAAGGTATGCAAATTAAAGAAATCTCTGTACGGTTTGAAACAAGCACCTCGTTGCTGGTTCGCGAAGCTTACGACAGCTCTGAAGAAGTTTGGTTTCAAACAATCGTACTCTGATTACTCGCTGTTCACTTACATCAAAGACGGAAGGAGCCTGAGAGTTCTTATCTACGTTGATGATCTGATAATCACTAGCAATGATTTGAGTATGATGACGAAATTTAAGGGATATCTAAGTGACTGGTTTAAAATGAAGGATTTAGGGAAAGCAAAGTATTTTCTTGGGATCGAGATGGCGAGAGGACCACTGGGAATGTTCCTCTCACAAAGGAAGTATGCTCTTGATATTGTGGCTGAAGCAGGTTTGCTTGGCTGCAAACCAGTGTCGACGCCGATGGAACAGAATCACAAACTGTTATCTGATAAGGGGCCATTCTACAGGAATCCGGTGAGGTTCAGAAGGTTTGTTGGTAAGCTGGTTTATCTCACGATAACGAGACCCGAGTTGTGCTACGCGGTGCACGTTTTGTCACAAGTCATGCACAACCCGAGAGAGGCTCACTGGGATGCAGTAGTGAGGGTTCTCAAGTACTTGAAAGGGTGTCCGGGACAAGGGATAATGTTGAAAGTAGTCAGTGATCTTCGCATACGAGCCTTCTGCGACGCAGATTGGGCCTCTTGTCCGCTGTCGAGGAGATCTCTTTCTGCGTTTGTGGTGTTGTTAGGTGACTCTCCCATCTCCTGGAAGACAAAGAAGCAAGACACTGTGTCACACTCGTCTGCTGAATCAGAATACAGAGCGATGGCTGCGGCACTGCGAGAACTGAAGTGGTTGAAGCGTCTTCTGGCAGATTTTGGGGTACAACACAGTGATCCGATGCAGATGTTCTGTGACAGTAAGTCAGCTATCTACATTGCCACTAATCATGTGTTTCACGAGCGGACAAAACATATCGAATCTGATTGCCATAGTGTTAGAGACGCAGTGCAAGACAGGCTGTTAATGTTGCGTCACGTACGCACTACTGAGCAGTTAGCAGACTTGATGACTAAGGCATTGGGAAGTTCGTCGTTTCACTATTTACTGAACAAGTTGGGCGTTCGCAACTTGCACGCTCCAACTTGAGGGGGAGTGTTGAGAGTGATGGTTCGGATCGGTTCGAGTTGGTTAAGCTGGTTCCGTGGGATAAGTATAATATGTTGTAGATAAGTCTTAGTAGTTGTCGATATAGTTGAATCTATGAGAGAAAGATATTGTAATCTCTTGTATATAAGACTTAACGTGATCAATGAAATACAACACAGTTTCACGTAAACATATTCTCTCTAAGTTTACAATCTTCACGTATACATCTTGTTTTAAAATTTCAATACCAAAATTTCCGAAACGTTTTAGTGTAATAAAAGGACCGATCATGAGATTTAGAAAAATATAAACAACTTATTATAAAATTTAATTATTATTTTTAGCAAATTAGAGTCATATGCTTAATTTTTGGTGTCCACGACCTCTGAATGTATATCTTCGAAATCATGGAAAAGTCAAATTCATTCTCATGTCTTCTCTTTTGTACTAACGTTTATCGGGAAAGTAGACGATATTGAACGATTGTGATGGATATTAGACTGAAAATTTCAAGAGAGAATACTCACAATATTTGCAGAAAGAAGAAGATTGTATGAAAACAAAATTTCAGCCAAAACATTCTGCCACAACTGAAACGAATACGCCAGAATAGTGGAACCATCGGATACTCATCGAAGATAATAAACAGTGGTTGGTAAGTGGTAACCCTCGTATGTTAGTTTTTCTAATTAGTATGACATGGGTTGGGCAAAGCTTATGTTGGTTGGTAAACCATAACTTATTGACATAAATAGTTACAATGACTTTTTGTATGTATATTAATTAAGAAGTCGATTATGCGTTAAGAGAGAAATTTATGTGTGTGTTTTAAACAAAACGGTAACTATAGCTAATTCCCACTTACGTAAATAAAAGCACGATATCATTGATTATTATTAATGATAATTATTTTAAAATATAATTAACTTTGCAGAAAGATTAACACTACAAAGTATAATTTATTTACTTATCAGCTTCTCGCCATCACACCAAAAAAAAAACAATAATTAAGAGGAAAAACTCATCAGTACTGTTTTTGTAAGTCCATGTGGTAAGCTCCGGCAACGATCCATACCGTTGTTCTGTACCACAAGTTCTTTTTTTTTTCCTTTTTACCACTGAAATACTTCGTAAACTAGGTATAGATCTGCGCCTAGTAAGATTATAATGATAATACTATATTATAATTTACATTTTTCGGTTTGAACAAACAAAAAATTACATTTCTTGAATACTACAATAAATTTGGAAATGTTTCAGTTTATAAAAATAAAACTTTTTGTTTATCCCTAAATAAAGAGAACACACACGTTATTCGTGATATACGAATGTAGTGTGTAATAATGACAAACACTATGTAGTGACATGCGCTATGCACAAGATGAGATAATTTTAAAAAAAATATTTCTTTTATCTAATTGTAAATATGTAAAAGTATAATTTGGTTTTGCATATATATTTGAAATATCTGGAAAATGTATATGTATTTGGGCGGCGAATTTTGAATTAATGAACCTTTTATATAGTGAATAAATGACTACATAAGTTATTTATGAGAAATATTTTCAGATATAAATCAGATTTTCATATGACATAAATTTTGTGACTTAAATAGGAAAAAATCATTGAATGTTTGTATAAAGAAATTCTGTTTAATCAGTTACAACAAAAAGAATTTCCATTTAAGATATCAAATCAATTTACACCTATTATTTCTCACAAGTAAATCATTGTAATTAGGACAAAGCTAAAAATTAGGTATTTAATATAAATGTTGAATCTTTGGAGTTTAAATAATGGAAATCATTCATATATCTAAATACCATTTTACGTTGACAGTAACTCAAATTGTAAGGATGCATGGATATATTGATTCAGATGGTAAATCTCCTAACGCAATTACATTGATACTTCTGCAAGAAAACTTTTTGGTAAAGCAATGATTTAAATATTTCAATATAATATGTTAACCAAGTGTCGACAAAAAAAAGTCGACAAAAAAAAATGTTAACCAAGTATAATATATTAGTATGTTTATGAAAGTACCAGTGAACATTATGTTCACAAAAGACCAACAAATATATTTGCCGTCAGTGAGTAATCTTTTATTTTGTACTTATATATTATGTTTCAGTATAGTGTTACCTTTGCAACGGACTGCGCTCAGTTGGTGAAGATCGTTTCGGAACCGGATGAATGGCCTGCGTTCGCAAATTACCTGGAAGACATGAAGTTTTTGAAGGAGAGCTTCACTCATTCGGAGATCATCCACATATCTAGGACACAGAACACAAGAGCGGACAGCCTTGCACGTAGTGCCAGGAAGCAACCGACGTTCATTGTCCACATGGATACGGAACTTCCGTCTTGGTTCACAGAGTCTATATGAGTCTGTGTTTGCTGACAAAAAAAAAAAAAAAAAAAAAATATTATGTTTCAGTATCTCTTAATATTCATGGTATTATATGTGGAAAGTATAAAACAGTAAAATTATTTTATCAAGAGGATATGACACAAATCATGTCACATTCGAACATTATGTTCTAAATCATATTTATATAAATATGAATGCTTTAAACATAAGTTGTATCAATGGCAATAGAAATAATTATTCTAGATAATATAGAGTTGTTAGATTAGCATAATAAAAATGCATGAGAGAGTGACACATAATCATAATGGCATGAAAGTAAATAGAATACAAATTTAAGGTTAATTTTTAAATTTGTTTCTCTATTAATAAGTAAAGAATATAAAGATAAGAGAACGGGCCGAAGTCCAATTCGAGTTTAGGTCTGAAGGGTCCCCTTAGCTAGATCGTCGGCGACAACATTTGCCGATCGAGGGAAGAAAGAAAAGGAAATGGTTAAAAATCCAGAAGAGATCGATCGGATGTCTTTCACAATACCGATGATTTCCTTTGCCTGAGATTGCTCTGATGAGCGTTTGATTGTCGGAGTAAACTTCGAGTGAAGAGAACTCCAGGGAGACGGCCATGCCTCCGCGATGAGTGGTGATCTGATTGAAGATTCTACCGTAGATCCATTGATCGGGGCTTCTTGATGGCGGGTAAGAACGATAGTTCAGCTTAATCTAGGGATTTCGATTGAAATCTCTAGAGACCTGCTACTTGAAGAAGATGAATCTAATCTAATCTTGTTCAAGGTTTCTCAAAAAGATGAATTTAATCGAATCTTATTAAGGTATAAAAGCAAAGCTTAGTTTTATTAATTCTCAAAATTCTGTCTTACAAAAGCCATAGGAGAGTTTATTATATAGAACTCTTAAACCGTCATTAAAATCCAAAACCTAAAAGAAAAGGCAAAACACAAAACCTAAGTAAAAAAGAAAATACTAGAAGAAAGGAAACTTGTCGTTTAAGCTATGATGCTGCTGCATCAGGTCCCCCGGGGTGAAGAGGATTCGACCGCGAATCGTGAGGCTGATCTGGTGGCAGGTAACGTGACAGGTACTTAACATTAAAAACATCCGAAGTTGTGACACCAGGAGGAAGACGGAGGCGGTAAGCGTTATCGTTAATACATTCTAGAACCTCTAGTGGCCCGATCTTCTTAGCCTTCAGTTTATTATACGCATGAGCAGGCATACGGTCGCGTGTTAAAACTGCCCAAACAAAGTCACCAACATTGAATACAAGACGCCTGCGATGAGCATCAGCTGCGGTTTTGTATTTTGTCACAGAGGCCTCCAAGTTTGCTTTAGTGTGATCGAGAATCTCTTGAAGTTGCTCGACAAACTCTTCAGCACCACCATGAAGACGAACTCGATCAGGTAGAGTAGATAGGTCCGGTGGCGCACGAGGAACCATTCCATAAATGATCTGAAAAGGACTGAACTTAGAACTCCGATTCATGGCATGGTTATGAGCGAATTCAGCTTGAGGTAGTTTGGAATCCCAAGACTTGATAGAAGTTCCAACCAAACTGCGTAACAGGTTCCCAAGCGAACGGTTAGTAACTTCAGTTTGCCCATCCGTTTGAGGATGATATGCAGAGCTCATATCAAGGCTAGTATCAAGGAGCTTCCATAGCGACCTCCAAAAGTGACCTAGAAACCTGGAATCGCGATCTGAGACAATGGATAAAGGCAACCCGTGGAGACGGTATATCTCACGGAAAAACAGGGTGGCGACCTGAACTGCATCCGTTGTACGCTTACAAGGAATAAAGTGAACCATCTTCGAAAATCTATCGACAACAACAAAGATTGAATCAAATCCTCGCTGTGTCCGTGGCAATCCCATTACGAAATCCATGCTTATATCCGTCCATGGTTGAGTTGGGATTGGTAATGGAAGATATAAACCGGCGTTTGAAGCTTGTCCTTTTGCTGTCTGACAAGTAACACATCTTTCAACAAATCTCTCAACGTCACGGCGAAGTGCAGGCCAAAAATAAGAAGCAGAGATGAGATGCAAAGTACGATGTCGACCAATGTGGCCTTCTTTATGAAGCTCAGAAATAAGTTGCAGGCGCAGACTGCAATCTGGGATACAAAGTTTGTTCTCCCGAAACAAGAACCCGTCGTGGATCGAATAAGGCGGAGTAGCGCCTGCTGTTGTATCCATCCATGTTGACCCAAAAAAATTATCCGTAGGGTACAAGTCAATGAATGAGCTGAAACCCGGAACAGAGACATGGAGGACAGATAGTAAAGAGTGACGGCGGCTAAGAGCATCAGCAACACGATTACTTGCACCAGAAGTGTGTTTGATGACGAAAGAAAACTGTTGTAAGTATGCAATCCATGAAGCATGCCGGGATGAAACTTTGTCATGCGTACTGAGATGCTTGAGAGCGTCATGATCGGTGTACAAGATGAATTCCTTATGGAATAAGTAATGTCTCCAATGTTTAATAGCTTGGACAATAGCATAGAATTCGATGTCATACGTACTGTAACGGAAACGCGCGCCAGAGATTTTCTCACTAAAAAAATGCAATAGGTCGGTTCTTCTGACTTAAGACACCACCGATGCCTGTTTTCGAAGCATCGCAATGAAGCTCAAAAACTGCAGAGAAATCTGGAAGGGCGAGAATTGGAGCCGAGGTCAGTTTTTCTTTGACGATGTTGAAAGCTGTTGCTGCATCTGAACTCCACTTGAAAGCAGAAGTCGTTCCATCATGAATGCAGTTGGTGAAGGGTGCCATAATTGCGCTGAATTGGGGAACAAAACGACGATAGAACGAAGCTAAACCATGAAAACTTCGTGCTTCAGGGAGCGTAGTAGGTTCCGGCCAAGATCGTATAGCTGAGACTTTGTTGGGGTCGACGGAGAGTCCCTCCGCAGAGAATATGTAACCAAGAAAGTGTACTTCCGATGAACCAAACGAACACTTTTTTGCGGTGGCAAAGAGTTTATCACGTCTCAATGCCAAGAGGACTTCACGGAGGTGTAGAATATGGTCGTCCATAGTAAGGTTGAAGATAAGAATATCATCAAAATAAACCACAACGAACTTCCCGATGAATGGTCGTAAAGCCTGATTCATAACTCGCATAAAGGTATTGGGAGCATTAGATAACCCAAAGGGCCTTACCATCCACTCAAATAGGCCTTCTCGTGTTTTGAAAGCTGTTTTCCATTCGTCTCCCGGGCAAATGCGAATTTGATGGTAACCACTCTTTAAATCTAGCTTGGAAAAGATGTGTGTCGTACCTATCTGGTCAAGAAGATCGTCCAATCGCGGAATTGGGAAGCGATAACGGACAGTGATTTTGTTTACTGCCCGGCTATCGACACACATGCGCTACGAGCCGTCTTTCTTTGGGATTAAGAGCGCCGGAACGGCACAAGGACTCATGCTTTCTCGTAGGAAACCCTTGGTCACGAGTTCTCCTACTTGGCGCCGTAATTCCTCATGTTACGATGGGCTCATTCGGTAGTGGGCGCGATTTGGTAGGCTAGCATCCGGGACAAAGTCGATCTGATGTTGAATATCTCGCATTGGTGGTAATCCGGGAGGTAAATCTGGTGGAAAAACATCAGCAAATTCATGCAGAAGAGACGTGAATTCTGGTCGGGTTTCATGCGGTATCAGCGAAGTCGATGGTGTCATGGTGAGAATAAAGACGATGTCCTCGTTTTTAATTGCTGCTTCAAAGGGTTTTTTGTGTAACAATAAGAGAGGTGAAACTGAAGATGACAGAGGCGTTGATGGCAAGAGAGGTGGTGGTGATGGCTTAAGTGTGAAGCTTCGGTTATTGTGCTTAAAAGTGTAGGTATTAAGGAACCCGTCATGTAGCACACGTCGATCAAATTCCCATGGACGTCCGAGAAGCAAGTGACACGCATCCATTGGTACAATATCACAATATAGCTGATCATGATAAGCGTTACCAATTGAGAAGGCGACCAAAGCGCGGCGAGTTACGGTGACGTCGTTTGCTTTCTCTAACCAAGCAAGTTTGTATGGAGATGGGTGTAACTCATCCTTGAGAGAAAGCTTTTTGACAGCATCCGCAGCAATAACATTCTCGCTACTGCCAGAGTCTATAATCAATTTACAGACTTTTCCTCCGATAGTGCAACGGGAGTGAAAAAGGTTATTTCGTTGAAGGCTTTCTTCGTTGATACGAGGGGCGAGGCAGGCACGTCGTATCATCAATGATATGCCTGTATCTGCGACTAACTCCTCCTGTTCTTCTTCTGAAACATCAACATCATCGTATTCTATTTCAACGTCGCGACTAGAAGAGTCAAGTAAAAGTCCTCTTTTGTTGCGTGTTGGGCATACCGCCTGTCGATGACCTACTTCTCCACAGGCAAAGCAGCGTAATGTGCATGTGCGTGCTGGTCGTGCGGCTGGATCTACTGGAACCATGGCTGTTTCAGCTGTGGGGGTAAGGGGTGGTGAGGGCGTTGTTGGTATAGTCGGAGTTGTACGTTGTTGTTGAGTTAAGTTCCATGGCGTGGAGCCTGTCCTGCTTTGTGCCTCTACGGTTAAGGCCTGTTGATGGGCTTCGGATAACGTGAGTGGATTAAACAAGTTCAATGTATATTGAAGCTGTTGTCGCAAGCCCCCTACAAATCGAGCAACAAGTTTCTGTCGGAATCTTGAATATCAATCCTATTGAGTAACAAGAAGAACTCAGTTGCATACTCCTCCACTGTACGGCTCCCTTGACGAAGATGCTGTAATCGTTGAAACATCAGCTGGTCATAGTTATACGGTAAGACCGTCTTTCGCATGTGTTTCTTTAATTTATCCCAAGATTCGATCTTACTTTGCCCAAACGTAGTCTTGAAGTTTTAAGTTGTGTCCACCAAGCAGTAGCTCTTCCGCGAAATCGCATAGCCAGGACAGGGACGCAATGGTCTAAAGGAACTTGCTTGAACTCTAAGATTTCCTCAACCGTAGCGATCCAGTCGAGAAGGTCTTCAGCGTTCTGACTTCCATGAAATTCCGGTATCTCAAATTTTAAGCTACGATCCCAGCGTTCGTTAAGTTGAACGGGTGGTGCTCTGTTTCGATTGTCACCAAGGACTGCGAATGGATTTGCATCATCTCCATGATCGGACTGATCTTCATCGTCTTGTTGATTAACTGGTGCGGTATGGTGTTGAGCGAGCAGGGCTTGCATTGCTTGTGTAAGTTGAGCAAGTTGTGTCTGCATCTCTTCCATGGTTCTTTGTTGAATCTCAGCTTGAGTTTCTTTCTTTGCACGGGGCATGATGACGGGGAAAGAAAAAAAATTTATGCGGAACGGCGGCGGGGTGTTTTGCTCTGATACCAACCTGATGGCGGGTAAGAACGATAGTTCAGCTCAATCTAGGGATTTCGATTGAAATCTCTAGAGACCTGCTACTTGAAGAAGATGAATCTAATCGAATCTTGTTCAAGGCTTTTCAAAAAGATGAATTTAATCGAATCTTATTAAGGTATAAAAGCAAAGCTTAGTTTTATTAATTCTCAAAAGTCTGTCTTACAAAAGCCATAGGAGAGTTTCTTATATAAAACTCTTAAACTGTCATTAAAATCCAAAACCTAAAAAAAAAGGCAAAACACAAAACCTAAGTAAAAAAGGAAATACTAAAAGAAAGGAAACTTGTCGTTTAAGCTACGATGCTGCTGCATCACTTCTAGATTAGCTCTCGAGAAGGTCCAACCCAAGCCTACTATCAGTTTGTCTTTTGTTCCAACTGTTGTTATCGGTTTGGTGTCGTGGTGTTTGTTGATCACAGAGTATTACTACTTTAATAAAGCAGTAATACTGATGGCAAGAAAAATACGTGGAATTAATGTATAAACTCGTCGATCTTGAATTCAGTCTTCCTGGAACCTAAATTGTCATTCGCTTGATCAGATGACATATAGCCGACCTGTTTCAACCAAGAGTATCTTGAAGGTGTGATTAGGAAAATAGTGTACGCAAATCGTGAAGTAAAATGTATTACTTATAGTATTTTGTTAATTGGTAAAAGCAATGAACGAAAGTGAATAAGACTTTTTTTTTTTTTACTTTCGTTCCATACTTCAGCCTTTCTTTGTATTGTGTATGTGAATACGATTATGAAAAGATGCAGTTATACAAACACTTTTTGGTCTAAAGTTATAAAAACTTTGCTTGGCAAATTTAAAACTTCAGTGTAAAAAACTTCAATGTATGTTTCTGTTTCAAAAAAAAAAGTATGTATGTTTTTCTTACTTTTCCAGCTTTTCTTACGTTAAAAACAACAAACATATAAAAGAAGTGTTAATGTCTTAGGATCAGTGTTTTAAGAAAAATCTAGCAAAAAGAGAAAGATTCGTTAAGTTTACTTTGTTGACGTTCACAGAACGTGACAACATATCAACCCTAAAGTCAAGTTTCTTGAAAATTCAGTTTTCCTAAGTTTACCTTCTTTGTTGTCTGCAAAAAAAAAACAAAAGCAAACGTATACCAATTAGAGTTGAAATTTACCTAACCACATGCCAATTAGCTAACTAGCCAATAGACCTAAATTCCTCTAGGTATGTGATCCCCGATGGATGATTAATGATGGTTCTTATAGCTAGCAATATATCGGTCGATGCTTACATTTAAAGTTTTTCTAAACATATGCATCAGTATGCCATCACTACTCACTAGCTATATAAATCCCAATACATGCATCCACATCCGATGCTTGTCTATTGTTGAGTCACTAAATGTTTTTTTTGACTAAAGGGCTTGCATACCAATGTCGTTACTTGGAAGTCTTTGTCTTATATTCGTTCGATGTTGTTAACTGAATAATTATTCACATTTTGAAACTTGTACGCCTCTGTCTCTCTCGACCACAAAGATTGAACATCAAAGTAGACTTGCAACCAATGAAAAGAAAAATTATAACTTATCAAACAAAGAGAAAAAATCTAAAACTATATAAGAACTTTTTCCAAGAGGTAAAGTAAAAAGTACAAGAGCAACTGAATGTGTGAGAAATATCAAACAAAGTTACGTATTGGAAAATTAGACAAAAACGTGTAATATATAAAAAAATGTCTAACTCTAATTAATACAATTTTTTTTAAAAAGAAACTAAAAATAAAACTATGCAGGCTCGATTAAAGTTCAAAATGGACAATATCATACTATCAAACAATATAGATTTTGACATGAGTTTTTACGATCTCAACATTAGTATCAGAACCAAGCTGACGAAAAATTTGTAAGAAGACCAAAATACCTTTCGAAAGATGAATGGTATTCTATGAGTTAGGAATGAGAAATATGTGACAGAAATCAAGTCAAATTTTTTTTGGAAGTTCAGTTATGAAATACGAAATGAGTGTGGTCTTTAATTTGAGGATAATAATATAAAATATTGGAAAATTAGACAGTATCTAATATATAAATAGAAGTTTAATGCTAATTAGTTTATAGCATTCTGGAAAAGAAACGAAAAGTAAAATCATACAGACTTAATTAAAATTCAAAATTGACAGTATCATGCTATCAAATAATATAGAGTTGCACATGGGTTTTCACGATCTCAACAATGAAGTGAAGGTGAATTTGAAGATAATAAAAATTGTGGAGTTGAAAAAGAAGAAAGCGGGTAATTTAAGGTAGGGGCCAAAGTTTTTGTGTTTGTGAGTTTCAGAGAGAAAGTGATGTGCCGACCAAATCTAGTGATCTTCTCGTAGCACTTCCTTCCCACATTGTGCCTTCTCTCTTTTCCTTTTTCACTTTCTTTTTTAATATTTTATATACTATTTTCATATTTACTTAGCATGAAATCACATTGTGTAACATTGACTAGCCAACCAAAAACTCAAACATAACATTTCTTATATTGCTACTTTAACCATGAAGTGTATTTTTACAATCGACACACGATAGCGCCTAGTCTAGAGACAATCTAAAAATAAAGATAAAAATTCAGAGGAATCTTTTCTGCTTTTTGACGAAATGTTTAGAGAAATCTCATTCATTACAACTTGGCGATAAAGGTTTAACAATGTGTGGGAGGAAATAAAGCTTTTCCGAAGAAAGAGGAATATGTCTGTTTTGCTATCATTATTATGTCTATTGACTCAAGCAAACATCTAAATTACAAGAAACACACCATGAAATAGTTATTTGTTTTTTTGTAAGTTTTAGTCATGGTTTAACCAGTAAACCCCCAGAAAAGAAAAGAAAACTTTTATTATTCTCAAAACATGTTTTGCTCCACAATAGTTTGTTGTTATTGTTAATTCACAGAACAAGTTAGGCAATAAGAAGGGATCTCAGTCTATTATTAATTACCTCCACAGATAATTTTATGTACACCATCACAACATCCTACGAGTTTTGTCTAAGAAAAGCCTAACAATGTTCGAAAAGATTCTCTTTACCAACACTATAGAAGCCTGAACTCTACTAATTACGAACCTGAGCTCTACTAATTACTCTAGTGGATTGAATAAGGGTTTATCAATAGTTCTATACCATAAAGGTTCAGTTTGAGTTTTAGAAAATGTGAATTATGTAGAAACCAAGAAAAAATTTACATGAGATTTTACGCAATGTGCAAATAGAACTGGATATATCGATTTTCATAAAGAAGTTCATGGTAATGCAATCAGATGCATCTGAATTTTCATAAACCAACTATCTTGTAGAAACATCTATATAAGGTGCTTTAAAAAAGACATCTATCTAATATTTTTCATAATTTGTAATATAATAATAATAATAATAATAATAATAAACCATGGTTAAATCGCTACTAACCAGATCTTTACTAACCATGACAAACACCGCTAATCAATAAGCTTCTATAGATTCTCTTTAACAAAACTATATAAGCCTGGGCTCTACTAATCATGATAGGCATAACCTGTTAGAATAGAGCCAACATTAGATACTTATGCTTTAAAAAAACATTAGATACTTATGTATATCACACTTGTCAATGCGTTGCTTTTGGAAATGCTGTGTTTCCTCCTCTTAGCTAAGGAGAATAGATATTTTGGAAAAGGCAAACGCTCGTCCTCTAAATTATTTCTTGTCAAGTTCTCATCGGTAATGGAGTATAATAAGCATAAGTGATAAGCTTAGGCTGCGTAATTTCGTAATTCGTATTGAGCTTAGATGTGTCGTGAGCCCATTAGTAGTACTCATATATGAATCATTCTGTGCGTTTTGTAAGCTTTATCGAATACGATCATAATCAAAGTTGGGTTTAAACCCTAATTTCTTCCTCTCTCAATTCTCTTCTCCCCTTGCTCTTCGTCATTTCTCCCACCCTTTCTGTTCTATAGATTCGATCCTTCTAGGATCTTATCAATAAACTGTGAAACTGCCATTCATATTTCCAATTGATTAAACCAACAAGAGACCCAATGATGAGAGAATCCACCTCTCAACCAAACCACAAAAATTCCTCCACAATAATCTCACAAGAGATCCTTATTATCAATTCATCGTGGTATTTTTTAAGATGACGTAGGAATAGGATCCCAACATTTCACATTTTACTCAAAAAAATATCTAATAGCCATACGTCTCTCTGGTCATGAACTCCAAAGAACGCTTAGTTATATATATATATATATATATATATATATATATATATATATTTTTGAGCTATGTAGGCAGAGACAAAACTATGCTTTGAGTGGGTGGGGCAGTTGCCCACCATTCATTTTTTTTAGTTAGTGTAGTTTTGTATCGAATTTTAACAATGATCTGGTTGAAAATTTAAATTTGTAAATGTAAAAATAGTGTTATAAAAATGTTGCCGCAGGTAGAAATTATTTTTAGGTCCACCACTCATAGTGAGGGTATAGTTTGTGGAGTTCCAACTAAATATCTTATACGATCGAAGTTAAGTAGCAAACGATGTCTATGTCTTTTCAAACGACTGCCAAGCACTTTGTACAGACCAATGATCGCAAGCAAGGTTACTTACGATCATTCCCCATGACTATCTTTATCACTCCGAGAGAAGTTAACTGATCTCTGGGCTGAAAAGTGTATGGGCTCTTATCCATATCATTTTGGGCTAGACAACGTTCTCTTAATTTGGATGTTCTGTGTGCGAGCGAGTAAAACAAAAGAAATGTTTGTTTGTGGTGGTCTCAGAGGGAGCGCGTGTAACCCATTCAAGGCAAACACGTTCCTTCACTTTCTTGGTTCTCTCTCTCTCTGTCCCTCCTTAATAAGGCAGGTGAAGGCTAACTAACTACCGTTTGATTCGTATATTCCTCCTCACATTGTAGCCATCTGAATAGAGTTGTACATTTGCCGTTGTAATCTCTCTCTGCGTAATGGGTCAGCAACTGCGTCGAGCCGTTGGGAGAGTCAAAGAAGTCGAAAAGTTTCCATCAAGAGTCCCCGTCGATCGGAGATCTCTTTATAAGCAAGAACTCAGCGCCACCGCCGCCGTTAGTGATGTTTCTGGTATTGGGTTTTCACATTTCTTATCAACACTGATTTGCTGGTTATTGTTTCTTCTTTAGAAATCTGAGTTTTGTTTTGTATCATGTGTTAGATGAAGCTGGAGGAAGCAGTGATGTTAGTAGTGTTTTAGAAGAACGAGACCTACAATACGATACAATGTTGAACCAAATGGTTGGGAGAATAAAGGCTAAACCCGGTGGCAAAGCTGAGATGGGTGAGGTTAGTAGTATTTAGTATTGTCCCACTCATGTCTTGTTTTTTTACATATCAATCTTATCAGGACAAGCATGTGCTTCTTCTAAGTTTTGACACTTGTATTTGAGAGCAGTCGTGGAATGCCTTTTGTGTTTGAGTTTTTTTTCATTAGCCATGTAAAGAAAGGTCTTGTAGCTGATTGATTTCAAGGTGATACTTGGATGAAGGTTTCATGAACAATACAGGATTGTTTCCTATTTTAAGATGATAGTAAGAGTATTATATTTGCTTGAACCATCAAATTACCAGCATGAGTAACTGTTATGAGTCTTGTTTCCCCAACACAAAAACTTTGATATAAAACCGGTGGCAGATTAGTTGAACGAGTGATTAAATGTGAGAACGAGAGTATAACTTTGTAAGTAAACGTTATTATGAACGGGTCTGTTAGTAGTGGAGTTTTGGTCTTTCTTTTATAACTAAAGGTATGCTTTGTCATTTTTGTATAGGCATCGGTAGTGGAAACGTCGAAAAGGCCACTCCCAAAGCTCAGGAACACAACTTCTGAATCAACAAGGTACGAGGAAAAACCGGTGCCGCAAGGAACACTGAACGTGGCTCAAGTGAGACACATCATGCTTCTCTATCAAGGCAAGGCTCAGGATCACAACGGTCCAATGAGTGTGAACGATATAGCCAAAAACTACAGGATTGACGTCTCCCAGGTCCAGAAAATCACTCAGTTCCTGTCTTTGCCACCAGAGGCTACTGATAAGCAGAAGAAACGATATGAATAAATTTACGTGTAACACAGTACCAGAGATGACATTTACTTCAATTTGTTTTCCTCTCTGAGCAATAATGTAGACACTAGTAGCTAAGAATACAAAGCTGTAGTCACGTGTGATAATACTACAAGGATGAGTTTGTGTTCAGGTTCTTTCTTATAATGTTTAGTAGCGTGGAATAAGACATCATAACAATCTATTTGCAGAGCGATGCAAGAACTCTGCGAGGAGGTTCAAACGGTCTTCGTGAATGAAGAACAGCCCAATTGTCTATAAGCAGAACATCTCCACTCTGCCAAGGAACAGCAACACATTCTTCTTCGAGTATCCTTAGACAGTCATGGACTATATCTTCCGGTAAAGGCTTCCCATCTCCAAAAGTCACAGCCTTTCTTGGATCATTCCTCTTATCCTCCCACCCTGTGTAAGCAGCTACCATGCTATTGAACCATACTTTACGGTTCCTCGACTTGTCGTATTTGATAGCTGGGATTGGACCCATTATTGTCTTGGCTCCTTCCTCGGTCCATTCCAGTTTCATTCCCAGTTTAGCTGCCCTGTCAACCCAACCAAAGAATAATCAAAAGCCACTTAGAGAGAGAGACTAGAGATTAGGCATGGACAAAATATTCGAACCAAAAGAATCGACTGCCCAATCAGACCCGGGGTATATATCCAAATGGATCCAAAGAATTGGTTCCGGAAACCGAATAAGTATCCCAAGATATCCAAAATATAAATAAATATCTAAAATATTAGTTGTGATTATAAGTATAATTATTTTAATACTATTAAATAAAAATCATAAGTTAACAAAAAATTGATCTGTTATTGTGATCAAAAGCAACTTGGAGGGAGACTAGTTAGAGATGATGAAGTTAAGTTACCGTTCCTCAGCAACGTTCTTGTCGTGAGTCAAGAACGTTGATTTCCAGCCACGGCCAATTGGAGAAGAAGGATCATCATCTTCACCTAACACCCTAACGTAGACTAAACCATGTTCCTCCAACCTCTCAACAAACTCTGGATGCTTCTCTTTCATTCTCTCGTACACAACATGACTCAACACGATCGGTGTCTCTCCCCCAGACTTAGACTCCACCTCACAGTAAAAGAACAGCTTTGATGGAAACTCAGGAACCTAACAAAAAACAGCAACACATCTGATTTTATATATTCATTGTAATAAAAAAAGCTAAAACCTTTATGAAACAGACCTGAGCCATCTCGTGGTGAAAAGGGATCTTTTGATCAGGAGGAGACTCGTTGGCAGTGAAGACACGACCGACGACGCTAGTGCGTGGCGCGGCGCCTCCGACGTATGGAAGCTCGTCGTAACCGAAAGCTTCGACGACGTCGTTGAAGTCGGTGGCGGTAGAGACGGGGAAGCCTCGGAAGAGGACGGCTCCGGATCGGTGGAGGAGGGAATCGAGATAGGGTTTGTGGGTTGTGATGGTTTGTGTGAAGAGTGGGAGAGACGGAGCAGGGAGTGGGAGAGACGGTGACGGAGTAATCACCGCCGGGAATGGTTTTGATTGGTAGAGCTTTTGGTGTGGGATTCGAGTTTCCACCAACGGTTCCGACATTTTTGTTGATGTTTCTAATTTTTTTTTTTTCCAAGGCTCTGTTCTTGCAAAAGTCTGTTGCTGGACGCGGTTCGTGTCAGTATCTGAGCATGTCCATGTGTACTCAATTTTTATAGTTATCTCGAACGATTTTTTTTTTTTTTTTTTGTAAATTATCTCTAACGATTGATTCATGGAAAATAAAAACTATTAACAACTGTGTAATACGTATTTTGTGAAAGTTATTAGGCTTCTTAGCAAAATCAGCTAAAAATCATATATAAATTTCATATGGATTGCTTTTATTTGTTTCATGTTTTCTAAAAGGACTACTCATTTAGACCAAAAAAAAAGATTACTCACTCGTAACCCTAAATAGCTGCTAAATTGGTATTTGTATATAATAGACAAGCGCTACAAGAATTGTCAAATTTAGCTACGGAATGGCTAAGGCATATCTGTAGCCAAGATAATTAGCTACAAAAATAGCGAAAGATAGCAACAAAACCAAATTTTAGTAATTTCGTCGCCAAATTGTCGCTGTCTGTAGCGATTTAGCTAGGAATCGGTTCTGTAGATATGTTGTTGCTAAATAGCTACATATTGGCTATGGACAAGTTGTCGCCAAATTTTTTATTGAAAACATGTAAAATATTGGAAAAAAACTCGACTATTCTCTCTATTTCAAATATTAGAGATTAAAAAATAAACAATAATAAAAACATCGATATTGATTCAAAACTATATATAACAAACTACATTCACTTAACTAATTACATAATAAGATTTTTAACTTTATGTCTTTTAAGAAATATTTATTAACTAATATTCGGATCGATAAAACTATTTGAAGTATTTATATTCAATAGATTATAATTTAGCTAAATTTATTTACTATTAAACACTTCAACCACAATCAAGAAATTAAATTTAAACCCAAACCCTAAATTCCATATATAACATATACCCTAAATCTCCAATTTTATTCTCTAAGCTATAAATCAGAACATTAAACTTAATACAAACTATAATGCAATCATAATACATGTAAAATTGATAAAATGAATTACATGATTGAAAATGAAGAAATGCTATCATGGGTATCAAGAACAAGGATGGCTATCTTAGGGGCTATAGTTTTAGGGGTTACACTTTAAAAATGAAAAACTATAAATATAATACCATAAACCACTTAGTTTGAATACCAAACCCTATATCATAAACCCTAATCCTTTCATTTTGAACTTGTAATCTAAAAATTTTAATTTTAAACCATAAAAATATAACTATATACATACAGCCACTATTTAAAAATAAACCCTAAACTATACACTTATATACCATACCCTAAACTATACACTTATATGTGTCTTTCTTTTGTCACACACACTTATATATGTTATACCCTAAATTAATCATACTAAACTTTAACTAAAAAACTTAAATTCTAATCTTTTTATGATATTAAAATTTATAAATTTCTAATCTTAAATCTAATACTCTAACCCTAAACTCTAAATGTATATCTTAAAATTGGTATTTTTAAAACATTAACTCCAAATCTTAGATTTAAATTCTAAAATTAGTTTTTTTATTTTTCAAACTTTAACTTAAAATCACAATCTTAAAACAACAAGTCTTTTTTCATAAATCCTGAATTCATTTTTCTACAAATATTTTATGCCTTTCTGTATTAAAAAGAAAATAAAAATAGAGAAATCTGATTGGTCAAAAATTGACCACTAAGGTGCAAGGGTGAGGATCACACTTTCTTTTCACCACATCCAATAGATTAAACTAAATCCAATGGCCAATAATGAACAAACTTAAAGTGTGTTTCTTCTAAAACCTAAATTGACATCGTATTCTCTATCCTCTTTTTTTTTTCTATCTTCTTCATCCTTACACAACCATCAACCATAACCTCCAATGCTGCCATCTCTATCTCCTCGTGCTCTACCTCCCTCAATGAAGCTATCTCAACCACCATAACCTCAGCCGCTGCCACTATCATCTTCATCTCGACCTCCTTGTTCTCTACAAAACCTCACCACCAGAATTTGCCGTCGTGTCCACCACAGCTCATCGTCGTTATAACAACAGCTCCGTCGTCACCACCATAGCTTCGTCCAGAGGCGAGGATGAAGAAATCGTCTGACCTCCTCACCACAACGACAGGTAAACTCACTTCCCTTTCCTTTATTTGTTCTCTCTGTCTGTTCATTTTCCTATATTATTGTAACTGATTTTTTTTACAGATCTAAGAAGGAACAGGGAAGGAGAAGAATTACATAGCAGCGAATTCGCCTTAAGGAGATATCTTGCCGGAGTCGGAACGAGCCTGATTCGAAGAGGGAGTGGAGTCGGAGCTGTATCGGATTCTGTAGAGGAGATGTATACACGGGAGATTTGGTGGAGGAGTTTGTGATGGAAGCGTGTTTGAAGAGTTGATGGTGGCGGCCAGGTGAAGCTCTGCGAAGATTAGGAACTTTTTAGGTTTTTCTGGTTTATTTTGGTTTACTATTAAACCAAATTTGGTTTTAGTGTTTTTTCGGTTTAATGTGTAAACTGATTTTCTTTGTAAATTGATTATATTTAATGAAATAAATATTAAATTTTAATTTCTTGTTGATTTTTATTTAATTTTAATCATTTTTTTAAAATTAATTAGTTTTTAATCAATTAATTAATTTTAAATCAATTAATTTATTTAATTTTAGCTACAGATTTTTTGAAAGAATCTATTGTTCGAATTTGTAGCCATATATGATATAGCTATGGAAAGTCAGTTGCTAAATTTGTCACTATGAGCAACAAACCAAGTTGTAGCCATATTGTTGCTAGTGGCTACGAAAATTATCCTTGCTAAGTCGTCGCCATATGGCTACCGATCGGCGATAGATATGATTTAGCGTGGAAGCTGACGCCAGAGAATTCATTTGTCGCCATCCGTCGCCTATTTTATTTTAGCAACGGATTGTGGCTTATAGCTATATATTTTTTGGTAGCTATTTTGATAGATTCTTGTAGTGAAGGAATATTCGATACTGGATGGATTTAAGCTCATAACCCTAAATGGTTGCTAAATTGGTATTTGTATATAATAGACAAGGAATATTCGATACTGGATGGATTTAAGCGTCTATGCTAGTTTTTTTTTTTCTTTTTCAACTTGTATGCTAGCTTTTATTGGTCAACACAAATACGGATATACCATATATAGAGAGGTAAATGAATAACAAAATTAGTTAGGTTTACGATAATTTTTTTTTTTGTAAACTAGGTTTACGATAAATTGTTCTCGAGCTTAATTACGCAACTGATTAAGCAACGTCAACATGTCTCCAAAGGAAAAAAATCGAGGAACAACAAGTTAGAAATATAAAAATTTGATTTAGATACAATGAATGAGATTATTATGGATGTTTTGTGGTGAGATTTGTTAGTTTATGGTCTTGCATGTTGTATTCATTCGAACTTCTGGTAACATCTACTATTTCGAGAATAAGAAAAAGTGATCATTGTTCTATGTTTGATTAATTAAGCTTACGAAGTAACGTGTAATACACGAAACAAAAATTGTTAGATGAAAAAAAATCACTAATACTTTTCTTTACAGAGGATATTGAATTCAAAGGAACGATACTAATTGAATACTTCGTTTGTAGTAATTAGAGGCATGCAGTTTGCTGTCGATACTATAAAATAGTTATGTTCGTGTCATATGACCCGACATCGACTTTTTCTATGGTAGATTATTGCATTAAACTAGTTATCACATAGAATTCTGAATAAAATTATATTTAGTCTTTCATCTAGTCCTAGTTGCATGCATGAAAATAGTTGACTTTTTGTAACTCAAGAAATAGTTTACTTTTTTTGTGCCAAAGCTAGGCGATCCCATATTTACGGTTTTTCTTACATAGCTCCCGTCTTGCGGTTGGGGGCTCACTGGCCATCTTCTTTTAACCAACAAGCGTCAATGAACGTAGTATGCGAATGGTTTGGCAAAGAACCTCTCACTCTTATTTGCATTTTAATCGATTATGTAACTTTTGTATAAATCGAGCTATTTTCTATTAATATCAAATACCAAGAAATTCAAATTTTTGGAAAAGTCCTATTGTTTTAGTATAAATGATTGAACAGTTTTTTTTTTGTTCTCGACTACTTCATGTGGAAAACAAGAATAAACTACCAAAGTTTTAGTGGCCTGAACGGATTGTCGTAGCCCAATGGTAAAGATCAGGTTTCCGCCTGTACTTAAGTAGAGGTTCGTATCCTGCCGGAGAGAACTACCTCACGATGCCTCTGTTCACCATACGGATATAGGTTTATGCTTCAAAGCCCATTTGAATACTCGGAAGAGAGTTTATCCGTGGGCTGCACCTCCCATCAAGAGACTAGGTCTGGTTTTAATAGCGACCCGAATTTAATTCTTTCAGTTAAAAAAAAAGTTTTAGTGGCCTGCCTACTAGTAGTCTCGGATTTACATCATTTTTGATAGGTGTTATTTCTAAAAATCAAATCTGGAATTTTCCATAACTATTAAAAATAATAAACTGTAATAATTTTTAGCAATTTTCTTTTAACCATTCTTTCACACCGTGAAAGAATTTCAACATTGTTGTGCACTGATCAAATTTTTGATTTATTTATGGTTCATCAAATCGAAGGAGAGGGACAACAAAACTACCAACTTATAACTCATCAGCAAAACCCAAAAGTTTACTTATTAAAAACACAGGGACTTAATTACTTATTCATACATATATATATATTACAAAGATATCAAGCACTTCACATCGATCCCCTCCAATAGCAAAGTCACAATCACTAGGGACTACCGGAACAGCTACATGGGCAGCAGAAGCCAGGTGCAGCCGGTGCGCAACACTCACAGTGTGGACACATGAGAAGTGGTGGTGACGGCGCCATCAACTTACGCCCTACACCTATCTATAGAAACGTATAATTTTATCTCCCTAAGAAAAATCTATTAACATAGAAGATAAGGGAAATTCAGAGATTATTTCTAGCTTACCTCGTAAATGCACACTGGCTGCTTGACATGGCAGTACTGGAGACAAGACCAGCGCAATAACAAGAACGTATAGGAGGACGCTGGATTTGGATGGCTTGGTATCCATCTCGGATTTTCTAACGTAATTTGGTGAATATGTTAATTGAATTTATTGATTTGGTGTTGAAACTTGAAACTATGGTTGAGTGTAGCAGGTTTATATAGGAGGGTACAGAGAGGTAGTACAGTGCAACAAGTTGGTCAAGAAGAGGACTAAGCAATAAAATAATTGTCAATTTCATAAAGTATGATAGATACAAATTAGTTGACCTTGAAGAGGTTTCCGTGAGATGACTTACTTTCAGATAAAAAGTAGAGAAGTGATCAGGTAAACATTACTGTGACGAGTTCAAATTAGAAGATAAGAGAAGAAAGTAGAAGAGTCTTTGCTAAGATTTTATTTATCTGACATGCAAAGTCTTAGCAGGACCTTGATCGATAATAGGATCAGTCTGAGGCTGCTGTGACTCTCCTCCCTGTACTCCAAGCTCTTCTTCCTTTTCTCCTAATTCTTCCTGGCTAACATAGCCTTCAGGGAAGGGTGGTGGTGGAGGTGCTGGGGGTAACTGCACAGCGCAAAACACACATAAAAAGCAAGTCTCCCAATCAGAATAACGGTAATAAGAAGTAAATCCAAAACAGATCCACGCAAGTAGATTTTTCCCCGAGTTACAAAATGTACCTTGCTATATAAAGACTTAAGAATCAAATCGACTCGCTTCACTTCCTTCAGATCAATCGTTTCACTAGCAGGCTTTGTCTCAGAAGATTCGTTCTGGCTTTTAGCATCAACTGAAATCCATAGATGATATCACAAGATCAATGAAGTTAAGTACAACAAAGACCAATAGATACACAAGTACTTGATAAACTCACAAATCTGTTCAGCATTGACTATGAGATTCCTAAGTTAGCTGAAAAATTATTTGCATCTACAGCAGTTTTCATACAGAGCATATACATTTCTCAGTCCAGTCTTACTGACTTAGCTAGTAGAACCGGCATAGAACTTTGAATCTAACTCCTAGTAGCAGAAACGATTTACATCACATCAGTTGACACAGAACCAACGATCTTACCGAAGAAAAGAAAACCTTACTCTGCTTAATGGTCTCCAACTTCGATGCAGCAACAGAGAAAGCTTTCAATATATTATAAACAGCCCGACCCTAATATTGACAAAAACATATACGAAGACATAAAGGGGATTCGCGAGCACTGTTCACTACATTACAAAAGAAGTTCAAAAGTCAAAATAGAGCTATTGAGAAGAAGTACCAGAGAGAGAAAACCATCCAAGTGGGTCAACACCAAAGTGTACTTCAACAGCAATGCAGTAGCTCATCCTATCCAAGCAACCTGCTCCTTTGCAAGTTATCCTCAAGATCATGTAGCATTCATCAGCAACCTGGATCAGGAGTATATTCCAAAGACCTATGAGGAGGCTATGGCTGATGATGAGTGGAGAAAGTCAGTTGGAGATGAAATTGGAGCCATGATCAAGAATGATACCTGGTATGAAGCTGAACTTCACAAAGGAAAGAAGACAGTAACAAGTCGCCTTCTGTACACCATCAAATACTTGGCTAATGGAAAGCCAGAGAGGAAGAAGACAAGGCTAGTTGCAAGAGGATACACTCAGGTCTACGGAGAAGATCACTACCTTGACACCTTTGTACCAGTAGCAAAGCTCCATACCATAAGGATCCTTCTCTCAGTGGCAATAAACTTGGAATGGGATCTATGGCAGATGGATGTCAAGAATGCATTCCTTCAAGGAGAGCTAGAGGATGAGGTCTACATGAGGCCACCACCTGGTATGGAAGACATGGTCAAGCCAGGAATGTTTTAAGATTGAAGAAAGCAATCTATGGATTAAAACAGTCACCAAGAGCTTGGTACCACAAGTTGAGTACAACTCTCAATGGAAGAGGATTTGTAAAATCAGAAGCTGATCGCACCCTCTTCACCCTCACAAGCCAGCAAGGAATGGTGATGATACTGATCTATGTAGATGATATCATCACAGGAAGTGATAAGTAAGGTATCATCTCTACTAAAGCCTTTCTTAAGTCTACATTTGATATTAAAGATTTGGGTGAGCTAAAGTACTTTCTAGGAATTGAAATGTGCCGCTCTAAAGAGGGGCTATTCTTATCCCAAAGAAAGTACACACTTGATCTATTAAATGAGGCAGGAGAGCTTGGAGCAAGAGTAGCTAAGACACCTCTTGAAGAAGGCTACAAAGTATTGCGTGAGGGGGAGTTTGAAGATACTGCATTTGGCGACTTTAAACTCTATAGAAGGATGGTTGGAAAGCTGATCTACCTCACCATTACAAGACCATATATCTGTTTTGCAGTAAATCAAGTCAGCCAGTATATGCAAGCACCAAAGGTTCACCATTGAAGGATGGTGGAAAGGATCATGAGGTATTTAAGGGAGGCTCCTGGTCAAGGTGTTTGGATGGGCTGCAACAAGAGCACAAAGATTGTGGGATATTGTGATGCAGATTGGGCTGGTGATAGAGTGGACAGGAGGTATACTACGGGCTATTGCACCTTCATAGGAGGTAATCTGGTTACTTGGAAGAGCAAGAAGCAAAAGGTGGTATCATGTTCAAGTGCTGAAGCAGAATATAGAGCAATGAGGAAGCTGACTAGTGAACTCATTTGGATCAGAAACCTGCTAATGGCATAGAAACAACAACACGAATCACAATGCACTGCGATAATCAGGCTGCCATTCATATAGCTTCAAACTCGGTCTTCCATGAGAGAACAAAGCACATTGAAGTGGATTGTCACAAGGTTAGACAAGCTGTGGAGCAGAAGATCATCTTACCTTGCTACACGAGGAGTGAAGACCAGCTAGCTGATATCTTCACCAAAGGAGCAAGTACCAAGGTCTGTGAGTCCATACACCCAAGACTAGGACTCATAGACTTGTCAAGTTCATGTTCTCCTCTGCCATGAAACATCTACTCTTTTTCCTTTCCTTGGTTTCCCTTTTACCACATTGGGTTTTGGGTTTTCCTTGAAAGGTTTTAATGAGAGATGTGTTCATGGTCTTCCAAGCTCATCCATGCTGTATGGCTAAACTTAAGGGGGAGTATTGACAAAAACATATATGAAGACATAAAGGGATTCGCGAGCACTGTTCACTACAGTACAAAAGAAGTTCAAAAGTCAAAATAGAGCTGTTGAGAATATAGCTGTTGGAACCTTATCTCTTGGTTCTCTTTCCTAAGTCTTTAATGTATAGATATCTTGTAATCTGGCTATAAAGCCAATAGATATGTATTCTAAATTAATCAAGGAAATAGTTCTCCTTCTTTACTCTATTTCTCTCTTACTCTCTCTGATTTTTCTCAAGTGTTCTTCACACAACATTATCTTTTCTTACATGGTATCAGAGCTTAAAACTCTTGAGAGCCTAAATCAATTCCGCAAATCTCATTCTGATAATCTTTTCTCTTGATTCATCCATTTACTTTTTCAAATTTCTTTTCAGATCTCTTTTATCCTGTGGATAATAGATCTGGGTTCTTGAGTTTCTGGAAATTTTTAAATTTTTTTTTCTTGGCTGTGCTCTCTCTGTTCTGTCTCCATTTCATTTCCTTGAGAGTTTTTCTTGATTCTAAACTTGTTTTTCTCTCAGTTCTGAGTGATTTACTTGTTTCTGTCTTGAAAATTCTTGAAAAAAAAATTATTTGAAACCTTAAAGGAGAAGATGGAGGATTACAGACCAGTGAGGATTCCATGTATACTCAAGGGACCAGGAAACTACATCACCTGGTCTAGAATGGCCAGGACAGCCCTTGGAGATAGAGGATATTGGGAGCATGTCACTTCAGGCTCTGCCCCAAAGAAAATCACCCAAGGAGAAGATGGCAAGGAGGTTGTAATGGTAGATGAAGGCAAATGGGCTCAGGAAGATCTCATGGTGCTGTCTACCTTGCAAAGCTCTCTTGATGGTCCATTGATGGACTCTTATTCAGACTGTACCACCACAAAACAGTTGTGGGATACTTTGCACAAGGTTTTTGGCAATACTTCAAACCTCACCAGAATCTTTGAAGTGAAGAGAGCCATCAACAACTTGGAGCAGGAAGAAGGAGACTTTACCAAGCATCTTGGGAAGTACAGTCAGCTGTGGTCTGAGCTAGAGATGCTAAGGCCAAGCACCAATGACCCTGATACACTTGAAGCCAGGCGGGAGCAAGACAAGGTCTTTGGACTGCTTCTCACACTCAATCCAAGCTTCAATGATGTGGTGAAACATATATTAAGTGACAAGGAGCTTCCATGCTATGACGAAGTGTGTGCTAGACTACAAAAGGAGATAGGCTCAGATGGTCTCTTTGGAGGTGGAAAAGGAGGAATGTCTCTGGCACACAAGGCTGAGAAGATGGAAAGTGCATCAGCTAGCAAGGCTTACTTTAAGCCAAGAGGAGGAGGAGACAAATCAGTAACTTGTGAGCATTGCAAGTACAAAGGACACTCCAAAACCAACTGCTGGACTCTCCATCCCCATCTCAGGCCAGCCTCAGCCAACAGGTACAACCAGGCAAAAGCCCATTGAGCAAGAGCTCAAGAACAACCAGTACCTGATTCTATGTGCATGGGAGATGATGGAAAAGCCATGATCTCTACCACTCACACTGGCGCCTCCACCTCTTACACCACATCTCAGCCATCTCATGAGGATGCATTCATCAGGAAGTCAGACATTGAGGCATTGATCAAAGCCCTCAATGCAAATTCTGGTAACCAAAGTATTCATGCTTTAAATTCTATTCAAAATGCAGCTCTCATTGCTAGACCATTAATTATTGATTCAGGAGCTTCCCATCATAAAATTAGGGATGCTAGACTGATTAGTAATGTTAAACCTACTCTAGGCAATGTGGTGATTGCTAATGGAATTCCAATTGAGGGAGTAGGGAACTTAAAACTGTTTGAAAAAGATTCCCAAGCTTTCTATATGCCTAGCTTTACCTCAAATTTATTATCTATTAAAAAGGCAGCTACTGATCTAAATTGCAATGTTATTTTTAGTCCTAATGATGTGTACTTTCAGGATATTAAGACAAGTAAGCTGCTGGGAAAAGGTGTGAGCAAGGGAGAGCTATATTTGCTTGAAGACACCAATTTATCAGATTTATCTCATGCTTATAATTCTGGTTTAGCTAGTAATGTGTTGTGGCATGCTAGATTGGGTCATCCCCATTCTAGAGCTCTAAGTTTAATATTGCCTGATCTGTCTTTTACTAATGAATCTTGTGAGGCTTGTATTCTTGGTACACATTGCAAATCTGTTTTTTCTCAATCTATGACTATTTATGAGAATTGTTTTGATCTAGTGCATTCTGATGTGTGGACTGCCCCTTGTGCATCGAGAGAAAATCATAAATATTTTGTGACATTCATAGATGAGAAATCAAAATACACTTGGCTCACACTGATTAAAAGTAAAGATAGAGTTTTAGAAGCATTTATCAACTTCCAAAACTATGTAACTAACCACTTTGATTCCAAGATCAAAATTTTCAGGTCTGATAATGGTGGAGAGTATACTAGCAATGCGTTCAAACAACACTTAGCAAAACATGGAATTATTCACCAAACAAGTTGTCCATACACACCACAACAAAATGGAGTTGCTGAGAGGAAGAATAGACATCTTATGGAGGTTGCAAGGAGCATGATGTTTCACACAAATGTTTCAAAGAGATTTTGGGGAGATGCTGTAATCTCAGCTTGCTACCTGATCAACAGAATCCATACCAAGATCCTCAAAGATGTCTCTCCCTTTCAGGTATTAAACAAGATCAAACCTCCAATAAATCACTTGCGTGTGTTTGGGTGTGTGTGCTATGTCTTGATACCAAGAGAGCAAAGGAACAAGCTGGAAGCCAAGAGTATCAAGGGCATGTTCATTGGATACACTCACACACATAAAGGGTATAAGTGTTACATTCCAGATTCAAGAAGGGTGATGGTCTCAAGGGATGTAAAGTTTGTGGAATCAAAGGGGTACTATGATGAGAAGAGCTGGGAAAGCCTTAGAGATCTCTCACATGGACCAAATGATAGGGCAAACAACCTGAGAACCATATTGGAGAGCTTGGGAATCAGTCAGCCTAAGAACAGTGTGGCGCCACCAGCATCTCCATCACCACCAGTGGCTGCAACCAATGAAGCAGCAGCACCAATTATTGATTCAGTCCAACCTGATCCTGAGGAGGGCAATGAGAATGAATCAAAATCAGAAGATGATTCAGCATCAGTTCATGATCAAGATGGAACTGAATCTGATCATGCTAGTGACAACCAGTATGAGGATGATCAAGAAGAGGAAGAGGCAGTGATAGAAGAGCTGATTCAACCGTTAAGAAGAAGTACCAGAGAGAGAAAACCATCCAAGTGGGTCAACACCAAAGTGTACTTCAACAGCAATGCAGTAGCTCATCCTATCCAAGCAACCTGCTCCTTTGCAAGTTATCCTCAAGATCATGTAGCATTCATCAGCAACCTGGATCAGGAGTATATTCCAAAGACCTATGAGGAGGCTATGGCTGATGATGAGTGGAGAAAGTCAGTTGGAGATGAAATTAGAGCCATGATCAAGAATGATACCTGGTATGAAGCTGAACTTCACAAAGGAAAGAAGGCAGTAACAAGTCGCCTTCTGTACACCATCAAATACTTGGCTAATGGAAAGCCAGAGAGGAAGAAGACAAGGCTAGTTGCAAGAGGATACACTCAGGTCTACGGAGAAGACTACCTTGACACCTTTGTACCAGTAGCAAAGCTCCATACCATAAGGATCCTTCTCTCAGTGGCAGTAAACTTGGAATGGGATCTATGGCAGATGGATGTCAAGAATGCATTCCTTCAAGGAGAGCTAGAGGATGAGGTCTACATGAGGCCACCACCTGGTATGGAAGACATGGTCAAGCCAGGAATGTTTTAAGATTGAAGAAAGCAATCTATGGATTAAAACAGTCACCAAGAGCTTGGTACCACAAGTTGAGTACAACTCTCAATGGAAGAGGATTTGTAAAATCAGAAGCTGATCGCACCCTCTTCACCCTCACAAGCCAGCAAGGAATGGTGATGATACTGATCTATGTAGATGATATCATCACAGGAAGTGATAAGTAAGGTATCATCTCTACTAAAGCCTTTCTTAAGTCTACATTTGATATTAAAGATTTGGATGAGCTAAAGTACTTTCTAGGAATTGAGATGTGCCGCTCTAAAGAGGGGCTATTCTTATCCCAAAGAAAGTACACACTTGATCTATTAAATGAGGCAGGAGAGCTTGGAGCAAGAGTAGCTAAGACACCTCTTGAAGAAGGCTACAAAGTATTGCGTGAGGGGGAGTTTGAAGATACTGCATTTGACGACTTTAAACTCTATAGAAGGATGGTTGGAAAGCTGATCTACCTCACCATTACAAGACCAGATATCTGTTTTGCAGTAAATCAAGTCAGCCAGTATATGCAAGCACCAAAGGTTCACCATTGAAGGATGGTGGAAAGGATCATGAGGTATTTAAGGGAGGCTCATGGTCAAGGTGTTTGGATGGGCTGCAACAAGAGCACAAAGATTGTGGGATATTGTGATGCAGATTGGGCTGGTGATAGAGTGGACATGAGGTATACTACGGGCTATTGCACCTTCATAGGAGGTAATCTGGTTACTTGGAAGAGCAAGAAGCAAAAGGTGGTATCATGTTCAAGTGCTGAAGCAGAATATATAGCAATGAGGAAGCTGACTAGTGAACTCATTTGGATCAGAAACCTGCTAAGAGATTTGGGCATAGAAACAACAACACAAATCACAATGCACTGCGATAATCAGGCTGCCATTCATATAGCTTCAAACTCGGTCTTCCATGAGAGAACAAAGCACATTGAAGTGGATTGTCACAAGGTTAGACAAGCTGTGGAGCAGAAGATCATCTTACCTTGCTACACGAGGAGTGAAGACCAGCTAGCTGATATCTTCACCAAAGGAGCAAGTACCAAGGTCTGTGAGTCCATACACCCAAGACTAAGACTCATAGACTTGTCAAGTTCATGTTCTCCTCTGCCATGAAACATCTACTCCTTTTCCTTTCCTTGGTTTCCCTTTTACCATATTGGGTTTTGGGTTTTCCTTGAAAGGTTTTAATGAGAGATGTGTTCATGGTCTTCCAAGCTCATCCATGCTGTATGGCTAAACTTAAGGGGGAGTATTGACAAAAACATATATGAAGACATAAAGGGATTCGCGAGCACTGTTCACTATAGTACAAAAGAAGTTCAAAAGTCAAAATAGAGCTGTTGAGAATATAGCTGTTGGAACCTTATCTCTTGATTCTCTTTCCTAAGTCTTTAATGTATAGATATCTTGTAATCTGGCTATAAAGCCAATAGATATGTATTCTAAACTAATCAAGGAAACAGTTCTCCTTCTTTACTCTATCTCTCTCTCTTACTCTGATTTTTCTCAAGTGTTCATCACACAACATTATCTTTTCTTACATCTAAAGGAGAAAGAGACCAAACCAAAAACGCTTCAGCAGCAACTAAAAAGCAGACAACTTTCTGGTGTATTCGCCTTTGCATTGCCGTTACGTTCTATTGTTATCAGAAAACTATAATGGAGAAGATCCTAAGTCCAGTCTATTGGTTCCCTAAATTTGAGGATAAAGCTAATTGTTAGATTCAACTATTTTAAAGATCCACATGATCTTAAGAGATGTGTAAACGGGACTAAAGAGTTTAGAAAAATACTCAAGAGCCTAGCTTTGCAAGATTTCATGTCCAGTGAATGGTTTGAGAGCTGTAGGTTCAGGTTAAATGGAGTTCTATTACCAGCGGACCAATCAAATGTTTGTTCTAACGATGGCATAATTCTGCTTATGAACTGTGCACACAATATAGTACTACCATGGTGTCAGCATTGATTCTCTCAGAATCGTGAATGGATCAACATTCCATATTTCTCCACATACTAATCCACAAGCTATTTTAACTATGTTTGAAAGGTAAAAAATGTCAAGATTTATACGCTTTGATACATTATGGATGTTTAGTCCTACAAAAAACAATTTTTCATATAAATAAATTGCAGGTACATATGACAGATGTTTAGAAGAGTGTGAGTCTGTGAAATACAAGATAAATTTGATGGTATTTTCTGTGTTTAGTCTTACTTCTAGCATATTTGTCTATAGTTGTTTGGGATGTAATGATCAACATCTGAGTTTATTCAGAGTATTTGTTATAGTGAATTTAAGGCTTACAATTTCATAAACCAAAGGACATGTTCATATCGCATAAATACAAAAAAATGACACATGTTGTCGGGTTTGTAATATGAAACATATGATTCATTAAAAAAATCACTTGGAAAATTGAACTTCAGATAAAACATATTTTGGTAACATATACATATTGATCTACTAGAATATGTTATTTCGTATATATTTATTAATGAATTTAATTAATCTTTCATAAAAATATTTTTTAAGTACATACAAATTATTGATAAATTATTTAATAACTCTCAAATTAAATACACAGATAAAAATAGTAAATTTATGTTAAAAATATAAATTTCAAAATACACATGAAAAACAGTAATTTATATTCTTCTTATATTTGAATTGTCAATTTAGGATGAAAACATATTTTCGTTAATACGATGCAACAAAATAGAAAAAATTAAATTTCTTTTTTATTAGATAAGATAATATAAATATCAAAATTATATTATATTTAATGTATATAATATCATGTTAATATCATTTAAATGTCATAAAAGTAAAAGCACATAAATTAAATAATAGACGAAAAATATACATAATATGATTTTAAGAGCGAGAAAAATTAAAATTTTCATTATTTGTCTGTCTTATAGCATTTTTTTTTAGCTTAATGTCATTTTTTCTCAGTTACTAAGCAACATTTCATGTTATTAGTAATTTTAATTGTTAATTCACCTGCATATGGGCTGAAAGTATGAATTTTAGAGTCAAAACATATGATGCTTTTTTTGTTATATTATCAATCAGAGAGACCTTTTTGACACAGCTCACAATTCAAAAACTCATTATGTGAACTGTAGTTTTTTCACGAAAATTTTCAAGAGGCAAATACATAAAAGAAGAAAATGATTTATTTTTTTGAGAAAAAAACTATTTTTTAGTCGAAAGTTGATGAGTTTCCAAGACAAAAGCATATGATGATAAGCTTAATTACGATAATATCCTTTTATTTTTGGTGTGTGACTATGTATAAAAAGGACAATTTTAAAAATTTAACATTAGATTTAGATTAAAGGTACAACTAATAGTTAAATGTTTCTTTGCTAAAATAATCGAGGTGACATCATTAAAAGCGAATTTAGACCAAACTTGAATGAAGAATATGATTTGTTAAATGATTAGATTCTGTATAGCTAACTAAGTTTATGATTTATAAAATAAATAGATAAAGTTGACGTATAATTTTTGGCTAAAATAATAAAATCACACTAATGAAGAAACATATAAAAAAAAGAAGATATGAAAAAAAATGAAAAAGAGAGAATGAGAAGATGAGAAGAGATGAAATCACAACAAAAAACTGCCACAATAGTGTAAATATAAATCCGCAAAAGACAAAGTTAAATGATGATAAAAGTTTCTACTTGGAAATAGCTAAACACACATGGATCCAATTTTTATAGTTTGTACCCAAATTAAATTTAGTCAAAACTCAATATCAGAAAAAAAACACATTAACTGATTCAAACAATTATCCCAATTTTGGCTATACAAAAGAGAAGTCAAGAAGACAGCAAATACGAAAAAAATAAAGAAACTCACTACCATGATTGAGAAAAAACATGATCAAGCTTGAGAGTAAGAAGAAAAGTTAAGGAGAAGAGCAAACATGCATTGAACCTGCTTGAAACGACTCACTACTCTTCTCTAACGCACTACTCTTCTCTGAACCAATTGTTTTTTATCTTAAGTCTCTAAACACATAAGAGAAGAGAAAATGATTTGTTCTTAGAGAAAATAAACGATTTTTTCGAGTCGACAGATGACGATTTTCATAACAAAGTAAATGATGACAAACTTAGTTTATGATAATACATTTTTACTTTTTGTGTGTAGTTGTGTATAAAAATGAATAGGAATTTAGAAAATTTAACATTATATTTAAATATTAGTTATAAATTACTTTAAAAAAAATAAAAATAGTCAATGTGGCATATTGATATAAGCTAAACTAAAACATTTTTTTAAAGAATTTTTATTTTTATGATTTTAAGAGTTAATTAAGTTTATGATTTGTAAAATACATAAATTTGAGTTGATAAAAAAAATAATTTTATTTTCAGATAAAAATCATTTACAATTTCAATATATTTAAATTAATTATTTATCCTTTCGTAAGGGGGTTTAATCCTAGTTTATATTTCTCTCTCTCTCTCTCTCCCCCCCTTGCTTCACTAGTTTCTCACTTCCTTAAATTTTCTCTCCCAAGAAACTGTAATCTCTTCAAAGCTTCAAAAATCTCCAAAACAATGGCGGTTCCTGTTGTCGATCTCCTCAACAACTCCGATTCATCATCCGATGAAGACTTCAGCGACTCGGAAGTCTCTTATTCATCGGAGGACGAATCCATGGAAGACGAACCGTCGGAGTCGGAAATCACCACTGCAACAACAGGTTCTCTCATATCACTATCTCGTTAAGTAAATCATCTCTCAGATTTCGTCTGCTGTTAACAGAAACAGAGACGAAACGTAGCGAAGAGGAGGATGAATTTTGGATCAAGTATCCTTGTTTGAAGATATTTCTGAACGCCAGCGCTGCTCAGGGTTTGATTCCGGAGTACTATGTTTACGAGAGAGCCAAGCTAATCGGAGAAGAGAAGGCCAAAGATCTGAACGAGAGAGGCAAGGCTTTGTTTCTCAAGGAACTTGAAGCGTGCAGGGACAGGTGTGAGATCATTGCATCTGCCATCAACGCTATGAAGTCCGTTAAATGATTGGGAACCTTTTGTTTATGATGTTATTGGGATTGCTTTTGTTTCTAGCAAAGCTTTATGATGAAATCGTTTTCTCAGACTCAATTAAAACGTTATGTAGCTTTCTATTATCGATTAGCAAAAGAAAGTGAACAGAGGATGAAGGAAGAACATAGGATTTAACTCCATTAAAATGCTACTGTAGCTTCCAATGATCATTTAGCAAAAGAAAAAGAAAAACTTAGCAAGAGGAAGCTGTTGTCACGTTGTTCAGAGGTTTCTGGACGATCCAGCCATCATCTTGAGGGTGGGAAGCTGTTCATAGGAGAAGACACAAACACCTTGCGTGTAGAGCACGTTTCTTGAGCCTGGAGAGTTGGCAATCACTTGCAGAAGCTGTTGTCTCGTCAGAGATTTGAGCAGACTGTTGGCTCCACCTACTTCCTGTTCTTCTCTGGGATTGATTGGGTAGAATGAGTCGAGAGGCATCCAACGGAGAGAATCGATCTGAGAGTGGAGAAAAGTGATGTACTTGTGCGTTTCCTCGAGAATTGCAGCCAAACTCAACTTCTTCTCCCACGGCATGATTTTCTCTAACGACCTGATTCTATCTGACACCTTCCTTGTACCGTGAACAGACTGAGATTTAGAAGAGGAAGACGGCGAGACAGAGAAGGTGTTGTTGTTGATTCGAGAGCGGTTCACGGGGAGAGGAGGAGGAGCGAGAGAGAGACACGGAAGCGAGTTCGTGTCTTCAACGGATTTGAGATCTGGCAAGTGGAGAAACGGGACGTCGTCTGTGAAGTGTTGTTGTTGTTTCTGGAGGTGGAGATAGTCTTGGTGCGTGTCGGAGAAGGTGATGAAGCCGCCGTGAGGAGTGAAATCAGACTCAGGAAACGGAGGTAAGAAGGATTCAATGTCGTCGTAAGGATGATAATACCAATGATTAATACTTGCACATGCTTCTCAAATCTGAAAGCAAAGAAAAACAGTAGTCATCTAAAACAAAGAAAAAAAAATCATAAGAAACAGTTCTTTCCAGCTTTACTCAGATGCAAAATCATGAATGATAGTTTCAAAATCAATGTCTTCTAAAATGTTTTTTTCAATGCATAAAATAGCCAAGCCATTCAATCTTTCTTGAGACATTGAAGATCGTAAATAATTTTTCAGTAATTTTAATTTCGAAAAACTTCTTTCCGCTGAAGCTACAGTCACATGAATAGTCAAAAGAATGTGCTAAGCAATTGAAACATTTTGATAACAACCCACACTTTCAACAAACTCAAGAACTTCACTAGGTTCCATAGACACATCAGGTAAAGTAGTTTGCAAAAATCATTTAAATCAACATCTAAAGAACTATCATGAGGAAAAGCTTTGTGAAAGTTAGTACAATATTCTCATAGTTCACTTTCACCTAATGCCTTTAATTTTTTTCAGATCAAATAGGAATCCAAAAATACTGTTAAAATTCATCATTTGATCAAATATGTTCTTGACTGAAGTTATTGCCATGTCCACCACAACTAGAAAGTAATTAAGTCTAAAATTATGACCAAGATAATGATGATGAATTTCTTGACTTTAAATGCGTCTAATATGATCTTGAATTACGAAGTCAAATTCTGCAATCATTTCAATAGAACTTAGAAAATTACCATTGCTATTTTGATAGAGTTTCTCATTTTTTCCTCTAAATGCCAAATTTCGCTTAGCAAGAAATTTCACTACAGCAATAGCTCTAGTTAAAACAAGTCTCCAACGCTCTTTTTCTTTTGATATTTCTTTTTGTAGTTCTTTATCAATCGTCAAGTTTTTCTCCAACCTAACTTTCAATTCATTCCAAGTTTTCATGTTATTCATATGATCTGCACTTCATTCATGGTTTTAAGCCTCTCACTAAGATGTTTCCAATCTCTTAATCCATCATTAGCTAATGAACTTAACCAAACACCAGATTTAAACAACTTGCAACAAAAACAGTAACATTTATCCTCATGTTTCGAATAAACCAGCCAATTTCTATCACTAGTTTCACCATTACTCAATTTCTTAGAATAATAAACATCTGAAAAATGTCTAGAGCTCTTATCTAAGGGGAACACAAGATTCATTTCTCTTTTAAAACATTTTTCAACCAACAAATCTTTCAATTTATTATCAAGGTTATTCCAATTCCTAGAATCATATATATCAATGAATGAGTTTTTTTTGTTCAGGAACATTCAAAACCTTCAAAAGACTAATACTATCATCAAAATGATCCTTTGATTCAGTACTAGCAGGCTCCGGATTTTCATTAACATTTTTTCTTATCACAAATTTATCCATAGAACCTTTCTGAGATTTTATAAATAATTATGTTACCTTTCTTTTTTTTTTCTTTTTTGACATCCTGACTCACCAGTCATGATTTAAGAAAAATATCAAAACAAACAGAAAATATCACCTTGTAATATGAATTTCGAAGGAAATGAGTAAACCTGACATTAGAAAAAAAACTTAAAATTCAGTTAGACCATTCAAATGAAAATTGTGTGAAACACAAAAAATATATGATAGATCATAGATAATATTCAAAAAACAAAATCTTACCAGAGAGAAGGACTGCCATAGAGACTATAGCGATCAAATTCAAGTATTGATGTAAGAAGAATTTTCTATGATTTAGAGAAGGAAGATGAAAGATTTTGGAAGTGTGACTTGTAAGAAGTAAACAAAAATAGAAAACAAGAAACCCTAAATAATCTATCGACAATTTACAACTTCACAAACGGTCAGCTAATTTTTTTAGTGGGCCTCTCATCTTGTGGGCTATATGGAATTGTAAAATTATCTTTAGCACACGAGATAATGCATATAGTCATGTAAGAAATATGCAAAACTTTAAACAATTATATAGCTAATTAATTATTTTATGGGCCCCTTAGCTCGTGGACCCCGGGGCGGTACACCTATTGTCCTTCCCAGTAAGCCGGCACTGAATACATTTCTAAAACTAGAGTTACATATCCCGAGAAGATAACCTGTTTAACAGAAAGCTACCTTATTATTGCTTCTTGTTAATCACTGTTATAGTATATCTCTATCTACTGAACAGTGGACTACATCAAGCTTGTCTTCGAATACTAGTCAACATCGCTATAATTTTTTCCATGGTTCAACCAAACATTGTAGTTTAATAAAATAAATCAATCTGAAAATAGCAATTTTTAGATAAGTAGCCTTTGTAAAAGAAAATTTTAGATTTATCAAGAGGAAAAAAATCGTGGATAAATTTAGCAATGTTTTTACGTACGTGTCCAAATTCCAAATATGTAGCCAACACGTTGTTAACATTTTTGGTGGAATAACAACGATAGATGTTTTTTTTAACTCAATAGGATTCATTCATTCAAAAGCTTCAAAGTGCAAGCTTACAAAGCAAGGCATTTGCCAAAAGATAGAAACAAAAACACCACTAACTTGAGCTTCACGTTAACTCACCCTCAGGGAAGGGTTTAAGAGCTCACGTTTGAAGCTTCAGCTAGGATAAGATCATGTAACCACGAAGGTCCTCCCATATCCAAATATGACTGCAACCGGCCGTCCCTTAAGACACTCTTAGCTATCTCTGAAACCACTCGATTAGATTTTCTTGACTCCACTTCGAAAGCTACTATCGCAAAATCTGCCAAGACCATCGCTAATTGCCTCAACAACCATCTGTATCTCGGCCATCTCAGTGGGTTCTTTATTGCCTCCACTAGCTCCTTCGACTCCGTGCCTATACTCACCTCTTCAATTCTCAGGTCCCTAAGACTTTGTAAAGTCCAAAGAAGCCCTCTCATTTCTGCCGATAACTTATCTGAAGATGGGGTGAAGGCATCTCTCGCATGCATACCAACCACACAACGGTGATCTCGTGTGATCCAAGCTCCTCCTGCGAGATACCTGCTACTTCTCCAGTTCACATGTATGTTACATTTAATCACGCCATCGCTTGATGGGGTCCAGCATTCAGGCATACCCAAATCAGTACCTCCCATACCTCCCCTGTCTTCCACCTTATTTAGTTCATGCCAAAGCCCTGCCTCTTCAATCGCCTTATCAATCAGACTAGACCTGGACTCCTGCACTCCCGCATACAGCAAGCTGTTCCTGTTCTTCCAAATCGTCCATAACATCCATGGAATAGCTTGTCTTCGAGCCTGATTCATGCTCTCTTGGTTCATAAGTTGGAGACACTCCATTAATAACTCCATGAGCATTATACCTTGAAAACCCTGATACAAGACATGACTGAAATCCTTCCAGAACTCCTGAGCTTTCTCACAGTGAAATAGGACATGTTCAATAGTCTCCACCCCATTGTTACATAACTTACACGTCAAATCCACCGGCATACCATGTGCAGTGAGTCTCTCCGCCACTGCCAAGGCTCCTGATGATGCTCTCCATAAGAAAATCCGAATCTTTGGGAGTGTAGGGACTTTCCAGATTCGTTGCTTCAACGCTAGGACTGCCACATCTTGTAACCCCTCTGCTCCCATCGTTTCTTTAAGTTTCATCAGTAACCAACACCCACTTTTGACTAAGTAATCTCCAGTTTTATTATATGCCCAAACCTCTCTATCTTCCACATCACCAATCACCATCTGTTGAATTCAAAGCACCCCGTTAGGGGGAAACAAGACATTCAGCTTTTCAACATTCCACCGTCCATCTATTCCTATCAACTCCGACACCCTCAAGTTGATATCATAAGAAGTTTGTTTGTTGACTGGACGTCGAGGATCTCCATCCAAAATCCATTTATCTACCCAAACAAACGTATCTTTGCCATCACCAATGGACTTCATAAGGCCTTTCTTCAACAGCTCCCTACCAAACAAAATGCTCCGCCATGCGTACGAAGGCCGATACCCCTTTCCACATTCAAGAAAGCTCTGAGCCGCAAAGTAGCGACCTTTATACACCCTCGCCAACAAGCTTTGTGGCTCATTATGTATCTTCCAAGCTTGCTTGGCTAAGAGAGACTGATTAAAATCTTCAATATCCCGAAAACCCAAGCCTCCCTTGTCTTTAGGCACACATACTTTCTTCCAAGCAACCCAATGTATCTTCTTTTTATCCCCATCCTCATCCCACCAAAAACTTGCCATTGCACTTAAGATCTTTTGGCAGTGATGCTTGGTTAGTCGGAAGCAAGACATAGCATACACTGGGAGCGCCATAGCAATCGATTTGAGGAGTACCTCCTTTCCACCATGGGAAAGCTTTTTGGCAAACCACCCTCGTAATCTCTTGTTAAGTTTCTCCCCAATGAATGCAAGTAGCTTCTGCTTTGAACCTGAGAAGCATTCTGGTAAACCAAGATATTTACCTTCTCCCCCTTCATTTTCGATCTGCAATATCTCCGCAAGCAGTCGCCTCATGACAGGATCAATATCAGCCCCAAACGTAATAGCTGATTTCTGAAAGTTGATAACCTGACCAGAGGCATCTTCATAAAGTTTCAGACATCTCAAGAATTCAGTACATTCACTGAGGCTTGCTCGACACATGAACAGACTATCATCTGCGAATAGTAAGTGCTGAATAGAAGGACAGTTCCTCGTTAGTTTCATGCATGTAATAGCACCATCCTGCTCTGCTCTGTCCACCACATGTACTAATGCCTCTGCACAGAGAATAAACAGAAAGGGAGAAAGGGGATCCCCTTGTCTAATACCTCTCTCCGGAATAATGTGGCCAAAGGATTCTCCATTCATTAGTACTGTGAATGAGACCGATCGAATGCAACTCATAACCCAGCCGATCCACTTAGCGTCGAAACCCATCTTGAAAAACATAGCTTCCAAAAATTCCCACTCTACCCTATCGTAAGCTTTAGACATATCAGTCTTTATAGCTATATACTCTCCACGGCAGTTCGGATTGGTCTTAAGTCCATGAATCATTTCATGCGCAATAAGGAGATTATCAGATATCAACTGTCCTGCTACGAAGGCTCCTTGTGTTGGTGACACGATACGAGGAAGGGTGATCTTTAATCTATTGCTCAGAACTTTAGATATGATCTTATAAGTCACCGAACACATACTAATCGGTCTCAAGTCCTTCATATCCTCGCATTCGGTACCTTAGGAAGCAAGCAAAGTTGAGTATGATTCCATTCTGCAGGCATTACTCCTGTCTCAAAGAAAATCTTAACCTCTCGTGTCACCTGCTCCCCTGTGATGTTCCAATACTTCTGAAAGAAATGCCCCGTCATTCCATCAATCCCCGGAGCACTATCACTTTTTATAGATTTGACTGCTCTTCTAATCTCAGTATCTGTGACAGGCTTCGTCAACGTAGCATTCATCATGTCATTGACCTTCGGCTGCAGACCTTCCAACAATACCTCCACATTACGAGAGCCCGACGATCGGAAGAGATCTTGGAAGTATTGAACTGCAATCTCCCCCTTTTTCTCCTCCTCAAAGTGCTCTGTACCCCTGGAATCCCGTAGCGATTGAACTCTATTCTTCATTCGACGAGATTCCATCCAACCATGGAAAATTCTCGTATTCTTGTCCCCTACCTGCAACCACGTGTTTTTGCTTCTTTGCTTCCAATGGGCCTCTTCCTCTCTATAAGCCACTTCAAGTTCCATTCTCAACGATGATAACAGCTGCAGGTCAGGAAACTGTTTGCTCTCCTCTGCTTCCAAGACTTGTCTGAGATGTTTAATCTGTACCCCAGAATTCACATTCGCCGTCCTCTTCCATTGCGACAACTTTTTCCGGCATGCTTTAATTCTCTCCGCAACAGAACCTCTGTTTCCTCAGGGCAATGCGTTCCATCCCCTGCGTACAATCTCCAGTACCTCAGGCTTAGCACACCATCTTTTGTCAAAGGTAAATCTGCCTTTCTGTCTTGACTTCATTGGCATCAAACTCATGAACACAGGTCTATGATCTGACCCTGTTCGCTCCAAATACTTGATGTGAGTTCCTGGAAATAGCCTGAACCATTCTGTGTTGCCAAACGCCCTGTCAAGCCGACATTGCACCCACACCTTCTCTTTCACCCCATTGACCATAATTTCTCGTACTCTTCCCCACGAGAGAAACTCTCCTGAACTTGGAGGTTCTTTTAGACGACAGTCATTCTTCATTGCACGAAATCCAAAGAATGTACTCTCATCTCTCATCGGTCCTCCCAGCTTTTCCTCGTTACTCATGAGTTCATTAAAGTCGCCGATTAGGAACCAACCTCCATTTCTATTCAAACTTATATCTCTCAATAAGTCCCATACATCATGTCTCTTTTGTCTCACCGGGTCACCGTAGACAAAGGACATGTGAAAAACCAAAGCTCCAATCTTGACTCGAGTGTCAATAATTCGATTCGAACTAAATACAACCTCCACCTCATATGTACTCCTCCAGAAAAGTGTCAACCCACCAGCAAGTCCCACTGGGTTCACCAAGAAATTGTGGTCATAACCCAACGAACTTGTAACTCTCTTCACATATTCACTAGAGTTTTTAGTCTCTAGGAGAAACAAAAAATCCGGGAGATGCTCACCAACCATCTCCTTTAGGCATCGAACTGTCGAGTCGTTCCTCAAACCCCGACAGTTCCAACTGAGCGTCGTCATTGAAGATTGGATGGTTTCTGGTGAACCATCAAACCTTCAGATTGCTTCAACACCGTAGATGATACCTCTCCATCATCATTACCTTCAGATTGCTTCAACGATAGATGTTAAGAAGTATATTTTTAAATTGAAATCAAATAACCATAGCAATGATGTGTCCAATTGGTGACAAAATAACATTGGTTTTGACACATTTCTCTATCGGGTCAGATTAACCACCTATTCAATTAACCAGCATTGACACTATGGCTAAAATATAGAGTCGAGGAATACAAAAGTAATAAAGAAACCTCCAAAACAACAGAAAATAACATAGTTCATACGAGAAAAAAAAGAAACAAACAAAGAAATAAGAAGTATAGAAACTTCTCTTTGTCCCACCATCGTAGTCAGCCGTTAGGGATTCGCCGGCACTGCCTGTACAAGAGCCGCCGCTACCTGTGCAAGAGCCGCCGCTCTTCGGTATTCACAGAGTTCCCGGCAAAATCAAATGAATAACTGGATGGCTCTCACGAACGTAACAAAGCCAAGAATGCATGAGAGCATCAGACTGTAGTTCTTATCATACGCACAGAGAGAAAAGAACTACGAAGGTATAGTCGAAGACAACGGAGAGTTGATCAACAAATAATCTCCTGTAGTAGTTTTTGGCATCAAGGAGGAAGTAGGAGAGATAAAGAAGGATGTAAGCACCTAAGATCCCATTGAGGGGACTGATGTGTAGTACCTGAGTGGCCGGGGAAGGCACCGGAGCCTGCGCTGCTGGAGCATAACCAACATGGTTTGGGCTCGGATGGGCTGCAACGTAGAGTTGGTCAAGTAGGTACACAACTACTGCAATTGCACATGTTACAGCGTGAGCTCCATTACCATATCTAATGAACCCCATATTCAAGGTTCCAGAAATGTTGCTTTCGTAAACATCAACATGTGGATGAGTAATGGTTGGCGTTGTTTCACCACCGTTGGGTACACGCTTGGTTTCTTGTTCGGCTGTTGCTCCCCGCAAGCATTTTATTCGATCGGAATTCGCTAATAGTATTTTTATTAGTATCAAATATCTAACCAATAGTATTTTAGATAAATATATTTATTTATAAGGTCAATATATTTTGCAATTAGTTTTGGACTGAAAAATTGTATAAATTGCATTGATATCATAGAATGTAGAATGACACTCTTTGTGAAACAAGAAAAATGAACTAAAGTGGCACTTAATATGAAACAGATGAAGTATGTGTGTATTTATAAAATATTGACGGATTGTAAACGAGATCATACGAGTTGATGAAAAATACATGAAAATTATTCATATGTGTTATTTAATTTTATGTTGTTTTTTTTAAAAGGACTTAATTTTATGTTGTTTGAATCTGGTATTATAAAATCTAACGTTTGGCTACAGGTGATGTATGTAGACCGTCTGCGCAGCGTACTTTTACAATGATTAAAAATTTGCAGATTTCACTAAATACTTATTTTACAGAGGAAATTGAATTCAAAGGAACGATAGTAATTGAATACTTTTCGTTTGTATTAATTAGAGGCATGAAGTTTGCTCTGTATACTATAAAATACTTATGTTCGTGTCACATGACCCAGTATGGGCTTTTTCTTTGGTAGATTATTGCATTCAACTAGTTATCACATAGAATTCTGAATCGATTTAAATTTAATTTTTCTTTTAGTTCTAATTGCATGCATGGAAAATAGTTGACTTTTTGTAACTCAAGAAATAGTTTACTTTTCTGTACCAAAGCTAGGTGATCCAACAGTAAATATAAGGGAAAATTCCATATTAATACCCAAACTAAATTTCCCTAAGCTATTTAATACCCTAACTATTTTCCTTCCCAACTAAATACCTCAACTATTTATTTTTTCCACTTTAATACCCAGAACGTGCTATGTGTTTCGCTTTAGAACGAGTCGTTAATACAGGTCGACGGAACAGTAAACGACGTTCGATTTCCATCGTCAAGTTAACTACAGTTATAAAGAAAACCACAGTGGTTAAAAGGCCCAAATCCAAACCCATTCTTAGACCCGGTAAACATTATCACCAGACACAAAAATACCCGACACAAAAAATCCCAAATCAAAAGAAGAACCCTAAAATCTCATGAATCAAAAATCAAAGCTTTTCGAGTGAATCGATCAAGATGAGGTTAGATTAGCCTGTTTATGTTTGATTTCGATTTGTCTGATTAGTTCTTTCATATATTTTCATTTTTTTATTGAATTCTTTTTTTTTTATTTTGTAGTGACAAAGACGATAAATTGAAGATGCACATCCACTATGGAGGTGTAATGTCGAAGGAAGGGGGAAAGCTATGTTATGTAGGTGGTGAGGTTGTTCCAGATATGATAGTTTATCCCGACCTCCTTACTTTCTCTATTATTGAAGATTTCACCCGAAGTCATCAAGTTGTAAGTGATGTGGAGAAAGTCTGGTACAGACTACCCAGTGAAGAGATTTCATCAGCAAGATTGATATGGGAGGATAAGGATAGTGGAATTGTGAAGATGGCAGCTGAAGCACAAAAATGTCGAGAGGTATACATATACGTTGAGCACATTGTTTCTCCAATAGATGTTGTTTATGCTGCTGGTTTGGTGAATGGATTGAGTCACAATGAGTTCACTGAACCGGATGATGGTGAGAAAGCTGATGCTGAAGATGGTAGTGAGGGAGAAGAAAGTGAAGAAGAAAGCGATGACGAGAACAGAGAAGAACAAAGCGATGAAGAAGTGATTGAGGATGAACGTCATGAAGAGGTCCATGAAGAAGAAGATGGTCAAGATGGTGGAGTACAATCGGAGGATGAAAACCAGATTTTAGGTGAGGGAGTTGATGACCCGCGGATGGTTAACATGTTTGCAGCTATGGCATCTGAGGCTTCTAAGGTTCTTACTGAGTATACTCAACCAAATGAAGACGATGAGGAAGCTGTAGATAGTGATGTTGAGACTGAGAAACAACTTCCTAATGGAGAATATCCTGATTCAGCAGAAGACACAGATGAAGAAGGCATAACTGGCAGAAAAAGGATGACCGTGGAAGATATTTGAAAAGAAGAAGCAAAGCTGATTATGACAAGCCTCCTTACCTATGGCTGATGCAAACTTTCAACAATGCTGATGAATTCAAGGATCAGTTGCTTAGGTATGTTTTGAAAACTCAGTTTGATGTTAAGTTGAATAAGTGGCAACCCACGAAGCATGCAGCCATCTGTTCTCACGAGAAATGCACATGGAGGATATATTGTTCATTGGAGAAACCTATAAGGAAGTGGATGGTGAAAGTGTATGAAGACAAGCATAACCACTTGCCAACAGGAAGAGTTAGGATGCTCAAACAAGGTACTATTGCAAGGTCATTCAAAGAGGAAGCAAGACGAAGGCCTGATATTAGGGGTTCTGACATAAAAGATGAGTTAATGCATAGGTACAACATCTCAGTTTCCATATATAAATGTAGCAAAGCGAGGAGGATTGCTTTGGATATGGTGTTGGAAACGCAAAAGCAACAGTTTGCTAAGCTTTGGGACTATGAGGCAGAGTTAATCAGGTCTAACAATGAGGTTACAACAGAGATTGTGACTGTTGATAAAGAAGGCAGACAAGTCTTTGAAAGCTTCTACATCTGTTTTGAGCCGTTAAGAAGAACTTGGAAGCAGTGTTGTCGGCCTATAATTGGCCTTGATGGAGCATTTCTGAAATGGGAATTGAAGGGAGAGATACTATCAGCTGTTGGAAGAGATGCAGAAAACAGAATTTATCCTATAGCATGGGCTGTCGTCAGAGGTGAGAACAAGGAGTCTTGAGAATGGTTTATCAAAAAGTTGACTACCGACTTGGACTTGGGTGTAGGAGATGGAGTTACCTTTATATCTGACAAACAAAAGGGTTTAAAAGCTGCTCTTGCAACAGTACTTCCGAAGGCAAAGCATAGAAATTGTGCGAAGCATGTGTATGCTAACTGGAAAAAGAAGTATGGAGATATAGACTACAAACCCTTCTTCTGGAATGTGGCGTATAGCAAAACAGTGGGAGAGTATGACCTTCACATAGCTGAACTCAAAGCATTTGACTCCAAGGCGCATGATGATCTGTTGGCTGTTGATCCCACCACTTGGTGTCTAGCTTTCTTCACGGGAAATGCGAGATCTGCACATGTTTGTAACAGTTTATCAGAAAGTTTCAACAAGACTATAAAGGGTGCAAGAGAACTTCCTTTGATTAATATGCTGGAAGCCATTAGAAGACAAGCTATGACACGTATTTCTCGAAGATTCAACATAGCTAGAGCCTGTTTACTTCCTTTCCCTAAGAAGGTTGGAGTTGTATTGGAAGCTCATAGAAAAGAGAGCAGGCATTGTATTATACGTAGAAGTTCATACAACTTGTTTGAAGTGGAGCTATACGGTTGTTCATGTGAGGTCTCTATTCGTCTGCGACATTGTGCATGTAGGGGTTGGGACCTCACAGGGATTCCTTGCTCTTACTCAATAGCAGTTATCAATGACTGTCACCAACGGCCATAGAAGTAAGTTTGTATGCTTATGTTTGTTGATTTTACAAGTTATAATTTTCTTACCTGCTAATTCTTTCTTTTCAGCCATGTAGATGACTACTACAAGACTGAAATTTGGAGGCAAACTTATGAATCCAATATAAAACCAGTAAATGGAGAGATATATTGGGCCAAAACTGGCAAAGAACCTATTGGAGTTCCAGGATTCAGAAAGATGCCAAGAAGACCTAAAAAGAAGAGGATAAAGGCAGCACATGAGTCTCCTTCGAAACCCAACAGAGTGACACGAGATGGCAGGAACATGACGTGTAGCAACTGTAAGCAGGGTGGACATAATAGTGGGACTTGTACAAAGGAAGCCTATGTATTCCAAAGTCCACCACGCAAAAGAGGAAGCCCTCGAAAAATATATGTAAGTAAAAAAAAATTGTGTTTTTATGTTGTATTATTGGATTTTTGTGTAATGTTATCTGCTATTACAGGATGATGTCAATCCAAATCCTCCAAGGAGACGTAAGACAAGTCTTTCTCAACCTTCCAATCGACCAGCTACACCTAATCTGTCCCAAGCTTCCAATGCACCTTCATCTACTGCACCTCAGCCAGCAACACTGTCACAAAGCTCAGTCTCAACCAACATCATCTAACGTGGCACCTGCAGGTCGTGGACGTGGACGGGGTCGTCGTGGTCGACCTCCCGGAAGAGGACAAGCGCGAAAGGTGGTTGTGCCAAGAGGCCAAAGAGTCTACATGTGCCCCTTCTCGGATCTGAGTGTTCGAATGTTTTGGTTCTAATTCAAGAGAGATAGGAGGAAGCTCTTCGAAGGGTTCAAAATCAAAAAAGTAGTATTGATTTTTTCTAGTTTCTTAAGTTTGGTTTGTTGTTGTGGTGACTGATGTTGTGATTCATGTTGCTTATCTATCGTTTGTTTATCTTTGCTTTTTAAAACCCAGGTTATGTAATGAATGATGTTTGTTTCTTTTGTTTGGTTTCTTTATGAAATGGTATCGTTCTTTTGTTTGGAAGCAAGCCAAATGACGTTGTAACCGTCTTAGTTCGATAACATTTCATTACAACCACACCAGATTACTAAGCACAACTACTTCAAAGCATTGACAATGACAAGAGTGACACAAACAAATCCCAACCAAGAAATTATCACAAACTGTCTACCCATCTGCTGAGAGACGACGTCGCGAGAATCCACGACTCTGTTTTCGTCTCTGGCATTGTAAAATCTCTGTCGCAGCTCACTTTCCCAGAAAAATCGAGCAGCGAGAGATCGCGAATACGAGCGCAATCGATCCGATGCAGATCGACAAGAAACAGAATCTTGTGTATTGATGCTTATCCATTTACACTACATACTCTGTTACTCTAAAAGAGGAGGGAGACACTGCGTTAGATTAATTTCCTCCTTTCCTGGGAAAATCGAAAGAGAAAGGGAGAGGAAGATGAAGAAGAGTGTGTGTGAGTCTCTCTCTCTCTCGTCTCTACTGTGACGAGATGAATAGGCGCAGAGAGAAGGAAGTTCGAGTTTTGGTTGTTAATGTAATTTTTGAGAAAAACTGAACGAATGTTTGTTTGAGTTCTATAATTGAGTTACTTAATTATTATCGAGTTTGCACCGTTTGATTCCACACGGTTCATCTAATGTGTTCTTTAGAGCTTTAGGGTTTCTGGAATTGGGAATTTATCTTAGATGTCACACTAAACCATGGTTAATGAATTAACAGGTAATTAACATCGTTTAATGTTCTGTTGACTTCTATTAACGACTAGATCTAAAGTGAGAACACGATACACTTTCTTGGTATTAAAGAGGGAAAAATAAAGAACAAAACTTAGGTTCACCCCTTAATGTGAACCTCTAAATTCACCCACCAATAGGATTTAGTTATTCTAGATTTGATATCTTTCAAAAAAGGAAACTAAATAATGAACTCATTTAATGAATTAAAATTATGTTTCTAGATAAATAAAAAATAGTAGCAATTATAAAAAAAAGATTTTTTAATATTAATAAATCCGTCGGCAAATACTAAACTCTAAATCCTAAATTCTAAATACTAAACTCTAAACCCTTAGGAAAATCATGAACCCTTGGACAAATCATATTCCCTAAACCTTTAAATTTAAAACAAACCCTAAATTATAAACAAAATCCTAAATCCTAAACCCTAAATTATGACCACTAATACCAAACCCTAAATCTTAAATTCGAAAATAGTTTATGGTTTAGGATTAAAGGTTTAGAATTTAATATTTTTCGAAGAGTTTATGGTTTAGGATTTCATGTTTAGAATTTAGGGATTCATATTATAGTTTAGAATTAAGAGCTTAGGGGTTAGGATTAACATTTTAGGGTATATGATTTGCCCAAGGGTTCAGACTTTCTTTAAGGATTTAGGGTTTAGTATTTAAAATTTAGAGTTTAAGGTTTAGTATTTAGGGTTTAGGGTTTAGTATTGCCGACAGATTTATTAATATTAAAAAAAAAATCTTTTTTTTATAATTACTACTGTTTTTTATTTATCTAGAAACATAATTTTAATTCATTAAATGGGTTTATTATTTAGTTTCCTTTTTTGAAAGATATCAAATCTAGAATAACTAAATCCTATTGGTAGGTGAATTTAGAGGTTCACCTTAAGGGGTGAACCTAAGTTTTGTTCAAAAATAAATAGTTGAGGTATTTAGTTGGGAAGGAAAATAGTTAGGGTATTAAATAGCTTAGGGAAATTTAGTTCGGGTAATAATATGGAATTTTCCCTAAATATAAAGACTTTTTCTTACATAGCATCTTGTAACCAATTTGATCCAAAAAAAAAGCATCTTGTAACCAACAAGATGTCAATGCACGTAATGAATTGGAATGGTTTGGCAAACAGTCTCTCACTCATATTTGCATTTTAAGCGACTATGTAACTTTTGTATAACCAAATTGAGCTATTTTCTATATCCATTTGTTAAATAGTTTTCTTTTTGCTGAACTATTAATATCAAATACCAAGAAATTCAAATTTGCGGAAAAGTTCTAATGTATTAGTATCAATGATTGAACAAATATTTTTGTTCTCGGGTTTACATCATCTTTGATACAAAATGTTAATATCCGCAATTTCTATAATTATAAAAAAAATAATAAACTGGAATAACTTTAAGCAATTCTCCTTTTTACCATTTTTTTTCCAAACCCCGAAAGAATTTCAACATTGTTGTGGACTCACCTGATCAAAATCTATACTATTAAAAAAAAAACATTCTGAAAAAATCTATTTAAACAAGATTATTGGACCCTTTCATTTATTTAGTCCAACTTATTATATATAACCATATCTTATAACTAACCTATTTTATAGCAATCAAATAAAACTCTCCTACATTTAAGTAAAACCACTGTTTATTGCCTTTGTGTTATAATGTAAACCATCGACCTGTAATCTTTAACATATGTACGTATGTTTTGTATAAACCACTTATTACTAATGTTTATATAAAATGTTTGTATCCAGTGATGGTATCAAATTAATATAAACCAACATTATACCTCTTTAACGAACCACATATTAGATATCTATTATTTAAATGAGTCAGTAGATTCATCACAACAATATAGCTAACTTATTATTTTCGTCACAACATTTTAACAAACTAACATATATAGAAAAAAAAACTAACATATATATTTTGACAACACAGAGGTTTATAGGTGTATATTTTGCATTGTCTCCGCCACTGAAAACGTTTCAAAAAAGCATCACATCGTGATTGTATATTTTTATTATGTTTTTAATTTGTAACAATGAAGATATCAAAAAACTCAATCCTAATTTCCGCATGTTGTGTAAGAGTTATACCTTATTTTCAAATGGATCTAAATTTAAAACAAATCAAAACTGTAGATTCTTATATTTTACCTTATTTTAAAAAACCAAGATATAGCATACGTAGTTACAAAGTATTTTAAACATAAAGAGTATACTTTTTAAATCAACTTACTTTATTAACTTTAATAGATTTCAAAATTCATGTAAAAGTTAGTATATATCATACGTTATATTACACCATATGTCATGTTGCATTATATAGTTCCAAATATTTACAAAATCAAATTTAATAAATAAAATCATCTGTTAACTTTTTTATATTTTACTTTAAATTATATTTTTATAAAAAGTATTTATACTATTAAATGAGCCAAAAATATGTCATGTAAATCTGAAGTCTCATCAGTTCAACAAATATAATGAAAGAAAGTAGACTGATCGGGTTTTTGGGCCAGGTACAAGTTGATTCATTTTGAGTTCAAAAAACTGAAAAATAATTTTTGTAATTTGAATTTTTTTTTGGTTCAAATTCGGGTTGGTTTCTCTCTGATCCGGATCAGTTCAAATCCATAATTCCACTATCTATAAAATTCATGTTTTATTAGGTACGTAACGGGTCCGGATTGGTTTGATTATTAGGACCCAAAAAAGACTTGAAGTACCTAAAACCCCAAAAGATAATATAAAACAAAAATACTCAAAATCCAAACAAATATCTGAAAGTATTAAAATACCCAAAAATATTCCAAATGAACGGATCCGTTCTGACCTGCCAATCGAGAAAGCAATTTTCCGAATACCCGAAATACTTTTTTTAAATGAAATTTTACCTGAAACTTAAATTGACAACAGAAACCCAAAACCTAAAAAGTATTTGTAATACCAAAAACATATCTTATTTTGGTCACAACCAAAAACATATCTAAAATACTCAATTCACCTAATATACAAAAAACATTTCAAGTGCTTGGATACTCGATTAGGTTTCGGGTATGATCTTGACTCAAAAAGAGACATGCGGGTCCAAAAAAATTGAATATGTACTTTACCTTGGATCACACCTATATTTCCAGATTGATTTCAGTTTGGTTTTTTCGTATTTGGTAAAATATCATTACATAAGAAATAAAAAAATCTTAAATAAACTAATTCATAAAATATATAATTTAAATATATTATACTTTGATTTTAAAATACTAATTCATAATTTTTGTATACAATTCAAAAACTCCGTGCATTCGAAGCATGGATCAAAATCGTACTTCAAGTCTTTGTATGTATGTCTGGTTTCCATCTCGGATTTTCTAACGTAAATTGGTGAATATGTTATTGAACTTAATTGATTGGTATTGAAACTTGAAACCATTTTTGAGTGTAGGATGTTTATATAGGAGGGTATAGAGAGAGGTGGTAAACTGTAACAAGTTGGTCAAGAAGAGGACTAAGCAATAGAATAATTAAGAGATCAATTCTACTTCTGAAATCACATAGTAATTGTCAATTTCATTAAGTACATGATAGATACAAATTAGTTGACCTTCAAGTGATTGCCGTGAGATGACTTTCTTTCAGTAAAAAAATATGAGAAGTAATCAGGTTAACCATACTGTAACAAGGTGCAAATTAGAAGATAGGAGAAGAAAGTAGAAGAGCCTTTGCTAGTACCTAAGAATTCTATATATCTGAGATGCGAGAATGAAGAAACAATCTTGATGAGCTTTAGAACTTCATTCGTTTAGCAGGACCTTGATCGATAATAGGATCAATCTGAGGCTGTTGTGACTCTCCTCCCTGTGTTCCAACCTCTTCTTCCTTTTCTCCTAATGCTTCCTGGCTAACATAGCCTTCAGGGAAGGGTGGTGGTGGAGGTGCTGGGGGTAACTGCACAACGCAAAACACACATAAAAGGCAAGTCTCCCAATCAGAATAACGGTAATAAGACATAATTCCAAAACAGATCCACGCAAGTAGATTTTTCCCCGAGTTACAAAATGTACCTTGCTATATAAAGACTTAAGAATCAAATCGACTCGCTTCACTTCCTTAAGATCAACCGTCTCACTAGCAGGCTTTGTCTCAGAAGGTTCATTCTGGCTTTTAGTATCAACTGAAACCCATAAATAAAATAAAAAATCAACCAAGCCAGTTATCTCAAGTACAAGATTGTTGAGCACTGACTATGAGCTTTATAAATAAAAAAATAGAAGTAGCTAGCTTCCTAAGTTAACTGAAAAAGTATCAAGTATTCCAACTAATTACATATGCATCTATAAACTACAAGCAGTTTATACAAAGAGTGAGTATATATATTTCAGGCCAGTCTTATGGTAATCGAACAACCCTAAAGCTTTGAAACTAACTCCTAGAAGCAGAAACGACTTACATCACATCAAAATGAGACAGAACCAGCGATCTTACTGAAGAGAAAGAAACCATACCTTGTCTAATGGTCTCCAACTTCGAAGCAGCAACAGAGAAAGCATTTGATATATTATAAACAGCTCGACCCTGGTTTAAACATACTAAATGAGAAAGAATATAAACAAAAACGCCTGAGCTAAGAAAACTATCAGGAGAAGAAAACTCACAACACGAGCAGCAAAGACACTACAAAGCTGAGGAGCTTGGTATATAGTACCGTCCAATATATAATAAGTCAGCATCGGCGTAACTTTCTCAGGACCATCTCTCCTCTGCTTACGAAACACGAAAAAGTTTGGTTCAGTAGCTTCACTGATCACATACTCTAATCCTGTCATAATCCTGTACACACAAAAAAATTAACTGTTCAAAACCAAAAGATCAAATCTTTTGACCGAAACCCTAAAAATAAAAAAAAAATTCGAAATCCAAATTGAAAGGAGAAGATTACGAGAGTTGGGAGTGGTCGAGAGGATGAACGGATCTCCGACGAAGAATCTCGTTGTTGCAGGTGATATCGTAGAAGGGAGACAATGCGAAGTAGTCGAAGACGTAGTTACGGTCTAGAGGATACGAGTTGATCCATAGCTGATCTCTGAAGCATATGCCAGTCATATCCGTGCCTGGCGGCTGCATCGGCGGAGCAGATTGCTCCGCCGCATTGCCGTTGAAGGTATCGGCCGTAGCGGAGGATAGAAGCGAGGCGTCCATGGGAGTAACTCGCTTTTTGGTTCGCCGTGAGAATCTTGAGAGAGGAAGAGACGCGGGCCTCTCTACTTACGGAGAGAATCTCGGCCCATTATTAGCCCATAATATTTAGGCTTTCAAGAAAGGGGTAATTAATCGAACCGGGATTTGGATTGGTTAAGTACCAGCGTGTTTTAGTTCCGGTTTGTAAACAGAATTCATTTAATGCTTTGTTCAACGTAAACAAAAGACAGATCAAATCATCATCGGATGAGACTAATCACAAAGGTCTAAAGTCAACGACCATTTGATTCATAACAAGGTTATGTGTGTTGTTGCATACACGTTTCATCTCTGGACCAGCGAAGCCAGTTGCTACGTATACTTTTTGTATTTCAAGTTTGTTGAAAATTTGTGCCTTCGGGACCATTGTGATCTTCCCAATCTCTCCGTCTTTTTTCTTTTAAATTGTGTAAAATCACTCTTCCACGTTGTAGCATTTTCATTCGTTTGCAGAATAACCAATTCAGTTGCTAGTTAAACAAAATGACATCTGAACAGAGATTTAATCTGGTTACTTTTGTATAAAATACTGAAATAAAATTCTTTGGATTCGTTGTTTAAGCATGGAGATAATTTGTTCGTATACATCTAAATTTCAATCATACTGAAATTGTATCAAACCGAACTAGACCGCCTATTTATCAACTTTAATTTTATGTTCAATAAACAAAATCGAAATTAAAAGTTTTTTTTTTTTTCCGTCAATTTTTAAATAGATAAAGGGTCAAAGCCCAAACAGTACAATACAAAAGCCCAAAGCCAACAATAGCTTGAGCCCAAACCGAAAAACAATCTAAACATTCAAATATCACCTGGGCTTAGGGCCCAAGTCGAGCCCACTAACTTGCGGAAACCCTAGCCCCATAACTCAATCTTGCCTCCACCTCCCTCTGCCTCCATCTGACTGGTTCACCGGAATCAGATCGGCGGCTGAACGGAGCAAGCGTCTCATCTACCTTCGGGAATAAATCACAAACCCCAACTACCTTCTCTTGTCGACGGGAACATCGTCGGAGAGCTTAATCATCGCATGATATCTCATCCGGTCTATCTTTAGCCCACACTCACCGTCAAGAACAACAAACCACACCACCACTATTCTTCATAAGCTCGATCTTCTTCTCGAGGAGCATCATAGATCCCATCTAGATCTCAACCGAGAGACAAGAGTCTAGCACCAATTAAGCACATGAACCAAGAATCACAAACCGCAAACGAACCACCAAATCACTCGACAGATCTGGATCTCATCCAGATCTGAAACCAAACACCACAGAAACCGAAACTGGAGCATAACAGAGCCTCCACCAGACGAAACAACTCAAGAGCCGATCGTTCACCTTTGAAGAAAAGGAGCAACGACGGCGGACCAAACCCGACCATCCCCTAAAAGTGAAAGAGCAATGACGGAAACCAAAAGATCACACTATAACCCAAAAAAAAGGATAAAGAAACTGGGAACATGAAATCCGACCGACGGACGGTGACTGAAAAAGCCACTCCGCCGGCCGGAAAAAGCTTTTCTCTCTCTCTCTTCTCTCTTAATCTCTGATGAAAGTAATTTTAAACAATCGAAATTAAAAGTTACCCAATTTGTTTTCTTATATTCGATTTATATATATACCTGCAAAGAAACTAAAATAGGTCGTGAGCATCTTGTATAAAATGCGAATCAAATCATACTTAACTATTAGTTTAATTTTGATTTTGTTGCAGTTGCAGATAGCTGACTCTTTTTATTTATTTATGTCATTAGTTGACCTACAAAAACTACACGAACACGATCCTTATTTGCTTTCAACAATCTCCATTAGTACATAAATAAACTCAAAAGCTTTTTTGTGTTTTTTTTTTTGTAAATGTCTATCTCCTATGTACCATAGAATAATAATGGAGAAACATCCTCACGCACTTCGGTTATGTGCTTTGATCTGCGTCACTTTTTCTTCCTTTTTACATCTCGTTGAAGCGCAGGACCAAAAAGGTTTACATAAACGCTTCCATTATTATTTACTACATTTTTGTCGAAAGATTGTTCTTATATACAATCTGCTTAAATATATGTGTTACTAGGATTCATCAGCTTGGATTGTGGGTTACCGCCTAATGAACCTCCTTACAACGGTGTTCACACCGGGTTAACATACTCAACGGACGACGGTTTTGTGCAAACTGGTAAAACCGGGAAAATCCAGAAAGAGTTCGAGCCGGTTCTCGGTAAACCATTCTGGACGCTTCGGTACTTCCCAGATGGAAACAGAAGCTGCTATACATTGAACGTCACGCAAGGCACAACCTATCTTATCAGAGCTAGATTCGTGTACGGTAATTACGATGGTATTAACAAGTACCCGAGTTTCGACCTCTACCTTGGTCCAAATCTTTGGGAAAATATTGATTTGAGTGTATGGGGGACAAATGGCACTTTTGAGGAGATCATCCACAAACCCATATCTAAGTCTCTCCAAGTCTGTCTAGTTAAAAGAGGAACAAGTATTCCTCTGATTAGTACCTTAGAGCTACGACCATTACAGAACAATAATACTTACAACACTCAGAGCGGCTCGCTGCGGTATTCCCGCCGGAGATATTTCAGTACTGCAAGCGGCAGCGTACGGTATCAACCATCATGTCCTTTTTGTCAAATTAACACATAACATGGGTTCTACTCTATTAATATTATTTCCCTATTATATATGCATGACTTTTTGGAGAAATAATTTCCTCTCTTATTTTTATGAGAAACTAGTTAAACCAAAATTCTTATTTTATCATTTATTCAATTTCTTAAATGGATTTTTGTTCATTTTTTTTCGTTCAACATAATGTACCAACCGAAACTAGTTTTTTAGTTATAGTAAAACGGTCCGAACAAAAACCAATTTGCTTCTGCTTGGTTTAAGTATTTTCAGGTTGGTTAAGGTTTTAGATCATTATATTCTAACAAATTAAAAATAAAGCTTAATTGTTTTTATACATGTAAATTATATTTAGGTAGCTGTTTCACAAAAAAAAAAATTGCTTCTTTTATTCGGTTGTACAAAATTCCGAGGCCGGTTAAGGTTCTTTCGATTCTACCGTTAGAGTTACTACGAAGTGTTCAGTTCGGTGTTATTAATTAGTTATTTATGTTCATCCCTCCCTAATACATGATTAACATATTTTGTTAGGTACCCCGATGATGTTAGTGATCGTGTATGGATACCCAATTTCGATGAGGAAAAATGGACAGAAGTAACTACCGATCTCAACGTAAACATTTCTAATGGTTATAATCCACCACGAGTTGTGATGGCATCAGCCTCAACGCCTATAAGTGCTTTAGCGGCATGGAATTTCACCTGGACTTTGTCGCCGTCCACGACCCAGTTTTATATCTACTTGCACTTTGCCGAGACTAGAACTTTACAAGCCAACGAAACCCGAGAATTCAGTGTATCAGTGAATGGTAACACTATAAATGAACGCTACAGTCCTAAAACGTTATCCACACTATATCCTACCCCACACCACAACAATGTGAGGACGGAACATGCATTTTAGAGTTGTTAAGAACGTCAAGATCTACTCTTCCTCCTCTCATGAATGCTTTAGAGATTTACACCGTGATAGATTTTCCGCTACTGGAAACAAACCAAGATGATGGTATGTCAATACAATATTTCCTATCTATGACTCCTTACATTTTTTATGCATGATGAGTTGATTATTGATATAACAATAATGTTATACACCAGTTCTTGCTATCAAAAGTATCCAAAATACTTATAGACTGAGTCGGATTAGCTGGCAAGGGGATCCATGTGTTCCTAAAGAGTTCATGTGGGATGGTTTAAACTGCGAAAACGCAGATACTTCAGAGCCACCTATAGTCACTTTTTTGTAAGAATGGGTCTTAAATCATTGTGCTAGTTCTCTCACAAGATTTAGTCGTTTATACGTAAAATGTGTTCATGAATGTATTTAGAAACTTGTCATCAAGCAACTTAACGGGAATCAGTGGCGGAGGCAGCATTCTGTTTTACAAGGGTCAATCTGTTAAAAACAACATTTTACAAGGGTCAATTTGTTAAATTTCCAGCATTTCATTAGATTTTCAAAGGAAAATGCAAGTAATTTTTTTTTTTTGAAAAATCCATAGGGGTCATGTGACCACCCTGGTTACAAGCTACCTCCGCCACTGACGGGAATCATCGCGTCTGGCATTCAGAATCTAACCCTTTTAAAAGAATTGTAAGTATCTAAATGTTTTGTACTGAGCGTAATAAAAAAAAACACATATATTGCATATTTCATATTTACATCTAAATGTTTAACCAGAGACTTGTCAAATAATAATTTGTCCGGAGGAGTACCTGAGTTTCTTGCTGGCATGAAATCACTTCTGATCATGTGAGTTGCTTCTCTTACTACCATTTCTTTTGTATTCTAGTATCTTTCATAATTGAATTGCTTATTTTCCTAATTCTTTGTCTATCTTAACAGAAATTTAAGTGGAAACAATCTGAATGGCTCTATTCCTCAAGCCCTTCTTCAGAAAAAAAGATTAAAAATAATGTAATGTTGTATACACCATGTTTTCTTCATGAACGTATTAAACCTTCGATCCTAATTAAACATCACTGTTTAATTAACTCACAGTTGTGATCATGGAAACCCGAATCTTATTTGTGCGGATGAGTCAGGTGTAAACAAATCCGGTGATTCCAAGAAAAAGAAGATTGTAGTAGCGGTTGTCGTATCGGTCGTAGTCGTGGTTGTTCTTGGATCTGCAGTGGCTTTAATTTTTGTATTCAGAAAGAAATGGACATCAAATAGTGCAGGTACAAAGAAATACCTTTTAAATTGATTGTAAATATACATGCATCATGCCAAGTCATATAGACCTGATGTATTGTAACATTAAATCCATCATCATATACTCACATATCAGATCCTAGAACAGATGGAGCTTTAGAACCAGCAATAATGACGAAAAACAGAAGATTTACTTATTCAGAGGTTGTAACAATGACAAACAACTTTGGAAGAATCCTTGGTAAAGGAGGATTTGGAATGGTCTATCATGGAGTTGTAAATGGTACTCAACAAGTAGCCGTTAAAATGCTATCACACTCATCTTCTCAAGGTTATAAAGAATTCAAAGCAGAGGTAAATTTTAGCAAATCTCTATACTAATTTTTTTAGAAAACAATAATGTTCTTTAACAATGTAATATTAATGGTTCTTCTATACTTACAGGTGGAACTTCTCCTCAGAGTTCACCACAAAAATTTAGTTAGTCTCGTCGGATATTGTGAAGAAGGAGAAAATATGGCTCTGATATACGAATACATGGCTAATGGAGACCTGAGAGAACATATGTCGGGTAAGTACAAAAAAATTCTTCAAATACCATATTTTATGGTAACATATTCATATATTTGGTTGTAATGTAGGTAAACGAGATAGACCTATTCTGAACTGGGAAACCAGATTAAAAATAGTAGTTGAATCCGCACAAGGTTTGATTTGATTTCGATGTATATTATTTTGTTTTCTTCTATTTATTTGCGTGGTGAAAATGAAAATTGTTCCATAGGGTTGGAATACTTGCATAATGGATGCAAACCACCTATGATTCATAGGGATGTCAAAACCGCAAACATATTACTGAATGAACATTTTCAGGCCAAGTTAGCTGACTTTGGGCTTTCCAGATCTTTTCCAGTTGAAGGAGAAACTCATGTGTCCACGGCTGTTGTTGGAACCCCTGGATATCTTGATCCAGAGTAAGTTGAATGAAGTACTCGATTATATTTTTAAAGAAGTAAATATGAATATAAATTATTTATTTTGATCATTCATAGCTAAATATATATCCCTTTTTGCATAGTTCTCCTAATGACACAAAGCATTTTTTGCAGATATTATCAAACGAACTGGTTGAATGAAAAAAGTGATGTTTATAGCTTCGGAATTGTACTATTAGAGATTATCACAAATCAGCCTGTGATCAATCAAAATCGTGAAAAACCATATATAGCAGAATGGGTTGGGTTAATGCTTACAAAAGGAAACATTCAGAACATTATGGATCCAAAACTCTTAGGAGATTATGACTCTGGCTGTGTTTGGAGAGCAGTTGAACTAGCAATGTCGTGTCTAAATCCTTCGTCAGCTAGAAGACCAACCATGTCTCAAGTTGTTACCGAATTAAGTGAGTGCTTGGCATATGAAAACTCAAGAGGAGGAACGAGCCAAAACATGAACTCGCAGAGTTCTATAGAGAAGTGAGAATGAACGTTGGTATTGGAACTACCCTGATGCTTGCTAGACTGCAAAAGTGATCTTATTTTTGTTCTGTTGAGTGAATTTTCTTTAAGCAAATTATTTTTTTTATTGAATTTCTGTCATCGAGTAATGTAATTTAAAGTGCAATCAAGATTTGTAGCAAAACCTCAAAAGATGGTATGGAAAAAGGAAGAAGATAATGATCTCGATGGAGAAGTCTCAAGACAAAAGATGGTTAACCAACTAACTGTGCGAAAAACATTAAAGCCATGTTCGTTTTTTTATGGTGGCTACTAGGCCTAGGTGTTTCCGGTATCAAGTTGGTTCAGTTCGGATATTGGGCAGTTCGATAGGTAGTTAGAGGATGCATTTATTACCTAACCTATTTTTGGTTTGGGTTCGGTTTGGGTAGATTCGAGTTTACTTCAGTTAGTTAGTAAAACTAGGAACCAGAAAATACCTGAAAATTTTGGCTCTCATTTGGTTCAGATTCCGGTTCGGTTATTTCAAGAAGTTTAGGTAGTCCAGGTTGAATATTGGGTAGTTTGGATAAAACATCAAATAATTAGAACGATTAGATAAAAATTCAGATATTTTGGATTAATTCGGATATTTCCGACAAAAATATTTGAATAATTTCTTTTTTTTGGACACTTTACAATAATCTTTAAATATTTTCTGATACTTTTAATAGATTTTTAAATATATATATATATATGTTATGTTATATGCATAATTAATATTTTTATATATTCAAGTATCTATTCAGTTTAAGGTTCAGTTCCATTTTGGTTCGGTTATCTCAAATATAGAAATATTGGAATCATTCGAGTATTTTGGAGTTTCGGTCTAGTTCCAGTTTTGACTATTTCGTTTCGATTATGGTTCGGTTGTTTGGTTCCCTTTTATTTTGTCCAGGCCTGGTGGCTACATCAGATATATATGCTTAAATGTTGTTCGTATGGACACCATGGCATCATAATTTAGATGTTGCATCTAAATGTGAAATTCATAATATTTAGAAAATCTAGTTATTTGTGAGATACAAAATGTAAGGTCTGGATTCTACATTTGAATTTGAAAAATCCAAAATAGTTTAATAATTTTCAATATATATATATACAAACATCTAGTTTATATGAGTTATAATTATTATTATTATTTATTTTTAAAATCTTAAAGTCATGTTTTTTAGTGAAAACCGTAAATCTTGCAAAAAATGCCAATCATTTTCTTTTCATAAAAAATTTTGTTTTGAACGACAAATTTTTTTATTAAACCGAATTAGACCTAAAATCATTTTTTTCTCTAAAACCATTGAACTAGTTTAATTTGCCAAAACTGAAAAATCGATTCAACCAAACTAAAACTAAAATCAAAATTTTCGCTAAACCATAAACTTAAGTTTTTCACCAAAACCCTAAAATTGAATTGTCTAGCAAACATCTTAAAATTAAAATTGAGCTTTCCTAATAAAACAATAAAATGTGATTTTCTTGGCAAAACGGCAAAATCATGTTTTTCCGCTGCCATTAAATTAAGTTTTTGTGCCGAAACCACAAAATCCATGTTTCTTGTCAAAACCGAAAAATTGAGTTTCTTGTCAAATGTATAAAATCAGTTGTTTCGCCAAAATAACAAAATCATGTTTTCCGACCAAAATACTAAAATTATATTTTGCCAAAACCATATAATCGGATTATGTCTAGTGATTCTAATACTCTTTGCTTATAGGATTTCTTAAAACATATATATAGTTAAGATGTAAAATAAAAATTAAAACATATTTTTTAAGAATAATTTTTTTTATTTCAAAATAAAAATTTTAAAAAAAAAATTTCTAAAGGCTTTTGAACTGTATAAATATTTACTGAAAAGTAAAATAAAATTAGTTTTTAATTATTTATTTATATTGGTAGAGTAGGGGGTGGGGGATGGGGTTTAGGATTTCTTGTAACATATATATAATTAAGATTTAAAATAATAACTTTAAAAAAAATATTTTCAAAATAATTTTTTTCTTTCAAAATAAAAATTTGTAAAAATTCATCTTTTTGAAAAAAAGGTTTTGAAATGTATAAATCGTTTTTCGAAAGTAAAATAATTTTTTTTCGAACACACTTTAATATTTTTTAAAATATATATATTTATATTTGTAGAGTAGGGGATGGGGTTTCGTATTTCTTAAAACACATATATATATATATATATATATATATATATATATATATAATTAGATTTAAAAAACATTTTTAAAAATAATTTTTAAAAAGAATTTTGGATTTCAAAATAAAAATTTTAAAAATTTTCAAAAAACATTTTGAGAATACTTTTTGACTTGTATAATTTTTTGAAAACAAAATGAATATTTTAGTAGTTATTTATATCTGTAGACTAAGTGTATTGTTGTCATTTTTTTTAATGGAACGTTTTTTGTTTGCGTTGTTCATTTGATCAAAAAAACATTTTTGGATCTTTTTGGGAGATTTTCCCTAGAATATATCTGTAGTATACTTTTTTATAAGGAAAGACCGAAGTAAGACATTAGAAGAAATGTTATTTCATTTTATATTTGGAAAACTAATTTTTGAAGATGAAAATAACGTCAACCATTATGGATGCTCCGTGCCAAAAATATTGTTCTTATCAAAATAAATAAATAAATAAACGATGATTGTGGAAATTTTTGGTTTGATTATTGTACTCTAGTCCGATGATCGCCTAAGAATATTGCGGATAATTAGTTGGGTTGTAGATAAATGCTTTAGCTAAACTTTTATCTATAATTTTTAAAATTATCAATTATGTTTTAAATAAAATTGTAAAGTTACATAAAAAAATAAAAAATGTATGCAAAACCTTTTATTCACTGAAGCAATATTTTGTTTGTTGTATGAAAAATATATGGATGTAGAAGTATCTTCGTAGTATCTTTTATTTATTTTCTACAGATACAGCCGATACATATACATCAAAAAGTTATATAGACTAAATTTTAAGGTTTTAAGTTTTAACCCAACTAATCATTTCCATTCTTAGTGGGAGTATATTAAGTCTTTCACCCAATAAACAATTAGAAAATAGAAAATAAAAAGACAAGAGAGAACAGAGAAGGCATAAACACAGGAGAGAGGTATGGTACTATTCTCCAAGAAAAAAATCTGCTTAGTTTTTGAGAGACTTGTTTAATATAACTGTTACTAGATCTCGATCCGCACTACCGTGCGGATGTTATTTTTAATTATATATATATATATATTTTTTTTAAATTGATAATTTTAATTTTAATGTATTTCAAATATACTAACTTATAGTTTACATGTTGTAAATAATCGATTGTTTAAAACTGCCACATGTATTTTTTGTCTCTTATTATATATTTATCTTATTGTATTTATTTTTATTTATTAAAAAAATTAATATTTGATGGATTGTAAACAATAAAAATATACTAATTAATGCATAATAATATATAGTTCAATTCTAATTACAAAATTTGTAAAATTTATGATATTGTGAAAATAGTTAAATCAGATAATAAATTTTAATATGATTGATTGTGATTATATAATATATAAAAATATTATAGAATATTTATATCAATACTATTAAAACATAATGTCCTTTTTATGTGACCTTCTGTTTCACAAGTATTTACAATTTTCTGCCACTAAAATATTTTTAGACTATGGTTTTAATTAAAATCGATATTTTCCCAATTCTTTTTATACAAACAACAACACCTACTTGACAGCTACGTATTTCTTTTATATTTCGTAGTACATTATGCTTTTCTAATGTAACATAATGTATCATTAAATATCAAATTAATATCTACATTAAAACGAACTTCAACTGCATCAACACTGATTTTCTTTTCTTATTGATTATATGTACCACACTTTGTATATTGAGAACCAGAATGATGTTCCAGCAATACCCAAGCATCAACGTTTATTGGATTCTGCAAGTTTCAAAATAAAAACAATACATATCTGTTCTTTTTTTTTGAACACCAATACGATTGAACCAGAACAGATTGAACACCAATACGATTGAACACCAATACATATCTGTTAATATCATTGTTTTTACCGTTCCCCACTTCCAAACAGAAGTTTTGCTTACAAATGATTGAACCAGAAAACCTATATGTTGTTATTCAAATATAGTAGACCAAATTATTTAATTCGCAAACTTTCCCAAAACAAATATCAAAAATATAAACTACTAAATCAAACCCTAAAAATTGGCAAATAAACTAAATTTCTGGAAGAACCTACCTAACAATTTTGAAAATACTAAAATCGTTTGTACCAATCTTTTAAGAAAATGATCTAAATTTTCGGAGGTTCCTTAGATAACATAAATACCCGGCCAATCATGATAGTATCAAATCTTTTACAAATTACTAACAAAAAAGCAAAAAAAAAAAAAATTATAATTCTGTTAGCATAAATATCGAATATAATAAATCACAATATCTAATATTCCTTACATAGTAATACCAGAAGAAAGCAGATTTGATGGTGTGGAATTTCATGGGTGAATGTACAAGATCATTGGTTTGAGGATAGGGATTAGAAATGGAGTTCTTTTTACCGTGATTTATCTCACATGAAACAAAAAAAAATGTGAAATTTTGTTGGTCGTAACGTCAAACGTGTCTTGGGATTTCCCTTCTATCTATTAAATTGTGAAAAAAAACTCAAAACTGTTTTTCTCTTCTGAACGGTCTGTAAACATAGTAATACAGAGAGAATCAGAAGAATATTTACATAGTAATATATTGTTGTATATATTATCAATGAGATGTAATAAAATTTCATTGTTATGAACATCAAAATACTCAAACATTCTATAATTATTAAATTGATATCTGCAATGGTTTTAATAGTATAGATAAATATGTTAATATAATATTTATAAAAATCTATCATTAAAATAAATTTAAATCAGTTCTTTGATTTTCTTCAAGACAAATTGTACAAACAGATTTATGCCACAACATATAAACTGAGAGCCAAAAAGTAAACTGAAACACATTAAAGATGAAACCAAAATTTATAGGTTCGGTTTGGTTCTATTCAGGCTTCAGGTTTTCGGGTTCAACAATTTCATCCTAATTCGGATATTTCTAAATTTTGATTCGGGTTCGGTTCAGGTTTAGATAACACATTTAAATATCATTTAAAATTTTAAAATTCCTTATATATTTAAAATTCAAAAAATATGTAAACAAAATAGATGTTACATATAAATTTGAATAGCATGGGTCAAAATACCTAAAATTAACATATAAATTGATTTGATTTGAATATTTGGATTGAAAATCAATAGATATTTTAAGTGTTATTAGTGTCTTGAGTGTATTTTAGCTATACAAACATGTACTTTTGACTATTCGTATATATTTTCAAGTATTTTGGACAACTAAAAAGTATCTTATATATTTTGAAATGTTTATAATATACATTAATTCTAAGAAGAATTAATATATATATATATATATATATATATATATATATATATATATATATGGGTTCCTATATATATAGCTATATAAATATATTTCACATATATTCGGGTATCCAAAATACTTCGGTTCAGGTCAGGTTCGGTTTCGATTCCTTAAATACCAAAAACTTGAACCCATTAATTTGGATATTTTATCAATTTCAGTTCGGTTTGGTACTATTTCTTCAGATTGGGTTCGGTTCTTCGGATTCGTATTTTTTGAGCAGCCCTAAAATGTCCTATTGATAAACGTTATATCTTATTATTTTTTTATAATTGCATCAAATTATATAACAACTCTAACCACTTTAAACACAAAGATGATTACAGATAACACAATAAAAAAATAAAATTTCTGATATGTACCCGTCATTCTAGAGGACTCTACTGATATAGGTTTAGTCCAACTATTTTATTAAAATAAATTAAAGTCTTTTATTCATCATTTAAAAAATAATATTTATACACAAATATGATTACAAAGAAAAAATAACCAGAAAAAGTATAAATATGAAAATTAAAATATATTTCAAAACTAACTACGAAATTTAGTGAAAATATTTACATATAAGTTTTGAAAATTAAGATCTTTTTAAATCTTCTTAAACAAATTTTCTGATTTTTTTGAAATGTAAAGATATCAAAAGATATTGTGGTTATGTTTCCGGTTTATTAGGAAACAAATAATATTATTCATGTTGTATATAAGTTATATTATTATTAATAATAAATGATGTTAACTGATTTTAAAAAAACCCACACATAATAATATTAGAGTATACTTTTTTCATCAAATAGATTGTTTGAATCTTTCACATGTATTCGTTTATTTTTTTTATTTGTTATATTAGTATTTCATTACTGAATAAATAAATAATAAATAGAAATAGAATTCGGTAGAGTATTAATATATTATCATTTGCAAAGATAATGTAATTTTTCACTAAATAAGATAGTTAAAAATTTTAAATTTATAAATTCATATATTAATATTATAAAGAATTTATATATATATATATATATATATATATATTTAGATTTAATTTTAGTCATATATTTTAATATTTCAATAAATATTTCAAATAAAATAATTTATAGTTTACACGTTTTAAAATGTCTAAGACCATCACATGTATTTGATACTTATTATTATATATTTATATTATTGTATTTGTCTTTAGTTTTGAAACAAATTAATATGTGCATGAAAAAACATATTTGATAATTATTTTTGTATTTAATTTATGTTGAATTTTTATCTTCCCTTTAAATATTGCATAATAATATTTCATTGCTAATTACAAAATTAGTGAAATATTTACATATATATTTATTTTTAAAATTAATATATTGTTAAAATCATTTAGATAGACATAATAATTCTATTTTAATATAATTTATTTGGATTGTATGATTGATAAAAAAAGATATAATATTTTTTTCATTTTAAATACAAAAATTGAATATATTAGTGTATAATAATATTTCAAAACTAATAGCGAAATTAGTTAAAATATTTACATATAATTTTTGAAAATTAAGTTTTGTTAAAATATTTATAAACAGTTTTTTTCGAAAATTTTGATATATATATATATATATATATGATTTAAATATTAGTTGAATTTCATATATTGTTATTCTTATTTATGAAATCCCTAAAATATTGAGAAGTTATTGTTTTTTATATAATATTAAAATTATTAATGATAGAACAATGTAGTATATTCTATTTAATATAAAGATTAATAATGATTGAAAATGTTATTGTTTTTTATATAATATTAAAATTATTAATGATAGAATAATGTAGTATATTTTATTTAATATAAAGATTAATGATGATTGAAAATGTCATGTGACTAATTCTAGTTATAGTCCATTTTATTAAAAATCACACATGAATTAGAAAGTCATGACTTCTGTTTTAATATAATAGATTTTTCTATTGGTGCATGTAGCTTAAAAAAACAAAAAATAGATCTTGATCCATGCGATTGCACAAGTGCATGTTTTATATTGTATATACAATTTTTTTTAAAAAAAACTGAAAAATTTAACGGTTACAATCATAACTACTTTTATTTATTGTTTAAACTATGTGTTTCACATATATGTATCAGGGACGTCCGTAAAATGTTATGAACCATAAACATTGTAGTGAGAATTTTAAGGTGAGCGGTAAAATCGATGGCATTTCAAATTATTTGATCAGATGAATAATTAATATAACAATGACCGGTTTGATAGTCCGTAATAAAATAAGGTTCGTATGTCGAGTAATTCTATTTCTACTATTATAGATCTGGTTTATACATAATTCTAGTGAATTTAATTGGTTTCGGGTTTGTATGAAATGGCATTCTTATGAACAATTATATAGTTTAAAGTGTATATGAATTGCTTTGATCTCTAATCTCAAGTTTACGTTTTGTATGTATGTCATATTTTTTGTTAGATTAGCATTAGACCAACACAAAAAGTTTTTGTCTAAGTATATTACAAAATTATAGACTCATTCGTGTAGGTTTAATTTTTTTAAAATAGAGTCATTCATGTAGTATATTTATATTTAAAAAGTTAATGATAAAATATTAATTAATGTATTGCTATCAATGTTTTTCAAACAGTATTTTATTCCTTTTTTTACGGTTATCTATGTTTCCAAACATATAACAACATATCTATATGGTACTTGAACTTTATTAAGATAGATAAATAAGTGAAGATGATTTTTGTAACTGGTTGAGAGACTTATGAGAGTCTACTAAAGAAGCGCCCTAATTAATAAGAAGGAAACATAAACAAAAGACAGATCACATATTCACCGAATGAAACTAAGCTCAAAGGTCAAAAGTCAACGACCATTTGGATCATAACAAGGTTTTGTGTGTTGTCGCATGATGCATGCACGTCTCATTTCTGGACCAGCGAAGGCAATTGGCAGCTGCTACATGTACTTTTTGAAGTCTTTTAGAATGATCTAAGATCATTTCATACGTTGATCTCCAAAAAACCACATTGATGCTTATTTTCTTTCAACAATTTCCATTATCACAGAGATCTCTCAATAGTTTTTTGTTTTTTTGTTTGTTTGTTTGTTTCTGTGACTTTACCACACAAAAGAATAATGGAGAAACATTCTCAAGCACTTCGGTTATGTTCGTTGATATGCATCACTTTTTCTTCCTTTTTACATCTCCTTGAAGCTCAGGACCAAAAAGGTATTTACATAGTTACATTACATACACGTTTCAGTTATTGCTCATACATATAATTGGTCCCAAACATGTTGCTTATATTTTTACTGCATGTGTTACTAGGATTCATCAGCTTGGATTGTGGTTCACCACCTAACGAGCCTCCTTACAACGACGTTCAAACCGGACTAACATTCTCAACGGACAACGTTTTTGTGCAAACTGGCAAAACCGGAAAAGTCCAAGAGGAGGTCGAGTCGCTCTTCCCTAAACCGGTTTGGAATCTCAGGTACTTCCCAGATGGAATCAGAAACTGCTATACCCTGAACGTCACCCAAGGCACAAAATATATCTTATAAGAGCTTTGTTCGTGTACGGTAATTATGATGGTCTTAACGAATACCCGAGTTTCGACGTCTACCTTGGTCCAAATTTTTTGGAAACGATTAATTTGGGTCTGTGGGGGACAGGAGGTATGGGCGAGGAGATCATCCACAAACCCATATCTAAGTATCTCCAGCTCTGTCTAGTTAACACAGGAACAGGTTATCCTATTATTAATACCTTAGAGCTACGACCATTACCGAACAATAGTACTTACAATACTCAGAGCGGCTCTCTGTTGATTTTCAGACGGGATTATTTCAGCAGTGCAAGCCGTAGCGTAAGGTATCAGTCATAAATGCATGCCCTATTGATTCAGTCAAGTTCTGTTTTTAGTTTTCTTGTTCGCGTCGAGTTTTTTTCGATCATGGGAAAACCAACATAACCGAAAGTGATTCTGTTTGGTTTGAATATTTTCATATTGATTAAGTTTTTGTTTTGGTATTGGATAATTATCTTTTTCTTTTTTTTCAAGAGCGAAATTATTTTAATACAAAATTTAATTTAATAAACAACAATAGTTTTAATATTAGTACACCGATTTGATTTATATTTAGTAATATAACGATTATTTTAAAAATATTGGACTTTTAAAAAATATAGTACACTTGATATCTTAGATTTGTATTTTACAATAATAATTAGTTTTAAATAAAGTATGATTTAATAGTAAAATAAATTCATATGTAATGGTGCAGTGCAATCTATTAAAATTGTCTAACTGTATGTAAAGATCAAAACATTAATGAAAACTCTCATCATAGTTAAAATATCTGTGGCATTTTCCTTAATATACAATGTAAACACTATTTTGTTTAATATGATACTTCTGTTTTAATAAGATAGATAATTTAAATTTAATAATACTAGATGTTTTATCTGCACATGCGGACATAATTTTCTTATAATTATTTATTAGTTTATGTTTTATTAAATAAAAAATCAGTATGGTAACTTATTCTTATGTTCTCAAAAAAGTTTAAATTAAACAAATATTATATATGACAAAGTTTTAATACACTTACAAATTAGAGATATTTTAGAAATTAATTTTTTTTCTTAATTTTTAACTATTATAATAGAAAAATATTATTTCAAGATAACAACTCAATAAATAAAGATTATCTTAATTTTTAGGAAATATAATACTATTAATATAATTTTGTTATATATATATACATATATATACATTCACTGTCGACAAAAAAAAATATACATTCACTAGGATATCATTGACTTTAACCGTTGTTACTATTAATGTGGAAGTTTGAATGCGGAAAATCACTTCACAAAGAGTAATATAGATAGATAAGATATCTATTATATTTTGGTGTAGCTATTTCATCCAAAATATTAAATTTTAGAAATTTTTCTTTATTTGATTAAGTTACCTAAAATTGTAAGGCCAATCCAGGTTTTCGATCGAAATATTTCTCTATCATCTGTCGATTCTATTAAAACTTAAGTACAAAATAATAATTGCCTATTTAAAATTGTTTTGATTTCATTCCTTTTTAATTAACTCTCACCAATTCATTTATTGTCTTTTCTAATTAATTCGACAGTATTTATTACAAACTATAAACATAGCATATATTTTTTTAGTTTGTTACATCATTTTCACTTTTCCCAACTATTTCATTAATTCTATTTACTATAATATTTCGACATAATTTATTTTATGTGTTAACCATAATGATTTCATAAGTTTGAAAAAAAATTGCTTCGTTCGTAACAAAAGTTAATATATGTTAATAAATAATCTTTATTTGTTTTCAGAATCAATTAGACATACACATCCAGATACTTATTCAAGTATGAACCGGATTTTTGGATCTTTTTTTTGTTTTAAAATTAAACCCTTTTCAGATATTACAGATTTTGGATGGAGTTTGAGTCGGAACCTTCCGGATCTAGATAGATATGTAGGAACCTAAAAAATATCCAAATAACTTATATGTTTAAAAATATCATTAAATTTTCTTTTTTCTAAAGTAGAAATAACCTAGTAAAACATAAGTACAAATCGGAATTAGTCTTAATTTTTTTTTTTGAAATTTACTATCATCTGCCACTGAGAATAACAATACTTGTTATATCGATCATTAAAGTCCTTTTTGTAATTTAACATCAGAAACGAAATTTCCTTTCCATATATGATGATCTTACTTATCATTTATCAATACTATTAAAATATGAACAATATTTATCGACTACTTTTTGAAAAATCAAAAAAATATAGGTTGGTCCTATTATTTTTCTTCATATATTCATATATATATATATATATATATATATATATATATATATAATTTAATTATTTTTCCTATTATTTATATTCATATATCTAAATTAATTGCAATTAAATATACACTGCACCAAAAATTAAGGAACTAACTAACTAATCTACTTTTTTAAACTAATGAATTTAATTTATATAAATAAAAAACTTCATTAAAAATAAATTATATTTTATTTATTAATGTAAAAAATAGTTATATCTGTCTTTTAATTCGTATATATAAAACTTTATATTAATCCAAATGCAAAAAAAAAACAATTCTTCAAAACCCTCACTAAATACATAAAAAATATAGCTCTTATTAAATTAGATATACATATACATAAATCTCTATATTTCGATACTATTAATATTTCGATACTATTAATATTCAAAACACTATGAAACATGTTACTTGATAATTTTATGAATATATTTTTTATGAGTTATTCAAACACATATAATATATTTATCAAATATTAACTAATTCAACAAATATATTAACACAATTATATCACAAAACATTACATTAACATATTATCAAAAAAAACATTACATTAACATAAATTGTTGCAAAAGAGTATGGACCAATGGTTTAATTAGTTGTAAAACATAATTATATATATATATATATATATATATATATATATATATATATATAAAATACATATATAGATAAAGATTAAAATTACTAAATATTTACATTTCTAATGCGAATAATGAAATTAAAGTTAAAATATAAAATAAGTCATAAACAAAACATCAAAAAATCATGTGAATAACAAAAGTAAACTAACTAAATAAATGAAAATTATATTTACAAACATAAATCATTAAATTGTAATAAACATATACAAATTACTGATGCTCAAATATATTTCATTTTTAGTATGCATCCTCTCGAATATTGATCTATTACCCTTACAACAAGATGAAAATTCAATTTGACTATAATAATTTAAGTCAAACCAAATTTCATATTGGACCATCTATCAGTTCAACCGGTAGCCAGATCCCGGGTTTTAGTTGTTTTTACGGGTTTATAGGATTTTTAAATAATATTTTTTTAAACTAAACTAAACTACAGACGAAATCACACAATTTGTCAATTTAACTGCGGGTCGGGTCGGATTTTAAAATACTCAATATAATGTTTCATTTATAAATATAAATGTATAAGAATACATATTTATATCAAATAAATTTTGCAATGTTTCGAAAATAATTTTGAGCTTTGAAAGCGCAGATCAAAATCTAGCAGCATCATGTGTTTACGAGTTATATCCTAAACTAGCAGTATAAAATTTCAGTTTACGAGGTATATCCTAAACTGAAAATCTTTAAGTATTATTAATGTCTTCTGTGAAAAAGAAAATTAAATTTTAGATCTAAAATAATCTAAATATAAAGGATAATATTGTAATAGATAATTGATAACAAAATAAACTAATGAAAATCACAACAATTAACTTTGTTAATAGATTCATGATCCACAAGATTGTATAATATTATTTTATAAAAAATAAGTAGTTCAACTTCCTAATTAGAATACAAACAGATTCTAATAATACAATTAAAAATCATATGCGTTAATAATTAAAAATTACGTATTGGTTCAACCAGTAGTTCAACTGGTAACCGGTTTTGAGTTATACCGAATTGTAAAATAATATTATTTTTTTTTTCTAAAACACAACCAAATTACAAACTGGACTGTTGGATTTATCAGTTTAACTGCAGGTCCGGATCCGATTTAAAAAAAAAATGAATATAAATGTGTGGTTATGCAACATCACAAATTCAATACAACTATCAAAACTTCTTACTAATATTTTCTTAATAAATAGTATACACAAATATGATTACAAGAAAAACACATATATGATTAAAAAATACAAATATAAAATTAAATTGTTAAAAAATTAAGTTGTTAAAAACAAAAATATATCCGCCCTCTAAAAGGCGGGTCAGAATGTAGTTCAAACCAGCCAATTCGCTTAACAGACCTGATAATAAATTTATTTATTTGGTTTTTTTGACACCATTTATTTGGTTAATATTCTGATGCTGCCACTATTTTCTTCATCTGCATATAAAGGTAATGATTATTAACTTCCACAAGTTGTGCATGTGTAATCACCCGCTCAGATGCCTGGGTCAGAATCTATTTCGAGTTACATCAAGAGTTCAGTTCAAAGTGATTGGTTCTTAATGCTCATCCCAGTTTTGTAGACTCAAATACATGATTAAAATATTTTTGCTAGGTATCCCAATGATGTTAGTGATCGTGTATGGATACCCAATTTCGATGAAAAAAAATGGGCAGAAGTAACTACAAATCTCACTATAAACACTTCTAATGGTTATAATCCACCACAAGTTGTGATGGCGTCAGCTTCAACGCCCATAAGTGCTTTTGCGCCATGGAATTTCACCTGGACCTGGTTATTGACGCCTTCGACGACACAATTTTATATCTACTTGCACTTTGCCGAGATTCAATCTTTACAGGCCAACGAAACACAAGAATTCAGTGTATTGGTGAATGGTGATCCTATGCACGAACGCTATAGTCCTAAACCCTTCTCCATAGAAACTTTATCATACTTCACACCACAACAATGTGATCAAGGAAATTGCACCATAGAGTTACTAAGAACGTCAAAATCTACTCTTCCTCCTCTCATAAATGCTTTTGAAATTTACACGGTGATCGATTTACCGCTGTTGGAAACAAACCAAGATGATGGTATGTCAGTATATTATTTCATTTATCTATATATATGACTCTTTTCATTTTTTTATGCATGAGTTAATTATTGATTTAATAATGTTATGCTAGTTCTTGCTATCAAGAGTATCCAAAATACTTATGGACTGAGTAAGATTAGCTGGCAAGGGGATCCATGTGTTCCTATAGACTTCTTATGGGATGGTTTAAACTGTGCCAACTCAAATGCTTCAGAGCCACCTATAATAACTTATTTGTAAGATCAGTCTTTATATTATTTTGCTAGTTCTCTCACAAAATTTTGTCATTTTTGCGGAAAATGTGTTCATGATTATGTCTTTAGAAATTTATCATCAAGTCAACTAACGGGGATCATCACGCCTAGCATTCAAAATCTAACTAACCTAAAAGAATTGTAAGTAGAGCGTAAACAACATCATCTTTATAGCATAGTATTGCATATTTACAATAAATGTTATCCAGAGACTTGTCCAATAACAATTTGACTGGAGGAGTACCTGAGTTTCTTGCTGGCATGAAATCACTCTTGGTCATGTGAGTCGCTTTAGTGGCCATCACTTTTTGTCTGTTGGTTTCCTTCATTATAGCATTGCTTATGTTCCTCAAGCTCTTCTTAACAAAGAAGAATTAAAACTAATGTAATGTTTTTATCAATATACCATATTTTCTTCATGAATATATTAAACCCATTTGATTCTAACTAAACATCACTGGTAATTAACTTACAGTCGTGATGGAAACCCGGATCTTATTTGTGCGGAAGAAATATGTGCTAGCAAAGCCGTTGGTTCCAAGAAAAAGAATAGTGTAGTACCTGTTGTTGTATCGGTCGTTGCACTGGTTGTTCTTGGATCTGCATTGGCTTTCTTTTTTGTACTCAGAAAGAAAAAGACACAAAACAGTGCAGGTATACAATACAAACCTTTCTAATTGACATAAAATTGCAATATATTCATAATGCATGCATGTTTGCAAAGTCATATCACATTTTGTCCATCGTGTTATATGCATGTATCAGATCCTAGAACAATCAGATCTTCAGTACCAGCGATAATGACGAAAAACAGAAGATTTACTTACTCAGAGGTTGTAACAATGACAAATAACTTTGAAAGAATCCTTGGTAAAGGAGGATTTGGAATGGTCTATCATGGAACAGTAAATAGTATTGAACAAGTAGCTGTTAAATTGCTCTCACACTCATCTTCTCAAGGGTATAAAGAATTCAAAGCTGAGGTAACTTTTAGCAACAAAAAAATTATAGAAGACAATAAGGTGCTTTAGCAGTGAAATGCTGCATTTTTGTTATGGTTCTTCTACACTTCTAGGTGGAACTTCTTCTCAGAGTTCACCACAAAAATTTAGTTCGTCTTGTCGGATATTGTGATGAAGGAGAAAATTTGGCTCTCATATACGAATACATGGCTAACGGAGACTTGAGAGAACATATGTCAGGTAAGTATTATGAATTTCTTTCAAATGCCATATTTGTGTATGGTAACATGTTCGTATATTGATTGAAACGTAGGAAAAAGAAGTGGATCTATTCTGAATTGGGAAACTAGACTAAAAATAGTCGTTGAATCTGCACAAGGTTTGATATGAGTTTCAATGTAGAGTATCTTGTTTCTTCTGTTTAAAATTTGCTTTAAACCTGGTGAAAATGAAAATTGTCCCATAGGTTTGGAATACTTGCATAATGGATGCAAACCACCTATGATTCATAGGGATGTCAAAACCACAAACATATTATTGAATGAACATTTTCAGGCTAAGTTAGCTGATTTTGGGCTTTCGAGATCTTTTCCGGTTGAAGGAGAAACTCATGTGTCCACAGTTGTTGCTGGAACCCCCGGATATCTTGATCCTGAGTAAGTTGTATGGGGCCGTTTATCTTGATTTTGTTTTAAATTATGTATAAAGTCTGTTTTTTATTCGTACCTTAATATATACAACATTTTTGCATATTCTCTTCTTTCCTAATGGCATAAAAACAATTTGCAGGTATTATCGAACAAACTGGTTGAACGAAAAAAGTGATGTCTATAGCTTCGGAATTGTTCTATTAGAGATTATCACCAATCAGTCTGTTATCAATCAAAATCGTGAAAAACCATACATTGCAGAATGGGTTGGGTTAATGCTTACAGAAGGAGACATCGAAAACATTGTGGATCCAAAACTCCATGGAGATTATGACTCTGGCTCTGTTCGGAGAGCAGTTGAACTAGCAATGTTGTGTCTAAATCCTTCGTCAGCTAAAAGACCAACCATGTCTCAAGTCGCTACCGAATTAAACGAGTGCTTGGCATATGAAAGCTCAAGGGAAGGAAAGAGCCAAAACATGAACTCACATAGTTCTGTAGAAGTGAGCATGAACTTTGGTATTAGAACTACCCCTGGTGCTTGCTAGACAGCTAAAGTGATCTTTGTTATATTGGGTTAATCTTGTTTTTTAAAACAATTTTAATTTTTTGTAATGAATTTTTTTCATTGAGTTTTGTGATTTATATTGCAATCAAGATTAGTAGCCAAACCTTAATCTATTGTAGAAAAAGTCAGATGATGGTATCGACGATATATGGAGGAGCCTCAAGAGAAAAAAATGGTTAACCAACTTCTTGCACGTATGCCAACGGTGCTCAAAACATTAAGTAATTAAAAATGTATGTGATGTCGCTGGATAGAGATGGCAATCGGGTTTTCCCATCATTGTCCTGTCCCTTCTGCAGCAGGTTCATCGTCGAGCGGGTCACAGCGAGCCTGTCCTACGCGAACTGCGGTCTTTCGAATGGCTGCCCTATCTTGTACCGTATAACTTATAAGCTTTTGCGGGCCATTCTGCGAGACACCTCCTTCATCTTCCTTCATGAATGTTAACGTAGAAGAGTTGTGTAAGGGAGTTGAAAAGAGCTCAACAACATCGATCACAACAACATCCAATGTAATCTCTCAATGGTTTAATAGTCTTGAAGTAAGTGAAAACCATTTGGATAGTGAAATTCAACTCCTTCAAATATACTCCTTGTTTGATTCTTTGTAAAGCAACGTCTCTTCGTATCAACAGTAATTTAATACTAGTGGTTTCTTCTTCTCCTTCAACCAAGTTGTTGACCTTAGAGTGTAAAAACACGATTCTGCATTAACTCAAACTCTCAATTCGAGCCGTTTAAAGAACAAGCAGTAGCTCTTCAACAAGCAACATCTCTTTAACAACATCATTGTAACCAAATCTTTTTTTTCTTAAAACACCACTTGATAATATTGAAAACAAAACCTATCAACTTAAACAAGAAAATCCTACATAGTAATAAAGAAATTTATAGTACTGAAAACAAAACCAAGCAGAAATGAGGACTTATGGTTATGGGTCTTTAAAATTCCGTAGGTTAATCTGTCTCGCATTCGGCCCGTCCCGTTTTGAGCTTGTCCTGCATTTGGCCCGTCCTATTTTGAGCCCGTCTTACGAAGCCTTCAATTTTGAGAACTTATCAGATGGAGACTCAATCCCAACCTACAACAAATTTTTACGGACCAGATATGCGGTCTAGCGAGCAGTCACAAGAAGAAAAGCATTCCTGAAAGAATATGCATGTAAACCCTTTATTTTTCTTTAAATTGTTGTTTTTCTACGTTTTAGTGTTTAAACGGTAGAACTGATAACTAATACGTGTATATAAATTGTTTATTATCTGAAATTAAATGTCTGGTTTAGATATTCAGAACATTATAATTCTTAAACTCTTAACCGAAATTATCAACAAACTTAAAAACCAGCTAAAACCAAGATTTTAAGTATCTCAAAGTTACCATCCAAAGCAGCTTATATTACCTTCAAGCTAAACCAGGATTCCGATGTACAAAACGTCTAATTAATCCGATATCAAAGTAATCTCGGGATCAAGACTTACTAAAATCGCAATATTTGTCAGAAAACTTACGAATTTTATTTGTTTCCAATCTATTTTCCATTTTTTTTAACTGATTTTTTCCGTTTTCTTTTCATGGTAATAATTAATGGGTCGTATAACCCCTGGTTTGGTTCAAAGAATCTAAGCTCAAAATATGTAGGCCTGGGATGAGTCATATCGTCGAGGGTAAGAAGCATCTGCCAATTTATATTTGAGTGATCTTCTTCTGTATGTTCCATTTCATCTATGAAATTATGATGTATTTTATTTCAACCCTGAATATACCAACAATGGTCATGCATGGTCATCTCGTTACATTTTTCAGAATTGTCGTGAAATAAAATTGTTAATAATATATCAACTAAACATTATTAATTTATAGAGGTTTTACTGTATGTGTATATAAATTGTTTATTCTCTGAAAATTAAATGTCTGGTTTAGATATTCAGAAAATTATAATTTCTTAAACTCTTAACCGAAATTAACAACAAACTTAAAAACCAGCTAAACCAAGATTTTAACTATCTCAAAGTTACCATCCAAAGCAGCTTATATTACCTTCAAGCTAAACCAGGATTCCGATGTACAAAACGTCTAATTAATCCGATATCAAAGTAATCTTGGGATCAAGACTTACTAAAATCGCAATATTTGTCAGAAAACTTACGAATTTTATTTGTTTACAATCTATTTTCCGTTTTCTTTTTTTAAAACTGATTTTTTCCTTTTTCTTTTCATGGTAATATTTAATGGGTCGTATAACTCCTGGTTTGGTTCAAAGTATCTAAGCTCAAAATATGTAGGCCTGGGATGAGTCATATCGTCGAGGGTAAGACGCATCTGCCAATTTATATTTGAGTGATCTTCTTCTGTACGTTCTATTTCATCTATGAAATTATGATGTATTTTATTTCAACCCTGAATATACAACAATGTTCATGCATGGTCATCTCGTTACATTTTTCGGAATTGTCGTGAAATAAAATTGTTAATAAATATCAACTAATCATTATTCACGTCATGAATTTTTTTGGGTGTTTCAAATTTTCTCAGCTAACTAAGATAAAGCTATAACGAATATACTTGTTCTTATATCTTACTAAAGTTTACGTAATTAATTGCATATGTGCATTATTTGATATAAAAGGTCTATACTTTTTGTTTATTTTAAACTATCTCATAAAATTTACTGTACATTGGTATATTGTAGTATTTTCTCTCTTGGTATATTCTACTTAAGTGCATGCAAATTCTTACCGCAAAGGTTATCAGCTTACAGTGCGTGAAATGATTGAAAGGAAACTATATTTTAACATAAAGAGAACTACTACTTATCTTTATATATAAAAGACAGTTTAAATCACTCATAGGGTATACATCAGATTCCAGCGCAACAATTTAAGTGCTGTCCGGCTGACACCTGTTCCATTAAATGAAAAGCCGCGAATCAAGCTTTTTGTATATCGCCTGGGCTTAATTTTTGTCTGTGCATACACTCTGTTTACGGGCTTAATGACGTTCATTTGCTAAGGCCCTGGAAGAGAGAATTGTTGGTGACCTAATGTCTTCTTCTTACATCTGAGTATGGTGGCGATAACAACGAACGATCGTGGTCGGTTTCCCTGTAATGCTTCGCGACTTAACTCACATTAAGAGACTTTCAATGCATCGTTCCGTCTGCGAGACCTATAATCTTCGTATATATATATATATATATATATATATATATATATATATATATATATATGTTAGTATTCTTTTGCTTTCGATCGTGGCTCTCTTCATCTCTTCTACATACTGAGTGTTCCTAAGATCAACAATTCAAAAAGTACATAACTATAAGCAAACGAGAATAGTATATATATATGACTGTATAGTTTTTTTAGTCTGCTGTTACCAAAACATGTAAAAATCAAACTAATATGTATTTCATATAATACAAATACATATTAAATATATAATATACAGGTTCAACTAATATTTAATATATATATATATATATATATATATATATATATATATTCTGTCCGTAGGGCGGACCGACCCTATTATTAGTATATTACTTTGGTCAATCTTAACATTTACACCCAAGAAAATGTTACTTTGAAAAGTTAAAAAAGAAAAATTCAAATGGATTTTCTGAAAGAAGACCGTGCAAGTTGAGGAATAATTTATGAAATCGAAAATGATGATAATGGAGGGGTATATCATATCGGCTGATGATTGTGGACAACTGGGTGCTGTTTTCGTTAATTATAAGCTAAGAAGTTGCCAAGTTGGTGAAGTAAGAAATATTCAGCTCTCGTCATCAAGTGTGCGTGTGTGTGTATCCTCTGATTTGACAAGATACTTTGTTTTTGTAATTAATTTTATTTTCCCTAATAATTATAATACTACTTAATAAGTGGATGGACATGTACTCATGAGGTTGTTTGTTTGGTTTGCGGACCAGGTCTTTGTACCCTTTGAATTCTAATGATTAGTAGGACCAAAATCTCGGATTTATTAAGTGATTAAGGTTATGTTAAACTTTCCAAAAATAGGTTGCTTCACAGGAACATCTTTGTCTAAAACGTTACATGGAAACAAACAAAAAAACATAACCGTTCAATGAAAAAGTCAACAAACATGATCGATCTCTCTTATCTCACCAGCTAGCAAACCTCGATCGAATCCTGACTTTTCTTTTGATTATTATATAGTGTAGATATAAATATGATTGTTTCTTAGAGTTTTCTGTTTGTTGGGAGTCAACTTGAATATATGATATTTATAATATTTATGTAAAACTATATTTTATCTACCAAATCATCCAATTTATATTCTTGACTTAAAATGTTTGTCGTTATAGATAAGCCTATTTTTCATAACAAGCTACCAATACCGAGTCGGTTGCATCTCGGATTGTTTCATTACTTTGATGACTCCAATAACCGTTATACGATGGACTTTAATTTTATCCAATAGCCGGGTTGCTATTGGTCTTATTTACGGGACCTTTCTACATGTAAATTTCATATAGTGTTAGTTTTTTGAACTAGGAGTTTGGGTTTGGAGTGTAGTCTCTTCTTGGTCTGGAACCAATGTATGCTAAGAAAAAACATGATGTAAATTGTAAAGCATCTCTTATATCGAACACACAAACTATAAGTTCGACAATACTAGCTCTTGCGTTTAACCACTAGCTTAATTCAACCGGTGGTAAATGGACCGTTTGTGTAATTAGACCGTTTGTGCTTCCGTGTTTCCTTGTTTTCAGTAATATACCTTGTGGATTTAAACCAAAGTAGCGATCCAATCATGATATATAACACAAAGGACTACTTGTTTTTTTTTTTTTTTTTTTTGACTCATCAACAACATTCATTTCACCAAGATCTGGATACAAGTACTTGACCACAAGTGTTTATACCATTAGTACAATGAGGCAATCTAGTATCGAATTTAGTCACTAACTTGGACTTAATCCTACCTAATTGAAGTCCTCATTGTACATTAGACCACTACGAGAATGAAATCATCCCAAGACCCGAAGTGATCCATCTCTTGAACCTCCTAATTCGACCTTGAGACACAAAAACATTTACTAAAAACAAAGAGCACTTGACTAAACACGAGATTACAATTTTAATCAAGCAAGTGGCACCAAAAGATAGGGCATGATGATACCAAATGCATCTTCACCAAAGGCGCGTTCTTGAGATAACCGCATACTCCAGTCGTTCAATGTTTGGTCCTCAGCCATAAACCGGACACAGTGATCCGGACTGAAAAGCGGGAATCGCCGACAAGCTTGTGACCGATGAACAGTTTATCTTTAGAAGTGCAGAGTTTCGTACCGCCGGAGAGCACGAAACGACTACATATTAGGCCAGCTCCAATGGTAGTTTTATACTAAGTATCTAAGCCTAATTTATATATATATATATATATATATATTAAAAAGGTGAAAAAAAGAAGAGTGCCGACATTTTTTTTCTTTAGCATTAAAACTCATTGTACCATATGTCATTATCCTATTTGTCCATGTATTAGCCTAAATAAAACTATTATTTTTTTTTAATTTAAGATATCTAATGTAGTATCTAATCAATGTGGTTACCCTTACAATATTTTTCATTTATGTAGTATATGTTTTCTAATACTGTATACATCAGTTTTGCTAAAATCTGATGGTACACATTATGTATATATTAAATATACTTCAGTTTTGTTAAAACTTGATAGAAAACATTAGGTATATATAACCTGATGTACACATTATGTACATGCAGAATACATGGAGTTTTCTGGATTTAAACAGAACAAAGAAGTTCCAGTTAATTGGTGTAACTAAACCAGACTAGTGCATGACATGGGTTGAGGGTTTACCGGTCCAAGTGATCGAATCAGATGGGTGGTGATTAGCTGATTTTGACATCCGGTATGACACTGCAAAATGTAAAAAAAATACACCGAGGTAAAAAGAACACATCCATGAAAAAAACAACATAAACAATATTAAACGAGGAAGATGGTGTTTAAGGAGATATTAGGGGGAGAAACAAGACAAAAACCAAAAGACAAAAAAGAAGAATAAAAAGAGAGGAAGATAGAGAGAAGCATGTGGTGAGCATTTTAGGTGTTTGAGTCAGGTGCGAGTTCTATTCTCAAGGCGCACGCCTTCAACATTCTTAACTCTATGTTAATCTCTAAACAATGTTTTAAATTTCTGTCTGTATATATAAACAAACAAAAGAACGCAATTATATTAAGATAAACAAGATACACAGTATATAATAAAATTCTTCCAACAATTCTATTCAGCAATCAGCATATATACCGACTGGCTTTTGGCTGTTATTTATCATGGAAGTAAAGACAGATTTGAAATAATTTTTGTGGATCAGTGTTCCTAAGTGCCAATATAATAAAGAAAAAAGCCTTAATAATCTAGTTATTGATAATATAGAAATTTCAAAAAGAAATATCGTTATTGATATTTTATATTAATATAAATTTTGAGAGACATTTTATAGATTACAAAAAGGATGAATATTTAATCAATCTAAACTATTAAAACAGAAGTACAAATAAAATTTCACCATTTGTTTTCCTCAATAATTACAATGATATGACACTGATATAAACACATTAGTTTTGCATTTTTGTTAACCAATTAAATTCTTAATTTATCTTATAAATCACGTGAAATCCGTATATCATATTTCTAAACTTTCAAAATCTTCATAAGTTCAATTAAATGTGTAGAGAGATATACACGATTCCCATAATATTCCATTTCCTTTTATTGTAAATCCTAAAATTAGGGAATTTGTTATACGAAACATATATACTTTTTAAATACCCTAATACTACATCGCCATCTATAAATAAGATGATACAACTACTATATATATCAACTACGAAGTGCATCTCCAAATTATTCAGTATTTTTTCGTAAGGAACGATATTCATGAAGTTCTTAATAACATATTCAAATTGCATCTCTTTGTGAGATGAATATTGATTTTGTTGCAAAAATCATTATCGGATGCAGTGATGTAGAGCTTTGGATGGTTCATATGATGAGGAAAATTATTTATATTACTACAACTAATATCAATCGTAGGAATATGGGAAATGTGCTAAGAAAGACATGTTTGATGATGAGTGTATTTTATTCTCTTAAAAGCCGACTGAAAATCCAGAGATTTTACCTGAATCTATTAAAAATTTAGTTGGAAAATTATTCTGTACGAGTTTTTGATAGCTGGCAATATCACCACGGATCGGAAATCAAATATTCTTATCAACCTGTAACTCAGCGGACACACAGATTGTCCATTGTCTCTGGTGGGGAGGTGTTTGATTTAACATCATGTTCTTCTAAATGTTTGTATAGAATAATTAATTTTTCTGTATTTTAATAAACTTCATATGGCAGATATTTACATTACGTGGATTTTCTTGATTATATAGGAGAGATTCGAGTTGGTCATTTGTTAGCGTTTGATTTACGTCCTTTTAAATTTTCAACTTCACTATCTTATCTTTATAATAATGTTTGTTCAAGGAAAATAGATTTTGTTTTCTTTGTTTCAGTTTTATGATTTTAAAATTAATGATGCTATCTATTAATAAAAAGTTATTTATTATTTCAATACTGAAGCATAACAACACATTTAGACAATGATCTTCCAGTTTGGTTTACAGAGTCCACATGAGTCTGTAAAGTTGTCGACAAAAAAGACAACGATCTAAACCCCTATATATATATATATATATATATGAAACCCCTTACTAAGCCGAAGCTATCTAACTAAACACATTAAAATACACTGTCTAACTAATATTCCATTCTTCTCTAACTAATTATATTAACAAGCTAATATAATCTAAAAGGCCATCAACTCTATTAGAGAATCAAAATTATACTGGTCTTTGATTTAACATTATCTTTGAGGAACGGAGTAGGTATATTTCATCTATTTAATTACTACTAAATTATTAAGCCAAATTGTAACTATACTTTCTTTTAAATAATATTAAATGTTTAGGAATAAAATACAAAATAATGTGTGAAATGGTTATGCTACAAGTGTGTATAGTTAAGCAACATCATAAACTTAATACCATTATCAGAACTTCTGAGTAATTATTTTAAAATATTATTTTGCACAAATTTAATTATAAGGAAAAATACAAATATGATTACATAAAAAATATAAATGTGAAAGTAGAGCAAAAAAATTTCCAATTGTTTTAATTGTTGCTACCGAAATATTTTTTTAAACTATAAAAACAAAAATTTAAAATGCTTATTTAAATCACGAATTTTAAGATTTCATATTTAATAAAACTATGAAATCTCAACTAAATGCTCTAATATTATAAATATTTTTCAAAAACTGTTTAGTTTACCAAATAAAAAAAATACAATATAAGAAGAATTAAACATCATAGTTTAAAAATGTATACACCAATTTCAAAACTCAATATATATGAAACCATAATATTTTTAGTATGTAACTAAAACATAAAATTATTTTAAACGTAAACCCGTGCAGGCGCACGGGTCAAAAGCTAGTTATTATTTAAAGAGTTCTCCAAGAAAAGCTATAACTTTTTAACAAAATTGTAAAGAAGATAATAGAGATAGAGGCACTTTCTAAACACTTTTGCTAATAATCATTTCTTCATAATTGCAAGTATCTTACGCTTTCTTTTCTCTAATAAAATAATAAAAGGGTGAAAAATGCTGCAGACACAGTAAATTAACATCTTTAGGGCTCTGTTTTTCACAATTTCAACCCTCGAAATTCCACAGATACTACAAAAAGAGAATTAAAAAAAAAATAACTTTGTATGAAAAGAAATGCAGAAAACAAAGACTGGAAAGTAGAAACAACACTGCCCAACACAACATTCTTGCCTTTTCTTGAGAACTGCTAAAACAATCAAGACGCTATGATTCTGATGATGATGAACCGACGTGTTTAACACTCTGGGTAATGATGGATCTGGTTAGGGCTTTGCATGGGAAGAAAAGATGGGTGGAATAAAGGAGAGGAGAATGAGAGATTAGTTGGGTCAAGCTTGGGTCTCAAGTTTTCTAAAGCCTTTACTTGCGCTCTAAGGAACTTGAGATAATTAGCAGCCTCATCAAGCATTGAAGCAGTGTCCATCTTAGTCCCACCAGGAACCAACGTCTGTAAAACCCTAATCTTCTCGCTTATCCTCTCCCTCCTCTGCCTTGCCGCCACCGTTTGAGGATCCGTAGATATCTTCACGTTCTTCCTCTTAGGCTTCTCGACAGCCTCCAAACCGAAGTTCACCGGTCTAAACGCAGCCGCTCTGTATATCATCTCCTTCATCTGCGCGATCGCTTCTGCATCAGGCTCGGCATTATCAGACAAAGAAGGTGAATGTCCGAAACTGATGTTGGAAGAACCACCTCCTTTCTCTGTTCTTGGTTTCTTGGATTTTGATTGATTCTCATCGTATATGAGCTTGAAGCTTCCCTTGTCGGAATCATCTTGAGGATGATGAACAAGACGGAAGAGACTTCCTGTCTCGTCTCTGTTTCTCTTCAGAGTCTTCTTAGGCTTTGTTGTTGTTGTCTCTGGAGCGATCTCTCTGTTCTCAGATTCTGCAGATGAGACTCCTCCACCAAAGCTCCAAAGAGTCTGACAATCTGAAAAAAGCGCAGAGATACCTTCGTCGTCCTCCGTCGAAGTGTTCGTCGTTGCTGATAACAAACACTCCAGCGATGATGGCACTATCGAAGCAGCTCTGTTTCCGGCGTGTTGAATCTCATTAATGACTCCAAGATCGGACATGAAACAGCTTCTAAGGTTGGGATTAATGAGCTGATGAGATGAGGAAGAAGAAGAACAGAGTTCTCGAGGCATTAGCTCATTGCCTTCCCAGATCAAATCTGATCCTTGATGATGCTCCATGGTTTTGTTCATACCGTACATGGCTTGCGCATAAACCGATTCTAAACCTTCCATTGGACCCGAAAGAGAAAGGAAACAAAGAGAAAGAGAACAAAGAAGATGATTGCTGAGAGGAAACTGATAACGGTTCTGCTTTATAGAGTTACAACCCCAAACAGGAAAGAAACAGAAAGAAGAAATGCTCAGAAAGGAAAGAAAGTAATCAACGCTCTGTTTCTGTTCTGTTTTCTATAATGAGCTCTGCTTAGAGTTATAGATGTTTTGCTATAAAGAAAGGACTTGAAAGCGCCTCTGCACCTCTATTCATATACCCAGATTTGTTATTATGCACATAGGTGTTTGTATATATATATGTTTTTAAATATATACATATAGATATTTGTATATTATTATAATTTAAAAGGTCCCAGCTTTTGATGAGATCAATTGTTCCTCTGAATCAAGCACTAGTTCTGTATATTGGTATGGAACTATGGATGGTTAATATTAAAAATTAGGGTTAAGTTCGAAATAAATCCATTTTATATATTTTTCAAAGTTATCTATATGACCGCCGTCAAAAAGAGGCTTTATATATACAACAAATGAAGAGAATTTGATCACTTGACTAACTATCCAGGATTAGTCTTTCATTTAAGAAAATGTCTTTCATTTACTTGTAGGTTTCTTATAACAACTTTTATGATAAATGTATGAACATTTGTATCATATCAAGTAATGTTTTAGGAGAAACATTCAGTAAATTATCATTTCATCCGTGAAATTACCGAGTTTATTTTAAATCGAGTATGTTACCATATCTATAAAAATATACTGAGAAAAAAATGAAAGTGACTCAATATTTAAGTGGATAAACCTCAATATGCGAATTAAAAAAGCAGTATTTTTTTTGTAACTGAAAAACAGTGAAATGTTTTTTTAAACAGTGAAATGTTGATAACATTAATACTAGATAATTTTGGATATGTAGTGGTCAATGTTGTGTACTTCTGATAATAATTTACACAGTCTACATCATCTCCAATTCACTTTTATAATTACCTCTAAAATAAATAAAAACTTATAAAAGTAGATTTTAACTATAAGTCTTTATAATATGTTTTCTCTACTTTTAATAAACAATAGAGAAATGCTATTTTATCTAAATATATAAGCAAAAATAACAGTTTTATATAAAAAGTCTTATTGACCATCTCTATGATAAAAAAAATTTATTTAGAGAAAAACATATATAGAAACATATAAAAATGAGTCTGAAAAGCTATAAGATAAAGAGAACTGAAGTTACTAATGGGAAGTTGGGAAAAGATTTTAAATCTATACTATTAATACACATGTGTATATATATGAGGTTGGTATGCATTATAGTTTCTGGATTCGAAGAGCATCTTTTCGTAACCCTAGAAAACAGATATAATAATTGATAAAACTACAGAGTATATGATTATGCACTTGATGAAAAGGGAGATGTAATTTAAAATCTATGAGTGCTTGAGCAGAGAAAAAGGACTGACATCCTTTTAGTATCGTGCGAACTGAAAAGTTTACGGGAAATGTCGAAAACGAAGTTGCGAATTAGTAAGTTTACAAAAAAAAGAAGTTGCGAATTAGGGTTTGATTTTTTTTTGGTGCATATAAGATTTATATTAGTTACATTTAATATTTATCTAATCATAGTTTTGATCATGATCAAGCTGCAAAAGTAACTTATAATTATATACCATTAGTTTTATTATTCTTCTAGCTGTTGGTTTAGTTTACCTTTTCGTTATCATCATGAGTCAATAATGACCAATATTATCTACGTATCGATCAACCAGGGTTTTTAACTCTGGTGATAAAAATTCACGGCTGTGAATTCCGTCGATTTGATTTGACCTTGGATATTCCTAAAAATATTAAATGACAAAAAAAAATTGGATTTCTGTAAGAATCAAGGTGATTAGTATTCAGACATAGAAAACTTTCGAAATCACATAATGGTTATCCAAAAAAATGTACATATCGATCAATAAAGTACACTTTTTGTAACAGAAAATTATAAAATAATATGTTTAGAACGTAATATTAATTTCTGAAATCCTAACGTTTATTCCAATCCTTTTCATGTCACGTAAATATATATAATTGATACATGAAAATGGTACGACATGAAAAATGGAAAGCTTAACCAAACCTTTTTGGGAATTTAGTTACGTTCAGTTACAAGTTATAACGAAAGGGAACGTATCTAATGAGAATATCGTAGTTTAACAATGTCAAATCTGGATATTTTCGGAAATAGTAATAAAATGTACAGTCATTGCTATATATTTACCAATACCAAAGTTTATACAGTATATACAAAACATCTTCCATTACATATTAATGTATGTTTCAGTTCGCGAACAATCAAAATATAAATCAATGTAATATTACCTCGAAATACAAATTTGAGTCCTCATGTAAAAATGGGGGGAAAACTTGGGCATTTTCTATTAGTAGAATCGAGAACAAAAAAATGGAAATATCGTAGGGGTAAGAAGACACAATTAGCAACATCAGCTGGGAATAAAAGAACTCTGGTTTTAGTGTAAATTATACAAAACATCGCAATCTGTAGAACGGTGAGAAAGAGAGAGCAAAGAAGGCGACATGACCTCCCTGCCCAACCACATGCCTTCCATAATCCCACGTACAGCTCATTCAATTTTTTTGCTTTTGTTTTTATAATTGTCAACTTTGTTATATCATTTTATCCCACTGGTTTGCCCTCTCTTACTCACGTACACTTCATCAATGTTTTCTGCCTCCAAGTCCCCGATCATTTTTGTTGAGATGTATAATCACTATTAACTAATGTTCTATATAGCAATATAGCATCCGGTTTGATTGATAAAAAGACGACAATATTTAAATAGAAATGCATTTAACTTTTTTCTGCAAATAAGAAATACATTTAACTTCTGCAGATGTAGCTTAGTTAAATAACTGTCTTCCTTGAAATGTCGAATCTGCAAACTAAATATAGAATAATCATCTAGAGAAAAGTTATCTCTGCACCATATGCGTATAACCAGAGATGGAAGGTGAATGAAGATCAACATCACATTCACAGTTGTTGACATCCTTAGGATACTCATAACGAAAGAGACATTACTTTGTCCATACATGTGAACGCAATTTTCTTCTTAAAAAAAGAATTTGAATAATCCCAAAACATATATTAATTGACATACCCATAAGAAACAAAAATTCTCAAATCAATATTTCTCACACCTCAACCGGGAACCAAAAATGTCGGTCGAGAACAACTTCTCACTTTCAATTCACGAAATTGATGACTTCCCACGGTCATGCATATCCCATCCAATGTACCAAAATTAATTTCGACCGCGTCGGTTTACTAAGTCAACTTGGGGTGTAATTGCAACACGTATGATCATTGAACATGAGAAAAACATTAATAGACCGGACGTCATAGGTACGTACATAACCGAGTAGAGAATGTAAATTCTATAGTTTTCCAAATGCCCGATAGATTTCAGCTCCTGCTGCTTATTTCTAAAGAATCGTACAAGAGAGTAGCTCGTGTAGAAACATAATGATATGTTTTGTCGGGGGTATGTCCATAATTCTGCGCCCAATGATAAAGAGATTAAGGTGGTCCATTATCTTATATATGTCAAAATATGAAACATCTTAAGAGCAAAACCATTACTTTGGCTCGGTTCAGTACGATTTCAATGGTCCAGACCGGAGCTGTACAAGTAAGCGAAGCTGAAGCAGCACTTGACTCTTCTTCCCTCTTCCATTATTGATAGCTCACACGTGAACACAACGTTCTTCACATGCACGTGGCTCTCTATAATTGGTTGTAATCCTAGAGGATAGTCGTCCCACGTGGGAAATCAGCATGGCGTCATAATATAGGGACCCCAAGCTTTTTTTTGTTTTTTTTATATTTACTTATTTTTTTGGTTTTCCAATTTTTAACTCAACCTTTTTTTATTCTGATGTATTTAATATTTTTGATGTATCACCCCCGTTAATGTATTGAGTATTATCCTATCCTGTTAGGAATAAATGAATCTTGACAAGGATATGAGTTTGAATTATATTTGGTATCTTCATAAACCTACAAACACCCCCCCCCCCACACATATATATATATACTTGTAATTCCATATATAATAGCAATAAACTTATATAAAAAAATATTAGAGCTACGAATGGATGAAAAATAATTGTGTATATAGTTTTATTTTCAGCCCTGTTAGGAACTACGCTAGACACTACTTAGACGGCAAGTTTGGGCCTAGCGAGTTACCGAAAAATTGGGGAGTATTCGAGGTATACGCGGAACCTAGTTTTGAATAAAATTTGATATATTTATAATATGTTTAGTTAATTTTAAACATAATGACACAAGTTCTTAGACATAATTATATAACTTTGTAGATAATTTTAAACAGCCTCTTTTTAATTTGTTGAGCATTTAGATTATGGTATGTATGTGTTTGTTTTGGGTTTGATAACTAATTGTTTTAATTTATTAATGGATAATTACACAAAATCTGTCAATAATGAATAAAAAATCAACCATATTTTAATTTAATATATTTATAATATGTTTAGTTCGTTTAAACCATAATGACACAAGTTCTTAGACATAATTATATAACTTTATAGATAATTTAAAACCGTCTTTTTTTTATTTGTGGAACATTTAGATTATGGTATGTTTGATACGAAAAAACCTTAAATGCATTATGTATGTGTTTGTTTTGGGTTTGACAACTAATTGTAATTATTTGTTAATGGATAATTACACTAAATCTGTCAATAATGAGTAGAAAATAATCAACCATGTTTTAATTTTACGCGAAAAAGAACTTAGGCGGTTAACTCGGGAACTAGGCGGTCAACACGGAAATTAGATGGATCAACACAGGAAATAGTCGGGTCAACACGGGTCAACTCCTGGAATCACTGATTTGCTCAAATTCGCCGCGGTCAGTCTCCACATAACGCCTAAGCGACCACATTTTTGAACAGAGATTTTCGGGTATGTTCACGTTATATTGTTGTGTTGAAGTATTTAAATAACCTTCATTAACCAATATTAAGTTTGTTTTAATTTCTTTCTATTAACATACAAGATTTTATTCACAAATATGACTATTTTAAACTCATAGTTGGATATGAATATTATTAACTTATAAAGTTTCTCCAGTTAAGAAATGTACTTTTGAAATATACCCTGAACATTATTCGGGAATATACCCGCAAAATTATTTGATAAGTGATTTGTGTATGTCTCATCACCACATTCATTCTTAACGAAAATATGAAATGATTTTTGAAAAATATGATAAGGCATCAACATAATTGCAACATGTACAATTTTCTATATACAAATAATATTGTTGAAAATTTTATTTTAGTATGGTGATGAATCTTAAATCTTATATTATAATGAAAATAAACTTTCTATATAAATATTTAATTTTGGCAAAACCTTTGAAATATTTAATAACTAATAATGTATATCACTATTAAAATTATACATATATATATATACATCAATAAGCATAAACTAGATATAATTACATTTATATACATCAACTATATATATATGGAAAATTAATTGTAAGTGTACATTAACAAATAGAAAACTAAAAGGCAATATATACTAATCAAATAATTTGTCATTGAAGGTTAAATAATAAAATTCTATTTATTTATCATTTCATAAGGTTTATTAACATATTGATTGTACTAATTTAACAAATTTTAGCTAAAATTAACAAAAAATTAAACTTTATTATAATTTATAATATTACAATAAATATATATTAGCACTAACGAATAATAGATATTTAAAATAAATAATCATTAAATAAAATATAATATAATATAAATAAATATTATTTTATAATATGTATTTAAATCTATCGAATTTAAATATAATCAAACAGAAATAGTTAAAAATATATATATAAAAAAGACTGCAAGAAATAGTTAATTTTTTTTTCAAACTGAATTTAAAATATAAAAATATTAATGTTAAAATATAATAATATTAACTAGTTTTTGTTTGATGATAAAAATGAATACAGATATAACTAATTTTGACTAGTTTTAAGTAATATTTTGTACATTGAGATATAATATATAGAATCTAGAGTATATATGTATTAGTGAAGTTTATATGAATGTATAGTGCATTTAAAGAGATATGGTTTAACTATATGATAGTACAACACATATTAGTTTATGGTAAGAAAAATAATGTTTGCTTGTTTTGTAGTTCTACATGAAGATTTTTAACCCCTTTTGTAACCTGTTACATAATTTGACAATTAATTTCTGTAATTGGTAACTTCCAATAAAAAATTAGAATATCTTTTACATAGTATATTCCTTGTAATTTTGAAATTTAGTTTTTTACTAACTGTTAAAAATTTGTAAGATTTCATTGTTTTTGTTTTGTTGATTATTTTTATATTTTGTGCTATTGTGTTAATATACATATTGACTAACTTCTTCTCATGATTTAAGGTATTGTTCAGACTATAATTTATCATTGATATTGTGTAGAAATTTTATTAAAAGTTTTAACTACATTTAATTTAAACACGGATCTAAGTATTTTTATCAGTGAATTGGATAAACAATGAAATTATCATGAAGTTTTCTTTATTATTAGTGATCATAATTTAAAAAATATGCTCCTCGGAGTCTTGGATATTACTTCCTAAACTTCCAAGCCATATTTGTTCATATTTTTTCCTTAAAAATATGTGTAGACTGCACCTACTTTTAGATTTGCTTCATAAAGCATATTTGATTACCTTCGCTAAGGGTTATTATTTTATTTAGCTTTCAAATTTGTTTTGAAACATAATATAAAGTGTTGATTAAAATTTTAACTGTTGATTATTAAAAAACTTTTGCCTTATGATTACTAAGAAACAATTTGAAACTCATAAAGAAGTCATCTTTAACAATGTCTTTTATATAAATTAATTTCTCTTATCAGTAGCTTTTTGATAAAAGATTTGTAAACTCAATGATAACAAGATAATAAATTAGTTTTAGAAAGAAAATAATGAAAACAGATATTATTTTAGCTGGTTTTAGAAAAATTTGTAATATATTATCAGTTTTAGATAATTGCTTAACTATATATCAATACTGTAGAAATATGAAAAATTATATTATAAATTTCATATTATTATTCTTAGCTTTTATTAGGTTAGCAGTTTTGATATCAGTTATCCATTTTATTTGATATTAGATGATAAGCATTTTGACATGTTTTAGAACCTAAACTGTAATCTTTTGTATGTTAAATTTCAAAATTTTAGGTTATGTAGTAACTAATTCATATCTAATGATATTTTTATTTGTTTACACTAAATAAATATTTTATTTTTCAAATTTTTGATAATTACAATATAGTAAAATCTAATGTTGATTTGACATATTTTATTGGTGTTCTGAAATTAGTTTTGAACATTCTCAATAAAATCTAATTTCTATCATAAAAAGCTACTTCTTAATATAAATTTATTTTAAAATCTTTGATGTTTATTTTTTCTGAGATGAAGAAATGGAGATGGATTGGAATAAAATTTCATCTATCATATAATTTAGAGATGAATATAACAATGTTTAGAAATGCTCTAAAATCTTAATAGTAAACCCCCACACAACTCAACTTCAAGCTGATGAACTATTTTCTGTTGTTTCAGTTTTTCTACACTACTATAATTTTCATCACCTTTTAATAAATATTATTTATTTATATTTCCTTTGTTTGTTCTTAATTTTTTTTAAATTTTGTCCTAAGAATATAATTTATTTTTTTAACCTTTTTCCTAAGAATATAAATTATTTATTTGTTTTACCTTATCCATTATTTTTGTTATTAGTATTCTCAAAAAGTTAAAATGTAATTTATTTAAATGTTATTTTATTATGTGCATATTTTATAGACAGATACTTTTTCACAAAAGTTGTTTTAACTATTTGTATGAAATTTGTTTTTAAGTAGGAGATACGATTTAATTTTAGTTAAAAAATAATTATATTAATAAGCCATGATTATTATGATTACAAAAAATATTATAAGAAAATATATTATTGAACATTAAATAACAAACAAAAACCTAAAATAAATAATAAAGATAATAAATTGAAATATAAAATATTTAATATAGTGTTCCTACATGGTTTGTAGATGTCTTAAGCAGAAATTTTAAAATTATCATTTTTATCTAGACAATATACCTTAAATCAAACTCTTTTTTATCAAAAATATTGTATTATAAGATCCTACAGTTCAAACCACAAATGAGCAACTGTGGCACCAAGAGTTTATCAAACATATATATCACACTCATTTGTTTCTGTCCTCGCTGGTGGGAATCCATATCTATACTAATATATAAAAACATGTTTTTTCCTCTTGCGCCAAAACAATTTGACGAGAACAAAAATTTAACTGGATAATCCAAATGAAACAAATAGATGACAATACTAACTATCAAAATAATTAAGACCATAGTCCATTATAACCATTTCAACAGTCGAATTTGAAATATAAGTGGAACAACAAAGGCATTAGTGATTAAAATATAATATAATCAAATCCTTTTTAGTAAAAAATATTAAGCAGAATACATCAATACAGAAATTAATTCCAGTATTCGTAAATCTCTTTCAAATACGTAAGTCTATATAAACATTGAGATAGACTAGAGCTTCCGACCAAAATTCCACTGTGAAGCAAATAATTTTACCTTTTTAAACAACAACGGCAATATACAGGAAACAATTTCAAAAAACAAAGATCAGCACAACCCCATAAAATTAGAGAGGACCTTCTTTTTTGGTAAAAAAATAGCCAAAACCTTTTAAGCAAAGTTTACAAAATCTTTTAAAACTAAGTTGACATTAATTCTTATTTTACCTACTACTAAGATCAAACGTACTAGGACCTTTAGCTATCATTTTCTCTCATTAGTATATAATATTTACATTTAAATAATAATAAATAATGATCATTATATATTATAAAACTTAACATTTGAAACTAAAACAAATATTAAAATATCATCTTATTAATCAAAGAATAGTAACAGTTATTGTCATTATAATTCAAAAAAATAGTTTTTTTTTGTCGACTAAAAATAAATAGTTATGATCTCGTCATTCTTTCATTATTTTTTGCTTAGAATATTTATTTTTAATCCGTAATAATTTTTAAATACTTCATAAATTAAAATAAAATAAGGTTTTTTAATAATTTCCCGTTCGTAGGACGGACCGATCCTAGTATATATATATATATATATATATATATTTATCTTTTTGTGTTTGGAATATTTTACTATTAATATTACTTGTAGGTATCATTTAATAAGGATTCTCATATCAATTTGACATTTGTGAATTTTACCAAAGATGACTTAAATGCAAGAATGCATAATTTAATGTTGGAAACTTTTGTAATTATATTTTGGTAATATATGGTATACATTTCATTGATTTTGGAACTGGTATTAAAAAAATTTACAAAAACATATATTGTTATATGCAAAAATAAGTTTGATCAACCACTGAAAGTCTGAAAGAGCTGCAATCTTCTGTTTTTTTTGCCTGTATCACTAACTAAAACTTTGGCTAAATGCAAAAATAAGTTTGATCAACTTTTGAAAATAGCTAAACATGTCAAGTTATTTTTAATTTTGTTAGTAGACCTTATACTTTATCAAATTTTGGTTTACATATCAAGTTATTTTTAATGTTTAATTCTCTTAATTTACCTTATTCAATATTAGTTATCAATTTATTTTTAAATATATAATTACTTTTGAAAATCTTAATAATTTAAATGTGTTAGTATGATTATTTGATAAATTTTTATTGATATTTAAAATAATATATTAACATTTTAAAAAGTATATATTATCACTGTATCAGCTTATAAATCATATTTTTTACACTAATATATAATTAAATAATAAAATAGTATTTTTTCTAAGTTTTATATTCGTTTTTATTTGAATTGTAATGTTATTTTTCCAAATATTTTTTTGATATTAATTAAATTAAATTTGAGTATGTATCAAGTTAATTTTACTACTTTCTTATGTTATTTAATTTATTTGATACTTATTTTTTAAAAATAATTGTATTTGAAAATCTAACCTTTTTTTATTTTTTCTTAATTGGTGTTTATTTTATTCTATTTTAAATAATATGAAATATTCTACATATTATCAGTTTTTAAAATCACATGTTTTTGGTTTATATTGTATTTTCTAATATAAAAAAACTTTTTATTTAAATTTAATTTTGAGTTTTTTATTTAAATTTAAATTTATTTTATAAAATATTTAAGTGCTGTATTTTGTTTTTAGTAACTTTAAATTTTGTAGTGTACATTATTTTGATTTTGATTTTTTTTTGAAATATTTTTGTTTGGAAATATTGAAATTAATATGCGTTTAAATTCTTATAGAATTAAATATGGTAAAACTGTATTTGTAGAATTTTACGTTTGTTTTAAATAAATTTTGATGTTAATTTACAAATATGAAAATATTGATATCGATTTATTTGATTTACTGATATAAGTATTTTTATTTTCGGTAGTTTATATTGATTTACGAATCTCGACTGCCTACTTGCCCGTATCTTCCTCGGTAAATACTAGGCTTGGGCATTCGGTTTGTGGTTTGGCTTCGGTTTAGTTTTTTCGGTTTTCGGTTTTTTCGGTTATAGATAAATAGGAACCGTTCGGTTATTTATAAAGTTCGGTTTGGGTTCGGTTCGATTCTTTTCGGTTTTGGTTTGGTTCGTGTAAAAATTATAAGAACTGGCTAGTAACTAAAAAAATTTGCGGTTCCAATTCGACTACGGCCTGGTTCCATTTTTTCGGTTAATTTTGGATAATTAGGGTAAAAACAAAATTTTGGAGATATTTTCAGATATAAATAAGGTTATTCAAATAAATTTTAATATTTTGGATAAAAAATAGTCGGCTAATTAAGGCTTTTAGGATAATCTAAAATACTTTAAACAAAAAAATATACCAGTATTTTTATTTTCTTGGATAGTTCGGTGTATAAATAGTAAAAATACTAAAAAAATAATTACTATTTTTAGGTATATAAATTCTTTTTCGAATATTCGGGTACCCACTCAGTTCTCGGTTCGGTACCGATTCGTTTTCGGTTTTTTGGTTATAGAAATATAGGAACTGTTTGGTTATCTTTGAATTTGGTTTGGTTTCGGATTCGTTTTTTTCGGGTCGGTTTCGGTTTGGTTTTCGGTTTTCGGTTTATGCCCAAGCCTAGTAAATACTGTCATAAATCCTCCTTCTTCAAGACGCCTCCGACATCAGCAATGTCCCATGGCTGGAGAGGAGTCTTGGCCGGACGAGACTTGCTACTGCAGTATTTAGGCAAAGCAATTGGAGATGGTGAATCAACCAATCTCTGGACAGATTCTTGGATCAAGCCAGAAGCAAATCTGAAACCAGTTGGCCTTGTATTCCTCCTCGACAAAGATCTTATGGTTGCAGATATTCTAACCAGGGAGACTAGGGAATGGAATGAAGCTAAGATCAACAACCTACTCCCTGAACTATTTTCCCACATTCCAGCCTTAAAATCGAGCCTTCTGGGAGCCCCTGACTTTATTTGGCCGCAAGACAAATCTGGAAACTACACTGTCAAATCTTGTTACTTCTCAACACAAGTAGCCAAACATCACGCGATCACATCATCTGAGTCTCAGAACCCTCCTTGGAAATGGAAGAATTATATTAGGAACCTGGCGCTTCTACCTAAACTGAAGTACTTCCTTTGGAAAGCCGCGTCAAATGCACTCCCAACTGGTGCGAATCTACAGATCAGGGGACTGCTCAACAATACAAACTGCAGTAGATGCGGAGAGAGAGAGAGTCAATACATCACATCCTCTTCCATTGTGCTTACGCGAAGGAAGTTTTGGCAGCATGGACCCTGGAGTGATTCCCTACCACCCACTGACACAGCAACCTTCAGACAAATGATTGAAAGCGCGCAAGCCTGGCGAAATCTCCCTCCTTATGGTATCACGGGGAATGCATTTTCTTGGTTTTGCTGGTATATTTGGAACTCCAGGAATCAACTGATCTTCGACAGCAGAGCAATCACGCCATAGGAGATCGCCACCAAAGCCATCCTCTCTTAGAAGGAATGAGAAGAGGCTTAACCAAACGGACCATCATTGACCACGAACCCGACAACGCGACCAAACCTAGCCATCAATGAAGCCACTGTCTTCTGCAACACAGACGCGGCTTGGAGATCGGACATCAAATCTGCGGGTTTGGGTTAGATCTTCACTAATCATAACTCACAAGGAGCTGCAGAGAGCGTCATCTCCACACCACAACGTCTCCGCTGCCTGCATGGCAGAAGCCCTAGCAATCAGAGAAGCTCTGATCCAGGCCGCTCCACTCCAATTCACCAACATATGTATTCGTACAGATTCTCAAGTGCTCATCAGAGCAATCACCATGAGAAGAAGATCGACGGAACTCTATGGGATCTTGTCGGACATCGACTCACTGGCGTTCTCTCCCTCCTCCCCGTTTACTTCATGTTCTTTCATCTTCACTCCATGGGCCTGCAATGGGCCAGCAGACATTTTAGCTAAATCTTGTTTGTTTTCAATTATGAGCCCGAGACCTTAAACTCTCTCCTTTGATTTAGTTTTTAATGCAAGCAACCAGTTGATCAATATATATATATATATATATATATATATATATATATATATCAATTTATTTAATATATAATTAAGTATTGTAAAACTGTATTCTTAAAATATTATGTTAATTTTAAATAATTTAATGTTAATTTATAAATATTAAAGTATTGATATCGATTTAATTTAATTTAGTGATATAAGTAATTTTATTTTCGTTAGCTTATATAATATATATATATATATATATATATATATATATCAAGTTAGTTTCAATGCTTTTTCCTTTGTTATCTACTTTATTTGATACTGATTTGTTATACAAATATAATTTTATTTTAAAAATTAATAATTTTCAAAACAAATTTATTAAGATGGTGAATATCTTATCAACATTTTTATATTATATAGCTGCAAATTTTAAAATCATACGTATAATGGTTTTATATAGTTTTTGTTATTATAAAATTTGGTATTCTTTAAATTTAAGTTTTTTTATTATTCAAATTTCAATTTTCAAACATTTACGTATTGATATTAATTTATTATTTTTAGTATATTTCCGTTTTGTAAGTTACTTTTTTTTTTGAAAGAAATATTTTGGAACTTTGGATATTTGTAAGAATTGTAATTAAGTTGACGATTTGGCGTATTAATATGTTTATTTTAAATCACGTATACACACCCTTAATGATTTATAGTCTTAACTTATAAAACAAAATTTTTAATTCGCTATTCTCGAGTATATATTTATAATAATTTTTATTTTATAATAATTCTAAAATAATAAAATATTAATGATTTTTATCGAAAATATAAATATTTTTTACATTATGAAATCTTATTCAAGGTATGCTTTAATATTTTCATATTTAGGTTCTTATAAAAGTATACCTTTTAAATAAATAAAATTCATATATTTATTTGTTTGCATATGTAAATTTATACATTGATTTATATTGTTTACTTATCATATCCTTAGATATACATATATATATATATACATATATATATATATATATATACATATATATATATATATATATATATATATATATTTTTTTTTTCTTGACACTTATTAACTAATACTACACTGTTAAAAATATTTTAATTATATTTTTTTATCCATTTTCCATTTGAATGGCATAAAAATGATTTCATATGCACAATATCTAACTTTTGTTTGTAATTAATTTTTTTTATAACGAAAATATGATTTTTATATATTTATTGTTTGCATTTATATATTTGAAATACTCTTGTTTAATTACGATCCGCATGACCCGCGAAGATAGATTCAAAAACCCGCACCCCCCATATTTGCGTGTAACCCGCAGGTAATATAAATTTTAATAAAATATTTTTAATGATATTTTAATTATATTTTAATAATTTTTTGTAAAAAAATAATTAAAATTATATATTTATAATTAAAATTTTATAATTTTATTATATTTTATATATATATTACGAAAATATGTTTCTTTTGAAAAATAAAAGTTTATTATTTTTTTTATGCGAGTTAGCGGGTACCCGCGATTCAAATTCAGCCGACCCGCATCCGCTCCGCTTAAAATACACTCGACCCACACCTGTATATTGAATTTTTCAAATTTTCCGATCCGCATCCGCCCCCAGCAGGTCAAACGGTGCTGGACCTGCGGGTAAAAACTCAAATTCCCAACTCTAGTTGTATCCAAAATTTATATTTGGGCTATTATATTATTTTAAATAATTATAAATGGTATAAAATATTGTTAAACATATAAAATGGTCAATAATATTTTTATTTAAGTTTTATTCCCGCAAATTTTTAAAATTTAAATTTCTAAAATCAACTTTTTAAAACTATTGCAGACTTTAATTTATGTTATTAAAACGTTTATGAGATATGAAATTGATTATATAAAAACATAATTCATATAGTTAGGTCCGATTGAAATAAGCCCACAAAACCAAAAGACAACAATATCATTAATGAATTTTGTTAGTTAGTCATATCATTAAGAGTATTTTTGGAAGATTTTAACATTTTATTAAAAGCATAATTTAGGATGATCCTGATTTAATAGTATTGATATATAACTCTGGAATACACGAGATTTTATTAACAAAGGATGTTAGTTGCTAATTCCTTAATATTCCAAAGGCCCAAAAACCTCAATATAAGAATTTAGTGTGCTCAAGCCCACGTGATTCACGGTCGGCTTCTTACTTACGCGCGTTAAATTTAAGAATACACGAGACGTCGACTCTCACGCGCCAAATAATACTCATCGTCTTTTGGTTTTCAGTTCTGGTCTGTCCCGACCCGGCCAAACCGGGGAAAATAGGCTCGTTCCGACCGAACACGCTTCTTCTCTCCTCCACTTTTGTGTCAGATGATTGCGATCAGAAACAGATATTTCGTTAAAGATAAAAATCCCAAAATAGGAAAAGTTTTGGAAACGATGAAAGTTTTAAAGTTAGCGAGAGAGATATTGAAAACATGTGGCTAGTGTTGTGTAAAGAGACCGAGTCACCCGAGCATCTTCACCCTCACGCCCACTCGGACCTAACCAACCAAACCTCGCCACGTTATCTGTAATCCGAGTTCCCGTGAGTTAGGGCTCTTTACTTGAATAAACCAGACATGATCGCAGAGTCACACATACACACAAACCAAACCTTCAGAAGCTTTTTCTGTCGTCCCCTCGTATGGAATCCATTGTGGGGCGACACAAACATTTAATATCTTCTTTTGCTTCTGCTCTTCTTGATCTTCTGTCAAGATTCGCTTTTAGCTCTCACATCTAATATTCAAAAAAGAAAACGTTATAATCTTTTGGGCGTGATTGATCTTGATATTTGGATTTTCAGAAGGTAATCAATCTTGTTTTTCTAATGATCTTTCTTTATTGATATTACTTGCTAAAGAAGTAATTAATAGGATTTGTTGTAAGTGTAGGTACAAGAAAAGATGGGAGGAATGAAAGATGAGGCGAATAGGATAACGATTCCTCCATTGTTCCCAAGAGTTCATGTGAATGATACTGGAAGAGGAGGTTTGTCTCAACCGTTTGATGGCAAATCAAAACGTTGCACTCTTCCTTCTCCGACCAACAAGATCTGTGATTCTCCTTCCACTCTCTCTCTGTCTCTTGCTCCACAAGCCAACAACACCCGTCTCGTGAGTTTTCCTTTGCTCTCCTTCAACTCACTTCTTGATTTTGTGTGGTGTTACACAAATCACTGATCAAAATAAAATAAACATTCAAAGTTTGAAAATCACTTTATACTTATTGCCAAGTACTTTTTTCTTGTTTTGAACAGCATGGTCGACCTGAAAAGAATCGGTTTACACAAATCTGCAACACTTCTCCAGCATCAAAGTTTGAGGGGAAGATAAATCATCCAAGTGCTAGAGGATCATCAGTTACTAATACTAATACTAAGCCTAGTTCAATAAAACAAAATGAGTACCATTTCAACAACCTTACCAACTTGGACTCTCTCAAGGTTCCTTTTGTTAGACGCTCGGAAACAAATCCACCACAAGCAAACACAGATTTATCACTCCAGTTTTGTAATACCAGTAGCAACATAGTCAAAGGAGGAGAAGCTGCTGGTTCCAAGGTTGCCCTGAACAATCTTCATACTCGAGAATTTCTTTTGCCACAATGCTTGGAGGAAGAAAGCAAGAATGGGTCTCTCAGTATATTAAAAAGTCAGTTGTATAGAAGAAGAGCCCTTAATGTATTTGACGTTGAAACTCAAAAGAAGCTTAAAACTGTACCTCCACGTGAACAAGATGTCTCAAACTCTTCTCCCGTAGACTCTTTGTCTGGTATGAGTGCATCATCTAATGATGTTGCAAGAGTGATAGGTGACAAAAGGTTTTGGAAGATGAGGACTTATATGATCAAGTATGTTTCCTTTCACTTACTTTTCAGTCTCAAGTATATAAACTTTGCTATGTTTCTTAAGTTTCCTTGCTGATATATTCAGTCAGCAGAAGATCTTTGCAGCGCAAGTCTTTGAGCTTCATAGGCTGATAATGGTAAGCTACTACTAACCTGCTTCCTATGCTTATTAGCTAACATATGATCTTACCATGAACCTTAAACATGATACAGGTTCAAAAGATGGTTGCAAAATCGCCCAACTTGGTTCTTGAAAGTAAGCTTAATGGCCTAAGACGTGGTACAATGGCTGCTTCAAAGGTTAAGAAACCAAACACTGATCAGGATCACAAACCTGTAACCGAAGAGTATCCAGAACACATGAAACCAAAGCTTCCTCTACCTTCCATAACCAAAGAGCTCATGAACCCTATATGGCAACAACAGCTACTTCCACCTCCTGGAAACCAATGGTTAGTTCCTGTAATGTCTCCATCAGAAGGCCTTGTCTATAAACCATATGCAGGACCATGTCCTCCTCCTCCTTCAGCATTCATGGTTCCAATCTACGGACAAGATTCGCTCGACACGTCAGCATTCAGGTTCCCTGTTTCTACCCAGTTTAGCCACAACTACTTCCCACAGCCTAATGCTAGGAAAACAGTACTTGATCAGACAAACCCGTTTGGTCAGCTTCCAAGATGGTCTAACACATCAAGCCACATGACTCAAGCGATTCCATTTTCTTTAAAGAAGTCTCAGGAATCTAATGACAGTGATGTACATGGAAGTACAGCTTCAAGTCCACCAGAGAAGCATAAGTTCGATGTGCTTCCTCTGTTCCCCACAGAGCCTACTCATCACACTGATGACTACGAGCAGAAACAGCAAACTCTGCCTCGTGCCATTAAAGCCATTCCTCATACTTCAACATCTGCTTCTGAATCTGCTGCAAAAATATACCGTTCCATTCAAGAAGAAAGGAGGGACTCAGATCATATGATTAGTTAGTTTTCTTTACTTTCAACATTCCACATTCTTTTTTCTTCATAATTGTTTCGTAATCTAGTAAAGATTTTCAGTGTATTCTATTTACTCTTACATAAAACATATACACACATACACATGTTATATTGATATTGTATTTGACATACAGCTAATAAAAGAGAAGTTTTTGTTCCATTAATAACATTACAGTTTTGAAGTGTCATGGAAATGCCAAAACAATATAACAAGATGACTCTGATGCTCCTTAGGACTAAAAACATATAAATCTACTTTTATTCAGTTATCTTTAAAGTTAAATTTAAGTAGCCATTGAAGTATATATATACTACCAATGTAGAAGAAGACAATAGTTAACAGTTGTGTCCATGCTAAAACAAAGCTACACTCAAAAAGCCATGAACACTTCAGAACAAAAGCCAAGAACAATAAAAGCACATCTATTAGAACCCAAGAACCTTTTGTGAAAGTTTGAGTAATGGCTCCAATGCGCTTGGATCAAACTTTCTTGCAAACAGATAACACACTTGAGATTTCTGATCATTGTATAAGCAAGATTGACCTTCCTGAATCACCTTGAGAAACATCTCCGTTATAACAGACTTCCCAAAAGTAGTTGGATGTGGACCACCTTTTGACCAATCTGTCCAAGTTAATGTCCTCTTCGCCAGCAAATGAGAATAACGAATAGATAGCATTGTTGGGAAGTAATGCTCATCCACATAACAAGGAGGTCTACAAAACTCTTTGAATTTTCGATAGTAAATGATGTCTTCAACAATGTAGAGAGCAAGTTCTCTGTTGATTTCAAACCACTGAGACCCTTTTCTCCACTGGCTTAGTTGGACTTCTGGTCCCATTGCGTAGCTGTATCTGCCTCTTCCGTAAGGCCCGTCCTCGTCAGCAGAACCCATGAAACTATATCTTGATTTGGAGACGTAGTTGTAGATGAAGTCGAAACTGCGGAGAGGAATGCAAGCTTCAGAGAGCAGAACAAACCATTCGTTAGAGATATCTAGCAATGCGTTAGCCAATAGCCTTCTCTCAGCTTCACACATACTCATCTCTCCCCAAGCCACAGGCTACATAAAAATAGAGAAACTGAAATGAAGACACGAGAAGAAACATTACTAAAGGGAGGTCAGTTATAAGATCAGTGACAGTACCTGACTTGGGATCTGTCTCATGTAAAACACAGATGAGCTTGAAAAATCTGATTTATAATCTGGCAATGTGTGAATATATATTGAGTAGAACCCTTCATGCCCTTTGAAGAACCTTTCCCAAAGTGGAGCAAAGGGTAAAGGGCCTTTGGTGAGAAACATGAATGCTATTTTAGGAACCCTTTTAAAAGGGTAGTCATATCTCCGTGGCTCCATAGATGCACGCCAAAGAAGCTCGCTGTCGTTCATGGAGTGCCAGACACTCGCTGGAGGCTTGATAAAGCTCTCCAGTGTAGTTATCTCATCACACGTAGAGACCAATGTGGGTGGAGCCAGAGTTTGAATCTTCAAGTACTTGATCATGTGCATGCTAACGACTGAGATTCCAAGAGCCGAGACAACAAGCATCAAGAAAACCTGAAGCACCCGCATTGGTAAGAGAGACCTACATTGGTTTGTAGGTCTTGAATTGGAAACTGGTGTATCTTTAACACCTTCCTCCTTCCCCATTAGTCTGAGTTTCTTGATGAACAGAGAAAGTTTTTGTGAACTGAGTTAAGCCTGCGCAGAGAAACAAGGTGGCTGGTGAACTGAGTTAAGCCTGCACAGTCACGAACGCGTTTGGTTCAGCTGGCGGATTAATCCATAATGTCAGGAGGAAGTGTTTATGGAGCTTAAATCTTGTCACATGTTCTCTGAAACCCTCATCTAATTTTGACAAACAGAGAGCTTAAAAATACAAGAAAACTGAGAGAAAGAATAATAAAGTAAAGCATTAAAGATCTAAGTACGTTTGTAACTGCTGGTCTCTTTCTTTGTAACTGATGGTCTTAGTTAGAGACGTTTATTACAAATAAAAAAAAAAAAAAACGTGTTATGGTTTTGTTATGACTGTATTAAACAACTCTCGAAACTTGCGAGTAGATGCAGTTAATACATTCTCACTGTATAACCCTACTCTTCTTTTGTTGCTAATTGTCAAGATCTTTTTGTTAGTGAGGGGACGAATAATTCTGAAGGCTTGAAAACGCTGTCGTTTAAAATGTTGATGAAGAATGACCAATTCACCCTTTATCACAACTTCTGAGAAAGTAGCTTCCTTCCTTCCCTTTGAAGTAGCCCGTCTCCTCCTTCGACCTCTCTCTCTCACTAAACCCCCCCCCCCCCCCCACACATCTCCAATGTTAGCCACCACGCCTGCTCACGCCCTCAGGCTCAGGTACGTGTTCCCCACTCGCTCATTGCTTCACAAGTTCCGACGCTTCTCCTCCGCGGTTCCTCTCGCTCGCCTCTCCGCTTCCGAACTCTCCCATGGCGGTGGTAACAACAACAACACACTGGAAGAGAACAACAGCGACGCCGCCTCCGAGAAGAAAACGACGCCGTATTACCCGAAACGAGGACAGACGGTGGAGCTCGTCTGCGAGAGTTTGGGATTCAAAGGCAAAGGAATCTGCAAAGTCGACGGCACCGGCTTCGTCGTCATGTGCGACCGTGCTCTTCCCGGCGAGCGTTTCCTCGGCCGCGTCACTCGCCGCAAAGGCAGTTACGCCGAGGTTTCATTAAAAAAAATCTCTCCTTTTTTTTGTAATAAAGTTTTCCTTTTTGGCGATAAAGTTACAATCTTTTTATTGATTAGGTGACAAAGATCAAGACTTTAACTCCACACCGTGACTTAGTAGAAGCTCCGTGTGAGTATGCTTCCTACTGTGGTGGCTGCAAAGCTCAGAACCTCTCCTACGAAGCTCAGCTTAGAGCTAAAGAAGAACAAGTTCATGAGCTCATCACTCATGTCGGGAGGTTTTCTGATAACAGTCCGGGTCTCGAGACTGTCTTGAAGCCTATTGTTCCCTGTGATATACAGTTCAATTACCGTAACAAGGTCTGTTCTCAAGCGTCTCCTTATTGGTTAGCTTTGGGTCTCAGCTTAAAGTAGTTTCAATTTTTTTGGAATGTAGATGGAGTTTTCATTTGGTCCCCAAAGATGGCTTCCGGTTGAAATGTTGGACCAGAGAGGAGAAGATGGCCCTGAGAGCTTTGCGTTGGGGCTACACGCTCCTGGTTTTTTTGACAAGGTTTTGAATGTTGACAAGTGCTTATTACAAAGCGAGCCTGCTAACATGGTACGGTAAAAAGCAGTTTAGTTTAGTTCGAAGTTGGAGCTCTTATTTGAGTATCGTTAGTAACTCTTTGTTGTAATCCAAATAGGTTCTTGCTGCTGTTCAAGATTGCTGGAGGGATCCTGAGCTAGGTCTTTCGCCCTATAATGCTCGTTCACATGCTGGGTTTCTTAAACATTTGATGCTGAGAACTGGAAGGTATTGAAAGGTACTTAAATCATAATTAATGTCAATAGAATAAGCAACTTGTTCTCGTAGTATAAGTGACAATCGTTGTTGTATCTTCGTATGATCATTAGTAGTAGTTCGTCTTTCATTTCTAAGTTCTGCTAGTGCTAATACATTTCTTATGATGAAACTTGACCACAGGAATGTCGAGACTGGTTCACAAGAACTCATGGTCAATTTTGTGACATCTTCTTATAAGCCAGAGCTGTTGAAGCCCCTGGTTGATAAAGTTTCATCAATTCCGGAAGTGGTTCGTATAGCCCCTATTTAATAGTCTGTCACGTTTTCTTTGTCCTGATTTGTATTTTTAAGAATTTGCATACATTTCTTTGGATCATGAAAATACAGGTCAGCATCATGAATAATGTAAATTCCTCTGTTGGAAATACATCGGTTGGGGAACAGGAATATACTCTTTACGGTAAAGAAACAATCGCAGAGGTCTTGAGAGGCCTTACATTTCAAATCTCAGCCAACTCTTTCTTTCAGACTAACACTCATCAGGTATATATAGCATTGCACCAGCTTGATTCCTCTCTCACAGCTTCAAGCATTAAACACAAACTTGTTGAAACTAAAATGGTGTTCACTATGTTAGGCTGAAGTTTTGTATAAGCTGATTGAGGAATGTGCTGGACTTAAAGGAGATGGCTCAGAAGTTGTGCTTGATCTTTTCTGTGGAACTGGTACCATTGGTCTTACACTTGCCAGAAGGTAGACCAAAGTACTATAAATATTAGCAGTTTTGATTGTTTTTGAACTGTTCAGTCTGATTCTCTTCCTTCTAGGGCGAAGCATGTGTATGGTTATGAAGTAGTACCACAGGCAATAACAGATGCACACAAGAATGCTCAAATAAACGGCATAGAGAATGCAACATTCATCCAAGGGGATCTTAATAAAATAGGAGAGGATTTTGGGAGCAATTTCCCTAAGCCTGACATCGTTATTTCTGGTTATAATCTTTTTCATCTTGATTCTATGATACTTTTGCCAGTTTTTTTACTCATTAGAGAAGTGTTTTCTTTTTACAGATCCCAATCGGCCTGGTATGCACATGAAGTTGATCAAGTTTCTGCTAAACCTTAAATCTCCACGGATCATTTATGTTTCATGTAATCCTGCAACCTGCGCTAGGGATCTCGATTACCTTTGTCATGGCGTGGTTAGTATCTAATCCTCCACTCTGAATCTTTGCTCCTTATGTAATTCTGTAAAGGTAAATAACAACGAAACGTGGTGATTTTGAAACGTAGGAGGAGAAGAACATAAAGGGTTGCTACAAGCTGATGAGTGTGCAGCCAGTGGATATGTTCCCTCACACTCCTCACATCGAATGTGTCTGCTTGCTTGAGCTTTCTTGATCCCTTTGGTTACCATTTAGTCTCTTAACAGATGAGAAACAAATGAAAACAGAGATTTTTAGATTTGAGGGAGTTTTGATTTCCTATTAGAGATAAGTCTATTCAAGCCTTTTCTGGAGATCAACATCATCACACCACCTTATTCTTTTCATGAACCGACTTGAATATTATTTGAGTAAGACTTATTTATTTACAAAAGGACAAAAGAATTAAGTAGTTGACTTCAACAAGAACATGATCAGATTGTAAAATGAGCGCATCTTCGCAAAAGCTTATATCTTCTTGTCTTTTTCTTTTGAACACACTTTTATCTTCCGTCTTAGTTTCGTTTTCTTGAGCTAAGTTGACGAGCGTAAGCCGCGACACCCTTTGCCCACTTCACAATACTTGCCTTTAGCTTCTTAGAATCCATGCGTTTCAATGACAACTGTTTCTTATTACCATCCGTTGATGACTCCATGAACGAGAATGACAAGCATCGATAAGAACTTGACTTGTGGCTTCCATTGTTCTTTTTCTCTGAAGCCTGTCTCTTCACAGACATGTCAGAGATCTTGAAATGGAAAATTAAGAACTGCTGTAATTGTTCGAGTTGTGAAGAGACTTTATAGTAGGGCGAGGCGCAGACATAAGAAAGATAGTCTTACAAGTAATTAGACATATGATGGGTTTGAGCTAAAAGACGTGTAAGCGAAGTAGCATGTTGGTTTCGTTAATGTTTTGACTTTGTCAGCGCATATTCTTCTCTTCTTGTCACTTCCCAAATGGAATCTAGATATTTTTTTTTATTTTCCCTGTTGCAGTTAAAAAATTGTAATATAACTTATTTATCAGTTTTTGCATTACCATTCACCAAACACTGAAAGATGAGTTTGGTGTGCGGCTGGTCATGTTTATTACATAGTCTAGAGCTTGTGGAGGTTTCAGTATGCCAAACAGAGATGGTGTGTCTGAACATAATGCAGAGATTAAAAAAAACCAAAGAGCTATAAAGAGTTTCTTCTCCATCTGAGTCTGACAAGAACTTTTAAAGAGTTACAACAACACAATTCTTGAAATGCGTGAATGAGTAAAACAATGTCTTCTTCCACCTAATTTGAGGTTTTTGTTTCGTCTAAGTTTACACCCTCCCACCACCCAATTGCTATTGCTAAATATAATTACATATACACACCCATTTCCACATTCTTTTCTCTCTTTCTGTATCACAAGGACTAAGATATCTCTGTACTATACAGAACAACCATCCAGCACTCACTAAAACCGGGCTAGTTTCATCTTAAACCAAGGCGAGAAGAAAGAAAAACAAAAGACAAGAAATGGATGCAAAAACAAACCAGGGAGGACCAAACTCATCTCATCATGTAGATGGCAATGCTCTATGCACTTGCCTCCCTGACCCTTTCACTGCTTCGTTTATCCTACTGAAGACTACTTTCAGAGGGATGCAAGATACAATCCCCTCTCTCGTCATCACTCTCTTCTTGCTGCCACTTACTGTCAGCTTGTGGCCACTTAGAGCAGAGAGGCACCTCGTCTTTATAGATAGAGACGAAGATTTCTTAGACTTTGATGATTTGTGCGGAGGAATGTGCAGTTTCTTTTTCTTGGATTTATTCTTCCATGATGGTTTTGCCTTCACATCAGCAGTAACCATTGGAACGACAAGCGACTTGATATGACTGCACAAAATGCGATCACAAGATCCATCCCCAAGCACTTCAACCGTTGAAGGGTGACCGACAATAGCTTCACCGTCTAGCTTACTCCTAAGGGATATCAGCGGGACGTTTCTGGGTTTGTAGCTGCCTTTCTCCTCGATCTTCACGTCGTACAGTTGAGGAGAGAGAGAATAATGAGGCAAAGAATTGTTGTTGGCTTCTTCTGCGTAAGTAATTCTTCTTTCTTCTTGTTTCTTACTCATCTGCCTTGGGTTCCTTTTCCCTTTTACCTGCCACTTTGAAGTGTTATCCTCAATTCCATTGATAGGTGGAACTGCTGGAATTGTTGTACAAGCGGAACCATTACATCCTTCAGTTTTCACCACATCATCACATTGCCTCGTTGGTTCAGAGACAGGAGTCAGAGCTTTCGTGGGTGAAGATGTGAAACCTGCCGCCGAAGTACCTGGAACAACAATGGGCGTCAGTTTTTAAGTCATGATAATCACAAACCGGAAAAAGAACCAACCAAAGCCGATCTAACTGATCAAGTGTTTGATCCAAACAGACACAGGAAGAAAATATAGAAGATAAACCATCTTAAGACAAGACAAGAAACACGCAGAAACAATTAGCCATTCACAAAATAGTAGGAAGCATCTCTAATAGTTTAAGTCTTTGAGTTGTCCAGACATTAGTCATGTAAGTACTTTAATCCATCATGTGACCAATCCAACTGATGATTTAACCATGCTATTATGTTTCTTCTCTTCCTAAGACTAGAGACAATCAGATTTTTTCCAACATAAGTGTGAACAAAAATAGACACACAAACTGCAAATATCCCTCAGATCAATCACCAGAATATTTATAAAAGAGTTGAGCCATCTATACCTGCAGAGTATTTTTGTTCTCCAAGTAGCGGAACATCAAATACTTCATCCTTTGCCAAGACTGATATGCTGGAGATTTCACTCTCTTTTGCCTTGTTATGGTTCACTTCAGCAACATTCCCAGAAGCATTTAACGAAACATCATCATTCTCACATGAAACCCCATTGCTGTCCAAGTTATCATTGTTTACAGCAGAAACTTTGTTTTCAGAGAACCTTGGAGCAGGCGGACAATCAGAACTGACAAGTTCGTCACATGTAACAGGAACAGACACCATAGTTGTACTCTCCAACACTTTTTTCACTGGCCGTCGTTGGTTATTCTTTTTAGAGTTCTCATTTGCATTTACAACTGGTGACCTTTTACCTTTCATTAAAGGATTGCTATCCTTGGCAAGAATCCCATTCGGCAAAGAACCATTGTTGATGTCTACTATATCACTTACCAATCCATCTTCCTGCTTAGCCTTTTCTTTTGATCCTATAGTACCAATCCCAATATCCTCAAGCCCTCTCATTCGTTTTTTGTTCCCTTCACTCCCATCATCTTCCGAGTCATTAGGTGTTCTTCTTCTCCTCCTCTTTTCTGACAAAGGCTGCACCACCTTTGAAGCTTTTTTGCCATTACTACTAGATCGCAACGCAACTTCTTCAGTCTTTGCAACATCAGTCGAATCAGAAGACGTGCTTGCCTTTTCGACACACGTCGAATCATCTTCTTTTGCTACTAAAAGGAGGGCATTCTCAATCTCGAGAGCATGGACAATGGCGTCTTCACGTCGAGCGTACTTGACAGGCTTCTTACCAGTTGCAGTAGCCTTGGCAGTCTCAATACAAGCATCATATTCACCACAACGAAACGCCTTCACCCTCTTGGACTTTTCAAGATTATACCAATCCCTGCCAAAAGATTAAAAAACAAACAATCAGTCAAGCGAAGGCTAAAGCTAATGAGCATCATTAAAAGGTGGAGACTTTATTTACTCACACGCCAGCATCGTCACGACCAAGAAGCTTAATAGGTGTGCCGGATTTGGGAGAAACGATGGTATCATCAGGAACCTCGTGATGAGCCATGATCCGACCCGGCCACCAGGACCCGTTGCGGCGACGGACCCAAACCAAACCTCCAACGGAAGCATCAATCGCCTTACTGTTTCGCTCATCACTACTCCCCATCACACACACCCCAACCCCCAAAACAGAGGGGGAGATTCTCACTGTAACCGAGGGAATAAGACTCAGAAGCTGTAGAGAGCAGGAGATTGCCAGAGGGTTTTTTTATGTAATCTACCACGAGAACAAGGACAAGCAGAGATGAAGGAGATCCAGGGGGGGATCAACTCTTCGACGTTTTCTTCTCTTAGGTTTTTTAGAAGCTTTTCTCCGATCAATCCGCTGTTTTTTTCTTACTCGTGAGGGTTTTGTTTTGTCTTCCTCCGCCAGAGAGAGAGAGAGAGTTTTTTTTTTCTTGACTTTAGGGCAAAGAGGCGGTTGCGATTATTTTTTGTCTTCCGATCATATTTCAGTTTGTGTTTTTAGTTTTGGTTCAGACATAAATTTCCGATTTTGATTCCAGACAGTAACTTCCAATTTGGTTTATGAGATAAGAGGCTCAGATCTTTTTCTGTTTTGTTTTGTTTTTAAGGGTTTTCTCTTTTAATCTACACTCATCTGAAGTTTTGTTGGCAGAATCGAAATAAATAGACTGTTAAAGTTTTCAGAATCTAATTTCCAAAACATTTATAACATAACTTCTTAAGAAATATATTGGAAGTTTACGTTTCCATTTTAAAATATCAACTAGATCTAGATTTATGCATTCACGCGGTTGCGTCTTCAATTTTCTTTTAAAAAAACTAGAGATTTTACCGGGCTACGCCCGGATTTGTTTCCTATATTGGAATTTAATTTTGTTTATTCTAGAGTTTGTATTTGACCGTATATTTTACAGTCAAACTGAATATACTATAAAAATTATTAGATAAATTTGCAAAGTCTTATATTATTTTTTGTGACTGAAATTTTAAAATTCAAAAAAGTATTTCAATGTCAAAATACATATAAGTTGGTAAACCCAAATTAAAATAAATTAAATTTAGTTAAAATTCAATTATTTTTTTATCAATTTATTTGAGTTTTATGAAAGTATGGTTAATTAACCTATGATACTAACATTAAAACTAACCAGTATATATTTTAAAATTTAATTATGGGTTATTTATTACTCCCTATGTTTATGAATAAGTGTCACTTTAGCTCATTTTCCTTGTTTCACAAAGAGTGTCATTCTACAATCCCAATACAACTTTTATTAATTTTCAGCTCAAAATTAATTGGAAAATGCATTATTCTTATAAATAAATATATTTATCTAAAACACTATTGGTCAGTGAGATGTAATTAATGACAACTTACATATATTTTAACGATTTCTTAATCTGTGTGAAAAGTGTCGGAATGACATTTATTTAGAAACGGATGGAGTATTTGGTGGTAAGAAAATAAATATAAATTCGTACTTAAGTGTTTAGGCAGTGGTGAAATGAAGAAAAATTGAAATCTAAAAGTGTTGTACATTAAAAGAATAATAAGATTATCTCAGAGCTATTTGTATATTTTCCCCAAGAAAATCCTTAGAATGTAGTTGATTTTTTTTTTAAAAAAAGGTTGACAATTTATGTCTTTTAATTGAAAGAATTTAATGATTGCCTTGAATCATTCTCACTAACTGAAATTCCGATTTAAATTTTAGGCTTGGGAGTTCACTCTTGTAATCTCCATGGTTCATCGTATCGAAATTTCATATTATTATATAATTTACCTCTGAATAAAAAAATTAGCGTTTGTGTAAGTAGAGAGTGAATCATATGTGTCTTGTACTTGCAATAGTAGAAAAGCAGAAGTAATTGTTGATTGATTAAACAGAATTTTCAAAATCTAAATCTTTGAAAAACTTACGCTGTTTAATTTTCATTGTTTAACTTTCATGACTCCAAGTCTTCAACCAATTGCATACAGGAAAAAGAAATCTTAAGAAAAAATCATTCTGAAAATTTTGCATTGGGCTTATTTGTTTCTGTAAACATCAAAATATTTCCTCCTTGAGCATGTACTACGTATTTTTTTGCTTCTTGAAGTAACAATGATCCTCTTCGTCCATCAGCACAAGATTCAGATAATACTTGAAATTGATGTCTGAGAATATAGCGGGTCTTTTCCTGCAAAAAGAAAACAAACTCGTGAACTTTGTAATCAACCTTCATCAAACTGCACCGTACTTCCTTCTTAAGTTTCCTTACCAAAGAAACATATCCTACATTTATAGCAAGCATTATATAAGTGCACAGAAGCACAAGTATCATCTAGATCCAGTTTCACCAAACACTTCACTACTCCTTCACCCATCTCCACATTACCGTCTTTCCTGCAAGCAGAAAAGAAAAAAGCTCCATACAACAGTGGCTTCTTCAACTGTTATGTTATAATTGCTTCGGCTTCCTCCAATAGCTTTGCTTTAGCCGACACGTTTACCATGCAAGTGTAGTGTCTTATTGATGTCTCAATAAAATACTTATCTCATCATTAAACTGATCAAATAGCCAGTTGTCTTCTCTAATTCAGGACAAATTCAATTTTACAGTTATCAAATCTTTGATCACCTTCCTAGCAAGTGACCATTGTTCTGCATGACGCACACGTATAACCATGTCACAAAATTTAAATAATAACAGAACCAACACAACGTACATATCTGTGCAAACTATATGAAAATAGGAGCATCTAGTAATAAATAAAAAATAATTTCCTATTTAAGCTTCAGAAGTGTACTCAATAACTAAAGAACCCACTAATATGAATATCATGAAGGTTTTGGTTCTAACAAAATGATCCAAAGACAATAAGTTATCAAAACCCATCAACTTATGCATTACAAAATCTTAAAAAGACTAAGCACACCATAAAGAGCTTATAAAGAAGTCATGCTTAGGCTTTTATAAAAATTATTTAGTAACTGATATTATAAAAAAAATGTTGTCGTCATTTAGTAACTGATATTCAAACCCATCAAAAAGAACCAATAACTGATACAAAAGATAATGATAACTATCCTTTTTTTTGAAACATAATGATAACTATCCAAACAATAGAATTAGTTTTTCAAAGCTAGAAAAACACATACGATGTAAGATCTTAACCACCGAAAAGTTGCAAAGTTTGAAGAGTGGAGGTAGTAAATCACACGAAGACTATCATAAAGTAATCAATTTCAACTTGCGAGCTTTAGACAGTTGCATGCAGCGGCCTAAAATTGAACTAAAAAACTGTAAGAGAAAAAGTAAAGAGAAAACTAACTGCTGAAAGATGCTTCGTCGGTGATATCATACGCAAGCTAAATTCCCATGGCTCCACAATACTAAGCTGCAATAAGAAGAAACCATGTAGGTGAGTACTGAAGGTTCCAACCATAGCGAGGAAAGAGACAGAATGCATATATAACAGTAAGAAGAATCGAGAAGAAAAATCTAGGATTTACTAAAATCAAAACGAAGAGAAACCATTTGTGACAGTCCAGAATCACTCTTGTCTGGTAATATCCCAGATTTACAGCTTAATTCTCTTCTAATCTACTCAATAGCCCGTATCTTCAAATTAATCATGTCAACAACAAAAAAGAACTTCAGTGACTATTGACCACTACAAAGAGCACTTACAAAGAGATCAACATGGTTCTTGTCATAAGTTGCATGATGGAAGAGAAGCATGCAGTTCAAATGACCATTTATCTTCTCTAATTAAGGGCTGGATTCAGATTCAATTTAGCAAAAATTAGATTTAGTTCAAATTACAGATCACATATCCTTTGTTCTCGTAGTAATTCTAACATCAACATCCATAGTTGGTATTGTGAAAACAAATTCATGTGCATATTCAGTTTATCAACTATTGAATTGGAGAAGCGATTGGAAAGTTACCTGATATGGCGGAGGAATGCCAACATCACTGATGAAGAGAACTTGTGAGTTGGAAGTAATAGAGATCAAACGGTGTGAAGAGTATTTCAATGTTGAATATCATAATGGATTTATATACTGAGAATATGGAAAGGGGAGAGGAGAAGAGTTTTCTACATGGTTGTAGTTGGAGCAAAGATTTGGTGAAGAAGCTTATATAAGTGGAAAAACAAAGGAAGGTGGAAGGATAGCATGGTCGTAATAACTCCAAGAAACGGAATCAGGAACGACGATGATGAAGTCGAAGAGGTGAACAATATAGTCTTTTCTCCTGAAGCTACGACAATATTAGAACCTATTAATGAAAAGACCTGCGAAATTAGGTCGATTAAGAACATGTATGACATGGCAAAATAAAGCTATGTGATTAGTTGATTTAATTTGCTGATGTGGACATGCTCTCCATTGAATATTAAGGGCTTTTAATATTGTTAAATGACATAACATATATTTAAATTAGTTATTAAAATAATTCTATTATATACAAAAAAATCTAAGTTCATATGGAAATAAAAGAATATAATTAAAAGTGTTGGTTCATTTATTTCCTAACATTCAAATAATAAGAATTAGATAATTATTAGATACATGTGTGTACAATATTATAGTAGAAACTAGAAAGGTATATTTAATTCAAAACTTTTCAAAAAGAAATTAGATCCAAAGAAAAATTTATGCTAAGAGATATATCATAAATAAATAAAAATATTAAATTATGTTATATTTTATATACAAATCTCTAAAATTAGTAGCACAAGAAACAACAAAATATGGAAATGTTATAAATTATATTGTATCAATTATTTGAGATATTTTTTTAAAAAAAATATTTTGATTAACTGGTTCATTTATATACGTAATTTGTTAGCATTTTTACAGTATAATGTGAAGTCAATTGACTAGATAAAAAGTGACTTTCATTTTTGATTTGAATCATATTACTTTTACTTATAAGTTTTGTAAAATTATTTCTATTTTTAATATATATATATATATATACGTTCGAACACCTTTTAATTTTCTAAAACAATTTGATTTCACACTTCCATTCGATTATGCTTCTTGTACCCGTTTCTGATTTCATGTAACGTAGATTTTATTCGGTAAGTTCTCAAGTGTTCCAACACCATAATTTACAAACACAATTGACTCATTTGTAACTTGCATACTTCTCCACCGCTGATCGATCTGTCGATTGCCACTTGCTAATCATCTCTTCACTATCTCTTGGGTGAACTCATTTGATAAGAGTTGGATGAAACTCTCTTTTACAAGATCGATTTGAGAAAATAAATGAGAGGACGACACATAAACAAATGTTAAATCAAGCAGAGCCAGTAGAATTAAATTGAAACATGTACATATACTGGTTTTTATTTTAAATCTCAGCTAAATCTAAATTTGTGCATTCACGCGATTGCATCTTCAATTTTCTTCTTAAAAAAATAATTACATAAAAATATAGTTAAATTAGCTATCAAATAATTATATTATATATAAAATGTTAGTTCATATGGAAATAAAGGAATATAATTAAAAGTGTTGGTTCATTTATTTCCTAACACTCAAATAATAAGAATTAGATAATTATTAGATACATGTGTGTACAATCTTATAGTAGAAAGGTATATTTAAATCAAAAGTTTTCAAAATAGAAATTAGATCCAAAGAAAGTTTTATGTTAAGAGATATATCATAAGTAAATAAAAATATTGAATTATGTTTTTTCTTTATGAACAAGAATTATGTTTTATTTTATATACATATCTCTAAAATTAGTAGCACAAGTAACAACAAAATATGGAAATGTTATAAATTATATTGTATCCATTATTTGTGATATATTAAAGAAATATTTTGATTAACTGGATCATTTTTATATACTTAATTTGTTAGCATTTTTGCAGCATAATTGACTGAATATAAATGACTAGATAAAAAGTGACTTTCATTTTTGATTTGAATCATATTACTTTTACTTATAAGTTTTATGAAATTATTTATATTTTTAATATATATATTATTTTTGGATATACGTTCTGACAGTTATCCATCCACTTTTAATTTTCTAAAACAATATACTGGTTATCATCTACTGGTCCAAAGATCAGTAAAGTAATCCATAAAATCTACAAAAGGTCTCCTTACGGAACAACTCACACAAAACTGGGCCTATCAATCATTTCTAGCTTCATAAGAAGAAGAAAACACAGCTAAATCTTTAATCAACAAGATGGCTTGACTCCAAAAGAGGAATGAACATCAAGCCTCCTCTTTTCACCTCTGAGGATGAGGTCCATCTTTTCTAGAGAGCTTTGGTTCCAGTTTGCATCAATCTTTCCCGTGCGATGATGCATAGTCTTTCATTCTTTCTTTCAGTTGCTGCAAATAGGTAAATCCACATTCATTGTTATAAACAAAACAGCTCAGAGGACGATGAAAACCAAAAATGTGGGAGCTTTGTAACTCACCCTCAATTCTTCATGGAGAACAATAAACACTTTCTTCAAACGTTTGTGCCTCTGCAGAGTTAAACATATTTAAGAAAATCATCATCAAGTATAATGTTCAATTAAACTGTAAGCAAATCTGGCAATCTTGTATCAAGAGGAGCTTTTTCCTGCCTCGCTTTAACCCATTACATAATGCGATATGTTTTTCTTGATTCTCGGAATCGTACACACAAACACGCAATTTTATCATTCATCAATCTCTTCAAACGATAGGACCGATTCCAGATTTCACTCTATATCTAAATCCAGATACTAACTAAGATGTAACTACAAAACCTCAGTAACTAACTTGAGTTCAATCTTCAAGAACATGTCAAAAACGTTGTCCCTAAGAAATTACTATGTATAAAGTGGTTATAGATAGAAGATTACCTCCCCATATTTGCGATACGATTCGTTCAAGTCCTCCACAATTTTGTTATATCTCACCATGTCCCTTCCTTTTGCAAGCTTAAGGTCTTCCCCCAACTTTTGAAAGTCATTTCTGGGAATAACGGAAATATATTTATATTTTAAGAAAGCTGATAAACTAGAACAACACAAATTATCCAAGATTTTTATGAACGAAGTATTCATATAGGTACCTGTAGCTCTCTAATATCTTGTTAATGGAGGAGTAATCATCGTACTTATCCAAATATTCCTGCATGTATGCTTTATACCTGAAATAGAAGAAAACAACACGTCAGTCTATCTCGAGCCACAAATACCAAACGATTTAAATTTCCAAAACATTATGGTTTCAGTTTACTAACTGCAATTGATCCTTAATAGGTCCCTTATGGTCAGGAGAGGCTTTCTCGTATTTCAAATAAGAAGAGTCTTCTTCATCAAAAGTTGCATCTTTGTGTCCATTCATCGAAGTTGCATTTTTGTGTCTTTTGCTCTCCCTTGATGAGCGGGATGTGGATGGCCGTTTCGAGCCTTGCTTTATAACGGGCGTTTTTTTGTTCGTCTCTCCGTAACCTTCCACACTGCTTCCTGCCTTTGCTCTACTATCTCTTTGTCTTGATTTATAAGCTGCATCCTTATGTGAGCCGTTTTCAGTGTCTGTACCTGTTAGGTTCTGCTCGTGTGACTGCAAAGCCAACTTTTGAGATCTGTCTGAATCATTAACGTCGTGTTGGGGCGATTCCTTTGTGCCATTGCCGGCATGTGTAAGAGCTGGCTTTCTAGAGACTGATTTTTTAGACTTCCGTTTATCTGAGTCAATACCCAAGTTTTCTGAAGTGCTTGGTTTCAAATTTGGCTGCCTAAAAGAAGTTTTCTCTTCGAGTTGCTTCAATGTTGTATCTACCCCAAATGACTCAGGGAGTTCACCCAACTCCAAGTCCGAAACTTGCTTTTGGAGCACAGATCCATTTCCCTTGGGTAATTTTGCTCTCTGGCTATCCACTGGAGATGAGCCCATGCCCAAGCCTGAAACATTCTTGAAATCCTTCTCACTTCCATCCAGTTCACCGTGTTTTCTGTTGGTTTTGTCAGAAGGTAATGAAGGTCGAATGGATGACTCGCCATCTTTTTTGTTCCTTGGAAACTTATTTTTCAAATGCACATCATCCCTATGACTGTCCCTGAAGGCCTTTCCTGGACGACTAGAAAGGGGATCATGCGGAAGATGGTCTTCTTCGTCAGATTTACGAACATTACCCAAGGTATCAGAATGTTTGTTTGATTTACCTGAACTATCACCAGGCTTCATTTGACCATGTCTACTCAACTTTTCAGTAGATGATCTCTGAAGTCCTTTAAGTGGATCTATCATTTGACTGGCAGAAGCGTTGGGATGTTCTAAATCATACCTTCGGTCTGAAGGCTGTGAATCTTTACCCATGGCAGGCAATTGCTGGGATCTTACGTTTTTCACCCGTGCTGGTTGCTCACTGTAGTGCTCCAATGCAGGGGGTACTTGGTTCTGGTCTTTGGCCAGCCTCTCAGAGATGCCAGGCTGGTCACTTTTGAAGCCATCCTTCGTTGTATTATCTGTATCATCAAACAACTGTCCAATAAAATTTTGGCGCTCTCGTAGCTTGTCGTGACCAGAAGACCCTGAAATGCCAACTTCTTCATTCTTCATGTCAGCTTCAGAACCATGACCCTCATCTGAACTGTGACCATCGATGTCCACTGCATCAGAATCATGACCATCAATGTCGACAGCATCAGATTCATTACCCTCATTGTCAGCTGCATCAGAACCATGATCAGGGAGATCATTAGCATGCCGCACAGCTGTCTGTATTGTCTGTCGAGGCTCATTTTCACCATCGCTCATTATATCCACATCCTCATCAGAAACTTCCTTGCTGTTAGAAGAAGCCTCGCTATCACTGCTGCTCCCGCTATCACTATCACTGTCACTATTATCACTATCACTGTCGCTACTAGAGCTACGAGCCTGGCCATTTCTATTCTCAGACCGCTTTTCCTCATGAGGAATACCAGGTGAATGATGCTCAATGTCAACATTTTCTTGCACACTCAGATGCTCTTGTGAACCTTCTCCTTTCCGCTCACACACAGAAAAGGTCTCCGTGTGGCTCACCCCTGGAACAGGTAACTGGTCGCGACTGCACTCATTAACTGGAAGCAGTTGCTGGTGTTCAGGTGAGCTGAAAAATAAAAGTATTACTAAACCAGATACGACAGTACAGGAGAAGAGGACATACGTAAATAGAAGATGAATGTCTTATAGTAATATAGCTTCTCAATTCATTCTACAATCTACACTAAGTTGGATAATAACAATTATTTAATTAGAGTTCACTGGCCACTAAACAAGCGCCTTTGCCATTGCTTGATTGTCTATTTTTACCATAGATTTTATCCTCATGCACCTACTTGACATTATAAATCACATGCATTATTTGTGCCAATCCTACTTCCTACTGTGTCATTTTCTATAATGACAAAAAAACATTACGTACCTTCTGCTATCAATTGAAGGCTTTTTATAGCTTTCCAAATCTGCTTCTGGTTTTAAGAAATACCTTGGAGCTTGGAAATTTGCAATCTGGTGATCAACAACAGTTAGGGACACAATAATACAGACTGTGCCTCATAAAACCACACCAAAATTTTCATGACTTACTTTTTTCAAAATTTGCTCAATCTTCTTTGCCGCATTAGGGGTTCTATCTCCAACAGCTTTCTCTAATGCCTAGAGAGAAACAAAGAGAGTGGAATCAATCGTGGTGGAAACGCATATTGGATATGAAAGATATAGCTGCAGTTTGATCTATGTATATTACCTTCAAGCTCAGTGGAGCCTCTTTTAGGAGATCAACTAGCAGTGACTGCAAGTCATTTTCTTTATTAACATTGGTTTCTTGGCGCTCAGATGTGTCCCTTAACGCATTTCTTTCCCAGGTTGATAAATCTTTTTCGCTAGCAACCATGCTCTCTCTGCCCTTTGTGTTGGTTGGTGTGACATTCACGTTATCTGCGTGAGTTTTAGCAATATTCCCAGTCCCATATGAAGAAGGGGTGTTGTATTGATTAGAAGGAGATGGTCCAGGTGAAGCTGATAGCCTATTCTTCACAGAGGAGGTTGAAACCCCTGGTCTGAAAGAAGGCTTTGGACCTCCGATTGGAACTACAATAAACGACAAGTGATACTCTTAGAATTGACAACAGTAAGGGAGTATAATAGCACCTAAGAGTCTTTGAAACGGTAATGTGTTACACAGGCTCTGTTTTTCATATATACCTGGAGGTGGATCAACTTTCCGCTTCTTAGGTGGAGGTTCCTTCTTCTGGTTATTTGACATTCTCCATGGACTTGCTGAAAGCACAGGGAATACGTAAGATAATTATTAGTCGTACCTAAACATAAATGCAAGCTAGATATTCAAAGGTTTTAAACCCAAGAGACAAAAAAACCTGACCATACAGTAAAATTTATAGCATGGGATTCAGTTTCAAACAAAAATAGTTATCAAATCTCATGTTAAAGTTCTATAACCGCTTACTTAAAAGGAAAAGAGAAAATATAGGAGGAAGAAACAAGGTTTAACAAAAGTTTAATCATAGCAGCCCAAAATTCAAATAGATAGATAGAAGCTGTTCCAATGGAGGCCAAATAATAGACAGGAAGTTACCTTCAGCACGAGCTAATTGCTTCTTCAATGATGGATTCCCAGGATCTAAAACAATTGCCCTGACATGACCAAATATATAGTTTTTCAGGCATAATAACTTTGATGAGAATAAAGTTAAATATGAACACGAAACGATGCAATTTGTTACGGAGTGAGAAACACTGTTGAGTCTCAGTGTCACAAAAACAGCTCAAAGTACATGAGTACGCTAAAAAGGACACACACCAGCCTAACCGCAATAAGATAAACAATGTGTATACCGATACTTTGTTCACAGCTCCGCTAAAGGCTATATGTTATCGTGCCAAGAGTCGTGAGACTACCCTACCCATAGAAGACTGCAAAACTAGAAAAGCTAAGATAACAGACACCTTTGCAGCAGCGGACAGACAATGCTGAGAAAAATTACAGATATCAGATGTAATTAAAATGTTAGGTCGGAATACGTACTTGCGCGATTTGTTTTTCTGTTCAGCTTCAACTGAGCGCTTCTTCATCTGGCTTGTGATTGACTCATCTAGAGTTCGTTGGACGTTCAATTTTCTCCAAGCAGATCCAGCCTCAATCAGCACACCATTTTCATCTTCACCACTTTGGTGTTCCTCATAAATATCACATAAATCACCACGCTCCCCTGACCAGGTAAATTTGAACTCCTTTCCACCAACATCAATGATCTATTCACAGATATTAGATACAAATGATATATTAGATCAAACTCAACAGTGTTACTCGACAGTGTCAAAACTTAAAACATTAACACGGTAGGAAATAAATGACAAAAGGGTATGCAGCGGGGTTAATAAATCCAATTGACAACCACTTCCAGTCACAAAACCACAACTTAAGATACCATTCAAGGAGAAGCAACTAACCATACAATACATTCTCAACCAATAAGTAGGTCAATGTCTATCCAGAATCGACCAAGGAATTAATGTGATACCATTGCAATCCAAGTAGCAATCGGATCTTCACCAATAAATCTAAGCAACAGATACTCTTCTCCACAACCATAGTTTAAAAAGAGTTCTACTGCAGGATAGTAACAGCTATTGAGATCCCAGAAACTGTTGGCTTATGCAGAACTAAACCATCTTCTTCTCTGATGTTACACTACAATCTACTTTTAAAGATACTATTTTCCCCAATTTCACTAATCTAGGTTACCTTCATTGAAAACTAATTGTCAATTTCAAGAGTGCAACTAGCTGAAGCAATTGAACAAGAACTAGGGTTAATCAACTCACATTCCCAGTGCTGTTGTTAGGAAACGCATCGAACTTGATCTTAGCGGCTCCACCTTCCGCCTCCACACGCTTGATCTCATCCACCAAGTCAGGAGTTAACCTTATTATCATCCCGAAAGCCGGTGGACTCTCCCTCGGAACTAGGCTGAATTTCTCCTCAACCACCGCACGAGAGGAAGACGACATCGCCGCCTTGGCGCTGGTACTATTCCTCTGTCGCGGCGCTGCGGAAGAGCCGTCACCGCCGGTGGACATCCTCCCGACGGGAGAAGGATGTCGGTTACTAGGAGGAGGGAACGAATTGCGGTTTCGGCTTGGTCCACCGCCGCCTCCTCCTCCTCCACCTCTACCGCGAGCGAGTTTCGACGATCCTCCGTACATCCTCGGGTCGAATTGAGCAGTCGTCACTGCAATAGGGTTGCAACCATGTACATGCGTATGTGTAGATTTAACTGATTGAGACGCGCGAGCGAAGAGATTGGGATAGAGAGACGATGATTAGAAGGGAGAGAGAGAGAGAGGGACCCAAGGGGGCTTCTTCTGTTCTTCTATCTTTTCTCAATGTTACTCTGCTAAACGCCGCCGTTTACTTCTCTCTCTAGCGCGAGCGTGATTAAACCCGACCCGAACCGTCCGGATCGAGACCACCCGGATTTACAGATCCGGAACCGACCTTATGGTCGTGGCGCTGCTGGCATATTAAAAACGCAGGTTTAAGTAGAAAACTAGATTCTGACCCGCCCTTCAGAGGACGGATATATTTTTTGTTGAAAATATTGATTTTACGTCATGAATATTTTTATCCTTGATAAATTATATTTTGTTAACAATTTTATGAAATTTATCTAAAATTATTGTATGAATATTTTTTGTTATTTTAAATATGACCAAAATTTTGAAGACTCCAAATAATTATGACTCGTATTATTATAATTTTTGTTTATTAACCTGCTTTTAAACTTGTGAATTATTTCACAGTGATTTTATTTTTTAGTATTTTAATTTAAAGAAAAAATTTAATATTTTTAAACTATTGTTTTTTTTGTCATAGACCCGTTATGTATAAAATCTGTTTTGTGTATTTTAAAAAGTTTAAATGATTTTTTTATTTTAAATGAAACTATTTTTTAAATATTTGAGAACATTCGGGTCTTCAGAATCTAGATTCTCACCCGCCTTTTTATAGGACGGGTATATTTTTTGTTTTTATTTTTTTTTGAAATATTTAATCTTTATATTTGTATTATTTTTATTTATGTTTGTGTTTATATATTCAGTTAAAACATAATTATGACCTATATACTTGAACGGTTCTTAGACTGTTGTATCCGAATATTAATATCAAATTCAATCTGCACCGAAAGCCAAACAATTTTCTGAAAAATGTTTGAAAATAATTTTAATATATTCTGTTATATATATATATATATATGGGCTAGTATAATAGTCACCAACCTTAAGTAAAATTCCATTTAATAAAAAAATTTAATCGAATAAACTATTTAAACCCGTTAACTAAAACTCGTATAATATATTTTAATAATACTTTCATAATAATATAAATTTAAATGGTTTTAATAATCTTAATTTTACTTCCTAAAATGTACTTTGTAGATTTTGGTTAGACTAAATTTTATGTATCTTAAATGATTTTTTAAAAATAATTAAATTTTGTATTTAGAATATGCTCATATATGTTTAGTTTCAGATTGAAACATGCTATTGAATTTGACAAAATACTACATTATTTGAAGGATTAAGAATAAGAATAAATAGTTGAAGTATCATATTATTAATTCAAATTAGTACATGTAAAATTTGCAACCAATATGATTTAAAACCATTAAGTCGATTATTTTTAATACAGTTGATCAACTTGTAACTGCCTCCATGCCCCATACGTACGTTTTAATTAGTTTTAGAGTCAGTTACTGAATTGTCTACATAATTATGCACATATCAACTGCTACAGTTATATTTGATGCAATTATATTTTAGATTCAGTTATATTTTAAATTGGACATAACCTTACATCAATTGGTCATGCTGGAGAATTAATAGTATTGATTAATCTGATTTTATTTGCAACCATCTTATGTAACCATAATTTGATATCTTTTTATATTTTCTCATTACTCATTAGCTACCTATCATTCTGCTCGAACCATGTGGATCAGACGGTTGCGACACGTTTGCTGTTTAGTGATCGTGATGAAAAGTCTAAGACTGTTGTACCTATGCCGTTCTAGAGGGTTAGTCTATGTTTGTGTAATGCTTAACAACATATATGCTGTTGTTCAGCCTTGTTCTCATTATTGTTGGTTCCTTCTCTTCTAATATTACATATGCTTCTGATGTCGTTGAGTTGTAAAGTAGTCTCATGCGAACGAATTTTAATGGTTTCATCACCGGTTTCAAAGTTCCTAGAATTTCTCATACCAATTTTTGGTCTTGATGCCGGTGTTCCAAAAAAAAAACATCCTCAGTTGCACGACGGAAATCACATACATGCAGTTGCACGACGGAAATCACATACATGCAACATGTTTGTTATTTATTTATGAACTTTTACTCTCTAAAACACTTTATCACTTTGAAATTGCATCATAAAACACTTTCAACATGTGACATTTTTTCAAAATAGTGAATGTCAACTATGTCCTCTTCCAATATAGGAAACCCGAAAACCATACCAATCCATCAAACCGGTCAAATACCTCTTTTGTTTTACTTTTTGCACCAAACTTATTTTGAATCATTTTTCCAACCCTAATTTTTCACGATAAGTAGCAGCATCTCTATGAACAACTCTTGCATTCTTGTGGCGATTCTCAGAATCTCTAGATCTCTCTCACTAATTCTCAAAATCATAGATCTTCTTTCACTAATTCTCAGAATCCTAGATCATATCTCACTAATCATTCTTCACACTTTCTCCTTTCGATTTTGCCTCTGTAACACACTTCCGTTCTCAGCCTTCTGAATCACATTGTCGCTGTCATACCCTAATCTCGCATAAAAAAAAATAAAAACCCATTTTTCTTCTCTTCGAACCAATCTCTCAAACTGCGATGTCTAAGAACCCCAAAATTTTCTGAAATCATCCAATCTTCTAAATCCTTTGAATTTCTGGAACACACCAATTTCATCTTCTTTCATAAATAAACTGATTCTCTCATTTTGTCTATTCACCAAATTTTAACCCCACTCTGATTTACTTCGATTTCAGGACATGCAAGGTTAGTTTCTTCACAACCCATATATATTCGTCAAGATTCTGGGTTTTAATTGGTTTATCCAAGTTTAGATTCTATACGACCACGTCCACATTTCTTATGCCATTCACAATTTCATTCCAAACTACAGCCTTCTCCAAATTGGAAGCTTCTATCAATAAACTTAACACATTAATGCATCATAGGAAACAAAATGGTTTCCCATATTGGAACACTAAACCAGCGAAGCTCTCAAAAGAGATATTTTTGTCCGACCACATAACAAACGATAAAAAAATGTTTCAAATGTTGAATGTGTCTCTGAGTGCAAGACAAAATCATAATGTGGTCCATCGTATAAAAAACTCTCTATTGGCCAGCGCACTTATGTTGTGGTTTTAACTTGTCAGTTTGTGAATCCAGAAACTTTTTAAATGTGTAACAGGATGCTAAAGTATGTTGGACACAAATATTGTACACTCTTTCTCAGTCCCTAAAAGCCCATCTCCTAGCAAATATCCAAATGCTGTGAAGGCCCCTTTTTCTCAATCTTGAGATCAGGTGACTACGCAAATTACATTTAAATGTGCTCTTGCATGGTAAATTTTTTGTAGATCTTACATTTTTGGTTTCTTTGTCTCATTGATCTGTCAAGCATGCAGTATTTTTTGTTTTTTGGGTGGTGGATGGAGTCGTGGGAGTCAATATTATAAACTACAACAGTGTCAAATAGAGTCAGATAGCAATACTCGAAAACCTGTACATTTTACCTCTCAAAAGATAAATTGAGGTGCTTGAAATTGTTCAACTTTTTTGTTGCAAAAGTCATAGTGCATCCGTGTGTTTGTGTGTGTGTTTAAGGCATACTTGACAAGGCAATATCAACAGTTTAATTTCTATACATGAAACCAAGATATGTGAATCCCTGAATTATTTTTTCCTTTTTTCTTTTTTCTTGCGTAGAAGAACTGAAGAAGTGTTGTGTGTTTAGTAAACATGTTTTTGTTGTTGATCTTGGTTGCACTGCCAATAAAGTAGCGACGAAAGTTCTGAGGGAGAAACAGTGTACTCTCTGAAATGTCATTTATCACATGAGGTGAAACAGTAGCTTGCATGAAGGAATGGAACATGTGGGTAAGGTTATCGGTCCACTGAAAACTTTGTTTCAGTTTATTATTTGAGACATATCGTGATTATGAAAAGATCCTCTTAGTTTCCAACCATAATTATAATTGTATTTGGCCTCCTTTTTTTTCTCTCTGTGTGAAATGAAGTCCTAGACCAGTGGTCCATTATCCTGTATTCAGATTTTCTTTTACCATACAACCCAACCTTGTATGTTGTCACTTTTGTCCATGTGTAGATATATCTAAGGCAGTTCATATTATACATAGTTCAAATTCGTCTGGCTTGTTGTAGGGACTGAAAGGAGAATTCTCTTATAGATTCCCTGCCAAGTTGTCAACCGATATGTTCCACAAGAAAACTTAAACGCAGTGCTCCGTCTAATATATTTCTCTGACAAGAAGTTTCTTTAAGTTCTTCTTACTGATCTTGATGGTACAATACCATTCAGTTTGTGAGATTTGTTCGAAAAATGGAGGATAATCAGAATGCAAAAATTCTCTGGGTATGGAAGCTTTCTGTTTTGTACTTTTTAAGAGAGCTTGGATCCACAAGATTATGATCATTGCCTCTGTTTCTTTTCATTGGGTCAGCAGAGACTCTGTTTCCTCTGACGACATTTGAGCAAAACAGACTTTAAATGCTTTTGTATGGAACCTAATTTGAATTAAGAAAGGCAGTTGGTGCACACAAAACAAAAAAAAAGAAGAAAGTGGATTATTCACTGGAGCTGGATATCTTTGACGGTGTATGTATATGTTACTCTTGAGTCTTGGGCAGCGTAATTGTTACATTCCCTAGCAAGCTAATTCTTACTTTTTCTTGACCTTAACCCATGGCATACATCTTAATGTACATGGGCTCTATGGCATACATCTTAATGTACAAGGCTCGTCTTGACTTCATGTAATCTCTTTTTTTTCGTGATTCACTTCTTGAAATGTCTATATCGTTGAAGTTTTTATATTGACCACACCTTCTTGATGCTATTTATCTGTTTTTTTCCTGGAATATTTTCACATTTCTGTGCTATTTTTATTGGCAATGTCCTACCTAAGACCAGAAATCTCAAAAACGTGTATGTGTTTTTCAAAGGTTTTCTTTTGAGGTCCCAATCTGGAGACTAGACATCTTGAATCCACCACTAGATGTCTTATAAGTTTATTTCAAAGAGAGGACACTAATAAGAAGAAATAGATTGGAGTGATAGGGATGTCACATGTTGAACAGTGAGATGAATAGCAGTCTTTGCTCTTGTAGTAGTTTATCAGTACTTTAAATATCCGAACTGATATTTATTTTGAGGGTCAATCAATTGAAACAAAGGATACATGTCAACAAACAACAATTACAAAACAAATCAATTTTAATATTAAAGAAATATACATGTCAATATAAGAAGAAAAAAAAACATTTACCAGCTATTCGTCTCGTTTGGTGGTGGGATTATCCACGGATCAGTGAATGGGTTCGAATTGAATGCATCGAACGTGAAGAAAGAAAAATATTTAACTTCAATACATAAAGAAAATAAAAACTAAATTACCTTCACAGAGAAATATATCAACCCAAAACTTTGAAACAATCATACAATAAGCAAAATAGCCCCTACAAGACATGTGAAATTGGCTAACATTTACCAAAACAGTCATCTAAGTACTGAAACAACAGTGAGCCCATAACAAAGAGAAATTTCAGAAATGATAGCTGAACAAATTTGGTTAAACACTGTCAATTCAACCTTTAACCAATACTGATTCTACATTTCAAATCTTTTGCCCCAATTATCTCCTTAGGAGTGGACCATTATCAAATTTCGGTATCTTAGCGCTATCTAGTATCTATAGCCACATGGACCACCATTTAATCTGCCAGCCCTTTTCATTTTGACTTTTTAAAAAATAATCTACGTTCAAAACTTATTTTTGGGTCAAACCTAAATGTAAAACTTGTTTCATGGTATAAATGGGTAGAGCTATTCTACATCTTTTGTCACATGTAGGCACTAAATTAGTATCGTTGGTCTTCTATGTAACGTTTGGAAAAATAGAATTTGACTTTTCTAATTCAACATAGAATAATAGTATATCATTTATGTATTTTTATATTAAAGAGTACTCTTAATCGGAGAGTTTGATTTGACTTCTAAACCTAACTTATCAGCGCCTAATTTTAGTCTTATTAGAGTTTGAATGTTTGGTTGGAGATGATATGCAAATCATGCCTTGGTGCATTTGATCATACAGTTTGATTGGACATTGCATGCAATCACGCCTGTGATGCATTCCATTCACGTTTAGAAAGAAAGAAAAAACAACAGTGCATGTAAACTCAATTTGTCAAAAAAGATAAAACAAAACGATAAATAAGTGACATAAAAATGCAACTTGTAGTTCTTTGTCCCCCTGGTCAAATACAAAATATCTCAAACAGGAAGAGGAAATCTTTGTAACCACATTGGATCTCTCGTATATCTATCTATCTTCCCATTTCGTAAACAAATTTATCGAGCCACTAAAATCGAAAAGCTTAATGTATGTTGTGGTGAACATTTCGTTTTTATAGGCAGTGGATAGTAATGGAGCTCTCGTTTAATGTATGTTGTGGTGAACATTGGATCTCTCGTTTTTATACAAGATAGTGATGCATGGCATATATGTCAAATAGCATTTTGAGAAAATTAAGCGTGTTTATAACAAGATGGTAATCAAATTTTGTATGATATTTCTCTACATACTCTCAGCGTAAATTCGGAACTAAGCCTGCCTTCGATGGAAGCATCTCAAAAAGTTTAGCCGGAACACCTAACCTAGACCGATAACCACCTAAAGAATAATTGTGGTGTGGACTATATAGATTAGTCAGTGAGAGAACCGTAGCCACGTAACATTGATATTTTTCGAAGACAATAACATTAACCACTCCTCTTGTGGATGTCATTTGGATTGTTAATAGTTTTTAATGATAAAAGAACATGGTGTTAGCAGTAGTACGTAGTAGTAGTAGTTAGGTAACAGAACGATAAGTCTAGTTAAAAAGACTATCGAATAGAAAACAGCATAAGTAACTTACTATTTCCCCATTTCTTTTAAAGATGTATTACATATAATATAAAGTAGGTATTATCTTAACGACTTATTCTTTTGGCTTCTCTGACTAAATAATTGACAATTAAACCGTTTGATCGCTCGCTAATATCGATCCTGACGATTAAAAACGCCAGTCGATTTAAGAAAAACCGGCGACTTCCATAGTACCGAGTCAATATATATCATGATTCTAGAACTTAGGGATGTCTTAAAGTAGTAAACATAATACGATTCGAAGGCCACATGCCGTAAGAATGTTGCTGATCTATGTCGGTTCATGTACAATTATTTTATTCTACCATTCGGTTAAACGAACCTATTCTGCGCATATATGCGCGCAAAAGGGCTTAAGTTTATATATTATTTTCAGAGTAGCACAATTCACAAATAACGTTTTCAGACTTACTTACCTTTCAACAACGTAACTAATGACATAGGATGATAGGAATGTAATTTAAATTGTCGGCTAAATACCTCGCGGTTCAACGAAAAATATTAATATTGGTGTGGCAGAAAAAATCATTCAACGATCATAGTTTTGTGAGTCTTGTCTAGAATGAAAGTCCTTTTCTACAATTACACAAACATTTTTGTTTTTGTTTTTCACTCATGTTAAAGATAATAATAAACCGAAAATCTACTTCTATTACATAAGCCTAATACTAATATTTAACAAGCTGATTTGTAACTGAAAATGTAAAAAGGACTACTAGGAAGATTAGAAGAATATAGTACCAAAATGACATAAAACATCGAAACTGTTCATTGTCAAACGTGATGACTCAAGCCACCTTCCGATCAGTTTAGCAGCTTCATAGTAATTTACCAAAATACCCCTCTCTGTTTTCTTCTCCTTCTTCAGTTTTTCTCCACTCTGTTCATAGAAAGATCGGTCCACGGGTGTCCACCAGTACCACCTTCGTTACCCGCTTCACTCCTCCTTAGTCCCATACCCGGATCCCAAGCCGACCCGTCTAGGACGATCCCACCAAGACCCAGCTGCATATTCGACGCCAAAAGCGAGCTAAAACTCCCACCACCACCACCCATCTCCATACCTTTCACGTCTTGGTCTCCGATCGGGAACCCGTACAGCATCCGGGTCGGATCCGTATCCGGTTTAGGATCCGGGTTCGGTTTTGTCTTCTTGTTGTGTGTGTTGGGAGGAGAAGACGAAGAGGTTGATGATCGTTTAGCGTTCTTGCGAGAACCGCCGCCGACGGGAACGTTACGGAGAGCTCCGCCTTTGGTCCAGTAACGACGGCAGCTTTTGCAAAAGTGACGTGGCTGTGACAAGTTGTAGTTGTTGTAGTAACAGAATTTTGTGTTGGGTGAGTCACAGCGAGGACACTTTAGCTGTTCTTGCTCTGGAAACTGCTGTGGTTGTTTTTGTTGTTGTTGCTGGTGATGTTGTTGTGTCGTCATCATCGACTGATAATAAGCTGATGGATCCTGCATTTCTTCTTTTGAATGAAAAATTTAGCAAGAACCCAAACAGAAAAACAGAGTCTTTTTCTTTAAATTAAAAAAAAAAATCGGTAACCTAAAAGGTAGAATCTTGGAGATGGCAAGAGAGCGAGAGAGAGATGAGAGTGAATGATTTCGAGGCTTTGTAGATAGAGAGGGAGTGGTTCTTTGACGCATAGATAAGACAAAATATAACACACACTCTCTCTCTAGATATGAGAGACAGTTAAAGAGAGATGGAGAAGTGGAGCAGAGCAGCAGAGGGGAAGAGAGAAGGAGAAGAGTGTTGGGGCTAAATTAAGTTTAAAACGACAAGACGAGCTTCTGTGAGATGTGGTTGTGTGACCAGTCTTATAAGTTATAAGACAACCCAGTTACAAAAATTAGTGCTTCTGTAATCTTCTTCCTTTTGATTAGATTTTCTTTTAGTATTGTGCTAATTAATAATTTGTATATACTCTTTATTTATTTATCATTAGAAATTAGAAGACAAGAGTGTGGGTATTGAACTTTTTCATTGACTTGTTGACCATCATCATAGAGTTGTTTTTGTGTGGACGTCATTTTGTCGGAGTGGTTAAAAGAGCGTTTAGTTTATATATATAAATTGAAAGTAGTTTAGTTTATATTTGTTTTATATGAGTTTTATTAATAAAAAAATTAGCAATTGTGAGAAACTTCACAGATCACATATGTTTAATTGGTTGCAAAAATGTATAGTTTTAAAATTATAAACTCTTAAAATCTAGAAAATTAACAAGCATTATAAATTATTGTAGATGAAAATAAGGTTTTCAAAAATGTGAAAAAGAAAAAAAAAGGTTTCAAAAATGTTTTTTGTATATATCGAAGGGGTAGTAACTGTTTCCAACGTATTTGGATACGCCTGTCTTGGTGCCATGGTAGTTGTTTGGCTTCATATGTTTAGACCAATATCGATTCGGGAAATTTTCTAAAATACCACATTTATGATACCCCTTTTCAATTATACACTAATCAACTATACCACCAGTTTTTTTTATTGTTAAAATACCATTGTACCCTGTTAATTAAACGTAAAACCACATCTCATATTTTCGGACGATCTCCGACGGCAACCTCCGACGATCTCCGACGGCGATCTCCCATGATCTATCTGCACTGAGGCGAATGTGAATGCGCGATCGTAGATTGATTGATCCCGTGAGGATCATTGTGCTTTTTATTTGACATTTTGTTTCGATTTTAAGCGATGAAGAAGTCTACAACGAGGCAGCCATGGAGGCGTTCCAGTGTACAATAAGTCTCACATGATTTGCCTCAAAATCGACCTCTCGCTCTGGAAGCTTCGAAAGCGAGAGCATCAGCGAAGACGCCGATTTCGGACCTGAGAAACTCGCCGGGACCGTAGAGTTCTACGAGAGACACGTCTTCTTGTGCTACAAAAAGCCCTCCTTCTGGCCAGCGAGGATTGAGGCGTCCGAGTTCGATCGGTTGCCGAGGCTTCTCTCCTCCGTTGTACTTTCCAGGAAGAGTGATATGAAGAAAGAGGTTAACTTTCTTTTAGTCCCTTTGAATCGTTTCTTGTGGATTTAGGGCTCCTTTTGAATGTTAATTTGATCCATTGGTCTGTGATTCTAAGTCATGAGTTTTAGAGATCTCAATGAGTTGTGAAGTTGTTTTTTCCTAAGTCCATTTTGATGCTAAAGTTTACAATGTGACTTTCTTATGATCTTGTATCAGTTATGAGTTATCTTTTGTTGAACTGCAGACTCTACTCACAATATGTGAGGGTCATGATGGAACTGAGACATCGAATGGAGATGTTCTGATATTTCCAGACATGATCAGATACATGTAACTAGTAAAAAATGATTCTTGATAAATAAGGCAAGCTTATTTTGACATTTTCAATGTTGAATGTTGCAGAAGGTTGACTCATTTTGATGTCGACACATTTGTTGTAGAGGTGCTTGTGAAAGATGTTGTGTGACTGCCTGGAAACCCTGAACCTCTAAGTGGCTCTTATGTCTTTGTGTGTTGTCATGGATCCCGAGACCGGCGTTGTTGGGTCTGTGGACCTTCTCTGGTTAGTAGATTCAGAGAAGAAGTTGAAATGTGTGGTCTTCAAGGTGAAGTTTCGGTCAGCCCTTGTTCTCACATTGGTGGTCACAAATACACTGGAGATGTTATCATCTATGGATCAAACATTAACCAGAGAATCACAGGAAACTGGTAAGTAAAGCAGTTCCATATTTGGATATTTTTTAACAAAAATTGAGTTGTGTAACTGTCAAGAGTTCTTGTTCTGTTAGGTATGGGTTTGTAACTCTAGAAGATGTACCTCAACTGCTGGAGCAACATATTTACAGAGGCCAAATCCTAGACCGCCTTTCTAGGTACACATTATCGAAGCCTATTTTATTGACTAGTATCTCTATACGTTTTTTTGGTATTTGAAACACTTTTTTAACTTAATTGCTTTGTAGGGGTGAAATGGGTCTGTTAGAAGATCAGAAGAAAACTCAACAACAAAGGTTCCAAGAACAAAATGCTGAAAAGATCAACAAAGGGGAGCTATCTCAAGAATCAGATAATAATTCCCAGCAAAATGGGAATTCCTCTTCGTGTTTGGAGAAGGAGAATCACAGCGAGGAGAATATTACCTTGGAAAAAGACAGCTCTGTGAAAAGTGCACCTTCTCGGGTAAGTAGCAAGGAGAAGGGATCTTCTTGTGGATTCAAAGTTTGTGCTGCGATGTCAATGTGGTTGGAGAATTGGGAGAAAGAAGATACATATGCTGCTTTGTCGGTTGTTTGTGCCGTTGCATCTATAACAGCTACAAACAATTGAAATGAAACCATTTGTTATATATATCTTTGGAATGGTTGTTATGATCTCAGCCAACATTTAGAATGATCCTCTTCGTCTGTATAGAGTTAGAGGATGGTTTTATGTAAGAACTCTCTGTTGATAATATATTAGACATCTCTGGTTCCAAGTTCAGTTGGAATCAGTTCCATCAGTTCCATCGATTCACATACGAGACGAAGATGGTTCAACTACCGGAAAGAAAGAGTCAACGGATTCGATTACTGAAATCGATTCAAACCTCCATTCTGTTCATCGGCATGAGAAGTTAAGTTATAAACACTTATAAATAAATATATAAACTCTTATAAATAGTTTATATGTTCTTGTAATAGTTTTACAAATCTTTATAAATAGTTATATAAATATTTATATGCTTTCTACAAACTTTATAGATGGTTGATACAAGGTTTTATAAGCTTTTATAAAATTTATAAATGGTTTTATAAGCCTTTATAAATAGTTATATAAATATACAAGTCTAGTAATACCCTTATAAATTGAATATAAACTTTCATAACGTTTTTATAAACTCTTATTAATAGTATACATACCTCTTATAACCTTGTAACCAGATGGTTGATACATACCTCTTATAACGTCTGTATAAAGTTCAGTTATTAATTTTATAGATGGTTGATACAAGATTTTATAAGCTCTTATAAAATTTATAAAGGTTCATAAATAGTTTTATAAGCTTTTATAAATAGTTATATAAATATTTAAATGGTTTTAGAAACCTTTATATTTTTTTTTATAAACCATATATAAACTCTTCAAACCCCCCCCCCATTGAAACCTTTTATAAACTCTTACAAATCTTATATAAACTTTTTATAAACTTATTTAAATCCTTTATAAACCCTTATAAATTCTATATAAAATCTTTATAAACATCTTTAAACCATTTCGGCTTAAAGTCCAATATTTTGATACACAAGATTAAATTCATAAAAGTAAAGAACACTTGTAGGCTTTGTAAAGAGATGATGATATGTAGAATATAAACGTTTATATCAAGACTCCACTGCTTTAGAAATTTTACATACATTTATAAATTATTTAATAATCCTTTATAATAGTGTATAAACTCTATAAATTATTTTTATAAACCCTTATAAATTATTTACTTACTCTTAAAATCCATTATAAATCAGTTTATAAACGTTTATAAATTATAATCCATTATAAATCAGTAAAATAAACTTATAATCCATTATAAATCAGTTTATAAACGTTTATAAATTATTTTTGAGGTCCTTATATTTATTTTGTCAACCATTAAGTAGACTTGATATTCACCCTATCAATATTCATAAACATTATCAATCAGTTGACAAAAAATCACTTAAAAATCAACTTATAAACTCTTATAAATTGTGTAAAAAATCTTTAGAAATTTTCAAAACAGATTTATACACTTTATAATTGATTTATAAAACTTTAGAAAATATTTTTTTTTAACTTTAAACTTGTCATAAAACTGTAAAAGAATGATATTCTTTAATAAGCAAAGAAATGCTGGAAAGTTTTTAATTTGGTGATTTAGAAACTCTTATAAATAGATTAACAAACCTTGTATATTAATTTATAAATACTTATAAATAGTTTATAAGTTCTTGTAAAAAGTTTTATTAGCAATTGCATCCTTTAATTAGGAAAGAAGAGTGAGGACGTATTAGCAAATGCTTACCCTGTCTTTCAGGGATTAGGTCTTCGTGCATGAGTTATAGACAAAGCCATCAGTATATCTGTGTTAAGGACGGAGTGGAGGCTGCTCCTTCCGTCGATTGGATGTGCAGAGACTGTGTTACTTATAAATTTTTATAAATTGATTTATAAGGCCCTATAATCTGATTTATGTTTTTTTATAAACTACAATTGATTTATGGCTTATAAAGTGATTTTTGGGGCTTTAAGTTAATTTATTATTGTTGATTGACTTATTTCAGTTCTATAAGTGTTATAAACAGATTTATATACCTTCTGATATTTTTCTATCAGAATATATATTTTTCTGACAGCTCAAGAAGACCCTCTAACAATTTTCATACATTTTATAAAATTTTACAACTCTTTGTCATACACTCTATAACTGATGATACGTGGCATATTCCGAGACACATTTGGACAGCAAGCAAGACTCCACCGCTTGAGAAATTTTACATACTCTTATAAATTGTTTTATAATCCTTCATAATGGTGTATAAACTTTATAAATTATTTTTATAAACCCTTATAAATTATTTACACACTCTTATAAATCCTTATAAATTATTACATAAACCATTATAAATTGTTTTATAAGGCTTTATTAATGGTCATAGACTCTTTTGGTTGATTTATAAACTTATAAAACTCTTATAATACCCCTTATAAATTGAATATAAGTTTTCATAAAGTTTTTATAAACCCTTATTAATAGTATACATACCATTTATAAATTATTTATAAACTTTCATAATTTTCTTATAAACATTTATAAATGGTTTGTAGATTATATAACTTCTTTCATAAGCCTTTATAAATGGTTTATATACTCTTACAAATGATTTTACATACCCTTATAAATTGTTTTATAATCCTTTATAATGGTGTATGAACTTTATAAATTGTTTTTATAAACCCTTATAAATTGTTTTTATAAACCCTTATAAATGATTAAGAGCTATTCTAACTGATTTATTTTACCTTTATAAACCCTTATAAGTTGTCAAAGTTTTATAATCTCTTCATGAAACTAGTATTTTCTGAGTTTTATAAAGGTTTATCAGGGGTTATAAGTTATATAATCTCTTCATGAAAGTATTATATCTGAGTTTTATAAAGGTTTTTAAGGGGTTATAAGTTATATAATCTCTTCATAAAACTAGTATATCTGAGTTTTATAAAGGTTTATAATAGGTTATAAGTTATGTAATCTCTTCATAATACTAGTATTTTTTGAGTTTTATAAAAGTTTATCAAGGGTTATAATTTCTTCATAAGTTATATAATCTTTTCATGAAACTAGTATATCTAAGTTTTATAAAAATTTATCAGGGGTTATAAGTTATTTAATCTCTTCATGAAACTAGTATTTCTGAGTTTTATAAAGATTTTTAAGGGGTTATAAGTGATATAATCTTTTCATAAAACTAGTATTTTCTGAGTTTTATAAAGGTTTATCAGGGGTTATAAGTTATGTAATTTCTTCATGAAACTAGTATATCTGAGTTTTATAAAGGTTTATAAAAGGTTATAGTTATATAATCTCTTCATGAAACTAGTAAATCTGAGTTTTATAAATGTTTATAAAGGGTTATAAGTTATATAATCTCTTCATAAATCTAGTATATCTGAGTTTTATAAAGATTTATAAGGAATTATAAGTTATGTAATCTCTTCATAAAACTAATATATCTTAGTTTTATAAGGGTTTATAAGGGGTTATAAGTTATATAATCTCTTCATAATACTATTATTTTCTAAGTTTTATAAAGGTTTATCACGGGTTATAAGTTATGTAATTACTTCATAAGTTATATAATCTCTTCATAAAACTAGTATATCTGAATTTTATGAAGGTTTTTAAGGGGTTATAAGTTATATAATTTCTTCATAAAACTAGTATGTTCTGAGTTTTATAAAAGTTTGTCAGGGGTTATAAGTTATGTAATCTATTCATGAAACTAGTATATATGAGTTTTATAATGGTTTATAAGCTATGCAATCTGTTCATGAAACTAATATATCTAAGTTTTATAAAGGTTTATAAGGGGTTATAAGTTATATAAACTCTTCATAAAACTAGTATATCTGAGTTTTATAAAGGTTTATAAGGGGTTATAAGTTATATAATCTCTTCATGAAACTAATATTTTCTGAGTTTTATAAAGGTTTATAAGGGGTTATAAGTTATATAAGTTATATAATCTCTTCATAAAACTAGTATATCTGAATTTTATAAATGATTATAAGGGGTTATAAGTTATATAATCTCTTTATGAAACTAGTATTTTCTGAGTTTTATAAAAGTTTATCAGGGGTTATAAGTTATATAATCTCTTCATAAATCTAGTATATCAGAGTTTTATAAAGGTTTATAAGGGGTTATAAGTTATATAATCTCTTCATAAAACCAGTATATCTGAGTTTGATAACGGTTTATAAGGGGTTATAAGTTATATAATCTCTTCATAATACTAGTATTTTCTGTGTTTTATAAATGTTTATCACGGGTTATAAGTTATGTAATCTCTTCATAAGTTATATAAATATTAATATGTGTTTTATAAACTTTATAGATGGTTGATACAAAGTTTTATAATCTCTTATAAAATTATAAATGGTTCATAAATGGTTTTATAAACCTTTATATATAGTTATAAAGAAAAGAGTCTTATAAATAATTTATAAGCCTTTAAAAAAGGTTATAATGATATAGTAAGTCTTATAAATAATTTTATAAATTTTTATAATTTGTTATATAAACCTTTATAAACTATTATTAATGTATTTATATACTCTTACAACTAATTATATAAGGATTTGTAAACGCTTGTAAATAAGTTATATTCTTGTAAACTCTAATACATATTTATAAATTCTTGCTAATGATTTATGAACTTATATAGATGATTTATAACTCTTTAAGAAGATTTATACACTTTTACTAATATACATTTATAAATATTATTAAATTTTATAAGAAATACTAGAAACTTTTGTAGAGGAAAATTCAAGTTTCATTAGACTAAAATTTTTTTTGATAGTTTTATAAACCTTTCTAAATTATTTTGCAACTTTATACCATAAATGATTTATAAGGCTTTATAAATGAATAATGAGTCTTATTAAATGATATATAAGTGTTATAGTCTCTTATAAATAATTTATACCTAAAATTGATTGTTGATTCATAGTCTTTATCATGAAAATAGTCTTTATAAACCGAAAAGATTCATACATATTCAAAAAATATAAAGTTAGCAAAGATCTTATAAGCATTTATAAATTCTTCTAAACTATGTATAAACTGTTATACAAGATTTATAAGTCTTTATATACTCTTATAAATGAGACAACATTCAAGTCATCAACAATGTTCTTGTTTTCATAATCTCAAATCTTAATACTATGTTTGGTTACAACTCACAACCAATACCTATACAGCCAATAGTATTTGATTAGCTTCGAGAGAGTAAAGTTTCAAGCACCTTCAGTTCTCTACCATAATCTCCCAACAAATTTCCAGAAGTTTTCGCATCACTTTCGTGCATCTTCTTCTTTGCGTACCTGGTCTTTAAAGCTTGTACACTAGCAGAAACTGAGATTGAAAACACCCAAAAAATACCAGTGTAAACAAAATATGAATCTTAAACAAAATATCAGTGTAAACAAAATATGAATCTAAAATAGTTATTCTCTAGGCAAGTGCTATCCATTGGAATGTGATAAGCAACTATGTACAGATACCATTCAAACAAAACAATGATGTTCTTTGTTGTACTTTTATTCCAAAATGGCAAGGAGAACATTATAAGCAGCAGCATAAGACATATAAAATAAAAAGATCCAAATAACAATTTGACAGCGGCTTGCTGCACTCTAGGTGAAACTACTTGAGACTGAATTTTTTTAAGAGGTATAATTGTAACCCTTCTACATCGATCACCCTTTTGTAAGAGCTGTTTTCCAGTATCTTCTGTGTCTACAATAACATTCTATAATTTCCACCAGCAGTAACCTAAAAAATAGTCACCTTTATAGAGGACTCAAATGAGTTAACAACGCACAATGATAAGATAATACCCACTTACCTCTAGAGCTGTCATTGAGGACCTATCATTACTTTTATCAGTTTTGCAACCACACTTTTCACCCTTGACCGATCAATTTCTTCACAGGAACACGATATGTAAACTGAATATTTGCCAATTGCGCTGAAAGATTTTGCACAGTGTCTTTCAGCCTTTGCCCAATTTCGATTTCTGATCCTTGATCCTAAGAGAAAATTTGAGCCAGGTCCTCCGACGGAAAAAAAATCAAATAACAATCCTCTGATGGAACAACCACCTCTTCCACCACCTCCCGTCTCGAGAAAATCCGTAACCATAAGGCCTGGGTCGCGTTCATCGTCGAGGCTAGAATCTCTGCTTTGTTCTTCCCACCAATCCTCCGCCGGAACAACCCTCAAGTCCATCCCCATCGTAACCTAAATCAAATCAAGGCTATACATAGGAGATGAAACATCATCTCTTGAATAAGGTGGCACAAGGCTCGATGAAGACACACCGAAGTTTGATGAAGAAGACGACAATGAAGCTCGATCCTGGAGAAATCAGAGATAGATTAAAAAGGTCAGTTTAGTCATTTGGCAATTAATGATTTAGGTATTTATGAAAATGTCATTTAAATGGTGGTATAGTTGAATAGTGGTATCAATAAAAGTGTATAAGTAAAATTTCCCCTATCGATTCTACGCATCTTTTTGTTTTCTTTGTATGTGTTCTTACGCTGCCCCCAGAAAAAACACAACTGCCTTTTCCTTTTGATGGCTAAACCTCTCTCTACTCGAATCTTCACAAAAACGTCTATTTACTCCTTTTATTATTTTCTCATCACAAATGTTAAAATGTAAAGGAAGAGTACGTGTTACAAAAACAAAAAAAGAGAGTTCGTAACCATTTATCTACATAAAACTCCGTTTAATCCTATTTATTCACGTCGATCTCAATACCTTTTATTATTCTTTTATAAAAGAATTCTTATTTGAATTCTTGATTAAAAATAATCAAAGAAGACGTCAAACAAATGACAACAAAAACAGTTGTTCTTTCCCGCTCATTGTCACATGAGTTTTTCTCATTCATGCAAAGACCTAGTTGCATCATTGCATGTACAGCTCAAAATTCTTTTCGCTATAAATAATAGAGAATTATAACTAATTAACTAATCCAGTTAGCTGTTGCTCAAAAAAGAAACTAATCTAGTTAGCTGTAAAATCAGAAGTGATTACCATCGATTATTATTTTAGTTAGCTGAATATAAAAATATTCTTTTACAAAAAAAAATAAAAATATTGAGATTTAAAAACTAATATTCCATCATTAATTCACTGCCATCATTCTAAAACCCACTCTGGGTCAAGGATCGGGAGACGATAGGTACATAGCGTTCTTGTGAAGCAAGTATGCGTGCACTCGATGAGATCATTACACTTAAAATCAAATCGCATCCGTCGAGTTTTCACTGTAGGGACTAATGAATCAGAGCCGTCCGTGTGTCGAGGAAGCAGACTAAGGATATTGTCGTAGCGTTAAGCTGCCGTAAGAGCTGACCATTTGGCCTTCCGTGTGTTCTGTTTTGCAAACACGTGGGGACAAACACTCCACTTCCTCTTCTTGATTCCCCTCCATCATCGCGTCTTTTCAACGGCTATGATTTGTGGCTGCCGTTTGACGCATGGACGGTGCAGATTAAACATGGCCCGTTCGAATATTTTCACAACCAAACCATATTGGAGGGTGACAAGAAGACACATGTTTATTAGTCGGCTAAATCGAGTCACTAGAGATAATCTAAATAAGAAAAACGTTGTGTATATCCTGGTTTTGAATTGATTTGCAGCCATTGGTTGTGTTTTGAAGGAATGGAAAAAAAGAAACAAAAAAAATTATAATAACATTTCAAGAATACTTTCCAAAATAAACAACTCTCACAAGAAAGTTGTGCGAGAGAAAACTAAAATCACGATTTTTCTTCTAATCGGATTCCCTTTTTTTTTTTCTAGTTCATGATACAAACAAAGAGAGAAAGAGCATATAAAGGAGCCAGTTTTAAGTTGTGTAATAAGAAGATGGCGATGGTGTTATCATATAAGCATCTTCGATCCTTCAGTTTCATTAGTATATCCAAGCTTCTTTCTCCATTTGAGTAAGTGTTTTTGTTTTCTTTCAAGCATAGTACATGTACAAACTGTTGGCAGCGGCGCAAGCTATGGAGTTCTCTGTTGGATGCCATGCGAGATGCAGTAACTTTGTTGTATGGTCAAAAGAATTACCATTCCCATCGGCTCCCCCGGTACTCTCTGCTCCTCCTGTTTTACAAATTTGGAGTAGTATTATTCATTTACTTATATTTTCAATTAATTCTTTAGGGGGCCTAATGCTTCAAGACACTTGGATAAAAACTCACTGACCTCTTCTAACCGCGCGCGTTATACTGCTTAGTGATGGTCTTGATGGCTTCGCGGGAGTTGTGACTTGTCTCCTATAAAGTTCAAACACATTGGGATCTGATCACTACTTCGAATTAAGGACAAATGAGAAAAAAATATGACTTTAGCACCAGTTTGTTACCTACCTCATTGGGTTTTTGCTTGCTTCCAAGGTTGTAGTTTCAGTACTTCCTGGAGAAACACCAAACACACGGAAGAGATTGCTGGAAACAAAATGAAAGCGGGTACTCATCAAGTTTATTCCACAAGAATTCGAATATAAATAAAACAAAAGGAAACCATATGCGTTACAAACATACCTGTAAGAACCAGTAGCCACTCGCAATCCGTCCCCACTTAGACAACACTCGAACTTGTCAAAGATGGAATCGTTTTCATATAAATCACAGAGCTGGAATTGGTCACAAAAAGGGTAGTCATCAGCTATGCACCGAGTCTAGTGTTACAACTCTCTCTTGGAGTACAAGAAACTGACCTTTGGTCTTAAATGTTCATGGACCTGGAAAGTTGATACTGGACCCGAGTCCATGTTGATGTCCCACAGCTGACAAGAAAACCATAACCATGAGTTCAGTTTTACTTAAACAGTTAGTTTGAAACCAATCACTAACATGTAAAAAACATAAACCATGATTCCAGTTTTCCTTATACAGTTAATTTGAAACTAATCACTAGTAACCAAAGCCAATAATATAGATGTAGCCAAATGCAACTTTCACGATCTAATGAATACATAATGCACCAGGAAAGTTCGGAAAGAGCATGGACCTTAAGGGTCATATAGTCGCGGCTAAGTATATATCTTCCTCCTTTAGCGAATTTGATGTCTGAAATTGAAGCAATTATCTCTGTGAAGAATGATCTAGAAGTTGGCGTCTCTGTGTCCTCAAACCTACAAAAACAAGCAATATTGGACTTACAATACAAGAGAACTGGTTTGTTTTGTGTGTTTGCTATACAATTATGGTATCATCAACATCAGTAGTTCACACATCCTTCACATTATTCTAAAAAGTAAAAAGTGTTATTCCAAAAGAAGTTGAACTAGTGACTTACTGTGTTCGTACGAGAGATGTTAGATTCTGACGATTAGTTCATATATATAGCTAGATCCTCCTTTCTATAAATTTCATTAATTTCATTACCGAGTAGGTCTACTAGAACCCAAGACTTACAATTTGGAATGTGAGTCACATAAAGCTGATTGTCGCAGATCAATCAGGCGAATTGAACCTTTCGAACTGCTATACGCTAAGGTATTGCAATGTGTAGGATGAAATTCGGCTGACGTGATTACCTCTGCATCAACAAACAGGGTAAACAATCCAGCGGTAATTAACTCCCACTCAGCTCAAAATTTTCGTTTTAAAAGCAAATTAAACATGTGGATATAGAGATATAGCTAGAGGGCAAGAAGAACGCAATTAAACATAACCAAGCTAAGCATTTAACAGGAACACATTCAATTGACCAGGCTATAGTATCAACATGTTATTTGAGAGATGCATGCTTCAAAAACGACCACTACATCATAGAAAGAACATAAAAGAAAAAAGACAGAAAGGTATTAAACAAGTATGATAATCCCATCTCAACAGATTAATTTTGTTAGACTCCAGAAGAAAAATGCAGCTTACCAGTTAGATCTTCCATATTGGCAGGCTTAACATCAACAATGTTAAAACTTTGATTGCTTATCTCCAGGTTCCAAAGATTTATACGCAAATCGTCAGCAGAAATAAATGTCTCGCCGTCACTTGAAATTTAGTAGCAAAATCATCAAGAGAAAGAAAAAAAACATGATCAATGCAAAATAAAAAGAAAGGACAACAAAAATGTGACCAAATGGGCAAGATAACCTAACTTACCTATTGTTTGAGATTGAATTGATGTGATAATCATGAGCATGAGTGTACACTCTTCTACATCTAGCCACAGGGCTAGTCTCAGGGCTTATAGTTACCTGTATTATGTTGTAAGTGAGAACTATTATTAGTATACACTCGAGCAAAATAAATTAAGTTCTACATTCCTTGCTTATATCTCATTCATTCAGGTTGAACTTTTTACAAACAATGAAGGGAGAATAAGAAGTGGTGCAGAGTCAACTACCGTAGGTAATTGCAGAGATGGGAAGCCTCCTGGCGGAAATGAGTAGTCATTACTTAAATAGTTGTTTACTTTGTCAGGTGATCCTCCATTAGTAAGGCATGAGTTTTTACCGTTTGAATTACTTGAGCTTTCAACGCTTCCATTTCCAAGAGATCTAGAAGAATCTGTATTTATCTCACAAAGTTTTTTGATCTTTTTCTCTTGAACCTGTTTAAAACTCCCACATAAGAAAATAAAAGATTTGCTTTTAGATATTCCGCTTGAAAGGTTACTGATAAACAAACACAATGCAGTCTAGCCCACAGCTCCTATCAAATCATTTATGCCATTCAGAGGCCAAGACACAGGATAATAAAGGACTTATTCTCACCTTCCAGAACTTGATGGTTTTATCATTTGTAGAAAGGAGAAAAAGAGCACCATTGGCGGTTTGAGACCATCTGATTTTGTTGATTTTCTCCTCTATCTCCAGACTCTTGAGGTAATCAAACTGGTAGACAAAGGATCCGAGCATGAAAAGACAAAAACCTATGTTGTAAGGAAGGAAACAAAGAAAACGAAAGACCGTACCTCAGGTTCATGACTCTGAAATTCAGTTTTATAACGAAACTCCGGATGTCTTAATGAATAGTCTGCTCCTTCAAGATCTTTTCTGGATCCACTAGTCTGTAATGAGCAGCATGCAGCAACAAAATCACAATCTCCATCTTGCATTTTAAGAAAAGAAAGTGATGCAAGAGAGAGAGAGGGCAAATACATTTTTGGAATCAGTTCTCTCAAAAAGAACAACACGTCCGCCACGGTCACCAGTAGCAAGATGGTCACCAGATTTATCAAACTCAATTGCTGAAATGATGTCAACTGCAGAGGAAACACCAGCTACAATTTTCAGAATTTAAACTCAATTTAGATATATTAAAAAAAAAACTGTAAGTCATGAATCTTCCAAATCCAACATCATAGTAAAAACCTAACTAGGTTTATTCATAGAGGCATAAACAGAACACTAGTTCTGAACATCAACCAAACCTTGTCAGTGTATTCTTATGACTTTTTTTAAACTAAAACAATCATCACAAAAACAAAACCCCACTAAACATGTAAGAAGCCTAATCAAAAGATTAAAGCTTTACAATGACCCACCAAAATAAAACTATAGTCCAAGAATTCTAATAGATCTACTACGCGCTCAGAGATCCAATGGGAGAGAGCTGAAGCAGAAGCAGAGATGCATTGGAAGAGTGTGAATCAATGAAGGATGAGATACCTTCATGAACTTCTTCACCAGCGCTGCGTTCACCGAATACCTGAGAGAATCTCCAATCCAGAGGCCCTGACGAAGCTATCACCTCATCACCACCCTTCATCTTCTCCTCTCTCTCTCTCTGACTATCGCTCTCAGACACACTAAGTAACATCAGCAATCAGAAAGAATCAGATCAGAGATTTTCCCATTAGATCGGCTATTTCGATCAATCAAGATTCCCAGATTTCGACAAGCCAAAAACAAAATCCACACTCTCTCTCTCTGTTTTGTGAGAGGGTAAAACTGGAATTTCGAGTAAAGAACGATGACTCTTACCGTTGGGCTTTTTGTTCTTACACGAGTTCGGGAAGTCACGTGCGGTGGTCACGTGGAACTCTGTCAAAAGTTCATATGACTATGGACCTTGTTTTAGAGCAACCACATCTCTGGCACATTTTCTCTTGTCCCAAGTTTTTTTATTAATATTTGTGGGTGAGGACTTTTTTGTGGGACTTTGATAAAATATTGGATTATTGTTGGTTCTTATAGATTAATTTTTTAATATAAATAAATAAAATTAAAAATATAAGATCAAACATATAACTTGTTTAAATTGGATAACTAATAAGAAAAACATATTTATTGATTCAATAGAGAATTACAAACATTATATTACATTAAATTTATTTTTAAAAAAGACTTAAATAAAAACAAACACAAATTTTATTCATTTTAAAGAAATTAAAATATTGAATATAATTATTTTGGAGATGTCCAAACTTATCTCATATATATTCAACCAAATCACTTTTTAATTGTTGATGGGTATGTGAATCTCGAACTTCTTTCCGACGGCCAAGTATATTTCCGTACTTTTTAGGCCTTCTTACGGTGAACGAAAACTCTTCATTTTGAAATTCCTCAATGGTGTTTGCATTGCGTTCATCTTCGACTATCATATTATGGAGGATGATACATGCCTTCATAATATTTCTCATTTTTGCTTTATCCCATATTTTTGATGGATTTTTGACAACGGCAATTCTTCCTTGGAGGACTCCAAAGGCACGTTCAACATATTTTCGAACTCTTTCTTAGGTAGTAGCAAACAATGACTGTTTGGTGGTTGTTCCCAAAAAGCAGGGATGTCTGATGCTCCAAAGTGATGAGGAGAACCATAACTTTCATAAGAAAAAGTCTGGCTGTTAAGAAAGCCGACGAAACTAGAACAAAGAGACTGAGCATATGGATTCAATGGATCCCTTGAATCCATTACGATTAGAACAGATAGAAGAGAGGGAGAGAGGAAGAGAGGAAGAGAACTACTAAGATGTGTGTAAAACAATGAAAGAGTTGTGTGTTTAAATAGGTGAGAAGTTTGGATGTAAAAATATGTAACCTTCTTAAAGACCTAACCATAAACTACCGGGGTCTAATCACAACTTATTACAGTCACAACAACAAAAGAGAACGTGTAGACTTTTCGAAACCGAACGAGAACAAAGCACAAACAACGAAACTATAAAGAAGTGATTCCTAACTCGTTCCCATTAACTCATCAAACAACAACAAAGGTTATGTCAACCAAACTAATAACATTACATCACACAAACGAGCTTATTATAGTTGAACAAAACTTAAATGTCCACACAGACAGTACGCAACTATGTAAACTTAAACTTAAAAGCTACTTACTTAAACAATAAAGAAGACAGTAGTACGAAAGTCTATGTAAACTATTTCAATGTCAACAGAGAAGGCAGTACACTATCTTAAATGTCACAAACTACTTCAAGTCACAAAGAAGACAGTAGTAATTCTCTCTATCTAAACTACCACTCTTTCACCTTCTTACGTCAGAAATATACAAGTAATTATAACAACTTATCAAGTCTTTCTTACTACTAATAAACTATACAAAATAAACAAATAACAAGATATTATCAAGTAGTCAATTCAATGAGAACTAGTAATCAAAATTCAGTTCGTAACCCAATGGTTCAGTTGTTAATTCCCTTACCAAAATCAACTAACCCTAATCAAGAGATTTGGACAAACCTGGATTCGTTTCGAGGAGAGATCGGTGTGGAGTGATCGGGTGAAGATGAGAAACGCCGCTGGAACTCGACTTTCCCCTATAAACAAACATGCAGAAACGAATCAAACCCAAATACTCAGATGTATTTTCGATAATATGAACACAAACCCATATCGATTATATCCTCTATTAAACTTTAAAATCACGAAATTAAGGTACGAGAAGGAACACGAACCTTTTGGGTGTTCGATTCGACGGATTTCTTACACGATTATACGAGAAATCGGTGTGGATTGCGACGATCTTCTTTCGCCACCGATATCGTCCTGTCGAGAGAGAGAGAAGAACGAGGCGAAGTGAATGAAGGTGAAAAAACTCGAGCTTCTCTCTCCCCTTCGGTTTGCCTCTCCCTTCCTGCCACGTAAGCCAAGGACTTCGTTAAAAAATTCTAATTCTGAAAACGTTTCTGCTATTTTTGGTATTTTTCATTTCCTTTTTGGCTAATATTGGTTGGGGACTTTTGCTAAGATATGCCGATAATGTTGGTCTTATGAACTAACTTTAAGGCAACATTACCGAAGTCCCTTAGTAGAGTCCCTTATACGTAAAGTTCTTTAGTTTTAACTAAAAACGTTAAGGAACATCTCTTAAATAAGAGATTTAAGGAACGTTCCTTACCATTTTTAGTTAAACGCTACGAGATCTTACGCTAAGAGACACAATTTAAGAGACCACCAACAATGTTGCCGTAAAATCTCTCGAAGGGATGGTTCTTGTTGTTGATTGTGGGAACCTTTGTTCGCATATTATGATTTCTTTAAGGGGCTTTCATATTAAAATGTTTTTAGGTTTTCTGAAATTATAAAATTGAAATTGCAATTAGAAAAGGGCAATCCTCCTACACACCACTTTCAAATTTTTTTCATAAACATATACCACAAAAAAAAAATGATCAAAATGTTTCATTTTATAGGTAAAATGATCATAATATCCTAGATTTATATATACAAAATAAAATAATTTCAGATTATATGTTTTCAAACTCAAACTTTTCTAAAATGTTTTTTGTTTTTGAACTTTTTTCTTTCGATTTTTGTTGTTTTTCTTAAATTTTATTTTAGTAATTCGAAAAATAATTTTTATAACTGTTTTTCAAAATTTTATATTCAAAATTTTAATGCTTATTTTTTAATAAAATTTTAAAAGTTAATCCCAAAATATTTGAGGAGCATTACTGCCACCTCTAAAGCCATAGAAATGTAAGTTTTATTAGTAGAGATATTTTTAATGCATATTAATTATTTTATTATTAATTATAAAAATATTATATGTGTAATACCCTAATTGACAATTCATGGTCTATAAAATTTTTATATGACTGTTCTATTTTTACCACAATGACATCCGACTATCTTAGTTATATTATGCTAAGAAAATATTTTTTTCTTCATTAATCTTTTAATTTTAATACTATATAGGCTATATGACATATAGTAATACAATTTTACAAAATGTAGGAAATGCTTTCAAAAGCAAGCAAAGCAAAACTCACGAACTTGCATATTAAAAGATGAAAGAACAAAAGATGTACAGGTTTGGTTAGTATCCATGGTTAACACAATTGGCTTAGCCAAGCCGACCATGTCCGCCACCACGTCTACCACGTCCATGCTTTCCTCAATCCTAGTTGCATGCAGAGTAGCTGCCATCTATGTTGGTTTTATGGAAAGCTTCACCAGTCTATTCCGAAAAGTATATATGTTCTTCATTAATTGTTATTGAATGAATATTTTTTTAAACATAGACTTCTTAATGTAAATTAAAAAAAACATTTTATATGGATTTAATATTTAAAGTTAATTTTTATACATAGCAGATGAGACTGGCAGTGATTAAGATAACTCTTCACTTTTAATAGGAAAATAATTTAACAAATTAAACTCATGCAAACTAAAAACTAACGTCTTTTCAAGTTTTTATATAGGAATAATTAACTCCTAATATACCTTTTTTTTAATTGACGATGGAGGTGATGCAAGCTTTGATTCAATCAAATGGCAATGTCTTCGTTTGTATATAGTTTTGCAAATGAGCTGTCAAATTAGTTCAGTCAAAAATATTGCTGTTTAAGATTTAACTAGGATACGATTTGTATCTTGCGAATGGTGAGTTTATTTAATAAATATTCAAAACACTTAGTATTGAGTTATTGACAATTTTATTTTTATATTTGACCATTTATATATATATATATATATATATATATATATGTACAATCTTATTTGTTTTGTTATTATATAAGTTAAGTCCGATGGACGGGGTTCACTTTTTATTAAAAAATTTGAATCTAAATTCTCCACAGGAAACCATAAACTCTTTTAACATCTCTACAGCATACGACTAAAATCAAGAAGGCATGTATCAATTCGGTTGTCGATTTGAAACCCTTCATACCATGTGGAAGATAAATGTTGAAGTGTGTTAACGTTGATTTGGAACTAATCGCATGGTGGAGATTTTAGAAGTAGACATCGACATCCATTCGCGATGTAGATTGCATCACAAGTGTCTATGTCATCTTTTGACCTAATCTCCTTTGAGATCGATTTTGATAAAACAATATGTGTTAGGTGAAAAGAATCAGAAAGTCTTTGTCTCATAAGTTTTTAAGGTGTAACTGATCGGTCCAGATATATTAGTTATTTTTAGCAGGAAAAGTCAAATATATATATATATATATATATATGTGTGTGTGTGTGATATTTAGGTTAACGGGATGTTTCCCAGGCAAAATTAATTAGCATTCTTCCCCATAAATTTAATTTTTGGCGTGCAAGTAAACTAAATTAATATAAATTTTTCTTAACTAACACAATAACATTAGTCACGTTTTTTCTTGGTGGCAAAGTTTTTTATAGTCTTCAATTTACTTTACCAAATATAACTTCTGTAAAAATTGTGTATCAACAATACATTTATGATTGATATATAAGCTCGGAGAACTTCCATGTTTTAAATTTATTTATGCCACTAACGGAACATTTGAATAAAACTTACCAAATCAGCTTTGATTCTCAAATTATTCATCACGCTAAATTATGATCTTTAGTTTCTTCTAACCATCACCGGGATGCTTCGGTTCAACTGAAAAAGAAATGATATTTAACCAGTATCAGTTGTAGACAATTTGAAATAAGTAGTGGTTTTCTATACTTCAATAGTTTTCATATATCGATTATACAATATTACTCCCCTATATTGTATTTGTATAATACATGCATTCATACAAAGTATAAGATAATTTGTCTATCCGAGTGTAGACTATCCATTCCAATAATATAGTTGTCCTCAACACAAAATATAACCAAAATGATATGGAGATTTCTGAGATCAACAAAGCTGTATTAACCTACAAATCATGAACACTTTAAATTTATTTATTTTATTACTGCTTGGCTAGCGAACTATTTATTTTTCTTTTGTTATAAAAAGTTAAATTATCGTTACTAATACGTTTGTGGAATGTTGGGGATAACGTTTATTTATTATCTGAAACTAAAAAAAGTTGGTGACTTGCTTTGCTTTGTTTATTCCTCTGTTGATTTGTTCTTTAGTTTGGTGAAAATTTGGAATAAACAAACATTGACAACTGAAAATCATTTAAACTGGTTGTTGTAATGTTAAAGATATTTTGACTATCATTGAGAAGGCGAACAAAAATTAATTTTCTAATATATGTGTAGTATGTTCATGTGAACACGATCCAGCGTTATAATTGTAAACAACATTTAATATCTATAATTATACATTACATATTACATCATCACATAATTGCACCTCGTCTTAATAATTATATGCAGTAACGTTAACGTTTAATTTATTAGAAAGTAGTCATCAGTAATTTATGCTCTAGAAATATTAAAATTGAACTGGGATTATCCAAATGCTTTATAACAATGCCACATCAGCATTTAGAGGATATATGTGATGACACGTAAGCAAAACCTTTTTGTAATTAATACAAAATTGAAGTTATAACTTTTTAAAAGATTCTCAACTAATATTTAGCGGATTAATTAGGTGCATTATGTATGGACCGTATCACGCTTTCATTTGGTTATAGTGGTTTTTATAACTAATTTTGTTTAATAATTACTTTTTGTTAGGGTACATTTTGCAACATGTATAACGTAAAACTAGTTCAACTTTTTGGAGCTAAACTTAGGGAGCAACTGGTAATCAAGTTAAGCAATACAATGAATGCAAGGAATTAAAGAAAATATAATGACAACTAATGGAATGATGAAAGTTATGGAACAAAATAAATGGAATAGATAATTGCAGAGAAATATTTTTGTAACACAAATGGTAACGTTTCAAAGGAATTGAATGGAATGAAATGAAAGTATTTTTTAATTTAAATTAAATAATGTTAAAAAAGAAACACAAATATTTATTTAAACTTTGCTTAAAAGTTAAAACTAAACATCTTTATTGCCAAAATGATAATATCTAACAAGTACAATGTTTTGCAATCCAAATATCCTTAGCAATCTGGTCACGAACAACTTCCATATATGCTCTAGCTACCGTGTCATCCTCATTTCGAAAACTCTGATCATCATTTGTATCATCACCAATATTTTGATTACCATGCAGAATATCATTTCCTGCGTCTGCCTCTTCAAACTCAACATCTATGATGTTGCTTTGGCGGATGAAATTGTGAAGGCCCATTGTAGCAAATATAACACGTCTTTGTACAAAAATACTATACCTCGGAAATTCATTCGAAACCCTCCATTTCTTTTTCCAAACCCCAAATGTCCACTCGATTACAGAACGGAGGGATGCATGCCATCTGTTAAACATCTCTTTGCTATTTCGTGGCGCTTCACCATTCAAAAATTCTTGCAGATGATATCGAGTTCCACAATTACGCTGTTTTCGATACAGATCTAAGTAACCTCGACTATTTGCATATCCAGAGTCTACAAGGTAATATATACCTTCTGGAGGTGTGGGAAACATATGATCGTCTCGAATTGCTGTAGCTAACACTCATGAATCATGGGTTGACCCTGCCATCCCGACCAAAACAATACGTGAAAAGCATATATGCATCGCACATGGCCAGAACATTAAGGCTTGTTGTTCCTTTCCGACTTATGAAACGTATGGAATCTTTTCCAGGAGTAACCATAACTGGTACGTGTGTCCCATATACTGCTCCCACGAAGCCACTGAAAAAGGGCCGATATCGATTATCTATAGCCATTCGTTCCATTGCCCCAAGTACTTCATGAGAATTTTGTCCTATTGTATCTTGTGCATGTCCAAATCTTAAACCAAGATCATATTGTGTGTCATTTTTCCTATAAAGAATAAGGAAGATTGCAACGCTCTCATCAACACATACACTATGAGTGTCTTGTAAGCCATAACTGCCTTTAAGTAGCTCACACAGACGTGTAAATCCCTCTCAACTCATTCTCACCAACTTCAACATGAAACTTCATTCTGATAAATCTGATTTCTGATTATACACTATCCTTTACCCTTTTCTTGACTCATTGGTTTGTTGTAGAAAAATCTACAGTAATAGTCCATTGCAAGAGAGATGTAAGCATGTAATATCTCATCTTCTTCCAATAGTATCAGCTCAGTAAGCTCTTCATCAGACATGCTTTCGATTCCAATCGAAAGTAATTTTGCAATGCGAAGGATTAAGGAAATTTATTACCAAGTTAATAAAATCATTAAATTGAATTTGCTTAAAACTCAGAACTTAAACCTAACGAGTTAGTTCCAAGAACCCTAAGTAAAGACGAAAAACTAGTCCCAACAGGTCCTGATTCGAACATTCCTTGTCCCTGACCAAAACTTTGTGACGCTCTTGTGGTAATTCCAGCCATTACAAACTGTACTAAATATCTATATGAATCATATAGCAATACTTATTGCTTGAGACAAAGTTTCTCACATCAGAAATAAGAAAGTATATTAAGTATATAAAAGAAAGATATCAATCTACTTATCACTAATTAATTTTAGATTAGAAATATATTTAATTTACATAGTTTTAAAAGTAGATATATTCAATCCAACCCGTTCAATAATTGATTTGAGCGAAAATTTGATTTTTCGATCATTGTGTAATACATATAAAAATGATCAATATAATGGTTTATATTGGAATTCCATCTAACTTATCATTTATATCATAGCATCTAGATAATTAGATGGTGTAGATATGTCGTCCTTATACGGCATTGAGTTAGTAAGAAAATTTTACATGATGAAAATAGGTGTTATTGGATGTGTGTATGAATCGTGGGTGTTTGTATAAATAAGACAATCTCATGTATATTGGATAGATTACCGTAATGTGTTGCAAGTCTTTGGTAGTTTATTAGTTTTACATGTTCAACATTAAATGAAATATGGCTCGATTGTAGATGGATACGTGTCAGAATACAGCTTCAATTGAAGCTTCACATTATTTTCATTAAATCCTTTTATTATTAATCAAAAACAGTTTAAAAAATAGCCTTTAAAAAGTAAACATATTACAATGTTGCCATTATACATATGTGTTCTCTTCACAAGCCTTCTTAGTCTTCATATAGAACTATCATTAATATACTAGATTTATTACATACACTGTCATTGGTACTACTAATATTCACTGCATGGTCTTTTATTACATTTTTTTCCTGAGAACGCATATCTCACGTATGTTAAACCACTTAAGTGTCCTTTAAAATTTATAAGAGTACCTTCATATAACAAATATTCCAGCATGAGAACTCCAGACCAATGTAGAAATTTGTATATGACTTTGATATATGCTATATTTTAGAAATTTATATATAACTTTAATATAATCTATAGTTGTGCTTGAATTCTACAATATGGTATATCTCTCATATTTGAACATGTTCAACTATGATATTGTATATCCGATGGTTTGTAGTATGGGTAACTTCAAAAGTTACGTATAATATTAGAATATATTGGAATTTCATTATAGTTGTATTTCCGTTCGTATTAAGTATATGTTACCACAATTTTAGCTGTAGTAGACTAATATGGGTAGAGGATATTTGTTGATCGACGAGATTTGCCTGTAGTTTATTGCAATTACTATGTCAATTGTAACATAATTTTTAGAAACTAAATTAATAGGTATAGTTTTTCAAGGCTGAGTAATTCAATTACATTCCTATTTCGTATGAATTACTTACCATACAATTATTGCTATTAATTATAGTTGACCGCAGTTATTAATGTTAGCCTAAATATGAGAAGAGGATATACGAATATTATAGTTACGGAATTTGACGTATGTTAATAATGGTAATTATACTACTATTTGTCTCTTACCGTTTATTAAATTCGAAAGTATAACAATACCTAATCTCCAACCTAAAAGACCTAGCAACCTATTTTTTTCGTAAACATACCGATGGATAATTTCAATATGTCAATATTTATGCTAATAAACTTTCTTTTCATTATGTCAACCTAATTTAATTTACTTAGTTTGTTAATTAAATATGTCAACATTATGCTAATAAACTTTATTTTTTCTCTTTATAGGATTGCAGATGATGGTTTTAATTTCACTAAGCGGCGATTCTTTTGTTTTTTACTGTTTTTGGAATAGTTTTCTTCTCTTTTGTTGCTTTATTATTTTTGAGTTTTATTGTCTAAGTTAGGTTTTTATATTACTCAGCACTTATATTATGAAAAAAATAATTCTATAGACTATGTTTCTTTTTTCATATATTCACAACCAATTTTATATAAATTTAGGCTAACAATTAACAAGTAGATTATTAGGTACCAAGATAAACCTTTTAACATCTCATTTTTTATTTACTAATGGTGTTTCCAATGGGCTGTCCAATATCCTCACCCCAAACTAATAATCATATTATTTTTAAGTGAAAGATCCATTTCAAACTTTTGATAGATTCATTTATTTTTTACAATGTTTTGAAAACCGGACCGGATACTGACTCGGTGTAGCTACTAGCTGACTGGTTTGACCGGTTCAATCGGTCAAACTAGATTTTCTATTTATGAAAAATTAAAAATATATAATTATATATGTATACTCTATAAACTTTATTTCTATATATAATACATTCTCTATTCTTTTTATCAACTAAAAGTAAACAACAAACATAAATATAACTATATATGTGGTGGAAACTGAATAGTGAATACTATGTAAACTGAAATTAAAAAAAAGAATAGCCATCGGTATGTTTACGAAAATGTATAGTTAAGGTATTTTAATACTAAAGTAAATGTAATAACTGAAAAAATCTTTGCCATGACATATTATGTTAAAAAAATATAAATAATTTTTTGTTAATTTTTGTAAAACTATTTTAGGATTTTAGTATACCGGGAGATCTAATTATTATATGTGTATACATTCTACTAATTTTAAAAGGAAACATATAATATATAAATTTTTAATTATAATTGGTTGTTAAGTTTAGTAATATTGTTCCCATCCTATTTATTTCAAATGAAATATTTTGTAATTAATATTTATTTTAAGAAATTGCTTGCATCATATTATTCATTTTAGAGACTTGGTTTATTCAATTTAGACACAAAAAAGTTTTAAAATTAATTATTAAATGATTATGTTAAATTAAAAATTAATAAATATAATTTTATGAAACTAAGATAATTCATTTATATAACCCGTCCTTATTAATTTTTGAATATTTGTATGTTGGTCAAATTTACTTTAATATTATATAAATTAACAATATTTCATTCAACCCATATCATACTATATTGAATTATTTTTAATATTCTAATTTAAATATGTAACTATTTATTCTTTTATATATCTTAATTTAATTTTTGTTTTAATACGTTGAAGTATATGGTAAAATTCATGAATGTATGTTTTATAATTTATAAAATATTTAGTAAATAAATTAAGTTACATTATATTTATTAGTTTATATTTGATAAATTTATTACATGTATGTTTGAATAACCCATTAAAAGTATATTCATAAAATACCAATAATAACATGTTTTATCATATATTAAATATTAATAGTAGCTAACTATTAATATATATATATATATATATATATATATTTATTACTCTAAATATAAGAATTATATTTTATGTATTTGGTGAGGCTTTGAAGAATTTTTTTTTTTTTTTTGCATTTGGATTAATAAATATTTGTATATATACGAATTAATAGACATTAATGAATAATTATAAATTTTTAATGAAATTTTGTATTTATATAAATTAAATTCATTAATTTTAAAAAATAATAGATTAGTTAGTTAGTTCTTTAATTTTAGAAATGATGTATATTTAACTGTAACTAAATTAGATATATGAATATATGAATAGAAATAATAGGGAAAATAATTAAATTAGATATATGAATATATGAATAGAAATAATATGATCAACATAGACTTTTTTTGATAGTCCAAAACATAGTCGATAAAAAGTTCTCATGTTTTAATAGTATTGATATATATATATATATATATATATATATACTGATCATCTTAAAGATGTCGATCGAACATATTATAACTAAGTAACTAACTAATCACCTGTCGCAATTTTACCGAATTTTGCATAAACCATCCAAATTATATGTGAAGTTGTCTTATTTGTGTTCGATCAGCCATAATTCATAATGCATATACGTATCCATTTACCTATTTTCAGTTCATATATGATGGAAGTTTATGATATGTTACTCCTTTTTGATACTTTATTATATATATATATATATATATATATATATATATATATATATATATTATATATATATATATATACTGATCATCTTAAAGATGTCGATCGAACATATTATAACTAAGTAACTAACTAATCACCTGTCGCAATTTTACCGAATTTTGCATAAACCATCCAAATTATATGTGAAGTTGTCTTATTTGTGTTCGATCAGCCATAATTCATAATGCATATACGTATCCATTACCTATTTTCAGTGCATATATGATGGAAGTTTATGATATGTTACTCCTTTTTGATACTTTATTTTAGAATTACGTCATTTAAGAATCTACATTGTCATCTAACTACTGACTTATTATTTATGCTAATTATATTTGGACGGTTACTGAACAAAATCTCAAATGAAGATTTTTGGTTTGTAATTAAGTTAAATATACATAGCGGTCAACTTGAAAATGCTTATTATAATCAATCAACAAGTCAATCCGGTGGGACGAATTTATTTAAGCAATTGAAAACATCTGTCCATTAAAATAAGATGATATAAAATCAAGTCCCTTATATACATTATTTGCGAAGTGATTTGTATATGTGTCAACACTACATTCACTCTCAAGAAAAAAATGATGACATGACTTCAAATAAATATGACATGACATCAATTTAATTATGACATGTTAAATTTTCCGTATTAAATTTTATATTTTTGGAAAGATTTCTTAAATATGGTAGAGACTATTACTATATACAAATTTATAATTTTGGCAAAGTTTCATAACATGTTAATAACTAATAAATCTTATTTTAAAATGATTTTTTTCTAGAAATATTGGTAAGATTTTAGAAATATGGTAATACTTAAAAAACAATTTCTATCTAAAAAATCTTATATTTATATATAAATAATTATTACGAATATTATGTCACATTTTCCATATTAAAATTTATATTTTTGGAACACTTTCTTAAATATGGTAGGGACATTTCTATATACAAATTTATAATTTTGGCAAAGTATCATAACATATTAATAACTGATAAATCTTATATCAAAATAATTTTTTTCTAGAAATATTAGTAAGATTTTAGAAATATGGTAATACTTTAAAAAACATATATCTATAAAATATAATATTTATATATAAATAATTATTAAAAATATAATTGTTTTACATCAATTTACAAATCATAGTTTTTATTATTAAAATAAGTGTAGTTATATAATTATATGTTATAAAATTATATATGTTTTTTATATTTAATTTACATCCCATATACATTATTTTCGAAGTGATTTGTATATGTGTCAACACTACATTCACTATCAAGAAAAAATGATGACATGTCATCAATCTAATTATGATATGTCAAATTTTCCATATTAAATTTTATATTTTTGGGAAGATTTCTTAAATATGATAGAGACTATTACCATATACAAATTTATAATTTTGGCAAAGTTTCATAACATATTAATAACTAATAAATCTTATATCAAAATATTTTTTTCTAGAAATATTGGTGAGATTTTATAAATATGGTAATACTTAAAAACTTTTTTTATATCTATAAAATCTTATATTTATATATAAATAATTATTACGAATATTATGTCAAATTTTCCAAAATCTTATATTTTTCTAAAAATCTTATCAGGAAGAATTATATTTATAATAGATTTAAAACATATGGTAATACTTAAAAAAATTATATCTATAAAATCTCATATTTATATATAAATAATTATTACTAATATAATTTTTTTACATCAATTTACAAATCATAGTTTTTATTATTTAAATAAATGTAGTTATATAATTCTATGTTGATAAAATTATATATGTTTTTTATTTTTAATGTACATATTCATTAGAACTAATTTATATATTCACAAATACATATATTTAAAATAAAATTAACTAAATAAAGTATAACAAGAATAAAATAACTTTATAAAAATAAATATTTTATTAAAATTTAAGGAAAAAAACTTGAAAAAAACAAACTAAAAGCAATTACATTATGATTGTATGTTTTTAAAATAAATTTTAAATTGACAAAATTATTTGTACATAATAATATTTTACACTTTCTCTATCTGCGCATGGCGCAGGAAAACACCTAGTTATTAATATAAAAGGAAGTTATTATAGGGCTGCGTTTTGATGTGCTAGGTGCTGGATTGTGAAATTTTGTGTCCGATTCTTTATTGTCCGATTAATATGATATTTCTATTTTACATGTTATAGGTTGATCTGCATAGATTTCCTTTTGTTTTTTTTCTAAAAAAAATCTCGTACTAATTAAAGTTGAATATCTTTTTATATATTAGTCACTTTTTATCTAATTTTTCAAAGTAGAACTTTGTTTTATATCTCACATTTTCCCCTTCAAACTAAAGACTACATTCATTTCGTGTGTTTTTATTTGAGAAGGATTTTTTTTTAATCTTCTTGCAGATCTACGTCAAATCGCTCTGATACCAATTGTTTGGATGATGAAATCTCATGTCCAACTCTCTAGTGTCTGATTAGTACGATATTGTCTACTTTATACATTTGAGAGTGGTCTGTATGAATTTACTTTTGATTTTCTTTTCAAAAAATATTGTACTAATTAAAGTTGAACATCTCTTTATATATTAATTAGACATTTTTTATCTTATTCTGTAATGTGAGACTTTGTTAGATATCTTCACTAGGTAGGTCTATAAGGCATGCAAAGATGAACAATGGAATCTTCTAATGTCACTCACCTTCACATATGTTTTTGCATTAATGCTTAAACAATATATCTGAACCAATCAATTGGACTGGGAAGCGTTATGGGAGTTTCTATTATTTACGAGACTGTCTCGAAACCAAGTTAATTATCAGTTGATCCAAAAAAAAACTTGTTAGTGTATAAACACAGTCTATTAAAATGTATCTGTTTATGGAAACAATTAAAAGCAAAGCAAAGTAAAAACAAGAAAAAAGCTCACAAATCGGTCCAGGCTTTTTTTCTTGTTTTTACTTTGCTTTGGTTTTGCTTCTCTCCATAATAGATACAATTCAACGGATAAGATCCATCGACATCTTATTCAACTATTGAATTGTCTGAGCTTTTGCAAAGGTTTTATTTTCTGAACGAAGTTTTGCTTTTGCAAAGTTTTAACAGCTAAACTATAATGTGACATTAACATGCACGATGAATTTTCCTATATAATTCCACCTAAATATTATATAATCTAACTTATATGTGCAGGAATCTGTGTAATTTTATCATCCAATTCAAATACAAATTTGTTGATCATCTTTGTTTTATTCTCTTGAGATAGCTATCATATCTACAGTCTCGTCGCCATGATCTTTAGATTACTTTAGTATACCTCCTAAAAGCAGGGATTAATTCACAACTACTAATAGCAGTCACGTTTTCGGTTATTAAAAAAATAGTTTAAAAATATTTATTACACTTTAATAATCAGAAAAAGAATTTTGTATATTTATATTTAAATATACAGAAATTTAATTTACTCATAAAATATATATATAATTAAAAATTAATTTGAACTCTTCCAAAAGTTAGGCCAAATAAAAAAGGATTTCGCAACAAGTAGAACCAAGATAAGCTGAAAAGTAGACGGCTCATCAAGAAATTATTAACTCTTTGAATATTGCCATATATGTATCACAGGCTTTCTATGTTGTTTCAAAGACTATGCACAATGGTTCTTTTTATTCAACAACCACTTTTGAATCTTTTTAAAATCTACATCACATTTTCATTTTAGTTTTTAAACAAATTAATATGTGCATGAAAAAACATATTTGATAATTATTTTGTATTTAATTTATGTTGAATTTTTATCTGCCCTTTAAATATTGCATAATAATATTTCATTGCTAATTACAAAATTAGTGAAATATTTACATATATTTTTTTTAAAAAATCAATATATTGTTCAAATATTTAGATAGACATAATAAATTTATTTTAATATAATTTATTTGGATTTTATAATTGATAAAAAAAATATAATATTTTTTTCAGTTTGTATACAACAATTGAATAATATTAGTTTATAATAATATATCAAAACTAATAACAAAATTAGTTAAAATATTTACATATAAATTTTGAAAATTAAGTTGTGTTAAAATATTTACAAAAAGGTTTTTTCGAAATTTTGATACATATATATATATATATATATATATATATATTATTTAAATATAAGTTGAATTTCATATATTGTTATTCTTATTTATGAAATCCCTAAAATATTGAGAAGTTATTGTTTTTTATATAATATTAAGATTAATAATGATGAAATAATATAGTATATTCTATTTAATATAAAGATTAATGATGATTGAAAATGTCATGTGACTAATTATAGTTATAGTTCATTTTATTAAAAATCACACATGAATTAGAAGTCATGACTTCTAATTTAATATAATAGACTAGAGTTTGACCCGCCCTTTCAAAGAGCGGGCAAGATTTGTTTTTGTCATCATCCTATGTATTGATCTTTCGGATTTGTTAAATGTCTGAGATTATTATCAATCTTAAAATTTTGCATTTTGATGATTCTCGTTAGGACATAAGATATATATATATATATATATATATATATATATATATATATATATATATTTGTTGATAAATTTATTTAACCCGTATTTTTGTTCGCAAATATATTTAAATATGATGTTCAATTTTGATTTTAGGTTGTTTTTCTTTTTAGATTTCGGTTTTAGTTCAACTATGATTTTTTTTTTGATTCAAGAGATATATCAATCATTCAGTAATTTTTGAAATAACTTAATATATTTATACTTGTGTTTACCCGAGCCGGATATACGGAATAAGTTTTTTTTTTAATTATGAACTAAAGACATATACAATAATATAAATATATAATAATAAGAATCAAATGCATGTGATGGTTTAAGACATTTTACAACATGTAAACTATAAATTATTTTATTTGAAATATTTAAAGAAACATTAAAATATATGACTAAAATTAAATCTAATATATATATATATATATATATATTAAAAATTTAATTAAATTATTTATAATATTAATATATGAAGTTATAAATTTAAAATTTTAATATTCTACCAAATTCTATTTCTAGTTAGTATTTATTTATTTAGTAATGAAATACTAATATAACAAATAAAAAAAATAAACGAATACATGTGAAAGTTTGAAACAATCTATTTGATGAAAAAGTATACTCTAATATTATTATGTGTGAAAATTGACACAATGAATCATCCCTAGAAATCGGTTAACATCATTTATTATTAATAATAAGGTAACTTATATATAACATGAATAATATAATTTGTTTTCTAATAAACCGGAAACATAACCACAATATCTTTTGATATCTTTTCAGTTCAAAAAAAAATTCGAAAAATCTGTTTAAAAAGATTTTAAAAAGATCATAATTTTTAAAACTTATATGTAAATATTTTCACTAATTCCGTAGTTAGTTTTGAAATATAATTTAACATTAATATATTCAGTTATCATTTATAAAATGAAATAGAAATATTCTATTATATTTTTATCTATTATATAATCACAATCAATCATATTAAAATTTATTATCTGATTTAAATATTTTAACAATATCATAATTTTCAAAAATTTCGTAATTAGAATTGAACTATATATTATTATGCATTAATAAGTATATTTTTATTGTTTACAATCCGTGATATTAATTTTTTAATAAATAAAAATAAATATAGTAAGATAAATATATAATAAGAGACAAAAAATACATCTGACAGTTTTAAAAAATTGATTATTTACAACATGTAAACTATAAGTTATTATATTTGAAATATGTATAAAACATTAAAATTAAAAATGTATACTATTATCAATTTTATATATATGTATATAATTAAAAATAACATCCGCACGGTTGTGCGGGTGGATTTAGTTATATTATTAAAAAGAATGGAGTTTTAATAAATCTACCTATAAAAATTGTTTGGACTCTTTCATTTAACTCATTATTTTTAGTTTTTTCCTTAAATTTAGACTAAAACTATGATACCATATATTTTTCTAACAATATTTACCATAATCAATAACAAATATATCAATATTAAAATATACAACATTTCCAATTATTTATCTCCTACAATTTCGGATGGTGTGTAAACATATCAATATTAATAACCAGGTTCCAAAGGATCCTCAAGCACCAGGTTCGATTGGTGTAAATTGTTCGATCCGTGCATCAATATTTTTGGTTAATATCATTAATTAATTTAACTATATAGTATTTAAAATAATTTGAACTGAATTATATTATTAATACTTACTGCATGTGATATAATTTTTCTCTAAATATTTTAAATTGATTTTATAAAGAGTATTTATAAAACAAATTGTCATCTAAGAAAATTTTATAAACTATTAAAAACCATATAAATCTATACTATTAAATTAGCCAAAGATATACCAAATAAATCCTAAGTATCACTAACTCAACAAATATAGATCTTATAAAATTCAAATAAAATGTAATGAGAGAGAGTAGGCATGTGCATTCGGCTCTTGTGGTCGAATCCGGATTGGTGCATATCGGGTATGGATCTTTTTGCTTATGGACATTTAAACCTAAATAGAAATTTCAAAGCTTTCAAGTATATAATATGTCCAGATATTTAAAACCCCAAAAATTAGAAATATCTGAACATTCAAAAATATCCGAAAACTCAAACAAATACAAAAAAAAAACACATTCAAAATTTTACTCCAATACCCAAAATATATTATTAAACATTTGAAATTTTATTCAAAACCTGAAACTATACCTAAAACCAAACCCAATACATTAAAAACTATTCATAATACAAAAAAAAAAACATTGTCGAAATACTCAAATATACCTAATATATACAAAATCAAATAAATAAAATATATGTGAGAAATCCAAAAACAAAAATATAAATTTCTAAAGAAAAACACCAAGAGGATGAGAAGAAAACTAAAACCATAACGGTTTAGAATGAATGTAAAGTAACCAAATCAATGTTAAGATTATTTAAGAAAACAAACAATGAGAGCTAACAGTCAGGAGTCAATCTCACAATCATAATGCTTTTTTACAAACTAATAATAAATAAAGACATATGTTATATATTACGCTGATGCTGATGATTGATTAACAATTAATATTTATACAGATATATATATATATATATTTCTTAATTAATCAATTATATATATAACAATTCATTAAGGGTATAAAAAATATTAACCAGTCTAACTTTTAAATTGAGATCTCGGATGCAAAAAATCATTTCGCAAATAATAATATAGAATGTTGATGTTCATAAGAAAAGTAACAAAGAAAAACTATAAATTAAAAAAAATAAAGAACCATTTTTTCAAAAGAATAAAAATAATAAAAAACTAGGTATTTCCCCCTCATTTGCGGACTTAATAATTTTACAAAATAATTAATTATATTATTAATTCAAAAACAATAAAAAAATTATATAGGTGTTTTGCTCGCACATACAGACGTAAACGGTTAATAATTGCTTATTAATATAAATTTTTCTAATTAAAAGACTATAATGATAAATTATTATTTTATTTTCGTTTGAAAATTCTTACATATTAATTATATATTATTACAAATTTCTTTGTACATTATATTCATTATATAGAATAAATATTAAAACTCACTATTCTTTTTTAAATTTTACAGAAATAAAATTTTTATTTGATTAATATTTAGTTATATATCTTATGTTATTAAAATGTTTTGTTAAAATATTTTTTCAGATAACAACACACACTATATATATATATATATATATATATTATTTTTTAAAAAACATATATATTTTAGATTTTGGATAATTCTTACTACTATTAATTTTAATCAATTATATAATTAAATAAATTTGATTTCGTTTTTAGCTTTAGATTATTTAAATATTTATTTATTATGGGTATAAATGATATTAGTCACTCTAACTTTCAACGTGAGAGCTTCATTGTGAAAATTTACTTCGCAAATAATAGTATAGATAGATATATTTTAGATTTTGGATAATTTTTTACTATTATTAATTTTAATTAATTATATAATTAAATAAATTTAATTTTGTTTTTATTTTTTAGATTATTTAAATATCTATATTATTAAAGTTGAAATACATTTTGGAGATGTTTGGAAACAAGTATAGTATTCGAAAATAAAGTTGTTTGGAAACATGAATAGTAGTATTACATTAATTTTATTTTTATATTTCAGTTAGCTTAATAATTTTATTAATTATATTACTTTAACAATAATATACATTAATAGTTATATTACCATAAAAATAATAGTGCAGTTTTTTTATTTATTAGTCAATCAATATAAATTTTTGTGCCAATTATAAAATCAAAAATGTAAATTACTAAGTTTTATATATGATTAAATATTCGATTAAGTAAAATAATTATTTTAATTTCAACCGTTGGAAAATAAAGTAACCAAAAACACTATCCAAAACCATGTTTTATGAATGAAATAATAAATTAAATAAAAAAATAAAAAAGTGTTACATTTATTGTCACTAAATTTTTTATTTAATATAATTATTTTACTAAGTAAACAATATTTTATCAGTTTATAAAATCATTTAGGCATGAAGATCTATACTATTAAAGCAAAATACTTCTTATGAACATGGTCATGAGTTTTCCAATTAATTAGAAATATTGTATGTATCTTTTTTCGGCAGTATTTGCAACCCATAAAAAGTCACTATTTTGCAATTATATTAAAGAGTATTTAATAATTCAAATTTTAGACTTTTCAAAAATATTGTTTCTTAAATATTTACGACATATTTTTCCAGAAAATATTTCAAATTATTAATTATTTGAAAGCATTTATCAAATAAAACCTCAAAATAAAATTAAGTTGAAATAACAAATAATTAAATCAACAAAATCATAATACAGATCTGAATTATCTCAACTTCTTAAAAATAGTTTTATTTAAAATAAAAACTAAATCACTTAACCTAAATTTAATAAAATTATAGATAATGTTTTGAAACGCACAAATAAATTTTTTCAATACAAAGAGTGTTGAAGATATACAATATTTTATTTAAATTAAGAAAATCAGTGTAAAATAAGTTTAACTTTGGGTTCAATAAATAAAATTATATTACAGATTATAATTATCTAAAGTATTCAAAAATCTATTCATATTTAAAATAGCAAAAATAAGTCACAAAAGTTAAAATATATATTTTATCAAAAATCATAAGTTTAATTACGTAAAATGAGTTTTCCAACAAAAAGTACACCCGCCCTAAAGGCCGATGAAAAACTAGTTTATTCATTAAAGGTATATACGATATTAGCCGCTCTAACTTTTAGTGTGAGAGTTCCGCTGCGAGAATTTAGTTCGCAAATAATTGTATAGATCCTAAAGTACTTAAACTATATAAAACTAGAAGCGGCATGTCAAGCTTGTGGGATATATCTTGCAATACTCGAAAGATTCTAAAATATTGATTCATCCGAACTAGTTTCTAACTTACCGTAATTATGTAATTGTCTGACTCCCCTTCTTCTGGTTCTAGGAGATATAAATAGAATAATTTAAAGATGACGGTGGAGTGGGGGTAATCGTACGTACCTTTTTTTTTCACTGACCAAAACTTTATTAACTTCAAAGATAAATATTATACAAAGTGGCATGAAAATGCCCACACATAAACATAATCGTACAGTAAGTACCTAATATCATAGATTGAGAGAAATAAATAATTGATGAATTCATAACTGTTCAGGTAAACATAGATGAATTATTTATAAAAGTGTATAAGATATGTAGTTAAAAACTCAATTGCAAATATTGTAGAAATCTCCTGTTTATCGTCATGAATAATTATAATTTAGTTTATAATTTAGTTATTAAGCCTTCCAAATTAATATACAGGCACAATGTATAGTACTGACCACTCCAGAAACATAAGGATAAAACCCGTGACACTTAGCAATTATTGAGACCAAATTGTTTTTGGTCGCCGTTTGGACTCGCTTATGCCCTTTATTGAGTGGTCCAACGTAACGCAAACATAACAACCATTATACCTCTTTGCGGTAACGAACGTAAGGCTATTATGTCTCTCTTGATTAAAGACTGAGTAAAGTATATTTATTAAGTTAGTATAGTTGTAACACTCCGGATTTGTGGTATATGAAAAGGCTTAAGATAATTGATTTGGTTATCTATGTAACCAAAGTTGATTTACAATTTTTAGAACACATTTTGAAAGAATTTCAGAGTTAAGCGTGCTTGAACTGGAGTAGTGGTAGGATTGGTGACCTTATCGGGTGGTACATGATCAGCAAACAATGATTTCGGGTCTTGAGAAAAAATTAACTTGATCGATCGTTGGTTAGGATGGGGCCCGCTGGCCGAGAGAGCGGGTGTGTGTAAGTGATATCAGAGCTGGTTAGCCATCTCAGTTCTGACGTAAGAGGCGTCTTGAGACCTATCGTCGAGCGCAACGAAGACGTTGCATTCTTTGAGAGGGAGTGAATTGTAACACCTCGGATTTATAGTACATAAAAATGTTTAAAAGAATTGATTTGGCTACCTATGTCATCAAAATTGATTTATTTTTTCCGGAATCTGAAAAAAATTCGGAGTTAAGCGTTATAATAGTATGTCTCCCCAAAACGATCCAGGCACTTGTCAGGGGCCATAGTGCAGTAACCTGTCGTCCACATATATAGTTCAATAACTGTGTTACGTTGTTAATTGTTTCGCCTGTAGAATTCGATTTATGTAAAACTCAAACACACTTAAGAATTATTATATCACATATTGACACCTTCATTTATATATATATATATATATATATATATATATATATATAAAATTAAAGTCCTAAACTCACAACACATAAGATATTTAGATAACTCGTAAATATCAAGAACTTTCATATTTCTTTAATCCATATCTCGGTAGATAATATTACTTATCTCTCAAATAATTTTAAAATGATCCAAAATTGCCCATATCATATGCATATCTCGGTTTCAGTACGGAAAATGGATAATATCCTTTCAGCTATCCTTCCTTCATGTAACAGAAAACATGAAAACACGTGTTGCTCGAATATATGTTGAAAGTCCAAAACCATAGTGTTTAAGAAAAAAGAAGTCCAAAACCATAGATGAATTCACCAAACAGATGTCACCAATGACAACATGCGCTATTATGTCTTTGAATATTTTGACTATATATTTATGAACTTTCGATTTAGCTAGTATCCGACTTGGGGCTATATATTTATTCTCCATAAATGTAAGTCTTTTTATCGGGTTTGAACTATAGATACTCTCAGAGAGTCATGCATTTTTCACTAACATGAATATACTTATATACTTCTCTTAGATTTGTGAATTCGAAACCTCAATTTTTCATCAGAAAATAGCTAATGAGTAACAAAAATACAGTGTATAAATTTTCCATCTTGGTGTGGAAGCACCCTAATTTTACTCTATAATGTTTTCCCAAAAAAATAATAAATATAATAATGCGTTAAGAATATAACTGCACCAATTTTCTAAAGCATCTCCGTTATTGTATAATATATTGACATCTTAACAATAAAAATAAAGGAAAATAGAATACATATGAGAGAAGAAGAAGAATATATTTATCAAATAAGTATATTGAGATATTCAAGAGAAAAAATTCCAACACAAATTTGTTTATAAGTGATTCAACTTCTCTCTAGAAAAGCCGTCTGACTTCTCTCTAGAAAACACCATGTGAATTTTAGCCTCCGACCGACAGAGTGGGATCCCACAGCCACCATCGGTCCGGTTTTTTTTTGCTTTTTATATTTTTCTTTTCGTTTTCTAATTTGGTGTAACCTATTTTTTTCTCTGTTTCCGGCGTCGCACTATCCTCTCGGTGGACGACCGACTTTTGCCTTCAGCGTTGCATATATCCTATAAAGGTGAATGATAGGCTTTCGGTTTATGCGTCTTACGGTTCTTCCGTTTTCGACGGTCCTTCCATTTTCGACTGGTGGAATTTTCCAGTGTTCCGATTGTAAGGTGGTGGGTTGCGGCTCCGCTTCCAGATGAGAATTTGTCGGATCAATGGGTTCTCTCTGGTGTAAGAAGCGATGGGGTAGAAGATGGTGGCTCTGGATGAGATCTCAGGATAGATCCGATGAAGCTCTCCAATGAAAAGAGTTCAGGCAAAGATGTTGAGGTTGAATGAGTCGAGATTCATGTATTTGGTGTTCTTCGGTGTCCCGGTGAAGTGTCGGTTGGCTTTCTCCAATGAAAAATCTTGGCAGTGAAGACATGGTAGATTTGCGACGCGTGTACCTCGTTTGTTGAGGCTTAAACACGCATCCTCTACTTACTTCAGCTTCGATGCGTGTTCGATACGCGTTTCTCGTCATGTGTTTCAACCGAAAGAGTTCTGTTTTTGGGATAGTGTCGGACTCGCTTGCAAATTAGACCACTGTTAAACTTTTAATTTACTATCTGTGGAATGTATGTTTGGATCCCAGTCTTTGGATTTTTGTAATAGATGGTTAAGAAAAAAATTATAATTGATTCAGTTTTATTTAAATATTAAAATGTAAATGTTGGACGAGATTTGCCGCTCATTTGATGGACTTATTGGAAAACAGTTCTCCATTTTTGTCAAATTAAATTTATTAAGCACAACAGTCACAACATTTAGATGCAAAAAGAGAGAAAGAGATACCCTTAACAAGAGGAAGATTAATGATATAATTGTTAGTTTATAAGATAAAAAATTAATAGTTACTAGTAAGTGCGACAAAAGATCATTATTTTGTGGTCGTAGTATTCTATTTTTAGAATCTTCATCGCGATTTGTGGGACCCTATGGCCTGGATAAGAACGGGAGTAGACCATATGCGAACATTGCGAAGGACTTGTTAATTGTTATGCTGTAATATAAGCATTACCTAGAAAAAGACTTAAACAACTCTAAAAGTCCAAAACCAAACTACACCAAAATAATTAAAAAAAAAAATTGGTGAAAACCAAAATAATAATTTTAAAGGAAAATGGTCTAATCATTTGTTGACCAAAATATAAACGGCATGACTTGCATAATTAACCATGTTAAGTTCATTGTGCAAAATCATGATTATTTGGTTATTTATGAATCGGGATGAGATAAGAGGGAACTGAGACTACGCAGACCATATACTTAAGGTTAGAAAACGTATTTGTGTATAAATTAATAGATAAGCAAATATATTCGTCACACTAATTGTTGGAGTGCCTTACCCACCAGCATCAGCATGTTCGACCGACTCTAGACAACACTTCATTTGGCCAAAAGACCGTTCAATTTATGTTGTAGTCTTGTTTATAAGTACTAGACGAGATTTATAACTACATTCATGTTCTCTTATATTTATTGTTGTGTCTTATATGATTATATCGATTTGGTTTTATCACTAACTAGTATATGTCCATCGTTAGGCCATTTCCCCGAGTGTTGAATTATGTTAATTAACTTGAACTTGACATTTCATACCAAAAAGGTTAACTAATTAACTTGATTAAGCGAAGGTTCAAAGCATTGATACTTGATAAAGAAATCAATTAACATGATATCTAGCCGGTGGCTTTAAAATTAACCAACTGAAGATAATCTTAAGAAAACTAAATAATATACTTTTCTCAAAGCTCTGTCTAATAACGGCGTTGGACCCATAAACTAAACTAATAAACTCCTTAACTGCCCCACTTTCTCCAAGTACATTTGCACACAAAACGACATGCCGTCGATGCCGATACGTGTAAGTTTCTGTATATGTAAACTATATTTGATGATGTACTATGTAAATTAATTATAGTTTTTATGATCAATAAATTTTCTTTCGTATTCAGCCTATCATTTGAAAGTCTGAGAATACTCAGAGCCTAGGTTGCACAGAGAGCCTAAGATTGTGAGAAAGCTTTATCGCACGTCCGCTTCTAACATATATCAGATTCATAAATTTATTTTAAAACTTGAATCACATAATATTAGTCAAAATTTTTAAATGAATGAATAATTTGTTTTGAATTTGAATTATATAATTTTTATAAATGAATAATAATTTACTTCGAATTTGGATCATATAATTTTTGTAAATGAATAATAATTTACATTGACTTTGAATCATATAATTTTTATAAATGAATAATAATTTACTTTAAATTTGGATCATATAATTTTTGTAAATGAATAATAATTTACTTTGAATTTGAATCATATAATTTTAAGTCATATATTTTATAATATTTTATATATATATATATACAGTATATGCTTCTAACACGTATTTGGTTCTTATTAAAAAAAATCTTTTCAGCGGTTTTATACGTTTCCGCTACCAATTCCCTGTAACATAACTCAAAAAAAAAATAACAATTCTACTAATCCACGAACAAACAAAACTTTAAAAATTACAATTATTTTTATTTTTAATATTTACTTTATTAAAAAACATTATCAGTAATATATTCATGATAAAAAATTACATATAAAATATTCTAAAACCACTTTTATTATATATATTTATATATATATATATATATATATATATATTTAAATATAGATTATTAACTACTCCCTCCGTTGTTGTCCAAAACAAAATACTTTCTATGTTTCATAATACTTGATGTTTTACCTTCATGCACAAATATTAAAAAACTACAATTCTATAAAAAAACATTTTAAAAATAAAATAATAAAACCAGTTAACCAATTATAAAACACTTTAAAATCTAATTGATTAAACAGTTTTTAATAAAAAGTAAACCAAAACAAAATATTTCTTCTAAACCATTATCTATATTTAAACTGAGGGAGATTAAAATAATAGAGAATATTGATTAGACCTCGGTAGAGTCGCTTGGCTATTAATAAGCTTTTGGAAAATCTTTCCTAGATAAACAGATGATTAGTTGGATTGTAAGTGTAGAATTTAGTATGTATGATTTTTATTTATTCATATGTATCTAATGTAATTCTAAAAATTAAACGCAAAAATAATTAAAATGAAAAAATATTTCTTTAATAATAATTTTTTTAGAAAATAAGAGTTGTATAATCATTTTTATTTTATTTTGGTTTTAGTTTTTTCCTAATGATTTTTTTAAATCTAAATAAAACATCATCTGTAATTTAATGTAAATAGAATATAAAACTAAATAACCTTCATACGGCCTAAGAAATCACCTCCGTAAGCTTTCATCAAACTCTAAATTTAGTTTATTAATATTATTGTTAAGCCTTGTTAACTTTATATAAGTGTGCTATTTTTCTTTGAACTGTTGCAGTTGAAATGTGTAAGTCTGCACTGTCAAATATAACCAATCATCCCCATAAGCTTTCATCAAACTATAAATTTTGTTTGTTAATTTATTGCAAAGCTTAGTTATCTTTATATGTGTGCTATTTTTAGTTGAACATGCTGCAGTTGAAATATATAAGTTTGCATTGTCAAATCTATCCTATGAAAAGAAAACTAAATTTTTTGTTCCAAAAAACTAAATTTATGGTATAACTGAATATATTTCCAGGTTGATGGCATTGCTATTTTTAATACTATATTGAAACTAGAAGTATCCATTTATAACCTATATAAATTAATACTTGATCAATTGATTTTTTGATAATAAACAGAATTTAGTTTAGAGTTAAAGTTAGCAGATTGATATATATATATATATATATATATATATATATATATATTTAATTTATAGAGGGTTTACTAAATTTACAAAAATATTACTTAGTTTATGCTTATAATTATAATATTACAAATGAAAAATATGTATAAATATTTCATTATGTTTAGTTATATGAAATTTTCAGAGCCAAACCCTTAGCTAATTTTGTATTTACTTACTTATTACATGAAGTTTTAATTTCTAGGTCGCCAAAATCAGTGTTTATTACATTTCAGTGGTGATGATTGTTTTGACTATGGCTGTAAAAATTTAACTGTAAAAATTAAGCTGTAGGTAAGTTGGTTGTAGCTGTAAAGTTACAATTGTAGATTTTTTTGCAGTAACTTTTGTTGTAGTTAAATTTGCTGTAGCTGTGAGCTTTCTGTTGTAGATATTTCAAAATAAAATATGTGATGTATATATAAAATATTTTTTTATCAACTAAAATAATTTATAATAATGATTTTTATAAATTATCAAATTTTACTGTTATTTAAAAGATGATATGTAAATAATATTTTATGTTAATTTAAAATAATTAAATAATTTTGAAAACACTCAGAATTAAAATATTTATAGATGTTTTTATTATGATCATCTAATTATTTGATATTATAGATAGTTTTTTTTTTCATTTTACAGTTTCTACAGCTTGTAAAACAAAGATGTATTTTTTTCTAAAATACATAAGAAAGCAATTTTCTTTATTTTTTTGCTATAGCTTTAAAATAAAGCTAAAACATGATTGGTAAAAATTAGTAAAATTTTGTTGTAGGCTAAATAAAACTATAACATGATTAGTAAAATTTAATGATTTAGAATTAAATAAAATTAAAGTACGAAGATAAAACTCAACCAATCATTTTTTTTGGTAAATTGCCATGTGACAACTTATTTTTCCCTCAGAACCATTACATAGCACCACATGTACACAGACTTAAACCCACGTTTTGTATATCCACAATATGAAGATTGTGTTGATGTAAGATGTCCGGCCTGTAGCAGTCGCTAACGTAGTTGCTGAGGCAGACATCGTGTTGAGTGGTGAAGACCTTGTGGAGTCGAGATGCTGAGCTGGAGTCGTATGGACTTGAAGAGCAAGAGAATATCTTGAAGAAAAGGCAAAGAGGAATAAACTTGAGGAGCAAGTTTATGACCTAAAAGAAAGAGGAATGAGTGCATTCCAAGAAAAGGAAAGTTGCACTTAATGTTATGGAAGATATCCATATTGTGGTTCCTTGGAGACTAGGGTTTTGGGAACATGGAGTTAGTATAAGATAGCTATGGAGTCGTCTGTAGAGAGACAAAGACACAGAGGCTGATCTTATAGAAAGAGAGATAAGCTCTTGGAGGTGTTCTGGGTCGTGCTGAAGCAGTTGCTGAAGTACTTGACGGAGGAGAGACATAAGTGGGTAGCTTAGGAATTGTTCAGTGGCGTGTTAGGGTGTAACACTAGACGTGTAAAGCTGATTAAGCAGAACTTGTAATAGGGTTTACAAGGCGATTTCTGATAAAGCTATTGGTGTGCTTGTGTATTTGTCTCTCAGATCTATCTTCTGCATTACTTATTTTTGTGTTATCTTTGCACTTACAATTGATATCAGAGCAGGACTCGATAGAGTTAACGAATAGTTTGTCCTGAAGTGAAGATGGACACGATTGTTACGATGCAGAAGGTGATCATGTTGAATGCGAACCAGTATGGTCATTGGAAGGCTCGCATGAAGCAGATGATTCGAAGAATCAATGAAGATGCGTGGACAGCTGTGGAGACTGGTTGGGAGGAGCCTACCATAGTCACAACAAGTGAGAAGAAGCCTAAGCCAAAGGTGGATTGGACAGAAGCAGAGCACAATGCAGCAAAGTTTAATGCAAAGGTGCTATCGGCGATTTTTGGAGTTGTTGAAGTGGAGCAGTTTCAGCTGATTCAGGGGAGTACTTCAGCTAAAGAGGCGTGGGAGATCTTGCTGAATTCGTTTGAAGGAGATGATAGTGTCAAGAAGACAAGTCTGGATCATCTTGGTTCGCAGTTTGAGAACCTCAAGTGGCCAGAAAATGATACGGTGGCAAGTTTCAGTGCCAAACTCAGTGCTATGGCGCATGAAGCATGTGTACTTGGAAAGAAGTACAAGGAGAAGAAGCTGGTGAAGAAGTTGCTACGCTGTCTTCCAGCAAGGTTTGGAGCTCAAAAGACGGTTCTGAATATGATTGCTAACACATATGAGCTCAAGTTTGACAAGGTTTTGGGTATACTGAAGGCGGAAGAGATGGAGACATGCAGTGGCTCGGTGTCTACACCAGGATGTACGCCAAGGAGTATAGCCCTTGTGGCTGAGAAAGAAGTAGATAGACTTCAAAAGATTGACAATGCCGTGGCATGGGTAGTCAAGAACCTCAAAACGTTCATGAGTTGGTTTGATAGAAAGAGGCCTCCTCATGTGAAGCATGGAGGTGGTAAAGGCAACAGCAGAAGGAGAAAAAGTTTCAGATGCTATGAGTGTAAAGGAGGCCATATGAGGGCCGATTGTCCTGTAGCACGACGAAGAGAACTTAAGCGTTCTGAGTATGAGGGTGTTGGACACACACTGCGTGAATGTCCAAACTCAAAAAGGAGAAAATGAGTTTCATCGCAGTCATCTGATGAGTCAGAGTCTGAAGAAGATGAGAATATATTGAAGAATATGGTTGCCTTTGGTGCACGCAAGTAGGGATCTTTTGAATCTTCTGATTCAAATCTCAGCACAAATGATGGGGAGTATCACGTGCTGCTTAACAAGTGGTTGAGGGTCAAGGATCAGAATCTGAGATTGGTTGATGTGGCTCAGAAGCAGAACGAGCTGCGTGAAGAACTTCGTGAAGAACTTGTGGCTGTGGATGAGAAGAATGAGTCTCTGGAGCAGGAGGTTAGCAAGTTGAGGGAAGTTGCCATTGGTGAACGAGAGAGAGCAAGGATGCTGGAACGTGATTTGGCTGAGAATCACAAACAGATCAGGATGCTCAACGGTGGATCCAAGGAGTTGAATAAGATACTCTCGATGGGACAACCAGCTAAAGTGAACTAGGGTCTAGGATATCGAGGAGCTGAGAGTACTAAGAGAATACAGAAGGTGGAGCCAAAAGAGCTTGTCAGGAAGTACGTCGGGACGTAAGACAAGGAGTACAGCAGGAAGTGCTACAGCGCGTGGCTGTGAGCAACAAGCCGAAGATGGTACATCAGTGCAGAAACATAAAGGTCAGACAAAGGGTTCTGAAGCATGGTTGTGCACCTGGTATAAGGAGGGAGACTGATCGGTGCATCAATAACTGTGTCAGGCCAAAGAAGAAGCAACATCGGATGTGCTGTTGGTTCTATGGGAAGGTTGGACACAATAAGATGGAGTGTTTTTCTCGTGAAAAGATCAGAAACATGGCGAATAGGGTGAACAAGACGTTCACTAAGCCCAAGAGGGTTGAAGAGGTGTTTGTAGCCAAGAGTGGCTTACTTGATGACTTGATGAGGTCAAGGAAGAAACATCAGAAGATGGATGCAGCTCTGGTAGGAGTGATCTTGAGGAATATCAAGAAGCATCAAGTGAGGAATCAGAACACAGAGTTATTTGTGGCACAAAGAAGAAGGAGAACGAAGTGCGTCAGGAAGTGATGCAAGAGGATCTTCAGGAGGGTGATAGCGAAATCACTCCAAGGCTATAGCAACGAATGCAGAGGGACTCGGTGGGGTTGAGAAGAGGCTCATGGTCAAGGAGACGACGCATGAAGGAAGTCTGGTCCTCAACAGAAGTGGGTCGAGAGGTAGCTCGATAAGTGCGTCAGATCGTGATGCAGTAGCAGACATGTGTGTCTGTAAGGCTTGACATCTAAGCATATGTTTTAGCTTAGTGTGCAATCAAGCAGGGGGAGAATGGAATGGTGACGTTCTGGTTCAAGGAGTGCACATCTCGTGGGGGTGAAGAGCATAGTGATGGACGTCCTGAAGTAGATGATGCTTGTCTTATGGGGGAGAAAAACATGGTGGTGCACATCTCGTGGGGGAGAAGAGCACATCTAGCGTGGAAGTTTCCAGGTGGGGAACATGATTGTTGAATCATAAGAAGGTTGTGCTTGATCGGCACACAAAGCTAAAAGGGGGATATTGTTGATGTAAGATGTCCGCCCTATAGCAGTCGCTGACGTAGTTGCTGAGGCAGACGTCGTGTTGAGTGGTGAAGACCTTGTGGAGACGAGATGCTGAGCTGGAGTCGTGTGGACTTGAAGAGAAATGGAGTATCTTGAAGAAAAGACAAAAAGGAATAAACTTGATGAGCAAGTTTAAGACCTAAAGGAAAGAGGAATAAGTGCATTATAAGAAAAGGAAAGTTGTACTTAATGTTATGGAAGATGTCTATATTGTGGTTCCTTGGAGATTAGGGTTTTGGGAACGTGGAGTTAGTATAAGATAGCTATGAAGTCGTCTGTAGAGAGACAGAGACACAGAGGCTGATCTTATAGAAATAGAGAGAAGCTCTTGGAGGTGTTCTGGACCGTGCTGAAGCAGTGGCTGAAGTACTTGACGGAGGAGAGACATAAGTGGGTAGCTTAGGAATTGTTCAGTGGCGTGTGTTAGGGTGTAACACTAGACGTGTAAAGCTGATTAAGCAGAACTTGTAATAGGATTTACAAGGCGATTTCTAATAAAGCTATTGGTGTGTTTGTGTATTTGTCTCTCAAATATATCTTCTGCATTATCTATTGTTGTGTTATCTTTGCACTTACAAATTGGAATTCGATTTCCTCAAGTTTAAAAATTTGTATTCTATTATTTCATATATTCAGAGTTTAAACACACATACATGGGTTACATTCAGTTCACTGTTTACCAATTATCCTTGAACCAGATTTTCCCAATCATATAGAAAACTAAATCAAAACTATCCAATTAGAATCCATTCATTCTGGCTCTAATCAACCAAAACCCTTCGAAAAAGTATTGGTTTTGATAACCTGGGTTCCTTGATTTCATTTTGATGGTTTTAGAATTTTCGTGGATAAGAAAATAGAAATAGGAATCAAAGATTCTTTTTAAACAGATAAAAATCAAATTTTAATCGAGTTCTAGTTAGTTGGATAATTGGCTTAATTGTTTATTTGATTGAGCAAATGGGATTGAGTTTAATTTTTGAACAATAAACCAAATGTAAACCATTTTTATGTGTTTCAGTTTCAAATTTTGAATATATGGGAAAATAAAACCTGAACTTCCTTGAATGGATTTGAAGATTCGATTGATAGGGATACATAACATTGACTTAACTTTGTGTGGATGTAGTGTGGTATGATAGTTTAAAAGAAGAAATAGATTGTTACCCACGAGTAGACCATTACAGTTTTTTTGATGTCTTAAGCTAAACTAGATTATGACCCGTCTTTGAAAGAACAGATATTTTTTTGTTGTTTTTTCAAATATAAATATTGATAATTCTTCGTTTTAATTATATAAACTGTGACATGATCAAATTTCAATTATACGAGTTTGTTATAGTGTGTACAGTATGACAAAATTTAAAATGCGTCGCACTACCGTTTTATGTTTGTAAATAAGTTAAACAATAGTTGTATCCAAAATTCGTACTTGGACTATTATATAATTTTTTTTAAAAATGTAAATTATATAAAATATTTCTAAACATATAAATTGGCCAATAATATTTTTGTTTAAGTTTTATCCCCGTGTAGTTACAAAATTCCAATTTTAATATCAACTTTTTTAAATTATTGCAGACTTTAATTTATGTTATTAACATTAAGCCATTTAATTAGTTAAAAAAATTGAATCATATCTAATTTATTTAGAAACATGGGCTAGAAGAAATAGGCCTATAAAACCAAAAGACAACAATATCATTAATGAATTTTTTTAGTTAGTCATATCATTAAGGACATTTTTGAAAAATTTGAACATTTTATTAACGGTATAATTTGGGAATGATCCTCTTTTAATAGTATTGATTCTGGTCGATCCTAATTTTGACCTCCACTAATATGGTGTAATGATTACATATATATTGGTGCGTCATGTAAAAAATAAACGGAAGCGAAGATCTGAACCAAAACTGAATCGAAATACTCAAAACTGAAAGTGGACCAAAACCCTCAAATACTTGAATAGAACCTATATTTCTTTTTGATAAAAAAATATATTTCTTTATATAATTGAATCAAAATAAACCAAACAAGGAACCGAACGAATAGACGAATAACTAAACATATATTTATAATTTAAAATCTATTTACAGAATTCAAAAAATATTTGAAAAGACTAAATTATTATAAAATATCCGAGCTACCCAAAAGTATCTGAAAGTATTTATACCTGAAATATCCAAAACAATCTGAACTATGCGAGATTTTTATCCGAATCAACTTAATTATTAAATATTTTACTTAAAAGATCTGATATTTAACCTGAACTATCCGAAATAACTAAACCGTCACAGGAACTACATGAGAACTAGATTTTTTTTGGGTATTTTTCAGTTCCTAATTTTATTATTTAAACTGAACCAAGGAGGGGGGGGGGGATGTACTCAAATTAATTTTTGAAGTGATTTGATTTTTAATGGAGTTTTATAGAATTTCAATAAGTTGCAGAGATTTATGTGATTTTTGTTAAAAAAACTCTAGAATATCACCTAAAATCATGGGATTTGTGTTTCAATTTTTTTAACTAAGAAACTCCACTCAAACACTCTAAAATCACCTAATAATTTTAAAACCCCACAATTTAAAATATTTTCAATAACAGTGGATTTCAGAGTACTTCAAGAAATGTCAAGTTCAATAACAGTGGATTTTAAATGAGTTTTTAAAACTCATGTTCCAATAACAGTGGATTTGTCATTTTAATACAAATCATCCAAAACTCTCAGTTGAATACACCCCTAAATCTGGAACTACCTGAACTGAATCTGAACAAAAAATAAGTATATCTGAAACTCATCTGGTATACTGAACCATTATCATAATGATTAAAAATGTTTTTACTATTATACATGATTTATTGATAATATGATATATGGATTAAGTTACATATGCTATTATTCTGTATTATGTAATTTATCCTCGTATTAAGCATGCTAGTATTTAAATTATAAATTCATCATATTTTGCTAATTTTTAACTTAATAATACATTTATTAATAAATATTTGTAATATCTATGTTTATACTGCAAGACAAAATACATGGTTAACCAATAAACCAATGAGGTTAGGGCGTAAAGTGTGCCATATGAGAATATAGCAATCCAAATAAACAAATATTCCCTCCGATTTTTTATATAAATCATTTTACAACTATGCACATAAATTAAGAAAATTCTTAATTTCTTATATTTTCAAAATAAAAATATCATTAATTATTTATCTAACCATAAAGAAAATAAAAATAGAAGATATATTATCATTGGTTAATTACTAATAAATTTTATATAGAAAATCGAAAATATCATATAATTTGGAACAATTTTTTTTTCTAAAACAAATTATATTAATAAACAGAGGAGGTATAATAATAGACAAAAGTGATCAAAACCGATAACTAGGTCAAACACAGGGGCCACACCAATCAGTAATCACCCTCGTCTCGATGAGAGGATCTCTAACTATTATTATATAATCTATTTACTATTACTATTTTCCGAATATTCACGAAAACAAAAACATACTAAATGCAAAGGAAAGACTTCAGTATCCGGAATTATAAATAGCTGACTTCCCTGATGTTGATTTAGTAGAGGCACACAAAACACACGCACCCACACATACTCTAGAAGCAGGAGAATCAATCCAAGATGAAACGAAAGAGATGTGACATGGAAGAGGCAACCAAGAAGAAGAAGATGACAGAGATTGGATCGGCCATTGAAGAACTCTCTGTTCTTTCCATAGCCAAGACCACAATAGTTACCACCGAAACAGAAGCCACCAACATCATCAATTTACCTTTGAAGCCTCTCCTCTCTTTCTGCAAAATAATCGTCCAAGTTCTTGGTATATATATATATATATACTCAAAAGTAAATATTATTTAGCAAAAAAAAAAGTAAATATTATCAAATGTTATGCAATTTTTGTTTCTTGGTGTTGAGGATAATATTAATTTAAAACGTTTGGGTTATGTTCTTCAGAATCTATCTCACTGTACTATTTAGTTTTCTTAAATCAAAGCTTAACTAGCTTCTCCAATGGTTGTCCTGAAACTTTATTGATTGTTTGCAGATAAGATTGGCCCGACAATGGCTGTTCTCCGACAAGACATTGATCAAAATATTCAAGTAATTAATTTTATCTTTTTTTTATTAATGCTAATAATGTTAGTATATACACGCATCATTTTCAATGCTCGTAATCACTTGCGTAACCAGTTTAGAAATATGTATTTTGGTAACAAAACGTATAATTAGTTACACTGATTAAAAAAACTGATGTCCCTTCTCTACTCGACGTCCAAGAAACTTTCATCCCTTTCGACACATGGACCCGTCTAGACCTTTACGTTGCTTTCAGGGTCATTTTCGTCATACCTCCTACTCCTCTTGAATGAATGGACCTTGTTTTTTGCCCCATCCTCATTTTTTATATTTTGATTTTAGCAAGTTATTTAGCCTATTCTGTTTGTTGACCTGGTGTAGAGATTAGAGACGATGTGGGAAACTGATCCTATTGTGTACTCAAATTTGTTTGAGATACTGAGAAAAGAAGCGAAGGAAGGATCCTCTAAGAAGCCAAAAAGCTGTAGCAGAGCTGCTCTTTGGCTAACAAGGTACACATCATTTTGTTGCATTTGGATTTTTATCCAAACCCGTTTGGTTAGGACTGTGTATAAATTATGAACCTACATATTAATTTTGTACTTCCAAAATATTTTTAGAGCGATGGATTTTACATTGGCTCTATTGCAACGGCTTGTCAAAGACATGTCACAAAACATGCAACAAGCCGTAGAAGAAAGTTATAATTTGACAATAAAACCCTGGCATGGATGGATCTCTTGCGCTGCTTTCAAGGTATTATTTTACTGTTCTTTATGATTATAAATAGAGGAGAGAAAAAAAATTCATAAAAGCCAAATTAAAAATTCTTAAACTGATGGACGTCTTGGAATGTGTCTGTGTTTATCTTAAGGTGGCTCTTAAGCTGGTGCCAAACAACAACACATTCATCAACGTGCTTGGGGGTAAAGACGAGAGTTATCAGATGGTTCAAGATGATATAAGACGTTTGATTTCTTTGCTCATTCCACTTCTAAGCCAACTGCACTCTATTTTGGTAAGATTCTCATGATTATTATTATTATTATTATTATTATTATTATTATTATTATTATTATTATTATTATTATTATTATTATTATTGCTATTACTATTATTACTATTATTATTATTATTATTACTATTATTATTACTACTACTATTATTATATTACTATTATTAGTATTATTATTATTATTACTATTATTATTATTATTATTATTATTATTATTATTATTATTATTATTATTATTATTATTATTATTATTATTATTATTATTATTAGATAGATAGATAGATATATGTGTGGATCTTTGTGATTAGTTTTGATTTGTTTCTCTGATGTATTTTTTTGCGGTAGGAATTATACGAAGTTCACAAGCTAAAGTCAACGTGACAAACAGCAGCGAAGGGAAGGACTTCAGGGTATAGTTTGGTTTGTAACACAAATTTTAACTTGTAACATCAATTTTCATATGAGTTTTATCAAAATTTCTTACACTGAGTTATTCATCTTTACTTTGTCATGCATACAATGATAATTTTTTTTTTGATAGATTTGTGTAGACCACTATACATGTATTGTAATATACACATGCATGCACATAACCATTTTCAGATTTATTACACAGTTTGACTCCATTTAATTTGTGTGATACCATACGTAAAAAAATCACCAATCTCTTCTAGCAAACTAAAAGTGATTATTCCTCTAATCAATAATCCATTAATTATCATCTCGCAAATATCTAACATTTAATAAAATAGTAAGAATACCGAACCCATAAGAGCATCCACATCAGTTAACCACTTTTTGGGGTTCAAGTTTTTATTTTTTTCTGTTTGATTTTTTTTTTTAAAATAATAATAATCAAATCAATTGCAGACCGTTACGTGTCGTACGGTCTGCAAAATAGTGTCGAATTCGCCGGATAAAAGTTCACCGGGAAAAGCTGAGAAGAAGCAGGTTCATCACTAGAAGCAGGTTCATCACTATAAATTATTTCAATATATATTTTTTTGGGAATCCGTGAACCTCCATAAGTTCACTGATGCAATGGTCAGGTCTGTTGATGTGGAGTTTAATTGGAAATTCTAATATCGCGTTTTTCCTATTCATTTTAATGACTTTAAATTTTATTGTGTACTAAGTGTATGATTGTCTTGTTTTACAAGGTGTTGCAAGAAATAAAAAAAAAACAATAAAAAAAGTTATATTGTGTTGAGAACGACAAGCTTGATTAGCTTAAAAGTCAGTACGTCACCATGCTGAAGAGATCGTTTTAGTGAAACAATGAATGTGACTGGATAGCACTTAACAATACTTAATACTCTTCTACGTTTTTATTACTTAATTCTTAAATTTTATGCACACAGATTAATAATATATTTAATGTCAAACATTTTTGAAACAAAAGTATTAAGTGTCTGGATACAATTGAAAGCATGTGTAACGCCTTTCTTTGGTCAGGATCGCCAACACAGACTCACAAGGCTAAGGTGAGTTGGGAAGATTTATCCTACCCTAAGGAAGAAGGAGGTTTGGGGATCAGAAGGCTAAGAGATAACTCTAAAGTCTACGCTTTGAGACTAATTTGGAGATTGTTTACGCAACCAACTTCATTGTGGGTTTGCTGGATCAAACATTACCTGCTTATACAAAGCTCTTTTTGGGACATAAGAGATGACACCAAGGGTTCTTGGATGTGGAGGAAACTACTTAAGTTGAGAGACATGGCTTATGAGTTTCTGAATGGAGGTACGTGATGGCTCTACTACACATTTCTGGTTCGTCAATTGGATGGGCATGGGAAAAATGATTGATGTCACAGGTGCCATAGGCACTACGTACCTGGGCCTTACTCGTCGAGCACTGGTCTGCAATGCGGTCTCCGGTGTTGGCTGGAGCATGAGGAACAAACGGAGTAGGAGATTTCAAAACCTTTATAACCAGATCCTTGTAGAGCAAGTCCCTGATGAGGAAAGGGGATGTGATTTGGTTCTATGGAAGCATGCTGAGGACGATTATCAGGACAGGTTCTCTACGGCCAAAACATGGGAGCAGATCAGAACCAAAACGCCTAAAGCAGATTGATGCAAGATTGTATGGTTCGCCAAGAACACTCCAAGGTATGCTTTTATCATTTGGTTGGCAGTATAGAACAGGCTCTCCACAGGAGACAGGATGAGGAGTTGGGGTATAACACAGGGCTGTGTGCTATGTGGAGAACGAGATGAGACCAGGGACCACCTCTTCTTCGCTTGTCCTTACTCTTTCACTGTTTGGGAAGGTTTGGTATGCAGAATCTTTGGGCGCAGGACGAACCCTGACGGGACCATTACTTTAAATGCTATCAAACGTAGCAGGATGAATCAACTTTATTTATCCTTGTTAAGATGGTTTTTCAAGCAGTCATCTACCACATATGGAGGGAGCGAAATGAAAGACGACACCAGAGCAAATGGATGACTACGGGCCAGCTGCATAAGGCTATAGATCGGATGATGAGGAACAGAATTGTGTCACTGAAGTACGAACCACAACATCGGCATGGAGGACTGCTGCAATGCTGGTTTCAGCTCTCAACATAGCTAAAAATTTTGGTTTTTTTAACTGTTATTTCTTTCTTTTTTCAGTATAATTTCTCATAGCATAATTCTTTTGTAAATGTATTTCTTTTATTCATGATCAATAAATTTAAAATTCCATCAAAAAAAAGAAACAAAAGTATTAGTATTACTATTAAGTATAACTAGCTATTATTTAACCAGTAAAAACAAACTACAGAATGTAAAGAGTCATATATAATATTACATCGATCTGTTTTAAAAATATATGTTGTAGAAAAAAAATGTTTCTAAAAAATATATTTTATATTTTCTATTCATGTTTTGTTAACTATTTATGAGTAATTACAAACTTCAAAAAGTTGATTCTGTTTACTAAATAGATATTTACAAAACAATTATGTATTTATAGTTATTTTTTAATATGTTTTGTTGATACGTGCACAAATTTTAGAAGGTATATTATTTTGAAACAAAATTAATATAAAAATAAATTCTGTAAAACTTATATATTGAAAACTGAAGGATCAAGTTATGTTATTTTCCATCATCTTTTTTCTTTTTTCTTCACTCTAATTTATTCTAGTGATAGCAATCACACATAATGATGACTAAACATATGTTGTCAACAGATACATAGTACTGGACATTAAGAGCATCTCCATTAGTGAGACTCAGATGGGCTCGATTTTCAATACAAATTATTATTATTTTATTTTTTTTTTGTTTGATTTTTTTTTAAAGATAAATAAATAACTGAACCAATCGTGAGCCGCAACGTGGCGTGAAACCCGCAAAACAAAGATGAACTGATCTCTTCCCAGCGAGTCTGCAAGGATTGAGCTCACAAAATTCACATTATTATTATTATTTTCTTTGGAAATAGTGTGAACCTGAGGTATAAACCCCTAATGGAGATGCTTTAAGAGCCCCATTATCCCTAACACCCCTAATGGGTAGCTTAATCATTTTTACTAATAAATGTATGTTAAGCACTTTATTTAAGAGCCTTCTAATTTTTGCCTCCAACCCAAGGTTTTTATTTTTCCACCTCAGCCTCCTTGATCCATGCAACTCAACTCAAAATTGATTACTTTGTGAATAAAAAGAAAAATTTCTAGACAAAGGATATTAAAAGAAGACCAAGATGATTACTTAGTGATGAAAATTGATTACTTTGTGATGAAAATGAAGGAATGGAACCTATCTCATTTACCATTCGGTTCTAAGAAAATCATAACCAATGCATTCTCATAAAGATACAAACAAGTCAAAGCAACCACGAGGTAATAAACACTATATATCAAGTAATCAAGAAAGAGGATACTCTCGAACTTGTCTAACAGCATTTGAATTCTTGTACCAGCTAAATCGCCTCACATATTGCAACGACTTCTCATAGACAAGCTTCCTTATACCATTGTACTTTTGCTCCACTTCCAACACTTCATCGCTTGCCTTCTCGTTTATCTAACCAAACAAAAGGATATTGATTCAACAAGAGCATAAAGCCTTTTAATGTCATTGATGTAAAAAGCGACCAACTTTCAATTGAAAGACAAAACAACATACACAAAGACACTGACTTTAAAGCATGCTAAACCGAATCAAGAGAAGGATAATCCAGTTCAGACACAACAACACACATACAAACACAAACTTTGGATCATGGCAAAAAAAAGTGTTAATCTTTCCTGTCATAAAATGAAAATAAGTGAGACTGCATATACCTGAAAGAGTGTGATAACATTAACACACGGGAATTGATACGAAAAGAGAGCCGCTTTATTGAACAGACCAAGCATCACTGCAAATCAACAAGAACATACAAATCTGTGATACAAGGCCTTTTATAGGGTCCAAATATGCAAATCAAAGTAGTACTTTAGATGTCAATTTATTCCTAGATGATTCTAATGCAAAGAGAATGCAAGTTCATGCTTAATCTAACTGCAATCAATAAGTGGAATGATTATGAACTAGAACAATACTAAAAATGCAATAAATGATCAAGCTTTTATTTCTTAATGAGATGGAAGAATTCATGGGACTAGGGAATGGATCTTGGGTGATCAAGTTTCAATCTAAAGGTGGCAGCTTTCAATCAATCTATCAATCTTAGGCCTGGACACAATCCTAAACAAACTCTATCTCTAGATGAATGCTCACTCACTAAGATAACTCAAGCATCTAATCTCTTAGGTTGAATATTATCAAAGCAATCATTAATGTCAAGTCTACTAGCCATCTTAACACCTTTAACAACAAATCTATTTGGTAAAGAATGTTAAAAGCATTGGAGAGTTGGTTCAGACATTTCATCAAACACTTTGTGGGTGGAAAATGCCTAAAACTCTATTTTTAGAGAGGTCAACTCCAAAATAGCATTAAGAACACTCTACAAGCAAGAAACAAGATGGATCTCTACTAAAACACCTTAGATATACACTTAATCACCCTTAATCTCCCTAACCCATGAATCCAAAAGGAGTCTACTCACTAATCTCCATGATTAACCTTGAACCCATGGTTGATTTAAGAGAAATCATGTTGAGAAGCAAGTTTAATCCAACAATCACAAAAAATAAGAAGATAATAAACTAAAGATTCAATCTTTCTTCAAGGTTTCAATGTGTTCTTGAGAGAAAACAAGATATCCCTCAAAATTAGGTTTACAAAGTATTTATAGAAGTGCTAGAAAATGAGGGCATAATGGTAAAAACATCTGGTCAAAATTCGAGTGTTGACTTTATGGTTGGTCGCAGCAGCTTCTTGCGTCGTTTCTAGGCCGCTGCAGAAGGCCGCTGGGAGTCACACAGCGGTTTGCTTCATCGTCGTTTGGCCGATGCGTGAAGTAGATATCGGGCAGGGAGATGGTCATTTTCCCAGCGGTTTCATCACACCGCTGCGCAAGGCCGCTCCACACGTACATCAGCTTCTCGTTGAGGTCAACAGGCTGCTGTGAGGTTGTTTGGCCGCTGGGACACTTGAGCAACTCATGCATCGACTCAGAATCACCATTCTTGCTTCTAAACCATCTCCAAAGGTTCCAAACTCACCAAATAACATCTCCATTACCTAATAAGGACATATGTAATGCAATGCAACCTAAATGCAAACAAAATGCATCTAAATGGACAAAATAAGAATTAAAAAGATGCTTAAAACTATGCAAATTCACAAGATATCAACTCCCCCACACTAGTCCTTTACTTGTCCTCAAGTAAATTTTTCAAAAACTCAAAGAGGAGATATATTAAAATGGGAGCTTAAAGCCAAAAGAAACACTCGTTGCACTCAACTTGACATCCTAAAGAAACATAGCAAATAGCATGAGCACACTCTCTTATTATACTCTAGCTTCCCTAGGCCTATCAATACTCTTATGCATCTACACAAGATGCAATACTCATCAACCAACAAGTTCTCTTAACCAGCCCTCACATTTATTCACACACACACAATGTGAATTCTCACAAATGGGCACATGATCTCAATCATTTGGCTAGGCAAGTAAATGGTCTAATGTGAATGAAGATGAAGGTTTAAATGAATCATTTTAAGGTGGTTATCACTCAAGAATAAGGAGCTTAATCATTATGCAAAATTTATCTAAGACTAGAAGCAATTTATGCATACATAAATCCATTCTCATCATTCTACCCTTTTCCTAAGTGATTGCAAGTTCTACCCTTTTCATCCTCAATCACATAACCAAAATAACACCCTCTCACATCACTCACCCAATGAACAACTCTCTTTTTCTTTTGACTCAACCAACTAGGGACTTTCTATTCACTTTTCACATTTCCATGCTCTAACTCTTTTTATTTTTCTTTCCCCACTATCTTATTGAATCTATTTTTCTTTCTTTTTATTTTCTTTTTTTTTAGGGGGAAGGTCTCAAACAATACAATCTGGAGCTTTCTTTTCTTTCTATTCTAGGTCCCTAGGGCTTTTCTTTTCTCATGACACTTTTTTGTTCATCTTTCTCACTTCCCAAATCCAAGACATTAACATTTAGAACATTTAGCACACATAACCCCACTCACCATCCTAGATGCTAGATCAAAATAGGTTCCTATGCTAGCAAGAGATGAGAACAAATATATGTCGCCTCCAATACTCTCAAGATTTTGCACATGACAAGCTATCAAAAGAGGCCTCACTCATGCAAATAAATGTTTGGTCTCAAAGAATGGTTAGGGTTCAAGGGTGGGAGTGCCATTTGGGTTAACAAAGAGTGGTAAAATGGAATAAGATAACCCAAATGTGTATGAGATCCATGACTAAGTATGCAAGTGCCCATATGCAAGAGAGATTAAGTTCATTAAGCCAAAATTCAGATTGGAGCTGGTTTCAAGAACAATGCCAATATCAAGCAAGCAAACATGTTTCAAGAAGAGTTTCCAAGGCTCGAAGCATGCAAGGCTTTAAAGAGATGCTTAAGCTACTTGATATGTTTAACTAGGGTGTCAATTTTAGTGCAAGACAAATGTTCTTTACAAGGTTTGCTCCCAATGCATGAATGCAATTATATGTTTCTAGACTCAATCTTAAAAATGCAACTGATGCAACTACATGATTTTTTTTGTGATTTTCAAAATTTTCATTTTTTTTTTTTTTCTATGCATATAACTATCTACAATGCATGCTCATGACATAAAACATAAAAAACATCAGCAACTTGTACCTCCCCACACTTAATTCACACAATCCTTGTGTTGTTAAGTGGAGAAAGATATCCAAAAGAAAATACTAAATGCAATGGAAGATAATATATACAAGGAAAGGTGAAGGAGTACCTCTTTTGGAGTATTGGAAGAGGTAGTGATGCCTAAGGAGCAATGTCTGGCCGCCTTCTTCTTTGGCCCAAGGGTCTTTGAAATTAAAATCCTACTGATATGTACAGGGATAATCATGGGACTTCCTCCCAAGTGAGCTTGTTTTAAGTCTCTACCTTGACTTACCTTCCTTGGCTAGTGAGAAGGATGGTTCTTCCCATCTTCAAGAGTGATGGTAAGGATGTGGGAGAGAAGCTCTTGAAGCTTGATTGGATCATCTTGAAGTTGAGAAGTGATGATGGCTCTAGCGCTTGAGAATGGTGTGGACTTGCCCTTATGCTTGATCTTGTACTCAATGACACCATCTTTGAGCTTCTGTGGATGAAGAGTGAGAGTGTGTGGGGGAAAATCAGTAGGTAAAGGATGAGATTCTTTCAGCATCTTTTTCTCGCCATGAGTGGCCTTTGAGGCTCCACTCATCTCCTCCCTTTTAGCACTTTCCAAGTACTCAACACACAACTCTTTAGAGGACTCTTCATCAAGACCTTCTTTCTTACAAACAACCACTTCATCTTGAGTCTTCTCAACAGCTTGCTCACCAAAAGTGATTGTCCCACAATAGTCAGTATCCAATGGAGATTGGAGGGGATATGAGACAGCTTTGTTCACATGCATGAGGGTGACCTTCTTGTTGGAAAAGTCAATGCAAGCTCCAACTGCTGTGAGGAAGGGAGTGCCAAGGATCAAAGGAACTCTATTCTCATTTGCCATCTTCAAAACATTGAGGTCAATAGGTATGGTGCATGCTCCAATCTTCAAAGGGTAATCTTTGATGATACCAATTGGGTTGTAGAAGAAGAATCCCCAAATTATAGTGAAGATGTGTCTTGTTCCATGCTTGCAATCCCAAGACTCTTCATCATTTCAAGTGAGATCACATTCACACTAGCACCAGAATCAACAAGAGCATCATCAAAAGTAAGCTTTCGAAGGGAGCAAGGCAAAGTGAACATCCCTTGGTGTCCTAGTTTAGGGAGGGACTTGGGTGGGATTGGTGGACCAAGCTTCATAATTGAGATGTCGAGAAGCTCTGCTACTTCTTCTCTGTGAGTGAGAATGTCCTGGATGAGAAGCATTTGGACATGAGCCTCACGCATACCCGATATCTCTGGAAGCTTGACTCCAACATCGCTTAGATCTTTTCTGAACTTGTAGATCACCTTCTTCTGAGCTTTGGTGAGGACTCTTTGTGGAAAACGGAGTTTTTCATAGGGTGACAGCTCAACCTCAGTGCCTTCTTGCTTCACCACTTTCAGCTTGTGGTTAGCTCTCATCTCAACTGGTTTCTCAGCCATGTGTTCCTCTCGCTGCACAACCTTTTCTTCAACCATCTTGTCAGCTTTCTGCACAATCTTGGCCTCAGCTGTTGCTACAACTATATGCTCAACCTGTTCAATCTCAGTTCCAAACACCAATCTTTCAATCTCATCTACCTCTCTCACATAATCACCCAAGTCAGAAGTATTAGTAGAGATGAGAACATTGCAATAATCCTTCGGGTTCTTCTCTGGTTTTCCTGGTAAAGACCCTATTGGAAGCTTGGAGATTGAAGCCATAGAGGCTACCTGAGTCTCCAAAATCTTGAACTGAGAGGCAAGTTGTAAGAACTTGTTGTTGAGGTCAGAGTAGTTGGCATCAATCTTTGTGTGGATGTTCTTGAACTCATAAACCATTGTCTTCTCATTTTTGACCTGAAATTCTAATAGTTTCTTGAACATGGAATCCACATTTGAATCTGGAGCTTGAGCTTGAGAAGAGCTTCCTTGATTTTGAGGAGACTGGTTGACTTGGTAGCCTCCTTGCTGGTTGTTGGAATAAGGCGGTTGTTGGTAGTTGTTGTACTGGAAGTTAGGTTCCTTCCTGTACCAAGTACCATTGTTGTTGATGAAGTACACCTCTTCTTGGCCTTCCAAACCATCAACCTCATTAACTCTAGGAGGAGCCTCTTGACTAGAACCACCCGCAAAGTGCAACTTCTCATGTTTAGACTGGTTGGAAAGAATCAAATCCATCTTCTCTTGCAAGGACTTGATCTCTTTCTTTGTTTGCTGAGCATCACTCCTGTTGACTCTATCATGCTCTTCACTGTATACTGAGTCACTCTTTGCCATGTTCTCTACCAGCTTCTCTGCTTCCTGTTCAGTTCTACCCAAGAAGTTACCATTGCTAGCGGTATCAAGCATGTTTCTGCACTGTGGTAGAACTCCTCTGTAAAAGGTGCTAAGTAAGCTCTCCTTGTTGAAGCCATGATGAGGACATTTAGACCAGTAGCCTTTGAACCTCTCCCATGCTTCACTGAAGCTCTCAAGATTCTTCTGTTGAAATCCAGAGATGTCATTCCTATTCTTAGCTGTCCTTGAAGCAGAGAAGAACTTGTCCAGAAAAACTTTCTTGCAATAATCCCAAGTAGTGATGGAGTCACTTGGGAGAGTCTTCTCCCACTGGTGTGCTCTGTCTTCCAAAGAGAAAGAGAACAACTTCATCTTGAATACATCTTCAGAAACACCATTAGTCTTGGACAAGCCACAATACTTATCAAACTTGTCCAAATGATCAATAGGGTCTTCAGCAGCTAGACCATAGAACTTGTTGTTCTCTATAGTGTTGAGCAATCCTGACTTGATCTCAAAACTTGTTGGCAGCGACTGCTGGTGCTCTGATTCCCAACCTATGACCAGTAATGTGAGGTTGGTCATAGGCTCCAATGGCCCGAGCTTGGCGCGGTGGATGTTGTGGCTGGTGCTGTGGTCTAAGGTTTGCAGCTCCTTGACCATTGTCAGCTTGAGCAGCTTCATCTTGAGGCAGGTTCTCCTTGTCAAACCCCAATCTCTGCAAGTGAGCTTGTTGCTCATCTTCTCTTCTCTTTCTTGTGTTCTCTCTCTCAAGTGCACTGATGTCTTCAACCAAAGGAGTAAGATTTGTTGGCCCTCTACTTCGCAAGTTCATACACCTGAGATACACAAGTAAAGGAAGTAGTAAGCAAATAAAAGAAAATAAGACTTAGTCTTAAGCAATGACCAAATCTCAATGTCACAATCTACTAAGAACTGGCAACGGCGCCAATTTGATACAAGGCCTTTTATAGGGTTCAAATATGCAAATCAAAGTAGTACTTTAAATGTCAATTTATTCCTAGATGATTCTAATGCAAAGAGAATGCAAGTCCATGCTTAATCTAAGTGCAATCAATAAGTGGAATGAATATGAATATGAACTAGAACAATACTAAAAATGCAATAAATGATCAAGCTTTCTTTCTTAATGAGATGGAATAATTCATGGGACTAGGGAATGGATCTTGGGTATCAAGTTTCAATCTAAAGGTGGCAGCTTTCAATTAATCTATCAATCTTAGGTCTAGACACAATCCTAAACAAAATCTATCTCTTGATGAATGCTCACTCACTAAGATAACTCAAGCATCTAATATCTTAGGTTGAATATTATCAAATCAATCATTAATGTCAAGTCTACTAGCCATCTTAACACCTTTAACAACAAATCTCTTTGGTAAAGAATGTTAAAAGCATTGGAGAGTTGGTTTAGACATTTCATCAAACACCTTGTGGGTGGGAAATGCCTAAAACTCTATTTTTAGAGAGGCCAACTCCAAAATAGCATTAAGAACACTCTACAAGCATGAAACAAGATGGATTTATACTATAACACCTTAGATCTACACTTAATCACCCTTAATCTCCCTAACCCATGAATCCAAAAGGAGTCTACTCAATAATCTTCATGATTAACCTTAAACCCATGGTTGATTTAAGAGAAATCATGTTGAGAAGCAAGTTTAATCCAACAATCACAAAGAAATAAGAAGAAAATAAACTAAAGATTCAATCTTTCTTCAAGGTTTCAATGTGTTATTGAGAGAAAACAAGATATCCTTCAAAATTAGGTTTACAAAGTATTTATAGAAGTGCTAGAAAATGAGGGCATAATGGTAAAAACATCTGGTCAAAGTTCGAGTGTTGACTTTATGGTTGGTCGCAGCAGCTTCTTGCGTCGTCTCTAGGACGCTGCAGAAGGCCGCTGGGAGTCACACAGCGGTTCGCTTCATCGTCGTTTGGCCGCTGCGTGAAGTAGATATCGGGCAGGGAGATGGTCAATTTCCCAGCGGTTTCATCACACCGCTGCGCAAGGCCGCCTCACACGTACAACAGCTTCTCGTCGAGGTCAACAGGCTGCTGTGAGGTTGTTTGGCCGCTGGGACACTTGAGCAACTCATGCATCGACTCAGAATCACCATTCTTGCTTCTAAACCATCTCCAAAGGTTCCAAACTCCCCAAATAACATCTCCATTACCTAATAAGGACATATGTAATGCAATGCAACCTAAATGCAAACAAAATGCATCTAAATGGACAAAATAAAAATTAAAAAGATGCTTAAAACTATGCAAATTCACAAGATATCAATCTCAATGTTAGGAACAAACACATTAGATTTCGATGAAACACTAAAAATTGGATGAGATTGATCACCAGCGCAGCCATGTTAGAGAGAGCGGCCGTGTTTGGTCATGGCAGATCCTTTGAAAAGACGATCGTCGACGCCTTTACCGTCAAAGATACATTCTCTCCAGAGAGAGGAGAATCCGAAACAGGAAGAATAGGCCGACCAGAGCCACTGAGGGAGAAATTCATCCGTCGAGGAGAGATTAATCACGAAGTTTCGGAATCGAAACCAAGTGATTTCGTCCGCGAGAGATAGAGGTTGAGATGAGAGAAAGAGATGTGTTGTTTGAACCGAGTTCGGTTGGGAAACTAGTAAAAGAGACGAGAACTCGTTGGTGGGTTTAACGAAGACGTTCTTATTAAAGATGAAGGTTTTATGTTGGTTACAAATGAGGAAAAAAAGAAAGGAACTAAGCGGGTGCTCGATGGTGAGCACCGGGAAAGTACAAGTCGGCGAGAAGTAAGATGAAAACTCTAATTTCTAGCCGAAAGTATGTGTAGTAATGTCTATGTGTCTTCGCTCTTCCCGTCTTCCTCCTTATATAGTTGACATTTCAGCTGGTGATGCCCTAAGTCGAAGGGACTTATTGGGCCTTTGGGCCGTCAAGCCCAGAGTTCTCCATCCCTGGTAAATTATCAAGCTGACTGCTCTTAGCCACCGATTAGCCGACTCGGGGCAACTTTGACGTCTTGTCGTCAATCCGGCTCTTCTGTCGTCTCCTAACCTTTGATAGTCGGGCCTAGTCGTTTACTTGATGGGCCTTGAGGGTGGATGTAATCCTGCCCTTACATGTGTGACGGGTGTCCTTAAACAACGCTGCTTCCTTCGCTTAATTAAGCGTCATATGTTATGTTAAAAGGGATTTTTTTTTATAATTACAAAAAACTAAGCATCCCACTTAAGCGATCCCGTTAATATTAGTTTCAGAGATTAATCAGAGATTCTTAAGGTGAAATTTTAAGCAAAAATTAAAAAAAATATTTTTAAGTTTTAACTAATAAAACAAAGAACTTGTCTTTAAATAAAGACTTTAAGAATGAGTTCTTAGTTTTTTAGTTAAAAATTAAAAAACAATTTATTAACTTCCACTAAGAACCTCACCCTGAGAATTCAGAGTTAATCATAGTATTTTTTTTTGTAACACGAGTTAATCATAGTCTGATATTGTTGATATAATTGTTTAGTATAGTTTTAAGTCACCTTCAAATGACGTTTCTATAACCCAAGATGCAAGGAGGACTTGCATATCCCATGGTAACGCCGAATGCTCAGTTTCTTCAGTTATATTACGACCTCAAATTTGCCACACCCACAATTTTTGTAAGACTAGATTACTATTTTGGTTGTGGAAGTTTCTTTGGTTCAGTAATTTGATTAAAATTTTATTGAATCTCGGAAATAAAACAAAATTATGTAAATTAATGATAGAAATGTATACAGTATATATATATATATATATATATATATATATCAAATCACAAATAGTACTGTTAAACATAGATTCAATAAAACAATTCAGATGATGCATATGCATTAGTGAACTTTTGGGAAGGGGGGAAGAGAGGTTCACACAGATTCCCCAAAAGAAAACAATGTTAAAATAATGTACAATTATGAATCTGTCTCTCTACAGTTCTCCGATATCCGATAAGTTCATCACTATTTTGTGGGATCTACGTCACGTGCAATCCACGATTGATTCACTTATTATTATTATTATTATTATTATTATTATTATTATTATTGTTATTATTATTATTATTATTATTATTATTATATATTTTTTTAAATCAAACAAAAAAATAAAAAAAATAATAATAATAAAATATTTTATGAATTTAAGTCCAAGTACACTAATGCAAATGATCTTAGAATTTTTTTTCGACTGAATACCTTTATATATTGCATTACAATCAGGGTTGGATACGACAAAGACATATATGATGCAATATACTGTAGTAGTTCTAGTGAAAAGTTGGCTGCGGAAGTTTTCAGGGCTCGAGGAGGGTTGCAATTGCAATGAAAGAGAGAGCGACGCCTCTCGAAACAAAAGGTGCACACAGCTTTTGTCGTTTTCTTTGACGACAAACGAAGGAAATAAAAACCCTTAAAATACGATAAAAGAGAGAAATGCACAATGTTTTTTTTTTATGTTCTTTAAATTCTCTCCTTCAGACATTACATGGAAGAGATCCGTGAATCTCGTCTCCTCCTCGTGTTCGAATCACATTGAAAGCGTTTGTGTTATTACGTAAGCAATTACGCATCTCTATGCAATTTCGAGAGACACAGTGTGGTGGAAGCAAAAAAGGTTGATTGCCCCCTCGACGGCTAATTAGAAAAAAAAGACAAAAAAAGTAGAGAGCCGTCGATCAGTTGCTCAACAAATATAATCTCTAATTTAGTAGATGTGGACAATGTAGATACGTCGCTGACCTTTTACCCAACATCGACCTCACGTTTCAATAAGAAAAAAGGATTAGCTTTTCTTTTTTTTTTTCTTTTTGCTCTGCGCTTGCTGCTTCTACAATGGCGGTTTTGATTGGTATGGGTTCACTCTTTTTTTTCTCTAACTCACTCTGTTGCTTTCTTGGGCTTTACTTGTTTCATTGCTTAGTTTTCACGTTTGTGTATGTGTGTGGGGATGTTCTTGGTTTAAATAATCTTAATATATATATGCACACAATCATTGATCGATACTATATAAGGTGGGGGAACTTTGTTATTCACCATCCTTGGCTTCTTGTGTTCCTCTCAAGACAAACAAAATGGCTATTAAATAAACTATATATTTTTTGCGTACAAGTGTTTAGTGAGTTGCTACTTTATTTATAAAGTCTCTTTGTGATTGGTTTTTAATGATGCAGGAGGGCTTACATGGTGTGACCTTGAGCTGAAACTTAGTTCTAAATGCTTTCAGAGAACGGCTATAGATCTCGTAAATCTACTGTTCCTATCCTTCTTCTACTTGCTCTTGATAGCTGGTTGTGTTTCCAAGCGTGTAACTGTCAGGAGCCGCAAGAAAGGCTGGATCTTTGTGGCTGCTGCTGTATGCTGTGCTGTTACTAGCATTGTATTTCTTGGAGCTGGACTGAAGAATCTGATTGATGATGAACTTACATGGGTTGCTTACGGTGTTGAAGGGTTCATCTGGGTCTCACTTACGGTTTCCCTGCTTGTTAATGGCTCCAAGTGGATCAAGATTCTTGCATCTGTTTGGTGGGTGTCTTTTGCTTTGCTGGATTCAGCAGCAAAGATCCAGATACTATCCCAAGGAAAAGGCATCAGAATGTTTGACATCATTACCTGGTTGATAAGCCTTATGCTTCTTCTTTGCTCCTGGATGAACTTGAGATCTTCTCCAGAAGCTCCAGATTACATCAAAGCAGGTCTTTCTGATCCTCTGTTATCTGAAAATCCAAAGAGAAACAAGTTAGCAACAGCAGGGTTCTTCAGTTTTCTATCTTTCTCATGGATGAATCCTCTACTCTCTTTGGGCTTCAAGAAACCATTAACCCCAGAGGATATCCCAAGTGTTGTCCCTGAGGATGAGGCTGAGTTAGCTTACACTAAATTCTCTAAAGCATGGGATGCTCTTCTCTCAGAGGAAGGAGCCAAGGAAAGAAACTTGGTCTTCAGAGCCGTTGCAAAAGTTTACTTCAAGGAGAACATACTCACAGCAGTTTGCGCACTTTTCCGAACAATATCTGTAGTATCTCTTCCACTGATGCTATATGTCTTTGTGGATTATGCAAACAGCGACCACCGTGATCTCCGCACTGGTTTCTTCAACTTAGCTTGTCTAGTTACGCTGAAGCTCGTTGAATCCCTGTCGATGAGACACTGGTACTTTGCAGCGAGAAGATCAGGGATGAGGATTAGATCAGCGCTAATGGTCGCTGCGTACAAGAAGCAGCTGAAGCTATCAAGCTTAGGGAGGAAAAGGCATTCGTCTGGTGAGATTGTGAACTACATCGCTGTGGATGCGTACCGAATGGGAGAGTTCTTGTGGTGGTTCCACTCAGGATGGAGCCTCACGCTCCAGCTTTTGCTCTCTACAGCTGTGCTTTTCGGAGTAGTTGGAGCAGGTGCTGTTCCGGGGTTGATTCTTCTCCTCCTCACCGGTCTTCTCAATCTACCGTTTGCAAAGATGCTGCAGAACTGCCAGACACAGTTCATGATCGCGCAGGACAGACGACTAAGGTCCACCTCGGAGATTCTGAACAGTATGAAAGTCATTAAGCTGCAGTCATGGGAAGAGGAGTTCAAGAAACAGATAGAGTCTTGTCGTGATGAGGAGTTCAAATGGTTGGCTAAGGCTCAGCTGACGAAGGCCTTTGGTACTTTCTTGTATTGGATGTCTCCAACGATAGTTTCTTCTGTTATCTTTGTGGGGTGTGCTTTATTGAACAGCGCGCCGCTGAACGCAAGCACCATCTTCACGGTTTTAGCTACGCTGAGAGTTATGTCAGAGCCGGTAAGAGTTATACCCGAGGCGATTTCTTCTGTCATCCAAGTCAAAGTCTCTTTCGATAGGATCAACAACTTCTTGCTTGATGATGAGCTCAAGATTGACGAGATTGAAAGAAGTGGTCTGCAGACATCAGAAACAGCGGTTGATATACAAGCAGGCAACTTCGGTTGGGATCCAGAAACTAAGCATCCAACTCTGCGAAATATAAATTTGGAGATCAAGAATGGGCAAAAAGTTGCGGTTTGTGGACCGGTTGGCGCAGGTAAATCATCGCTGTTGCATGCAGTCCTCGGAGAAATACCTAAAGTCTCTGGAACTGTAAGCAACGCAGCCACCAAGAATCTCTCTCTTTGTTCATTTAATAAATGTATGTTTGTTTAGAGATGTTTATTTTATGTTGTCCAGGTAAAGGTCTCTGGGTCCATCGCTTATGTTTCTCAGACCTCTTGGATCCAAAGTGGTACCATCAGGGATAACATACTCTATGGGAAGCCCATGGAAACTAGCCGATACAATGCAGCTATTAAAGCGTGTGCGTTGGATAAGGATATAAATGATTTTGGACATGGTGACCTCACAGAGATAGGACAGAGAGGGCTTAACTTGAGCGGAGGACAAAAGCAAAGGATTCAGCTGGCACGTGCTGTCTATGCAGATGCTGATGTTTACCTCCTTGATGATCCTTTCAGTGCTGTTGATGCACATACAGCTGGAGTTCTTTTTCATGTAAGTGAGAAGATTGCTTTTGACGAAGCTCTCTTAATCAAAGAAGGGTTCTTAATAGGTTTGTTATGACTTGCAGAAATGTGTTGAGGACTCGCTGCGGGAGAAAACTGTCATTCTAGTCACTCATCAAGTTGAATTCCTCTCAGAAGTTGATCAGATTCTGGTTATGGAAGAAGGAAGAATCACTCAGTTAGGAAAGTATGAGGAGCTCTTAATGATGGGAACTGCATTCAAACAGCTGGTGAATGCTCATAATGATGCAGTCACTGTGCTACCTTTAGCTAGTAATGAAAGCCTAGGAGATCTTACGAAAGTGGGTAGAGACAGAGAGATAGGAAACATCCAGGCTGTAGAGAAAATCGAAGAAGAGATCACAACAACTGATGTTCTAGGGACACAACTTACACAGGAAGAGGAAAAAGAAGCGGGGTATGTTGGGTTGAAACCTTTCTTGGACTATTTAAATGTCTCCAGAGGATGGTTTCTTCTATGGTCAAGCGTATTGGGTCAAGTTGGCTTCGTAGTTTTTCAGGCCGCATCAACATACTGGCTGGCTTATGGCATTGGGATCCCAAAACTCACTGCAACAGTGCTTATTGGAGTCTATAGCGTTATCTCAGCTCTAAGTGCTGGTTTTGTATACGCGAGAGCTGTTACCACTGCCCATCTTGGACTGAAAGCTTCTAAAGCTTTCTTCTCTGGTTTCACAAACGCAGTCTTCAAAGCCCCAATGCTTTTCTTTGATTCTACTCCTGTTGGACGCATTCTCACCCGAGTAAGATTGCTTTTCTTACATGTATATGAATAAAACTACAGGTCAATATATATGATATAATTGTATGTAACATATGCAGGCATCATCTGATTTGAACGTTTTGGACTATGACATTCCATTTGCATTCATATTTGTGGTATCACCTGCTGTCGAGCTAGTTGCAGCTCTAATCGTCATGACATATGTGACATGGCAAGTTATCATCATTGCTCTTCTTGCTTTAGCAGCCACGAAAGTTGTTCAGGTACAGATTCTCATTTTACTTATATTTTTAGCAGCAAAGAAGTCATTATTAATTGTCTCTGCTTTCTTCTCTGTAAAAAAAGGAGTACTATTTAGCCTCTGCAAGGGAGCTGATTAGGATCAATGGAACAACGAAAGCTCCGGTGATGAACTATGCTGCAGAAACCTCACTTGGAGTGGTGACAATAAGAGCTTTTGGCACTGTAGACAGATTCTTCAAAAACTACCTAAACCTGGTGGATGCAGATGCTGTGCTGTTCTTTCTGTCTAATGCAGCCATGGAGTGGGTGATTCTGAGGATAGAGACTCTGCAGAATGTGACTTTATTCACTTGTGCACTTCTACTTATCCTTATTCCCAAGGGCTACATAGCTCCAGGTGAATGAATTATTTGCCTCTTTATCACATCGTACAATGATTTGAACTTGTAACTTTACAAGCTAATATGGAAGTCTTGCTTCGTGTCTTTGTATTTCAGGTCTTGTTGGGCTTTCACTATCCTATGCGTTAACATTGACACAAACTCAGGTGTTTCTAACCAGATGGTATTGTACCTTATCGAATTCAATCATATCGGTAGAGAGGATAAAACAGTATATGAGCATACCAGCCGAACCTCCTGCAGTTGTGGATGATAAAAGACCACCTTCCTCATGGCCTTCCAATGGTACCATCCACTTGCAGGAACTTAAGGTAAAAGAGAAACATTATTTATTATAAGATGATGGTTCTGTTGTGACTTTGTAAGTAATGTTAAAGACATTGATTTGCTTCTTTTTCTTTTTGCAGATAAGATATCGCCCAAATTCTCCTTTGGTTCTAAAAGGAATCTCTTGCACGTTCAGGGAAGGGACAAGAGTGGGAGTTGTGGGGAGAACGGGAAGTGGGAAAAGCACATTGATCAGTGCTTTGTTTCGGTTGGTAGAACCAGCAAGTGGTTGTATATTGATTGATGGCATTGACATAAGCAAGATTGGTTTAAAAGACCTGAGGATGAAACTCAGCATCATTCCTCAAGAACCAACTCTCTTCCGTGGCTGCATAAGGACCAACCTTGATCCTTTAGGTGTTTACTCCGACGATGAAATATGGACGGTAAAATAAGAAACGAAAATGACGTTTCTTAATCAAAGATCAAATCTTAAACCTCTCTGATCAATCATTCATTTTGATTTCAGGCTCTTGAGAAGTGTCAGCTTAAGGCCACGATTAGCAATCTACCAAACAAACTTGATTCTTCAGGTTGAGAACAAAAAAGAGAGCAAAATGTCGTTTTCTTTATCATTTCACAAAATGTCTTTATTGACAATACTTTTTGTTCTGTCTTTTCTTGAATGAGAAGTTAGTGATGAAGGAGAAAACTGGAGCGTGGGACAGAGGCAGCTGTTCTGTCTTGGAAGAGTATTGCTGAAGAGAAACAAAATATTGGTGTTGGATGAAGCTACGGCTTCCATAGATTCAGCCACTGACGCAATCATCCAGAGAATCATAAGAGAGGAGTTCGCAGATTGCACAGTGGTAACAGTTGCACATAGAGTTCCAACGGTTATAGATAGTGACATGGTCATGGTTCTCTCCTTCGGTAAAAATACATCTCTGTCTCTCAAATGACCATGTCTTAAACTTGTTCTGAAACTATGTTTAATGGGTTTGATTTTTTGAACAGGTGATCTTGTGGAGTACAACGAGCCTTCAAAGCTGATGGAGACTGATTCTTACTTCTCCAAGCTGGTTGCTGAGTATTGGGCAAGTTGCAGAGGGAACTCTTCTCAGAATCTACAAGTTCACATCTAAACTAAATCGTTTAAGGCTATGGAAAGAAAGACCATTTCATAAAACTCATCAAATGAAAATTATTCATAATTAAGTTTTTTTTCGATGTTAGTTCTCCAAACTCTCTGATTAAATCAGAATATTACCCTTTCACCAGCTTCCACATTGTCATCTTCCCTTCACCGACCATGTTCTTTAAAATGGAACACTGATCATTCTCTGCCTCAGTCTCACCCACCGGCCTGAAAAAAAAGAAGCTATAAACTATCCAAGATAATAGTTTTAAGTTACTTTTGGAAAAATGTATACACACATTCAGAAACCAGTATAATATACGCGATTGTCTAATATAATATTAGAGAAATTAGGCCACATATACACAGAAAAATACATAATTAGCTAAATACCCTATACACTATTGACATTTTTTAAATACTAAACTACCCCTGCCCAAACCATCGTGTTCTTTCCTATCTCTTTCTTCTTTCTTCTTCTTCCCTCTCTCTCTCTCTCTCTCCTCCCTTTCTCCCTTGTTTCTTCTTCCAGATTTCTTGCCCATAATCCTTCCTATTTCTTCGATGATCTTGATTTTGAAGATTCTAAGGGAGTCCATGGCGCATAGATGAAAATTCTCTGCTCTCTACAATTTACGTGTTTATAAAATCATATGGCTGTATGAATGGACCATATAATCAAGAAAGAGTTGGTTCTTCTCAAAATTGTTGACGATGGTCTGAATTTCACATTTCAGTTGCGTGTACTCTTGTCATTATATAACATTTTTGTTAAGCTTTGTGAACATACATGTTTGGATAATTGTTACCAACCGATGGTACCGTATAATTTAAAAATTGTCCAGTATATGTTACAAAATAGGTGTGGTTGATATATGATTTGTAAAATTTTACATAATGTATTATATTATCTGATACGTTTTTCTATAAGTGTTACAAAACATGTTGATGCCTTTTTAATTTGTAGATAAGATGTTTATAGATATCTTGTGTTAGCTGATACATATGTTGTTAAATGTTACAAAATTAGTTATCCGACTAACTTAATCATTATTTTTTACAGTTGATCATTATTGTATTATATGCAAAACCAATAAATTCATATAACCAAAATTCATATAACCTACGTTGTACATGGTAAATAACATACTACATTGAAGTTTTGGTTTCAGTAAATGATATTTTTCTAATAAAAAAGTTATCCGCTAACAATTTATATAACATTTTACACTAAAACTTAGCTGCAAACTTCTTTTGCTACAAAGATAGTATTGTTCATAGGATAAGTATGTGTTCGATACGTAATAGGTTGCCGTGATAACTTAATTATTAGCTTTTACATGTTTGGTTAGTTGTTATCGAATTTGTTAGATGCATTTTACAATGGTCGATGAGGTGTCGAGAAAAGCAGAAGTTAGCGGATACATGATTTATTAGATGCTATTAAATAGGTTATTGTTTGAAGTTAATCGTTATCTTTGTGACTTTTATCCAACAAATCTCTCAGGATTTCTTGATTATACAGTCCATAATTTAACCATTGATACATAAATTGGGAAAAGTATATTAGTTGCGGAATTGATATCCAAGAGAACATGTTTGGAGGCTTGACTTTTTATGAATCGATTTTCACATGCGTTCATGTTATGTCAAACATCAATGGTAACATAAATGAATTGAGGAGGAAGAAGAGAAGAAGTTACCGTATGATTGCTGCTAAAACAAAGTAGGTAATGAGTTGAAGATTTAAGAAGAAACTTGATCTGATTTTTTTTTAAAATTTAATCAAGGTTGAGAAAAAAAAAGAAGAGATGAATGACAGAGAGGAGCTCGGGAAAGGAAGAGAAAGAAGATGAAACTTTAGGGCATGGGTACAATAGGAAAATGAAACATAAATATTTACTGTGGCATGAGTATTTTATTGTTTCAGGTAGTTTGCTAATTTCTCTTGGATTTAGGTATATTGACCCAATTGTCTCTATAATATATGTAATTAAGAAGAATGCAAAAAATATATGAGATCTGTTATAATTGATAAACTAGATTGAGACCCGTGCCTTAATAATATATTGGATATATTACTTACCATTATTTTATATGAATTGATAATATATTACTTAACAATAACATTTTATATATTTTGTATATCCTTTTAAGTATATAAATCTGGTTTGGATATATTCGATATCCAAAATATTTAATATAATTTTAAATTTTGTATACATGTATAACTAAAGTATATATAACTCTATATCATTGTGTTAGAATCTAAAACTTCTATGAAAATAAAATGAATACTTCAAAAATAATATAAGACTATAATGAAAACTAATTAGATAGATATTAACAATAATATGAATTTTAATGATTTTTAAAAAAAAAATTGTAATATGTTAACGTTAGAATTCCGTTGCGAAAAATTACTTCGCAAATAATAGTATAAATAATAAATAGATAGATACACATGTTAAGTGTTTTGCTGAAGTGTGAAGATATTAAAAAAAAAGGGTATTTGCATCCACTACACACAACTTTCTCCATAATTAGGTATTTGCCATAAATCCCCCAAAATGGTACCTCCATTTCTAGACTGCAAGTTGTCACATCATGTGTAGTTAGTTAATTTCGTAATCTTTTGAGGGTTTTCAGCAAATTGACTCTAAAAAAAAATTTGCAACTAGCCATACTTTTTTATTTTTTATTTTTGTTTTATAAACATACTATAAGTTGATAATATTATATATTTCTTAAGAAATCAAATATGAAATAACCAAATTTTATTGGTTATGAAACCTACATATTTATTTGAAGTGTGAATTCAAGAACAACTCCTCAAGGTCAAGCTCGATTACCGGGTATTCAATTCCACACCTAATCACTCCCATTATGTTTTGTGATGTAGCTCCCCAGACTCTCTAAGTGAATCAGAAATTTACAAAAATCCCATTTTTTTTTGTACAAAAATCCCATTAAATCAAAATTTTCATTATTATTTTTTTTTTGTCATGTAGCTCCCCAAACTCTCTGATTGAGTAATATATTTACGATAATACCCTTTCACCCCCCCCCCCCTCTCCCCCTCTCCCCCCACACTGTCTTCGTCCCTTCTCCGGCGATTCTTTATAGTGGACAACTGCATCATACTCTGCTGCCTCAGTCCCTCTCACTCACAGGCTTAAAAAAAAACAAGAAAGCTAAATTTATTTTTACAAGATAATAGTTTTGAATATTAATAACTCGTGATCATGTCGACACAAGTAGAGACGGTCACTGATCAGAAACATAGCAGTGCTGACGTAATTTTCCGATCAAAGTTACCGAACATTCACATCCCTAACCATCTCCCTCTCCATGACTACATCTTCCAACACATCTCCGAGTACGACGCGAAGCCTTGCTTGATCAACGGCCCCACCGGCGACGTCTACTCATACGCCGACGTGTACGCCACGTCACGCAGAGTCTCCTCCGGTCTTCGGAAGCTCGGCGTGGGCCAGCACGACGTCGTGATGCTCCTCCTCCCAAACTCGCCGGAGTTCGTTTTCACCTTCCTCGCCACCTCCTTTCTCGGCGCAGCCACTACCGCCGCGAACCCTTTCTTCACCCCGGCGGAGATATCAAAACAGGCCAACGCCTCCGCCGCGAAAGTCATCGTCACGCAGTCCCGCTACGTCGAAAAAGTCAGAGACCTCGGCGTCTTGATGATCTGCACAGACTCCTCCTCCTCCTCCCTCATCCCCGAAGGCTGCATCAGCTTCTCCGAGTTGACTCACTCCGGAGAAGAAGACCACGACCCACGAGTCAACTCGGTGGAGATCTCCCCTGAAGACGTCGTGGCCCTACCTTACTCCTCAGGCACGACGGGTCTCCCAAAAGGAGTGATGCTAACCCACAAGGGTCTCGTCACGAGCACGGCGCAGCAAGTGGACGGAGAGAATCCGAACCTATACGTCAACAGAGAGGATGTGATCCTCTGTGTCTTGCCCATGTTCCACATCTACGCCCTCAACTCCATCATGCTATGTAGTCTCAGAGTGGGTGCCACTATTTTGATCATGCCCAAATTTGAGATCACTCTCTTGCTAGAGCAGATCCAGAAGTGTAAAGTCACGGTGGCTATGGTCGTGCCACCGATCGTTTTGGCCATGGTGAAGTCTTCGGAGACAGAGAAGTACGACGTGAGCTCGGTGAGGATGATAAAGTCAGGTGCGGCTCCTCTTGGTAAGGAGCTTGAAGATGCCATTAGTGTTAAGTTCCCTAACGCTAGGCTTGGTCAGGTTTGTTCCATTCTTTTTGCATTGCATGTTTAATTTGTCATATGATTCTCGTATTTCTTACCATGATTTGATTATATGTCTGGTTCGTACTGGTTATTACATGGATGTATCTAGGGGTGGGTGTTCGGGTTCGGATTGGATATTTTGGATTTTCGGGCATTTTGGTATAAAGATATAGAACCCGTTCGAGTATTTCTGTATTTCGGCGGGTTCAGGTATTTTCAATTCGAATTCGGTTATTTCGGATCAGGTTCGGATATTTAGATTTTAAAAGAAAAGAATAAAATTTTCATTTTCTAAATTTTATTGTATTTAAAAATATCAATTTCACTGATCTTTTTATTTTTTATAGATTAAATGATTAATAGATTTGGAGATAGCATTTCAAATACAAATATATATCAATTTGGCTCTTTTCTAAAACTTTGAATGCAAATTTTGTTAATACATGAAACAAAAAATTTGACATGTATTTTAAAAGAATATCAAATCATTTTCTCTATATCTTATAACATAAAAAAAAGCTCAACTCTCTTCTCAGTGCTTTACGCAAGAAAATGAGTTTACCAGAGCGCGACACGTGTCTAAACGCAGAACAAAGACGCGTTTCATTTATGTTATTTGGGTTTCTTTGTTTCACTGGCCCGTATGTTTCTCTGTAACGCTGGCCCTTTCGTTGCAGGCCTTAGTTTTAAGATCAAAAATCGTGTTTCGATTAGGTTAAGAGAGAGAAAGACACCAAAGCTTTGCGCCGTCGACTTCTCATCTTCTTCATATCCCGATCTCAGAAACCGATTGATCCACCTTTAAACCTCCCATTAAACTATCCTAAAGTCCTTCTTAATTCATCACCTACGACAACCATCTTCGACTAAGAAAAGGTGAGGTTTTCTTCTATGACAACCAGGAACGTCCGAGGCAGTGGCGAACCCATTGGAGTGGATATGATTCTACTTGATTCACAGGTTACTTTCTAAAACCCCCTTAAGTTCATAGTTAAAAAATCGTTCTATTTGTAACGATTCCGTCGTGTTGATTCCTAATTACCAACTCTTTTTTTTGTTGATTATGTTACTGAACCTTCGCGTAATGTTGAATCAATTCACCAAGTTTTCCAGATTATTTATTTGTTTGTTGATTGTATTATTTAACCATTTTTCCAGATTATTTATTTTTTTTTGTTGATCATTCTATCTAATTCACATGTCTAACCAAGTAGTATGGATGGGAACTACAGATATATGAGTTGACCAGTTACACACCCTAACTGTGAAATTTTATGATTGTAGCATTAGTACGTGGCAATGTTTTCTTAATAAAAGTTTCTTTATACTCGCTGACATATAGGCTGAAGAAGCTACACACGAGTAAAGAAGGATGAGCAGTGCAAAGCAGATGACTGGGCGTTGGTGGGTCAATTAATTTATCTCCAGTTCTGTGCTGTTTTGACGTCTTCCTTTAATACTGAACTTGGCTAACTGTTACATGTTTTTGTAGAAAGATGAAGAAAAAGCTCTACAAGCCTTAAAAGAAGAGACAACTGCCTTAGAGTCCGAAAATAGAAAAGGGGTTGTCAGTTGACACATGATGCTGAAGGTTCTACAGAGGAAGTGCGTGGTAGAAATAAAGGTTTTCTTTCAGAAATTGTAGAATACATAAAGGTATATCTTGAATAGCCAAACACTTTTCTATCTCCCATTCTAACCGTCACTCTGTCAACAGCAACAAACTTCGCGGTGAAGGATAGATACAATACAAGTATTATGGACATCAACAACAGTTCGCAGAGGGACAGTGTCGTAGTACATCTTCGTCTTAAAGAGTGAGCAAATTTTCGTCCTAACAAAAAATTTCTGATTTTGCTGCTTTCAAGTTCTGTAAAATAATTATTTGCTGGGCTCTCTTTATACGGATTAACGTGTTCATGATGTTTTATGAATACAGAGGGATGCAGTTTCCAAGTAGGATGGGAGTCAGGGGAAGAGATCGGGAGATGTCATTTTGATTTCATTTACTTTTCTAGCCTAAGTTAAAGAGAGAGAGAGCTCAAATGTCAGGAGGTTTCTGTTAAAGTCACCCCAAAATCAAAGGTCTACTTTACAGGTCTCCCAAGTTTTAATCTTAAGGTTTATGCTTCAATTGACTTTATGTTTGCATACTCTTTGATGATTGGTGGGAGAGAAATGGTTCGTTATATTGTGGGGTTGTTGTCTGATTTTCGATTCTTAGATGTTAGTGTTTCACTATACTGATAGCTTATGGTCGCCAATTTCTGAGAATTCAAAGAAACATCATTCTCTAGATTCTCTTGATGTCTCTCTATAGAATTAATCGTATTCTGATAATTTGGAGTTTATGGTTTTGTTAACATATATATTTTTTAATGAAAACCCAAGAAAGATGATTTTTAGTTTATTTCTCATGCTTTTAGTAAACGCGGCCTTCTGTTTATCCAGGTTTGTTTTGCTGGCGAGTGATGGTCGTATAATAAAGAAGAAATGCCATCTGTAACGGCTGTTTCTCTAGAAGCTGAGATCAACATGAAAATAGCTATGTCTGAGTCCAAGGAAAAAGAAGCCATATGGGAAATAGTGGACCTACCGGAGCAGCTGCAGCAAGCAAGTCAAAAGCTGATGAAGCAAAATTATTCACTGTCACAGTGAAGAAAAATCATTCACTGAAGAGTACGAAAGTCTCAAGAAGAAGCAGAGCAAGCACAGGCTGGGGGGAGTACAATGGAGACCATTTTGTTTGCAGAAAGTAAGGCTGCTAAAGGTTCAGAGAAGTTGGCATTAGCTGCTATCTGATTAGCCAGCGTGCTCATGATGCTGAAGAAGAAGCCAATACAAGGGTTGCAACAGTTGTTCTGAGATCGAGGAAGCTAGAGAAATAAAGAAGGCCACTTGGAGAGGAAGAAGTAAAAAACACTTGCAGAAGCAACTGAGAAGGCTAAAGAAGAAGAGTTAGGAGTAGAACAAAGTTGGGAAAATGGGAAGAAGAATATAAAGTAAAGATAATGGAGTGAGCATAGAGAAAATCTATGGAAGAAGTGTAAGGAACCCAACGAACTCATCCAAG